>JBBGZY010001007.1:1250000-2610000 GCA_037952925.1 Lithobates clamitans
CGAAGTGGGAATATTCATTCAGCAGCCATCGACAAACAAACCATAGATCGGCTCTTACAAACAGAACTAGACCAAGAGTACGTTATAGGCCTTTCACTCAGCCCCCTTTCAGCACTTTGAGAGTCAGCCCTATTTGGGGGCTTGTCAAGAGCAAATTCACAGATAAATTACGTTTGGGGTACCACCTGTCTGCGCCTCATTCTTCCCACATCCCCAGTCTCAATTCCCTGATTCCCTCCGAAGAATTCTCCCTAAAATAGTCCTCCGTAGACATGCCGATACAAGCAGTCATCAAAGCAGGTACAGGTGCCTGGCTTTCCAGAGCCGACATCTCGGATGCCTTTAGGCTCCTGCCTATCCGTCCATCCCTTTGGTGCTGGCATGGCGTCAAGTGGAAGGAGGCATATTGTTTGGCCACAGAACTGACGTTCGGTTCGAAGAGCAGCCCTTGGCTCTTCGACACATTCGCTCAGTCTCTTGCTTGGATACTGTTACACAAGGCTCAGTGACAAAAGTCATCCATTACCTGGACGACTTCCACTAATAGAACCTCCCAGCAAGCCCCCAGGAGACCTCGACAAACTCAGAGCGATATTCGGAAAACCCAATCCTCCCATCACCGAGCACAAAGTAGAAGGCCCAGCACATAACATCACCTTCTCGGGGCCAACTTAGACACCTGCGCTATGCAAGCCAGTCTCCCCCTCGACAAACTAACCCGCATTAAGGCGGTCCTTCACAAATTCACCCACATCAAGGGGTGTACCAAGAAGCAGTTGCAATCTCTCCTGGCAATGCTGAATTTCGCCATACGAATTATTCCACAAGGCCGCACCTTCGGGTCACGCCTGCGGAGATTCCTGCCAGAAACACAAGACCCCGATCAGATCTTAAATCTAGACTCCGCAGCAATAGCGGACCTATCTATGTGGGACGAATTCCGTCCTCCCGGAATGGCATTTCCCTAATTATACCCATGGTTTCAGCCCTGTCACCCCAGGTGGTGACAGACGCTGCAGCCACCACAGGTTTCGCTGCAATTTTTGGCCATCATTGGTTTTCAGGACCCTGGCCTCAACAGATACTGTTGATACCCGGCTTTATTCAAAACATCTTCCCTCCTCGAACTCTATCCCATGGTGGCAGCTGCAAAACTCTGGGATCACCATTGGACAGGGCAAACCGTAGTCTTCACCACCGACAATCAGGCCACGGCAGACATCAACAAAGACAGGTCCAATTCCCCAGCAGTCATGTCCTTCCTGCGCAGTTTGGTACAATTGTTCTTACAGCATCAGTTTAACATACACTGTGCATTATTCCAGGCAGACAAGTTAGCTGCTAACGCACTGCCACGTTCTAACTACACCTCCTTTTCAAACAGGTTCCCGGAGCCGATCCAGTGTCGGCCCCTATCCCTGCCTGGTCACAACTGACCTTGGACTAGTTTAACATTTACAAGGAGCAACGCAGCTCATCAATCGCTCACTCTCTCATAACACACTCAAAGCCTACCAGACAGCTTGAAAGGCGTTCAATAAATTTCTCACATCCTGCCGTAAAGGACCAATAGATGTCAAACAGGTACTGACCTTCATTTCATACTGCCACACTCAGCTGGCTTTATCTTACAATACCATTCGGCTACACCTAGCCGGCATATAACATTTCGTGACCCTGAAAGACCCCACAAAATCTTCACTGTTCTCATCACACGCTATACGAGCCATCCTAAGGGGCATCCAGAAACAACAACCAGTGATCAGTACTAAGCGCTTACCCATTACGGGGCCCATCTTCAGGGATATGTCGACTATTCTGGCTACTTCGCCATTCGGTCTGCTGCCCAGCACGGTCCTACAAGCAGCCATATAGTTGGCTTACTACGGGTTCACCTATAACCACCCCTCAGACCAAGTATTACGCAGACGGCACTTGCTTCGCCACCAAGACCATTTCATCCTTCACCTCGAGGTTTCTTAGACCCAGGAAACAGGCTCTGGAGTGGACATTCACCTCTACAGAACTAATAACAGCTGGTGTCCAGTCACCATATTTAACCGTCTCCTCTCACTCCTGCCTGAACAATCGGACACCAGTCCTCTTCTACCATTCCCAGTTAAACCCTTAAACGCATGTCACTTTGCAAAACACATAAGGATACTTCTCCGCAAATCTTCACCTTAAACCCAGTCAGTACTCCGGACACTCCTTCCGCATCGGAGCAGCCTCCGCGGCAACCCGCCGGGGGGTTCCGGACCGCGTCATTGGGGGGCTAGGCGGATGGAAGTCGGCCTGCGTCGCCCGGTATATACCCAGTCCTCGAGTGGAGATGGCACAGGCATTCTCCAAATTGGCTCAATGGATACTTGAAAACCAATATATATTATACCCCTACCTGAATGTTTTTGCCCCCTTATTTTGGCATACCGGCCATTAGACCAAGGCACACTTTCAGGTCCATTTCATATGGTAAGTCCACACTTCCAGGTCTATTTCCGATGGTAAGTCTTATCTTTATTATAAGTGTTATCTATGTCCATACCGGACATAGGGGTCCGACCATAAGTAGGAAGGCCAGTATGGTGGCCTGAATTTATGGGAGGAGCCCGGTGGGTACTTAAGCAGCCCGCTCACCTGTGGTGCTTGTCGGTTTCCTGTGCGCGATACCCACCCTCCCATCCCCATTTCAAGGCATTCATTTCATTTCATTCATTTCATCTCATTTCTCTCTACAGAATAATCATTTCTTAAAACCAGGGTATGCCCCCTTATTTTGGCATACCGGCCATTAGACCAAGGCACACTTTCAGGTCCATTTCATATGGTAAGTCCACACTTCCAGGTCTATTTCCGATGGTAAGTCTTATCTTTATTATAAGTGTTATCTATGTCCATACCGGACATAGGGGTCCGACCATAAATATATATATATATATATATATAAATATATAGATCTATATATAGAGAGAGATAGATAGATATGTATCTATATATAATCTCTCTCTCTATATACATATATACACACACACATGCAACGTATGTCACCAAATGTAACCGTATGCCTGTCAATTTGTTTACCATTATTTGTGGATAATTTTCTAATATCCTTAAACAATTGTATTAAAAGCCTCACTTTTTTCGATTTTGTTGTACGCGTTTAAAGAAACACATAGCAATCTAGAACAATGGTTACAGTCAGCTGCAGTTGCAGGATTTGGATTTCGAACAGATACTATATATAGATAATACACAATAATACATAATCATTTTTTTTTAATCGTTACATTTTAGCTATTGGAAAATTGTGCATATTTTTTTTTAAATATAATTTTTATTTTTGGCTTTCCAGTACAAATATATCAATAATCACAAACATTTTAATATATGGTTTTTTTGTAAATAAATTTTAGTTTAAATTCTTTCCGAGTATGTTTAACCAATTTACTTGTTTTATTCATATATTTAAAAAAAAATCGTTAAACAATACACAATATAAACACGTACAAAATGACAGATACTAGAACAATAAAGTTACTATAAATATCAGTTATATGATTACACATAGCATGTTTTTTTCAGCTTTCTACATCCAGTCTAACCCCAAATCGGTTCTTTTTTATTGAAATGATGTTTACATGGGAGATAGTCTGGCCTAATGACCTAATGAATGAAATAAAGGATCCTGATTGCGGGATGGATGGAATTATCTGTATCACCCCAGGCTTGTATTGAGCGCTGAGGAATCCACAATTAGGATAATGAGGACAAGATATATCATACCTGATTGTGATCACACCGGGATAAATAAATCATCACTGAAATAAATAGTATTTTCCCTGCACATGATTCCAGTTCAGGGTGTAGGGAAATGACATTCTGAGGCTTCTGTGTTTTTTCACTCTAATGTCATTAATCTTCTGTGATTGGGCGATCTTTCATCGTCCCATGCAATCGTGTCATTCCATCATTTCTAATTATCGTCCTGACCCTCCAGGTACAGGGGGATATAAAAACAGATGAGTAAGAAAAAAATTATAATCTTGGAAATCTTCAGTCTGCAAATTAGTTTTTTTTTCCTTTTTACAAAAGTGAAGATAACGCGAAATATGAAGGATGTCTTAAATATATGTGTATATATTACTATATATGTGTATAACATTGTGCGTTTGTGTTTAAAATGTTGTGTGATATAATGCCCATCAAAATATACTATTTGTGTGTGTATTTATAAATATGTATTCTATATTTGTATTATTCTAATTTTTGTATTATTATTATTATTACTATTATTAGTAATAATGGTAATGATGTTAATAATATGCATTTTATAAAATCCATATTTATATTATATATATATATATATATATATATATATATATATATATATATATATATATATATATATATATATATATATATAACATTAGAAAACGTTCGTTATTTATATGTATTTTTTACATGTGTTGATCATATGCACTAAAGTATAGTACTTGCGAGATTGTTTTTATATATATATATATATATATATATATATATATATATATATATATATATATATATATATATATAGTGTGTGTGTGTGTGTGCTGAATTAAGTGTAAACTATTTCTGTATATGATCTATATATATATGCAATATAAACAATATAAAGCACCTTAATCTATGACTATAATGACTGTTGCTCTTGTTATACACAAGGGTGAGTGTGATGTATGTGTGGTTGAATTATTGATGTATATATGTAATACATTAATGTATCATTAGATGTAAGCTCAGACATATGGCTGCAATATATAACCCTAGACAGATGTTATAGTTGGAAGGAGCCACCTGTAGACTGTAGAGAGTCTTTACTGTGTGATAGAATGCAGCCCAGAGCTCTTCAATTTTCTAGAATATGAAGCGCCTGCTTCTGTACTTGTATTGTCTCCCCATTAATCTGATTGTATTTTTGGGTGGGGGAGCTGGGGTCTTGATGTGATTTGAGTGTCTTATAGTTTTCATTCTCTCAGGAACAAACGTGAACTGAGGGGACATTTGCAGAACAAAGGTGCTGGTGGTGGAGGGTGGGACAGGTCTGGTGGGAACAATGGTGTCTGTCACCTGTGGAGACCCCTGTGTAACCTCATTAGTATCTCTAGCCTGGCCTGATTCTCCTTTCTGTCTGACTTGTAGGTGTGAGGTATAAATGCCACCCGAGGGGAGGGCTCTGCTCACTGCACGCCTGGACATTGGAGATGGTGGGATTGCTCTGGATCAGAAGGATTGTGTCCTGCTCAGCTGGTAACTCATCGGCGGAGATCTAGGAGAACCTGCCACTGGTGGGAAGACATATAGAGAAAGTGGAGATCTGAGATCCAGTTTAGAAAAGGAGAGATCTGGGATCCAGCCTAGAGAACAAGAGATTTTCGGATACACTCTAAAGAAGGGATCTTGGATCCAATCTAGAGAACAAGAGATCTAGGATCCAGACTAGAGAACAAGAGATCTGGGATCCAGTCTAGAGCTCAAGAGATTTTGGACCCAGTCTAGAGAACAAGCGATCTGGGATACAACCTAAATAAGAAGGGATCTGGGATCCAGTCTAGAGATCAAGAGGAGGACCCATATCACTGGAGGAGATCTTGGATCCAGGCTGCTGCTAGAGAAGATCCTTGGATCTGTTGCTGGAGAAAGCTGGAAGGATGTACCAGAGTATAGCCATGGCTGCTGCTAACCACGGCCCCCCGTCGTATGAAGGGTCTGGGGGCTATATGCACGGTGCTGCTACCTCCTCTCCGGTCTATGTGCCCACCACCAGGGTGTCCACCATGATCCCCAGCCTGCCTTACCTTCAGAGCAGCGGCCATTCTCAGCAGGCCAGTCCGGTTTCTGGGCACAACATGTGGGCACAAGCTGGGGCAGAGAGCTCAGCCTACAACCCAGGGACCCCTCATCAGCCGGTGTCCCCCCGTTTTGCCTTCTCCTCCAGCCCCCCTATCAGCGCTGCCTCCTCCAGGGAGGTCTCCTACAGCAGCCCCCTGGCCATCTCCGCCAATGGGAGAGATCAGTACAGCCGGGGGCTCAGTGCCAGCTACGGCAGCCCCTACCCAGCCTATGTGCCCCAGGACATGAGTGCCGCCTGGACTGCCTCCCACTTCGACACCTCTATGCTGCACAACCTGCAGAACAGGGCAGGACCCGGAGCCCCCCGACACCCCAATATAGGTGAGTGACCTCAAAATATACTGCCTGCTCTAGGTGCTATTATGTGTAATAATGATAATATATCTGTGTCTGAGCATTGTGTCATGCTTGATAATGTTCTGTTAATAGCCACTTCGGTGTGTTGTTTAATGCAATATTTATTGGTAATGTATTATTGAGGATGATTTACTAAGAATTTTATTTTAAAATAAAAACTTGGAATATTCACTTTAATTATCCAATCATGTGGCACACAAATTCCAGTTTATTTTAAATAGTCACACCATGTGCAGAAAATTGTAGGGAATATTCGCAACGTTTTTTCGGTGCTCAACTTGTTTAGTAAATCAGCCTCAATCATTACAACGTATACGGTAATACATGCCAACAGCTAATAGTAACATATATTTTTAGGTCAAATATAGAAACTGATAAAATGAATGATACAGACTATAATATAGTTTTTCTACGTGTAGAAGCTGACTTTCTTTACCTGTGTATCTGTGTTTCTGCTGTTATTTTTTTATCGATAGTATTTCTATTATTATTGTTACAAATAATATGATTATTATTTCCCTATGATTATTAAGCTTTGCATTAATTTATTTCATTTTGGACACTTAATGTGCAATAGTTTATTTGTAGCTTCTATTTTTAATACTAATTAGAGGCAGCACAAAAACAGACGAAATAACAAAAAAATAATAATCTCGGGAATCCTCAATCTACAATTTTTACCAGTGAGGATAATATTGAATTTGAAGGAATGTTTATTATTAACAAATATATCGTATATAATCATTTTTACAAATTTCAAAACTCTCAATAGACAGTGCAGCAAATGTTAAATATTAATAAGCATAATGATTTATATATATATATATATATATATATATATATATATATATATATATATAATCATTATACTTAGTAATATTTAACATTTGTTACGCTGACGCTGTCTATTGAGAGTTTTGAAATTTATAAAAAATGTTTTTATTTATTTGCTACAGCAGTAGAGTAGAGTTTTATAATTATTATAACTTTTATGAGTAGTATTTTATTGTGTACTGTACATATACATTTTTTATCTTTATGATAATTGTTATTATTATTTGCTGCTATTTGCTTACAATAATATTAATACACACAACACACATACATACATATAAATATTTTTTTTTTCATTTATTTTTTTTTTCTAAAACTTTGCAAAATATCTATACATAAAAGAAAGAAAAAAGGGAAAAAGGAAAGAAAAAATCTATCTATCGATAGATCGATCTATCTATCGATCTATCTATCGATCGATCAATCTATCTATCGATCTATCTATCTATCTATCTATCTATCTATCTATCTATCTATCTATCTATCTATCGATCTATCGATCTATCGATCTATCTATCGATCTATCTATCGATCTATAGATCTATATACATATATAGATATCTATCTTTCTCTCTCTCTAAATATATATAGCTCTATCTATCGATCGATCGATCGATCGATCGATCGATCGATCTATCTATCGATCTATATATATATATATATATATATATATATATATATATATAAAATTTAATTATAAAAATTATGATAAATACAGTTGTTGCTACTAAAGTTGATTTACTAAAACTGGAGAGTGCAAAATCTGGTGCAGCTCTGCATAGAAACCAATCAGCTTCAAGGTTTTAAACCCTAGCTTAAAGTAGCTGTAAACCCTAAAAAAAAAACATAACAAAACAAAAAAAAACGCAAGACAAAGGCATTATGAGCTAGTATGCATAGCATACTAGCTTATTATGAATGACTTACCTGAGATTGAAGCCCCCGCAGTGGTCCTCCTTCACCGCTCCGGTGGCCGACATTGCTCTCGGAGTTGCTTCCAGGTATTGCGGGCTCCGGCGCTGTGATGACGTCACTACCGCGCAAATGCCGCCGGTGACGCCACAGTCTAACTGAAGCAAGGGCACGTACATGTCATTGCTTCAGTTTGCTTCAGTGGGCATGTGCCGAAGACATCTCCTAAACCGTGCAGGTTTAGGAGATATCCAGTGTAGCTACAGGTAAGCCTAATTATAGGCTTACCTGTAGCAAAAAGTGGTTGTAAAGGGTTTACAACTACTTTAATTGAACAAGCTGAAGTTAGAGGCTGATTGGCTACCATGCACAGCTGCACCAGATTTTGCACTCTCCAGTTTTAGTAAATCATCCCAACTACTACTGCTACTACTATAATAATAATAGTATTAGAAATATTAACAGTGATAATATTTAGAAGCTATCATGTCTAATATGAAATAAAATACAATTTAGCATGTCTAGAAGAGGCTGGAGTTTCATGTACAGTTTTTCTGGGCTCCATAAGGTCTTGATGAGTCAAGAGAAAGTGAAAGTGTGATGTTTGCAGGAGAAGACTCATTCTTACATAAGGATCTTTATCATTGGATGTGTGCTGTGTGTCAGCTGAGGTGGCACACCATGAACTACATACAGCATATTTCATGAATGTGTTATGAGCTGTGCAATTCATCAAGGTGTCAGTTAGAAGGTGTTAAAAGGCTAGTACACTGTAGAGGTCACATAGCATAATAGTGAAGGTCATTGTTTGCAAAGTATGGGAAATATGCAGGCTAGGTGTTTCCAGCACATCAGGATCAGAAGGAGATCAGTTTGGGGTGGGATATATATATCTATTGCCCCCCCCCCCCCCCTCCTCCTGACAGGTTCAAGGGGTACATCTTCCTGCTAAAATAATATTCACATGATTCAATGTTTGACAAATGCAGAGGTTAGTTC
Organism: Lithobates clamitans; assembly: GCA_037952925.1. Taxonomy (NCBI): domain Eukaryota; kingdom Metazoa; phylum Chordata; class Amphibia; order Anura; family Ranidae; genus Lithobates; species Lithobates clamitans. The sequence continues at coordinate 1,258,992 of JBBGZY010001007.1, forward strand.
TAAGGAGCAGCTTTTGTGCTGGAAATTGCTTGTTTTTTTTTTTATCATCCAATCAGATTTGAAGGTATTTTAAAAGGAATGTATTACCTATGAACTTCACTGGCTGCTTGCAATTCCAACTGGGGCTGATTCACTAAAGTAATAGAGCCTGTTCACTTATTAAATATGATGAAGCACTTTTTACTCCTAACAACCAGTCATGTGCTAGCAAAAAATCAATTTTTTTCTTTATTTCCCCTGCACGCAATTGGGTCGTCATAGTGAACACAGGTTCGCCTTATTTACATTTACTTTGCAAAGTGAACATTCACTTTGTTATAAGAACACCCTCTCTACTGACTTAGTAAATGAACCCCTATTGTGTCAGGGGGAAATGATTCCTTTAGTTCATGAGCTTCTGAAAGGTTTTTAAATGGTTTTCTTTATTTATTCACCATTATTTAGTTTTCATTCAGTTAACACATTGAAAATGTTTAAGCTTTATTTCATGGTCACATATTTGTAAAATCTGGTAATTTTGGAGTACCGGTATTTTACATAATTTGAGAGTGGGACATGATAACATAAATAACAATAATAAACAGATTTAAGGATCAGATTATCTAATGCTACCTATTTTAATGTACGGTCTTAGTTGTTGCATTCTGTATACAGAGGTTATGTGTGTGGGTACTTATTTCAAATTATTATTAAATGAATCATCCCAGCAAAAAAAAAAACCTTATCAAAAGCTGTTTTAAAGCAGCAGTCTCAGATTCTCACTTGTAATATTTATATACCTTGCCAGTGTTTAAAATAATTTTTCTTCTTCTGCTTCTCCTTCATAATAATAATTATAATAATTAATGTAGATTTGTAGATCACATTACATAATGTGCCCAATTACAGCATGCTATCATTACATTATCATAAAATACTGGATAATTTGTTGCATGCAGCGTAAATATGGTGTTGCTTATTTAAAATAATAATAATTATTATTATTGTTATTATTATTTATTTATTTTATTTTTTTAATATATATATAACTTATAATATATTTTATTATTATTTAATAATAATAATTATTTTTATTTTAAATAAGCAACAACATATTTACACTGAATGCAGAAAATTAACCCAGTATTTTATGATAACGTAATGATAGCATGCTGTAATTGGGTACATTATCTAATGTGATCTACAAATCTACATTTATTATTATTATTATATAATAATAATAATAATAATAATAGTGAAACTCACTCAATCCTGCTAGCCAGTGAAAAGGACCTTAAAAATGCAGTTTCTAGTGTTTAATTGAAAACAGAGGTCTCTGTTGCGGGTATTTCCAAGCTGTAGGACCATATCAAGGAGCCTCTGTAGTCCTATTCTAATCTATTAGAGCATAATACTGAGACATGTATAGCAAATTATTTGGTGCAGAAGTTACCCAGAGGTCATGCTCTTTCTTAAAGTTATAGCAAAACATGAAAGATTGAGACCCCCACAAGGTAAAGGAAGACCTCCCGTGGTAGTTCAAAATACAGAAAAAAGTAAAAAAAACAGCAGTCACCCAGTTTATTACAATTCAAGGAAGACTCCCACAATGGGCAAATCACAGCAAATAGGATCAAATTTTGCATAGTATTAGAAGAAAGGGTACGTGTGTTTTTGGGTGTATAACATTTTATCAAATGGGCTATGCCATATTTCTTTACCAGGAATATTTTTTTTTTAAATCTGTTGCATCAGAAGCTGATTGATTTTATGTTTTACATTCATGTTTTCATTACAGAGTAGTAGTTCAGCAGTCAAAAATTAGCCCATGCACACTGGGGATGATTTACTAAGGAATAGAATGTGCTCACTTAGCAAAATGAAACCTTAGGTCATTCATGTACATTTTTTTAATTCTCTGCACATGGTGCAGAATGTGAACCCAGCTTTATATTGCTAAATAAAAGTATAATACTCCATCAGCGATTCAAGCCACTGACCTGGCAAAAATAAACTACCTGGTAAGTGAGCAGGACATTTAAGGAAATGAAAGGGGACATTTTTTCACTGAACACCAGAGTAGAGGGCCATGTCTCCACTGATCATGTCAGATGGCATTTCTCCACTGACCATGAAAGTAAGTAGACATTTCTCAACTGACCACCAATGTAAGGAGACATTTCTCCACAAACCACCAATGTAAGGAGACATTTCTCTACTGACCAGAAAAGTAAGGAGACATTTCTACACTGACCACAAAAGTAAGGAGACATTTCTCCACTGACTATGAAAGTAAGGAGACATTTCTCCTCTGACCACAAATGTAAGGAGACATTTCTCCTCTGACCAGGAATTGTGAGGAGACATTTCTCCACTGACCAGGAATTGTGAGGAGACATTTCTCCACTGACCACAATTTGTGAGGAGACATTTCTCCACTGACCACAAATCACAAATGTAAGGAGACATTTCTCCACTGACCACGAATTCTGAGGAGACATTTCTCCACTGACCACAAATTGTGAGGAGACATTTCTCCACTGACCACAAATCACAAATGTAAGGAGACATTTCTTCACTGACCAGGAATTGTGAGGAGACATTTCTCCACTGACCACAAAAGTAAGGAGACATTTGGCTACTGACCATCAATGTAAGGGGACATTTCTCCACTGACCACCAATGTAAGGGGACATTTCTCCACTGACCACCAATGTAAGGGGTCATTTCTCCACTGACCACAAAAGTAGGGAGACATTTCTCCACTGACCACCAATGTAAGGAGACATTTCTCCACTGACCAGGAATTGTGAGGAGACATTTCTCCACTGACTATAAAAGTAAGGAGACATTTCTCCTCTGACCACAAATGTAAGGAGACATTTCTCCTCTGACCACAAATGTAAGGAGACATTTCTCCACTGACCACAAATGTAAGGAGACATTTCTCCACTGACCAGGTATTGTGAGGAGACATTTCTCCACTGACCAAGAATTGTGAGGAGACATTTCTCCACTGACCACAAAAGTAAGGAGACATTTCTCCACTGACCACCAATGTAAGGGGACATTTCTCCACTGACCACCAATGTAAGGGGACATTTCTCCACTGACCACCAATGTAAGGGGTCATTTCTCCACTGACCACAAAAGTAAGGAGACATTTCTCTACTGACCACCAATGTAAGGGGACATTTCTCCAGTGACCACAAAAGTAAGGAGACATTTCTCCACTGACCACAAATGTAGGAGTGGCATTTTTCCACTTACCACCAATGCAAGGGGGCATATCTCCACTGACCAACAATGTAAGGGTACATTTCTCCACTGACCACCAATGTAATAGGCACTTTTCACCGATCTCCAATGTAAGGGGACATTTCTCCGCTGACCACTAATGTAAGGGGGACTACAATTTTCATTGTCTGTGTTTCTTTTCTTGTAATGTTTTTCTTCTAATACTTTAGCAAGATTTACCGGAAACATGAACATTATTTTAAGGGTGTTGCGAAAGTCTTTACTAAAGTGGTAAAATTAAATATTTAGGGGTGAGTTTGATAGATGACAGTGTTCCCCAATTTACATTTTTTGCTTTGGCCTTCAACAGACCTTAAGGTAATGCTAACTCTAATCTATTGAATATATAGGTATATTATCAGCACTAAATAGATATATCTGAACAACAAAAAATATTTAGTTGGATATTCAGCAATTTAAACTAGAGAGAAACTGTTGCTATATCCATTTCAGTTAACTTTTTTTTTGTTTTTTTGTTAATCTGGATGCATTCCTAAATACACAGATTATAAATGGATATTAACATTTACAAGAAATAACACCAGAGATCTTTGATCCAGGGAATACCTGATTGCGTCTCGGAAAGGATTTTTTTTCCTGTCTGAGCAAATTGGACCATGCTTTACAAGGGTTTTTGCCTTCCTTTGGATCAATTTTTGGTATAGGGTTTTATATATATATATATATATATATATATATATATATATATATATATATATATATATATATATATATCATTGTCGAAAATATTGTGACGCCTGCCTTTACATGCACATGAATTTTAATGGCATCCCAGTCTTAGTCTGTAGGGTTCAATATTGAGTTGGCCCACCCTTTGCAGCTATAACATCTTCACTCCTTCTGGGAAGGCTGTCCACAAGGTTTAGGCGTGTGTCTATGGGAATGTTTGACCATTCTGTCTTTCGCGCTCTCTATAGGTCTCTAAATATCTATCTATCTATCTATCTATCTATCTATCTATCTATCTATCTATCTATCTATCTATCTATCTATCTATTATCTATCTATCTATCTATCTATCTATCTATCTATCTATCTATCTATCTATCTATCTATCTATCTAGCACAGGCAGGGAGGGGCGGGGGATGAAGACACAGGAGACTCAGATGAGATACACACACAGGAGAGCTGCAGAGAGCAGGCTGCAGCTGACGAAATCACACAAACAGTCCGCGGTGTCAGGGCTCAGCAGCCATGATTATCGTGGTCTGTTTGCAGAGGAGAGGGCATAGCCAACCAGGATCAGCCAGGTTTTTTAGGGTATACAGGGGGCCAAATGACACAGCACAAGCGCTGTGCTGTATAACATGCTTTCAGTGAACAGGATCTGTTATTTTTTTGGGTTAACAAACGCTTAGTGATTGTAAAGTGTCATTTTTTTGTTTAACAATAACAGACATGTTATACTTACCTGCTCTGTGTAGTAGATTTGCACAGAGCAGCCCCGATCCTCCTCTTCTTGGGTCCCTGGCCTGCTCTGTTGACCCCTCCCTCCTGTCGAGTGTCCCCACAGCAAGCAGCTTGCCTTTGGCTCCCGTTGCTGTGTCTAAGCCAATCAAGAGGGAGAGTCCCGGACAGCTCAGGCACTCATTCGTGCACATTGTTGGATGAAGATGGGGCTCAGGTAGGTATTAGGGCGGGAAGGGTGTTGCTGAGGGGGGCTGCTGCACACAGAAGATTTTTTATCTTAATGTATAGAAGGCATTAAGATAAAAAAAAAAAAAAAAACGTCTGCCTTTACAGCCACTTTAAGATTTATTTTTATTTATTTTTAAACATTTTTTTCATTGAACAAAATTTGTGCATGAAGGTAATTATACCTTCTTTATTATTAAAAAACCTTCTGTTCGTTGCTCTCTCTTTATTGGCCGAGGCAGCAGCAGGAGCCATTGGTTCCCACTGCTGTCAATCACAGCCGGTAAGCCAATGAGACGAGAGTGGGGGGCAGCTCTATGTGTCTTATGGACGCATAGAGCGGGGCTCAGGAACAAGCACGCACCAGTGCCTCATAGCTAGCAGCGTGCAATTGGTGGCACTGGTCAAGGGGGAGGAGCCAGGAGCACTGACGGGGGACCCAAGGAGAAGTGGATCGGGGCTTCTTTGTGCAAAACCACAGAACAGGCAAGTATGACATGTTTGTTATTTAAAAAAAAAAAAAAACGAAATCTTTAATATCCCTTTAAGCAGGTCCATAAGCATAATAATATAAAAAAAATTCTGACACATGCACAGTGCCCCCTATCTGTCACTGCTCCAATAACATGTGCGAAGCTTAGAAAAAATCTGCAGAGAAACCGAGGCTGATTCCAGCCAAGCGTTGTGTCAGGTGTACCCCAGGGTCCGCTGATAACACAGCCTCAAATCCGCTGTATCAGTCAGCTGCAATCAAGACACAGATGACAATCCCTGCTTACTATAAGTCTGAGATGGACAAGACAAGTGTAGAGAGAGTTTGTATGAAGTCACTGAATATTCACAGCCAATTCCCATTGTTTCCATGTAATCCCCTTCCTGTTTATTGTTACACGTCTCTCTTTACCCATCTCTGAAGGGAGGGCCGCACACATGCAACTGATTATACACACTTATATTCCTTGGATTTGGGGGATTTTTTGTTACATAGTTAGAATGAAAAAAAAAAAGACTTCAAGTTCACCCAATAGAAAATATTTATAAAAAAAATAAATTGAACCCCCCCGTGCACGCAGTTGATCCAGAGGAAGGCCCTTATAAAACATGGTCCACTTCACTCCAACAGAAGAAGAAAATCCTTTCTGATCCCCGAACACGTTTAAATATTCCCTGGATCAACAATCTCTGATGTTATTACCTTTAAATGGTAATATCCAGTTATTATGTACATTTAGGAATGCATTCATGTTTTAAATAATCAACTGAGCTGGCCAGAACTAGCTCTTGAGGGCGTCGATACCACATTTTCACAGCTCTTACTGTAAAGAAGCCTTTCTGTATGAAGAGGTTAAATCTCTTTTCCTCCTGATGCAAAGAGTGCCCCCTTGTCCCTCATAATGACCTGAAATTGAATAAGTAGTTGAACTGCAGTGTATTGCAGCAGTGTTGTATTTGTTAGGAGCAGGGGTCCTCTAGAGCAGTGGTCATCAACCCTGTCCTCAAGTCCCACCAACAGGCCAGGTTTGCAAGAGAACTGAAATACATCACAGGTGATATCATTTGCTGCTCAGTGATTACAGTATTCTAGTCTGCATCTCCCCAAGATAATACATAAAACCTGGCCTGTTAGTGGGTCCTGAGGACAGGGTTGATGACCACTGCACTAGAGGATGCTAAGGTGGGCCAGTTCCAGCCTACGTGCATGTCATGGAACGATATTGCCGCTACCACTGAAAATAACATCATCTGCTTGCCTTAAGATTGCCTATTCCTGTAATACATTTTCATCTTTTGTAATATCCCCCCTTATGTATTTATACATGGTGATCATACCCCCCCTTATGTATTTATACATGGTGATCATACCCCCCTTATGTATTTATACATGGTGATCATACCCCCCCTTATGTATTTATACATGGTGATCATATCTCCCCCTTATGTATTTATACATGGTAATCATACCCCCCCTTATGTATTTATACATGGTGATCATACCCCCCCTTATGTATTTATACATGGTGATCATATCCCCCCTTATGTATTTATACATGGTAATCATATCCCCCCTTATATATTTATACATGGTGATCATATCCCCCCTTATGTATTTATACATGGTGATCACATCCCCCCTTATGTATTTATACATGGTGATCATATCTCCCCCTTATATATTTATACATGGTGATCATATCCCCCCTTATGTATTTATACATGGTGATCACATCCCCCCTTATGTATTTATACATGGTGTTCATATCCCCCCTTATGTATTTATACATGGTGATCATATCCCCCTTATGTATTTATACATGGTGTTCATATCCCCCCTTATGTATTTATACATGGTGTTCATATCCCCCCTTATGTATTTATACATGGTGATCATATCCCCCTTATGTATTTGTACATGGTGATCAAACCCTACTTATGTATTTGTACATGGTGATCATATCCCCCCTTATGTATTTATAAACGGTGATCATATCCCCCCTTATGTATTTATAAACGGTGATCATATGTTATGTTAAACTGTTATTTTTTTGGGTTAACAAACGCTTAGTGATTGTAAAGTGTCATTTTTTTGTTTAACAATAACAGACATGTTATACTTACCTGCTCTGTGTAGTAGATTTGCACAGAGCAGCCCTGATCCTCCTCTTCTTGGGTCCCTTTCCTGCTCTGTTGACCCCTCCCTCCTGTCAAGTGTCCCCACAGCAAGCAGCTTGCCATTGGCTCCCGTTGCTGTGTCTAAGCCAATCAAGAGGGAGAGTCCCGGACAGCTCAGGCACTCGTTCGTGCACATTGTTGGATGAAGATGGGGCTCAGGTAAGTATTAGGGCGGGAAGGGTGTTGCTGAGGGGGGCTGCTGCACACAGAAGATTTTTTATCTTAATGTATAGAAGGCATTAAGATAAAAAAAAAAGTCTGCCTTTACAGCCACTTTAAGATTTATTTTTATTTATTTTTAAACATTTTTTTCATTGAACAAAATTTGTGCATGAAGGTAATTATACCTTCATTATTATTAAAAAACCTTCTGTGCGTTGCTCCCCCCACTAATACTTACCTGAAGCCCTCTCTCGGTCCAGCAATGTGCACGAGAGCCTCGGCTTTCTTGGGTTTCTCTCTCTCTTTATTGGCCGAGGCAGCAGCAGGAGCCATTGGTACCCACTGCTGTCAATCACAGCCAGTAAGCCAAAGAGACGAGAGTGGGGGGCAGCTCTATGTGTCTTATGGACGCATAGAGTGGGGCCCAGGAACAACCCCCCCTTATGTATTTATACATGGTGATCATATCCCCCCTTATGTATTTATACATGGTGATCATATCCCCCTTATGTATTTATACATGGTGATCATATCCCCCTTATATATTTATACATGGTGATCATATCCCCCCTCATATATTTATACATGGTGATCATATCCCCCCTCATATATTTATACATGGTGATCATATTCCCCCTCATATATTTATACATGGTGATCACATCCCCCCCTTATGTATTTATACAAGGTGATCATATCCCCCTTATGTATTTATACAGGGTGTTCATATCCCCCCTTATGTATTTATACATGGTGATCATATCCCCCCTTATGTATTTATACATGGTGATCATATCCCCTTATGTATTTATACATGGTGTTCATATCCCCCCTTATGTATTTATACATGGTGTTCATATCCCCCCTTATGTATTTATACATGGTGTTCATATCCCCCCTTATGTATTTATACATGGTGATCATATCCCCCTTATGTATTTGTACATGGTGATCAAACCCTACTTATGTATTTATACATGGTGATCATACCCCCCTTATGTATTTATACATGGTGATCATACCCCCCCTTATGTATTTATACATGGTGATCATATCTCCCCCTTATGTATTTATACATGGTAATCATACCCCCCCTTATGTATTTATACATGGTGATCATACCCCCCCTTATGTATTTATACATGGTGATCATATCCCCCCTTATGTATTTATACATGGTAATCATATCCCCCCTTATATATTTATACATGGTGATCATATCCCCCCTTATGTATTTATACATGGTGATCACATCCCCCCTTATGTATTTATACATGGTGATCATATCTCCCCCTTATATATTTATACATGGTGATCATATCCCCCCTTATGTATTTATACATGGTGATCACATCCCCCCTTATGTATTTATACATGGTGTTCATATCCCCCCTTATGTATTTATACATGGTGATCATATCCCCCTTATGTATTTATACATGGTGTTCATATCCCCCCTTATGTATTTATACATGGTGTTCATATCCCCCCTTATGTATTTATACATGGTGATCATATCCCCCTTATGTATTTGTACATGGTGATCAAACCCTACTTATGTATTTGTACATGGTGATCATATCCCCCCTTATGTATTTATAAACGGTGATCATATCCCCCCTTATGTATTTATAAACGGTGATCATATGTTATGTTAAACTGTTATTTTTTTGGGTTAACAAACGCTTAGTGATTGTAAAGTGTCATTTTTTTGTTTAACAATAACAGACATGTTATACTTACCTGCTCTGTGTAGTAGATTTGCACAGAGCAGCCCTGATCCTCCTCTTCTTGGGTCCCTTTCCTGCTCTGTTGACCCCTCCCTCCTGTCAAGTGTCCCCACAGCAAGCAGCTTGCCATTGGCTCCCGTTGCTGTGTCTAAGCCAATCAAGAGGGAGAGTCCCGGACAGCTCAGGCACTCGTTCGTGCACATTGTTGGATGAAGATGGGGCTCAGGTAAGTATTAGGGCGGGAAGGGTGTTGCTGAGGGGGGCTGCTGCACACAGAAGATTTTTTATCTTAATGTATAGAAGGCATTAAGATAAAAAAAAAAGTCTGCCTTTACAGCCACTTTAAGATTTATTTTTATTTATTTTTAAACATTTTTTTCATTGAACAAAATTTGTGCATGAAGGTAATTATACCTTCATTATTATTAAAAAACCTTCTGTGCGTTGCTCCCCCCACTAATACTTACCTGAAGCCCTCTCTCGGTCCAGCAATGTGCACGAGAGCCTCGGCTTTCTTGGGTTTCTCTCTCTCTTTATTGGCCGAGGCAGCAGCAGGAGCCATTGGTACCCACTGCTGTCAATCACAGCCAGTAAGCCAAAGAGACGAGAGTGGGGGGCAGCTCTATGTGTCTTATGGACGCATAGAGTGGGGCCCAGGAACAACCCCCCCTTATGTATTTATACATGGTGATCATATCCCCCCTTATGTATTTATACATGGTGATCATATCCCCCTTATGTATTTATACATGGTGATCATATCCCCCTTATATATTTATACATGGTGATCATATCCCCCCTCATATATTTATACATGGTGATCATATCCCCCCTCATATATTTATACATGGTGATCATATTCCCCCTCATATATTTATACATGGTGATCATACCCCCCCTTATGTATTTATACATGGTGATCACATCCCCCCCTTATGTATTTATACAAGGTGATCATATCCCCCTTATGTATTTATACAGGGTGTTCATATCCCCCCTTATGTATTTATACATGGTGATCATATCCCCCCTTATGTATTTATACATGGTGATCATATCCCCTTATGTATTTATACATGGTGTTCATATCCCCCCTTATGTATTTATACATGGTGTTCATATCCCCCCTTATGTATTTATACATGGTGTTCATATCCCCCCTTATGTATTTATACATGGTGATCATATCCCCCTTATGTATTTGTACATGGTGATCAAACCCTACTTATGTATTTATACATGGTGATCATATCCCAGCTTATGTATTTATAAACGGTGATCATATCCCCCCTTATGTATTTATAAACGGTGATCATATCCTCCTTGTATTTATTAGGGATGCACCAATACCACTTTTTTTAACTCCGAGTACAAGTATATTTATGGGCAGGCTAGGGTACTATAGGGGTAGGCTAGGGTAGTATATAGACAGGCTAGGGCAGTATAGGGGCAGGCTAGGGTAGTACAATGGCAAGCTAGGGCTGTATAGGGATTTTTGAGCATGACAGGTTATGCAACATTTGGCCATCCAGCAGATCAGCATACATGCAGTATCTGGAAGTCCATGTGACTGTTTTAATATTGAATTTTAAAAGCATCGGCAAGCCTGCTGATCTCACAGGTTTGCTAATCTGACAGAACACTGCTGCTTTTTAAATTCAACATCAAAACAGTTTGATGGATTTCTAAATACTGAATTTTACTATGTAAGCTCAGTTTACTGGTATAAATAAGTGTGAAATGCAAGACTCTGGTGGGTGTAAAAAGATGTCCACTTGGCGACTTCAGACTGTAGGCTTACTGCGGACGAGTGCGGGTGTACCAAGATGGCTGCGATGGAACATCACTAAGATTGCATTTTCTGATGGGTAGCAGCTTTCAAGATAGAACACCAGCCCTGTCTATGAAGGAGGAATATAGGACAGGAAGTTTATTAGGAGCATAGAAAACCCCACCCTCTCCTAAGCTCCGTAACATGGAGAGGGAAAGTTCTTTAGTTCACAGAGGTGAATTGAGCAGGTCTGATTAATCTGCTTGCGATAAAACTACAGAGCACACAGGAACTGGGGAGTTCACTGGATTTCTGGAAGGATCAATGGGTATTTCTTTACACTTATTGAACAGATATAACCAAACACTTTCAGTAATTTGTAAACCTAAAGGGAGCAAATAGTAGAATGTTATTGCTAAGAGTTTACATAAGGTAGTAGAGAGTTCAAGTCTCAACTCTTTGATAAATTCTCAAATTCTAACGTTTATTTAAGGCTGGGTCAATAGGCCCAAATCTGATGTTTAATGTCTGGTAGATGCTGAAGAGTTAACCCACGTGACAATTTTATATATCTCGCAGGCACTCCTACTGTGGCCATAATCAAGGGTTCCCACTCTTCCTGCTGGATGTTTTAATCATTTGATATTATGGGGAATATAACAGTGGAAACTTAGACGTTTAGGATAACTATTAGAATTTGAGGTTGAGTTTATTTAAAAACTTTGAACTGAGCTGTCCGATGAGTCACAGCGGATGAGTCATTGATATATTATAAGTATATACATTTCAGCTTGAGCTATTAAGGTCTGTTAACAATAGGATTTACAGCAAATTGAGATCCTGGAAAATGTGAAAGGATGCCCACAGCTCCACCTTTTAAAGTCAAAATACTGTAATCACTTTATGTCCACTTTAATGTGCTATATTGATTTCAGGACCTTCCTGAATCTGCTGCATATAGTAAAACCCTGGCTGCCATTCCTGAAAATGATAGCTCCCTGACAGTCATGCGAATTGTCTGGCCTTTCTACTTCATTACTACGCATGAAATATTCAAGATGGACTTCAGCAGCCACATTTTTAATCCAGTGATTGAAGTAGGAAGTTTAGAACAAAGAGCTTTTGTAATATAACAATCATAAAGTCCAGATGAAAATCAGAAGAGGAAGCTGAGACAAAACAAAAGCTGAAATACCTGAATTTTTCATGAACTGGTTGAACTTTGGTTGTAAATGTGTATCCCAAATGGTGACAAAAATAAACAAGGACAGCCATGCTGTCAACCTACAGTACCCAAAGTGCTACATGAATTGGCGGCACTGTTAAATAATAATAAAAGGTCAGTAAGAAAGCTTTAACCTATAGAAGTTTAAGTGTATCTAAACCCAAAAGCACAAATGTAATATATTGCAGGATACTGTGTGGTGGCTGCGTTAGTTTCCTTCTTTTGTATCTTTTCCTTTATTACTTTATTATCACCTGGTGATCCTGCCAGTAATCCTGGTAATGTTCAACTTGCTTTAACGGACCAAGCTGTCCAGCAAAAAAACGGTAGATAGACGGTTGAGACAAACCATTTACCAGTGACAGGGGTGCTTGCAATGGTCAGCTTTTAGTCATTTATGTATGAAAAAAGAAAAAAGCTTAATTTTTTTAGTCAAGTCCACCTAAACCTGCTAGTTTATCTAAGACTACCTTCTCTTCAAATTGACAATGCTCCTGCTCAATGGTGTCTCCATTGCTCCTCCATCCAGAGTAGAGACACCCTAATGCCCTGTACACACGGTCGGATTTTCAGATGGAAAATGTGTGATAGGACCTTGTTGTCGGAAATTCACACATTTTCCATCGGATTTTCCAACACACAAAGTTTGAGAGCAGGATATAAAATTTTCCGACAACAAAATCCGTTGTCGGAAATTCCGATCGTGTGCACACAAATCCGACGGACAAAGTGCCACGCATGCTCAGAATAAATAAAGAGATGAAAGCTATTGGCCACTGCCCCGTTTATAGTCCCGACGTACGTGTTTTACGTCACCGCGTTCAGAACGATCGGATTTTCTGACAACTTTGTGTGACCGTGTTTATGCAAGACAAGTTTGAGCCAACATCCGTCGGAAAAAATCCTAGGATTTTGTTGTCGGAATGTCCGAACAAAGTCCGACCGTGTGTACGGGGCATTAGACAGGAAGTAAGTTACTACCACCAGATTAAAGAATTTACCCCCCCCCTCTGATCGGAGCACTTTTTGCGATACGGCACCGCGCCGCTTTAACTGACAATTGCGTGGTTGTGCGATGTTGCACCCAAACAAAATTGACGTCCTTTTTTTCCCACAAATAGAGATTTCTTTTGGTGGTGTTTCATCACCTCTGCGGTTTTTATTTTTTGCGCTATAAACAAAAAAAGAACGTACATTTTGAAAATAAGAGCAATATTTTTTACTTTTTGCTATAATAAATATCCTTAAAAAATATATATATATAAAAAAAAATTATTTTCTCAGTTTAGGCCGATACGTATTCTTCTACATATTTTTGGTAAAAAAAAATCGCAATAAGCGTATATTGATTGGTTTGCGCAAAAGTTATAGCGTCTACAAAATAGGGGATAGATTTATGGCATTTTTATTATTATTATTATTATTTTCTATTAGTAATGGCGGCGATCTGCGATTTTAGCGTGACTGCGACATTATGGCGGACACATCGGACACTAGGGGGCAATCAAGGGGTTAAGTGTGTCCTAGGGAGGTGTTCTAACTGTGGGGGGATGGGCTACCACTGACATGACAGGGAGCAGTGATCTCTTTCATGACACTAGGCAGAACAGGGAAATGCCTTGTTTACAAAGGTATCTCCCCGTTCTTACGCTCCGCGACAAGATCGCGGACCCCAGGCGGACATTAAAGCCCCTTTCACACTGGGGCGTCGGCGTTTTTTTTTGGTGGGGGTTTTCGGTCACTGGCGGGCGGTTTTAAGCCCCGCTATCGTCCGAAAGAGGGTTAAAACGACCAACAAAACGCTTTGCTGGCGGTTCAGCAACGGTGCCCATTCAGCTCAATGGGCGGGAGCGGTGAAGGAGCGCTTCACCGCTCCAAAGATGCGCTCACAATGCCGCAATTTAAAGGGGAAGTATCTGTACGCCCATTTGCCCAGCCGTGCCATTGTACCGACGTACATCGTCATGTGCTGGTCGGTGGTTAAAAAAATGGAAAAAAAGCCCAAATTTAAAAAAAAAAAAAAAGAATATGAATGTAGCCATCACATTTAAGAATTGGTAAGCTGCATTATACTACATTTTTGGGGGTGTTCGATATGGTTTTAGTAATAAAGTTAAAATAATCAATACAGTAATAAATAAATTATTAAATACAGTTAAAATAATCAAAATGAAAAAAACATATTAAAAACAGTTAAAATTGTAATAAAATAAAGTTTGCAATGTGTCTCTCAGTTTTTAGTCTAATGCTAGTGTACCACTAAATGTGCTCTGAATCTAGGCATAGTAATGTTGAAAGCTCTCCACAACACATCAAGGGTTTAGATAAGAAAATATAAAAATTGTGGATTTTTCACCAATGTTTACTCAGCAGTGACAGTGTGAATGCAAAACGTAAAAGTGAATCTTGCAGTGAATCAACCTGTACTATCTAGACCACTCTGATCTCCCCCCTTTCTGAGTGCTTCAAGAGCCTGTCGAACCTCCGAAAACCTGAAAATCCATCATAAGCCTAGGAAGTTAGGAAAGGCATGCACTGGATAGTACATGTACTCAAGAAAATCAACATTAGAAGATGAATTCTGGGGGCCATTGGTAACGTAGCACCCCATGCCTGCCCTAAAACTTAACATGCATTTGCATTCATATACATTCGTATTTCTACAGCCAATTACTAAGCATAGTCTTTTAACACTGGTCCAGTTCCAACTACAACCCCTGGCAAAAATGATGGAATCACCAGTCCCTGAGGATGTTCCTTCAGTTATTTATTGTTGTAGAAAAAAAGCAGATCACAGACATGGCCAAAAAACTAAAGGCATTTCAAATGGCAACTTTCTGGCTTTAAGAAACACTAAAAGAAATCAAGAAAAATAATTGTGGTGGCCGGTAACAGTTAGATTTATAGAACAAGCACAGGGAATAAATTATGGAATCACTCAACTCTGAGGAAAAAATTATGGAATCATGAAAAACAAACAAACAAAATAACACTCCAACACATCACTAGTACTTTGTTGCACCACCTCTGGCTTTTATAACTGCTTGCAGTCTCTGAGGCATTGACTTAATGAGTGATAAACAGTACTCTTCATCAATCTGGCTCCAGCCTTCTCTGATTGCTGTTGCCAAATCATCTTTGCAGGTTGGAGCCTTGTCATGGACCATTTTCTTTAAGTTCCACCACAGATTTTCAATTGGATTGAGATCCGGACTGTTTGCAGGCCATGACATTGACCTTATGTGTCTTTCTTCAAGGCATTTTTTCACAGTTTTTGCTCTATGGCAAGATGCATTATCATCTTGATAAATGATTTCATCATCCCCAAACATCCTTTCAACAGATGGGATAAGAAAAGTGTCCAAAATTTCAATGTAAACCTGTGCATTTATTGAAGATTTAATGACAGCCATCTCCCCAGTGCCTTTACCTGACATGCAGCCCCATATCATCAATGATTGTGGAAATTTGCATGTTTTCTTCAGACAGTCGTCTGCATAAATCTCATTGGAACGACACCAAACAAAAGTTCCAGCATCATCACCTTACCCAATGCAGATTCGAGATTCATCACTGAATATGACTTTCATCCAATCATCCACAGTCCACGATTGCCTTTCCTTAGCCCATTGTAACCTTGTTTTTTTGTGTTTAGGTGTTAGAGATGGCTTTCTTTTAGCTTTTCTGTATGTAAATCCCATTTCCTTTAGGCGGTTTCTTACAGTTCGGTCACAGATGTTGACTCCAGTTTCCTCCCATTTGTTCCTCATTTGTTTTGTTGTACATTTTCTGTTTTCAAGGCATATTGCTTTAAGTTTTCTGTCTTGATGCTTTGATGTCTTCCTTGGTCTACCAGTATGCTTGCCTTTAACCACCTTCCCATGTTGTTTGTATTTGGCCCATGTTTTAGACACAGCCGACTGTAAACAACCAACATCTTGTGCAACACTGCGTGATGATTTACCCTCTTTACCTACATACTAACAAGCAGATTTAATCTGATGCAGGTGTTAGTGTTTGTAATGAAAATTTACAGGGTGATTCCATAATTTTTTCCTCAGAATTGAGTGATTCCATAATTTATTCCCTGTGCTTGTTCTATAAATCTAACTGTTACTGGCCACCACAATTATTTTTCTTGATTTCTTTTAGTGTTTCTTAAAGCCAGAAAGTTGCCATTTGAAATGCCTTTAGTTTCTGGCCATGTCTGTGATCTGCTTTTTTTCTACAACAATAAACAACTAAAGGAACATCCTCAGGAACTGGTGATTCCATCATTTTTGCCAGGGGTTGTATTTCTTTCCCAATTTCTTTCTTTTAATTTTTCATTATTTTAGCTACAATTTACTTTTAATTAGAGGGGACACTTAGGGCAAGTTTTGGGGAAATTTGCTTTGTATTCCCCCGAGTTAGTGTAAAACTTTAGGAAGTCTAATCCTTTATGAATGTATTAAAGATTGCAGATCCTGATCTTGTATAAAAGTAGTATTAATATTTTCAGCAATATTTTGCACTTCCATCTAAACAAATAGTATGTAAAAAATAAGATATATCCATGTAGTGGAATGTGTCAACATTTCTTTACTTTCACAACCAATAACTGTGCAAAGATCACCAAATAGCGAAGAGTTTTAGGATTGACCCCGACCACAATCTTAAACTCCACTAAAAGATGATAGCGCATGATACATTTAAAAAATAATTAATAATCCTTATGGGTGCATGGAGATAAGGGACAGTCAGGCTAATTATATTTTTGATTGTGAGCTCTACGAGCAGGGCCCTCCTGTATTGTAATCTTACTGTCCCCCATCTACATTGTAAAGCATTCGCAAACTTTTGGGGCTATATATATATAATAATAATAATAATAATAATTAATATTAATTAGTTACCTTTTACGAATATAAACTATGGTACCGACTCTATATTTCTAGCTCATTTGTATACATTTGGATTATTTTCATATAAAGCAAACCAGACAAACAAATCAGCAAATATTTTTTGCTACAATCAGCACTTATTTTTTTAGGTACTAAGTTGATAAAAAGTGTCAGTTTAATGCTAGGACATATGTGTTGCCCTTAAAACACGAATTTTCTATCCTTGTTTATGAATTAAGCTTGTAGTAAAATCTTTTTGTTACAGAACTGATATAGAGTATATTTAAGGAGGACATGTATAAAGTAAGAATACAGATTAAGATCTAACAAATGTCATTTCATATAGAGAAATAGTTAACTTAATATATTTGAAGAATAAAAATGTGTAAATAAAAAAGAAGAATTAAACATCCTAAAAGTCTAATACAATTATTTTTAAATAATAATATTGAATAATAATGCAACTGAATTATAAAAATGGAGAAGGAAATGAAAAATAACTAATTAAGGCTTTATTTAGCTACTTATTTATAAGAACCAGCCCAGCTACCTAACTAACATTTGTTTTAATAATTTTTCAATGTACATGTGTTTTGTTTTTACCCAGAACACCCGTTAAAAAAAAAAAATTGCAAATAATGTTCCAGATGAAAGGATGTCATTTATAAAAGGAAAAAAATTGGGCTTGAGACCAAGAAACATCCAGCAATTTGTAGAGGAACTGAAAAAAAAAAAATAACTTTGTAGAACTTTAAAATTTAGTACTACGTGTATTTGCACCTGTTTGGGTCAGTGTTAAAGATAAAAATTCACTAGGTGAAATACTTAATTTAAAAATTACTCTCAAATGTAATTTAGGTTCAGGTTATGGCAGACTGAGATATTTCCAACCCTACATCCACTTTTGCTTAAAATCTAAGATAACGGATGAACATTAAACTTAGAGACTTGAATTTATGCTACAGTATAATTTGCTTAATCAAATACACACGTCCCAATCGAATACAAGATTGGACTTTTTTCGTCTAGACAGGCTGGGCAATGTGCAAATCTATTTTCTTGACGTGTGCAAAATAATTTTAAAAGTAAGCAACGGAAAGGCAAAACAGCAATAGGGAAGGTGTGAAACCTAGAAAGACTTTTCTCCGGGCCATGTAAAAAGCTGGGAGAATCAATAAGATTAGATGGCATTGACACCATTTAATAGTCACACAATAACACAAATTTTAATTTGTAAATACCTTTAATTCAAAATTGTTGTTTGCCAAAATTTACAAAATTACTACCCATTATCTTGCTTGTTTTCAAACAGAATTTTATTACTAATTAAGTAGTAAGTATTATTATTATTATACAGGATTTATATAGCGCCAACAGTTTATGCAGTTTATTACAATATAAAAGGGAGACAATACAGTTATAATACAATAAGATACAGGAGGATTAAGAGGGCCCTGCTCAGAAGAGCTTACAATCTAATAGTACTACAGTTATTTACAATATAGAAATTTTGTATATAGTACATTAACATAATTACTGTGCTGATGAAGTTTTAAACTCACAAACTTAAGGTTTAAGCTTTTGTCAAATTTTTTATTTAAAACTAAAATAGTAGAATACAACTTTTTTTATTTGTTTCACTGTTTAGGGCACAGGTGGCATATATTGTTCAAAGTTACTCTAAAACCAAAACATTTGGGGATCAGTGCAGGAAGAAGGGAAAAGCAGGAGGAGAAAGGTTCTTTTTTAGAAAAATATTACAAGGTTCAGATTTAACAAAAAAAAAAAGAGGAAAAAAGAAACTATACCCCAAATATTCCACATTTTATTATTATTAATATAAATAATATTTACCATTGTAATACCCCAGTGATAAAGAGTATTTATATTGATAGAGTATTTTTTATACATTGGTTAAAAGGGAACATACCACACTTATGCCCCGATACACAGGAGGAGATTATCAGACGAATGATCATTCCTTTTTTTTTTTTTTTTGCATGCTAATCTCAGATTGAATCTGATGAGTTTACTAAAGTCACGAAAATTCTCATACGACAGAATAAAAATTCGGAAGTGATGTCATGTGTAGTAATGCATTTGTATTGCATTTTCGAACGACAACTCTACCAATTAAACGAATATCGTACAATCTGGCATAGTTACATAGTAGGTGAGGTTGAAAAAAGACACAAGACCATCAAGTCCAACCTATGTGTGTTATTATGTGTCAGTATTACATTGTATATCCCTGTATGTTGTGGTCGTTCAGGTGCTTATCTAATAGTTTCTTGAAACTATCGATGCTCCCCGCTGAGACCACCGCCTGTGGAAGGGAATTCCTTCCTTACAGTAAAGAACCCTCTACATTTTTCTGTTAAAAAAAAAAAAAAAGAACCCTCTACATAGTTTAAGGTTAAACCTCTTTTCTTCTAATTTTAATGAATGGCCACGAGTCTTGTTAAACTCCCTTCCGCAAAAAAGTTTTACCCTATTGTGAGGTCACCAGTATGGTATTTATAAATTGAAATCATATCCCCTCTCAAGCGAGAATAAGTTCAGTGCTCGCAACCTTTCCTCATAACTAATATCCTCCAGACCCTTTGTACGGAAAAAAAAAAAAATTGTGCATGTCCGATCAAATAATATCGGATCAACTGTCCTGATCAGCTTTCGAAAAGCTCTGTACTAACGATCATATTATCGCTCTGAAATCGTTTTTTTTTTGTACGATTTTCTGATCATGTGTACCGGGCCTAATGGTACTGGTTTAGGTTATGAGGATGTGGCAAATGCATAATTTTTTAAAGGTTTAGATTTAATTTAAAGTTTACATATTAGAAAATTATTTTAAATAGTTGATACTCCTTAAGTGTAATCCTTTATTACTTTTTGTAATAACTCTTTTATTTAAATATAATAAAGCAGACACTTGAAATACATTTTAAAAAGTCTCATAGACATGTGATGACTGTTGTTCAATTTTTGCAAAAACAGATAAATTATACAAAGTCCTTATAATATCTGTGGTTGGGTTTCGTTTTATTTATTAGTTGTATTTATTTATTTTTTTCTGCTATCATTTACAAATTTATATCCAATGTCCTTGTATCTTAGGATATCTAGTAGGTTATTTGAACAGATTCAAGGGGGGGGACTGAACAGTACATTTTATATAAAACAGATTTAGGGGTTTAATGTGCTGAAAAAACATATGGAAAACATATACACAGAATTAGTACTAAGAATAACCAAATCTATGTCAGGGGTTACCTAAGGTGAATTGGCACACATAAATAATGGCCAACACGCGTTTAACAAGGGAGTACACACATTAACAGCTAAAGCCCTGTACACACGATCAGATTTTCTGCCAACAAAACCGTGGACTTTTGTCTGAAGGGCAAAATTGTTGGCCAACAATCACAAATGTAGTGACGTACTACATGTTTTTTTCAGCTCTTTAGCGCCACCCTTTGGGCTCCTTCTGCTAATTTTGCGTTAGTAAAAGTTTGGTGAGTGTTGATTTGTGCTTTTCATTTCGCGCTTTTCAGTTCGCGTTTTTCATTTTGTGCTTTCAGTTCGTTTCTGAACGTCAGCCAGAATCGGAGGAGATAACATCTTGTTTCTTATTGGCCTTGGAGTTATTGCTTTGGCATTATTTTTTTGTTTGAATAATGATTTGATTTGGTATATTTTCTATATTTTTGGATGCATAGAATGCACTTTTTGGTTAAGTTCTATTGGCAGATAGCATGTCTAATTTTATTTGTTTTCTTTTTTTAATGCACAAAGAAAAAAAATGTGTAGCGTAATACTTGGCTATGTGTTTTACTTCAAATGACAGTTTGGGAGTAGGCAGTTACATTTAAAAAAATACAATGTAAAATTAACAAGGGACTCGTAAAACTAGGGGATAATGGTGTTGTGGTAACTTGCCCAAATAAAAAAAAAAAGCATAATAATATTATTCTTTATCACTAGAAAAAAAAAAAAGCCTTTGAAAATTAGTTTGCAATAACTCCATCCGTATCACCAGCAAAGCAGCTTCATTATTATCCCATTAAAGAAGAAGAGAATGTGCGTTGCATTTGGAGATTTCATAATTAATGAAATGTTAATTCTCCATTACGAACGCTAGTTTACAAGTCCGACCGCTTCTGGCTCATCCTTGCTTCTGAGCATGCGTGTTTGTACTTTGGACTTTTGTCCGACGGACTTGTGTACTTTGGACATTTGTCCGCGGAAAATGTGAAAACCTGCTAGCCAATATTTGTTGGCGGAAAGTCCGACAACAATTGTCCGATGGAGCATACACGTGGTCGGATTTTCCGCCAACAGCCTGTCATCGAACATTTCCCGTCAGAAAATCCGATTGTGTGTATGAGGCTTAAGAGTCAATGCACTGGGTCTTGTTTCTTCCATTGTGTTATTATTATTATTGTAGAGGATTTATATAGCGTCAACAGTTTGTGGAGCGCCTTACAGCATAAGGACAGACACAATTACAATACAATTCAATACAGGAGAAATCTTAGGGCCCTGCTCGTTAGAACTTACAATCTAGGAGGGAGGATAGCATTTGCAAGGCAAAATACACAGAAAATGTATTTGTTTTAATTTCCCACCAATGCAATATTTTTGAGGAACAAAAACAAACCTGTGTTGTCATTTTTGTGCATTGACCCGTAGATTGTGATTAAGGTTAGTCTTTCAAAGAATTAACACATAGCACCTCTTGGTAGAGCACGTTGATGCAATGTGAAATGACGCATGTGTTGTGGTGTGGACCACCCCTAACTTGAAGTCAGCCATGATCATGGTTTGGCCACCAGTTCCGCCCTGTGAGTCACAGACACCAGAGATGATGACCAAACAACATCAAGCCTTTTGAACATGACCTGAAAACATAGTTAAGCTAATTACAAACAGTGTATCATTGTTTTATACGGGCCGTTTCATAATTAATTGGGTGTGAAAGTGGACGGGGCTGACTATTCTTCCAGAGACAGAGGTAATTTCATCTTGTTGGAACAACAAGCCTATTGAAGGAATGGCATTTCTCGTCTTATGCACTGCAGGCAAAGCGTGAGAGGGGTTGTCCTCTAGGTCGTTTGGGTAATTGCTACACATTGTTCAAATCCACAAACAATGGCTGCTAAAATCTAATTATGTAAAACGCACCTTGTCTGGAAGGGAAAAGCTGCTTTGTGATAGGGAATGCTAATGTCTAGCAGATAAACAGATTGGCTTTAATGAGAGCACTTTGCATTGAAGATGCAAGGACCTTCAAAGTGAGAAGCTTATTATAAACAATGCATAAGCTCAGTCAAGTAATAAGTAAAATAAACACTTGCTAATAACTAGGTTTGGAAGAAAAAGTTACATGCTCTAAACACACTAAAAATTTAGTTACTGTATGTTGACCTATTCCTTTTACACCAGGAACAACCATCTGTAGTAATGAACTATTTGCAAATTGTAAAAACTAACTGCAGCGAAAATATTTGCATTTTATGGGGAAGGAAAGGGTTTAGAGGCTGTGCTGGGTATTTATTACCATCTACACTATATTGTCAAAAGTATTGGGACACTTGCCTTTACATGCACATGAACTTTAATGGCATCCCAGTCTTGGTCCGTAGGGTTCAATATTGAGTTGGCCCACCCTTTGCAGCTAACAGCTTCAACTCTTCTGGGAAGGCTGTCCACAAGGTTTAGGAGTGTGTCTATGGCAACGTTTGACCATTCTTCCAGAAGCGCATTTGTGAGTTCAGGCACTGATGTTGGACTAGAAGGCCTGGCTCGCATTCTGCGCTCTAATTCATCCCAAAGGTGCCGGGTTGAGGTCAAAAATTTGTGCATGCCAGTCAAGTTCCTGCACCCCAAACTCGCTCATCCATGTCTTTATGGACCTTGCTTTGTGCACTGATGTGCAGTCATGTTGGAACAGGAAAGGACCACCCCCAAGCTGTTTCCACAAAGTTGGGAGCATGAAATTGGCCTTAACAGTTCCCTTCACTGGAACTAAGGGGCCAGGCCCAACCCCTGAAAAACAACCTCCCACCATAATTCCCCCTCCACCAAATGATTTGTACCAGTGCACAAAGCAAGGCCCATAATTGGCTTCTGTCCATTGGCTCTAGTATATGAATGTGAGTTGGGGACTTTGGATTGTGGGCTCCTTGAGGGTAGGGACTGATGTGAGCGTGTGATGTATGCGTGGAGCACTGCATAAATTGACAGTGCTATATGGGTACCTTAAATAAAATAATAATATAATAGAGGAGTATCTTAATGAGACACAATGTACAGGGATAGGGACAATTGTAGACACGCACCTACACTCACTCAGGTTGAACTGGATGGACTGGTGTCTTTATTCAACCTTACTAACTATGTAACTGCCCCGTGTAGGGAGTTAAGGACCTCAGATTGTAAACTCCTTGAGGGCAGGGACTGATGTGAATGTACAATAAAGACATGGATGAGTGATTTTGGGGTGGAGGAACTTTGAGGTTGAGGTCAGGACTCTGTGCATGCCAGTCAAGTTCCTCCACCCCAGACTCGCTCATCCATGTCTTTATGGACCTTGCTTTGTGCACTGGTGCGCAGTAATCTTGGAACAGGAAGGGGTCATCCCCAGATTGTTCCCACAAAGCTGGGAGCATGAAATTGGCCTTAAGAGTTCCCTTCACTGGAACTAAGGGGTCAAGGCCAACCCCTGAAAAAAAAACCCTACACCATAATCTTCTTCCTAAAACATAAATTACAAACATGTTATACTTACTTGCTCTGTGCAAGGGTTTTGCACAGAGCAGCCCCAATCCTCCTCTTCTTGGGTCCCTTGCTGGTGCTCTTGGCCCCACCCTCCTTCCGAGTGCGCCCAGAGCAAGCAGCTTGCAATGGGGTCACCCAAGCAGGCTCATTCACAAGCCGTGGCTCTGTGTGTCCATTCGGACATGGAGCCACGACTCGGCCCTCTCCCTCTCCTCATTGGCTGACTGGCTGTGATTGACAGCAGCAGAAGCCAATGGCACCTGCTGCTGTCTCAGCCAATGAAGAGGGAGAGTCCCCGGAGAGCCGAGGCTCTCGTGCACATCACTGGAGGAAGATCAGGCTCATGTAAGTATTAGGAAGGGGGGAGCTTTGGGGGGCTGCTGCAAAGAGGAGGTTTTTTAAATTCATGTATAGAATGCATGAAGGTAAAAAACCTTGAGCCTTTAGAACCACTTTAAGGGCCATACATCCTCCCCCTAGACTTCATGGTAAGTCCAAAAACCCACATCCTGCATACGAGGACAAGCCATGGGTCTATAGAACCTGACAGAGACCCATGGTGTGCCTACAGGAAATACCCATGCATATGTGCAAAAAGCAGAAGGTCTCTGCCAGTCTATGACACCTAAAAGAGACATGATTTTGCAGATGTGTAGGCATGCTCCAGGTCTCTTCCAGATCCCAAAGACATACAGGAATAATTGCCAATTATGTCCAAAAAAAATTTTTGGACATAATTTTTATTAAATGTCCCAAAAAAATGATATACTGTATAAATCAGCTGTCAAGTTTCCTTTATTTTCAATTGGTGATCCTGCTAGTAACACACTTCCTGTCTTAGGCAGGCCATACATCGGGTCGAATTTCGAAAGAAATAACTTTAGAAAATCTTATCTAAGAATTTTCATTAGTATTTCACACTATTAGTGGGCTGCAGCAGCAGCCGATTTTAGTGCGGCCATCGAATTTGAGTAATCGGGTATGCTGGAAATTTTTTGAAAAACTAACGATTTTCTAATTAACGATGGGAGAATAGTGCGAGAAATTTAATCGAAAAAGAAATGCGCATGTGCAAGAAAAGAAAATTCACGGAAAGAAAAGAAGATTCTTAGCCACGAAAAATCTTTTCTGTAGCAACATGAGGTGAAATTGAAGGCTTTGTTGGTCGAACTTCGAAATCAATGGTGGCACCATCGGATCACAAAACGCACACATTTTGCAAATTTTCAAAAGAAAATTCTTTCGAAATTCGACCATGTATGGCCAGCCTTAGGTGACAGTGCTCAATTTCAGTACTATACAGTAAAACCTTGGATTGCGAGTAACTTGGTCTGCGAGTGTTTTACAAGACGAGCAATTTTTTTTTTTTTTATAAATTTAAGCTTGATAAACGAGTGAGGTCCTGTAATACGAGTAGCATCACGCCACAACTGAGTATAAAATAGAGGAGAGGAGTCTCTAAATGTAGCAATATGGTTACATTTAATGAAGGTACAACATTTAGGCTTGGTTCACACTGCCGCGACTTGGGATCCGACTTCTGAGACTCCAAGTCGCGTGACATGTGAAATCCCATTTTAGTAAATGAGAGCTGTCTTAAATAGCACTATTGAAGTCGCACCGAATTTAGAAAAGGTTCCTGTACTACTTCAAGATGACTTCTATCCGACTTGTGCCCATAGACTTTAATGGAAGTTGCTTTCAAGTCGGATCTTCATCTTAATTGATGTGATTTGGATCCAACATTACAGGAAGATTACCCAGGCTTTCCCTGAAGTTGCCTCAAAGTTGCTTTCAAGTTACCTTGAAGTTGCCTTGAAGCAACTTGAAGAACTTAGTTGTGGGTCAGTGTGCAGGCAATGGGTGAGCCAGCGGGTGGTTCAGCGGGCAAGTGAGTGTGCGGGCGGCACGGTGGGTGAGCCGATGGGCAGCTGGGCAGCTCGGCAGGTGGGTGAGAGAGCGGGCATAGCTGGGAGGCTCAGTGGGTGAGCTGGCCAATCAGCGGGTGGCGGAGCAGAGAGATGACATCATCTCTCACCGCCCAGCGCCCACCCTGCATCCCTGCAGTTCCGCCCTCACTTACTGTGGGCAGAAGAGAGATTACATCATCTCTCTGCTGCCTGGGACACAGGAAGTAACAATCCCCACCTTAGCAGGAAAGTGACAATCCGCAACGTGTGGCAGGTGAAGTGGCAAGTGACAATCCACAACTTGTCGCAGGTGGCGTGGCAAGTGGACAATCCGCAACTTGTGGCAGGTGACCTGGCAAGTGGACAATCCGCAACTTGTGGCAAGTAACGTGGCAAATGACAATCCGCAACTTGTGGCAGGTGACGTGGCAAGTGGACAATCCGCAACGTGTGGCAGGTGACGTGGAAAGTGACAAGCCATAACTTGTGGCAGGTGACGTGGCAAGTGACAATCCGTAACTTGTGGCAGGCAACGTGGCAAGTGACACACTCGGGGCTCACACTGATTCTGCATTATGGTGAGTTGAACTATTTCATTTTCTATAACAATGTAATAATAGAAATAATGCCCTTCAATCATCCTGACACCATAACAACCATGGTGCCGTGATGATTGAAGTGTCAGCACCAGCCATTTCCCCTATAAATTGCCCGCAAAAAAACGTATTTTCTGGCAGTGCCCCTCCTGAGACTAGACTCTGGATTCGCCCCTGCCTCGAAGTTGCCTTGAAGTCACATTGCTTTAATCTTTTTATATGGACTATAGACTGAAGGACTTATGAATAAATGGTTGTGGAAGGAATCATCTGAATTTCTTTTATTTCTTATGAAATTTCCTTTGATATACGAGTGCTTTGGATTACAAGCACGTTCCTGGAACGAATTATGCTCGCAATCCAAGGTTTTACCGTATCTGTCAAAAAGCGGTGTTGTCCACCTACGACAAGACTGCGTTCCTCTACCCCTCTTCTCTTCTCCAGAACATAGAAGAGTGTTATTTTATAGTCTTCAGAGAGAGCTGGGAACAATGTAACTGATAAGAGTGCAGCACAGGAAATAATCAGCTGACCAGATTTCTGGCAGCATCCACATGTATTTTTGTTGCACTTGTCGAACAGATATGACAATACATTTGGTATATTTGACAGACCAATGGGGTCCAGTTAGGAGAAGTTTTTGTTGGAGATTACATAACCTTGAATCAACCCTCGATCAAGCCAAAGTTAAAAAAAAAAATCTGGCTAGCGTTTTAAATAATACTGAAGTTTAAATAAAACTAGAATAATGTTGACTATGGCACCATATTGTGTTGGCAAGCTGGCAACAAACATCATATCCCGTCTCCTGCCTCAAAAACAGAAAAGCAGCATTGTATGTGGAACTTCCATGACCTTCCATATCCTTATTACACTATGACATCATTCCAATTTGAAATAGTGCGAGCTTTCAGGGCGGCGAGAAAGATTTTACAAGGTGGGGAGTTTGAGGAGAGGGAGGGGAAGGAGGCAACAGATGTCCCGATTCTCTTTTTAGTAAATCCCCCCACAATGTGATATTACACACATCTTTACTCGATCTGAGCTTTAATGACTCTTTTTGAGGTTTACCTTTATCTTAGAGTAGAAAGGCGAGGTAGTAAGTTCACAGGAAGGTTTGCGTCATTTTGGTGGAGCTATTTCTACCGAGGGATTGTATTTTTATGAAAGAAGGGGTGGGTGTTTTTTTGGGTTTTTTTGTTTTTTTTTTACTACTTTTGCAGCCATAATTTTTCCATCTGTCATGGAAAAACTGACAGATGAGATTACCATTTTTAAAGCTTCGGCCAGACAATTGAGCTTAGTCAAAACATGTGTTTGGAAACAGACCCAGAGGAAGCTCAACCAAGATCCTGGACCTTCACTACTTGGTCCAGAATGCACCTCCAGCCTACCTAAGAAGAAGGAAGGAGGGAGGGGGCAGATGTCCAATTCATCCTTGAGTAAATGAAAACAGGATCAACCAGGTTTTTTACCGCTTAGAGAGGGACAGGTTAGACAGCACAAGCACTTATAAGGGAACAGGATCTTTTTTTTAAAGGGTTACAACCTCTTTAACCACTTGCTTACTGGGCACTTATACCTCCTTCCTGCCCAGGCCAATTTTCAGCTTTCAGCGCTGTCACAATTTGAATGACAATTGCGCGGTCATGCTACACTGGACCCAAATTCATTTTTATCATTTTTTTCACACAAATAGAGCTTTCTTTTGGTGGTATTTAATCACCACTGGATTTTTTATCTTTTGCTAAAAGAAAAAAAAAGAAAAAAAAAGCTCGAAAATTCAGAGTTTGTTATAAAATTTTGCAAACAGGTAATTTTTTTGATGGGTACTGATAGGCTACAGTGATGGGTACAATGAGGCTGCACTGATTGGCACTGATAGGCACCAATAAGGTGGCACTGATGGGCACTGATAGGCTACACTGATGGGTACTGATGAGGCGGCACTGATTGGCACTGATAGGCACCAATAAGGTGGCACTGGTGGGCACTGATGGGGCTGCACTGATAGGTGGCAATGATGGGCACTGATAGGCAGCACTGAAGGTCACTGATAGGCGACACTGATTGGTGGCACTGGTGGGTACTGATAAGCGGCACTGGTAGGTGGCACTGATGATGAGGCACTGATGGGCAGGGTGGTTTTGATTTAAATAAAGTTGATTTAAATCATGTTTTAAATCACTAGTAAAAAGGCTTGATTTAAATCAACTCAATTTAAATCATAATTTTTAAAGAGCAACTGTCATCTCTGTCCCGCAGCTGCTCCTCCTCCTTTGACCCGCTGTTGACTCACCGACAGTTCCATTCAATTTATGGTGATGCGGCAGTGACACAACAAGGTGAGGGAGGTGGCGGCAGCAGGTGGGTGGATGCCCTCTAACAGGCGCTGCCATGATGGATCTGAAATGACAGGTACTCTTTAAATGTAAGGACTCATTCTTGCTGGTAGTTGGTGTGAAATTGTGTGAATGCGTCAATGCAGTGCATGTTATCTCAACTTGCAGAGCTTGGATTCATTGAACGAGTTTACCAAAAAATGTAAATATTGCAGAATATACAGCCTCATGCTAGATAACTAAGCTCCATTTCATGCTGAATAAACTAAAATTATTAACGTATCTTAAATAGAAAACAAGGTTTTAGATTTAGATTGCATTTTATTCAAATAAATTTGATAAGAATCCAAAAAAATCTGATTTAAATTTAAAAAAAAAAATCTGATTTATATAAAAAAAAATCTGATTTAAATTGTTTTTTTAAATCGATTTTTATCCACCCTGCTGATAGGCATTGATGGGCACTGATAGGTGACATGCGTGGGCACTGCTTAGCAGCACTGATGGGCATTGATAGGTGGCACTGGTGGGCACTGCTTAGCAGTACTGATGGGCACTGGTAGGTGGCACTGGTGGGCACTGCTTAGCAGTAATGCTGGGCACTGGTAGGTGGCACTGGTGGGCACTGTTTAGCAGTACTGATGGGCACTGGTAGGTGGCACTGGTGGGCACTGCTTAGCAGTAATGCTGGGCACTGGTAGGTGGCACTGGTGGGCAGTGGCTGTCAGTGTGTGGGACCAATGTCCCATTTATAGAACCCGAGGACCTTCAAGAGCGACTCCAAAGGGTTGTGCGGGTAACCACAAGGCTGGAGCTCAGACGTTGAACACCCAGACTGGACAGCCAAAAAACTGTCCCTATGAGCAGAGGGCACCTTCCTCGTGGCACCATTGGGTGTTCAACGTCTGAGTTCCAGCCTTGTGGTTACCCGCACAACCCTTTGGAGTCACCACTGGATCACTTTTAGAAGTGGTGGGAGGGGTCATCCCCCTGCTGCCGCTTTCCGATGCTTCCAGGGCTTACCTGGCCAATCGGTAGCTCCAGAAACCCATCCAGCGCTGGCAGCGGCTGGGCATAGAGATGAGCGAAGGAAAGATGGCCTCCACCCATCTCTATGGCCTAGGAGGAGTAGAGTGATGTCATGATATCGCTTCTGGTTCTGGTCTCGTGTAAACAAGGTTATTTTTTTAAGGGTAGAGAAAAGATCTGGGGGTTTTCAGACCCCAGATCTCTCTATAAAGAGGACCTGTCATGCTGTTATGTTATTGCAAGTGATCTTTACATGAGTATTAAAAGTAATCAAATGTTTTTTTAAAAAGGGACACTGTAAAAATGAAAGAAAATATATAATGAAATAAAAAAATAAAATGTAAAGCGCCTCCCGTTCCCTTGTGCTAGCGCACAGTAGTGAACGCATATGTAGGTCACGCCCACATATGTAAGCGATGTTTGCACCACACAGGTATCGCCGCGAACGTCAGTGGGAGAGCAATCATTCTAGCACTAGATCTCCTCTTTAATGCTAAACTGTCAACCTGTAGAAATTTTTCAAGTGACGTCTGTGGAGATCTTTAAGTACCGTAGTTTGGCACCATTCCACGAGTGCGCACAATTTTAAAGCATGACATGTTAGGTATCTGTTGATTCAGTGTAACATCATTGTTTTTATTTCGCAAGAAAATTGGGGTATGTATAGTGTTTTTTTTTTAAACTTATTAAAATGTATTTTATCCCCACAAAAAATTGCGTATGAAACACTGCTGCACAAGAACCACGTCACATTAAAAAAATGGCAACTCCAGCCATTTTATTTTCTAGGGCCTCTGCTATAAAAATGTTTGGGGGTTCTAAGTCATTTTCTAGCAAAAAATACAGATTTTTACTTGTAAACAACAAGTGTCAGAAAAATGCCTGGTCAGCAAGTGGTTTTTATATAAGTACAAACTCACTTTACATACTGAATATTCCCTCTACTTCTTTAATAATAATCTTCTTTAATAATGCGTAATACCAAGGCCTAATGAACCAGGCCTCCCTACATTTTTTTCAGTTTGAGTCTAATGCACCCCCTACCCTGGATTACTGCCAGCCTTTACCCAGGACTAGTTCATTGCTGTCTCCAATATTGGCCATCATGAACGCTGCTGCAAGGCTCATCGACCTTACAAACCGCTCAGCGTCTGCTATACCCCTCTCTGCCAATCCCTCCATTGGCTGCCACTCACCCAGCGAATTCAATTCAAAATACTAACAATAACTTACAAAGCCATCCACAACCTGGCCCCCACCTACATCACTAACCTGGTCTCAAAATACCAACCAAATTGTCCTCTTCGCTCCTCCCAAGACCTCCTGATCTGCAGCTCCCTTGTCATCTCCTCCCATGCTCACCTCCAGGACTTCTTCCGAGCCTCTCCCATCCTCTGGAATGCTCTACTCCAATCTGTCTATCTCCTACTTTTGTCTACATTCAGACGATCCCTGAAAACTCATCTCTTCAGAGAAGCCTATCTGGCCCCCGCCTAACAACTCACTAAACAATTTATTTTCGTCATCAGCACATCCTCCACAGTTTTTAGCTCTTGTATCTCCTGACCCTTCCTCTTAAAATTGTAAGCTCTAACGAGCAGGGTCCACTGATTCCCACTGTATTAAAGTGTATTGTATTTGTACAGTCTACCCTCCTGTTGTAAAGCTCTGCGTAAACTGTCGGCGCTATATAAACCCCGTATAATAATAATTATTGGCCTGTTCTGTTCAGTCGGTAATGTCATTTTTATAAATGCTGTCAGAAATGACAGATGATCGGTGATATAAATTTATTGCTAATGATAGTAGTCTGTAAACTCTCTGCGGAGGAGCTGAACCACACAATTGCCATGGTTCCCAACCCACAACAGTGAATAGCAATAAGCGTTCTCCTATACAAACAGCCATACATCCAATGACTCCACTAACTGCTTAGTGTGTTGTTTATAATTACTGAAGCCATAAATGGACGGCAATAAAAGGAAATTGCCTTCCTGTGAGTTTCAGTGCAGGCTGTAATGTGATTAACACTTTTACCTAAATTCAGTGGCAAAGTACACGATTCTTTGCAAGGTGGAAAAAAACAGATCATTGGACAAGTCATCCGAATGATTGAACTTCAGTCTTTAATTTATTAAAAAATAGGATCATTTATTATTAAATGTATCTAGTGCAAGATTGTGATCTTGAC
Organism: Lithobates clamitans; assembly: GCA_037952925.1. NCBI lineage: Eukaryota > Metazoa > Chordata > Amphibia > Anura > Ranidae > Lithobates > Lithobates clamitans. Next base: position 1,291,214 of record JBBGZY010001007.1, read on the forward strand.
AATCCCCCATACGGCAGAACTCAAATTGGAAAATGAAGAGGGACCAATAGGGTATTCTGCAGTGCACATGTGCTGATAAAGAATGTATTGACAGAAAGAGGAGAACAAAGATAACCTTTTCCATATTCTGCTGCTTTTTTACTGTCCAATCACATGTTGTGGGCAAGACTGAATAGATCCCTATGGAAATATACAAGACCAAATGTTATATAAATAACTAAATAGCTACCAATCAGATTCAAACCTGTTTGAAGGTTAGTGCAGTTAACAGAAGAAGATGTACAACACAACTTCAGGAAGTAAACTTCTACTGCTGTCCTATTGTCCTCAGGGACAGAAAGTATGGAAAAATCTTCCTAAAGAGGACAGAGACAGAGATTGTAATCCTTCCCTATTCAGACTAATGGTGAGTAGGAAGTGGACCTACTATTTACCATAGAAGGTCCACCATAGGCGTGCGCACAGGGTGTGCCAGGTGTGCCTGGGCACACCCTAATCGCCTTGTGTGGTGCATATTCCCCCCTGTTTAGACCACTGATATTTCATCCCAAAAAAAAATGTTACAAAATAAAATAATTTAAAAAATAATCTAATAAAACTACTGACACTGTCCACTGCCCTACTGACACCATCAGTACATATACACATGCATATGTATTTGAGCTTTGGGGTGCACACCCTAATGCAAGAGGCTGCACACACCTATGAGGTCCACTTGTTTGCTATGTGAAATGTGTGTCACGGCGCAAAAATATAAATATATAAAAATGTGTAAATGTGTCTTTAAGTAGCGGATCTGCTGCGTTCATAGATTCCCCACCATTAATGTGAGATGAACAATATTACAGTATTGTTTACTAGCCTCCTGCCCACCAAAACAAATGGCTCTGTAAACATACTTTTGCCCCACTCCCCGCAAATAATAAAAAGAAAAAATTAAGTACTTCGGCTCCAGCCTGTAATGCTTCCAGTAGATAAGGGTGGCACCAGGACTCCCTGCAGAGCTTGGAGAATGACATTCCACGAGAATACACTCCAGCCCATTACAAGAGTCCATTCCCAAAAATATCGTTCACCAAGGTCTGCTAGAAGGAGCTGTGAAGTCCCCCATGCCTCCTGGAAGCATCAGAGGGGGTGAGAGTTTTTTTTTTCCTTTGGAGGGGTCTTTGGGCATATTGGAAAGATTAGATTAGATCCCTTGATGGGTATTTTCCTCTATCCAGAGCTCTAAGAAATGTACCCTCACTTCCTGTCTTGCTGACAAAGGTTTCACCAGGCAGGAAGGAGAAACTGTAACAAAGACACGAGGGACAGAAATAAATATCTGGTAAGGATTCTAGTCTTCCCCTAATCTACTAAAAATATTTTTTTTTACTTTTGTGTTGCTGTTGGGGAGTTCCCCTCACTTTATGTCTAGTAAAACATTGTCAGAAGGACAGGAAATGAGGGGAAACCTCTCTAACAGGGGCCCCGAAAGCAGAAAACCTCGCCAGAGATTCTCTCCCTGGCTTACTCTATCCAAAACAACATTTGACTGTAGTGTGAGAATTTTGAGATAGTGTTACTTTTTCTTTTTTTCTTTTAATTAGGTAATTTGACCCCCCAGCAGAACTACTCTAGCCCCTTACAGGTTCAGCATACTAATTTTGGCCCTCTATTTGTGTTTAAGGTACCATTGTTTGGAGGTGCTAAGAGTCAGTTGAGTTGGATACCGATTTTAGCTTATGTGTGGACTGGACCTTAAGGTATCGCTACACGCAAATGTCATATTTTAGTTATAGAGAAAGCCTGGTGGGCTGAGTCAGCCCCAGCTTCTTATATATCTTGTTGGATACTTCAACAATTATACCTCTTTTTCAATATTCCCAATAGCGTTCTGGTCCACCTGAGAGTTTTGCTGGTTACTACCTACCTTTGTTGTTCTGGCTCCTCTCTGTTTTTATTTTATTTAGTATTTGATGTCCATAAAATAAAATAAGAAAATAATGTGTAGGCAGGTGCAGTCAATTTTTTCCACTGGAGGTGGTGCTCGTCAGGCGTGGCAATGCAGTTGGGAAGGAAGTTGAGGGGAAACTAGTTCCTCTATGGGAATATTCAAGTAGCAGCATGGGAGGTAGAGGAAGCAGAGGTCCACAGAATGAATGAAAAAGAAGCATGGAGATCCTTGCACTGCTGGTCCTAATATGCAGCTTCCTCTTCAGCAAGGAAAACAATGATCAGCACAGTATAGACATCACGAAATCTCACTGCAAATCTAATGAGACTAACAGTAATGCCTCGTACACACGGTCAGACTTTCTGGGAAGCTAGGTCCGACGTACTTGCCGCCAGACTTCCGGCTGACTACCGCCGGACTTTCTGAATGGACGGACTTGCCTACACATGACCGGACTTTCCGGCAGACTAGGTCCTCCGGTCTTCCCGACGGACTTTCGGCGGAGTTACGGCGGACTTTCTGAATGAGCGGACTTGCCCACACACGACCAAGTCCGTTCATTTTGAACGTGACCCAGGTATGACGGGACTAGAAAAGGAAGTCAATCTCACCGCTTTTATCGGCGAGATTGACACCTTGCGAGCCCTGTCGCGGGGCATGCCAGGCCCTTAGGTCTGGAATGAATTTAAAGGGGAACCCACCTACGCCAAAAAAAGGCGTGGGGTCCCCCCAAAATCCTTACCAAACCCCGATCTGAGCATGCAGCCCAGCCGGTCAGGAAAGGGGGTGGGGACGAGCGAGCGCCCCCCCTCCTGAACCGTACCAGGCCGCATGCCCTCAACATGGGGGGGTGCTTTGGGGGAGGGGGGCGCCCTGAGGCCCCCCACCCCAAAGCACCTTGTCCCCATGTTGATGAGGACAAGGGCCTCTTCCTGACAACCCTGGCCTTTGGTTGTCGGGGTCTGTGGGCGGGAGGCTTATCGGAATCCGGGAGCCCCCTTTAATAAGGGGGCCTCCAGATCCCGGGCCCCCACCCTATGTGAATGAGTATGGGGTACATGGGAAAAAGTGTCAATAAAAAAACATACTGCACAGGTTTTTAAAGTAATTTATTAGACAGCTCCGGGGTCTTCTTCCGGCTTCAGGGGTCTCTCCGGTTCTTCTCCGCGCTCTCCGGGTCTTCTGCCGGGCTCCTCCGCTATCTTCTGCTCTTTTGCAGCTCTTTTGTTAGCAGGGGCCCGGACTTCTGCCTTCTGTCTTCCACCTTCTTCCTTCTCTTCTTCTCTTCTCCAAATGTTGACACGATGGTCTCTCCGGCTGGACTGCTCTCTGAGCGCTCCGCTGTGACTTATATAGGCAGAGACACCGCCTCTTTATGCCGTCACAGTCCCTGGGCATGCTGGGACTGTGATGGCATAAGGGGGCGTGGTCAACGACCTTGTCCTCATCAACATGGGGACAAGGTGCTTTGGGGTGGAGGGGCCCCCTCCCCCAAAGCACCCCCCCATGTTGAGGGCATGCGGCCTGGTACGGTTCAGGAGGGGGGGGTGCTCGCTTGTCCCCACCCTTTTCCTTACCGGTCAGGCTGCGTGCTCGGATCGGGGTCTGGTAAGGATTTTTGGGGGAACCCCATGCCGTTCCCCTTAAAATCCATACCAGACCTAAGGGTCTGGTATGCCCCGCGCTCGCCGCAATAGGAAAATGTGTTTTTCCTATTGCAGCGAGCGCGAGATGCAATACCCTGCCCTTGCGTCGTATCTGGTCCGTCGGACCAGCATACAGACGAACGGGCTTTCCGTCAGGAACTCAGTCCGGCGGAGTTACGACGTAAAGATTTGAAGCAGGCTTCAAATCTAAAGTATGTCGGATTTCAGACCGAAACGGTCCGTCGGAAGTCCAATGCAGTCCGATGCAGACCACACACGGTCGGATTGTCCGCCGGATTTGGTCCGGCGGCGTCCATCGGACTTTTGTAGCCGAAAAGTCCGACCGTGTGTACGCCCCATAAGAGTCAGCAGTGCCTTAGTTGCTCTCACACTGCAGATATACAGCTACAAGGCTGCAAAATAGGAATGTCTAGGCACAGAAAGTGTGCTGCTATTATTAAGAGGGAATTCAAGACAAAATATACACTTTTCAGGGTACTGCTCAGGTGAAGTTACCATTTCTAGAAGTTCACTGTAAGATAACAAATCTTCTCTTTTTGAGTTCAGAGGCAGCTCCACACTGACTTTTCTTTTAGTTTTGAATAGGTTTGGGAAGGGTTGAAACCACTATCCTGTTTTTGTTGCTGTCTGTGACTCCATTGGGAAGACTCCCCCCCCCCCCCCCCCGTTAGGGAGATTCACCCTCTCTGTATGTTCTGTTTGCCATTATTATTATTTACCATTATTATTATATTATTATTATTATTATTATTAAGAGAAAGTGCAAGAAAATCACAAATTTGGCATTGTCCACAAAAAAGTAATAGAGGGGAAATATTCCAATGGGAACACTAGTTCTGGTGACCTGGGGGTCCCCAAGAAAATCCCTTAATTTGCAGGGATTTCCGTTTTACTTTCTGTTTTGGCTATAGTACAGGAAGTGATGTGAAATCTCCACAATGGGACACAAATGGCGGGGGAAAAAAATCTGATGAGTTATAACCCTCCCTTGCACTATCCAAAATGAAAACAAAAGTTTTGACTATAGTTCTTCTTAAGCGGCCATTTTGCAAAAAGTGGACATCATCAATGATTGGAGAAAGGGTTTCCTTTTGGATTTCAGCATTTTATGTTTATGTTCCAGTATTGTGGTCTGATACTGTACATATTCCCTGTATCCCTTATTTGTATAATCTGCCAGAGTTAACTCGTTCAGTGGCTTTGGCTAAATCTGCTTGAATGAACTCAAATGTGGGCATGCAGCCAAGGTACTTTAGCCTTACAGAAAGCCATTTGCTCCACTCCGCTTGACCACTGCCCGTCCACAAAGTATTCTCCCTGTAATTGCTATGAACTGATTTCTATTTGCGATTCATGACATTGCCAGGCTTGCTGAGAAGTGGCGTTCCAAGGCAGGGAAGAGGTTATCTACACACTTTGTCCGATCGATAGGGAACAGCACTATTTATCCCTGTGTATTTATTAGCCTGAGGCCCTGTCACATTCAATCTGAGCAGATCGATAGCAACTCGTTGTGGGTTAATTATAATCACTAAATAAACGCACAAGTCTCAAAGTTCAGCCAGGTACTGCAACGTTTCAAGAAAAACTTCACAAAGCCTAGCTAGGAAAGTTTCATTGATCTGTCCAGGGCAGGTGGGAGTTTGAACCTGTCTGCGGTTATTGTACCCTTTTCAAATTATGCTCTTATCTCCAGCTCCAGCTATCTAATAATGTATGTTATAGAAGATAAAAAGTTCAACCAGTTGAGTGGGAAAGCATGAAGCTATTTTTTCTTCTGAATGCATTGAGTGTATTGCTTCAACGGAATATCAGGCCTCCAAAGCCACCAATGAGCGGACCCAATCCTGAGAGTCTTAAAACATCCCCACTCTATCCAAAACTGAAAAACTATTTTTTTGTCATAAACTGTATTTCCACTCTTGCAGCCAAATTGGGATAACTTTATATTTGTTTCATGTTCCCATTCACATAGCATACATTTAACAATTGCAGCTTACCTTTTTTAGATGTTTTGTTCTGGAACTACACTACACAAGTACAATAAGATTGTATAATGTGTGGCCAGTTAACACAGAGAGAAATAAAACTGTTATCATAAGAAAACCAAGAAATTGTATACTGTATGACCAGTCTTACACTGACACCAATAGCGAGGCACTATTCCTCCCACTGACACCAATGATGGAGCACTATTCTTCCCACTGACACCAGTGATAGGGCACTATTCTTCCCACTGACACCAGTGATGGGGCACTATTCTTTCCACTGACACCAATGAAGGGGCACTATTCCTCCTACTGTTACCAGTGATGGGGCCTTATTCCTCCCACTGATACCAATGATGGGGCCTTATTCCTCCTATTGATACCAATGATGGGTCACTGTTCATTCCACTGACACCATTGAGGTGGCACTATTCCTCCTACTGATACCAATGATGGGGCATGATTTAACCCATTGACACTACCAATGGGGTACTATTCTTCCCACTGACACCAAAGATCAGGCAAGGTTTACTCCCACTGACGCCATGGCTTTTTCTACTCTCACTGACCCCATTCTTGACCCCCTAAAGTCTGAAGGACAGTTTGTTTAGAAAGTTTGGAGACCCCTGTTTTGAAGAATAAAAGCCGGCCATAGACGGTCTGAATCTCAGCTGGTTCAGCAGGGACCGGCCAAGAATCGAACCATGTATGGGCAGCTGATTGTACTTAAGTTTATCGATCAATCAAATTGGGTACAACCAGCATGTCGGTTTTTTCATGCAATTATTACCAGCAGCTATAGCCACTAGCAATAATCACTGAGTATTCTCCTGCCCAGGAAGGCTCCCCCCCCTCTGTCAGAACACAATAGCTCTGCGGGAGGGAATCCCCCATCATCACTGACTGTGTTGATAAGGGAAATCAAGCCATTTTCTTTCCTGCAACATGTGCCCCATCTATGGCCGGCTTAAAGCCTGGTACACACGGGCAAAGCTAGGTTTTTCCATTGTATGTTAATGAGAACTGGACTCAGTCAATCCCCAGTTATTGGGACAGATCAAGCTGGGCTACTTGAAAAATTCTTGGAGTCAGCCATGACACATTCTCCTTAGAAACATCTTAAGGGTAAGAAATATATATATATATATATATATATATATATATATATATATATATATATATATATATACAGGTGTATATATTCCAAGTACTGCCTAAAGTTGCCTATACATTAGTAGAATTTTGTTTGAAAAAAATTTTTTTTGGAACGTTTGTTACATTTTTTAATGGTTAACTACTTCCTGCCCGCACTATACGCCGAAAGACGGCTACAGCGTGGACTAAGTTTGCCAGGAGGGCATCCACGAACGCGCTGCGTGCACATCCCCTGCGGCACGCGGGTGGCACGCTCTGTGATCACCGAGTCCTTCAAACTCAGCTGATCACGGATTGAGGTAAAGGGCCAATCACAGCTACCCTTTACCACAAGATCAGCTGTCAGCCAATGACAGCTGATCACAGGATGTAAACACAAGCTGGTTATTGGCTTTTCTTTCCTCACGATAGCCGAGGAGAGAAAAAGAGCCGATAACTGGCTTATGTTAAAGGGACATCGGTACTGATAATAAGGGCACTGATTTTCAGTGTCCTGTTTATCAGTGCATGTCCACCAGTGCTGCCAATCAGTGCCCACAAGTCCTGCCAATCAGTGCCCACCAATGCGCATCAGTGCCTCCTCATTAGAGTCACCTATCAGTGCTGCCTATCAGTGCCACCTATCAGTGCTACCTCTCAGTGCCCTTCAGTGCCAATTGGGGGGTGGGCAGCTCCGGAGTGAGGGTGAGTATTGCAGAGAAATGGATCGGGTGTGTCTACTATTCAAAACTATTTAGTATAACTACAGAGAGGCTACAGTCAGAGGTCATTCTCAGCCAGAGCTCCACCTGCTGGGTACACATGGTAAATATAAAAATATTTTCAAGTGAAATTTCATATTTATCAAAATAAAAGGACGTTTTAAAATAATTTCTTAAGAGATTTTTTTTATTACCAATCGTCATAAATTAACAAAGAAAACACATCAATTATCTAGATTCTCTTTAACTTAAGTAAACAGAGCTCTGGCGCCATTCGGAATATTCAGAGTCTGTTCGGTGATATGAGATAAAAAGGACACCATGGGAAGTGGTTATCTAAAGTCTCTGGTGACAAGTCAGTTACAAGAGTTTATCATACTACTCCGAATCAGATAAACAAAACAGCTTTCAATTAGTATGAGATTATGACAAGGAGAAGACAAGGACAAAAGTGCCTGAATTGTAAGGGTGCCAGCCATTAAAACTGATTTGTTTCAATTACAAAAGTATAGTATTTGGATAAAAAAGCTCAAATTAGCAAATAACAAAAAAATAAATGAAAAAATTGAAAAAAAGTGTTTTTGACAGTTGTAGTGTGACGCTAGGACATTTTATCACTAATATATACAGTGTATGTATATATGGATATATATCGATATATCGATATATATCTATATATAAATATACTGTATATATATATATATATATATATATATATATATATATATTCAATCAAGTGAGGCAAAGTGCACATTGGTAATTCTTCCCAGTGCAAGTAATCAGGCCATCCCACTGGCCTTACATAAAAAAATCCAAACAGGGATTGCTTCACATAAAATGTATTAAAATAAAAAAAATATTAGTCCGGAAGACAAACCAAAGAAGCTCTGGAAGCCCTAATGTCAGATCTTAATGAGAATTTGTTGCCAAGCCGTTCACTTCAGCAACAATCTTCCCAAAAGATTGTGTGTGCATTTAAAGTAGAATTCCTGATTTAATTTGGCTTTAAATAGTTTGTTTGAGCCAAGCTTGGCCAGGCAAACGATTTCCATTACATAATGATGCAGCCGTTGTGTGTCCTGTTCTGAATTGTAGAAGCACTGGCTCCATACAGTAAGCAGTGCTGTGTTTCAGCCACAGTACGGGCAACTTGCTGTCTGTTCCTGCAATTAAATAGAGTTTGGATGAATTCTACTCCACCATTCAGTAGAAGCCTTGTATGAATAAATGGCTTCCTCTGATTTTCCGAGGTGAAGAGATGGGTGGATGATGTCATGATGGGCAGTGAGCCATTATAAAACTTGCTTCTGAGCCAGGGGCTCCTTGGAAGTTCCTCCAGAGGTTGCTACGGGTTCCTTGCGCAATGAGCAACTTCTGCCTCTCAGATAAGTTCCCACTGACACCATTGATCTTTTGGCTTCTGTATCTGTAAGGAGGGTAATTCTTCCCAATGACCACAAGTGTAAGGAGCATTCTTCTAACTGACCATCACACCAACGTTTCATGAGTTGTAGATATAGTCATTTTTGGCAGAGGTTCCCTGAGACCTAAAAGTTATTTCAAGGGTTCCCCCCAGTGTAAAATTCCAGATAGCTATTGAGAAAGGCATATTAGAACGGTTCCATTGTACAGAACGGGAGGCGACTTGTCAGGCGACTAGGTCGCCTGACAAGTCGCCCCTGTGTGAACCGGCACTCAGAGATTGATTTACTTAAACTAGAGAGTGCAAAATCTGGTGCAGCTGTGCACGGTAGCCAATCAGCTTCTAACTTCAGCTTGTTCAATTAAGATTGGACAATAAAAACTAGAAACTGATTGTTTTTTTTGCAGAGCTTTACCAAATTATGCACACTCCAGTTTTAGTAGGTGTAATTTCTCTCTGCTGTCTATATCCTTAGTCATCAGCATGAGTCCCTTCTGACAACTTTTCCTGACACCAAGAGCTAAAAAGGTGACAGGGGAGGAATTTCCAGCTGATTGTCAGCCTTGGCTCTGTTCCTGTGTGTTGTGTGAAGGGGGGGGGGGGGGTGTTCCCGGGGGGGGGGGGGGGGGGGTGTCCCTGTCACTGTCCCGGTCCCTTTGCTCCAATCAACTCTCAGAGCTCTTGAACAGAGTGTAAACTGCCGCTCCCCTTCTCCTGCATTGTGAGTCTGTGAAAAATCATTTTTATCTTGAGTTTTACAAGGATGTACAAAACAAAGTGCTGCAAATAAGAAGGTACAACTTATATAAGAGGTATCACCTGAGACCAGTCACTTCACTGGGTATAGGTAAGGGTTTACAACCATTTTAAACAGCAGGGGTGTTTTTAGAATGCAGTGGACATGTGTACAAGATCCTAAATTGGGCCATCCTTTCTCAAGAAAATGAAAAACAGAAGCTTCATTCACATTGGCCTTTGTGTTGCAGTGTAACAAAGCTACAATGTAAACCTCATGGCTCGGGATGAATCAAAGCTCTGGGTTATGGGCACATACAGGTTGTAGTTCCACTTGAGCAAAGGACCAAAGCACACACGGTGCAATGCAAGGATACAATACATAAAACACATTCCATATTATTGGAATATTATATTATTCCAAGACACACATTCCATATTATTCTGCATACACTGCACACATTAGGGATATACCAGTGCAACCTAGTTGAATTACTTCACTACCAAAAATTACCTCCTGGGGGTGTCACTTGGAACCCAGAAGAGTCATTATCCAATCAAACTAAAGTCATCTGTGTTCAACAACAGTAATACTACGGGGTTGATTTACTAAAACTAGAGATTACAAAATCTGGTGCAGCTTTGCACGGTAGCCAATCAGCTTCTAACTTCAGCTTGTTCAATTAGGCTTGGACAAAAAAAAACTAGAAGCTAATTGGTTTCTATGCAGAGCTGCACCAGCTTTTACTATCTCCAGTATTAGTAAATCAACCCCTATATCTCACATATAAGGTATCAGCCTTTGGAATTTTTAGTGTTTTTCCGCTTTTCTTTCGTAAGACATTTTACATCCAAGGCCTGTTGTTATACCTTGGCTTCCCATAGTCTGAGAACCATTACAACCACCTTTGGGTGTCAGAACTTTGATGGCGTCTGTTGGAAAATGTGATTTCCTATTGGTGACTCCTAACAGAGCAGGTAATCACCACCATAGAATCATGTGAATGATGTCATGTGAAAAAGGAATCTTTAAAGGAACGTCTTGAGTACAAAGAAGCACATACAGTACATGGGGCAGATAAAGCATTTCAGGCCTATTTATATTTATACTCATCCCATGAAGGAAAGGAGAAGATTCCAATTGTTAGTTGACATCAGTTCAATGGTTTATATGTCACATGAAGCACCTTTGCTATTAGAATAAAGCTAGCTTTACATATTAGCTGCAGTCAATCATCAAGCACAATCATTATCAATGCTTTGCAGCATGAAGTTTACTAAAATGATAAAGTGTAATAAATGGCTCGTCAAAGTAACCAAAGTATATTTGAAATTTCAGTATGATTAAAAGAAGCTTTATCAGCAGCAGATAACAATGCTCAGTCTAAGAACACCAGTGTAATTTTTTATTCATGATGCCATAGATCAAATGAAAGCTGTTACTAGTGCAATATCAATGCACATCATTGTTTGAAATGGTTGCCCTCTTCTGAAACCTTCTACCATCATTAGAAGAAAGATCGAAACTAAGCTGGCCATATACTTCTGGATTTCCAGCTCGTTCCTGAGGAACCTCCCAGTCCACATCCCTTACCCTGTTTCCCCGAAAATAAGACCTAGCGTGACTGTCGGTGGTGGCTGCAATATAAGCTCTACCCCCCAAATTATCCCTAGTTAAAGTCCTTGTAGGTCTTATTTTCAGGGTAGGGCTTATTTTCGGGGAAACAGGGTAGGGCTTATTTGGGGGTAGGGCTTATATTGCAGCCATCACTGACACTCACGCTAGGTCTTATTTTCGGGGAAACAGGGTAATAGAAAAACCATGCTGTAGTCAACATTTGATGGTGCCTACATAATTCTAGGACCAACATAATGTTTTAGCTTTCTGTAAGGGTAAAATTCTGGCCACCATGAAGAGAGGTATTCTTCCCACTGGCTACCAACGAATTGGTTTTACGAGAAAGAATTTCCTGAGACCCGAACACAATGCATTGGTTTGAACAAGGGTTCCCAAAGACCTAAACATTATTTTAAAGTAGAAGTTCACCCTAACACTAAAATCTGTAGATCTTCAGACATCCACGATCTAAGACTAACCTATCTAGCCCTTTAAAGAAGAAATCGCTATACATACCTTTTTTTGAAGCCACGGCGTTGTCAGCGGCGGTTTCGCTGTGGAAGCGGGTGCAGGAGAGGCAGCCGACTTCCCATGAATTTCCCAGCGGTTGTCGGCTGTCTGCTCTGCAGAGCTTCCTCAGCTGGAGGCCGGACCGGAGCGGCTTCAAAAAAGGTATGTACACTGATTTATTTTTTTACAGGGCTAGATAAGTTAGTCTTAAATCGTGGATGCCTGTAGATTTAGAGATTTTAGTGTTAGCGTGAACTTCTAGTTTTTAGGGTTCCTCTGGAGTAAAAGGTTTGAGAAAGCCTGCTGTAAGAGGTTATAATTTTTCTCCACTTTACTAAAGGCTGAACCAGAAAAATCTATAGCTGTATTGCCTGTTAGCGTGGTTATAATTTTTCTCCACTTTGTTATCGCTGTAGCTGTAATCAAGTAATTACATATTGACCATGTGTTAAAGTACAGTATAGTCCCAGCCAGTTCTGAATAAATACGTGATGACGGAATAGACTTAGGCCAAGTGTTGAATGCTTTTGGAGAGAGTGCCCTTCATTTCGTGTCCAGCATCCTAATTACATGGTATAACTTAAGCAGGAAATTATCTTCAAAGGAGACAACATAAAAACTTTTTTTTTTTGGTAAAGTGGAGAAAGGTTATGACCTTTTTTAGCAGCCTTTCTGAAAGCTTTTACCCCAGAGGAAACCTTGAAATAAGGTTCAGGTCTTGGGGAACCCTTGCTAAAACCAATTCATTGTGTTCAGGTCTCGAAGAATCCAGTCTCGTAAAACCAATTCATTGGTTCAGTTCTTGGCCAACTCTTGGTAAGACCAATTCATTGATGGCCAGTGGGAAGAATTCAACCCTTAGAGAGGAGGTCAGAATGCCACACCAGACACCAACTCCCTGTTGCACAGATGTGAATGAAATGGGTAAAATATAGCTTCAGCTCCTGTTTTCCATCTGTAGAGAATGCCTCAGACTAGTTTCACCCTTTATTTTTTAAGAATCATACTTACCTAGGTGGATGCAGCATGAGAGATCAAAGACAGCTGATCGCTCAGGTTCTCAGAGCTCCAAGAACAGAGAGCTGGTGACTGTCAGTCACTGGCTCTCTGCTCTGCACCCCCCCCCCCCACGCGCTGGGTTGTGGAGGGGTGGAAGCGGCCGGCTTAGACTCTCAGCGGCTCGCTGAGAGGCTGAGCCAGGTGTCGGTCAAGCATTTTGGTGGATCCTGACCCTATTGTCTCGATCTTGCTCCAGCCTGGACCAGCTCTGTGACATCAGCCGACAGCAGGCTTCAGCCTGCTGTCTTCAGAAAATGGGTCACAGGAGTGCAGTTCGTTCTCCACAAGAGAAGTACAGCCAAAATGAGCTCTGGCTGTACTTCTCCTTTAATCGTAAAGGCCATCTTTTACCCATCATATATACATTTATGTGAGAGGGAGTCAGTGTGCAGCCGCCTCATCTAAGAACTGGTAAGCTGCAATATATTTTTTTATTTGTTCTATGGTTCAGATACACTTTAATAAAGAGGACCAGCATGTCCTCGAAACATTAGATAAGCCTTGATAAGATTGCCAAGTAAACTGCTGGATGAATCCAATGTGGAGATCCTTTCTGCAACTTTTCTTTTTCGTATGATGGCTACACTTGGCTCATGCACTTACAAATTATAAACAGAAAATATTCACGTTCAGATAAAAGTAAAGTAGACCTTACAGATCGATGAGCCTGACATGGTAGTATTTTAAACATTTTACAAATGGCTTTCGCAAATGGTATGGAATTTCAGAAAGGGCCGAACGCAAGTAATGCTGGAGGCCCTCTATGTTTGCCTGAGGCGGCGAGCCTCCATCGATGTAATCACTTAGTTGTGGTGATGTGTTGATATAACTTTTCTTCGGTTAGAATATACAAACCACTCGTCGGAGCCCTAATGGAATACACTTTCACTGAGGGCATAGAGGGGCTGTGTCACGGGTGGGGGGGGTTATAGTGCAGAAGCTCTACTTGTATGTCTGTTTATTTATATAGTATAAATGTGCACGCTGGTGAAAAGCCAACTTAGTTTCACATTTGGTTGCCAACAGTTTTGCAAGAAACTGACTATCATTGCTACTTCAATAATAAGAAAAAAAAAAACCTAGCCAAGAAATAAAATCATGTCTGCGGCAAAGACAAATTCCACTGAAGTATGTGTTTATTATTTTCCCATCATGCCTTGCTGTCTGGTGGCTGCATTGTGAGGGGAGCAGGAATTTGATTAATTTATTCCAAAGTAATTGGGAGTTTGTGTCGTTGTACTCTACAACAATGTGTGGAGAGACTTACATTATATTGTCAAAAGTATTGGGGCGCCTGTCTTTACACGCACATGAACTTTGAGTTGGCCCACCCTTTGCAGCTATAACAGCTTCAACTCTCCTGGGAAGGTTGTCCACAAGGTTTAGGAATGTGTCTATAGGAATGTTTGACCATTCTTCCAGAACCGCATTTGTGAGGTCAGGCCCTGATTTTGGATGAGAAGGCCTGGCTCACAGTCACCGCTCTAATTCGTCCCAAAGGTGTTCTATTGGATTGAGGTCAGGACTTTGTGCAGGCCAGTCAAGTTTCTCCACCCCAGACTTGCTCATCCATGTCTTTATGGACCTTGCTTTGTGCACTGGTCCAAATCATTTGATGGAGGGGGGATTATGGTGTGGCGTTGTTTTTTAGGGGTTGGGCTTGGCCAATTAGTTCCAGTGAAGGGAACTCTTAAGTTGTCAGCATACAAAGACATTTTGGACAATTTCATGCTCCCAACTTTGTGGGAACAGTTTGGGGATGGCGTCTTCCTGTTCCAACATGACTGAGCACCAGTGTAAAAGGCAAGATAGATAAAGATATGGATGGGCTAGTTTGGGGTGGATGAACTTGATTGGACTGCACAGAGTCCTGACCTCAACCCGACTGGCCAAAATTCGATCCATATATGGGCAGGCTGATTGTACCCAATTCGATCCTTCAATCAACTTGGGTCCAACCAGCCTGTTGAATTTTTTACATTCGATTGCTGCCGGTGGCTTGTGTTCTGCGGGAAGTACATACAGTAACAGAAATTAGCATATACTGTGCTAATAATATGCTAATATAATTAGCATTAATATGCCAATTATAAGCATTCATTATTTATTCGTTCTGTAAAGGGCGTTGGACTTAAAGAGGACCTGCAGTCTGCTCACATAATGTGTAATAAAAACCTCTTTGCCATTCTGAAGCTTCCCTCCAACCACTTTGCATATTATTTTATATATACTGTGATTCTGTACTTGCCAAATATGCTGCAGAATTCTCCAGCCATTAAGTCTGGCTGCATCCATTTTCACTGTGGGCAGCTGAAGCTGCTGCCTGTTCACTTCCTGAATTTACACAGACACACAGAGGCACACCTCCAGCTCTGCAGCCCTGCAGCTCTTATTGGCCCCCTTATGACTCATCCCCCCTACCTTCCTGGTAAACTTTCACAAGCGAGAAAGAGAGAGCTGTGCATGATGTCATAAGCCTAGGCTGGAGACATGCTTGGCCAGTCCATCACCTTTACCCTCAGCTTCTTTAGGAAGGCAGTGGTCATCTTGGAGGTGTGTTTGGGGTCGTTATCATGTTGGAATACTGCCCTGCGGCCCAGTCTCCGAAGGGAGGGGAACATGCTCTGCTTCAGTATGTCACAGTACATGTTGGCATTCATGGTTCCCTCAATGAACTGTAGCTCCCCAGTGCCGGCAGCACTCATGCAGCCCCAGACCATGACACTCCCACCACCATGCTTGACTGTAGGCAAGACACACTTGTCTTTGTACTACTCACCTGGTTGCCGCCACACACACTTTACACTATCTGAACCAAATAAGTTTATCTTGGTCTCATCAGACCACAGGACATGGTTCCAGTAATCCATGTCCTTAGTCTGCTTGTCTTCAGGAAACTGTTTGTGGGCTTTCTTGTGCATCAACTTTAGAAGAGGCTTCCTTCTGGGATGACAGCCATGCAGACCAATTTGATGCAGTGTGCGGCGTATGGTCTGAGCACTGACAGGCTGACCCCCCATCCCTTCAACCTCTGCAGCAATCCTGGCAGCACTCATATGTCTATTTCCCAAAGACAACCTCTGGATATGAGCACTCAACTTCTTTGGTCGACCGTGGCGAGGCCTGTTCTGAGTTCTGCAAACTTCTGCAAACTTCTTAAAGCCTAGGCCATCTTTATGTAGTGCAACAATTCTTTTTTTCAGCTCCTCAGAGAGTTCTTTGCCATGAGGTGCCATGTTGAACTTCCAGTGACCAGTATGAGAGAGTGAGAGCGATAACACCAAATTTAACACACCTGCTCCCCATTCACACCTGAGACCTTGTAACACTAACGAGTCACATGACACCGGGAAGGGAAAATGGCTAAATGGGCCCAATTTGGACTTTTTCACTTTTGTTGCCAGCAGTTTAGAGATTAATGGCTGTGTGTTGAGTTATTTTGAGGGGGCAGCAAATTTACACTGTAAGCTGTACACTCACTACTTTACATTGTAGCAAAGTGTCATTTCTTCAGTGTGGACACATGAAAAGATAGAATAAAATATTTACAAAAATGTGAGGGGTGTACTCACTTTTGTGGGATACTGTGTATATATATATATATATATATATATATATATATATATATATATATATATATATATATCTATCTCTCTCTATATATATATATATAGAGAGAGAGAGAGAGCTATATATCTATCTATATCTATATAATATTTTATATATATATATATCTATCTATAGATATATATCTATATATCTATAGATATATATCTATATATATCTATATCTATATAGATATATATCTATATATATAGATATATATATATATCTATATATATAGATATATATAGATATATATATGTATATATATATAGATCTATAGATATATATATATAGATATATATAGATATATATACTGTATATCTATATATATCTATATATATCTATATATATAGATATATATATAAATATATATATGGTATATGAAACATCTCAACCTGAATGAGGTAGGTAGCAAATGCAACTACACACAATGCACAGATGCTAATGCTCTGGTTTTGCAAAATCATGCGAGATCTACTTGTTCATACATTGACAATCTAGGATGCCTAATGCAAATCGCCTCAATGCATAAAATACGTTCGCATTGTTGTAGAGGGAATGGGCCCTTGACATGAAAGCTTCAATCTATGAATCCATCATGAATATTCATTGACTTTCTTGCTTGAGTCGGTGTTTCTATCCTCTTGGTAACCTTGGAAGAAGTGCATGGTGTTGCGGATGTTAATATCATTTTCCCAGGGTTATAAGAGCCGTGATTAATGAAGTCTCTCCTTTTCCTCTTATAAAGCAGACCTGTCTGTCTAGGGCTCTGATCCTTTCTAAGGGGAAATCGTTGCTCCCTCTGTCTGGTGCAGCTGTGGGGCGACCCGCTTCATTCCTATTGTTCCAGGACCCATGGGACAATAATAAGTGTAGAAAGTACAATTTGTAGTTTATAGAAGTGTTTCCTCTCCTGTCTGCTGCTTGTAGAAGAAGTGGAAGGAGGGGGCGAGGGTCGGGGTGGGGGGGGGGGGGGGGGAGAGGAACGTGTCAAAAAAAAGCCTCTAATGACAGGACTTAAAGCCAAGTTAAGTAACTGGAAGCCATAAAGATATTCAGCTGTAAACTCAGGCTGCGGCCTTATTAACTAAGAAAATATTGGTACAGAGAAAATGCTACCAGTCCGTGCCAGGCTGGAGACAATATACAGGGACTGTTTGCCTTTATGATTATGTCATGCTAATATAGGTTGAAGGTCTTTCATTATGAAAACTTTATATTTAATTTAAGTATTTGTCTTGGCTATAGACATATAGACATAGTGCTTAAAGGAGGACTTTAATATTATGAAATACAAATGAAATGTGAACCTTTCAGTAACCGTATACGTTTGTTTGAGTAAATTCAATGTCATGTCACAATATAGAGCAGGGGTCTCCAAACTACGGCCCACTGGTCAAATCCAGCCCACTGCAAGATTTAACCCTGCCCTATGATGGGGGAGGGGGGGGGCTCTATTGGGGGCCCTGATGTAAAGGGGGACTCTAAGGTAAGTGAGTACTCTGATGGAGGCTCTGTTGTAAGGGGGAACTGTGATGGGGACCCTGAGGTAAGGGGACACTGTGATGGGGACTCTGATGTAATGGGGTCTATGATAGAGACCCCAAGGTAAGGGGGGACTCTAATGGGGATTCTGATGTGGGGGGGGGGGGACCGTGATGGGGGCCCTAAGGTAAGGAGACACTGTGATGGGGACTCTGATGTAATGGGGGACTATGATAGAGACCCTAGGGTAAGTGAGTACTCTGATGGAGGCTCTGTTGTAAGGGGGAACTGTGATGGAGACCCTGAGGTAAGGGGACACTGTGATGGGGACTCTGATGTAATGGGGTCTATGATAGAGACCCCAAGGTAAGGGGGGACTCTAATGGGGATTCTGATGTGGGGGGGGGGACTGTGATGGGGGCCCTAAGGTAAGGGGACACTGTGATGGGGACTCTGATGTAATGGGGGACTATGATAGAGACCCTAGGGTAAGGGGAGACTCAAATGGGGACTTTGTTGTAAGGGGGGACTGTGATGGGGCCCTAAGGTAAGGGGAGACTGTGATAGAGACCCTAGGGTAAGGGAAGACTCTGATGGGGACTCTGATGTAAGGGGGACTTAATAGAGAACCTGATGTAAGCAGGGATTCTGATGAAAGGGGGAACTCTGATGTAAGGGAAGACTCTGATGTAGGGGGGACTCTGAGAGGGTCTCTGATGTAAGATGGACTGTGATGAGGCTCTGGTGTAAGGGGAGCTCTGAAGGGGACTCTGATGTAAGGGGGGCTTTGATGGGAACCCTGATATGGGGGAAATCTGATGGGGAATATGAGATAGGTGGCAACATTTATGGGGACACTGATATGAGAGGGGACTCTGATGTAAGGGGGGACTCTGATGTAAGAGGGACTCTGATGGGGACCCTAGAGTAAGGGGAGACTCTGATGGGAACATTGATGTAAGAGATGCCTAGGTGTACCGTACATGTGTCAAATAGATAATATACTACAGTATTGTGCAATCATAGGTGATACATAGACTTTACATATATAGAAAACTTTAAATATATAAAAACTTAAATGTATGCAATTAAACAACAAATCTCATATGTGGTGTTGCTGGTAGGTAGTCCAAAAAACCTGGAGGGAGGGGGGGGGGGGGGGAGAGAAAGGGGGGGGGGGGGGGGGGGAAGGGGTGGAAGTGGGGGGAGGGGAGTGACAGGAAGGGGGAAAGGGAGAGGTGTGGGAGATCTGCTCCTGATGGAGAAATTGACAATATCAGGATAAAGTGCAATCGTGCTAGTGAATTTCAAAAAAAGTCCTTATGTGTGATACACTTTAAGGACTTTTTTGAAATTCACTAGCACGATTGCACTTTATCCTGATATTGTCAATTTCTCCATCAGGAGCAGATCTCCCACACCTCTCCCTTTCCCCCTTCCTGTCACTCCCCTCCCCCCACTTCCACCCCCTTTCCCCCCCCCCCCCTTTCTCTCCCCCCCCCCCCCCTCCCTCCAGGTTTTTTGGACTACCTACCAGCAACACCACATATGAGATTTGTTGTTTAATTGCATACATTTAAGTTTTTATATATTTAAAGTTTTCTATATATGTAAAGTCTATGTATCACCTATGATTGCACAATACTGTAGTATATTATCTATTTGACACATGTACGGTACACCTAGGCATCTCTAATTTTTGATTCACATCTAGTAAACCTATATGAAGGTAGGGAATTATCCAACTAAAAGGAACAGCGCCAAACCCTTCTACCATTTTCAATATATCTCAGCTGTCCCCATTTAGGGTGACTGCTTGTTGGGAGGCAGCAGTTCCAAACTTCACCAAATAAGCCTTTACTTCCACTGCGCGGGTTCACCATCCCTTTAATTGATGTAAGAGGGCTTTATTGGGGACCCTGATGAATATAAGGAGGAACTCTGATGGGGACCCTGATGTAAGGGGGACTTTAATAGGGGATCTGATGTAAGGGGGGATTCTGAGGTAAGGGGGAACTCTGATGGAGACCTTGATGTAAGGGGGGGGGGACATTAATGAGAACCCTAATGTAAAGGAGTACTCTGATGTTAGGGGGCTTTGATGGGGACCCTGATGGGGGGGGGGATCTGATGGGGAACATGATATAAGTGGGAACATTGATGGGGACCCGGTTATGATAGGGGGCTCTGATGTAAGGGGGGATTCAGATGGGGACTCTAATGTAAGGGGGGAATCTGATGGGGACTCTGATGTAAGGGTGGACTAAGATGGGGACCCTAGAGTAAGGGAAACTCTAATGGGTACTCTGATGTAAGGGGGACTTAATAGAGAACCTAATGTAAGGGGGAACTCTGATGAGCAACCTGATGTAAGGGAATACTCTGATGTAGGGTGGACTCTGATTGATAGGGTCTCTGATGTAAGGGGGACTGTGATGGGGACTCTGATGTAAGGGGGCACGATAAAAGTGGATAAACTGATGGGGACTCGGTTATGAGAGGGGATTCTGATGGGGACCCTATAGTAAGGGAAGACTCTGATGGGAACTCTAATGTATAGGGGGCTTTAATGGGGACCCTGATGTAAGGGGGACTTTATTAGGGGACCTGATGTAAGGGGAGAATTCTGAGATAAGGGGGAACTCTGACAGGGACCCTGATGTAAGGGGGGGATATATATAAGGACCCTAATGTAAAGGGAGACTCTCATGGGCTTATTTTTTTTTTTAATTTCTTTGCTTTGCTTTACTGAAGGTATATCTCTGCTGCTCTAAATGATATCAGTGAATAAAATGAATTGTGTAGTGGTTAAATTAACATTGGCTTATAGGTCTACATAATGTTAGTATATAAAAAAAAAAAAAACCTTACAATGCGTGTATGCAAACATCATTAAATGTATTTCTAACAATGACTTGTACAATAATAACGAAATGATATAGAAATATTAAAAAAATCCATATTAATGCCTTTGGGCAAATAGACTCACTCCTCCCTTTTCCAGAATCAGGGGCCCCGTTGCCCCACCAGGACCTTGGCCAGGTTTAGGTGCCAGTTGATATACTTTCTACCACGAAAGCAGCCCAAGCCATGAATTCGTCTTTTTTTTTTTTTTTTTCGTTCGACTAACCATTTTCTCAAATTCAATTCTACTTACAAAATTCAGGTCCCAATTTTTTTTTTTTTTATTTGTGGAAGTTTAGACCTAATTTTAATAATTAAAAAAAAAAAACTTACAAAAATAGTTTCCTGTTCCACAAAAACGTATCTTTTGGTGATGATGAATGGCGGGGCTCCAAGCCGTATATGGCTTTGTTATTACAGATACTCGCTGAGCTGGTTGCGAGTTTCCTTTGCTACTCGGTTTAAGAGAGCGATGTTCTAAATATTTACACATGGTAAAGGCAAGGAGGTACAATAAATGCACATTATACTGTGATTTACAATGTTTCATTCCCCGTGTCAAAATACAGAGGGGAGAAAATTACTAGCTGTTCATCATGTTTTGTAAAAGAGGAATGTATGCAGCTGCAGTACAGTAATTTAATTAGTAGTAGTCTTTTATATTTTCATCTTAAAGGAGAACTAAATATTATTATTTTTTTTACGGATAGAGGGTTATAACATTTGTCATTTTTTTCCATCTGTGGTCCATTGGTAAGATTTCCATTTACTTCCTGTCCCATCGCCAAATCCAGACGTAAGAGGTAATCCCTTCAAAGTGAAGGAATCCCTGGTTGTCACCAGAGCTAGTGTCCCCATTTGAAGATTTCCCCTTTATTCCTGTTCTGGTGACAACCCATAATTTGAGACTTTCTTTTCTGACAGGGTTTGTAATCCCTCTCCACTCTGTCCAAAACTAAAAAAGCTTTCTTTATTTTTTATATATATATATATATATATATATATATATATATATATATATATATATATATCTTTTAGTCCACTTACACATAAAGTATGTCACATGATGTCATGATGTCCCAGGGAACTATTCCTCTTTTTCCTGAAAGCATGCCCTTAGTTCCTGGGCTTGGTGTTGGACTTCCCTAGATTTCTGCAATGAATCCTGAGGATGACCACCATGGACTTGTTCCTATCCTTCTTGATGCTAGGCTCTTGGTGGTCTTCTTGGCCACGATGTGGACTTTAGTACATGATGAGGAGGACTAGCAGGGGAAGCTAGAAGGAAAGAACAGGCATATCCAGGTTATTCAATGATGCTTCACTTGGCTGCCATCCACTGGTGGAGGTTCCTTCCATCTTTAGGCCTGGTTCACACCTATGCAGGTTGCAGTTTGCATATTCCAGGTGCATTTTGCGTTTTTCAATACACGTTTTTGATCCATTGAAGTCTATGGGACCAAGACCAGAAAAAGTCCCTGGCCCTGTTCATAAGATGCACAGATGTGAATGTGACCCATAGGAAACCATGTTAAATGGACTGTAGTGTTTCTGCAAAACAGAAAATGCACTAAAAAATGCATAGGTGTGAACCAGGCCTTACAGAGACCCCATAGAGGATACCCTCAGGCACCCTCTATCTTTGTAAGACTGGATTCGCACCTATGCATTTTAAATTCCTTTATTTTATTTCAACAATGCATGTTACAGTGTGATATACATGTTATCAAGATCTATAACATTTAGTGAGTGATAAAAAAATAAAAATAAAACAGAGGCATGAAGAGGACTTTAACAGAAAACTACTGTCGACTAAAGACGTGAACACATATTCATTCCTCTAGTTTACACGGTCAGCATAATGAAAATGAAAACAGAGCCTGAGTGTATGGGAAAGTCTAATGTTATGCTTATCATACTATCCATTTGCAAGCAGTTCCCTGAGATATGCCTCGTTTAAACTAAAGGCTCGTGTAGTTATCCTTAGACAACAGGCATATAGATAAACCAAGGTAACAAAGAGAGTCCGGCAAGGGGCAACTAATGTAGAGTAATGAATACCATGATATTCAACATATCTGA
The DNA here is from genome assembly GCA_037952925.1 of Lithobates clamitans. Classification (NCBI taxonomy): domain Eukaryota; kingdom Metazoa; phylum Chordata; class Amphibia; order Anura; family Ranidae; genus Lithobates; species Lithobates clamitans. The sequence goes on from JBBGZY010001007.1 coordinate 1,314,083, forward strand.
TCTAATCTTCCCTTAACCGAAAAAATATAGGGGGTTGTGTGAGAACCTAGGGAGAGAGGGGGAGGGGGGAGGGGAGGGAAGGGGAGAAAAGCGGGAGACAGTAAGGAGGGAAGAGGCCAGAGAGAATGAGAGGGGAAGTGGAGGGGGAGAGGAAGAGAGAAGTAAAGAGAGGAGGGTGGCGGTGTCACCCTCCAGCCAGGCAGGGTCCTCGTATCTAGGAGCGTCCGCATTAAGTCATCTCTCGGAGGTAGGCCTCGGTGTAGATGAAGTGTTGCCAGGGGCGCCAGGTCTCCCGAAAGGCTTCCTCCCTGTCATGCAGGGTGGCCGTAAGATCTTCCATGTCCCGCAGATCATTGACCCTCGCATACCACTGAATCTTCGTTGGTGGGATTACCGATCTCCAAAATAGAGGGATGCAGGCCTTGGCTGCATTAAGCAGATGTATGGTGAGTGAGGCTTTATATTTCTTGATTGAACTCCTAGAAAGGTGCAGCAAACAGGCCCCGGGGTCTCCCCCCAGTGCGACACCCGTCAAATGTTCGACCGTATCCGTCACCTCTTTCCAGAACGGTTTAATCTTGGGACAGTCCCAGAAAATGTGCAACATTGTTCCCTCTCCTGCTCCACAACGCCAGCATAGATCCGGCACCTGCGGGAGGAACCTGTGAAGAGTGGATGGTACTCTGTACCATCTGGTCACTATCTTGTAGCAAGTCTCCTGGACCCTTGTAGCCAGAGAAGATTTTTGGGCAAAGTGTAAGATCTTTTCCCTTTGTGTTTCATCAAAATGCGCTCCCAGATCCGTCTCCCACTTAGTAAGGAAGGGGGGGACAAAACCTTCAGCCGGGGCGATCAAAGAGAGGTAGATCAGGGATAAAGAGTGGCGTATGGGCTCTCTGCGGTGGCAGATACGTTCCAATTCCGTAAGTGGGCGTGGGGGACCTAGAGTTCGGGCACTTCGGCGCAGAAAATTACGCAGTTGGAGACCACTCAGGAAGTCCAAAGGCCTGTCTAAGATTTCTATTCCCGCGGTTGTCTTGAGCTGGCCGCCGGAATCCAGGAAGTCGTGGAGGTGTGGCCATCTATCTCCCTCTGATAAGGCTCTAAAGATCGGCCCCTGGCAGCCCGGCATGAAGTCAGGGTTACCCAGGATCGGCACCATAGGGGAAGGGATAGGTGAGATCTGGGTTTTGCGGAAGGTTTCTCTGATCACTCTCAATGTGTTTCCAAGAGTTGGGTGTTCGGCAATGGATTTCGGGATCGGAGTGGTAAGCCACGGCCAACTCCTGGCCGTACCGTCGGAGTCCTCCATCTCCATGGTGACCCATTGTTTGGCCTCTAGGTGACAGTACCAGTCTATCAATCTGGTAAGATGCGCTGCCCTATAGTAGGCTTTTATATCTGGTAAACCCACCCCTCCCCTGCGTTTTGCCAAGTAAAGTAGTTGTAATTTTATGCGTGGCGGCTTGTGTGACCAGATAAATTCCCGGAGGAGTGCGTCGATTCGCTTGAAGAAGGAGGGCGGAAGATGAATGGGGAGGGCCTGTAGCAGATAAAGTATCCTTGGGAGGGCTGTCATCTTGATGGCATTACAGCGTCCAAACCACGTTAGAGTGAGGGCGTGCCAATGCTGCAGGTCTGTTTTGAGTCTGTGTAGGAGAGTGGCAAAGTTTGCTTGGTACAGGTCGGCGGGGTCCGCGGTGATGACCACACCTAGGTACGGAATGGAATCGGTTGCCCAGTGGAACTGGTAGTTCAGGCGCAATTGTCGGGTATTTTGCGAGCTCAGTGTGATGTTGAGCATGGAGGATTTAGACATATTTATTTTAAATAGGGACAGAGCCCCGTATTCCCTCAGAGAATGGAGCAAGACGGGGAGTGAGGCAATGGGGTCAGCCAAGAAGAAGATAAGGTCATCTGCGAATGCGGCGACCTTGTGGGTTCCAGATGTTTTACGGAAGCCCTCTATGTGGGGGTTGGCCCGTATCTTACAGAGCAGGGGTTCTAAGGTGAGAATGAAGATTAGGGGAGACAGGGGACAACCCTGTCTGGTACCATTCCGAATGTCGAAATAACCGGACCTGGTTTCGTTGACCCTGACCGCCGCTGTGGGGCTAGAATAGAGTGATAGGATCCAGCTGAGCATCGACGACCTAAGACCAATGTGTTCGAGAGTAGCTCTAACAAACGTCCAATCCACACGGTCGAAAGCTTTCTCTGCGTCTGTTGACAGCAGCAGAAGGGGTCGTCGCGTGGACCTAGCGGCATGTATGAGGTTCAGCACCCTAATTGTGTTGTCGCGTGGTTCCCGTTGAGGAACAAAGCCCGCCTGGTCTTTGTGAATTAGATTTGGTATATGTGGGAGCAATCTGTTTGCCAAGATCTTGGCAAATAGTTTCAGGTCGGTGTTTAGCAGAGCTATCGGTCGGTAGTTTCCACACCTAAGTGGGTCCTTTCCCTCTTTGGGGATGAGAGAGATGTATGCCCTAAGGGAGTCTATGGGGAAAGAGTTACCTTTCGTAATAGAGTTAAGTGCAGCCACTAATGGTTCGGAGAGCGTCTCAAAGAATGTTTTGAAGTAAGTTGAAGTGAGGCCATCAGGGCCTGGGGCTTTTTTTGGCTTGGAGCTCGCCATTGCCACCCCCAACTCTTCCACCGTGATGGGGTCTTCCAACCCCTCCACAGTGTCGGCCGGCAGAGATGGCATGCCTGAGGAAGCTAGATATTCATGTGGAGTGGATCCTCCAGTAGGGTCAGGGGCGCCGGGAGAAGTTTTATCTAGGTTATAAAGACCGCTATAAAATGAACGGAATTCCTCTGCTATTTCTGTTGAGGTAGAGACCCTCCGACCCGTGGGGGAGAGAATGTGAGGGATGAAAGTTTTGGTGCGGGGACCGCGTAAAGCTCTGGCTAGGAGTGAGCCAGGTTTGTTAGAGAATTCGTACATTGTACGACGTGACCATGCTAACCTCTCTTTCGTTTTATGCAACAGAAGTGAGCGAAGCTCTTCACGTGCTTTAAGTAACTCCTGGTATACGGAGCGTGCTAGGCTAGCCTTATGTGTGCATTCGAGGGTCTTAATCTGAAGTAGAAGTTCTTCAGTTCTACGGGTTCTTTCCCTCTTGAGACGTGCCCCAATACCTATCAAAATGCCCCTGATAACTGGCTTGTGTGCCTCCCACACCACCAAGGGATTGGGGACCGAGGCTACATTAAGTGCAAAATATTCCTGCAGTTTGGCTTGGATCTCCGCGCGTGTCTCTGCAGATTGAAGTAGTGATTCGTTCAGTCTCCACGAAGGTGGAGATTTAGACATTGGTCCCATATGGAGCGTCAAGTGTATGGGGGCATGGTCAGAAAAAGAAATGACATCTATGGATGAGTCCACCACCCTTGGCAAGTCCTGATGGGAAAGGAGCAGGTAGTCTAATCTTGAGTACGAGTGGTGAACTTGTGAGAAGTATGAGTAATCCCTATCCTTGGGGTGTAAGAGGCGCCAGGGATCCATCAGACGAAGTGAGTGAATATCGGATTTAATACGTTTAAGGCGCGCGTATGAGAGATGAGAGGCACCCCGTGAGGTGTCCAACAGGGGGTCCATTGCGAAGTTCATATCGCCTCCAAAAATGAGCATCCCCTCCGTGAACTCAAGTAGTATGGGTAACAGCTCGCGCAGGAACCGAGCATGGTCGGCATTGGGGAAATAGATATTGGCAAGAGTGACCTGAATGTCCGATACCCTGCCCTTGATCAGGAGAAAGCGGCCCCGAGGGTCTGCCCGCTGCGCCCTGAACTCCCACTGTACTGACTTTGCCACTAAAATGCTAACCCCCTTAGATTTGGAGATAGGTGAGATGCTGTGGTATGCCGTCGGGAACTGATTGTTAGTCAGTTTGGGAATATGCTCGCCATGAAAGTGGGTTTCCTGTAGAAAGGCAATTTGGGTTTTAGTTCTGCGTAGGTCAGCTAGTAGCTGGGAACGCCTTTCCGGGATATTGAGGCCCCGTACATTAAGGGAGGTCACCTTTAGGAGAGCCATTGTGGCGGCCCGGGCGCTGAGGATCGTTGACAGAATGAGGAGGACAATTACCTCTGGTTTAGGTTCACGTCGCCTCCCAGCTAGAGGGCAACAACACCAGAGAATAAAGAGGAATAAAGAAGGTGAAAACAGAGTCAGAGCAGGAAGAGGAGCGGGTAGGTAAGGGGGGAAGGGGGAGGGGAGGGAGGGAGCAATCTAAGTTAGTCAAGAGACTACGCTATGATCTCCCGGCCGAGGCACAAAAGGGATTGTGCAGCAATCGGGAGATCGCCCTAAGGGGGGTGGTCGAAGCGTCAAAGTGCGCAACAAAAAAAGAAAAAGATTTATCTTTGCTCACACTTAAGTGGGCAAGTCAAGCAATATGAGAGGGTACTTTTGGGAGTGGTAGGGAGATGCACTGAATGGGGGGCCTTCAGAATCAGAAACATTAAGAAAAAACAATATATTAACCATCATAAGTAGGGTGTAATCTACCACAAAACTGGGCATAACAATCATAAACGAAACTGTGTTTAAGGCTAGTGTGTGCAACTAAGTAAACCTCTAACAGCCACGATCTACTGGCGTTGATGCACTGCAGAGGCGGCTAGGGGTCGAGGACCCCAGGGGTCAACTCACCCCCCTCCCGGGCAGGGCCAGGAGGGGGTCCCCACCGCCCGGCCGTCGGTGCGCCAAGGCAGCCTGACCAGATTTGGCTCATGTGAAGAATGTATGAGCCTCCTCCTCGTCGTCTATGTTCATATCAAATAAACTCGGGTGGAGTGCATGAAGTCTGGCCTACAGCAAAAATACCACATTTAAACAGTTGTAACAATGCGTCCCCCCTCCCTCTTCCCCCGTCCATATTTGAGAGTTAACCCATGGATAAGAGGGAAAAAAAAAAAAAAAAAAAAAAAAAAAAAAAAAAAAAAAAAAAAAAAAAAGGGGGGGGGGGGAAAGGGGGGGGGGGAGTCCTGGTGCATGGGTTTGAATGTTCCTGAAAAAAATCACCATAAGGGGGGGGAAGGAGCGGGGCATCTGCCCATAAGAGGTACTGAAAGCCTTACCAAAAACCAAAAAATGGTGAGAGTTTAGTCCTCAGAAGATGTTGGATGGGCTCTTCTGCCTTCTCGGTTTGGCGAGCGGGATCTTGGGCGTCGAGCTCTCTGTTGTCTGGGTGGTGCTGAACCTTGTGGGTTCTGGGAAAGCAGGTAGTCAAACCAGTTGGGCACCTCGATCGCCGGCCTGGAAATGAAATGAAAGAGGGCAGGGAGTTGGTCTGGCGTTCGGAGGTAGAATTCCGCCCCCTGCCTCCTGACGATGAGATGGAAGGGGTGACCCCATCGGTAGGTGGCATCTGCTTCGCGGATGATTTCCAGTAGGGGTCGCATGAGCCCCCGCATGGTGCGAGTTTGTCTGGAGATGTCAGGGAAAATCCTGATGGGAGCCCCGTCAAAGTCTATTGGGCCCTTTTCCCAGGCAAGGCGAAGAATGTCCTCCTTGATAGTGAAAAAATGCACCCTGCATAGTACATCGCGAGGAGAGTCTAGTTCTGATGGTGATCTCTGTGCAGAGGGTGGGGGTCTGGGACCTGGTATACGGTGCACCCTGTCTAGTTCCAGGTCAGCTGTCGGTGGTTTGCCCAGGACCTGGTTTAAGATGGCGACCACTGTGGATCTGAGGTCGGGGCCCATGGTGGCTTCTGGGATCCCCCTTAGGCGCAGATTGTTCCGTCTGCTTCTATTCTCTCCGTCATCCAGGCGTAGCTGAACGTCGACAAGATGGCGGCGGAAGGCCCCATACTCCGACTCAAGTGTAGTGAGGCGCGCTTCTGTAGTAGATTGGGAGGCTTCGATCGTGGTGACTCTCTCCTCGACAACATCCACTTGCTGTTTTAGGTCATGCAGTTCTTTGGTTAGTGCATTGACAATGGAGGTGGCCATAGCGTTTAAGTCCTGTTTGGTGGGGAGGCCTGACACTATGTCTCTTAGAGAGCTTTCAACTAGGCCGCTTAGGTCATCAGCGTTCTCTGAATGCAGTGGCGTGTCAGTGGTTGTGAGAGCCGGGGATACTATAGGAGAGGGTACTCTGTGTGGCAAGGGGGGAAAGTCCTCCTCCGCTGGAGAGGTAGTTGCCGGAGCGCCCTTCCTACTTGAGGGTGTAGCGCCCGCCGTGCTGACTCGAGGTGGCGCCATCTTGCTCTGACTCGCCGGTGAGGGAATCTGCTGTTGCCGTAGAAAGTAGTGTGAGATTTCGGGTCCCCTCCGTTCCTCAGTGGCCTGTGGGCGCCTGCGGCCTCCTGGCATGAATGGATGGCTTAGCTGATCGGTGCTACGGGTGATTCACGGCCCGTTTCAGTGCAGAGCTCCCAACGACGCGTTCTTACGTTTCCATAGCTAGGTCACGGCTCTCTCCTGTGATAAATTTTGAGTTAGAGTTTCTGTGTTTCATGCAGGCGTTAGGGGGCCTACACCAAGCAGTAGTGAAGAAGCGAGTGGTGAAGCCTATGTGCAGGGTCAGGGGTAATCAAGCAGTAAGTGTGGTACAGTGTGTGACCCCTTTTAAAGATTTGTAATATTGGAGAGGGCACAGGAAGGGTACGGGCCCTGAAAAACCACGGTCGTGTCACCCCCAGCAACAGTACCTTGTTGTAGCTTCTGCAGACTGCTCTGTAGGATATAGGCTGGGAGGGAGAGGGATGAACGGCTTAGCAATTTCACAATGTCCTTTTGTTGTTTATTCCCTCTTGGGCAGCCTCCAGGACGGGTGGCAACTCTCTCCCCCAGAGCTCTGCAATCCAGGACAGTGTTATTAGGGCCCTGGCCTCCAAGATGGTTGCCGCTGCATGTAGCCTACCAAGGGCCTTTATGGAGTTTCCTGTAGCCCCCTCTTGTGCTCTCCAGGTCCCGCTGCCGCCTTCAGGTAGGTGGCTCTTATGGGAAACTTGCGGTGGCCCCCTCTCCGCCGATTGCGGTACCCGAGGCCGGGGATGGCGGGGACTGCACAGGCCGCAGGATGGCGGGCCGCGGCCGGGTTGTGGTGCCGACCGGGGGTCCTAGCGGTGCGGTCGCCAGCTGCCCGTCTCCTCCGCCTGCCTGTCTCTCCTCTTACCTCCAGCCGCGACCGATGCGCGGAGCGCTGGGGTCCCCCCGCCGCCAAGCGCGGCACTTTAGGCCGGGGATCGCGAGGCCGCCGCAGGCCGCAAGATGGCGGAATGCCTTCAGGAAGAGATGCCGGCCTGTTACCTCGCTCTCGGGCTGCTGTCTTACTCAGAATTCTCCTCCCCTGTTGAGGATGGTTCCCTGCTACGCTTGGGGAGCCTTTTGCTGCTAAAAGAGCTGGTTTTAAGGGCTGGATGGCTGTGGATAGAGCCAGGACCGGCGGAGCTGCTCTGAGACACGTCCTGCTCCTTGCTGCATCCGGACACGCCCCCTCCACACCTATGCATTTTTAGTGCTTTTTGCATTTTGCAGGTTTGCACTACAGTCCATTCAACATGGTTTCCTATGGAACATGTTCTGTAGTGCAAATCTGCAAAAAGCACTAAAACTGCATAGGTGTGAATCCAGCCTTAGGCTCGATTCACATCTATGCATGTTGCTTTTGAGCATTTTTGGAGTTTTTTTTGTGATGCTTGCCACGTTTTTGAGCAGCGTTTTTGTAGCGTTTTTGCTGCGTTTTTGCCGCGTTTTGTGGTTTTTTTTTATATATACAGTCTAAAAAAAAATTTTTTTTAAAAACCCCGCCAAAAACGCATCAAAAACGCTGCACTTGCGTTTTTGATGCTGGTCCCTTGAATTCTATTACATGCAAAACGCTGCATTTTGCATGAAAAAAAGTCCCTGACCCTTTCCAAAAATGCAGAGGTACAAAAAGGCATTGATGTGAACATGTTCCATAGGAACCCATGTTAAAAAATCCCCATGCATTTCTGCAAAATGCAAAATGCATCAAAAAACGCGCTAGTGTGAATGGAGCCTTAGTGTTTCTTAGGCTGGATTCACACCTATGCAGTTTTAGTGCTTTTTGCATTTTGCATATTTGCACTGCAGAACTTTTTTCCATAGGAAGCCATGGTAAATTGACTGTAGTGCAAATCTGCAAAATGCAAAAAGCACTAAAACTGCATAGGTGTCAATCCAGCCTAACATTGTATTGACACCCGCAGCGGGCAGTGTGAACTACCTGCGGGAGAGATGCGATGCGGGAACCGGCGCTTGAATCGTGCTGGTTCTCGCATTGCTACAGTATGAACCCGGGCTTGATTCACACCTATGCATTGTTAATGCTTTTTGCATTTTGCAGATTTGCACTACAGGCCATTTAACATGGTTTCCTATGGAACACGTTCTGTGGTGCAAATCTGCAAAATGCAAAAAGCACAAAAAATGCATAGGTGTGAATTAGGCCTTAGGCTGGATTCACAGCTATGCACAGCTATGCAGATTTGCACTACAGAACGTGTTCCATAGGAAACCATGTTAAATGGACTGTGGTGCAAATCTGCAAAATGCAAAAAGCACTAAAAATGCATAGGTGTGAAGCGGGCTTAAGGCCTATGCATGTTGCTTTTGAGCCACGTTTTTGAGCAGCGTTTTTGCAGCGTTTTTCCAGCGTTTTGTGTTTTTTTTTTTACAGTTTTTTTTTAGTCTAAAAAAAACCCGCCAAAAACGCAAAACGCATCAAAAACACTGCAAAAACGCTGTAAAAATGCTGCAAAAATGCTGCACTTGCATTTTTGATGCTGGTCCATTGAATTCTATTACATGCAAAATGCTGCAGTTTGCATGAAAAAAGTCCCTGACCCTTTCCAAAAACGCAGAGGTACAAAAAGGCATTGATGTGAACATGTTCCATAGGAACCCATGTTAAAAAACTCCCATGCATTTCTGCAAAATGCATCAAAAAACGCGTTAGTGTGAATGGAGCCTAGGATTTTTGTATGAAATGTAAGGCTGGATTCACACCTATGCAGTTTTAGTGCTTTTTGCATTTTGCAGATTTGCACTACAGTCAATTTACCATGGCTTCCTATGGAAAAAAGTTCTGCAGTGCAAATATGCAAAATGCAAAAAGCACTAAAACTGCATAGTTGTGAATCCAGCCTTAATGACACCCCCATATCTGTTTACAGATCACAGTGGGAACTGTGGATTTCGGACAGGAATCACATCGTCTTTTGTAATGCGAATCCAATGCGACAGACATCGCATGTGATTGGCACAGCAGTACGGGTGCGAATCACATGGGATGTCTGCGTTCACAATCCTGATTTTACTGCGATTTTGCCGCAATCTTTTTACATTCACTGTATATAGCTGGTTGCTAAGGAGCGGGTAGGGAACCCTGCCCCCCTGTCCTTAACAACTGACGAGCCATCAGCTGTCAGCGGGCTTCCCCGCTGGCAGCTGAATGTAAAAATTACCGGCTAAAAAAAATTCACGAAAAAAATGTCGGGGGCCCCCTCCCCAAGACCATACTAGACCAAAGGGTATTTCACATTTCACTGCTTTTTTGGTGAATGGGTAGGGGTATGATGTAACTGAAACCCATTCACATAGGGGGTGGGGGAAGGGATCTGGGGGTCCCCTTCCAGTTTCCGCTAAGCCTCCCGCACTGACCAGGGTTGTGGGGAAGAGGCCCTTTTCCCCATCAACATGGGGGCAAGATGCTGTGGGATGAGGGGCACAGAGCCCCCCCCTGCCCCAAAGCATGCAGGCATGTGGCCTGGTAAGGCTTAGGAGGGGGCGCTCGCTCGTCCCCTCCCTTTCCTGACCTACCGGCTGCATTCTCAGATAAGGGTCTGGTATGGATTTTGGGGGGGACCCCACGCCATTTTTAAAAAAATTTTGCCGTTGGGTTCCCCTTCTGGTCTGGTACGGTCTGGGGGGGGGACGCCGTTTTTTCGGAAATTTTTTTAGCCAGCAATTTATTTCTTACATTTAGCTGTCAGGGGAAGCCTGCTGACAGCTGATGACTCATCGGTTGTTAAGGACGCGTCGGCCGGCTTTATACAGTGAATGTAAAAGAAAAAAGAAAAAAAACCTCAAATCGCAAAATGCAAATTGCAGCAAAATCGCTGTAAAAACACGTTTGCATTTTGGATACGGGTCCATTGAAGTCTATTACATGCAAAATGCTGCATTTTGCTGGAGAAAAAAGTCCCTGACCCTTTCCAAAAACACAGAGGCACAAAAAGGCATTGATGTGAATGTGTTCCATAGGAACCCATGTTAAAAAAATTCCCTGCATTTCTGCAAAATGCATAAAAAAAAAAAAAAACCTGCATTAGTGTGAATGGAGCTTTTCAGTCCACTATACACTCCATGCCACGTCATAACCCCCATGGAGTGTGCCCATGATAGATTGGACTCACCTGAAGCGGGTTAACTGAAGTTCTTCTCTATTTTTCTACATGTGGATGATTGTTAGAAACATAGGGGGCCCCACAAATATATATTTTTTTTTTTAATTGGAAGGTTTGGTCTTTTTTTTAGAAACTGCAGTGAAATTATGTTTTATATTGAGATTAAGTGCGAAAAATGCTTATCAGTGTTCTAATGGGGAGGTTTCCCACTTTCGGCTTTACCTCCAGTGGGGTCCAAACCCACATAAAGTTGTGTTCAGATGATAAAGGTTTGAACTGCAGCATCCGCAAGAGTATCTTCTAATTATGCCGCGTACACACGATCGGGATTGTGGTCGGAAAAAGATATGATGGCTTTTCCGACGGGATTCCGCTCAAGCTTGGCTTGCATACACACGGTCACACAAACGTTCGCTGAACTTTCGACCGTCAAGAACGCGGTGACGTACAACACTACGACGAGCCAAGAAAATGAAGTTCAATGCTTCCGAGCATGCGTCGAATCGTTTCCGAGCATGCGTAGGAATTTTGCGCGTCGGAATTGCTACAGACGATCGCATTTTCGGATAGGAACTTTTTCCGACCGAAAAATTGAGAACATGCTCTCAATCTTTTGCTGGCTGGAATTCGGCCAGCAAAAGTCCGATGAAGCATACACACGGTCGCATTTTCCGACCAAAAGCTCTCACTGGTCTTTTGCTGGCCAAATTTCCGATCGTGTGTACGCTGCATTAGAAGTTTATTTTAAACACTTGGTTGGGACAAGTACAAGCAATGCCAGTCAGCAGGGGGGTGGTGTGTCCATGAACGTTCCCCTTCTATTTATGGACAGTGCTCAAACTCCTGTCATTGGCTGCGCAGAGAAGTTTGACTTTTGAAGTTGATTGCTCTCTAACCTTTGTCTTGTTTTAAGAGCTGTGTCAACTCGATGTGAAATATTAGGTGCTTTGCGTGTTAGCAACCCTGTTAATATGAAGAATGAGTGTAGGTATTTGCACCCGTAAACATAAATTGGGCATATGTAGGTTAACCTAAACAGAGTTTTTATATATGCGCGTAGTTTGTAATCTCTGACTCCAGACACTTTTTTTTTTTTTTACATTTGGATACAGCAGCAAAAGTTTTGTGTTTTTGCAAGGATTTTCTGTCTGTGTCTCCATTAAGATAATGAGTCACCAGGGCAGGAAATTATTGCAAATCTCTCCAAAAGAGGCACAGACAGCAATGAAAATACTTGTGTAGTGAGGAAAACGTGGGTTTTATTAGACTGTCTGTTCCAATATAAATGGTTTCCCCTCACTCCCTATCTGGGTGACATCCTCATTCCTCATCCTAGTAGCACACTATGGGGCTGAATTACTAAAACTGGAGAGTGAAAAATCTGGTGCAGTTCTGCATAGAAGCCAATCAGCTTGCAGGTTTTTTGTCAAAGCTTAATTGAACAAGCTGAATTTAGAAGCTGATTGGCTACCATGCACAGCTGCACCAGATTTTTCACTGTCCAGTTTTAGTAAATCAAGCCCTGTGTGTCAACATTTGGCTTGGTTGGAAAGTCAGAAGTTGCACCCCAATGACATCAGATCACATCGAGCTTTATCAAGCTCGGATATAGCACACTGTAGTCCTGCTAAGGACAATGCTCATCCAAGAGGGATAGTCCTAGGCATCCTGCTTTCCTATTGAGTTCATAAAATGTGGTTGAGTTCCCTTAGGTTGGCACCCAGAGTTGTAGAGGTGAGGGATTTTCATACAACCTTGAAGTGGTGACTTCTCTCTACATGTCCAACATGTGACTTGGCATCAAAGGGGCAGGAATTGGAGGTACAAGAGAGGAACAGGAAGTAAGTGTATGTCCCCTACGATGGGGGCAACAATAAAGACCTAACAGAGTATCCAATGCTTCTCTACTATATCCAAATGCAGGGGCGTTGCTAGGGGGTGGCTTTTGGGGCTATAGCCCCGAATCTGGGGCCAATAGCCCAGAGTGTCTGCAGGGGTCCCCAAAGGGGAGGGGAGGCTCTCTGGGGACCCTTATGTAAGTGGGGGGCTCTCTGGGGACCCTGATGCAAGGGAGAGGCTCTCTGGGGTCCCTGATTTCAAGCCAGAGGCTCTCTAAGGACCCAGATTTAAGGGGGAGGCTCTCTGGGGACCCTAATGTAAGGTGGGCTCTCTGGGAATCCTGATGTAAATAGGGGGCTCTCTGGGTACCCTAATGAAAGGGGGAGGCTCTCTGATGACTCTGATGAAAGGAGGAGGCTCTCTGGGGACCCTGATGTAAGGGGGGCTCTCTGGGGACCCTGATGTAAGGGGGGACTCTCTGGGGACCCTGATGTAAGGGGGGACTCTCTGGGGACCCTGATGTAAGGGGGGGGGCTCTCTGGGGATATATATACACACACACACATAAATTACTGAATATACATGTGTATGCCCGCCCAAGCGTATGACTTTCTTTACTACGCTGCTATGGGCTCTAGCCCCAGATCTTTTGTAGACCTAGCAACGCCCCTGTCCAAATGTAAAAAAAAATAAAAAAATAAAAAGAATAGTGTTGAGCTTCATCCAGCAAACTATTTATGGTACATAGGCATTATAGAATAACTACTAGCATGGATGTATAACTTGCTGTATAAGTGTTAATATGGAAAGCACAAATCTGTATGCAACCTCAGGGTACCTATAGACCTGAGATGTTCTTTGCCTGATCCATCCAATGAAATCTCATGAGGTAAAGTCTGTATGTCTGTAGACACACTGCAACCATTATAGATGACACTGTTATATGATCCTAGAGAAAACACTATATCCATCTAGAATGGATTTTCCGCGATGATCACTTTTGTTCTCCAGAAATATAGTCAGCACCAGAGGAACTCTGCTTAATCCATTAAAATGACTCTGTCACTATAACAAAGCTTTACCATAAAGTGTCCTTTGCATACTCATCTATCCTATCCTATTTTGATGCTTTCACCTCAGTGTTGAAGAATCCATTACTTCCAGGAGTCTAGATTTCTTGGCCCCCTGTTGCATCGTGTGGTAATACTGAGTCCTCTACTGTGTTGTGATGTGGGGGCCATCAGGGAGAACCTCAGCTTGCGGATGAGATGACCAGGAAATTGACACTCATGGAAAAATCATTCTGCAGGGTCTTCAGTCAGGGGTTTTCTCCACCATTGCATGGCTTGGTGACTTGGGTGGTAGGAGATGTGAGTATTCCATGTCTTCTTTGTAGGGGACACGTTATTGTAAAGTTTTATTTTAGCATCAGAGTGGCTTTACCATGAAGACTACATAATGCATGTTTTTGGAAAGATCTGCCAAAGTAGGACCTCTTGCCAGTCAAATCCTTCAACCATCACCTTAAGTCTACAGCTAGCCATCTTTGGAATCACGGTTGTTTCAGGCTGAAAAGATCTGATTTTTTTCTCTCCTATTCTTGCAGAGTTTTTCGATGATTTCTCTGAGGGGAGGGAATGTGTCAACTGTGGAGCGATGTCCACCCCTCTGTGGAGAAGGGATGGTACAGGCCACTATCTGTGCAATGCCTGCGGGCTTTACCACAAGATGAACGGAATCAACCGCCCATTGATCAAGCCTCAACGAAGGCTGGTAAGATTCTTTAGGGGTTTTGTATTTATTTAAAGTGCATATAAAGCCAATGGAGAGTCCCAACACACCGACGGAGTGTTGAAGGGTTTTCAGTGCTGCGTCTTGGGTGATTTACTCTGTTTACCCTACCAACAATTGTTACCATGACTGAAATTAAAGGATAATCCAACTTTTCCAGCTATTATCATAACAAGGACTGAGGGTAAACTTTCCAGTTGGGACACCTGTTGAAGTAACAATAGTCTAAGAGATTTTCTTTGCTTTGGAGAGATTTCCCCCCAGTTCTTGTTGTGTCTACAGGAAGTGAAGGGAAATCTCCCCAATGAGACTCACAAGGCAAATGTTGAAAGTGTAATCCTCCCTTACTGTACCCAAAATGTTTTGATATATGCAAGTTTTGCTATAAAAACTGCAAGACAGTATAGCAGCAGCTAGTCATTATCTTACTGACCTGGATCAAGAATGCAGAAAGTCAGAAATCCTGACCTGCACACTTGTCCCAGTTCAGCAACTCAATGGCAGTGGTTGCCTCCATATTTATCAGTAGATGTTCCCCAAGTTTCCAAAGCTTTTTGAGTCTTCATAGTTATCTAAAGTTCTATATACTGTATATTTAATAAAACCAGAGACTCTCGAATTTAAAATTTGCTATTCAAATAAAAAAGCTGAGAATACGTTCATGTCGGCTGCTTTTACATTATGCAATCATTCCAGCTGCTGTCATAGGATGCAGTCTTTACAGCTGCTGTCAGAGAATACAGTTGTAGCAAAGTCCCGGGTCCCCTGAGACCTAATGGTGACCTCCAGAGTTAGGGACAGCTGACATCCTTCTGTGTTGAGTGTATTGTGTATTGTGGACACCAATGGGTAGGTGCAATGATAACTGGCAGACTCCGAGACTTCTATAGGCAGACATCTATACCGGTGAAGGCCTCCAGCCAGACACCGTTTCTGTATAGGTAGGACCGCTGTCTCCTATGGCAACAATCTTGTAGCAGTTATTAACGGTAGTTGTATTCAACTATTGGCAACACAAACAGTTCTCTTTACTCCACAGTCACTCACTATGGATCTTTACTCAACGAACTCCCAGTCTTTCACTAGACTTTGGATCCACTAGCCACTGAATCCCCTGAGCTCTTCCACTTTTAGCACTCAGTATTTTCCTCAAGTGTCACCCCCAGTTCCCTGCTGGGTCCCTGGCTTGCACTCACAGATACTGTTCAAGCGCCACCCCCGCTGACAGGCTAGGTTCCTGGCTTTGCACTCACTGATGATCCACAAGCGTCAACTCTGCTGTCCCGCTGGGTCCCTGATTGGGCACTTGCTGAAGTTTTCTCACTTTTTCACCATCCTCGGCTGGTGAGAAGTCTGCTCTGGTACTGTCCTCAGCTTACTCACAGTGGTCCCTGGTAACAAGGTGGGTGGTCCCCTAGTGGCGACAGCTTCCCCTCTACCTCTGACCACAGCTGGTTCCCTGGCCGGTGGAACCACTACTTATGGTTGGACTACAAGTCCGCAGTCCCAACCCTGCACTGCTTCTCCTGCTTCTGGATAGGCCCTCAGACATCCTATAGCAGTCAGATGTTCGCGGGATAGGCCTCTGGCTTCCAACCTAGCAGCCCGAGGCAGCATAACACACGTCCACCCAGACAGCCATCCAGGTGGCACAGAACCCCGATCACCTGACTCCACCCAAATAAATAGGCTCTCCCAGCAGGCCAAGGGACCAAAGAAAATCCCTGCCCATTGGCTGAGACACCCGATTCATTCATAATCTGTCCTTGCTATGCCCTTCTCTTATCCAATGTCACCAGCTATAATGCCACCTAGTGACAGAAGTGCAGCAATTACAGAATTAGGGGGAAATCAATTGATCTCCTAACAATTGGCCACGGCAACTATCACCTGGCAACTACATTTAATAGCAGCCCTGCCTAAACATCAGGGTTCTACACAGTCATGTCAGCTACTGTAATAGAATGCAGTCACCTGCCCCTACAGAATGCAATCATTCCAGCTGCTGTTACAGAATGCAGTCATTCCAGCTGCTGTTACAGAATGCCGTAATTTCAGCTGCTGTTACAGAATGTAGTCTTTCCAGCTGCTGTTACAGAATGTAGTCATTCCAGCTGCTGTTACAGAATTTAGTAATTCCAGCTACTTTCACAGAATGCAGTCATTCCAGCTGCTGTCACAGAATGCAGTCATTCCAGCTGCTATTACAGAATGCAGTTATTACAACTGTTGTCACAGAATGCAGTCATTCCAGCTGCTGTCACAGAATGCAGTCATTCCAGCTGCTGTTACAGAATGTAGTCTTTCCAGCTGCTGTTACAGAATGTAGTCATTCCAGCTGCTGTTACAGAATTCAGTCATTCCAGCTGCTGTTACAGAATTTAGTAAT
This sequence comes from Lithobates clamitans, assembly GCA_037952925.1. NCBI lineage: Eukaryota > Metazoa > Chordata > Amphibia > Anura > Ranidae > Lithobates > Lithobates clamitans. The sequence continues at coordinate 1,330,487 of JBBGZY010001007.1, forward strand.
TCCAGCTACTTTCACAGAATGCAGTCATTCCAGCTGCTGTCACAGAATGCAGTCATTCCAGCTGCTATTACAGAATGCAGTTATTACAACTGTTGTCACAGAATGCAGTCATTCCAGCTGCTGTCACAGAATGCAGTCATTCCAGCTGCTGTCACAGAATGCAGTCATTCCAGCTGCTGTCACAAAATGCGGTAATTCCAGCTGATGTTACAGAATGCAGTAATTCCAGCTGATGTTACAGAATGCTGTAATTACAGCTGATGTTACAAAATGCAGTAATTACAGCTGATGTTACAAAATGCAGTAATTACAGCTGATGTTACAGAATGCTGTAATTTTAGCTGCTGTTGCAAAATGCAGTAATTTCAGTTGTTGTTGAATGCCGTAATTTCAGCTGCCTCGTACAGAATGCCCTCATTTCAGCTGCTGTTCTAGAATGCAGTAATTTCAGCTGCTGTTACAGAATGAAGGCATTCTAGCTGTTGTTACATAATGCAGTAATTTCAGCTGCTGTTACAAAATGCCCTCATTCCAGCTGCTGTTACAGAATGCAGTCATTCCAGCTGCTGTTGCATAATGCAGTCATTCCAGCTGCTGTTACAGAATGCAGTCATTCCAGCTGCTGTTACAGAATGCATTCATTCCAGCTGCTGTTACAGAATGCAGTCATTCCAGCTGCTGTCACAGAATGTAGTAATTCTAGCTACTTTCACAGAATGCCATAATTTTAGCTGTTTTTACAGAATGCTGTAATTTCAGCTGCTGTTACAGAATGTCGTACTTTCAGCTGCTGTTACAGAATGCAGTAATTTCAGCTGTTGTTACAGAATACCATCATGTCAGTTGCTGATACAGAATGCTGTCATTCCAGCTGCTGTCACATAATGCCGCCATTACAGCTGCTGTCACAGAATGGCATCAATACAGCTGCTGTCACAGAAAGCAGTCATTCCAGCTGCTGTCACAGAATGCAGCCATGCCAACTGTTATGATGTGAGTTGCTGACTACATATCTGTAGAAGAAGACTGATATTTGTCAGTCGCTCTCAGTTGGCTCTCATACAGAATCTCCTCCCTAGTAGCATGGCAAAGCGTTTGTAATGGGGTGAAAGGGAGCACAATGCAGATACCATATCTACCTACGTATAAACCCTACAGCCATATCAAGTCTGCTGCTCACATTAGCAGTCCAGAGCCTTTGATAAACATCAACGTCAATCTGCGACTCGCTCTTTAAACATAACTCCATATTTGATAAGAAATGCAAAAAACTCTCTGATGGTTATGATAAACACTTTTCACTTCCTTCTCTGCCAATAACACGTTCGACCTAAATTCATGAAAGCACAGCAGATTCCTTGGACAACTAGGAAAACAAGTCCAGGAGGAAGTGAACACGGGGCTATGGGGACATCCTGAGATCCATTTACTGTATGTCAGCAGATACGGGGGGCCATAAAGTGTATGCCAGGTCTATGATGGAGGTTATACGTGACTGTGCCGGGGTGATAACACTTTCCTTAGCGAGTATTGCTATTTTATAATAACAATAAATGGGGAGGACCATTTTAAACGTAGTAGTTTGATGTGGCTACAAAATATGAAAACCTTAATACCCCCATCGTTTTTTGTTTTTTTTATGTATGTGTCTCATTAAGAAGATTTTCCTTCACTTACTATTCCATATATTCAACAGGAAGTGAGGATATCTCTTAGACAGCTGTCAGAGGAAGTGTCCCCGTTGGAAGATTTCTTCTGAAATCCCATGCTGGTGACAACTCGGAATTTTGGATGTCTTCACTTTTATTCTCAGTGACACTGGTGATCAGGGCAATTACAGAGAGTGTGAATCAATTTAACCTCTTTCTGCCCAAATCTTAGACTCCATTCACACTTGTACGACTCCAAAGTTGCTCTGACTTTGCAGGGCAACTATAGATGGGTGCAACTTGGATACGACTTTGGCTTTGACCACTTATAATGGACAACTGTTGCATTTTATAACATTCAGGTTCGACTTTCATGCAACTTCTGAGAGTTTACATTGAAGTCTATGGCCCTCAAGTTGCATGAAAGTCGGACCAAAGTAGTGCATGAACTACTTTGAATTCGCTGCAACTTTAAGTCGCTTATATATGATCGATTATCATTGGAAAACAGGGGGGAACAACCTGTCATGCAACTTTGATGTCCAAAGCTTCATGACAAGTCGCACAAGTGTGAATGGAACCTTAACTAGGCTATTATGCCTGGTGGGTCTGCCTGATCATGTGACCACTGTCATTGGCTGTCACAGTGATCGAATGATTGGGAGCCAACCCTGCCATCTCCTAATCAATACTAGAGACCAGGAGCTGTCTCTCTGTGCTGAGAACATGCAGTAAGAGCACTCTCCACATTAATCTCTGCCACCCATAGATGCATATGTGTGCGGTGTAGGTGTTAAAGCGCTCCCTCTTTGCCAGCGCACATACACTATATTAGCAAAAGTATTGGGACACCTGCCTTTACACCCACATGAACTTTAATGGCATCCCAGTCTTAGTCCGTAGGGTTCAATATTGAGTTGGCCCACCCTTTGCAGCTATAACAGCTTCAACTCTTCTGGGAAGGCTGTCCACAAGGTTTAGGAGTGTGTCTATGGGGATGTTTGACCATTCTTCCAGAAGCGCATTTGTGAGGTCAGGCACTGATGTTGGATGAGAAGGTCTGGCTCACAGTCTCCACTCTAATTCATCCCAAAGGTATTCTATTGGGTTGAGGCCAGTCAAGTTCCTCCACCCCAAACTTACTCATCCATGTCTTTATGGACCTTGCTTTGTGCACTGGTCCAAATCATTTGGTGGAGGGGGGATTATGGTGTGGGCTTGTTTTTCAGGGGTTGGGCTTGGTCCCTTAGTTCCAATGAAGGGAACTCTTCAGGCATCAGCATACCAAGACATTTAGGACAATTTCATGCTCCCAACTTTGTGGGAACAGTTTGGGGATGGCCCCTTCCTGTTCCAACATGACTGTGCACAAAGCAAGGTCCATAAAGACATGGATGAGCGAGTTTGGGTTGGAGAAACTTGACTGGCCTACACAGAGTCCTGACCTCAACCCGATAGAACACCTTTGGAATGAATCGTCCAACATCAGTGCCTGACCTCACACATGCACTTCTGGAAGAATGATCAAACATTCCCATACACACACTCCTAAACCTTGTGGACAGCCTTCCCAGAAGAGTTGAAGCTGTTATAGCTGCAAAGGGTGGGCCAACTCAATATTAAACCCTACGGACTAAGACTGGGATGACATTAAAGTTCACGTGCGTGTAAAGGCAGGCGTCCCAATACTTTTGGTAATATAGTGTATGTGTACCATGGGTGGCAAGCGGTTAAGGGGAGACACTGACTGCACTAAAAATCTGTGACCAGACAAAAAATAGGGGGTGCCGCTCAAGGCTCTTGCTGGATCTTCTCTTGTAGTACACTGGGAGTGTTGGCAAGGACAGAGCCCACCCCAGCTCCAATGATACAAGAGGCAAAAAAGGGTCACATTACAGCAAGACCCTGTGGATATGTGAAATGACAGTCTCAGCCTGGGCTCCAGCCAAGCCACACTTCCCAACACATTTCATCCCTTCTCCAGAGCTTAATCATGAGGATAAGCTCCAGGGCAGAGTGAAATGCGTTGGGGGCATGGCTTGGCTGGAACCCAGGCTGAGGCTGTCATTTCACATATCCACAGGGTCTTGCTGTAATGTGTAGCGCATAGGACCTTTTTTGTCTCTTGCCACTAAATACCTGACAGGGGTTCTAACCTCCTCAATTCAAAGCTGAAAAAAAGTTTTGCCTTTAGTTATACTTTAGTATTTCAATCTTGGGGATACATTGCCACCTAGTGGCCAATACTATTAATGTTGTAATTGTTATTGTAGTACTATAAAACAACAATTTGGGCATTAAGGGAAGGTGCTCTGCTTTATTCTACACAAATGCATTGGGGCAGAATTCAGAGTGACTGGCAATGAACATATATAGAGAGTTGTAGCCTGGTGAGGCAACATGCGATAAAAGATGGCTTTTAACATGTCATAGCATGCCAACAAAGGTCTAAATCCTGCCTCAGTGTTCCATATATAGTTATTTAGTGACAACATGTTCCCATATTGTATTGAAATCACATTCCTCAAGATGTTTTATTGGTCGCACAGCATAAATGTTAAAGGTCTACCTCTATGGGGCCACATTTTAAATTGAAGGGCTTCTTTAAAAAATTAAATTAAACCTTAAAATGTGATAATAAAATACAATCTAAATAAATATCATTTCTAACATTAAAAAGAAAAGTTCTCAACCCACCCAGAAAAGTCCAAATAATTAATGGAATACATTTAAAGAGAAATCAGAGATTTGAAGAGGGTTGGGACTTTAATTGACCTGATCCTAAAATTCTAAATTCTAAAAGCTTTCTAATCACATTTTAAATTGAAGGGGTCTACAGGCAATTGTCAGCCACTGTAGTAACCACAGCTACAGGGACATCATTTTGTTGGATTGCAAAGGATTATAGATTTCTTTAAGTGTATATATATATATATATATATATATATATATATATATATATATATATAAAACACACACATATATAATATATACATACATATATAGATATATAGATATCTTTCCATGTGACTACACTGAAGAGATGACACTTTGCTACAATGTAAAGTAGTGAGTGTACAGCTTGTATAACAGTGTCAATTTGCTGTCCCCTCAAAATAACTCAACACACAGCCATTAATGTCTAAACCGCTGGCAACAAAAGTGAGTACACCCCTAAGTGAAAATGTCCAAATTGGGCCCAAAGTGTCAATATTTTGTGTGGCCACCATTATTTTCCAGCACTACCTTAACCCTCTTGGGCATGGAGTTCACCAGAGCTTCACAGGTTGCCACTGGAGTCCTCTTCCACTCCTCCATGATGACATCACGGAGCTGGTGGATGTTAGAGACCTTGCGCTCCTCCATCTTCCGTTTGAGGATGCCCCACAGATGCTCAATAGGGTTTAGGTCTGGAGACATGCTTGACAAGTCCATCACCTTTACCCCAGACCATGACAGCCCCACCACCATGCTTGACTGTAGGCAAGACACTTGTCTTTGTACTCCTCACCTGGTTGCCACCACACACGCTTGACACCATCTGAACCAAATAAGTTTATCTTGGTCTCATCAGACCACAGGGCATGGTTCCAGTAATCCATGTCCTTAGTCTGCTTGTCTTCAGCAAACTGTTTGCGGGCTTTCTTGTGCATCATCTTTAGAAGGGGCTTCCTTCTGGGATGACAGCCATGCAGACCAATTTGATGCAGTGTATGGTCTGAACACTGACAGGCTGACCCCCCACCCCTCACAGACTTCTTTGCCATGAGGTGCCATGTTAAACTTCCAGTGACCAGTATGAGAGAGTGAGAGCGATAACACCAAATTTAACACACCTGCTCCCTATTCATACTTGAGACCTTGTAACACTAATGAGTCACATAACACCGGACATTTTCACTTAGGGGTGTACTCACTTTTGTAGTGAACACACTGCTTGTCTTCAGCAAACTGTTTGTGGGCTTTCTTCTGCATCACCTTTAGAAGAGGCTTCCTTCTGGGACAAATCCATGCAGACCAATTTGATGCAGTGCGCGGCGTATGGTCTGAGCACTGACAGGCTGACCCCCCACCCCTTCAACCTCTGCAGCAATGCTGGCAGCACTCATACATCTATTTTTCAAAGACAACCTCTGGATATGACGCTGAGCACATGCACTCAACTTCTTTGGTCGACCGTGGCGAGGTCTGTTCTGAATGGAACCTGTCCTGTTAAACTGCTGTATGGTCTTGGCCACCGTGCTGCAGCTCTGTTTCAGGGTCTTGGAAATATTCTTAAAACCTAGGCCATCTTTATGTAGAGCAGATGCTCAGAGATTTCTTTGCCATGAGGTTCCATGTTGAACTTCCAGTGACCAGTATGAGAGAGTGAGAACACCAAATTTCACACACCTGCCCCCCATTCACACATGAGACCTTGTAACACTAATAAGTCACATGACATCGGGGAGGGAATATGGCTAATTGGGCCCAAGTTGGACTTTTCACTTAGGGGTGTACTCAATTTTGTTGCCAGCGGTTTAGACATTAATGGCTGTGTGTTAAGTTATTTTGAGGGGACAGTAAATTTACATTGTTATACAAGCTGTACACTCACTACTTTACATTGTAGGAAAGTGTCATTTCTTCAGTGTTGTCACAAGAAAATATATAATAAAATATTTACAATAATGTGAGGGGTGTACTCACTTTTGTGAGATACTGTATGTCAGGAGTAGCAGAGTTTGGCTGTTCCTCACCCAACTTTAAAGTGATACTAAAGTCTTTTTTCTTTTTCTATAAAAATAACTAACATGTTATACTTACCTCCTCTGTGCAGTGGTTTTGCACAGAGCAGGCCCGATCCTCCTCTTCTCAGGTCCCTTGCTGGCACTCCTGGCCCCCCTTAAAGCCTTCTTACTTTACAGCATTTCTTCACACCTACTCAAACCTTTTGCATGGTAGTGTGTGTGTATATATATATATATATTTTTTTTTGACTACCTTTCTATCCCACACTTGGCTGATTTAGAAAAATCTGAATTGAATTTATTTTTACAAGCTCTAATAATGTAACGTCTCTCTTTTTCCAGTCCGCCTCCCGCCGTGTTGGTCTCTCCTGTGCCAACTGTCATACTTCCACCACGACACTATGGCGCCGCAATGCAGAGGGGGAGCCTGTATGCAATGCCTGTGGACTCTATATGAAACTTCACGGTGTACCCAGACCGCTAGCAATGAAAAAGGAAGGCATACAGACAAGGAAACGTAAACCAAAGAACCTCGGCAAAGCTAAAACTCCCTCAGGTAGATATAATGCAAAAAAAAACACCAATCATAGATCAACTGCTGTAACACACAATATGAAATATGCCATTAGAATGAAACTTAATACTGAGGATTACTATGGCAGCCCTCAGCATGGGATGGCATTCTTTGGCTGTGCCTAGTTTTAATGATTGTCTTTAAAGAGACCCTGTCACCAACTTGCTAGAAAATGGCTTCTCCAGGAAAAGTCACTTCTTTTGAACAGACCCCTCCTTCCTTGCATGTCATAACCCTATCCTCTTGTTGGGCTGTCTACTTGCTGTCTGCGCTGGCCCAGCTCCTCTGCCTTTCCTCTCACCTCCATTCATAACCTTTTATGTAGCTGTCGGGAGGAGTGAAGGGCTATAAGAGTGCCACTTGAGTGAGAACTGAGTCTGCTTGAGCTGTAGACATCACATTCAAGATGGCTGGGCCCAGCAACAGTCCCAGGGATTTTGAACGTCTACACATGGGAAACTTTACAGGTAAATTACATGAATAAAATACATTTAATATACATATAATTCTATGGAAATATTTTTGTGAAAATGAATGGTCTGGTGACAGGGTCTCATTAGGTATGGAAGTCTGTAGATGTTGGGTAACTGAAAGCACGTTTAGCTGCTGTAGCCGATGTTATCTTCCTAACGAATATAACTTGTATTCAGATCCCTGCAGCTTGCTTACTAAGTGTTTTTGTGGTTCTTCTTTATCCTAGGACCAAACGGCAGCGATAACCTCACTCCTTCCACCAGCTCCACCAACTCCACGACAGGAGAGGACCTGCGCCCCATTAAGATTGAACCCGGACTGTCTCCTCAATATGGACACTCTACTTCTATATCTCAGGTGCAATACCACTTCATACAAAACTGATAGCATGTGTCGCTCCAATAGTGGTACTCAACACCACTGGGATGTCACTCGGTCTGAACTAATTAAAACATGTCCGACTCCGTCATGTGTATTACAGCTGAACAATAGACAGCTATATAAATTAAACTTTTGAGTTTACAGTAATCAAAATGGCATTACCCTGCCAAATATTTTTTTTTTATTATTATTGACTGTAACAAAGCAGCCAGCACTACAAAAGTAAACCCTTCGTTTTTTACAGAGCTCATAGATGGAAACATTTCAAATAAAAAAAATAGACCTAAGCATTGGCATTTCAAATGTCACAAAGGTTCCTTTCTCAAGTATCAGCTTGAGAAAGGGCAAAATTGTGAATTAAAACATCACCCCTCTACTAAAAGGTCCAGCTATAACTTTATTCTGTTAATGATCGGAAGACATTCAAGGGTTTCCATTAGGGATGCACGGATACCATTTTTTTACAACGAGTACAAGTACCGATCCTTTTTTTTTTATTTAGTACTCGCCAATACCAATTACCGATACCTACCACAACTGTTTTGTTTTCACTTCAGCTGTCAGCAAAGGTACAAAGCATTGAAAAGTTATTTACAAATTTAATAAGTATTTTTTTTTTTTAATTTTGCGCTTTTTCAATATAAAATGTGTAAATATATGTTAATATATGTGTATAAAAATATTCATTAACAAAGCAAACAAAAAATTTTTTTAATTGTTTATCGTTTATAAAATAGACATGAACTAAAAAAAAAAGAGCAGGAAAATAATTAAATGGAGGAGAATAGGGAGTTAATTAAGGCTGATTAGAGTAAATTAAGGGTTAACAAGGGGTTATACAGAGGAACATTTGTTCATCCCTTTGATCTGCAGATGAAGAAACAGAAAGATTCAAAAAGAAATAATGTTTCTTTTTATTTTAGTGTTTCAGCGGCTGAGCAATGTTGTTAATAAACTGCTTTTTTTTTTGGACAGCTCCAATTACCGGACTTTTTTAACAATTCAGCTGTCAACAGAGGAGACTCACTGACAGCTCAAAGAACCGAGCCTGAAAGTATCGGTTTCAGGTATCAGTGCATTTGCACAAGTACCGATTCTTGTGCAAATACTCGGTATCGGCACCGATACTAGTATCGGTGCAACCCTAGTTTCCATTGCATTTGGGGGGGGATGGGGGTCAAAAACAACCTCTTCCTCTGGGCTTGAGAACACTGCTTGTGGACTAGATGTGAACTGGACCTTTAATTGTATTTTTTCCAGCATGTCTGCACTGTCTGGCTACTCTTTTCATTGTCCCCCTGATACAATTCAGAATGACTCAGCCAATGGCTGGGTGTGCTGACCGCTGTGTTCTGGCGGAAGGGGGGGGGGGGGGGTCCCTTTATCAGAACACAACACCTCAGCAGGGTGTTCGCTGTACTAAGACTGATTTGTTAGGCCGGCCATACACGGTTCAAATCTCAGCCGGTTCAGCAATAACCTCCTGAGATTGGTAGGCTGAATGTACCAAGATGATTGATCAGTCAACTTGGGTACAACCAACCTGGTTCTTTTGTGATTAGCGCTAGTAGCTGCTAATGATATTCACTGCCTTCTCCCAGTGTGGACAGCTCCTCCTGCCGGGAGAAGACAATGGCCTCACAGGAGAGATTTTCGCATCAACACTGTCGGTGTTGATGTCCGTGGTTGCAGGAAAAAAATTTGCTCCGTGTATGGCTGGCCTTATTACAGAATCTCCTCCAGAGCTCTTTGGGTTTTTTACTGGGTTGAAAAAAAATAAATACATTATAGTGTGAACTAGGCTTTATGTCATCCCAGCCCAGCCAATTAAGATGGCTAAAGACTCAAGACTCCATAAAAAGACTAAGGAAAAATGGAAGCAACAACGACGGAAAACTAAAGAGATCGTAGAGGGCACTCTACAACGTAAGAGTGTCACATTATGCAATATGCTGTGCATACTTGCACATTATGATATAAGCTCCTTGGGGCCAATAAGCTCCTCTGTTGCTTCCATTTTTTTTCTCTGTCTTATTTTGGGATCTTTAGTCTTCAGCTGTCTTGATTGGCTTGGCCAGGATGATGTATTGACATGCATGCACACAGGAGTTCATTCATCCTGGTATGCAGCACTTTCTCCCAGCATCTGTAACACTATGAAGCACAGAGAAAGGAAAGACAGCTAAGGGGTGGAATTTTTTAGAGTTGCTTGGTGTCCCCACATACATTATATTAATATTAAGTTGGCCCACCCTTTGCAGCTATAACAGCTACAACTCTTCTTGGAAGGCTGTCCACATTCTTCCAGAAGCGCATTTGTGAGGTCACAAAGCAAGGTCCATAAAGACATAGATGAGCGAGTTTGGGGTGAAGGAACTTGACTGGTCTGAACAAAGTCCTGACCTCAACCCGATAGAATACCTTTGGGATGAATTAGAGCGGAGACTGTGAGCCAGGCCTTCTCATCCAAAATCGCCTGACCTCACAAATGCTCTTCTGGAAGAATGGTCAAACATTCCCATAGACACACTCCTAAACCTTGTGGACAGCCTTGCCAGAAGAGTTGAAGCTGTCATAGCTACAGGTGGGCCAACTCAATATTGAACCCTACAGACAAAGACTGAGATGCCATTAAAGTTCATGTGCATGTCATGATACTTTGGGGCAGGTGTCGCAATACTTTTGACAATATAGTGTATATTAATGAGTTTTCTAAGTTTCAAATTATTTTTTCATTTTAATTGATCTTTTTATATTCTTACCTTCCAGGCATCTCCACTATCTGCTCTTACAAGCCATGGACCATCTATTCATTCAATGGCAGGTCTTAAACTCTCTCCGCAGACCCACCATTCAATCAACACATCTCCACAAGTCAGCTCCAAACACGACTCCTGGAATAACCTGGTGTTAGCGTGAGGCCGTCCAGGCACCTCTGACACTTCCTAATGTCACTTGAACAGTGGGCTTCGCAAACAATGACTAGTATTTTTTTCCTAGGCAAATAATTATATCCAACAACTACCACTCTGAAAATAGAAAAAAAAAAATTGCAAGCTCTCAAGAGACTTAGAAAGTTGCGATAGAATTTGAACTATTAGAGTAAAAATAATTTAATGTCTCTTCTACTAGCAAAGAACCGTTTATAAACTGGACAGTATTTAACGTTTATGGCTTGGAAGGTTTTACAGCTTCTGGCAAGGCGACCCAATGTCACCAAAGTCACACCAGCAAGGGATACAATCTTCGATGTGAAACACTGGAAGTGGCTGGAAGAATTTTTTTTAGTACCTTTGCTAGTGAAAATTTGCAAAAAAAAAAAAAAATTTTTTTTTTACAAGAAGAATAAACTATATTTAATCAAGAGGGGGGACGCTGATTTTTTTTTTTTTTCCGCTGCTGAGTGCGTTTTCAAAATCATCATCACTTGTTGGTGTGGACTTTCTCCTTATCAACCTTCATATTTTGTGTTCTTTGGCAAAAAAAGAAAAAAAAATGTGGATCTGGTTTGTATTTTTATGTTCTACACTTCCGAGATGATTGTAGACTTTTCTGTAATGCCTTTAAAAAAAAAAAGTTTGTGTCTGGAATGATGTTTTGGGGAAAAAAAAACATTTTCTCAAATTGAAACCAGATTTAGCTGTCATGCCAGTTATTATTTTAGGTTAATTCATTGATTGCCATGGAAAAAAAAAATTTTTTCAACTAGAAACCAGACTTACAGGTAGCTGCCATGCCAAGTTAATACTTCAAGTTAATTCACTGATCGTATATTGGATATTTTTACCTGTAAATAAAGACAGGAAAACCATAAATCCCAGCTAAATCTCAAAATCGTTGGAATATATTGCAAGTTTGGAATATATTGCAAGATGTTATTTAAGTATGATTGACTTTGTAAACTGTTGTATAAAATTAGAGTTGAACTTTTCAATGTATTTAAAATATAAAAAGAAACATACGCTTGATTCCATTATTATGTTATGATGTCCATGTCATTGTGTTCTGACAGTTGGCTGCAGTTTACAAATGGCTTGTTGCGGAAGGGTTTAGCTGTAACACCAACACCTACAATGTCTACAGTACTACACTCCATTTGTTCAGATGCCTTTTGACTATTGTGCAACAAATAAATATAGAAATATAGATGAGTAATGGCAGAAAAAAAAGTGGTCCATGGAGTCTGCCCAATTTTTTTAACTTTTTTTTTTTATTACTTTTATGTCTGAGTATAGATCTGTGTTTGTCCCAAGCATGTCTGAATTCACTTACAGTTGACTGACTCATTACCTCTGCTGGAATTCTATTTCAAAGTGTCAACTCTTTTGGTAAAATAATACTGTACATTCTAAGTCAGCCCATACATTAGTCATTTTTTTTGGTCCAACTAAAAAATAACCAGATTCCCCCATTTACAAACCCGATGTAGATGGGGGGATCACTCCAGCTGAGTCTTTATATTCTGACAGCAGGGAGACTTCCCCCTCCGTCAGAATACACAGATGAGCCGGCAGTACTGATCTGTCGATAAAAACCCAACAGGCTGGTTGCCGAATTTCGATCCATATATGGCCGGCTTAAGATTAGTATTAAACTTTCCTCCTACTAGTTTGAGGAATCACCACCTTGTTCCTCCTGCTGGGGATCTCTCTAGTGATATTTAAAGGTCTATACAGGGGAATCAGGACCTCGTTCCTCTTGCTGGTGATCCCTCTAGTGATAATTAAAAGTCTGTATGGGGGAATCAGGAGCTTGTTCCTCCTGCTGGTGATCTCTCTAGTGATAATTAAAGATCTATATAAGGGAATCAGGACCTCGTTCCTCCTGCTGGTGATCCCTCTAGTGATAATTAAAGATCTATATAAGGGAATCAGGACCTCGTTCCTCCTGCTGGTGATCCCTCTAGTGATAATTAAAAGGTCTGTATAGAGGAATCAGGACCTCGTTCCTCATGCTGGGGATCCCTCTAGTGATAATTAAAGATCTGTATAGGGGAATCAGGAGTTTGTTCCTTCTCCTGGTGATCCCTCTAGTGATATTTAAAGGTCTATACAGGGGAATCAGGACCTCGTTCCTCCTGCTGGTGATCCCTCTAGTGATAATTAAAGATCTATATAGGGGAATCAGGACCTCGTTCCTCCTGCTGGTGATCCCTCTAGTGATAATTAAAGATCTATATAAGGGAATCAGGACCTCGTTCCTCCTGCTGGTGATCCCTCTAGTGATAACTAAAAATCTAGATAGAGGAATCAGGACCCCCTTCCTCCTCTTGGTGATTCCTCTAGAGATAACTAAAGCTCTATATAGAGCAGGTGTCATTAAATAGTGGACCGCGGTTCAGACATGGACCGAGTGACAGTCCCTTAATATATTCATAGGTTTTCATCATGTCTCCCCTTTCCCTTTTTTCTTTAAGACTGTACATATTAAGTTCCTGAAGTGTATTATTTCCTGATATGTTTTTCTTTTATCTCTCAGACCTTTCACCATTTTTGTTGCCCGTCTCTGGACCCATTCTATCTTATCAATATCTTTTTGTAAGCGAGGTCTCCAGAACTGGACACAATATTCTAAATGAGGTCTTATTAAAGATCGATATAGAGGAATCAGGACCCTTTTCCTCCTGCTGGTGATCCCACTAGTGATAACTAAAAATCTATATAGGGGAATCGGGACCTCCTTCCTACTGCTGGTGATCCCTCTAGTGATATTTAAAGGTCTATTTAGGGGAATCAGGACCTTGTTTCTCCTGCTGGGGGTCCCTCTAGTGCTAATTAAAGGTCTATGTAGGGGAATCAGGGCCTTGTTTCTCCTGCTGGGGATCCCTCTAGTGCTAATTAAAGGTCTATGTAGGGGAATCAGGGCCTTGTTTCTCCTGCTGTAGGTCCCTCTAGTGCTAATTAAAGGTCTATATAGGGGAATCAGGACCTTGTTCCTCCTGCTGGTGATCCCTCTAGTGATAATTAAAGGTCTGTATAGGGGAATCAGGAGCTTGTTCTTTTTGCTAATGATCCATCTAGTGATATTTAAAGGTCTATACAGTGGAATTAGGACCTCGTTCCTCCTGCTGATGATCCCTCTAATGATAATTAAAGGTCTATACAGGGGAATCAGGACCTTGTTCCTCCTATAGTGATAACTAAAGCTATATGAGCAGGTGTCATTAAATAGTGGACTGTCGTTCAGACATGGACCGAGTGACAGTCCTGTCTGGAGCGCAGGCACAGCACTTAACAGCCTGAGTGGACTCCTCGCATGCCCACCCCATCTGCTGCTGCTGTTAAACTTGCAGCAGGGAACAGGGTGAGAGATCCATATGGCCGGCTTAGGATTAGTTTTGAACTTTCCTCCCACTAGTTTGAGTTCATATCCCCGTGTTATTTATCTTGGCTTCATATTGAAAAAGCTGCCTTCCTGAACATTATCAACCCCTTAATGTATTTACAGGTTTCAATCATGTCTCCCCTTTCCCTTCTTTCTTCAAGACTGTACATATTAAGTTCCTGAAGTCTCTCCTGATAATTTTGTTTATCTTTTAGACCTTTCACCATTTTTGTTGCCTGTTTCTGGACCCATTCAATCTTATCATTAAGAACTGGACAAAATAATCTAAATGAGGTCTAATTAAAGATCCATATAGAGGAATCAGGACCTCTTTCCTCCTGCTGGTGATCCCTCTAGTGATAATTAAAGCTCTACATAGGGGTATCCGGACCTTGTTCCTTCTGCTGGTGATCCCTCTAGTGATAATTAAAGTGCTTGTTAACCCCCCCAAAAAAATAGAGATCCTGGTCCCTTAAAGCAGATTAAACAGCAAAGTGCTTGTGCTGTGTAATCTGCCCCCTCTAAACTGTAAAAAAAACCTGGCTGAACCTTTCACTTCCTGTATCCCCCTCTCTGCGCTGACCACGAAAATCAGGGCTGCTGAGCCCTGACCACTGCGGTCAGCGTACGTCCCTCCATCATAGGCAGCCCTGCTCTCGGCTCTCCTCTCTCCCCCCCACCCCCTCTCCCCTGCCTGTCAGCTCCGTGTCTGTGTCTCTGTCTCCACCCCCTCACCCCCCCCATCCCTGCCACTATTAGAAGAAATAAAAGTTTATATATGATCACTGCTAGCCCCTCTATTATAGCCTGGCATAGCACACTATATAAATCTTTTATAAAAAGGAGGCTTGTAAATACTAATTAAGCATGATCTTCAGGCAGGTCACATGACGCTCGGCTGGCTTCCAGGGCTCCTGCGGGAGGGGCTGAGCAGCCATGTGATCTCCTTGGCTGACGTCAGGGAGATCTCAGCCCCTCCTGCAGAAGCCATGTATCGGAGGTATACAGCGGCCTTGAGTCACGTGACCATCCTGAAGATACCTTAATCGGTATTTACAAGCCTTGTTTTTTAAAAAAGACGTGTACAGTGAGCTATGCCTGCCTATAATAGAGGGGTTAACAAACAACTTAAAGGTCTGTATAGGGGAATCAGGATCTCATTCCTCCTGCTGGTGATCCCACTAGTGATAACTAAAGGTCTTTATAGGGAAATCAGGACCTCCTATCTCCTGATGGTGATCCCACTAGTGATAACTAAAAATCTATAAAGGGGAAGCAGGACCTAGTTACTCCTACTGGTGATCCCTCTAGTAATAATTATGGGATTTGGACCTCTGCAGGAAGAAAATGTTACTGACCGGACCATCATGATTTTTAATTCAATACCCCTGATATAGAGGAATCAGGACCTCCTTCCTCCTGCTGGTGATGCCTCCAGTGATAACTAACGATCTATATAAAGTAATTGGGACCTCCTTCCTCTTGCTGGTGACCCCTCTAGTGATAGCTAAAAATCTATAAGTGGGAATCTGGACATCCTTCCTCCTACTAAACTATCCATAGGTCAAAAGTTATATAATCAACTAAAGGTCCTCCAAGTCCCAATCAATGTACAGTATTTTAATAGATGAGAAAATGGGAAGCGTTGTTGTTATCACTAGACATACTACATCTAAGCACGAAAAATCTGTCTCTCTACTCCACTGTGCACTCAATGTGTAATGTAACAGCTGTTCGAACATGTTTAGGGACACTCCAGTGACACCATGCAATAATTGCAAAATTATAGGACACATTTATTTCAAAACTATGAGGAAATCAGAAGAAAACCATAAATAACACGTATTGGCCAATAATTAAAAAACAACTGGACAAGGCTTCTGCTCTGAGTATCGGGTGTAATAATGTATCCTAACAGGATGGGTGCTCAGTTCATCTACGCTGTGATTTCCAAAAAGGGCCTTGGCTTGGACACACTGATATAACAGTTGACCAGTGGCATGCCCACATTAAGGTTCAATGACTGAGTTTACAAGATATCTTGTCCTGTGTCATCCTTAATACTTATTTATTTAATTTGATTGGGGCATATTCTTCTACCTCACTCCCTTTGTATGATGGAGCCAGTGTCATACATGAATTATTGTATAACAGCATACATGTTACCATTTCTTGTGTTGAAGTTACCAGCCTCTTGGCCTGAGGTGGGATCCATCCAGTGTTGGTGAACATAAAGTTTACAATGTCTTCATCTCCAGTGCTGGGGTTATGAAACTTCTGGTTTAAGGAGGTATTTACAGAACTTTTACAGGCAACTGATAAAAACCACTGTTTATATTATTTATTTATTACAGGTACTTACAGTATCTCACAAAAGTGAGTACACCCCTCACATTTTTGTTAATATTTTATTATATCTTTTCATGTGACAACACTGAAGAAATGATACTTTGCTACAATGAAAAGTTGTCAGTGTACAGCTTGTTTAACAATGTACATTTGCTGTCCCCTCAAAATAAGATGGCCAAGGCTATAAGAATATTGCCAAGACCCTGAAACTGAGCTGCAGCATGGTGGCCAAAAGCATACAGCGGTTTAATAGGACAGGTTCCACTCAGAATAGGCCTCGCCATGGTCGACCAAAGAAGTTGAGTGCACGTGCTCAGCATCATATCCAGAGGTGGTCTTTGGGAAATAGACGTATGAGAGCTGCCAGCATTGCTGCAGAGGTTGAAGGAGTGGGGGGTCAGCCTGCTCCCATCATCCCTGTGCTGTGCTCATTATGAGGGGCTCCCACCATCCCTGTGCTGTGCTCATTATGAGGGGCTCCCACCATCCCTGTGCTGTGCTCATTATGAGGGGCTCCCACCATCCCTGTGCTGTGCTCATTATGAGGGGCTCCTACCATCCCTGTGCTGTGCTCATTATGAGGGGCTCTCACCATCCCTGTGCTCATTATGAGGGGCTCCCACCATCCCTGTGCTGTGCTCATTATGAGGGGCTCCCACCATCCCTGTGCTGTGCTCATTATGAGGGGCTCCCACCATCCCTGTGCTGTGCTCATTATGAGGGGCTCCCACCATCCCTGTGCTCATTATGAGGGGCTCCCACCATCCCTGTGCTGTGCTCATTATGAGGGGCTCCCACCATCCCTGTGCTGTGCTCATTATGAGGGGCTCCCACCTTCCCTGTGCTGTGCTCATTATGAGGGGCTCCCATCATCCTTGTGCTGTGCTCATTATGAGGGGCTCCCATCATTCCTGTGCTGTGCTCATTATGAGGGGCTCCCATCATCCCTGTGCTGTGCTCATTATGAGGGGCTCCCATCATTCCTGTGCTGTGCTCATTATGAGGGGCTCCCACCATCCCTGTGCTGTGCTCATTATGAGGGGCTCCCATCATTCCTGTGCTGTGCTCATTATGAGGGGCTCCCATCATCCCTGTGCTGTGCTCATTATGAGGGGCTTCCACCATCCCTGTGCTGTGCTCATTATGAGGGGCTCCCACCATCCCTGTGTAAACACAGAGATCCACGTCCTGTCAGCTATTACTAGTAAAAAAAAAAAATATATATTTTTTTTTAAAAAATGCCATAAATCTATCCCGTATTTTATAGAGGCTAGAACTTTTGCGCAAACCAATCAATATACGCTTATTGCGATTTTTTTTACCAAAAATATGTAAAAGAATACGTATCGGCCGAAACTGAGGAAAAAATGTGTTTTTTTTTTAAAAAATTGGGATATTTATTATAGCAAAAAGTAAAAAATATTGTGTTTTTTTTCAAAATTGTCGCTCTTCTGTTGTTTATAGCACAAAAAATAAAAACAGCAGAGGTGATCAAATACCACCAAAAGAAAGCTCTATTTGTGGGGAAAAAAGGACGTCAATTTTGTTTGGGTACAACTTCGCACGACCGCGCAATTGTCGTTTAAAGTGCGACAGCGCTGAAAACTAAAAATTGGTCTGGGAAGGAAGGGGGTGAAAATGCCCGGTATTGAACCAGTTAAAAAAGGTCATTTTCCCAGCCCTCACTCAGCAGCAGAAGAAAACCTCTGATTGGTCAACAAAACACCAGTCGCATTTCTGTTGTAACAGAATTTGGATCCGAAATTCGTAAACGAAATTTCGTATTTCGTACAAAATTCGGAAGCATAGCAATTCGTATTTCGGATCCTCCCGAATGTACGAATTTACGGAAATTCGTCCGAATTTTCGATTCATATGAAACTAATCGCACATGTCTAGAAAATCTCCCCCACACCATTACACCACCACCACCAGTCTGAACCATTGATACGAGGCAGGACGGGTCAATGCTTTCATGTTGTTTACACCAAATTCTGACCCTACCATCTTAATGTCGCCGCTGAAATCGAGACTCATCAGACCAGGTAACTTTTTCCAATCTTCTATGGTCCAATTTTGGTGAGCCTGTGTGAACTGTAGCCTCAGTTTCCTGTTCTTAGCTGGCAGGAATGGCACCCAGTGTGGTCTTCTGCTGCTGTAGCCCATCTGCTGCAAAGTTCGATGTGTTGTGCATTCAGAGATGGTATTCTGTATACCTTGGTATAACGAGTGGTTATTTGAGTTACTGTTGCCTTTCATCTCGAACCAGTCTGCCCATTCTCCTTTGACCTTGGACATCAACAAGGCATTTTCCTCCGCGCAACTGCCGTTCACTGGATATTTTCTCTTTTTCTGACAACCCGAGAGATGGTTGTATGTGAAAATCCCAGCAGATCAGCAGTTTTTGAAATACTCAGACCAGCCCGTCTGGCACCAACAACCATGCCACATTCAAAGTCACCTAAATCCAGCAAGTCGTCTTCACCATGTCTAAAAGCCTAAAAGCATTGAGTTGCTGCCATGTGATTGGCTGATAAGCAATTTGTGTTACCAAACAATTAAACAGATATACCTAATAAAGTGGCGGTGAGTGTATGTCTCTTCTGATTTTCTCAAGGTTTTGAATACATTTGTTATATCATTTTGCAATTGTTGTATGGTGTCCCCGAAGTGTCTCCAGACATGTTGGAACAGCTCTGTTACATTACACATTGAGTTGTACGTATTGGAGCGGAGTCTAAGGCAGGTTTTTCATGTTTGGTTGTAGTCAAAAGTTACACAAGTCACACAACACGTATTGTAGAATATTGATCCAGGGACATCTCATTTCCGTAATTAACAACTTGTCCTTCAAGTTTATTCTTTTGTCATATTTTTGTTTGTTGTCCACACACAAGGGGATGTAGCTCAGTGGTAGAGCGCATGCTTTGCATGTATGAGGCCCCGGGTTCAATCCCCGGCATCTCCAACTTTTAAAAAAATGTTCTTTAATCCCCTTCCCGTCGAGCGTACACAGATGTGCGTACTCGGCATTCGGGGGTTATACCGGGATGATGTCCACAGCTGCAGGCATCATCCCAGTACTGTTTTTTAGAGCCGGCGATCAGCTTTCCTGGTATAACAACCGATGCGGCTAAAAGCCACTCAGCTGTTATACCGGAGGAGTGGGAGGAGACGTCCCCCCCCTCCCGCTGCCTCCCGCCACTCTTACCGGGCCTCCGGTTCCATCGGGAGGCCCGATCACCCATCCGATGCCTCCGGCGGCTAGAAACAGTGAGCGGCTTCGTTCCAGCCTCCTAATAGTAAACACGGATGTGACGTCATGACGTCACTTCCGGTTTACTCGGCTGCCAATCGTTTTAAAAAAATATACAGTATTCAGAATCGCCGAAAACGGCGATCTGAATACTTTGAAGTGTAAAGGAGACATGGGGGGTCTTTTAGACCCCCGATGATCCCTCCATAAAGAGTACCTGTCACCACCTATTACTGTCACAAGGGATGTTTACATTCCTTGTGACAGCAATAAAAAGGATCAAATTTTTTTAAAAAAAAAAACACAATTTATTAATATAAAAATAAATAAGAAAAAAATTTTTTTTTAAAGCGCCCCCCGCCCCCGCGAGCTCTCACAGCAAAGAAAACGCATACAGAATTTGCGCCCGCATATGTAAACGGTGTTTAAATCACACATGTGAGATATCGCCACGATCGTCAGAGTGAGAGCAATAATTCTAGCACTAGACCTCCTCTGTAACTCTAACCTGGTAACCGTAAAAAAAAAAATTTAAAGCGTCGCCTATGGAGATTTTTAGGTACCGTAGTTTGTCGCCATTCCACGAGTGCGTGCAATTATAAAGCGTGACATGTTTGGTATCTATTTACTCGGCGTAACATCATCTTTCACATTATACAGAAAAAAATTGGGCTAACTTTACTGTTTTTTTTTTTTAAATTCCTGAAAGTGTCCCTTTTCCCCAAAAAATTGCGTTCAAAAAACCGCTGCACAAATACCGAGTGATATAAAATATTGCAACAATCGCCATTTTATTCTCTAGATTCTCTGCTACCCTGTTTCCCCCGAAAATAAGACCTAGCGTGATTGTCGGTGATGTCTGCAATATAAGCCCTACCCCCCAAATAAGCCCTAGTGGTATTTGATCGCCTCTGCGTTTTTTATTTTTTGTGCTATAAACAAAAAAATAGCGACAATTTTGAAAAAAAAAAGCATTATTTTTTACTTCTTGCTATAGAAAATATCCCCCCAAAAAATATATAAAAAAACTAAAAAAAATTTTTTTCTCAGTTTAGGCCGATATGTATTATTCTACATATTTGTGGTAAAAAAAAAAAAAAAAAAAAAAAATCGCAATAAGCGTATATTGATTGGTTTGCACAAAAGTTATAGCGTCTACAAAATAGGGGATAGATTTATGGCATTTTTATTATTATTTTTTATTTACTACTAATGGCGGAAATTTGCGATTTTTATTGTGACTGCGACATTGCGGCAGACACTTTTGACACTATTTTGGGACCAGTGACATTTATACAGCGATCAGTGCTATAAAAATGCAAAGATTACTGTGTAAATGACACTGGCAGGGAAGGGATTAAACACTAGGGGGCGATCAAGGGGTTAAGTGTGTCCTACGGAGTGATTCTAAGTGTGGGGGGGATGGGCTCATTACAACATGATAGAAATCACTGCTCTCGATGACAGGGAGCAGTAGCTTCCTGTCATGTTGCTAGGCAGAACAGGGAGATGCCGTGTTTACATCTCCCTGTTCTGCCGATCCATTTCACGATCGCGGGCACCCGGCGGACATCGAGTCCGCGGGACCCGCGGGCACGCTCACGGAGTAGGCGGAGGGCACGCGCGCCCACAGTGCCGCGTCTTAAAGGGGACGTACAGGTACGCCCATTTACGCAACCGTGCCATTGTGCCGACGTACATCGTCATGCGCAGGTCGGCAAGCGGTTAGAGTGGTTGTATACCCTTTTTAAAATTTTTACCTACAGGCTTACCTGATATACTCATATGCCTCCATCTCTGATACAGATAAAAGGAAAGGGAAATTTGAGATTCAAAGTCCCAAATTTCCCTTTGCTTTTAACCAAGTTCAAAACCCACAAAACCTTCCCCGCTCTGCAAATCAAAGAAAAATGTATGAACTTAGATAGAGGTTGCAGTTATGGCTCCTTCCTTCCACTAGGGGTCACTGCTACTCGCTTGGGCAAACTGAATGTCTTTTTAAAAGCTGAAATTGTTTCAATCTAGGATGGAAAAAGTTGGAGCCATACAATTTATTTTACTGAAAACTGTGAACTTCTGCAGACTTCAAATACTCATTTTACTGCCTCTCATATATATATATATATATATATATATATATATATATATATATATATATATATATATATATATATTCAAATATTCATTTTACTGCCTCATATATATATATATATATATATATATATATATATATATATATATATATATATATATATATTCAAATACTCATTTTACTGCCTCATATATATATATATATATATATATATATATATATATATATATATATATATATATATATATATATATATATATATATATATATATATTCAAATATTCATTTTACTGCCTCATATATATATATATATATATATATATATATATATATATATATATATATATATATATATATATATATATATATATATATATAAGTCAAATATTTAATATTGGAACAATTATTCAAACTATTTACAAGCCAAAAGTTCTACAAGTCACACAACATATACAGCA
The DNA here is from genome assembly GCA_037952925.1 of Lithobates clamitans. Taxonomy (NCBI): domain Eukaryota; kingdom Metazoa; phylum Chordata; class Amphibia; order Anura; family Ranidae; genus Lithobates; species Lithobates clamitans. The sequence continues at coordinate 1,352,774 of JBBGZY010001007.1, forward strand.
ATTACTAGAATGATGATCCCAGAATTTTGCCCTTTGGGATCAGTAATGGACTATTATTTCAGACAGTATGGAAGGGGATGTAGCTCAGTGGTAGAGCGCATGCTTTGCATGTATGAGGCCCCGGGTTCAATCCCCGGCATCTCCAGCTTTTAAAACATGGTGTTTATTTGCCCAACAATAGTAATCATGTTTATTTAATTAAAATAAAATAAAAAATAAGATTCTCAAGTCTATACGGGCCGATTTCTGTGCAGTTTCCATCCAGTGGTTTTCGGTGCAAATGAGACACTAAACTAACCCTTTGATGCCCAAGCCTATTTCTGACACTTATTGCTTACAAGTTAAAATCTGTATTTTTTTTGCTACAAAATTACTTAGAACCCCCAAACATTACTTTTTTTTTTTTTTTAGCAGAGACCCTAGAGAATAAAATGGCGATCGTTACAATATTTTATGTCACACGATATTTGCGTAGCGGTCTTTCAAACGAACTTTTATTTAGGAAAAAAGACACTTTTATGAATATAAACAAAAAAAACGAAACAGTAAAGTTAGCCCAATTTTTTTATATAATGTGAAAGATGATGTTACGCCGAGTAAATAGATACCTAACCATGCTTTGAAATTGCGCACACTCGTCAAATGGCGACAAACTACGGTACTTAAAAATCTCCATAGGTGACGCTTTAAAAAATTGCAGTGGTTACCAGGTGAGAGTTACAGAGGAGGTCTTTTGATAGAATTATTGCTCTTACTCTAATGCGGGCGTGACTTACACGACAAAACATTTTCTTTGCTGTGCAAGCTCGCGGGGACAGGCACTTTAAAACATTTTTTCTGGCTTTGTTTCAGTCTTACTCTAGCCGGCGGAAGTGCCGGATTATGGATCGGGTCTCCCGGTGGGATAGAAGGCCCAGAGAGAGCGGCGGGAAGGCGGTGGGCGGTGGGGACGTCCCCTCCCATTCGATGGGGTAAACAACCAAGCGGCTTTTAGCCTAAAGAGCCAACCGCCCGCTCTTAAAAACGGTACCGTTGTTTAGCACTGGTCCCAAAAAAGTGTCAAAATTGTCCGATCTGTCCGCCGCAATGTCGCAGTCCCGCTAAAAATCGCAGATCGTCGCCATTACTAGTGAAAAAAAAAAAAAAGAATAATAAAAATGCCATAAAGCTATCCCCTATTTTGTAGACGCTATAACTTTTGCGTAAACCAATCAATATACGCTTATCGCAATTTTTTTACCAAAAATATGTAGAAGAATCCATATTGGTCTAAACTGATGAAGAAATTCGTTTTTTTACATTTTTGTTTTGGATATTTATTTTAGCAAAAAAGTAAAAAAAATTTTTTTTTTTTCAAAACTGTCGCTTTTTTTTTTTTGTTTACAGCGCAAAAAAAAAAAACTTGCAGAGGTGATCAAATACCACCAAGCTCTATATGTGGGGAAAAAAAAGGACATCAATTTTGTTTGGGTACAGCGCCGCAGGACCGCGCAATTGTCAGTTAAAAGCAAAAAATGACGTGGTCATTAAGGGGGAAAATCCTTCCAGTCCTTAAGTGGTTAAAGGCTAACTCCACCTTTAGCAACGTATTACATGGTACATCCATTACAGTGTGAAATGTAATTTGTCCAGATAACAGATGTTTGCAGGCTCCGGTGAAAAAAAAAAATAAAGATAAATGCACATTATTTTCCTGCAAAAACATTTGCATTTATTTTATTTTTTTTTCCTTAAAGGTGAACTTAGCCTTTAAGATATCAATATAATAAGAGGTTCTCTTTAAAAATGGTCTTGTGGTTTATATTGTGTGTGTGTGCCAAATCTTGGTCTGCATTTCCCCCTGCCATGATCTGCGTGGTGAGACAGTCCTCCTTCCTTCCACTAGGGGTCACTGGTACTTGGACAAACACTTGCTGCATATCAACTGAATGGCATTTTAAAAGTTTAAATAGCTTCAGTATAGGAGGATGGGAAAAGTTAGAGATACAATTTTTTTAGTGAAAATTATGAATTTCTGCAGGCTTCAAATGTACATTTTCCTGCCTCTGTGTAAAAAAAAAGTCAAATATTTAATATTGGGACAAATAGTCAAACCAAAAGTTCTATAAGTTACACTTTAGGATGACCTAAGCTTCATCTTATTGCTGCATGAAGCTTGCCCTTTAAGATCAGCAACCTACTTTTCCAAACCTCTACACACAAGGGGATGTAGCTCAGTGGTAGAGCGCATGCTTCGCATGTATGAGGCCCCGGGTTCAATCCCCGGCATCTCCATGTTTTAAAACATGACGTTAATTGGCCGAACTATGGTAATCCTGTTTATTCAAAGCATCTAGGATTATTAAAGTCTGTTGATACTGTAGTTGCCTGGCTGATTTTGGGTTCAATGACCTAGAAATGAAACAAGAGGAGAGAATAGGGTGATAAAAGGAAATCTTCTATTGAGTACAACTGTCCCAAGAGAGGACTTGGACTCATTTTGGGGAGATCACCTCTTATTTCCTGTTGTGTCTCTGGGACAGGAAGTGATGGGAAATCAGAGGCCATTTTTTTTAGATAGGACAGGATAATGAATCAGATGCCAACAGTAATCTGACATCCCCATTCTATGCAAAAAAAAAAACAGTGATGGGAAAGTTACTATAACCCCAACATAACTTTCAAACCTACACTAAAAAAAAACCCCTTTAACCTGAACCTAACCACGGCGTGCGCAGGGGGTGTGCCAGGTGTGCCTGGGCACACCCTAATCACTACATGCAGTGCTGATTCCCCCTACTGCCTGGGATCCCCCCCAGTGTTGGCCCCTCTGCTCCCCAATGCTGCTGGCTTCCCTTGTCTGGGGGTATTTCAGGAGGGAGAGCAGGGGAAGGGGCTAGTAAATATTTCATTTTCCAGCCCGATTCCTTTTAAAAATGAACACAGTGAACACACTCACTCATGGTGTCCATTCATAACTGAAGCATAGTAAACTGTGTTTACTATGCTTCGGGGTTCATAACTACTGTTTTGTTTACTGACGGAAACGGTACCCACTTCATTTAAAGTCCCAGGGCGACTCCTTTGTTTTATTATATTTACCGTATATACTCGAGTATAAGTCGAGTTTTTCAGCACATATTTTTGTGCTGAAAGTGCCCCCCTCGACTTATACTCGAGTCAAGCACTTTTCTACAGCAAACAATTTCATTTTCCGAACCGACTTTGGGGCCCCGTATCTCAGGGCCACTTGGTGCTAGGAACCCCAAATTTGGTGTGCAAATCCAGTGGAACTGGTTCCACAACATACAAAGCTGGGGTTCCTAGCACCAAGTGGCCCCGAGATACGGGGTCCCAAAATCGGTTTGGAAAATGTAATTCTCTGCTGCAGAAAAGTGCTTGACATTTTCTGAACCGAATTTGGGGCCACTTGGTGCTAGAAATTCCAAATTTGGTGTGCAAACCCAATGCAACTTTTACCATAACATATCCAAAGCTGGGGTTCCTAGCACCAAGTGGCCCCAAGATACAGGGCCCCCAACCGGTTCGGAAAATGTCATTCTCTGCTGCAGAAAAGTGCTTGACATTTTTTGAACTGATTTTTGGGGCCCCATATCTCAGGGCCACTTGGTGCTAGAAACCCCAGCTTTAGATATTTTATGGTGCTAGTTCCACTGGGTTTGCACACCAAATTTGGGGTTCTTAGCACTAAGTCGCCCCAAGATACGGGGCCCCAAATTCGGTCAACTGTGTCCATCTACAGCAATGTCATTTCGGGACCCTTTGGGTTCAGAGACCCCAAATTTTGGCTGCATCCAGGAACCCTTAACTACCGAGTTTGAAGTTTGGGGGACCTATGGCTGCAAATGGGCACAGTGGTACTGCAAATGGGCACAGTGAGGCATGCAAATGGGCACAGTGAGGCATGCAAATGGGCACAGTGAGGCATGCAAATGGGCACAGTGAAGCATGCAAATGGGCACAGTGAGGCATGCAAATGGGCACAGTGAGGCTGCAAATGGGCATTGTTGACCCTCTTTTCCACTTACAGTAGCTGTGCATTTCTCACCCTCGTCTTATACTGGGGTCACTACGTTTTTCCCATTTTTTGTGGTAAATTAGGGCCTCGACTTATACTTGGATCGCCTTATACTCAAGTATATACAGTATATATTTTAACATACAGTAATATCTAGTATGATGATCCCAGGATCTTGCCCTTTAGGATCAGCAATGACTTTTTGTGGACTATGGAATAGAAGGGGATGTAGCTCAGTGGTAGAGCGCATGCTTTGCATGTATGAGGCCCCGGGTTCAATCCCCGGCATCTCCATTGTTTTACATCTATTCTTAAAAATCCCCACCAACCTGTAGAAAAGAAAATCTGTGTACCTAATTATAACCTGCTCTGGCCCATTCATGTGATCCCCCAGCTCCCCCCTGGGAGCCCATGGCCAATGCCACGTCTCCTGGGATTCCCAGCCATTGTCAAACGCTCCCTGTGCTGGAGTACTAGGGACTGGAGTGCATCTTTTTTTAGGTAGAAAGAGTGGAAAGGGAAACTTTTTAAGAATGGTAAGTAAGCAAACCCAGTGTGACTGTTTCCCTCATTGATGGCTCAAACTCCTACGACAAGCAGTGTCAGACATTAGAAATGTGCAATTTGTTTAGTTCCAAATTCGTTTTTTTTTAACGGATTTTGACAAATTTGTTAATTTGGAAAAATCTGAATTAATGAAAACCCGTTTAACAAATTTTTCTCAATATTCGTAAATTTGAAAATTCGTAATTTCATAAACTCGAATATTCCGAAATTCGAAAGTTCGGAAATTTTAAAGTTCGGAAATTCAAAAAAAAGAACGAAAATCCAAAAGAACGAAAATCCAAAAATAAGAACGAAAATCCGAAAATCTGAAATAATAACGAATTAATAATAACTTAACTATTACTAACTATTAAATTATAGGTATTGGAATTTCCTTTCAAATTTGGCAGTTAGAGAAAGTAGCGAATACAAATTTATCCGAAGTTACGAATTATCCGAAATAACGAATAATTAATAATAATAAAAACTTTTTGTTATTATTATTATTAATAATAATTCATTCCGTTCCATTTGTTTCGATGCGGCATTCGTTATTTTGGATAATTTGTAACTTCGGATAAACTCATATTCGTTACGTTGACTAACAGCCAAATTTGAAATGAAATTCCAATACCTATAATTTAATAGTTATTATTAGTTAGTTATTATTTCGAATTTTTGGATTTTCGCTCTTTCAAATTTTCGGATTCTCTTTCCTTTTTTCGGATTTTCGAATTTCCGAATTTTCCATAAGTAGTGCAGCACCAAAACAGAACAAAATAGAAAAAGTTCTTACACAGATTACTAAGCACAGGTGTTGGGAGAAGGCGACAGTTTTAAGAGTAGTTACTTTAACCCCTTGCTGTCCACACACTGTAGCTTTACAGCGTATATACGTTATTCTGCTCTTCTGGGTAGGGGGCGCGCACGCACGATCTGCCGGCCCGCCGCTTCTGCTGTGATTAGTCACAGCATAAGCTGATCAACGGTTGTCAGCCAATGTATAACCTCCCGTACCCGCTGATCAGTGAGGAGGAAATGTATGAAAACAATGCAGAGCTCTGTCATGTCAGCGGGGATGTGATGGATTTTGTTTCCTTGCAAAGCAGGGAATAAAAACCAGCACATCCCTTAGTGCAGTGTCTCTCATCTCCAGTCCTCAAGGTGCTCCAACTGGCCACGTTTTCAGGCCTTCCATTATTTTGCACAGGTGATTTGATCAGTTTCACTGCCTTAGCAATTACCACAGCCCTTTCATCTGAGGGAAATTCTGAAAACATGACCTGTTGGGGGCGCCTTGAGGACTGGAGTTGAGAAACACTGCCTTGGTGAAAGCACCACAGAGTAAACACAATAACACTGGTTAGGCACTCATTTAGCCCTCTAGATAAAGTGTTACTAAACCCACAACAGTACTCACCATGGAACCTAATCCTCTGCATTGTGTAAAAAAGGCTATTTGATATTTGATCCTCTGACCCCTCCTTCTACAGTCCCCTGATAATTTCCAGATAATGCAGAGCCTGTGGAGTCAGGCTGCACATGCTCAGTTTGGTGTGTATTGCTAGAGAGGTTTTTTTTTTCTTGGAAGAGTGCATGTGATCAGCACAGGGCCAATCAGTACTGTCCAGACAGAGGGTCAGGGGTCTTGCAGTCTCACAGGACAGTCAGAAAACTCAAGCACTACCAGAACCACCTCTAGCTCCTGAAGAAGCGTTTCATAACGCGAAACATGTTGAGCATATAGAAAGCATCTGAAGTGGATCACGATACCTGCAACTCAATCCAACTCCGTCTCCACATTCATAATTGTTATCTATCAGGGAAGTTCTCTTTGCTTTTTTCTAAATCGAATGTTGGATTGTATGTACCACTAGTAGGGTCTCAGACAATATATGCAGGGGAGGATCCACTTGATATTTATGCAACATGGCTGTTATATGTATTTTGTATTGTTTTTAAACAAGTATGTCAATTTTTGTAATTTCAAGCTAATAAAACTTAAAAATTATTCTTACTTTTTCATAGTCTAAATACCTATGTGCCCTCAAAGTCCCATTTTCACTAGTTTCCAATTTCTGTAAACAAATCAGAGGGACGTTGGCACATTTTTTTTAAGAGTACCTACAGCGTCACCCTGTCTTGAGGTACCACAATAACTAGGACCCCTTTTCTGCACATGCTGCGTGTAAACTGAATGTCTTTTTAAAAGCTGAAATACAGTGCAACCTTGGTTAACGAGTAACGCGGTTAACAAGCGTTTTGAAAGACGAGCAACTTTTTTTTTTAATTCAGACTCGGTTTGCGATTGACTCACAAAACGAGCAGAATTCAAGCTAATGGGGTGTGCAGTACTGCATTTGGCATTCAGAACGGTTCAGAGGTGTTCTGAGCCGTTCGGAAATACTCGGAACCACTCGGAAATACTCTGAAATTCTTGGAAATACTCCGTTCCCGATTGTTTCCGAGCCTTTCCGAGGGTTTACGAGTTCAGCCGAGCTGTCCCCGAGTATTTCCGAGGCTCTCCGGGGCCCCCCACCTCTGGCCACATGCGGTATTGCATGCAATAGAAGTCAATGTTGAACTAATTATCTTCGTTTTCATTGACTTCTATAGGGAAACTCGCTTTGATATGCGAGTGCTTTGGATTACAAGCATTCTCCTGGAACAGATTATGCTTGTAATCCAAGGTTCCACTGTAGTTTCAATCTAGGCTGGGAAAAGTTGAAGCGATGCAATTTGACAGAAAATTATGAAGTTCTGCAGACCTCAAATATTCATTTTACTGCCTCTATCAAAAAAAAAAAAAAAGAAAAAAGTCAAATATTTAATATTGGGACAATTATTCAAATTATTTACAAGCCAAAAGTTCTACAAGTCACACAACATATACAGTAATATCTAGAATGATGATCCCAGGATCTTGCCCTTTAAGATCAGCAATAGACTATTGCATGACATTGTGAGGGGATGTAGCTCAGTGGTAGAGCGCATGCTTTGCATGTATGAGGCCCCGGGTTCAATCCCCGGCATCTCCAATCTTTTCCATCCATTCCCCAAAATGCTCCATCCCCACCACCCATCCTGTCCAATCTGTGGAAAAGAAGATCTGTGTACCTAATTGTAACCCGCTCTGGCCCAGTCACGTGATCCTCCAGCTCCCCTGTGGCAGCAATGGCTCAGCCATGGGGGCTAATGTTATGTCTCCTGGGATTCCCAGCCATTGTGAAACGCTCCCTGTGCTGGGGCAGTAGGGACTGGGGTGCTTTTTTATGCAGAATAGAAAGAAAGAGTGGAGAGGGAAGCTTTTTAAGAATGGTAAACCCAATGTGACTGTTTCCCTCGTTGATGGCTAAACCTCTTATGACAAGCAGTGTCAGACATTAGACATGTGCAAATTGTTTTGTTCCAAATTCGGTTTTTAACAAATTTCGTCAAATTAGTTGATTTGGAAATATCTGAAAACCTGTTTGACGAATATTCGTAAATTCGTAAATTCATAAGTTCCTAAATTTGTAAACTCGTATATTCGATTATTCGTAAATTTGAAAGTTCCGAAAATAAAAATTTGAAAATCCTAAAATAGGAAGGAAAAATTCAAAAGAACGAAAATCCAAAAAATAAGAGCGAAAATTCGAAAATCTGAAATAATAACTAACTAATATTAACTTAACTATTACTAACTATTAAATTATAGGTATTAGAATTGACTTTCACATTTGGCTGTTAGAGAATGTTACGAATACGAATTATCCGAAATAACGAATGCCGTATCTAAATGAATGACTAAGCCTATTTCTGACATTTGTTGCTTACAAGTTAAAATCCTTATTTTTTGCTAGAAAATTACTTAGAGCCCCCAAACATTATATATATATTTTTTAGCAGAGAATCTAGAAAATAAAATGGTGATTGTTGCAATATTTTGTCACACTGTATTTGCGCAGCGGTCTTTCAAACGCAATTTTTTAGGAAAAAAGACACTTTCATGAATTAAAATAAACGAAACGAGTAAAGTTAGCCTAATTTTTTTGTATAATGTGAAAGATGATGTTATGCCAAGTAAATAGATACCCAACATGTCATGCTTTGAAATTGCGCACACTCGTGGAATGGCGACAAATTATGATACCTAAAAATCTCCATAGGCGACACTTTAAAAAAAAATGGTTACCAGGTTAGAGTTACAGAGGAGGTCTAGTGCTAGAATTATTGCTCTCACTCTGACAAGCGCGGAGATACCTCACATGTGTGATTTGAACACTGTTTACATATGCGGGCGCGACTTAGGTGTGAGTTTTCTTTGCTGCGCGAGCTTGCGGAGACAGGGGCGCTTAAAAAAAAAATTCTTAATTTTTTTAACTTTTTTAAAAAATTTTTACATTGTCACTTTTGAAAAAAAAAATTCTGATCACTTTTATTGCTGTCACAAGGAATGTAAACATCCCTTGTGACAGTAATAGGTGGCGACAGGTACTCTTTATGGAGAGACCCCAAATCCCTCCTTTGCACGTCAAAGTATTCAGATTGCCAAAAACGGCGATTCTGAATACTGTTATTTTTTTTTAAAAACTGCGCCATTGGCAGCCAAGTAACTCGGAAGTGACGTCGCTTCCGTCTTTACACGAATAAGACTGGAAGGAAGCCGTTTCCAGCTTCCTTCCAGTCTCACTCTGGCCGGCGGAAGTGCCGGATCGCGCATCGGGTCTCCCGGTGGGACGGGAGGCCCGGGAGCAGCGGCAGAAGGCGGCGGGAGGGGGGGAATCCCCTCCCGCTCCTCCAGGATAACAGCCGAGCGGCTTTTAGCCACATCGGTTGTTATCCCTGAAGAGCCGACCACCCGCTCTACAAAACGGTACCGGGATGATGAGTGCAGCTGCAGGCATCACCTCGGTATAACCCCTTAAAGCCGAGGCTGCATATGTGCGTACGGTTGGCGGGAAGGAGGTAAATAACAATAATAATAAAAAAAAAACGTTTTATTATTATTATTATAAATTAATTCCGTTCCATTTGTTTAGATGCAGCATTCGTTATTTTGAATAATTCGTAACTTTGTATAAATTAGTATTTTTTACGTTGACTAACAGTCAAATTTGAAATGAAATTCCAATACCTATAATTTATTAGTTATTATTAGTTAGTTAGTTATTATTTCAAATTTTCAGATTTTCTTTCTTATTCAAATTTCCGAATTTCTTGATTTTCGAATGTATGAATTTATAAATATACGAATTCACAAATTTTCGAATGTATGAATATACGAATTTACGAATTCATGAATTTTCAAATGTATGAATTTACGAATATACAAATTTACGAATTCACGAATTTTCGAATGTATGAATTTACGAATATACAAATTTACGAATTCACGAATTTTCGAATGTATGAATTTACGAATATACAAATTCATAAATTTTTCGAAAGTATGATTTTACGAATATACGAATTTATGAATTCACAAATTTTCGAACGTATGAATTTGCGAATATACAAATTTACGCATTTTTATTATAACAAATGACCCGAAAAATTAAAAACGAAATAAAAAATTAATGAAACGAAAATGAAAACGAACACATTTTTCGGCAGTGCACATGTCAGACATCTCTCATGTTGCTGATCATTTTGGCAAAGGTTTTTATGCACCAAAATACCACACAGCGGGAGTCAAAGCATTTACCAAATAACAAGTTGATTGTGGCCTAGGGTTGCCACCTGTCCGGGATTCACCCAGACAGTCTGGGTTTTGAATCTTGGCAGACTGACACCTGGACACATTATTCAGACCGTGCTGTTGCTTCCCAAGTAACCAAGATAGTCACACACAAATCTGTTGCCATCCAGGAGCTGCTGGCGGCTGTCCGGGTGCAGGTTAGGCATCACTGGGGGGGGGGGGGGCAGGGCGATAATGTCAGCAAGAGCAATTTGCTACACCCACAGCTCGCTGCGGCGCGCTATGCACACCGCATTGCTACTCTCCTTGGGGCCACCCAAAGGTGTCCCAGGCCACTAAAGTGTTCGGGTTTGGCTTGAAGAAAAGGTGGCCACCCTATTGTGGCTGGGATCTTGAAAAGTCAATCCTGATCATAAGGTCTCACCATGATTAGAAAAAGAAGAAGACAATTTTCGAAAACCCGCATCCAATTTGCATAGGCGTGAACCCAGCCTAAAGAGGTACTAAACTAAGCCAAGCAAGCTGCCATTTTTTTTTTGATCAGCGGTTGCCATGGTGCTGCAGATGATCAGTTATGACACCAGCCATTTGATGGTTTGACAGTTTGATTGAGAGCGCAACCAATGTAACGGTTAGCATTCCTTGCATGCTGTGGGTTTAGTTCTGCTTTAGGATTAGACATCCTGTGGGCAGGTGTTTGTGGGGTGTAATTGAATGTATTTTTGCTGTGGTATTAATTGCACTGTGCAGCTATGTTGTTAGTTCAGGCTGCGCAAGATGGGAAGGGGTCAACTGTGTCTACTCTGTCCCAGACTTTCTGAGTTCTGCCGCCTGCAGAAAGCCACATAAATATCAGAGGAGGGCTCAGAGCTACTCTCTCTTCCACATGGGATTTACAGAGGAAGGACTGCTGAAACATGTAGTCCTACTGGAGCACGTGGCTTTCTTCTGGGTCACCCTGCTGGGACTCTCCATGGACTAGGAACCTACTATTACTGGACTTCTTCTGAATAGACTTGGCTTCTCTGGAAGGTATGAACCTGGGGAGCCTGCATTAGTTAGTTAGTGCTGGACTTGTTTCATGTACTATTAGCAATATTGTATTGTGAACATTATTGTGAGTGTGCCAAATATTGGTCTGTAAGGGAGCTTCTGACTGGCCGACTGTTGGCACCAAATCACCCAAGCTCCTGTCTTGCTTCTTCTTGGATAGGACTACAACCCTCTGCTGGAAGTTCTTTGCCTTCGCCATATTGTGTCCAACTCTTTGCCATAGGCCTTCCCATGACATCCCTAACCATTGGCTTTTATATTCCTAAGAAAGGAATGTCCACACAAGTAATAGGTTTTTCAACACTTTACTGTTCTTCAAAGATGGCAGTGACACATCACACAGACATACTATCTGGTGTCACTTGGCAGACTTCACCAATCACATATAGTGGACGGCCCATAGCAGTCAATTTTGAAAGATGCACATTGCACATCACTGCTAAGCTATCTTCCCATAATACCTCCTCCTCTCCTTAGAAGCACCCCAATGTTGGGACCCAGCTCCCTGATGTTACTCTTACTTCCCATGGTCTTTAGTACTTAGCTCACAACTCACTTCATGCCGTTCCAGAGACAGGACTGCTGCAGCTGCATCTCCAGAACCTGTACACTCCTCCAAGGTGTCCCTAGAAGTCCAGGGGCATTAGTACGCCCACCAGAGAACAATGGCCTAGCCTAAAAGGCCTTTTGCATACTGCCCCAGTCCAGTTATTTGTATTCAGGGGGGGGGAGAGGCTGTATTTGGGGGGGGGGTTCTTTTTGGGGGGGACAGAGGCTGCATTTGGGGGGGACAGAGGCTGCATTTTCGGGGGACAGAGGCTGCATTTTGGGGGGGGTAGAGGCTGTATTTGGGGGGGGACAGAGGCTGCATTTGGGGGAACAGAGGCTGCATTTAATGGGACACAGGCATGCTGCATTTGGGGGGGACAGAGGCTGCATTGGGGGGGGCAGAGGCTGCATTTGGGGGGGGGACAGAGGCTTCATTTGGAGGGGAGGACAGGCATGCTGCATTTGGGGGGGGGGGGGGGGCAGAGGCTGCATTTAATGGGACACAGGCATGCTGCATTTGGGGGGGACAGAGGCTGCATTTGGGGGGACAGAGGCTGCATTTAATAGGACACAGGCATGTTGCATTTAGGGGGGACAGAGGCTGCATTTTGAAGAACAGAGGCTGCATTTAATGGGAACAGAGGCTGCATTTAATGGAACACAGGCATGCTGCATGTAATGGGACACAGGCATGCTGCATTTGGGGGGGGGGGGGGGCAGAGGCTGCATTTGGGGGGGGGCAGGGGCTGCATTTGGGGGGGGACAGAGGCTGCATTTGAGGAGACAGAGGCTGCATTTGGGGAGACAGAGGCTGCATTTGGGGGGACAGAGGCTGCATTTTATGTGACAGAGGCTGCATTTGATGTGACACAGGCTGCATGTAAGGACAGACTGCTGTTGACACCTGATGGCATCTGGTTGTAGGCGACGTGGCTAGTGACACGCTCAGGGCTCCCACTGATTCTGCATTATGGTGAGTTGAATGATTTCATTTTATATTACAATGTAATAATAGTAATAATGTGCTTCAATCATCCTGACACCATAACAACCATGGTGCGGGGATGATTGAAGCGCTAACACCAGGTGTTTGGAGTATCTTTATCTGCTGATTGTTAAACTTTCTAGAATATACATTTCTATTGTTGTGTAGGATCTAGGCCTGCTGTCCCTCTCTCCCTCTCCCTCCATCCCTCGTTCATCTCAGACGCTAACCACACCACCTTAGAACCACGCCCACTATTTCACTGAAACCACGCCCATTTTCACCAAGTGGGAGGGGTCAAAAAGGAAGGGCGGGGTCTGGCGCCCCCTCATCCTAAAACTTCACCAGCCGCCACTGGTTACCACAGATGAAGTTGATCCATGGCCCACCTCCCTACCTGTCCCCTGGACCCTGTCCCCTCTCAATTACTGCGACCACCTTCCCACTCTATCCTCAACTCCCTAACCCACATCTTCAACCTCTCCCTCTCCTCCGGCACCTTTACTTCCCCGCTCAAACATGCACTGGTTAACCCCATACTCAAAAACCCTCACTAGACCCCACCTGTTTGAATAACTTAAGACTCATCTCCCTGCTCCCATTTGCCTCCAAACTCATCGAACGCCTTTGTTAATGACCAAATGAGTCACTACCTCACGGACAACAACCGTCTCGACCCCCTACAGTCTGGCTTCCGCCCACAACATTCTACTGAAACTGCCCTACTAAAACTCACCAATGACCTGCTAACTACTAAAACCAATGGCCACTACTCCATACTCATACTTTTAGACCTCTCTGCTGCCTTTGACAGTTGACCACCCACTCCTCCTCAGCAGATTACACTCCCTTGGCCTCATTATCCTGGTTATCCTCCTTTCAGTGTCACTTACAACTCCATCTACTCCGCTCCCCTTCCTCTTTCTGTTGGGGTACCCCAAGGCTCCGTCCTTGGGCCTCTCCTATTCTCACTCTATACCTCTTCCATGGGCCAGTTGATAACCTCCCATGGCTTCCAATATCACCTCTATGCCGATGACACCCAGATCTATCTCTCCACTCCTCAACTCACCCCCTCGATCTCCTCACGGATCTCAAACTTACTGAATGACATATCGGTATGGATGTCACACCACTTCCTTAAGCTTAATCTTTCTAAAACTGAGCTTGTTATATTTCCTCCTTCATGGTCCCCCCCTTGTGACTTCACCATTAATATCAACAACACAACCATTGGTCCCTCCACACATGCAGAGGCGGCTCTCTAATTAGGCAAATTAGGCGGTCGCCTAAGGCCTCGCACTCACAGGGGCCTCGCAGCCGCCTAATTTGCCTGTTCTCAATCACTGAAGTTGACGCCGGCGGCTCCGCCTACCCCCACTGGGACTCTGTGGCTTAGGAGCTGACGGACAAATCAGATACTGCCCGCAGCCTGAGGAATAGCGGCCTCATCACGGAGCATCCCAGTCCGTGGGGCCTCATGTTTAAGTTTTGCCTAAGGCCTCACAAAGCCTAGAGCCGCCTCTGCACACATGCCAGGGTCCTGGGTGTAATCCTTGACTCTGACCTCTCCTTCAGCCCCCATATCCAATCACTGGCTAAATCCTGCCGCCTTAACCTCGGCAACATCTCCAGAATTCGACCCTTGCTGACTGATGACACCACAAAGCAACTTATTCACTCCTTGACTACTGCAACTCTCTCCTTAATGGCCTACCCTTAAGCAGGCTATCCCCCATTCAGTCTATTATGAATGCTGCTGTTAGACTAATACACCTCGCTAATCGATCCATGACTGCCGCCCCTCTCTGCCAATCTCTTCACTGGCTTCCCCTACCCCACCGTGTAAAATTCAAAATGCTAACCATAACATACAAGGCCATTCACAACATCGCCCCCATCTACATCACCAACCTCATCTGCAGATATCACCCAATTTGTCCCCTCCACTCCTCCTAGGACCTCCTGCTCTCTAGCTCCCTTGTTACCTCCTCCCATGCTCGCCTTCAGGACTTCTCCAGAGCCTCTCCCATCCTCTGGAACTCCCTGCCCCAATATGTCCGATCAGCCCCTACCCTGTCCACCTTTAGGAGATCCCTAAAAACTCATTTATTCAGGGAAGCCTATCCCACACTCACATAACAACTGTCCCCGAGCCACCCCCATCAAATCATTCTCTGCAGCTATTACCTTTTGTACCACCACCCCCTCCCTTTAGAACGTAAGCTCTACGAGCAGGGGCCCTCCTGTACATTTTGTATTGAACTGTACTGTAATTGTGTTCCCCCCCCTATACATTGTAAAGCGCTGCATAAACTGTATATAAATCATCTATATAAATCGCATATAATAATAATAATACAGCTGGATCTTCTGGGTATTGGACTATCTCACCTGAGGCTTTCTGCCCTATGCAGAGCCTGTGCAGTAGCTGACTACATCTGCATAGAGGTGGAGTGTCTGGCTCATGCCCCATCTGCAGTGCCTAGAATTGCTCCCATCCTGGCTTTTATATGGGTAATGACTACACCCATGACATCACTACAAGTAGACCTTGTCTAAAAGGGGACCTAACACCCACTTACATAATTCCCTATTACCACTGTATTTTGGGACAGAGCCACCTAGTGGCAGACGAACTGATTGTATTTGTTTACAGGCCTGTATTTCACCCTATCATGAACTGCAGTAACTTTGACGAGACAATCCTCTTTCCTTCCACTAGGGGTCACAGGTAATTAAATAAACAAGTGCTGCGTGTAAACTGAATGCCATTTTAGGCTTAATTTTTTCAATATAAAAGGCTGGTAAGCCTTAAAGTGATACATTTTTTTTTTTACAGAAAGTTATGATTATCATTCTGCAGATTTTAAATGTATATTTTCCTGCCTCTAAAAAAAAAAAAAAAAAAGTCACAACATCTAACATTGACCTAGGAGTCATCTCATTGCTACAACTGGCAGCTTTAAGTCCAGCAATGGATCAAATTTCAGTATGTTGTGAGGGGATGTAGCTCAGTGGTAGAGCGCATGCTTTGCATGTATGAGGCCCCGGGTTCAATCCCCGGCATCTCCAACTTTTAGAAAATGATTTTTAATTGTCCTGCAATGGTAATCTTGTTTATTCAATTCAAAGTACAATATGTAGGATTCTAAAAAAATCAATGGATTATAAAAAGTCAATGGGTTTTAAAAAAATACTAATGGCCTGGCTGAATTTGGGTGTAATGCTAATTCAGTGACCTAGAACAGGCATTCAGCAAATGAAACAAGAGGAAATTCAAGAATGGGAGATATGAGGAAATCTGCCATTGGGGACAACTGTCCAAGAGAGGACTTTGACTCGGTTTGGTGAGATCATCTCTTATTGGCTTTCAGGTATAATGTGGGTTGTGAGTAGGAGGAGATCTTGCTGCCTGTGCTCAGGTTGTGCAATGTGCAGGGAATGGAGAAAGAGCTCTGCCCAGTGCCCTGCTAGCCGTGACCCTGGTCCTCCCTCCTGCCAGCAGTGACCCCTGCCTTCCCTTTTGCCAGTGGTGACCCCTGTCCTCTCTCCTGTCAGCGGTGACGCCTGCCCTCCCTTTTGCCAGCAGTGACCCCTGTCCTCTCTCCTGCCAGTGGTAAAACCCTGCCCTCCCTTTTGCCAGCAGTGACCCCTGTCCTCTCTCCTGCCAGTGGTAAAACCCTGCCCTCCCTTTTGCCAGCGGTGACCCCTGTCCTCTCTCCTGCCAGCGGTAAAACCCTGCCCTTCCTTTTGCCAGCGGTGACCCCTGTTCTCTTTCCTACCAGTGGTGACCACTGTCCTCCCTCCTGCCAGCGGTGACCTGTTTCCTCCCTGTGGGTGTGGCCCCCCACTTTCTGTTTCTGAAGTACTCTGAATTTCCAAAATCTGTTTTTAATTGAAACATGGAATGTCTATCTACAACACCATTTAATTGATTGTAAGTGTAGCAATAACTCTCAGTGGAGCTGCTGGTTTAAGCGGGCTGTTACCGACACCTTCTTTACCTCTATTTCACCAGAACCGGGTCTAGGGTCCCGTTGAGTTTACCATGTACGATGTAGGCACTGGACACTTGAGTATCTTTTCCAATGCTTTAATAAACATAAAAATTGAAGGAAGTAGCAGTAAAGAGGCAGAAGGAAAGTTGCAGGGAAGCTCAAATACCTTTTCTTAATGTTCTTTGTGTAGCATTAGGGATTGAAAACTTGTAGCTGAATACATTCTCTCTGTAGGATTGAATCTTTGCCCGCCTGGATAGGTTTCTCTCACTAACCTAGCAGCCAGCACGCAGCATGAACAAAAGTCTCTGCCACAGACTTGATTGAAACAAAACCCGTACGATCCTCTGCCACAGGATGTATTGGTTTACGATGAACAACGGACATAGCACTAGGACCTTTAAGCCAACCCGGCCACACTATGCGGTAGGATTACTTTAGGACACGTCCTCCAACTGAGTCACCAGGTCCCTCTCCAGACCAGCACTCTGCATGATCCTTCCATGACGGGTCCTCCCCTGGGATCTTCTCAGTTGTCCAGCTTCTTCACTTAGGATAGACAGCCCAGGCCCATTCCTCTGCTGCTGTGGTAGGCCCCAGACAAGCCTCTGGGCCCACCCACACGCCGCAGCGCGGTGGGCCTCCCGATCGGAAGACCACGAGGTAGTACTCTTAACGCATACCTGTCGGCCAGGAGGGCCAGCAGGTGGACGGAAAAAAAACCCTAAACATGGTGTCTGTCCCATAAATACCCTCTCCCAGAATGCAACTTGGAGGACCACCTCCACCCAGTTATCTCCGGGACAGAGGAGCACTTATACACTTCAACGTGTTGCCTTTCCAACACCGACCCATGGTGACGACACCCACAGGCACAGTGTGAAATTACATGCAACTCAGCCGAGCTGGAACAGAGGCAAATCTGACTATGTATGAACAGATAACCCACTGAATTTACCTATCAACAGTAGATTAAAAATCTACCAGCTCTACATAAGTTTTAGACATAATAGAAAAAAAATGTCTGAGCTATACACTTATGATAAATACATGTTTTTGCTCTATGTACTTGTATTCTAGATAAATGATACACCTCATACCCCCGATAAAACATTTTGGGTGGAGGAAGCTATATTGTATCACCTTATCTCTCATAGTTGGGGTATTAATGGCCATTCATACACATTACATAGTTACATAGTAGGTGAGGTTGAAAAAAGACACAAGTCCATCAAGTCCAACCTATGTGTGTGATTATTTGTCAGTATTACCTTGTATATCCCTGTATGTTGCGGTCGTTCAGGTGCTTATCTAATAGTTTTTTTAAACTATTGATGCCCCCCCGCTGAGACCACAACCTGTGGAAGGGAATTCCACATCCTTGCCACTCTTACAGTAAAGAACCCTCTACGTAGTTTAAGGTTAAAGCTCTTTTCTTCTAATTTTAATGAGTGGCCACGAGTCTTAAACTACCTTCCGCGAAAAAGTTTTATCCCTATTGTGGGGTCACCAGTACAGTTTTTGTAAATTGAAATCATATCCCCTCTAAAGCGTCTCTTCTGCAGGAGAATTGTCGTCTTATCTCTGGAGTTGATCCCCTTTTTATTGTATGCCAATATTCTGTTTGCTTTGCTTGCAGCAGCTTGGCATTGCATGCCATTGCTGAGCCTATCATCTACTAGGACCCCCAGGTCCTTTTCCATCCTAGATTCCCCCAGAGGTCCCCCCCTCCCCCCCCGTGTATAGATTGCATTCATATTTTTGCCACCCAAATGCATTATTTTACATTTTTCTACACTAAACCTGGTTTGCCATGTAGTTGCCCACCCCATTTGTTTGTTCAGATCTTTTTGCAAGGTTTCCACATCCTGCGGAGGAGTTATTGCCCGGCTTAGCTTAGTATCGTCTGCAAATACAGAGATTGGAATCCTCCAGGTCGTTCCTCCAGGTCTTTTTTGAACAAATTAAATAGGATTGGTCCCAGCACAGAACCCTGGGGAACCCCACTACCCACCTCTGTCCATTCCGAGTATTCCCCATTTATCACCACCCTCTGACTTCGCCCTTGTAGCCAGTTTTCAATCCATGTACTCACCCTATGGTCCATGCCAACAGACCTTATTTTGTACAGTAAACGTTTATGGGGAACTGTGTCAAATGCTTTTGGAAAATCCAGATACACCACGTCTACGGGCCTTCCTTTATCTAGATGGCAACTTACCTCCCCATAGAAGGTTAATAGATTGGTTTGGCAAGAATGGCATAAATCCATGCTGATTACTGCTAATGATACCGTTCTCATTACTAAAATCTTGTATATAGTCCCTTATCATCCCCTTTAAGAGCTTGCATACTATTGATGTTAGGCTAACTGGTCTGTAATTCCCAGTGCTCCATTTTGGGCCCTTTTTAAATATTGTTGCTACTTTGGCTTTTCTCAAATCAGCTGGTACCATTCCAGTCAGTAGACTGTCAGTAAAAATTAGGAACAATGGTCTGGCAATTACTTGACTAAGTTCCCTAAGTACTCTCGGGTGCAAGCCATCTGGTCCCGGTGATTTATTAATGTTAAGTTTCTCAAGTCCAATTTTAATTCTGTCCTCTGTTAACCATGGAGGTGCTTCCTGTGATGTGTCATGAGGATAAACACTGCAGTTTTGGTTACTGAAGCCCCCCGATTCCCTCCTGTAGACTGAGGAGAAGAATAAATTCAATACCTTTGCCATCTCCCCATCCTTTGTAACCAAATGTCCTTCCTCATTCTTTATGGGACCAATATGGTCTGTCCTCCCTTTTTCACTGTTTACATACTTAAAGAATTTCTTGGGATTTTTTTTGCTCTACTCCGCTATGTGTCTTTCATGTTCTATCTACGCCCTAATTGCACCCTTACATTTCTTGTTGCATTCTTTATAAAGTCTGAATACTGATGATGATCCCTCAACCTTGTATTTTTTTAAGGTCTTCTCCTTTGCTTATATATATATATATATATATATATATATATATATATATATATATTATATATACTATATATACACACACACACACACACATATACATTGCTTTTGTGTTTCTTTTAACTGGTGAAGTAGCAATAAAAAGAATTTTATGAACCTTATTTTCTACATACTATGTTATTGAAGTGCCTGAAAAGTCGCATCATAAGGGAATTTTCACTTTGTGTATTTAAATGCTACGGATGAAAAACACATAACAGAATTTAATCACCTACATCTAAAGCCAACAGTGAGCCTGGTTCTCTTTCCTGCCAGCAGTGACCCGGTTCTCTTTCCTGCCAGGTGTGACCCCTATCCTCCCTCCTGCCAGCTGTGACCCCTGTCCTCTCTAATGCCAGCACAGACCCTGCTCCTCCCTCCTGCCAGATGTGACCCCTGTCCTCCCTAATGCCAGTAGTGACCCCTGTCCCCCCTCCTGCCAGCAGTGACCCCGGTCCTCCTTCATGTCACTGGTGACCCCTGTCCTCCTTCATGTCACTGGTGACCCCTGTCCACCCTCATGCCAGTGGTAATCCCTGTCCTCTCTAATGCCAGCACAGACCTCGGTCCTCCCTCCTGCCAGATGTGACCCCTGTCCTCCCTAATGCCAGTAGTGACCCCTGTCCTCCCTTCTACCGGCAGTGACCCCAGTCCTCCCTCATGCCAGTGGTGACCCCTGTCCTCCCTCATGCCAGTGTTGACCCCTGTACTTCCTTCTGCCAGCGGTGACCCCTGTCCTCACTCCTCCCAGCGGTGACCCCTGTTCTCACCCCTGCCAGCGGTGACCCCTGTTCTCCCTAATGCCAGTAGTGACCCCTGTCCCCCCTCATGTCACTGGTGACCCCTGTCTTCCCTCATGCCAGTGGTAATCCCTGTCCTCTCTAATGCCAGCACAGACCTCGGTCCTCCCTAATGCCAGTAGTGACCCCTGTCCTCTCTCCTACCAGCAGTGACCCCAGTCCTCCCTCATGCCAGTGGTGACCCCTGTCCTCCCTCATGCCAGTGTTGACCCCTGTACTTCCTCCTGCCAGCGGTGACCCCTGTACTTCCTCCTGCCAGCGGTGACCCCTGTCCTCACTCCTCCCAGCGGTGACCCCTGTCCTCACTCCTCCCAGCGGTGACCCCTGTTCTCACCCCTGCCAGCGGTGACCCCTGTTCTCCCTAATGCCTGCACTGACCCCGGTCCTCCCTCCTGCCAGCAGTAACCCCAGTCCTCTCTCCTGCCAGCGGTGACCCCTGTTCTCCCTAATGCCTGCACTGACCCCGGTCCTCCCTCCTGCCAGCAGTAACCCCAGTCCTCTCTCCTGCCAGCGGTGACCCCTGTCCTCCCTAATGCCTGCAGTGACCCCCGTATGATAAACCATACCACAAAGTCTAGAGGAATCCCAACTGTCTCTGATTTCCAAGGACTGTCCAGATTTTAGTTTACATTGTTTAAAAAAAAAGTTTAAATTGTTTCAAAATAGAAAGTTGGTAAAAGTTGAAGAGATACAATTTATTTTATTGAAAATAAAGTGTTTTTTTTTACATTTCAAACTTCATGTTGTCCTGCCTCTATCTAAAAAAGGCAAACATTCACTAGTGGGACAAATATTCAAACTATTCACAATCTAAAAGTTTTATAAGTCACACAATATATGATATATAGGAGGATGTTAACCCAGGGATTCATCTCATTGCTGGCAAAAAGAGAGCCCATCACACCTGTGCGTTCGGGCAAGCATAGCTCCCAACTGTCCCTGATTCCGAGGGACTGTCCCTGATTTGGAGCAATGTCCCTCTGTCCCTCATTCCTCCTCATTTGTCCCTCATTTTGGTCTGATCTATATAGTTGTATATAAAATGCACTTTTTATCTTTCAAAAAGTGTTTCCCAGTGCTTTCATCCAAATTAAAAATTGCTGCATTTGCTCTGAGTGAGTACACTAAGGTAAATCAGGGTTCTTGGAGCACCCCTTACATTAGAGTTCCCCTTTACACCAGAGGCCACAGTGTTCCCCTTTACATCAAAGTCCTCTTCATTGATCAGAGTTCTCAGTGTTTCCCCTTAATCAGGGTTCCCAGAGCATCCCTCATGTCCGGGTCCCCGGAGTTCTCCCTTACATCAGAGTCCCCAGAGTTCCCCCTTACATCAGAGTCCCCAGAGTTCTCCCTTACATCAGAGTCCCCAGAGTTCTCCCTTACATCAGAGTCCCCAGAGTTCTCCCTTACATCAGAGTCCCCAGAGTTCTCCCTTACATCAGAGACTGCAGAGTCCCCCTTTATAGTGTAAGGGAACTCTGCGAGTTCAGATGTAAAAGGGTAACTCTGTGGATTCAGATGTAAAAGGGGAACTCTGTGGACTCTGATGTAAAGGGGGACTATTGTTATTAACTTCATATGATTGGAGATGTTATTTAATAGCAAATATATGTATAGTTTATACTGTAAAAAAAAAAATATGGCTGTGCGCCGCTAAAGTATTTGGGTTTGGCTTGAAGAAAAGGTGGCAACCCTAGTCTCGTTGTTACCAATGAAAACCTTTCAGCTCTCCAATTTCAGCCCCCACTCCAACAGTACAATACTGAAGAACAAAGAGTAGAAGTGGGGATGTAGCTCAGTGGTAGAGCGCATGCTTCGCATGTATGAGGCCCCGGGTTCAATCCCCGGCATCTCCAGGTTTTTGCAAAGCAACAACAAATCATTGTTCTAAATAAGAGCTGATTTGAGTTGCAAATATCAGTTTAAGATGGAATGTTAAACAAAACTAATACCCACTTCTCAACAAACAAGTCAATTGCCAGTCTTATAGAATCGCTGATCACAGAGCGCACAGGAGCACTTCCATTGACACCCTCCCAACAAAGTAGGTTCGCGCTGTAGCTGTCATTCGGCTATAGCGCGGATCTGAAGAAGTTAAAGAGGAACTGCAGTCTGCTCACATAATTTGTAATAAAAATATCTTTGCCATTCTGAAGCTTCCCTCCAACCACCTTGCATATCATTTTATATATACTGTGATTCTGTAATTGCCAAATATGCTGCAGAAATCTCCCTCCACTAAGTCTGGCTGCAACCATTTTAACTGTGGGCAGCTGAAGCTGCTGCCTGTTCACTTCCTGGATTCACACAGAGGCACACCTCCAGCTCTGCGGCTCTCATTGGCCCTCTTATGACTCATCCCCCCCTCCCCTCCTGGAAAACTCTCATGAGAGTGAGAAAGAGAGCTGTGCATGATGTCATAAGCCTAGGCTTTTTACCGGACAAGAAACAGGAAGTGGGCTGTATGAGGTATTTACTGGCAGAAAAAAAAATGTTTTACTATCCTACTAGTTAAAACAATAAGGACAGAAGATTTAATAGATGGAAAGATGAAAAAATGACTGAAGGTCCGCTTTAAGGTCAATGGGTCCATGGTTTCTCAGACTAAAATACTCAGAGGTATGCAACAAAGAGTTGAACAAGAGATAGGAGAATATCTTTTATAAAAAGAACCAGTGGTAATCTATATTACAGTTAGTTAGTCAGTTAATTACTATAGTTAGTTAATTAGGACTGGTGTGTGATGATGTCCTGTACTTTAAATGGAGATATCTGAATGAACCCTGCAGCTGCAGATATCTCTTTTTCCAGCAGGCACTTCCATGGCATGTAAAAGCCATTATAGCAGCTGTGTAGCCGCTTGATTGCTTTTACAGATGATGGGAGGGGACGTCCCCCCTCCTCCTTTCCTCCATTGCTTTTTCCAGCTCGCCCACGCAATCAGGGAGCCAGAGAATGAAACCGCTGTTGGTTTACCATAGAGCTGACCGCAGTCCAGATGGTCCCCGGCCATCTCTATGACCCACGGTGGCCAGAAGCAACATCATGACATCCCTTCCGGTGCTGACAGAGATAGAGTAAACACTGCTGTTTTTTTGCTGGAAAACCTGAAATCTTTTTTTTGCCCTGTTCCTATTACATGGGATGTTTGCATACCTTGTAATAGGAATAAAAGTGATAAAAAAAATAAAAATAAATAAAGGAAAAGTGTAAAAATAAAAAAAAATAAAAATAACATAAACAATAATAAAAAAATCTTTTTAAAGCGCCCCTGTCCCCTCGAGCTCGCACGCAGAAATGAACGCATAATTAGGTCGCGCCCACATATGTAAATGGCATTAAAACCGCACATCTGAGGCATCACCGCAAATGTTAGCATGAAGGCAATAATTCTTGTGCAAGACCTCCTCTGTAATTCTAAACTAGTAACCTATACAAATTTTTAAATCTTCACCTATGGAGATTTTGGCATCAAATTCACCAGTGTGCACAATTTTAAGGCGTGACATGCTAGGTATCTATTTACTCGGCGTAACATCTTTTTTCACGTTATACAAAAAAATTGGGCTAACTTTAGTATTTTTTTTTTAATTCATGAAAGTGTTTCTTTTTCGAAATAAAATTATGTTTGAAAAATTACTGTGCAAATACCGTGTGACATAAAAAATTGCAATGACCGCCATTTTATCCCCTAGGGTCTCTGCTAAAAACAATATCTATCTAATATATATATATATATATATATATATTCTCCTCCACAAGTGAATATATATATATATATATATATATATATATATATATATATATATATATATATATATATATATAGAGAGAGAGAGAGAGAGAGAGAGAGAGAGAGAGAGAGAGAGAGAGAGAGAGAGAGAGAGAGAGAGAGAGATAATTGGGTTACTTCCTTTTCTTACTTGATTTGATTATCAGAGCACCGATATTTAAATTGAAGAAAAAAACGGGACTCGTGCTTCAATGCAATTCTTCTTTACTTCGATGTAAACATGTACAAAATACAAGCAAGCCACTGTACAGTTGCGAGCATCACTGCTCTTCGTCAGGCTTATCTGGCTGTGTGTAACATACCAATATAAAAATCGTACATACAGTCTGGTCCATAAATATTGGGACAGCGACACAATTCTAATCTTTTTGGCTCTATACATCACTACTAAGGATTTGAAATGAAACAAACAAGATGTGCTTTAACTGCAGACTTTCAGCTTTAATTTGAGGGTATTTACATCCAAATCAGGTGAACGGTGTAGGAATTACAACAGTTGTATATGTGCCTCCCACTTTTTAAGGGGCCAAAAGTAATGGGACAATTGCTGCTCAGCTGTTCCACGGCCAGGTGTGTGTTATTCCCTCATTATCCCATTTACAAGGAGCAGATATAAGGTCCAAAGTTCATTTCAAGTGTGCTATTTGCATTTGGAATCTGTTGCTGTCAACTCTTAATATGAGATCCAAAGAGCTGTCACTATCAGTGAAGCGAGCCATCATTAGGCTGAAAAAACAAAACAAACCCATCAGAGAGATAGCAAAAACATTAGGTGTGGCCAAATCAACTGTTTGGAACATCCTTAAAAAGAACGAATGCACCGGTGAGCTCAGCAACACCAAAAGACCCGGAAGACCATGGAAAACAACTGTGGTGGATAACCGAAGAATTCTTACCCTGGTGAAGAAAACACCCTTCACAACAGTTGGCCAGATCAAGAACACTCTCCAGGAGGTAGGTGTATGTGTGTCAAAGTCAACAATCAAGAGAAGACTTCACCAAAGTGAATACAGAGGGTTCACCACAAGATATAAACCATTGGTGAGTCTCAAAAACAGGAAAGCCAGATTAGAGTTTGCCAAACAACATCTAAAAATGCCTTCACAGTTATGGAACAACATCCTATGGACAGATGAGACCAAGATCAACTTGTACCAGAGTGATGGGAAGAGAAGAGTGTGACAGACCTAGCTGGGAGAGAGAGTTTTGGAGGGGACTGTATGCTAGCCTCTTGCCGATCGATCGTGGGCCCTAGCATTTGGGGGAACCGTGCTCTTTGTGAGCTGTATGCCTGGGGATCCTTGAGGCGGTATTACTGTGGATTCGGGTCCTGGTCCCCCAGGACACACAGACTCTGGGGACCCTGGATTTGCCATATTAGAAATAGTGGCTGATTCATAATGCTGGGACAGATACTGTTAGGAGATGCTGATGTATATTCCAACACCTGTCTGTCTGTTATCTGCTAAAATGTGTATTGTAAATAAGTCTCTAGTATGGGATTTAAGAGTCATTAGATCTCCATTGTTGTTTGTGTTAATTAACTCTGCTATTGTGTGAAGAAGAGTCTATGTTGATTGTGATAATGTTGATTGGATTTTCTGAACTACAAGACGGCCAGTCTGGCCTAAAGGTCATGTCTGAGTCATCTAGGCTGTCTAAAGGGAGTAGTTAATTAGCCCATGTTAATTAGGTTAATTAGGTTACAGCTGTATTGTTAGAGTAATATGTTATTTATTGTATAAATAAGACTGTATTCCTGTCAATAAAGAGAGATTCCTGGTTGAACTTACATACAGCCTGCCTGGTGTTTGTTCTGAGCTATCACAACTGGACTAGAACGGCACATAGCTGTAGTTCTAATCCTGGAGCATTGGATGACCGAACAATCAGATGTTGCATTCTGCAATCTGATTCTATAGCTGCAGAGGAGTATCGGGAGAGTGGAACCGAGCGAGCAAGGGGCTCGTTACAAAGAGTATGGAGAAGGAAAGGAACTTCTCATGATCCAAAGCATACCACCTCATCAGTGAAGCATGGTGGTGGTAGTGTCATGGCGTGGGCATGTATGGCTGCCAATGGAACTGGTTCTCTTGTATTTATGATGATGTGACTGCTGACAAAAGCAGCAGGATGAATTCTGAGGTGTTTCGGGCAATATTATCTGCTTATATTCAGCAAAATGCTTCAGAACTCATTGGACAGCGCTTCACAGTGCAGATGGACAATGACCCGTAGCCTACTGTGAAAGCAACCAAAGAGTTTAAGGGAAAGAAGTGGAATGTTATGCAATGCCAAGTCAATCACCTGACCTGAATCCGATTGAACATGCATTTCACTTGCTGAAGACAAAACTGAAGGGAAAATGCCCCAAGAACAAGCAGGAACTGAAGACAGTTGCAGTAGAGGCCTGGCAGAGCATCACCAGGGATGAAACCCAGCGTCTGGTGATGTCTATGCGTTCCAGACTTCAGGCTGTAATTGACTGCAAAGGATTTTGTCAGGAAAGGGTCCATCCGTTGGTAAGATATATCATTTGGCATGCAGTACTGGGGTCCACCAGCAGGTGTCTCCTGGCAGTGTTGAACTGTCAGGGGAATATTTCCCTGCTGATGTCATTTCATCTTTTGGCCACAGTACTGACATCCACCAGCGGATGGATCCTGGCAGTATGGAGCAGACAACACTCCCTGCGCTCAGGTGTGACTTGAAGTCAATTATAGTCAGTCCTATAAATACCCGGAAAGCCCTCACATGCTGCCTTGGTATCTTTCTTCCTTGTGCCCTGACCTGTAAACCTGTATCGGAACCTGAACCTGCTCCTGAGCCTGTATCCTATCCCATCCATTATCTCCCTTTCCCAACCTGCCCTTGTTCAGTTGCTTATCTCCTGTGTATGACCTTGGCTTGGCTAAAGGTTTATGTTTCTGGTATATCCCTTGTTCCTGCTGACCTGCTGTGTATGACCCTGGCCTGGCTGACATCTGTGATTCCGGTATTGCCCCTTTGCTGTATATATTGTTGTTTTTAGTGGGTTTGTTGTGTTGGTTTTTGCACTGTTTGTATTTTCTGAATTATCACCTATTTTAATAAATATTATTTATTCATTTACATGCGTTTTGGGTTATCTCTGTGCAGTCCACACAGTCTGGTCTACTAGTCTCCTGACAGTATACCAAGGCCATCCCTGACCAGACGTGGCTGCGCTGAGAAACCGTCCTGGTACGGTGGGCGCGCAAAAGATGGACTTTGATGAAATTGTCTATTATTCTCTGCTGGCGGCAGAGGATAATGAATATTGCCTTCAGACTCTTAAAGATTGGACCCGTGACCAACTGCTGGAAACGATCCAATCAGCCCATTTACTAGTAGATCAGGGTCATGCGTTATTTGAGGATGTTCAGCCTTTGATCCAATTATGTACAAAGTCAGCCTTGTCATGCGTTCCCAAAGGTAGTGACGATTTCTCCCCTCCTTTCAGTTGTGACCAGGTTGAATCCCTGGTATGGTTGTTAGAGGATGATCCGGCTTTCTTTGATGAACATTATTCCGCTTGTTCCCAGCAGGTGTTATCCGATTGCATTTATTCAGTACAATCTCTGGTTAGTCAGGCTATGTGTGAATCAGCGTTTGTTCAACCTGTGCTGCAGGTATGGTCAGATCTCCTGTCTTTAGCTAAGCCACAATATTCCAGCCCTGCCATTAATCATCTGCCTTCCCAAAAATCTATCTCCCCGTCGCCTATGGCAACCTCAGCTACAGCCCAGTTTAATCAGCCTCCTACCAAATACTACTACCCAGTCTCCCAGTGTAGAACCTATCCTGCCTTCAATCCACCTGTCTCTTCTCCACCTGTAACAGTCCCACAAAACTCTCCTCCAGCTACAGTTCCTTGGTCTTCCTTCTGCCCAGCTACTTTCTTTTCTTACAGCCCTGCACCTACATACAAAACTGCACGGGCTAAACCAAAAAAGAAACAAAAGTTCTTTCCTACCCACACGATCCTGCCAGTAACCCAACTTGCTTCCACACCAACCAACCCACTCCCGTCTGCTTGCAGGCCAGCTAAACCTGATTCTTCCAAACCTCTGCCTGCTATCCAGCCAGTGTCTCCGCCTAAAGTCCCTGTGCCCCAATCTGTACCCAGCCTGACGTTCCAGCGCCTGCTACCCGGCCTGACGTTCCAGCGCCTGCTACCCGGCCTGAAGTTCCAGCGCCTGCTAACCGGCCTGACGTTCCAGTGCCTGCTAACCGGCCTGACATTCCAGCGCCTGCTGTCTGGCCTGACGTTCCAGCGCCTGCTGCCTGGCCTGACGTTCCAGCGCCTGCTGCCCGGCCTGACGTTCCAGCGCCTGCTGCCCGGCCTGACGTTTCGGTACCCACTTTCCGGTCTGATGTGCCCATCCTCCAGCTTGATATCCTGGTACCTGTCTTCCAGCCTGATGTCGTGATGTTGGTATCTCAGCCTGAGGTTTCGGTGCCTGTGTCTCAGCCTGAAGTTTCGGTGCCCGTGTTTCAGCCTGCTGAATCGGTGCCCGTTACCCAGTCTGTTGAATCGGTGCCCGTTACCCGGTCTGCTGAACCGGTGCCCGTTACCCGGTCTGATAAACCGAAGTCCGTCACTTTGCCTGTCAAGCCAGTACCCGTTATCCGGTTTGCCGAACCAGTGCCCGGTGTCCAGCTCGCTGAGTCGGGGCCTGTTACCCAGCCCACTGGGCCGGGGTCCGTTACCCAGCTTGCTGAGCCAGTGCCTGTAATCCAGCCTGCCCTTACGGTACTCGCTGTTCGGCCTAATGCTCCAGAGACTGCTGCCCAGCTCGATGACCCGGAGCCTGCTGTCCAGCTCGATGACCCGGAGCCTGCTGTCCAGCTCGATGACCCGGAGCCTGCTGCCCAGCTCGATGACCCAGAGCCTGCTGCCCAGCTCGATGACCCAGAGCCTGCTGCCCAGCTCGATGACCCGGAGCCTGCTGCCCAGCTCGGTTTGTTCCTGTCTGCTGCCCAGCTCGGTTTGTTCCTGTCTGCTGCCCAGATCGGTTTGTTCCTGTCTGCTGCCCAGCTCGGTTTGTTCCTGTCTGCTGCCCAGCTCGGTTTGTTCCTGTCTGCTGCCCAGCTCGGTTTGTTCCTGTCCGCTGCCCAGCTCAAGGACTCTGACATGCCAGCTGTCTGCCCGGATGTGCCTGACGACCAGCCTGAATTGCCTTCTTCCACCATTCTGCCTGATGCCATAGACTATGAACAATTAAGACTAGTTGGAGCGTCCGGAGGCCGCTCCTTTAGGGAGGGGTACTGTCAGGAAAGGGTCCATCCACTGGTAAGATATATCGTTTGGCATGCAGTACTGGGGTCCACCAGCAGGTGTCTCCTGGCAGTGTTGAACTGTCAGGGGAATATTTCCCTGCTGGTGTCATTTCATCTTTTGCCCGCAGTACTGACGTCCACCAGTGGATGGATCCTGGCAGTATGGAGCAGACAACACTCCCTGCGCTCAGGTGTGACTTGAAGTCAATTATAGTCAGTCCTATAAATACCCGGCAAGCCCTCACATGCTCGCCTTGGTATCTTTCTTCCTTGTGCCCTGACCTGTTATCCCGTATAAATAAAAAATATTTGCGCTGCGCTTGATAATATGATATAAAGATAGTGTCAAAAAATCACTGAAAAATAAATGTCAAAAATAAATGTCAAAAATAAAATGAATCCAACTTTCCACATGAGAACTTCCTATGTGCAATGTGCATATTTATCTTCTACATTATACATGCATACCAAACAATTCAAGTGCAATGTGCATGTGTAATAATAACAAATTAAACTTATACTAGTGATGAACTAAACAACATGCAATAACTCGCATGTAGTGCAGCATGCAAGAAAAATAACAAATAGCATAAAGAGTGCCCAGTGCGTCTTGAACGCAGTCGATGCAATCTGCGTTTAGTGATATCCTTATTGTAGTGTCCAAAATATGTCCAAAATCAAATGTGCAACAGTGTCCAACAGAATCCAAAATATCCAGTGCGCTGAATTCGAATGCTGCAAACAACCGTGGTATATTCTGGTAACCCCCCAAAGTGATTGCGCTCACCTCAGAGCCTGTGACACAGTGGCTAGCTATGTCAAATCACGCTTAGTAGCCACCCCTTGGGCTCTGTAAGGTAGGCTAGATGCGATCTCCACTCACTCTGGGTTAAAAAGGCTCCATTGACATCCAATCATAAAATTGAAGAGAGACTACATAGTGTAATACTATCAAACACCAGTTTATTTAAACATAAAAACCGCTTCCCACAGAGGGGTACTCACATTCTCCTGGTGCTGCTGTGCACCAAACAATAAACCGCTATCTAAAACGCCAGCCTGTATGCCGCAGGGTATGTGTTTCTCCTAGCTCAGCTGCTCCGTCCTGGCCCCTCCCCTACGCGTGTTCGACACAGGGGGGTCACGTGCCTTCATCAGGGGGATTAACATGTATCCGTGTCTACCAACACTGGTCCATATTGCACACAGGACATTTGATTATCATCTGATGTTTACATGTTTTCACATCTGCAAAGGTGTTCACTTTATATGCTCTTATCACATGTTTAATATTTGAGCGCTGCACTGTTTGGCTCAAACTTGTCTTGCATACGCACGGTCACACAAATGTTGGCCAACAATCATGAAAGTAATGAAGTGCTTTGTGGTTTTTCAGCTCTTTAGCGCCACCCTTTAGGCTCCTTCTGTTAATTTCGTGTTAGTAGAAGTTTGGTGAGTGTTGATTCGTGCTTTTCTTTTCGCATTTTTCATTTCGCACTTTTCATTTCATGCTTTTCAGTTTGTTTCTGAACGGCCGTTCGTCAACCAGACATGTTGTGGAATCGGAGGAGATAACGTGTTATTTATTATTGGCCTTGGAGTTATTGCTTTGACATTTTGCTAAATGAATGCACTTTTTGGTTAAGTTCTTTAACCGCCCGGGGCATGATGGTGACGTCATAAGGGGCGGGTCACCGGATGACATCACCCGGTGACCACGCCCCATGCCTATTTAAGTCGTTGTGCACCGCGCACACGGCATTACATCGGGAGAGAGCATTGTGTCAACATCGGAAGAAGACGACGGAGAAGACCAGGCCAACGCTAGCAAAAGAGCGGGCAAAAGAGCAGAAGATAGCGGAGGAGCCCGGCAGAAGACACCCGAGAGTGGGAGAAGAACCGGAGAGCGGGAGAAGAGGCCGGAGAGCGGGAGAAGAGGCCGGAGAGAGCGGAGAAGTCGGAAGAGACCCCCCAAGTTGGAAGGGACCCCTGGAGCTGCCTAATAAATTACTCTAAAAAACAGTCTAGTGTGTTTTTTTGTTGACACTTTTTTGCCCCAGGTAAATGGGTAGGGGTACAATGTACCCCATACTCATTCACATAGGGAGGGGGGTCAGGATCTGGGGGTCCCCTTATTAAAGGGTAAACAATTATTCCTGCGCTATCATGTGTGAGAATGTAAGAGCTTAAAGAAAATACCCTTATTAAAGGGGCTCCCGGATTCCGATAAGCCCCCCACCCGCAGACCCCGACAACCAACGACCAGGGTTGTGGGGAAGAGGCTCTTGTCCTCATCAACATGGGGGCAGGGTGCTTTGGGGTGGGGGGGCCGCAGGGCGCCCCCCTGCCGCAAAGCACCCACCCCCCCATGTTGAGGGCATGCAGCCTAGTACGGTTCAGAAGGAGGGGGGGCGCTTGCGCATCCCCACCCCCTTTTTTGACCGGCCGGGCTGCATGCTCGCAAAAGGGTCTGGTATAGATTTTGGGGGGACCCCCACGCCATTTTTTTGGCGTAGGCGGGTTCCCCTTAAAATCCATATCAGCCCAGAGGGTCCCCCTCAAGATCATCAGAGCACAAG
Organism: Lithobates clamitans; assembly: GCA_037952925.1. Classification (NCBI taxonomy): domain Eukaryota; kingdom Metazoa; phylum Chordata; class Amphibia; order Anura; family Ranidae; genus Lithobates; species Lithobates clamitans. Next base: position 1,385,078 of record JBBGZY010001007.1, read on the forward strand.
TCGCATGCCAAAGTCGGATCAGGCAAGATGGCGATCCTACTTTGTTCCGAATTCAATGGGATGAAGTAGGATCAAAGTCAGGCCAAAGTAGTGCAGGGAGCATTTTCAAAGTCGGACCGACTTGTGTCGGACCAGTTAGGACGGCTCCCATAGGGAAACATTGATTTTCACACGTCATGCGACATGAGCTCCCAATGTCGGAGCGTTTGTCGCACTAGTGTGAACCCGGCCTAAGGCCCCTTTCACACTGGGGCGGTGGGGGCTATTTTTAACACCGCTTTACTGTTGTTTTAGCGGCGGTATTCGGCCGCTAGCGGGGTGGTTTTAACCCCCGCTAGCGGCTGAAAAAGGGTTAAAAATGCCCGCAAAGCCCCGCTACAGCGGCGCTATGCCGCCAGTATAGCCGCGCTGCCCCACTGATTTCAATGGGCAGGAGCAGTGAAGGAGTGGTGTATTCACCGCTCCTTCACCACTCCAAAGATGCTGTTTGTTGCAGGAGTTTTTTTTTTCTCTCCTGCCAGCGCACCGCTCCAGTGAGAGAGCCCTCGGCTTTTCACACTGGAGACACAGCAGCAGCAGTTTTAGGTCGGTTTGCAGGCGCTACTTTTAGCGCAATAGCGCCTGCAAACCGCCCCAGTGTGAAAGAGGCCTAAGTCTCAAGAAATGAGATAGGCCGTCAGAACATCAGGTGTCATCAGGTGTGATCAATTTTCAATGATTGATCACACCTGGGCTTGTATTTTTGTATTTTTTGTATTTTTTTCTATTTTATAGATATGTAGCAGTATACATTTTGGCAAAAATGTATGAAGAAAAATTAATTTGCAACATTTTATAACCGAAACAAAGAAAAATGCATTTTTTTTACAAAATATTAGGTCGTTTTTAATTTATAGCGCAAAAAAGAAAAAAAAAAAACAGTGGTGATCAAATACCACCAAAAGAAAGCTCTATTTGTGTGGAAAAAAGGACAAAAATTTCATATGGGTACAGTGTTGCATGACTGAGTAAATGTCATTCAATGTGTAGGAGCACCGAAAGCAGAGAATTGGTCTGGATAGGAAGTGGGTATAAGTGCCCAGTGGGCAAGTGGTTAAGAACAAACCTACAGAACCTTGTACGTAACTCAGGGATTGCCTGTACATCTGTCATAAGACAAGCCACTTCAACAATTCTTGGCTGTTTGAGAGCTATATTAAAGTGGTAGTAAACTGCACATATTGTTTTTTAAATTGGCCTTCTTGCAGGTTTGTACCATAATGTGCTAGTGGGCACCACATACTAGCACATTATTACAGACTTACCTTTGAAACAGAGCCCTCCAGTGCTTAGCGCTACCATCTTTTTCCAGTCTCCCTTCTGGGTTCTTATTCTGCAGGCATTTAAATGGCCAGGCCGCAATGACAAGAGGTTTAACCTTAAACTACGTAGAGGGTTCTTTACTGTAAGAGCGGCAAAGATGTGGAATTCCCTTCCACAGGCGGTGGTCTCAGCGGGGAGCATTGATAGTTTTAAAAAAAACTATTAGATAATCACCTGAACGACCACAACATACAGGGATATACAAGGTAATACTGACATATAATCACACACATAGGTTGGACTTGATGAACTTGTGTCTATTTTCAACCTCACCTACTATGTGACATCACTTCTGCGAATGCACAGCAGTCACTATTGCGGCACAGTGCTCTCTGCATTCGCGGGACACTCAGTGATGTCATCGGCTGAAGCTCTCAAACGGTGGCATTTAGGAGACATTCAGGGTATCTACAGGTAAGACTTATGACATGATTAACTACAGGTAAAAGTTTAAACTAATGCTAGCCATACACTATACAAAAAAATCAGCCAAACCCATTTTCAAAAAACGAACATTCAGCCGTGAGCACAAACGATCGTGCCATCATGTAATGACCGATAAATCGTTCAGTGGACATAAATGCATTTTTTTGTTCATTTTTTTTACATATACCTAGTGCAGACATTTTGGACGGGAAACACATTAACCTTTCAATTTATCGTTCGTTTGGCAGAAAATTTCCAAACTTGTGCTTTGTTTTTTTGGCTCAAAAACGTCCCAACGATTATCGATTTTGTGCCCATTAACTGGCTGAAAAGCAAACAAATTTTGGCAGATTTTTCGTATAGTGTATGGCCAACATAAGAGTTCACAATCACCTAAAACAGCAAGGGGATGTAGCTCAGTGGTAGAGCGCATGCTTTGCATGTATGAGGCCCCGGGTTCAATCCCCGGCATCTCCAGCCTTTTACTCGCCTCTAAAAATATTTGATTCCTGCCAGCTGGTGGTCTGGTTGGTTGCTCTCCTTAACCGATTTAAGTCCGCTGTATAATGGGTTTTCCTGCTATAGGGTGGCACCTATATAACGTATATATATTTAATCCGACAATTCCGGGTAGGGGGGCCCACATGCGCGCCGCTGCCGGCTTGCTTTCTTTTACTGTGATTACACACAGCAGAAGCCAGTCGGCGTGTAGGGTACTCGATGTCTTTCAGCACCCGTCGATCGTCAGGCAGCGCCACCGAACTGACATCTGCCTATGTAGACAAGGCAGAGCTCCGTTCTGACGGGGGTGGGGGGGAAGGATGGAGTTTGTGTCCCTGCAGGGAATAAATTCCATCTCTTCCCCTTGTAAAAGCACCTCCCACAGTCCACATAACCACCAGCTTTGATCGCCCCCTGATGTTAACCCCTTCCCAGCCAGTGTCATTAGTACAGTGACAGTGCATATTTTTTCAGCACTGATCACTGTATTAGTGTCACTGGTTCCCAAAAAGTGTAAAAAGTGACAGAATGTCCACCGCAGTGTTTCAGCCCCGCTATAAGTTGCTGATCCCTGCCACTACTAGTAAAAAAAAAAAAAAATCTCTCCTATAGTTTTGCGCAAACCAATCAATATACGCTTATTGGGATCTTTTTTTTTTTCACCAAAAAAAAAAAAAAAAGGCAGTTGAGCAGTTTGGAACAGACTTCCAGCAGAGGTAGTAAGTCAGTCAACAGTAGTGTCATCAGTTCGGTCATGTTTTTTGCTAATAACGTGACTCAGGTCACATAACCTTGCACATCCTCAATTCAGTTCAGGTAAAGCGGTTGTAAACCCTTCCATATACCCAGTGGAGTGACTGGCCTCAGGTGATACGCAAAAATGAAACAAATCCTCCTACATAAGTTGTACTTGTTTGCCTGCAGTCTTCTCTTCTCTACAAGTCCATAATTTATAAATCTTGTCTGAACTGTCAGATAACAGGGGGCGGAGAGCTGAAGTTACACTCTGCAGAGCTCAGTGAGGAGAGCCCTGAGAGCTGATTGGAGGGAAGGGACACACCCCCACTTCACACAGCACACAGGAACAGAGCTGAGGCTGTCATTCACAGGCTATGTGCTGGAGATCCCTCCCCTGTCACCTTTTTTCTCTTGGTGTCAGGAAAACTTGTCAGAAGTGATTCATGCTGATAACAGAGGAAAGAAGCAACAGACACTTAATGCTCTGGACTGAGACAAGTGGAGACATAGAGGGATATGCTTTGATCATATTTCATGTCTGAGGTTTACAACCACTTTAAAAACCTTTTTTTTTAAATTGTTAAAGCGTAACTCCACTTTTGTCGTAAAAAAAAAAAACATTCCCCTGTGGGTGATCTATGAACATTGCAAGGATTATAACAACCTTTGTTGCAGATTCCTACCTTTTGTTATTCTGAAGAAATCCATGTGTGGTTGTCTCTGTTCTAAGTGGGTCTAATGGGAGTGGTTTCATCATTAACTGTCAGGTGTGCAGCTGCAGAGCACTAATAAGGAAATCTGCTGGGCCTGCATCCCTTTAGACGTGCTCCTATTGGAAGTATCTCTCCAAAAATTACATTTTTGTTGCAGGGGATGCCTGAAATCTGATTTGTATCTCAGGCAGACTTCTGGGAAAATTGGTGAGCCAATCTCACAAGCAGGAAATTATGTTTCTGGGGAGTGGTCAGTACAGCGGCTGCAGATTGAAAAGGAAAGGTAATTTTTAATAACATTCAATCACAATAATGGTTAGTGTCGCAATTATATGCGCTATATTATTTTTTTTTTATTTGCTATTTTTTTCCCCACAAAAGTGGAGTTACCCTTTAACCACTTACGGACCGCCCGCCGTCATTATACGTCGGCACTTTGAAGAGGACTATCGTTCTTATGGCAGCAGATAGCTACCATAACCCCAGTATCCTCTTCTTCAGAGGACGGTCATCTTTCAGATAAAAGTGGACTCTGCGGCGGATCACTTTTATCAGGGCGGGAGAGGGCCCCCCTTCCGCCACGCTGCGGTGGTCTCTGCCACTTACCAGAGCCGCCCGTAGCAGCGGAGACTATCGGGTCCTCTCTCCTGCTGGGCTGGCTGCTGAGTGAGGGGAAGATGGTCCCCATCGGCTCCATGGCATTGAGCCGGATCACATACCTCCGATGTGGCTCCGGTGCGAATTTGCACAGGAGACCTGTGCGTCTTTTTGTCTGTTTTTGGTCCGAATTCAGCCCAAAATTTGGGCTGAAATCAAACTTGAAATGGTGAACCAGGATGCACAGGACCCCTGCTGTGAGCCGCATCGGCATTAGGTGTGAACGCAGCCTAATCTCCTGATGACCTATCACACGTTTGAAGTCCATGGAGCACCAGGACAATGGAAACAAAATCACCCCATTTTGGAAAGCAAACACCCCAATGTGTATTCTTTGAGGCATTAGGAGTCTTTTGAACATGTCATTTTTTTTCACAAGTTTTTGGAACATGTGGAAAGAAAATGAAAATACAGTTTTTTACACATATTTGCGGCACTGACAGGCACTGATGAGGATCCACTGATAGGGGGGCACTGTAGTGGCACTCATGGGCACTGATGGGGAACTGTAGAGCACTGCTGGGCACTGATGTGGCACAGATGTGCACTGATGGGGCACTGTAGAGCACTGCTGGCCATTGATGGGACACAGAAGTGGCACTGTAGAGCACTGATGGGGCATAGATGTGAACCGTAGAGGACTTATGGGGCACAGATGTGGCACTGTAGAGCATTGATGGGGCATAGATGTGAACTGTAGAGGACTGATGGGGCACAGATATGGCACTGTAGAGCATTGACGGGGCACAGATGTGGCACTGTAGAGCACTGCTGGGCACTGATGGGGCACTGTAGAGCACTGATGGGGCAAAGATGTGGCACTGTAGAGCACTGCTGGGGCACTGTAGAGCACTGATGGGGCATAGATGTGGCACTTTACAGCACTGCTGGGGCACTGTAGAGCACTGATGGGGCATAGATGTGGCACTGTAGAGCACTGATGGGGCACTGTAGAGCACTGATGGGGCACTGATGTGGCACTGATGTGGCACTGTAGAGCACTGCTGGTCATCCCTCCGTGCTCGTGCGCAGAAGCGAACACATACGTAAACAGTGTTCGCACCACGTGCGAGGTATCCCTGCAAATGTTAGTGCGAGAGAAATTAATCTAGTGCTAGACCTCCTCTGTAACTCTAAACAGTTAACCTATAAAGGCATTTGAAGCATCTCCTATAGATATTTTTAAGTACTGTAGTTTGTCGCCATTCCACGAGCGTAAGCAATTTTAAAGAATGACGCGTTAGGTATCTATTTACTCTGTGTAACATCAGTTTTCACATTTTCCTAAAATATTGGGGTAAATATTATGTTTTTTTAAAAAATGTATTAAAGTGTATTATTTCCCAAAAAATTGTGTTTGCAAAACCGAAGCACAAATACCGCGTGACATAAAAATTGCAACAATCGCTATTTTATTTCCTAGGGTCTCGGCTTAAAAAAAAAAAATAAAATATATATATATATATATATATATATATTAATGTTTGGGGGTTCTAATGGCTCATACACAGGATCCGAATATCGTACAAAAACTGTTGTCCGAGGAAGAATCATGCGATTTTCAGATCCTGTGTACACTACTTTCGAGAGTCGATCATGACAATTCATCCGATATTATTCGATCAGACAAGCACGAAAATTTTCCTCGTACGATTCCAGTTCGTACGATTTTCGTTTAGTCAGTACAGTTGTCATCCGAAAATACAATACAAATACAACACAGGACATCCCTTCCAATTTTTTTTTCTGTCATACGAGAATTTTCATGACTTTATTTACCTATTCAATTTCTACTTGCAACTATTAAGCGAAAAAAGTTGTACGATCTGTCGTACGATATTCGGATCGTGCAGTCATTTTCTAGCAAAAAAAACACTGATGTAAACAAAAAGTGCCAGATAAAACTTGGTCGGCAAGTGAACAAAAGCGAACACATAAGAGAAGTTCACAGTTGGGGTGTACTTTTGCTGGCCATACACTATACAAAAAAATTGGCCGAACCCATTTTCAAAAAACGAACGTTTGGCCGTGAGAGTAAACAGTAGTGCCATCATGTGATGACCGATAAATCAATCAGTGGACATAAATGAATCCGTTTTTTGTTAGTTTTTTATAACATATACCTAGTGCAGACAGTTCAGATGGGAAGCACCTTAACCTTTCAGTTTATCGTTCCTTCGGCAGAAAATTTCCAAACTTGTCCTTCGTTTTTTCGCCTCAAAAACGTCCCAATGATTTTGTGCCCATAAACTGGCCAAGAAACAAAAGAACTGGCCAAACCGAATTTCAGCCTATTTTTCGTTTAGTATATGGCCAGCATAACACTTTAATTCCCTCCGGTTCTCATTATATGGACAAACCTATTCAATTTTAATTGCCTTTCAGCTTGCACCTGTTTAATTTGTCCAGGCATCCCCCTTCTGACACCTGGTGGACTGGGCTAGTCCATTGCACACTGATTTTCTCACCTGTTCCTGGGAGTAGACTGATGATATTCCCCCCTCATGTACTGAAAGTGGTATGGTCCTATGAGTGTTAGAGAGCAGTAGATTAATCCATTGGTGTGCAGTATTGGGGGTGTACAGTGGTTGCAGCAGGTTGGATAAGGTACAGTGTTTGGTTTGTTTTTTTGTTTGTTTGTTTGTGAGAGTCTTCCTTTATTACAAGATTTTACTTGGTTAGTCCTTTATTAGGAGCTTAGTGTTTGTAATAGTGGGTGTCCAGAGACTCTCCCAAGTTTGACACTGGAAATGCTGTTTAAAGGGCTTGTCCACACCATCCAGTACACAAAAACCGGCTGCACTGCTGGTGGGCAATATGAAGGGGTGGTGCAATGCATTGTTATCATTTCCCCTTTTTATTTATTTATTTTTTGCATTGTTATAACACATTGCATTGTTTTGTTTATTTTTATTGACATGTCACAAAATAACACATCATTCAGATCTGTGCACTGCAGCACATTGTGATGCACTGCGGACGGTATGGTGAGTTGCGATGCATAGAAACGCATACATAGTGGGTTTCTACTCCGCACCAATGCACCTGGATGGTCTAAATAGGGCACATAGAAAACAATTGTTTTCTAGTTGCTCTTGCATTGATCTATGCAGCTCAATGGAGATGGTGTGAATGAGCCCTTAGGGCTGGTACACCTCGAGTTGCCACCTCATCCCTTTAAACCCGAACACATATTAATTACACAGGCTCTGTGGCTGATTAAGGTGGTAATTAAACTCACTTGTTGCCTTATCTGCATTAAATTATTCTCAGAACCTGTGTAACTCATATGTGTTCGGGTTTAAAGGGGTGAGGTGGCAACACTAGGTACACCCCAAAACGCAGCATGGGAAAGTCGCGTTCTGTGCACGTTTCCCACACTGCGCTCAAATGCACTGCCCTTGCAATTTGCTATCGTTAAACGCACCCCAAACGCAGATACCATTTTTTTTTTTTTTTTTTTTTAAAGCAGTACATGCTCTTTTTTTTTTTTTTCCAATGCGATTTGCAACTTATTCAAATGAAGAGTCGCACCCCATGGGAACATGGCACACATTCCTGTGCGATTCAGTTGTGATCCAGTCCTTAGTCTGATAAGTCTTGCCATAAAATCCAGAGAGGATCCATAGGAAGTTGATGATTTGTCTTTGGTCTTCAATGTTGACACCGATGTATGTTCTTTACGTGTTTTATAATTCCAGTTGTCCTGCATCAATGAGCCCCATTGCACATTTTACTTTTATATGTGCGCTCATCCAGGTGAGGGACTTGTCACCATTCAATGGAAGCGCATAACCAACATGCGGGTAATGATCATTGATTTTCTGTGGACCTCTCAACTTGTCAGAAAACATGCATGCATTTTTGTTTTGCATAAAAAAATAAATTAAATGTAAAAAAAAAAAAATGTATTTATTGCATGCTGCACCTTATTGTGCGGTATAAGATGTCTCATATTGTAAACATGTTTATAACTTATATATTTGGACTTGTGGCTGTTGAATGGTTAACCCCTTTCCTGTCCCTTGTCCTTTTTAACAGGGGTCTTCTGGCCAGTCCTGCCTACTCCCTGGGCTTAATCACGTGGTTGGCGGTCACATGATGAACAGCTTGTCCCGCCGACTCCTGATCATTAAGGCCTCACACACACTGGACGTTTTTACAGCTGCTGTTTTTGGCTTCAGATGTGTGGGGTTTTTTTTCTCACAGTCAATAAACTCTTCAGCATGTTATCCTATGTGTCCATGCACACATAGGCTGTTATCAGCAGTTTTTGGCTGTAAAATAAAAAACAAAACTAGTGGGATCTCAGAGGAATGTTTCAGCTGTAAAAACGCTCTAATGTTAAACGTTTTTGATCCATTGAAGGAAAAAAAAAAAAAACGCAAAAAAATGCTAACGTGGAAAAACGCTATTGCAAAAACATTGAAAAACTCACTGGAAAGCTACTGGTGTTTTTATAGCGTTATTTTAACATCCACTGTGCGATAACGTTTTTGCAATAGTGTTTATTAGCGTTTTTTTTTTTTGTTTGTTTTCTTTAATGAATCAAAAACATTAAACTCTGGTGAGCCAGGTTTTTGAGCGTTTATCAACGTTTATGTGCATTTAAAGTTTTTAAGCGTTTTTTTTTTTTTTGTGGTCAGAAAAACTGCTCCTAAATGTGATTTTAGGGCATTCAGACAACAGTCCATAAACTCCACTGCTGATAAACGTCCATGTGTGCATAGACACATAGGATAACACAGAGGGGAGTTTATGGGCTGTTAAAAAAAAAAAAAAAAATAAGCCCAAACTCCCAAAAACGTTCGTTTTATGAGCTTCAGTATGCATGGAGCCTAGAGGTCGAAAGCTGCCCTTGACAGTGAGGGTGTTCTCAGCATGGAAAGCTCTGTTGCCCATGGGCACATGTGTGGCGTATGCATACCTCCTAACTTTTTGAAATGGGAACAAGGGACACCTTTTAACAAAAGTATGTAAGCTTAGGACACACCCCCTTAAAGGAAACTTCTACAAAAAAAATTTGTTAAACCCACAAGTGCTTGGGGTTTTTTTTTTCACTATTATTTTTTACTTTTATTTTGGCTTTTAACATTTACAAATACAGCAATTTAGAAACTGAATGAAAGGTTTAGCACTGTGAAACACTTTTTGAACAATAAAACTATATATATATATATATATATATATATATATATATATATATATATATATATATATATATATATATATATATATATATATATATATAGTTGTGTTCATAAGTTTACATACCCTGGCAGAATTTATGATTTCTTGGCCATGTTTCAGAGAATATGAATGATGACATAAAACTTTTCTTTCACTCATGGTTAGTGTCTGGCTGAAGCCATTTATTATCAATCAACTGTGTTTACTCTTTTTAAATCATAATCGCAACAGAAACTACCCAAATGACCCTGATGAAAAGTTTATATACCCCAGTACTTAATACCGTGTATTGCCCCCTTTGACATCATGGACAGCTTGAAATCTTTTGTGGTATTTGTGGATGAGGCTCTTTATCTTCTCAGATGGTAAAGCTGCCCATTCCTCTTGGCAAAAAGCCTCCAGTTCCTGTAAATTCTTGGGCTGTCTTGCATGAACTGCACATTTGAGAGCTCCCCAGAGTGGCTCAATGATATTTAGGTCAGGAGACTGAGATGGCCACTGCAGAACCTTCACTTTATTCTGCTGTAGCCAATGACAGGTCGACTTGGCCTTGTGTTTTGGATCATGGTCATGTTGGAATGTCCAAGTACGTCCCGTCCTTAGCTTCCTGGCTGATGAATGAAAATGTTCCTCCAGTATTTTTTGATAACATACTGCATTCATCTTACCAACAGTTTTGACCCAATTTCCTGTGCCTTTTGTAGCTCACACATCCCAAAAACATCAGCGTTTCACAGTAGGAATGGTGTACCTTTCATCATAGGCCTTGTTGACGCCTCTCCAAATGTAGCATTTATGGTTTTGGCCAAAAAGCTCAATTTCAGTCTCATCACTCCAAATTACTTTGTGCCAGAAGGTTTGAGGCTTGTCTCTGTGCTGTTTGGCGTAGTCTAAGTGGGATACTTTGTGGCATTTGCGTAGTAATGGCTTTCTTCTGGCGACTTGATCATGCAGCCCATCTTTCTTCAAGTGCCTCCATATTGTGCATTTTGAAACAGCCACACCACATGTTTTCAGAGTGCTGTATTTCCCCTGAAGTTATTTGTGGGGTTTTCTTTACATCCCGAACAATTTTCCAGGCAATTGTGGCTGAAATTTTAGTTGGTCTACCTGACCGTGGTTTAATTTCAACAGAACCCCTCATTTTCCACTTCTCGATTAGAGTTTGAACACTGCTGAACGGCATTCTCAGTTCCTTGGATATCTTCCTTTTTATATCCCTTTCCTGTTTTATACTACCTTTTCCCACAGATCCTTTGACAATTCTTTTGCTTTCCCTATGACTTGGAATCCAGAAATGTCAGTGCAGCACTGGATGAAAGATGCAAGGGTCTGTCAGGAGTCCAGAAACTCATTGACCTTTTATATATACACACATACACTAAATACAAGCAAACAGATCACAGGTGAGGATGGTTACCTTTTTTAATAGTCATTCAAACCCCTTTGTGTCAACCCTGTGTGCATGTTATCAGGCCAAAATTACCAGGGTATGTAAACTTTTTTGATCAGGGTCATTTGGGTAGTTTATGTTGTCATTATGATTTAAAAAGAGTAAACACAGTTGATTGATAATAAATGGCTTCAACCAAACACTAACCACGAGTGAAAGAAAAGATTTTGTGTTTATCATTCATATTCTGAAAAATGGCCAAGAAATCTTAATTTTTTTGCCAGGGTATGTAAACTTATGAGCACAACTGTAGATCAGACCAGGCATGCAGGTAAGTGCTCACTTCTTTTTTTGGGGGGGGGGGGGGGTGCTGATACATAATGCTCATATATTTTGGGGGGAACTAGTGCACTGGTTGGTTGCATTTTGTTTTTTTCATTTTTTTTTTTTTTGGCTTTTTGTCGTAGGGGGAAAAAGCCAAAGAGACGTAAACGAATGCAGCCACCTAATGTTTGGTAAGCTGCAATATATAAAATTTATAGTTTTGGGTTTAATATTGCTTTAAAGTCTATATTTGGGCAATCCCAATCCCATGATTTGTGTTCGGAAATTTTTTCTGAACATTTTCTTTTAAAGCTCTTTCCTGCTCTCCCCCTGCAGTGTTCTTTGCTGGCAGAGCTGAGTAACAGCCAAACCCCCTAATCACAAAGGAAGAGAGGAGGCATGTCTAACCAGTTCTGTTACTGTACTGATTACTGAAAGCACTGGGTCCAACTCTGACACCTGGGCTGCACAGTCATATTTAGGATGTGTTCACACCATGTCTATTGAGCTGCATTTTTCTGCATATCATATGTGTGGTTTGAACAGAGAAAAGTTGTTTTTCTAGGTGTCCCGTTTACACCATACATATGTGGTGGAACAAGACTGTAATTGGTACTGGCTTCAAAAATTTAAATACCGTATTTATCAGCGTATAACATGCACTTTTTTCCCCTTAAAATCAGGGGAAAATCGTGGGTGCGTGTTATACGCCGATCCCCTGCCGATTGTGAGCCTCTCAGCTGTTCTCGGCGGCTCTCGCAGTCCCGCGAGAGCCGCCGAGAGCGGCCGAGATATACAGGACATCCGGCTCTGTATCTCGGCGGCGCCATTTTTAAATGGCAAGGTACTGACAGTGTACAGTCTGGCTGCAATGATGGACACTGACAAGGCTGCAATGATGGACAAGGCTGCAGATGGACACTGACAAGGCTGCATTGATGGGCATTTAAATGTAAGTTTTTGTGTTCTTTTTGTGTTTTTTTTTTTTTTTTTTTTTTTTTTTCCTTAAAATTCCCTCCTAAACTTGGGGTGCTTGTTATACGCCAGCGCGTGTTATACGCTGATAAATACGGTAGTTGCTATTTTATAGGATTCATCTAAAAATGTTAATTGTGCCTAAACAGGGTCATATTATAGTTTACTCTTTTTCATGAACTATTGCAGTTCCTGTGCCTTGAGGCTGATTGCTGTGTATCCGCCATTTGAGATTATCTAAGGCACTCTGACTGCTAGATTTGGATTGAGATGTGGTGATGTTAGTACTGTGCTGCTCATTTTTCTCCTTGTTGGTGAGGGAACTGTACCTGAGGATCTCCCTGCTGCTGTTTCATCCAGGACCGTCTTTAAGGCAGGGCAAAAGGGGCAGCTGCCCTGGGCCCTGTCATTGTTGTGGGGCCCAAAGCAGCTGCCTCATACTTGGCAACTATTCCAGTTTAAATTCCCTCGTCCCTTGAGGTTTTAGTCCTGTGCTGTGTCCTTATTTCTCAGTGTCTGCCCTATTGTGTACAAATGACCCACCTGCAGACCCTGTGTTTACATGTAAATGCTGGCATTAAAATGTAAATGGAAGCGGCCCGGCTGCATTCTTATGTAAATAGAGGCTGTATTCATATGTATATCATGCCCCCCTGAGATCATATCCACCATCACCTATACTGAATGCTGCCCACTGGGGAGGTAGGGAAGACTTTCAAGCATGTCCCTTTACAACTGTGGTCATTAAGCCTAACATCAGCCTGTTCTGCAAAGGTAAGCAAATAAGTGGGGGAGGGTAGTGTGGGGTGTGCAGAGGTTGGCAGAGAAGGAATTACAGTTTGGGGTGCACAGGTGAGCAAGGAGGGAATGTATGGAGGTAAGGAAGGTGGGTGCAAAGATGAGCAGAGGAGGCAGGTAGATTTAAAGGGGAGGGGGATTGGAGTGGAAAGGATGGGGGAGGTTTGGGGTGCAAAGGTGTACTGACAGGGTAAAGATGTAGGTCATGTATAGGGCAGCCCATTCATTTCAATGGCCTGCTCTATGCGCTACAAATGCGGAAGAAAGTCCCCAACCCTTTTTTAAAATCACATGTGCCAAGGCACATGTCAGCAAATATGTGAGGGTGTCATTAACAATTAATTGTGTATCTGCTAAAGGGCAGCACATTTCTGTGGTGTCAGGAAAGCAATTTTGCATGCGTTCCAAAAACACACAAATGTGAACGCAGGCTAATTGTCTCAGTTACATTGGTGGTCAGTGTAAATCTTCTCATTACATTGGTGCTTGGTGTAGAATCATTTTCATTCACATTAGTGGCCAGTGTGAATGTCCCCCTTGCATTGGTGGTCAGTGTAAATCCCTCCTTACATTGGTGGTTACTGTGAATGCTTCTATTACATTAGTGGTCAGTGTAAACCCCTATTACATTGGTGGCCAGTGTTGAAACTACTCTTTTATATTGGTAGTTGGTAAAAAAAAAAATCAGCATTTGTCATTGATCACACCATCCCCTCCTCCCAGCACTGCCACTGATCCCAGGAGTCCTAGGATCCCTTGGAGTTTTCTGTCTATTAATGGGTCCCCTCACCTCCCCAGTCTGTGGTGAGGAGATGATGTGCTGTAACCTCTAGCAACTAATCAGTGAGCCATAATGTGTGCTGTAACCTCTAGCAACCAGTCAGTGAGCGGTAATGATTCACTGTAACCTCTGGCAACCAATCATAATCGCTGCCTGATCTGATTCAGTAAACGGATTTTGGGTCTAGCTGCTATTTATTGTATGTCTCAGAGCAAGTGGAGAACGAAACTGCATGGAGGGGAGGGGGGGGGGAGCAAGAAAATTTTTGCCCAGGGTCCAATCAATATTAAAGACGGCCCTGGTTTTATCCATTCTGTGGATTTCTGCTTCCTCCACCTTTCCTGTTGCTTCTTGAATATTCACTCATCATCATTCATCAGGGGAACACCTATTGGTGGACGGGGTCATCTGCGCCTGTGCATGCAGGGGTACCTTTCACGTAGAGTGCGCTCATGCATACCCAGGACCAGGTGGAGACTGCAGTCATGTGAAAAGCCTAACATTAAGGCAGTTCCCCGACTTGGAGATGAGCTTTCACTGCCTGCAGTAATGAAGTGCTGTGTTCCTCTGAAAAGCGACTTGTCCCAGGTCACTACACACTGTAACTTTATGCTGCATTAGGAGGGACGTACTGAGCCTGCACCCACTCCACCAGTCCAACGTACCTCTGTTACCTCTCCCAGTAACAGAAATGACGGGTCCCGCTGAGCACCTAGCCTGGACCCCGTGCATGCTCCCATTTAACTATTCACTTTGCGTTTCTTGTGACCAAACCATACATCTCTGTAACATGAGTTTGGATACTGACCACTCCAGAACATCGCCCCCCCCCCTTGCCACCAGAGGACCTGTCACTTTTACCAGGTACATCACCTAACGACTGGTTGCTTGTAGCTGGTTCCTTCACTTGGTTACCCATATCAACTGCATTCCTACTCTTTTTTTTGACTTGCCGAGTTAACCCTTTTTGTAGTAGTATTACTTTTTACTCAACATGTGCTTTACAGACACAGATTCTTTGGAATACACCAGAACCAACATGCTCCCCTTTTGCGTAACTTCAGACCAGGCTCATAATGGTTAATGTAACTTTACTGAACATGATGCTGCATACAGTTCAGTATGAACAACATCCTGTCCCTAATCCTACCTAGAATAATGTAGTGGCCCAGACATACCTCCATGAGGCGAGAGTCCATTATGGTATTGTACATGGCTAGGACGTCCTCCGCAATTCCTGGTTCTTCGGTAGTGCCAATGACCGCACTCATAGGTGATGCTGGATCTCTTGGACCCACTGCAGACCACCTCTTTGGACCTCAGCTGTCCCCCTTTTTAATAGCACAGGTGGGCTGGCTAGGACCAAAAACCTGGAAAGCAAGAAACCCTTAACCCTTTCCCCAGCCTTGGCCGGCTGCTGCCTAACTAACTGTGTACAGCTTCCAGCCTGCCTACAAAGCTCTTACATGAGGAAGCAAAGCCCTGCCTCTACCAATATGGCTGCCTCCCTAAAGAGTACCTTTTCGGATCTAGGCATGGTAAGTCCGTAGTGGGATATATAATCTTTAGGGAGTCAACAAGTGATACTAGTGGCTAGTGCCTTGCCTTCTGCCTGCATTTATTTTTTGGGGCACAGCCACTTGAGTTCAGGTCCTATTTCAACTGCTCTAACAAGAAAGTGGAGGAAAAACTATGAAAATGGAGGGCAATAGTAAAGTATAATGTGTGACTGTAAATCTAATTCTGTGACTTCACTTGGACTAAGTCAACTCCATGTATATTCAATTAAATTACTTTCCAGGTTTGTATAGGAGTTGAGAAAACATGCCAGAAGGTCCCACCGTGAGGAAGTTCTGCTCCGTGACCTCGCCTTTTGTGGGCCAGCAGGTGACGAAGGTCGGTGGCAGCACAAAACAGATTCTTCTTCAAGACTTGATGGGACAGCAGTTCCAAGATCGCCAGGTAACCAAACCTAAAGATCTGGAATCACTAGCCAAAATATCTGGACTTGTTTGCTTGTAGATTTAACTTCAAGCAGAACGTTGCCCATAGCTTCATAAAAAAATATTCTTTAGCAAGGAACATACATTCCACATTAATAATTATGCTACCAAAATGAGTGTGTGCTGTAAATTGCCTCCAGCATTGCGCCTTTTTCTTCTTGCTGGAGGCTGCCATTTTGCTGAAGCAGAGAGCACCCGAACAGCAGTAAATCCTAAATCGGAACGAAACCCATTGATTTTATGGTTTAAAAAAAAAACAGTTCCATTCCTAGACTGCTGGGATTGCCACCTGTCACATTTATTTGTTTCCTCGACCAAACTGTTGAACCATCAAATGGCTAGTGTCATAACTGATCAAATGTGCAGCATCGTGACAGTTGCAGATCAAACAGAAGCAGCTTCCTTGGCTGTAGAGGATAGGCGGGTTTAAATCTGCTTTAAGGCTGTCAGCAGATTGGTCTATACAAATTCAGCAGTGCCTAAAAAATGCGTAAAAATGGAGAGCAACTGAGCATGTTGCAACAGAGTGGGGTGAGAGAGTGTATTACTGGATTCTAAACAGTATAGGCAATTATTTTTAATGTGATGCATTTTCTGCATTAAGGTAAAAAAACTTTGGTGTGCTGATCCCCCTTATACTTCTAAAAACAATTCGCTGCGCTTAGTGTTGACAAAATTCATATACACGCATATATATCTGATACAGTCCCAATAGGTGATGATATAAAGTGCTGGTGCTTAAATGACATATCAATGTGCAGATGTGCTCAGACTGGGTGCCCTACATGGATGTGCACTCACCCCTAGATGTTGACCACCTATCTCTAGTGTGGTCTCTCCAGCGTGTGGGGATACCCCTGTAGAAGTCTGTTGGCTGACGTCTCATGCAGAAGAAGACCTCATATAGATGGATGGAATTGACAAAAGAAGATCCTCATTACGCAATGCCATTACAAACGACTTTATTTGGTAAAAAAAAAACAATAAAATATTTCCACTCACATTTGAAAGTGTCTATAGTCCTGGCACCCAGCGTGTTTAAGCAGGTGATTATATTATTGGGTAATCGGCCCACCCATGAGTGTCTTTCACCTATAGGGTATCCCCACACGCTGGAGAGACCACACTAGAGATAGGTAGTCAACATCTAGGGGTGAGTGCACATCCATCTAGGGCACCCAGTCTGAGCACATCTGCACATAGATAAGTGATTTAAGCATGAGCACTTTATATCATCCCCTATTGGGACTGTATCAGATATATATGCGTGTATATGAATTTTATCAACACTAAAAGCAGCGAATTGTTTTTATGTTGTCCATTGCTTTTTTTAGCAATTTTTTTTTTTCTTACTGCAGCTGGTGTATTGTTGAATATTTTCACCGCCCCCCCCCCCCCCCGTCTTTACCTACCTGAGCCCCGAATTTCCGTCGTCGAGTCCCTGTCGTCCCTCTCTCCATGGGTTCCTGGCTCTTAAATGGATAGATTGATATCAGCGCCGCCATTGGCTCCCGTTGCTGTCAATCGAATTCAATGACGCGGGTGCCGTGGAACAGGGCCGAGTCCTGCATTTGACCTCTATGGACGCCGAATGCTGGACTCGGGAGCGCGCCCGCAAGGTAACCCCCTCGGGAGGGCGCTTCTCCAAGGGTGTTATCTAATGCGAGGAGGAGCCACGAGCCGCCGAGGGACCCCAGAAATGGCTGTTCGGGGCCACTCTGTGCAAAACATGCTGCACACTGGAGGTAAGTATGACATGACCTGTTTTTTGTTATTTAAAAAAAAAAATAAAAAACGATCCTTTAGTATAATTTTAAAGACGAGTTCTACAAAAAAAAAAAAAATAGTTCAACCCACAAGTGCATTTTTTTTTTTTTTTTTTACCACTATTATTCCTTTTATATTGGCTTTTGAAATGTTACAAATGTAGCAATTTAGAAGTTAGATGAAAGGTTTAGCACTAGTAAAAAAATGTATGCTTTCGCTTTTACCACCCATTGTTTCCTTATTTTAGGTTCATGGAAAGAATTTATACCTAGCGTTTGGTTGCCGTATGAATAAACAAGTGAAGGCTGATAATGTGAGTACGCAGGATAATGGGAAGTCAGAGGGAGACTGTTCATTGATAAGTGAGCCCTCCTCAGCTCCTAGAGACCAGAGTACACCCGGGACAAGCGAGGAGACCCTGCTGCGCAAGTGGCTGCGCTTTCACTTTGGTCTGTATGGAAGTGTGAGAGCCAACGAGTTATCCCGTGCTAGAAGTGGAAACAAGAAGGGAGACTGGAAAGACCCCACTCCCAGGTAACATTTACTGCTGCTTTGAGTACACAGGACCAGGGATTGGAAGACACAGACAAGTCATTTTTATAAGCGGAGACAGAGAAAATTGAGTACTGTCCGTGATACTTTTTTTATTTGCACTAACATACAATTTTTCAGGACAAGCTTTCGGGGTATGTCCCCTTCTTCAAGGTCCAAGCAGTACTGATTCACACATTTTTAAGCAGAATGTTAAAGAAGGAAAAAAAAAAAAAAAAAATAGGAAAACCAAACACAAAATATTTTATTTGCATCAACTTTGACCTTTTCATAATAAACCCTTATGTTGAAAAGTGTTAACCTTGTCTCTAAAGCTCTTAATGCAAGCTATAAACGAACCTGCCTCTTGAAGGGCGCTACTGTTATAGAGTAAGACTCTGAGCAGACCTGTCTGTAGTGGCAGTGTGTGTGGCAGATGCTTATTCTCAAATTATAATTGGTATTGCAAAATTACGAGTCTCCCCCGGCTCGGTCTTTTAAACGGGGGTGGTGGCAGTTAAAGGGTTAATTGTGTAATTAGCCCAGTGACAATCACTCTCAGGCTGCTCGCACCTAGATTGTGGTCCCGCAAGCTGGAAAATCTTTGTGCTGGGCGCGGCTGAGAGTGGCATTGTTACGTAAGTGACAGCGTGGTGTGAGGTTGGCTGGTCCTTTGTCGCGAGTTAGCGAGGAGGGCAGGGATCTGACACCCGCGGTCGTCACATATTGGTTATAAGCGGAGACAAAGCTCTTGTAATTCTTCAGTACACACAGCTCACTCCCCAGTACCCATGCAGCAGTGAGATCTGCATTCCAAAAACACACAACTCATTCCCCAGTATTCATGCACCAATTACCTTTTTAATCAAGTATACACTGCCCAATGTCCATGTAGCAATGATATCTTTGAATAGCCATATTTACACATGCTGCAAACACCTAGTGCCGGGACAGGCACACTCATATGTGAGTGCAGTCACTACCTTATTGCTCTTATATTAACAAATAAATATACTACATTATGAGATTTTCATCTATGTCCTACATCCTAGCTCTATCCTGAGGGACCATTGGAGTGGTGTTGGCAGTGGAAGCAATCTGCGTTTTGACCATACTGTAAAAAGGGGTCAAACACCTCTGGTGAGTTGCCACCTTCCCATTGAGCACTCGTGGAAGAACTAGAAGTCGCCTATTTAGGAGCAACTTGTTTTTTTTTTTTTTTTCAAATTATATTTTATTAAAGAACAGGAGAGGACGTGGGTCCCACATAGTGATACAAGGTATGTGCATAACAATATATTTGAGGACGCAGCCTCCATTTATACATAAACTGCTCGTATGGATGCCGTAATTATGATTTCTTGTAAAAGAGAAAAACAAAAACAAATCATTGTAGGCTACTAATAAACCTTATATATATGACTAAGAAACAATATGTGGGTGGAACCGAACCTCTCCGTTTCCGTTTCAATTTACTTAAAAAGGAGAGAAAAAAGAAGGAAAGAGAGAAAAAAAAAAAGAAAAAGAAAAAGGAGGCCTGCACAATAGAAAGGAAAAAGGTAGGAAATGGGAAATGAAGAGAGATGAGATAGTAGGGGGGGGTCCAGGGGAGAGGGATGGGAGAGGATATGGGGTAGCAGGGGGGGGGGGTGAGGGGACAAGGAGACGACTACTACTTGTGCCGTCTTGTTGGCTTAGTGAGGATCAGCCCTATTTTATTATAACAGATAATAGCATATCAAGATGACTTCCACTAAACAGACTAGTTCCCTTCTAAAAGCGCCTGGCCTTCCGCCGAGAAGATAAATATGTTCCATCCGGACCAGGTCGGAGCAACTTGTTTTTATCACAAACTGATTTTATGCTTGCAATCTGATATTTGTTTTGTGATCCATGTTCTGTGTTGCACACTATTGACATTGCTTTTTCTAATTTAACCAATCACTATATGAACACAGTAAGCACCACTTCCTTTCATTAGATATACATTTTACTCTCAGGTGATCATCTCACCTTTTTAAAGGGGCAGCTACAGTCCTGTTCCCCATTTTTTATTTATATAGGGCGCCAATCCTTGGTTATACACATCTGCACTCCAGTATCATGAGCTCGCTCCCAATCCCAAGTGAGATCTGCACTCTAGTACACACAGCTCACTCCCCAGTATCCAAGTCACCAGTGCGATCTGCACTCTAGTACACACAGCTCACTCCCCAGTATCCAGGTCACCAGTGAGATCTGCAGTCTGGTGCACACAGCTCACTCCCCAGTATCCAGGTCACCAGTGAGATCTGCACTCTAGTACACACAGCTCACTCCCCAGTATCCAGGTCACCAGTGAGATCTGCACTCTAGTACACACAGCTCACTCCCCAGTATCCAGGTCACCAGTGAGATCTGCAGTCTGGTGCACACAGCTCACTCCCCAGTATCCAGGTCACCAGTGATATCTGCACTCTAGTACACACAGCTCACTCCCCAGTATCCAGGTCACCACTGAGATCTGCAGTCTAGTATAAGGTGACCAGATTTTTAAAATGAAATCCGGGGACATATTTTTTTTTTTTTACTAGTAATGGCAGCAATCGACGACTCTTTGCCCGTCTCCGCAGCCGCCGCCTGCCTCACAGCCTATCAAGTCTAAAGCCCCATACACACTATCAGATTTTCTGCTGATTTTTTTCTTCAGATTTACCAAAACCATATAATGAGGTCAAACCTTAGGGGTTTCAATTTGTATGCAATCAGGCAGTCCCGTGCACTACATGGTTTTGGTAAATCAGAAGACAAAAATCAGCAGAAAATCTGAAGGTGTGTATGGGGCTTTACTCTTTGGGCCCCGGCTACTACTGGGTGGGGAGCAGAGGAAGATCACTCCACCAGAGAAGGCAAGGAGATAAGCAGGCAGGCGGTTGGCCGGGACTTGAGCCAAGGCAGTAGAACATGCAAGCTGAATGGGCATGTGCCCGAAACAGTCCCTCCGCTCCGACCAGCACATGATCATCAGAAAGGGGCACAGATAATGGAAAAAAATAAACCCCCATAAGCTAGTAGGAGCGGCAGAGGAGGGGGGGGGGGTGCAATTCAGATTTTTTTTTATTTTGCACGGGCTATCTTTGAAATTGCCCCAGCCCCTGTTCAAATCCAATCTGGGGACAAAACTGGGGACAGACTTGGTCCAGGGACAGTGTCCTCAATCCAGGGACTGTCCCCAGAAACCGGGGATGTCTGGTCACCCTACTCTAGTACACACAGCTCACTCCCCAGTATCCAGGTCACCAGTGAGATCTGCAGTCTGGTGCACACAGCTCACTCCCCAGTATCCAGGTCACCAGTGAGATCTGCAGTCTGGTGCACACAGCTCACTCCCCAGTATCCAGGTCACCAGTGAGATCTGCAGTCTGGTGCACACAGCTCACTCCCCAGTATCCAGGTCACCAGTGAGATCTGCACTCTAGTACACACAGCTCACTCCCTAGTATCCATGGAATCGGAGCTCTGTAGTCTGTTAGACATGGCTCGCTCTCCAATATTCCATGTTACTAGTGAGATTTGCACTCAAGTACACATCGTTCACTCCTGAGTAATTATATCACCAATGAAATCTATAGTCTTGTACACACAGCTCACTCCCCAGCATCCAGCAAAATGCTGTTTTTTTATTTTCCTTGCTTGTCTCATGCATATCTTTCCTTGCATGCCCTCAGATCTACAGCGACTGCACTTCAAAGTGCACTTGTAGTGCAAAATGGATCTGCCTTTAGTAAAAAACCCACATAGTCTGTGAGTGGGCCGTGCCTGTAAGTCAGACATCCCAAGTCTCCCGCAAGGTTCGGGAGCCTCCCACATTTCACGGGCGGCTCCTGGACACCCGTAAGTGCTGCTCGATATCCCGGCTGCGGGGCTGATCCTGCATGGTCCCCTGGTTCACAGTCGGGGATGATCGGTGCAGCAGGAGGGACAGCTGTGAACACCGATCTCCCTGTATAGCTGGCATCCGCTTCTCCTTCTCTCCCTCTCGCGGCTGTTGGCTAAAAAGCTATACAGGGAGATCGGTGATCACAGCTGTCCCTTCTGCTGCACCAATCATTCCCGGCTGTTCCTGTATCCTCCTCCTCCGTGTCCTTCTACCCCCCTCTGTTCATCTCTGGCTCCCTGTCCTCCTCCTCCGCCCCCTCTAGTCCCCCTCAGCCGGCTTCCCTCCTCTCCTCTCCTGCCGGCTGTGGAGATCTGTCAGGATGGAGAGCGGTTGAAGAGACCGGTCATTTACCGGCCCCTTCCTTTTCTGAATTGGACACAGTGAGTGAGATTGTTCCTGTGTCCTGTGAAAACTGAGCAGAATAACCTGTGTGTTACTCTGCTCAGTTTATGAATGGACAGGAGCCTCTGTCTAGTGTCCATTCATCTTCAATGCTGAGAAAGGGACTGGGGAATCCATGTCCTCAGCTTCTTTTTCTGTCTCAAAGGGGAGATGTCAGGGTTCTATTTAGACCCCTGATATCTTACCAAAGCCCCCCCCCCCTCCCAAACAGGATTGATTAAAAAAAAAATGCAATATATATATATATATATATATATATATATATATATATATATATATATATATATATATATATATATATATATATATATATATATATATATATATATATATATATATATATATATATATAAAAAATTAAATTGTAAACAAAAATTATAAAAAATTAAATGATAAAAAAAATATAAAATAAAACGCTACTGACGCCACCCCCTGCCTTACCAACACTGTCCACTGCCCCAACCCCCTCCCCCCAAAAATCATTTAAAAAAAAAAATTAAATTGTAAAAAAAAAAACAATATGTAAAAATAAAAACTACTGACACCATCACTGCCACATACTCCCCAACCCTTCCCCAGAAGCACTGTAAAAAAATATTTAAAGAAAATTAATAAACAGAATTGTAAAAAAATAATAACAAAAAGCTACTGACACCGTCCGCTACCCCCACCCCCAATCATTGTGAAAAACAGAAAATAAAAAAATGAATTGTAAAAAGTAATTTAAAAAAAAAAAAAATTGTAAAAAAAATTAATAAAAATAAAGAACTACTGACACCGTCCACTGCCCTACTAACACCATCCTGCACATACTACTCACCGCTGTACACTCCACACTCCTCACATGCACATTATACCCACCTATATACACTCCGCACTCCTCTTTTGCACATACTAGCTACCGCCATACACTCCGCACTGTACATTCCCTATTTAACATTACTACATTCTGCAAGTCATCTCAGACTCTATAAAACCACACCTCATTTAAGCCGCGCTCAATATGTAGCACGGTTTAGGCCACACCCACCTCCCTAAAATGAGTTTTTGCAGGTTGGGATGTCCTTTTAAGTGGATGGAATTACTAGGTGCTGTGTGCAGGCAGCCCATTCATGTCTATGGGAATGTAGAGATTGCACAGACACAGGTGCTCCTCTCTGTTTGAGAACCATGTGGTGGCACATGAGTGAACCTGAAAGTATACTGCCGTGTGAATGAGGCCTAGGAAACCTTTTAAGCCAGGACAGGTTCACTTTGATGTGTATGATACATTTTTTTTTTTTCTGATGTGTGTACATTTTACCTAGGTTAATTGTCCACTTTGATGGCGGGGGATTCTTGGTATTCTACAATTGCCGAATGACATGGTGCTCATGTCCGTTTGTGGAGCCCACTTCTGATATCTTGTGTCCAGAATTTGATAAGGAAAAGGCCCTTTGTGCCCTCTCCCATCCCAGACCCGTCTGCATCACCCTAATGGATCAATCGGTCTTCTCTGGAGTAGGTAAGGGTAATTTGTTCAAGGATGCTCTCCTCTGCTAAAGTTACCACACCCCTTAATGAATAAAAGTCAGATTTGTATAGTAGTACTAAGCTAAGTAACTTTCCATTAGCATGAGCGACTACTTTACCATGATACTTCAATAATATTGTGTTATAGAACTCTATTTCACAATTTTTATTCTTTTTTTTTTTTTTTTTTAAGTCTGTGTGTGTTTTTTCTTTCCCACCAGGGGTTTAAAACATTTTGTATTAAATATAGAAATTTGTAGATCTGTCGGTAGAGGCAGAGATAAGTTAGCCACAATAAAATACTCAGTAATGGCCGTCCCATTCATGTAATTTGGGATGCTGCAGCTGCATAGACACAGCCGCTGCTCCCAACAGCGCCGGCGTTGGTGCACAGCTGCATTCCAATTGGCATAAATGGGATTGTCTGCACACGGATGCACATAACACCTTAGCATGCCCGTGCAGGTAAACGTGGCCCTCACAGGGGTGTATGCTGTAGTACGCCCGTGTGGAAGAAGCCACGGTACGGTACCGTATAACTGCTCCTATGCACATACAATTAGAAAATATACATAGTAGGAATGTTTTTAAAACAATAAACCCACGTAAAGGTAATTTTGTATCTTGCTGATCCCCTTGACAAATTTATCATTTAAAAAAAAAAAAAACTCATTTCCTTTTAAAAAAAAAAAAATGGTTATGGTTGGATTATGGATCTATAAATTGGAATAAACTTGAGAGCTCCTAAAAGTCAGTATAATTTAGCAAAGTTGTCAGCAAAATAATGTTGTTTGTTTGTTTATTTTCTAAATTTGGTGACAATCAAGTAACATATGGTAGTATGGTAAATGACAACCAGAGATATGTGGTGCTCTGGTAGTCTTCATAAACTCATGCAACCAAGCTTTTTTTTTTTTTTTTTTTTTTTTTATTATACAGGGGTCAGGGGTCATGTGCCTGTATGCTCAAGTGCAGTGAGGGAAAGTGGGGCACAACAAGGACATGCCACAGTAGAGCTGAGGTCACATGGGCACTAGATCCATTATGGCTTCCTGCATTTCCCTTCAGGAAAGGACAGGGCAGAATAGACAGGGGCATTTGCCCCCGGACCAATACTGCTAAGAAATATTGGGCTGCTGGCCCTGAGTGGGGAATCTTCAGATTCGGACACCATTTTAGAGCGGGATCTGCATTCGCTGACACATGGTGGGCTTTATATAGGTACCTGCGCTTTTTTTTCAAACCTACAATCTGTGCCTGACAGAAGGAAGTCTTCCAGAACCAACTTCCTTTGAGCACCTGGGTACTGGATCTATAATAACTTCCTGCATTTAGAAGATGCCTTTGCAGCCATTAACACATAATGGGCCTTAATCTACTGTAGGTACTTTTTTCCCCATTCAAATCAGTGTCTGGCAGTAGGAACTCTTCTTCTTTTTTTTTTTTTTTTTTTTTTAATACCAACTTCTTTGCAGCTCTGAGGTGTCATGTGACCGAATGCGAAAATCCACAAAGGAAGCTGATGCTGGAATATGTGGAAAAGTGTATCACAATAAACCATGTCCTTTAGGAACCTTCCTTCACCTTCTTTTCACCATGCTAACCTATCAGTGAGTAGGGATGAGCTTCGAGTTCAAGTCGAACTCATGCTCGACTCGAACATCGGCTGTTCGCCAGTTCCCAGAACAGCGAACAATTTGGGGTGTTCGTGGCAAATTCGAAAGCCGCGGAACGCCCTTTAAAAGTCTATGGAAGAAATCAAAAGTGCTAATTTTTAAAGGCTTATATGGATGGTATTGTCATAAAAAGTGTTTGGGGACCTGGGTCCTGCCCCAGGGGACATGGATCAATGCGAAAAAAAGTTTTAAAAACTGACGTTTTTTCGGGAGCAGTGATTTCAATAATGCTTAAAGTGAAACATTAAAAGTGTAATATTCCTTTAAATTTCGTACCTGGGGGTGTCTATAGTATGCCTGTAAAGGGGCGCATGTTTCCCATGTTTAGAACAGTCTGACAGCAAAATGACATTTCAAAGGAAAAAAAGTCATTTAAAACTACTCGCGGCTATTAATGAATTGCCGGTCCGACAATACACATAAAAGTTCATTGATAAAAACGGCATGGGAATTCCCCACAGGGGAACCCCGAACCACAATTTAAAAAAAAAAAAAATGCCGTGGGGAGGGTCCCCCTAAATTCCATACCAGGCCCTTCAGGTCTGGTATGGATATTAAGGGGAACCCCGCGCCAAAATAAAAAAAATGGTGTGGGGCCCCCCTCAAAATCTATACCAGACCCTTCAGGGCTGGTATGGATTTTAAGGGGAACCCCGCGCCAATTTTTTTTTAAATGGCGTGGGGTCCCCCCAAAAATCCATACCAGACCCTTATCAGAGCACGCAACCTGGCAGGCTGCAGAAAAAGAGGGAGGGGACGAGAGAGCGCCCCCTCCTCCTGAACTGTACCAGGCCACATGCCCTCAACATTGGGAGGGTGCTTTGGGGTCACCCCAAAAGCACCTTGTCCCCATGTTGATGAGGACAAGGGCCTCATCCCCACAACCCGTGCCTGGTGGTTGTGGGGGTCTGCGGGCGGGGGGCTTATCGGAATCTGGAAGCCCGCTTTAACAAGGGGACCCCCAGATCCCGCCCCCCGCGTGAAATGGTAAGGGGGTACAAAAGTACCCCTACCATTCCACAAAAAAAGTGTCAATGTTAAAAATGACAAGAGACCGTTTTTGACAATTCCTTTATTTTAAATGCTTCTTCCTTCTCCTCCTCCGGCTTCTTCTTGCTCGGGCCGCTCCGCATCCATGATGGGAGGCTCCCGCTGTGTATCGCTTCTCGTCTTCTGACGGTTCTTAAATAACGGAGGGCCGGGCCACCCGGTGACCCCGCCCCCTCTGACGCACGGGGACTTCCCTGTGGCATTCGCTGTGACATCAGAGGGGGTCACCTGTTACGTAACGGGTGACCCCGCCCCCTCTGACATCACGGGGAAACCCTCGGAGAAGTCCCCGTCAAGCCCCCCTCCGTTATTTAAGAACCGTTAGAAGACGAGAAGCGTCACACAGCGGGAGCCTCCCATCATGGATGCAGACCGGCCCGAGCAAGAAGAAGGGAAGAAGATGCCGCGGAGGAAGATGCCGGACGAGAACACCGGAGCAAGAAGAAGAAGAAGATGGAGGACGATAGAAGATAGAAGAAGCATTTAAATAAAGGAATTGTCAAAAACTGTCAACAGTTTTTTTGTGAAATGGTAGGGGTACTTTTGTACCCCCTTACCATTTCACACAGGGGGGAGCGGGATCTGGGGGTCCCCTTGTTAAAGGGGGCTTCCAGATTCCGATAAGCCCCCCCCGCCCGCAGACCCCCACAACACCACCGGGCAAGGGTTGTGGGGATGAGGCCCTTGTCCTCATCAACATGGGGACAAGGTGCTTTTGGGGGGGACCCCAAAGCACCCTCCCTAAGTTGAGGGCATGTGGCCTGGTACGGTTAAGGAGGGGGGGGCTCTCTCGCCCCCCCCTTTTCCTGCGGCCTGCCAGGTTGCGTGCTCGGATAAGGGTCTGGTATGGATTTTTGGGGGGACCCTACACCTTTTTTTTTTTTTTTTTTTTTTTTTTTTTTTTTTTTTAATTTTGGCGTGGGGTTCCCCTTAAAATCCATACCAGACCTGAAGGGCCTGGTATGGAATATAGGGGGACCCCCACGCCATTTTATTTATTTATTTATTTTTTTTTGTTCAGGGTTCCCCTGTGGGGAATTCCCATGCTGTTTTTATCAATGAACTGTTATGTGTTTTGTCGGACCGGCAATTGATTATGGCTGCGAGTAGTTTTAAATGACTTTTTTTCCTTTTGAAATGTCATTTTGCTGTCAGACTGTTCTAAACACGGGAAACATGCGCCCCTTTACAGGCATACTATAGACACCCCCCAGGTACGAAATTTAAAGGAATATTACACTTTTATTGTTTCACTTTAAGCATTATTAAAATCGCTGCTAGCGAAAAAACGGCCGTTTTTAAAACTTTTTTTTTTTTTGTATTGATTCATGTCCCCTGGGGCACGACCCAGGTCCCCAAACACTTTTTATGACAATAACTTGCATATAAGCCTTTAAAATTAGTTCTTTTGATTATTCATGTTCGTGTCCCATAGACTTTAACGATGTTCGCGCGTTCAAATAAATTTTTTGCCTGTTCACATGTTCTGGTGTGAACCGAACAGGGGGGTGTTCGGCTCATCCCTGTCAGTGAGGTACCACTTGAGTTGTATTTGTCCTTCAGGTCAAAGGATCCCTGGTTCCATTCCACCTACGCTCTATATATGGAAGTTGAGATCAATGGCCCGATTATTGCATGGAATATGATACTTGATTCAATGTCTGTTAAATGAGCAGGTGTGTACTGAGCCGCTTGGCATCCCCGATGTCCATGGTAGGGTAGCCCAGAGTGGGTGGGGCAGGTCCAAACCTGTAGCTACTGCTACAGCACTACATTGAAAGTTCTGTAATCCTTTTTAATTACATTTAGGCATTCTATGGTATATCTTGTCTTGTAGGGTTATATTAAATAGTTTATTCTCTCATTTTTAAATTGCTCTATCCAGGTAACATTATTAAGAATGAAATTCTATACTTGGCACGTGTCCATCCTCTATCACTGGGTTCCGTTCTTCCTGTGGAGACCCTGGTTGCTCTAATAGACTATGCTGTAACCTTTACTGCTGACTGGCTGAATGACAAGATGAAGAGGAAAGCACTGCACTACCACATCTACATGAAGGAGCAATGTGAAAATGGCCATCAAGTGGTTAAAGAGGCTATTGGCCCAACATATGGGCTGAAGAGGCTGACCTGGTATTGTCCTATATGCCAGAAACTGGTCAAGTCTGGAGATACCGTGCACCCTGCACTGGAGTAAATCGCCCATGTGTCCGAGATAAAACTTTCACTTTATCTCCCTGGTGCCAGATCTGCACCCCTTTGGCACTTATTGTGAAGCCCTTAGGGCCCTTGAAGACAATGGTCTGTGTTTTTCTTACCTAGGTTCTTACTCAGGCCAGTGAAGAAAAAAAATTGTCATTGTAGTTTTATGTCTTTCACACATCTTTATGAAGAAGCAATGTGAAAATGGCCATCAAGTAGTCAAAGAGACTGTAGGCCTATCATATGAACTGTGGAGGCGGACCTTGTGTTGCCCTACATGCCAGAAACTGGTCAAGTTATGAGATGTTGTGCAGCCTGCCTTGGAGTAAATCACTCATGGGTAGGATATGAAACTTGAGCCATACATGGATCCAAATTTGGCTGGTTCAGTCGGGGCTTGACGAATTTTGATCAACGTATGGGCAGGCTAATTGTACTAAAGTGGATCCATTGATTGACTTGGATACAACTAGTCTGTTGGGATTTGTTGCATGTGATTACTGACAGTGGCTATAGCTGCTAGCAGTAATCATTGTGTGCTGCGACCCGGAAAGGGTCCCTGCGTCCCCCTGCCGGCAGAACACAATAGCACTGCAGGAGGCATTCCCCCATCTCAACACTGAATGTGTTGATGGAGGAATACATTTTCTTTCCTTCCACCCTTGGTGGAAGGTAAGAAAATTGAATAGTCTGTGGGCTGCCTTACACTTTAATTCCTTGGTGCCCATCCTGCAACCCTTTGGCACTTATTGTGAAGCCCTCAGGACCCTTGTAGATAATAGTCAGTGTTTTTGCTACCTAGGTTCTTACTCAGGCGAGTGAAGAAAAAGTATTCATTAGCCTGAGTTCTGTTAGCTAAATAGTTTGATTTATTTCCTTCACACATGAAGGAGCAATGTGAAAATGTCCATCAAGTAGTCAGAAGCCGTTGGCCGGACATGTGGGCTGTAGAGAAGGACCCGGTGTTGTCCTACATGCCAGAAGCCGGTCAAGTCTGGAGATGGTGCAGGCTGCCCTAGAGTAAATCACCTATGGGTCTGAGATTAAATGTATACTTTTTTTATTTTCTGGTGCCCAATCTGCATCCCTTTGGCACTTATTGTATGACTCTCAGGGCCTCTGGAGACAATGGTCTGTGGCTTTGTTACCTAGGTTCTTACTCAGGTCAGTGAAGGAAAGCATATTTAACCTAGATTATTTGAGTTAAATGGCTTATTCATTTTTTTTATTTTTTTATTAAGTCCTGATACTTTTTTCTGTGCTGTCTATCCCTGAAACTTAAGGGTGGAAGAGCATGCAAATGTAGAAGTGTTCATTTTTAAGGGGACTGTGATAGCTGTGATCCATAAACATCTCATGTATTGTCCATGACTGTCTCCTGAAGCATGGTACGTTCTCTCAACAACCCCTGTAGCACTCTTCCTTCGGGCTCTGACCATCTTTTGTAGCACTGCTGTAGTCTCTGACCCTGTCCCATAGCACAGCTGTGGTATCTGACAACTGTATTCTTTGACTACCTTCTTATATTTTTTCTATGCTTTCTGTAGGATCACATTCAGTGCCTATGTACAGCCCTTTTGCAATGTCAAGGGCCACACATAAGGCCCCCTTTTATCAAGGAAATTTCGCCACCATTGCTTTGATTTGTCTCAAGCCTGGAGTGGTCTTGATAAGTTTTTTTGATGTGTGGTGTTTTTTTTTTTTTTGTTTTTTGTTTTTTGTTTTGTTTAATAATTGTGACCACTTTCTGTAAAATAAAAATTTGTGTTCATCAAAGATGTTACCTCATCATTTTCTTTATTAATCTGTCAGATACAGGTTGTCTTGTTTAGTGCTTAAAGCTTCTGTGCCCCCCCCCCCCCCCCAAAAAAAATATACCTCTTTCCCACATCCTGTGATGTAGAACAGCACTGCAATAAAGAAAAATACACAAAAAACACTGTAAAAAAAAAAGCTTTTTTCAAAAACTCGCTACACTGTAATACTGAGTTGTGAACAGAACAGTTTAAAATCATTGCAAATTATCCTTCATTTTATGGGGCTGTATGGCATAAAAATCTGTCTGTGACCCAGGATAAATGCTTAAGGGATCCCCGCTCAGGCTGACAAGAACAGCAGCAAATGCTAGCGCTCAGGATACGGCATGATGGCTCACAATAAATTGGATTCAGTAAAGGTAAATAAATAAAAACAGGGCTGGAAGTGAATATAAAATCAATTATAAAAAGTCCGCAAGTAAGGATAAAAAGTCCATTCAATTATGGGAGATCGTGGATCTTGAGAGCTTGATCAAGATGACAGAGTGTATTAAATAACAAGCACTAAGGGCAGCTCTTCTCAAGAGTGAAGCCAACTCAGGATAACGACATGAAAAAAAAAGCACAGAAAAGTGCCTCTGAGTGCAATGTTTAATACACAGATCACAATAAAAGTATCCAACACTTACATGTGAGTAAGTACAGGTGTGCTCGTTGGAGATTAGTATCTCACAATGGTATTGCTGGTGTCAGGAGCTTGTCTAGAGGAGTACCAAGTCTGGGCTGTGAAAGCCTCAAAGAGCCAGAGAGGAAGCCGGCTGTTTCTTACAGAGGGGATGGTGACAGTTTGCTCGTGGAACAACGTGTGACGTCAGCGGGATCAGGGGAAACAACGCGTTTCAGAGCATGCGCGCTCCTTTCTCAAGTGTCGACTTGGTACTCCTCCTGGACACGCTCCTGACACCAGCAATACCATCGTGAGATCCTAATCTCCAACGAGCACACCTGTACTTACATGTAAGTGTTGAATACTTTTCTTGTAATTTGTATTAAACATTGCACTCAGAGGCGCTTTTCTGTGCTTTTGCTCAGGCTGACAAGGTCCGATGAGTTGGATGCTGCTGACTAGTGTGGGTGCAGGCTGAAGAGAGGTCTGTTCAGATCCAAAGTACACTGCAGAAATAGTAAGAGATAGCCCGGCTGCCACATACCTCACCCCACCTGAATGGTTAACCAATAAAAGTGGCCTCTGCTGCATTCATCCAGGCCACGTCCCCAACGTGTTTCGTCCTCGCCTGCTGGGTGAGCTGTGCTGCGACTGGGCTCTCCCTTCCAATTTTCTGCAGCATAAAAAATATGGCATATTTCCCTAAAAGTCTTTCAGGACAGCACCTTCGAGAGTGGCTCCTCCCCATTGTTGACACTAAACGCAACTTCACCAAACTTTAAAAGGAGGCTCCTTCCCACATGTTGCCAGTTTTTGTGTTTCCTCTGGCAGGGAACACTTAGTGGGGAGTCAGGAGCTCTCAAGGTGCTGTCCTGAGAGGCCAGGCTCCCCGCGCCTCCATTTTTAAAAAATTTTTTCCCTACCTCCCAGAGAGCCATTTCCACAGGGTGATGCAGAAGCTGTTGTATGGGCTACTTCTCCCTCGTCAGTGCTTGGGGAGACCCAGGACTGCTTTAAGGGTTGCCGCTTCCAGGCAGCGGCAAATGATGGCGGACATCATTTTTTGTTTCAGGTCAGGCCGCTTCCCTGAATGCTGCCACCATCCTGGGGGGTTAGCAGTCAGAGGACTGCATCCACCGGAAGTGAGGTACCCAGAAGTGGGGCGGCATCCTAGAAGCAGGCGCATGGCGTCAGGGGGAGGAATAGGTCTGGTGCCTATATTTCCGGTTCCAGTCTGGCGCAGAGGCGCTAATGGAATCTGGAACCGACGTTTAGCCACATACATCTCGCTGCAGTACCAGGATGGATTCGGGAGCCGCAGCAAGTGGGACAGGCACCAGCAAGACCCAGGTAAGGGGCAGATGGGTGTTCTGCCCAACGTTACTTTGATCTATCTCTATCTCTATCTCACTGGCAGGGCCTGTCTGGGTACAGGAGGCTTTTTGTTTTCTCACTGTGCACCTGTGGTGAGCATATTGGAAGAGTTCAGGATGACTCACTAGGATGGTTTTGTTTTTCTGTTCCTTTTTTCCCTTGTCGCGGCAGTTCAAGAGCTCTGACCCGGGGGTTAAAAGAAAATGCCCTTCAGGCAAAGCAAAATTACCTGAAGGCTGGAAAAAGACACTATGTCAAGCATGCATTGACTCTTGAGTTAAGGAAGAGGCTTCTTCCGCATGCAGTGATTTGATTGCATCAGTCAAAAAGAAATTGGATTCCACCATTCAATCCTTTTGATCTTCACTCGCAAATCCATCCATAAGTCAGCCGTCCACCTCACAATCCTCTCAGAGCTCACTGTTAGTCCCGGCAGTGGAGGCTGAAGTAGGTCCTCATAACCAGGAAGGACATTCCCCCGCACATTCTAAGGAAGAGTTGGATGAGGAGGAGGATGAGGTGGAAAATGCATCTTCTAAATATAAATTGTCTTTGGAGCAAGTAGACGGCCTACTAAGGGCAATTTATGCTACCTTGGGCTTGGAGGAAGAGAGAAAGGAATTGTCTTTGCATGACAGGATGTACGCAGGACTCAGTGAGCCCAAAAATCGTACTTTTCCGGTCCCTGCAGTAATCACTGAGACAATTAAAGAATGGGCTGAACCAGAAAGAAAGCCTTTCTTCCCAAGGGTACATAAAAGGAGGTTCCCATTCGATGAAGACCCAGTGGCAGCTGATGCTCAATATTTTTTTTGGGGGGGGGCAAAGAAACGGAAAAATACTGAACCCCCGCATCAATTGCAGCCTCACTGTGCCCATCATATGCAGCCACTTGTGCCCATCATATGCAGCCACTATGTCCACTGACCCTCCCCCCCCCGCCCCCACTCGGGGCTCTGGCAGCACCCACCCCCGTGCAGCTCTGGTGGCAGTACCAACCTCCCCCCCCCCGCAAGCAAGGCTCTGGCAGCACCAACCCCCCCCCCCCGCGCAGCTCTGGCAGAGGGCATTTACAGCAGCAGCTCCTCCAGCGTGTCATCTCTGCTCCTCTTCCTAAGCACCAGGCATCCAATATGGTGGCCTGGCGCTTTGGTCAATCAGGAAAAAAGGTCTGCCGTCCTGCCTCCTGCTTGGCGGGGAGGAAGGTTAGTATGAAAATAGTGAAAATAAATTCGCTATCGTCACACAATTGGGTGGTATCAGGGCGCACTCTCTGTGCCCCGAGCCCACCCTATATTTAAGCCTATTAGAGCCTCTGGCTCTAATCGGGTGCTTCAAAAAGTACCAACCCCTCCCACCCCCCGCCATAGGAATCCATGCGTCCGGCGTCCTGAAAGGGCCCAGGCGCATGGATGGGGGTGCGTCGCTCGTGCACCCACAGAGCCCGTGGCACTTTGGAATAAAGTTCCAAAACTCGATGCAGCCTTTTCTCAGGTTTCAAGATGAACTGATCTGGCATTTGAGGACATGGGGATTTTAAAGGACCCCATGGATAAAAAGATGGATCAACAGCTTACGGGGGCTTGGCAATCCATCATGGGCAACCTCAAACCAGCAATGGTGACTACTTGTGTCTCTAGGAATATGGAATATTGGGTGAATCAGCCTAAAGCTCATATAATAGCTGATTCCCCCAAGCAAGAAATTCTCAATTCCTTTACGACTTTGTCAGCAGCTGTAGCTTATGTTTCAGACGCATCAGCAGAATCTATTAGGATGACAGCAAAAGCTGCAGCCCTAACTAACTTAGTCAGAAGGGCGCTGTGGTTCAAAACCTGGACGGCAGATGCAGCATCCAAAAACAAGGTCCCATTCTTAGGGGACTTATTGTTCGGCCCTGATTTGGATTCAGTTCTTGACAGAACTGCAGATAAAAAGAAGTCCTTTCATGTCAAAAAGAAGAAACAGCCTGTCACACATTTTTTTCGCCCTCAAAGGACTCGGGAACAAAGTAACAAACCTTAAGAGAAAAATTAAAACTGGTCAGGGCGGAGGGAAAAAGGCAAAGGAAATGTCTTTTTCCATCCTCCTGCGTCAGCCAGCAAAACGCAATGACAGCCTGTTACAAGTGGGAGGAAGGCTTCAAAATGTTCTCCCCTATTGGCAAGCATGACGGAAAACCAGTATATTTTAAACATGCTGTCCCTGCTATAGACAAATCGGGAAATGTCAGTCAGAAGGGTTATGTCAGCCCTAGGAACTTTAATCTCGACTATGCCAGCCATTCAATGGGCAAGGCTACATTTCAGACGTCTTCAGAGTCTCCTCCTAATGGCATGGAACCACAGAACAGAATCTCTGGATGCAAAAGTAAAGATTCCCATCAGAGTCAAACGATCGCTTTGGTGGTGGAGAAATCAGGCAAATCTGTCAAAAGGCCTACTATGGTCATTCCCAATAGAAAAAGTGGTGGCGACGGATGCCAGCATGTGGGGATGGGGGGGCCCACTTGGATCAGAACTTAGCACAGGGAGACTGGTCCCGGTCCGAGGCAAAAAGTCCTCAAATTTGTATGGAACTAAGGGCAGATGCTTTCTCTCCAATCCTCCAAGGTCTCTATATTCAGATTCTATCAGACAAGGCCACTTCCATAGCCTACCTAAACAAGCAGGGAGGTACAAGAAGCAAAACTCTTCAGTTGCTGGCATCAAAGATCCTAGAGTGGGCGGAAAATCATTTGCTGTCCTTTATCTGCAGTCCACCTCAAGGGCACACTAAACGTAGTGGCAGATTTTCTGAGCAGGAGACGGATTTGGGAGGCAGAATGGAGCTTGAATCCAGAAGTTTTTGCAATGGTCACCAGAGCCTGGGGCCATCCACAGGTGGACCTGTTTGTGTCAGAAGAAAATGCACAGCTCCTCCTTTTCTTTTCCATTCACAGAAATGACAGTTTTCAGGGGATAGATGCCTTGGCACATCCTTGGAACTTTCATCTGGCTTACGCCTTTCCCCTATTCCAGCTAATTCCGTAGTATTGAGGAAAATATAAAAGGAAAAGGTGTCCGTAATCCTGATTACTCCATTCTGGCCAAAAAGAGCTTGGTTTAGCACCGTTCTGCAGATGGCAGTCAAACCATTTTGGCAGCTACCTCTCTGACAAGATTTACTTCTGCAGGGTCCCATACATCACCTGGATGTGGCCAGACTAAGCCTCCCTGCCCGATTATCTGAGGAGCAGTTGTTAAGGGACAAAGGTCTGTCAGAACCCTTAGTAACCGTTTTACTTTCTAGTAGAAAGACAGTAACTAGAAGCATTTATGCTAAATATTGGAAGGTCTACAACTCCTGGTTCAGTTCGAGAAATAGAACTGTAGAAAATTTGGTGTCAGTATTGAAATTCCTACAAAATGGTGCAGACAAGGGCCTTGCCGTCAGCACACTTAAGGTGCAAGTGGCTGCATTGGGAGTTTTTTTGGAGAGACCAGTCTCTTCTGAGCCCTTGGTCACAAGATTTTTTTAAGGCACTTACTAGATCTAGACCAGCTCCAACTAAGCATTTTCCCAAATGGGATTTATCAGTGGTCCTACAAGCCTTCACAAAGGAACCTTTTGAACCGTTACAAGCAATATCTCTAAGAAATCTAACCACTAATGCAGCGTATACACGAGCGGACTTTTCCGCCTGACAGGTCCGATGGACCGGATCCGGCGGACAATCCGATCATGTGTGGGCTCCATCGGACTTCCGACGGACCCTTTTGGACGAAAATCCGCCGGACTTTAGATTTGAAACATGCTTCAGATCTTTCCAGCGTAGGAGTCCCCCCAAAATCCATACCAGACATTTATCCGAGCACGCAGCCCGGCCGGTCAGGAAAGGGGGTGGGACAAGCGAGCGCCCCCCCCCTCCTGAACCGTACCAGGCCACATGCCCTCAACATGGGGGGGTTGGGTGCTTTGGGGAAGGGGGGCACCCTGCGGCCCCCCACCCCACCCCAACGCACCTTGTCCCTATGTTGATGAGGACAAGGGCCTCTTCCCGATAACCCTGGCCGTTGGTTGTCGGGGTCTGTGGGCGGGGGGCTTATCGGAATCCGGAAGCCCCCTTTAATAAGGGTGCCCCCAGATCCCGGCCCTATGTGAAATGAGTATGGGGTACATCGTACCCCTACCCATTCACCTAAGGAAAAAAAAGTGTCAATAAAAAACACACTACACAGGTTTTTAAAGTAGTTTATTAGGCAGTTCCGGGAGTCTTCTTCCGACTTCGGGGGGGTCTCTTCCGACTTCTCCGGCCTCTTCTCCTGGTGTCCGGTTCTTCTCCCACTCTCCGGCCTCTTCTCCCGGTGTCCGGTTCTTCTCCGGCCTCTTCTCCTGGTGTCCGCTTCTTCTCCCGCTCTCCGGTTCTTCTGCAGGTCTCCTCTGCTATCTTCTGCTCTTTTGCCGCTCTTTTGCTAGCAGTGGCCCGGTCTTCTCCGTCGTCCTGTTCCCTCTTCTCTTCTTCCACTGTTGACACGACGCTCTCTCTCACTGTAATGCTGTGTGAGCGGTGTGCAATGACCTTATATAGGCATGGGGCGTGGTCACTGGGTGATGTCACCCAGTGACCCCGCCCCTTATGACGTCACAGTCCTGGGGCATGCTGGGACTGTGCCGTCAAAAGGGACGGGGTCACCACCCAGTGACCACGCCCCATGCCTATATAAGTCATTGCACACCGCTCACACAGCATTACAGCGGGAGAGAGCGTTGTGTCAACATCGGAAGAAGACAATGAAGAAGACCAGGCCACCACTGGCAAAAGAGCAGAAGATAGCGGAGGAACCCGGCAGAAGAACCGGACACCGGGAGAAGAGGCCGAAGAGCGGCAGAAGAACCGGACTCCGTGAGAAGAGGCCGAAGAGTGGGAGAAGAACCAGACACCGGGAGAAGAGGCTGGAGAGAGCAGAGAAGTCGGAAGAGACCCCCCGAAGTCGGAAGAAGACCCCCGGAGCTGCCTAATAAACTACTTTAAAAACCTGTGTAGTGTGTTTTTTATTGACACTTTTTTCCCCCCAGGTGAATGGGTAGGGGTACGATGAGAATGGGTAGGGGTACAGATAAGGGTCTGGTATGGATTTTGGGGGGGACCCCATGCCGTTTTTTTCCACGTAGGGGGTTCCCCTTAAAATCCATACCAGACCTGAGGGCCTGGTATGCTCTGCGATGGGGCTCGCAAGGTGTCAATCTCGCCGATAAAAGCAGCGAGATTGACTTCCTTTTCTAGTCCTGTCGTACCTCATCACGTTCAAAATGAACAAACTTTAGTCTGTGTGTGGGCAAGTCCGTTCATTTGGAAGTCCGCTGTAACTCCGTCGAAAGTCTGTCGGGAAGACCGGCGGACCTAGTCTGCTGGAAAGTCCGGTCGTGTGTAGGCGAGTCCGTTCGTTCAGATAGCCCGCCAGAAGTCTGTCGGGAAGACCGTCGGACCTAGTCTGCCAGAAAGTCCGGTCGTGTGTACGTGGCATAAGACTTTATTTCTAGTTGCAATCACATCGGTAAGGAGAATTGGCGAACTGCACGCCCTATCAGTTAAAGAACCTTTCTTATCCATCTACCTAGATAGGATTATACTTAAAACAGAGCCGGGGTTTTTACCGAAAGTAGCGTTAGTTTACAACAGATCGCAGAAGACATTCTACCAACCTTTTGCTCAAACCCTTCGGGGGAAAAAAGCCAATTTCACAATTTGGATGTAAGAAGAACACTATTACATTACTTTGAAGTAACAAAGGATTTTAGGTCTTCGGACTCTTTGTTTGTACTTTTTTCAGGCAAATAGAAGGGCCACCAAGCATCAAAGGGATCAGTTGCTAGATGGCTTAAATCTGCTATTCTGGCAGCCTACTCTCCCTCACTGGGAATTCAAGCACATTCTACCAGGGCTCAGGCCACTACATGGGCAGAAAAAGCTGGTGCCACCCCAGATCAAATTTGTAAGGCGGCTACGTGGTCAAGTTACTTAATGTTTGTCTGATATTACAGACTGGATCTTCTGTCAGCAAATGATAGCAGAAAGGTCCTGCAGGCTGTGGTCCCTCCCTAGTTGGTAAGTCTTCTTTATCCTCTCAGGTGCTGTCCTAAAAGACGTTTAGGGAAAATTCAAGTTAGACTTACCGGTAATTTGTTTTCCAGGAGTCTTTCAGGACAGCAACAACCCGCCCTTATTGTCTGATTTTATGCTGCGACTAACCATATTCTGATTATGTGTTTCAGCTAGGGCCGGAGGTTCTCTACTACTACTGGCAACATGTGGGAAGGAGCCTCCTTTTTAAAGTTTGGTGGAGGTGTGTTTCCTGTCGACAAGTGGGAGGAGCCACTCTCTCAGGTGCTGTCCTGAAAGACTCCTGGAAAACAAGTTACCTGTAAGTCTAACTTGAATTTTCTTCACCCGGGAGCCACAGGTGCTGCATATAGTCGCCCATTGAAATCATGGGCTGTATGCAGGTATACACAGGTACATGCGTAAACATGTCTGTATGCACGCTCATGTTTGCGCAAGTACTAGTGTACAGACATTCATTTCTATTTTTACGGTGTATGGTCCGGGGTGTCCATGTGCTTTTGAGGCTCATGCATTTTAATGCATCAAATCAGAACAATGTGAACCCTTATCTGCATAGGGAGGTTTTTTGTTTGTAAGGGTAAACTATGCATTTAACACCCCCTACCTGGCCAGGCCATTTTTCAGTTTTCTGCGCTGTCACACTTTGAATGATAAGTACTCAGTCATGCAACAACTGTACCCAAAATAATGTCATATCATTTTTTGGGGACAGATAGAGCTTTCTTTTGATATTTATTCATTACTGTTTTTTAATACATAAAGGACTTTTGTTTAAAAAAAAAAAAAAAAAAATATATATATATACAGAGACATCTGTACGGGTTTCTGAAATCGCACTCTGAAATCGCCAAAAGGAGTACAGAAACTACTTTTGGGAATCGGTGTGGCTTTCGCACCGATTCGGACGCTGCCATTGCCGACAATTTGGCATGCGATTTGACATGTCAAATCGCATCAATATGAACCAGGGCTTATATGAACATTAGTAATAAGCTCTGCATTGTTTGAGATTACCAGTTCCAACAGAGCATCATTCCTAGTTGGGGCCTCAATAAACTGGACCATATAATTGTCCTGTAATAGGTTTATACATTTTTGCCCTTTTAACTGTCACAGCAGTGCCATTACTCCAGTCAATTTCCGGGTAGTTAAAATCCCCCATTATTATCACTGTCCCAGCTCTTGCAGCCCTTTCCATCTGTGCAAGAAGCTGAGTCTCCTCCTCTTCATTAACACTGGGTGGTCTATAACAAACTCCAATTATTAACTTTGAACTATGCACATCTATAGGCAGTTCCACCCATAATGCTTCAGCCACATCACACTCTCCATCAATTAGGTCCTCATTCACACTTGCTTTGGGATCACTTCTCACATAGAGGCAGACACCGCCACCTTTCCTTTTTTTTTTTTTCCTTTTTACCCTGTCTCTCCGAAAGAGTGCATAGCCAGGATATAATAATAGCCCAGTCATGTAAGGAATGAAGCCAAGATTCAACACCCCTTGTGTTATTTACAAGATTCAACAATACCTATCACATAATAGCTTTCCTCGTGCACCAGAGTTTCCAACTCAACTTATTTTGCTTGGCAGACTTCTGGCATTGGTAAACAAACACTATATATATGGGGAAAGGGAGGGGATAAGCATATACCTGTGTGATCACACATGTGCCTTATCACCCAATCCCATAAGACAAAGGAGGCCAAGATCATAGGCCACCTGTGGTCCCCAGTGCTCTCCTTTTGTTGCGCATGCGCCAAACGTATGTGCGCTGCATGCTGACGTCACTCCTTTGCTCTGTACACCCGGAAGTGATGTCATCTCCGGACACATACACCCGGAAGTGTACTTCACATTCCTCTGCGCAAAGAGCAATAGGGAAACCATAAAGACAGTGATCACATGATACAGGGGATCTGAGAGACACAGCGATCACAAGGTACAGGGAGTCTGAGAGACACAGTGATCACATGGTACAGCGGATCTGAGAGACACAGCGATCACAAGGTACAGGGAGTCTGAGAGACACAGTGATCACATGGTACAGCGGATCTGAGAGACACAGTGATCACAAGGTACAGGGGGTCTGAGAGACATAGTGATCACATGGTACAGGGGATCCGAGAGACGAAGCGATCACATGGTACAGGGGATCCGAGAGACACAGCGATCACATGGTACAGGAGACCTGAGAGACACAGCGATCACAAAAGCTGTGCATGAGCAGCTAGCACTGGGGAGGGAGGGCATGAGGGTACATCTACGGGAATACAGCCGTTGTGGGCACTTGCAGAGTAGCCTCATTCAATTAAATGGGTCGTTTTCGACAGGGGGTATAATTCCTGCAGCGGTTGAGAAGCAAAGCATCGTGGCAGCTGCATGTGTGCACCCCAGCCACTGACTCTGCAGCTAAATGTGTGTAGCAAGGTCCCAGGCCTCCTTCGGTCTAATGAGAACCTCCTGGGCCAGA
This sequence comes from Lithobates clamitans, assembly GCA_037952925.1. Lineage (NCBI taxonomy): Eukaryota > Metazoa > Chordata > Amphibia > Anura > Ranidae > Lithobates > Lithobates clamitans. Next base: position 1,426,378 of record JBBGZY010001007.1, read on the forward strand.
GATAGCTGACATCCTTCTGAATATGGTGGGTTGTGAGGCATAGTGGGTGCAAAGCAGTTAGATTGATTGGGCGCCAGACACTTCTTGAATGCAAAAGAAAGTTTATTTCCTCTAACAATCTTTTTTGGGGGAGAGAGGGTTAGGGCCAGGACACCCTTAGGTAGTTGCAAGATTAAGTGGCAGACTCTGAGACTTCAACAGGAGGACAGCCATGCAGGGAAAGGCATCCAGCAAGACACCAGTCTTTAACAGTTCCTAACACAAAGGTAACAGTTCTTTCACTTTCACTACAATCACTTCTTGTAGTTCTTCAGCCCACTGAGCTCCTGGTCTCTCTCACTAGACTAGATGATTCACTGTCACTGAATCCCTTGAGCTCCTCCAATCTTCATGGTGGTATCTTTCTCAAGCATTACCCCCGCCTCTCTGCCGGGTCCCTAGCTTGGTACTCAAGATACATCTCAAGCTTCACCCCACTGGCCTGCTCGGTCCCTGGCTTGACACACAAGGCTGCTCTGCAAGCGTCACCTCTGCTGGCTGGGTCCCTGGCTTGATACCCACTGAAGTTTCCAGATTCTTCACCGTCCCCGGTTGGTGAGAATACTGCTCCGGTACTTGCTTCAGCTACTCACTGTGGTCCCTGGTAATGAGGTGGTTGGCCTCTTACTGGCGACAGCTTCCCCTCCACCTCCGGCCACGACAGGTTCCTCCGGCCGGCAGAACCATCACTTCTGGTTGGACTGCAAGCCGCAATCCCAACCCTATGCTGCTCTCATGCTTCTGGATAGGCCCTCAGACAGCCCAACAGCCCGATGTGCCCGAGATAGGCCCAAACTCCAGCCTAGCAGCCCGGGCAATACAACACATGTCCACCCAGACAACTGTCCAGGTGGCACAGAACCCTGATCACCTGACTCCACCCAAATATATAGGTTCTCCCAGCAGGCCAAGGGATTTAAGAAAACCCCTGCCCATTAGCTGGGATACCCCATATACCCATAATCTGACCTTGCGATGCCCTTCTCATATCTAATGCCACCAGGTACCAGGCCACCTAGCGGCAAGAGAGAGAAGTGCAGCAACTACAAACTTAAAGTGAACTCAATTGATCCTCAACAATCAGCCAAGGCAGCTATACCTGGCAGGTAAATTTAGAAGCAACCCTACCTAAACACCAGGGTGCTACACGTGGAGAGCAGTTGGGTGGCAGTAAAAGTGCAGGTCGCCCATGGGATTTCATCACCCCCCCCCCCCCCCGACCTCACATGGAAGCAAGTCCTGAGAACTCATTCACACATGTACTCTGGCCGTGTGAATGAGCAGTTTGTTCATGTGGCTGAAGCCGCCTGCTGAACTCGCACAATTTCAAACCTCCATTTCATTGCAGCTTCGGGGGGGCGATTTGAAAGACATCTGTGTGGGTTCATGCAAAAATGTCCATTGAAATCTCCCCCGAAGTCGCCAAAAGTAGTGCAGAAATTACTTTTGGAAATCGGTGCGGCGCCGTATAGTTGGCGTTGCACCCGTTTCGGACAGTACCGTTGCCGGCAATAGGCTGCGCATTGACATGTGAAATCGCCCCGATGTGAACGGGGGTTAAGAGGACGCAGCGCCTGGAAGAACCCAGCTGAAGGTCCTAATTGTGACCAGTGTGGGTGAGTGTGTCCCCGAATGCACCCTGTTTGTGTTTGGAGCTGTGCCATTGCACCCAGGCGCCTGTCATGTTACAACCTGCGGCTGTGTTTGTACAGCTGATCTGCTCCATATCATAACATTGAATGACTGCACACAGCCCCAGGCAGCCCCAACCACATAAACAGACTATTAACACTGTACAGGCCACAGCGGCCTCGGGAATGAGCCCCAAGGCTTCATTCACACACACAGCTTTATTTATTACCTCAAGGCAGTTTTATCTTTTAGATTGGTAGCGGGCATGTTCTAATGTAATTTCTCCTTTTAATAACTTTGTCCACCTTGCACCCACCATGCCTCATAACCCACCACATACAGAAGGATATCGGCTATCTATGGCGAGGAAAGTTCTCATTAGACTGGACAAGGCCGGAGACTTTGCTACACGCGGTCGGGCAACACTGTACCCATTTTTATCATTTCTTTCCACACAAATAGAGCTTTCTTTTTGTGGTATTTAATCTCCACTGGGTTTTATATTTTTTGCTAAATAAATGAATAAAGACCAAAAATGGGGAAAAAAACCAAAGCTTTTTCATAGTTTGTTATAAAATTTTGCAAACAGATAGTTTTTCTCTTTTATTGATGTGCGCTGATGAGGTGGCACTGACGGGCACTGGTAGGTGGTACTGATAGCTGACACTGATGTGGAGGCACTGATGGGCACTGATTGGCAGCACTGGTTTGCAATGATGGACACTGATAGGTGGTACTGATTTGCACTGATAGGTGGCACTGATGGGCACTGATAGGCGGCACTGGTGGGCACTGATTGGCAGCACTGGAGGGCACTGTCTGGCAGCACTGGTGGGCACTGATTGGCAGAACTGGTGGGCACTGATTGGCAGAACTGGTGGGCACATATTGGCAGCACTGGTGGGTACTGATGAGGCTGCACTGGTAGGTGGCACAGATAGGTGGCACTGATAGGTGGTACTGATGGGCACTGATAGATGGCACTGATGGGCACTGGTAGGTGGAACTGATAGGTGACACTGATGTGGAGGCATTGATTGGCAGCACTGATGGGAACATATTGACAGCACTGGTGGGCACACATTGGCAGCACTGGTGGGCACTGGTGAGGCAGCAATGATGGGCACTGATAGACTGCACTGATGGGCACAGATGAGGCAGCACTGATGAGGCTGCACCGATAGGTGGGAACTGATTTGCACTGATAGGTGGCACTGATGGGGACTGATAGGCGGTACTGATTTGCACTGATAGGTGGCACTGATGAGCACTGCTAGGTGGCACTGATAGGCGGTACTGATTTTCACTGATGGGCACTGGTAGGTGGCACTGATAGGCAGTACTGGTTTGCAATGATGGACACTGATAGGTGGTACTGATTTGCACTGATAGGTGGCACTGATGAGCACTGCTAGGTGGCACTGATAGGCGGTACTGATTTGCACTGATAGGTGGCACTGATGAGCACTACTAGGTGGCACTGATAGGCGGTACTGATTTGCACTGATGATAGCACTGATGGGCACTGGTAGGTGGCACTGATAGGCAGTACTGGTTTGCAATAATGGACACTGATAGGTGGTACTGATTTGCACTGATAGGTGGCACTGATGAGCACTGCTAGGTGGCACTGATAGGCGGTACTGATTTGCACTGATAGGTGACACTGATGGGCACTGATAGGCGGCACTGGTGGGCACTGGCAGCACTGGAGGGCACTGTCTGGCAGCACTGGAGGGCACTGATTGGCAGCACTGGAGGGCACTGATTGGCAGAACTGGTGGGCACTGATTGGCAGAACTGGTGGGCACATATTGGCAGCACTGGTGGGAACTGATGAGGCTGCACTGGTAGGTGGCACGGATAGGTGGTACTGATGGGCACTGATAGATGGCACTGATGGGCACTGGTAGGTGGAACTGATAGGTGACACTGATGTGGAGGCATTAATTGGCAGCACTGATGGGAACATATTGACAGCACTGGTGGGCACACATTGGCAGCACTGATGAGGCAGCAATGATGGGCACTGATAGACTGCACTGATGGGCACAGATGAGGCAGCACTGATAAGCGGGAACAGATTTGCACTGATAGGTGGCACTGATGGGCACTGATAGGCGGTACTGATTTGCACTGATAGGTGGCACTGATAAGCACTGCTAGGTGGCACTGATAGGCGGTACTGATTTGCACTGATGATGGCACTGATGGGCACTGGTAGGTGGCACTGATAGGCAGTACTGGTTTGCAATGATGGACACTGATAGGCAGTACTGATTTGCACTGATAGGTGGCACTGGTGGGCACTGATTGGCAGAACTGGAGGGCACTGATTGGGTGAACTGGTGGGCACTGGCAGCACTGGTGGGCACTGATTGGCAGCATTGGTGGGCATTTGTTAGCAGCAACGTTCTTCTGGAGTGTAAATGAGGTGTAAGAAGATGGCAGGGCGGGCGCTGGATTAGTGATCAGGACTGGTATGAGGACGGGGCTCTGACCGAATAGCCGATACCAAATACTGAAAATAAAAGGATAAAAGTACGGAAAGAATGAGGCGTCTAAAGGGAACGTCCATGATGTCTTTCTACAACAAAGGCTTTTCCTTTATTTGTGATTTCCAGGTGAAGGTCCCTTTAAGGGAAACTTCTCCAGAGACAACCATTGTTCCTCCTGGAAATACCAGTTGCCTGGCTGTCATGCTGATCCTCGGGTGTTCATACAATGACTCCATCACTGAGTTTGCAGATCAGAGCCTCTCATTCCCTTGATTTGTAGAATAGTTCCAGCTGTGGATGACAGCCAGGCAACCAGCATTTCCAGAAGGAACAATGACCACTCCTTATTAGAATAATCACCTACACACTCGCTGCTGCTAATTTGTCGTCACTAAGCTGTTTCCCATAGCAACCGCATTACCAGCTTTGTATGAGGGAACCTGGTTGCTATGCAACAGCACTTGCCGTACACGAGCACGTGGAACTACAGGGCCCATCATTCCCTCTACGTCACATCACATAACAGAGAACGCCCCCTGAGCCCGTTTCCATGGTAAAAGTCTTCGGCACGGCCCATCTCATTTCCCCACCGGCGTCATCGTTTACTCTGCGCCAATCCCTGCTTAGCGCGAGGCGTCACCCCAGCAACAGGTCACCGCTCATTGGTTGGCAGCTGCTGGTCCGACGAGCGTCTGTCCTATGGCAGTCGTCAGTCCACTATGGAGCTGAGAAGCCATTGGCCAGAGCTGACAGATGGGGCGGGACTAGAGACCGGCAGCTAGCGAGTATAGCGGGACGTGTGTGGATACTGTGACCGAGCAGAGCGCATCATCCCCGGCCATGGATTTCCTGAGGTCGCTCGGCCATCCGGAGGAGATCTACAACCTCATCAGGTTCAAGATGGGCGGCTGCCAGGCGGTGATCACTAAGATGGAGCAGGCAAGCGAATCCTGTATACCTGTCCTGTATATATCCCCCTCTGATCTTTCCTGTATACCTGCCATGTATATATCCCCCTCTGATCTGTCCTGTGCTATCCTGTATACCTGTCCTGTATATATCCCCCTCTGATCTTTCCTGTATACCTGCCATGTATATATCCCCCTCTGATCTGTCCTGTGCTATCCTGTATACCTGCCATGTATATATCCCCCTCTGATTTATCCTGTATACCTGCCATGTATATATCCCCCTCTGATCTGTCCTGTATACCTGTCATGTGTATATATAATCCTCTGATCTGTCCTGTGCTATCCTGTATACCTGTCATGTATATATCCTCCTCTGATCTGTCCTGTGCTATCCTGTATACCTGTCATGTATATATCCTCCTCTGATCTATCCTGTGCTATCCTGTATACCTGTCATGTATATATCCCCCTCTGATCTGTCCTGTATACCTGTCATGTGTATATATAATCCTCTGATCTGTCCTGTGCTATCCTGTATACCTGTCATGTATATATCCTCCTCTGATCTATCCTGTGCTATCCTGTATACCTGTCATGTATATATCCCCCTCTGATCTGCTCTGTGCTATCCTGTATACATGTCATGTATATATCCTCTGATCTGTCCTGTGCTATCCTGTATACCTGTCATGTATATATCCCCCTCTGATCTGTCCTGATCTGTCCTGTATACCTGTCATGTATATACCCCCCTCTGATCTGTCCTGTGCTATCCTGTATACCTGTCATGTATATATCCCCCTCTGATCTGTCCTGTGCTATCCTGTATACCTGTCATGTATATATCCCCCTCTGATCTGTCCTGTGCTATCCTGTATACCTGTCATGTATATATCCCCCTCTGATCTGTCCTGTTCTATCCTGTATACCTGTCATGTATATATCCCCCTCTGATCTGCTCTGTGCTATCCTGTATACATGTCATGTATATATCCCCCTCTGATCTGTCCTGTATACCTGTCATGTGTATATATAATCCTCTGATCTGTCCTGTGCTATCCTGTATACCTGTCATGTATATATCCCACTCTGATCTGTCCTGTATACCTGTCATGTGTATATATAATCCTCTGATCTGCTCTGTGCTATCCTGTATACCTGCCATGTATATATCCTCCTCTGATCTATCCTGTGCTATCCTGTATACCTGTCATGTATATATCCCCATCTGCTCTGTGCTATCCTGTATACATGTCATGTATATATCCTCTGATCTGTCCTGTGCTATCCTGTATACCTGTCATGTATATATCCCCCTCTGATCTGTCCTGATCTGTCCTGTATATCTGTCATGTATATACCCCCCTCTGATCTGTCCTGTGCTATCCTGTATACCTGTCATGTATATATCCCCCTCTGATCTGTCCTGTGCTATCCTGTATACCTGTCATGTATATATCCCCCTCTGATCTGTCCTGTTCTATCCTGTATACCTGTCATGTATATATCCCCCTCTGATCTGTCCTGTTCTATCCTGTATACCTGTCATGTATATATCCCCCTCTGATCTGTCCTGTGCTATCCTGTATACCTGTCATATGTGTGTGTATACATAATTCTTTAATTTGCTCTGTGCTATCCTGTATACCTGTCATGTATATATCCTCCTCTGATCTGCTCTGTGCTATCCTGTATACCTGTCATGTATATATCCCCCTCTGATCTGTCCTGTGCTATCCTGTATACCTGTCATGTATATATCCCCCTCTGATCTGTCCTGTATACCTTTCATGTATATATCCTCCTCTGATCTGTCCTGTTCTATCCTGTATACCTGTCATGTATATATCCCCCTCTAATCTGTCCTGTGCTATCTTGTATACCTGTCATGTATATATCCCCCTCTGATCTGTCCTGTGCTATCTTGTATACCTGTCATGTATATATCCCCCTCTGATCTGTCCTGTGCTATCTTGTATACCTGTCATGTATATATCCCCCTCTGATCTGTCCTGTGCAATCCTGTATACCTGTCATGTATATATCCCCCCTCTGATCTGTCCTGTGCTATCCTGTATACCTGTCATGTATATATCCTCCTCTGATCTGTCCTGTTCTATCCTGTATACCTGTCATGTATATATCCCCCTCTGATCAGTCCTGTGCTATCCTGTATACCTGTCATGTATATATCCCCTTCTGATCTGTCCTGATCTGTCCTGTATACCTGTCATGTGTATATATAATCCTCTGATCTGTCCTGTGCTATCCTGTATACCTGTCATGTATATATCCCACTCTGATCTGTCCTGTATACCTGTCATGTGTATATATAATCCTCTGATCTGCTCTGTGCTATCCTGTATACCTGCCATGTATATATCCTCCTCTGATCTATCCTGTGCTATCCTGTATACCTGTCATGTATATATCCCCCTCTGATCTGCTCTGTGCTATCCTGTATACATGTCATGTATATATCCTCTGATCTGTCCTGTGCTATCCTGTATACCTGTCATGTATATATCCCCCTCTGATCTGTCCTGATCTGTCCTGTATATCTGTCATGTATATACCCCCCTCTGATCTGTCCTGTGCTATCCTGTATACCTGTCATGTATATATCCCCCTCTGATCTGTCCTGTGCTATCCTGTATACCTGTCATGTATATATCCCCCTCTGATCTGTCCTGTTCTATCCTGTATACCTGTCATGTATATATCCCCCTCTGATCTGTCCTGTTCTATCCTGTATACCTGTCATGTATATATCCCCCTCTGATCTGTCCTGTGCTATCCTGTATACCTGTCATATGTGTGTGTATACATAATTCTTTAATTTGCTCTGTGCTATCCTGTATACCTGTCATGTATATATCCTCCTCTGATCTGCTCTGTGCTATCCTGTATACCTGTCATGTATATATCCCCCTCTGATCTGTCCTGTATACCTTTCATGTATATATCCTCCTCTGATCTGTCCTGTTCTATCCTGTATACCTGTCATGTATATATCCCCCTCTAATCTGTCCTGTGCTATCTTGTATACCTGTCATGTATATATCCCCCTCTGATCTGTCCTGTGCTATCTTGTATACCTGTCATGTATATATCCCCCTCTGATCTGTCCTGTGCAATCCTGTATACCTGTCATGTATATATCCCCCCTCTGATCTGTCCTGTGCTATCCTGTATACCTGTCATGTATATATCCTCCTCTGATCTGTCCTGTTCTATCCTGTATACCTGTCATGTATATATCCCCCTCTGATCAGTCCTGTGCTATCCTGTATACCTGTCATGTATATATCCCCTTCTGATCTGTCCTGATCTGTGCTGTATACCTGTCATGTATATATCCCCCTCTGATCTGTCCTGTGCTATCCTGTATACCTGTCATGTATATATCCCCCTCTGATCTGTCCTGTGCTATCCTGTATACATGTCATGTATATATCCCCCTCTGATCTGTCCTGTGCTATCCTGTATACCTTTCATGTATATATCCCCCTCTGATCTGTCCTGTTCTATCCTGTATACCTGTCATGTATATATCCCCCTCTGATCTGTCCTGTGCTATCCTGTATACCTGTCATGTATATATCCCCCTCTGATCTGTCCTGTGCTATCCTGTATACCTGTCATGTATATATCCCCCTCTGATCTGTCCTGTGCTATCCTGTATACCTGTCATGTATATATCCCCCTCTGATCTGTCCTGTGCAATCCTGTATACCTGTCATGTATATATCCCCCTCTGATCTGTCCTGTGCTATCCTGTATACCTGTCATGTATATATCCCCCTCTGATCTGTCCTGTGCTATCCTGTATACCTGTCATATGTGTGTGTATACATAATTCTTTAATTTGCTCTGTGCTATCCTGTATACCTGTCATGTATATATCCTCCTCTGATCTGCTCTGTGCTATCCTGTATACCTGTCATGTATATATCCCCCTCTGATCTGTCCTGTATACCTGTCATGTATATATCCCCCTCTGATCTGTCCTGTGCAATCCTGTATACCTGTCATGTATATATCCCCCCTCTGATCTGTCCTGTGCTATCCTGTATACCTGTCATGTATATATCCTCCTCTGATCTGTCCTGTGCTATCCTGTATACCTGTCATGTATATATCCCCCTCTGATCTGTCCTGTGCTATCCTGTATACCTGTCATGTATATATCCCCCTCTGATCTGTCCTGTGCTATCCTGTATACCTGTCATGTATATATCCTCCTCTGATCTGTCCTGTTCTATCCTGTATACCTGTCATGTATATATCCCCCTCTGATCTGTCCTGTATACCTGTCATGTATATATCCCCCTCTGATCTGTCCTGTGCTATCCTGTATACCTGTCATGTATATATCCCCCTCTGATCTGTCCTGTGCTATCCTGTATACCTGTCATGTATATATCCCCCTCTGATCTGTCCTGTGCTATCCTGTATACCTGTCATATGTGTGTGTATACATAATTCTTTAATTTGCTCTGTGCTATCCTGTATACCTGTCATGTATATATCCTCCTCTGATCTGCTCTGTGCTATCCTGTATACCTGTCATGTATATATCCCCCTCTGATCTGTCCTGTATACCTGTCATGTATATATCCCCCTCTGATCTGTCCTGTGCTATCCTGTATACCTGTCATGTATATATCCCCCTCTGATCTGTCCTGTATACCTTTCATGTATATATCCTCCTCTGATCTGTCCTGTTCTATCCTGTATACCTGTCATGTATATATCCCCCTCTAATCTGTCCTGTGCTATCCTGTATACCTGTCATGTATATATCCCCCTCTGATCTGTCCTGTGCTATCTTGTATACCTGTCATGTATATATCCCCCTCTGATCTGTCCTGTGCTATCCTGTATACCTGTCATGTATATATCCTCCTCTGATCTATCCTGTGCTATCCTGTATACCTGTCATGTATATATCCCCCTCTGATCTGTCCTGTATACCTGTCATGTGTATATATAATCCTCTGATCTGTCCTGTGCTATCCTGTATACCTGTCATGTATATATCCTCCTCTGATCTATCCTGTGCTATCCTGTATACCTGTCATGTATATATCCCCCTCTGATCTGCTCTGTGCTATCCTGTATACATGTCATGTATATATCCTCTGATCTGTCCTGTGCTATCCTGTATACCTGTCATGTATATATCCCCCTCTGATCTGTCCTGATCTGTCCTGTATACCTGTCATGTATATACCCCCCTCTGATCTGTCCTGTGCTATCCTGTATACCTGTCATGTATATATCCCCCTCTGATCTGTCCTGTGCTATCCTGTATACCTGTCATGTATATATCCCCCTCTGATCTGTCCTGTTCTATCCTGTATACCTGTCATGTATATATCCCCCTCTGATCTGCTCTGTGCTATCCTGTATACATGTCATGTATATATCCCCCTCTGATCTGTCCTGTATACCTGTCATGTGTATATATAATCCTCTGATCTGTCCTGTGCTATCCTGTATACCTGTCATGTATATATCCCACTCTGATCTGTCCTGTATACCTGTCATGTGTATATATAATCCTCTGATCTGTCCTGTGCTATCCTGTATACCTGTCATGTATATATCCTCCTCTGATCTATCCTGTGCTATCCTGTATACCTGTCATGTATATATCCCCCTCTGATCTGCTCTGTGCTATCCTGTATACATGTCATGTATATATCCTCTGATCTGTCCTGTGCTATCCTGTATACCTGTCATGTATATATCCCCCTCTGATCTGTCCTGATCTGTCCTGTATATCTGTCATGTATATACCCCCCTCTGATCTGTCCTGTGCTATCCTGTATACCTGTCATGTATATATCCCCCTCTGATCTGTCCTGTGCTATCCTGTATACCTGTCATGTATATATCCCCCTCTGATCTGTCCTGTTCTATCCTGTATACCTGTCATGTATATATCCCCCTCTGATCTGTCCTGATCTGTCCTGATCTGTCCTGTATACCTGTCATGTATATATCCCCCTCTGATCTGTCCTGTGCTATCCTGTATACCTGTCATATGTGTGTGTATACATAATTCTTTAATTTGCTCTGTGCTATCCTGTATACCTGTCATGTATATATCCTCCTCTGATCTGCTCTGTGCTATCCTGTATACCTGTCATGTATATATCCCCCTCTGATCTGTCCTGTGCTATCCTGTATACCTGTCATGTATATATCCCCCTCTGATCTGTCCTGTATACCTTTCATGTATATATCCTCCTCTGATCTGTCCTGTTCTATCCTGTATACCTGTCATGTATATATCCCCCTCTAATCTGTCCTGTGCTATCTTGTATACCTGTCATGTATATATCCCCCTCTGATCTGTCCTGTGCTATCTTGTATACCTGTCATGTATATATCCCCCTCTGATCTGTCCTGTGCAATCCTGTATACCTGTCATGTATATATCCCCCCTCTGATCTGTCCTGTGCTATCCTGTATACCTGTCATGTATATATCCTCCTCTGATCTGTCCTGTTCTATCCTGTATACCTGTCATGTATATATCCCCCTCTGATCAGTCCTGTGCTATCCTGTATACCTGTCATGTATATATCCCCCTCTGATCTGTCCTGTGCTATCCTGTATACCTGTCATGTATATATCCCCCTCTGATCTGTCCTGTGCTATCCTGTATACATGTCATGTATATATCCCCCTCTGATCTGTCCTGTGCTATCCTGTATACCTTTCATGTATATATCCTCCTCTGATCTGTCCTGTTCTATCCTGTATACCTGTCATGTATATATCCCCCTCTGATCTGTCCTGTGCTATCCTGTATACCTGTCATGTATATATCCCCCTCTGATCTGTCCTGTGCTATCCTGTATACCTGTCATGTATATATCCCCCTCTGATCTGTCCTGTGCAATCCTGTATACCTGTCATGTATATATCCCCCTCTGATCTGTCCTGTGCTATCCTGTATACCTGTCATGTATATATCCCCCTCTGATCTGTCCTGTGCTATCCTGTATACCTGTCATATGTGTGTGTATACATAATTCTTTAATTTGCTCTGTGCTATCCTGTATACCTGTCATGTATATATCCTCCTCTGATCTGCTCTGTGCTATCCTGTATACCTGTCATGTATATATCCCCCTCTGATCTGTCCTGTATACCTGTCATGTATATATCCCCCTCTGATCTGTCCTGTGCAATCCTGTATACCTGTCATGTATATATCCCCCCTCTGATCTGTCCTGTGCTATCCTGTATACCTGTCATGTATATATCCTCCTCTGATCTGTCCTGTGCTATCCTGTATACCTGTCATGTATATATCCCCCTCTGATCTGTCCTGTGCTATCCTGTATACCTGTCATGTATATATCCCCCTCTGATCTGTCCTGTGCTATCCTGTATACCTGTCATGTATATATCCTCCTCTGATCTGTCCTGTTCTATCCTGTATACCTGTCATGTATATATCCCCCTCTGATCTGTCCTGTATACCTGTCATGTATATATCCCCCTCTGATCTGTCCTGTGCTATCCTGTATACCTGTCATGTATATATCCCCCTCTGATCTGTCCTGTGCTATCCTGTATACCTGTCATATGTGTGTGTATACATAATTCTTTAATTTGCTCTGTGCTATCCTGTATACCTGTCATGTATATATCCTCCTCTGATCTGCTCTGTGCTATCCTGTATACCTGTCATGTATATATCCCCCTCTGATCTGTCCTGTATACCTGTCATGTATATATCCCCCTCTGATCTGTCCTGTGCTATCCTGTATACCTGTCATGTATATATCCCCCTCTGATCTGTCCTGTATACCTTTCATGTATATATCCTCCTCTGATCTGTCCTGTTCTATCCTGTATACCTGTCATGTATATATCCCCCTCTAATCTGTCCTGTGCTATCCTGTATACCTGTCATGTATATATCCCCCTCTGATCTGTCCTGTGCTATCTTGTATACCTGTCATGTATATATCCCCCTCTGATCTGTCCTGTGCTATCCTGTATACCTGTCATGTATATATCCTCCTCTGATCTGTCCTGTGCTATCCTGTATACCTGTCATGTATATATCCCCCTCTGATCTGTCCTGTGCTATCCTGTATACCTGTCATGTATATATCCCCCTCTGATCTGTCCTGTGCTATCCTGTATACCTGTCATGTATATATCCCCCTCTGATCTGTCCTGTGCTATCCTGTATACCTGTCATGTATATATCCCCCTCTGATCTGTCCTGTGCTATCCTGTATACCTGTCATGTATATATCCCCCTCTGATCTGTCCTGTGCTATCCTGTATACCTGTCATGTATATATCCCCCTCTGATCTGTCCTGTGCTATCCTGTATACCTGTCATGTATATATCCCCCTCTGATCTGTCCTGTGCTATCCTGTATACCTGTCATATGTGTGTGTGTATACATAATTCTTTAATTTGCTCTGTGCTATCCTGTATACCTGTCATGTATATATCCTCCTCTGATCTGCTCTGTGCTATCCTGTATACCTTTCATGTATATATCCCCCTCTGATCTGTCCTGTTCTATCCTGTATACCTGTCATGTATATATCCCCCTCTGATCAGTCCTGTGCTATCCTGTATACCTGTCATGTATATATCCCCTTCTGATCTGTCCTGATCTGTGCTGTATACCTGTCATGTATATATCCCCCTCTGATCTGTCCTGTGCTATCCTGTATACCTGTCATGTATATATCCCCCTCTGATCTGTCCTGTGCTATCCTGTATACATGTCATGTATATATCCCCCTCTGATCTGTCCTGTGCTATCCTGTATACCTTTCATGTATATATCCTCCTCTGATCTGTCCTGTTCTATCCTGTATACCTGTCATGTATATATCCCCCTCTGATCTGTCCTGTGCTATCCTGTATACCTGTCATGTATATATCCCCCTCTGATCTGTCCTGTGCAATCCTGTATACCTGTCATGTATATATCCCCCTCTGATCTGTCCTGTGCTATCCTGTATACCTGTCATGTATATATCCCCCTCTGATCTGTCCTGTGCTATCCTGTATACCTGTCATATGTGTGTGTATACATAATTCTTTAATTTGCTCTGTGCTATCCTGTATACCTGTCATGTATATATCCTCCTCTGATCTGCTCTGTGCTATCCTGTATACCTGTCATGTATATATCCCCCTCTGATCTGTCCTGTATACCTGTCATGTATATATCCCCCTCTGATCTGTCCTGTGCAATCCTGTATACCTGTCATGTATATATCCCCCCTCTGATCTGTCCTGTGCTATCCTGTATACCTGTCATGTATATATCCTCCTCTGATCTGTCCTGTTCTATCCTGTATACCTGTCATGTATATATCCCCCTCTGATCAGTCCTGTGCTATCCTGTATACCTGTCATGTATATATCCCCTTCTGATCTGTCCTGATCTGTGCTGTATACCTGTCATGTATATATCCTCCTCTGATCTGCTCTGTGCTATCCTGTATACATGTCATGTATATATCCCCCTCTGATCTGTCCTGTGCTATCCTGTATACCTTTCATGTATATATCCTCCTCTGATCTGTCCTGTTCTATCCTGTATACCTGTCATGTATATATCCCCCTCTGATCTGTCCTGTGCTATCCTGTATACCTGTCATGTATATATCCCCCTCTGATCTGTCCTGTGCTATCCTGTATACCTGTCATGTATATATCCCCCTCTGATCTGTCCTGTGCAATCCTGTATACCTGTCATGTATATATCCCCCTCTGATCTGTCCTGTGCTATCCTGTATACCTGTCATGTATATATCCCCCTCTGATCTGTCCTGTGCTATCCTGTATACCTGTCATATGTGTGTGTATACATAATTCTTTAATTTGCTCTGTGCTATCCTGTATACCTGTCATGTATATATCCTCCTCTGATCTGCTCTGTGCTATCCTGTATACCTGTCATGTATATATCCCCCTCTGATCTGTCCTGTATACCTGTCATGTATATATCCCCCTCTGATCTGTCCTGTGCAATCCTGTATACCTGTCATGTATATATCCCCCCTCTGATCTGTCCTGTGCTATCCTGTATACCTGTCATGTATATATCCTCCTCTGATCTGTCCTGTTCTATCCTGTATACCTGTCATGTATATATCCTCCTCTGATCTGTCCTGTGCTATCCTGTATACCTGTCATGTATATATCCCCCTCTGATCTGTCCTGTGCTATCCTGTATACCTGTCATCTATATATCCCCCTCTGATCTGTCCTGTGCTATCCTGTATACCTGTCATGTATATATCCTCCTCTGATCTGTCCTGTTCTATCCTGTATACCTGTCATGTATATATCCCCCTCTGATCTGTCCTGTGCAATCCTGTATACCTGTCATGTATATATCCCCCCTCTGATCTGTCCTGTGCTATCCTGTATACCTGTCATGTATATATCCTCCTCTGATCTGTCCTGTGCTATCCTGTATACCTGTCATGTATATATCCTCCTCTGATCTGTCCTGTGCTATCCTGTATACCTGTCATGTATATATCCTCCTCTGATCTGTCCTGTGCTATCCTGTATACCTGTCATGTATATATCCCCCTCTGATCTGTCCTGTGCTATCCTGTATACCTGTCATGTATATATCCCCCTCTGATCTGTCCTGTGCTATCCTGTATACCTGTCATGTATATATCCCCCTCTGATCTGTCCTGTGCTATCCTGTATACCTGTCATATGTGTGTGTATACATAATTCTTTAATTTGCTCTGTGCTATCCTGTATACCTGTCATGTATATATCCTCCTCTGATCTGCTCTGTGCTATCCTGTATACCTGTCATGTATATATCCCCCTCTGATCTGTCCTGTATACCTGTCATGTATATATCCCCCTCTGATCTGTCCTGTGCAATCCTGTATACCTGTCATGTATATATCCCCCCTCTGATCTGTCCTGTGCTATCCTGTATACCTGTCATGTATATATCCCCCTCTGATCTGTCCTGTGCTATCCTGTATACCTGTCGTATATATCCCCTTCTGATCTGTCCTGATCTGTCCTGTATACCTGTCATGTATATACCCCCCTCTGATCTGTCCTGTGATATCCTGTATACCTGTCATGTATATATCCCCCTCTGATCTGTCCTGTGCTATCCTGTATACCTGTCATGTATATATCCCCCTCTGATCTGTCCTGTGCTATCCTGTATACATGTCATGTATATATCCCCCTCTGATCTGTCCTGTGCTATCCTGTATACATGTCATGTATATATCCCCCTCTGATCTGTCCTGTGCTATCCTGTATACATGTCATGTATATATCCCCCTCTGATCTGTCCTGTGCTATCCTGTATACATGTCATGTATATATCCCCCTCTGATCTGTCCTGTTCTATCCTGTATACCTGTCATGTATATATCCTCCTCTGATCTGTCCTGTGCTATCCTGTATACCTTTCATGTATATATCCCCCTCTGATCTGTCCTGTGCTATCCTGTATACCTGTCATGTATATATCCCCCTCTGATCTGTCCTGTGCTATCCTGTATACCTGTCATGTATATATCCTCCTCTGATCTGTCCTGTTCTATCCTGTATACCTGTCATGTATATATCCCCCTCTGATCTGTCCTGATCTGTCCTGTATACCTGTCATGTATATATCCTCCTCTGATCTGTCCTGTTCTATCCTGTATACCTGTCATGTATATATCCTCCTCTGATCTGTCCTGTGCTATCCTGTATACCTTTCATGTATATATCCCCCTCTGATCTGTCCTGTGCTATCCTGTATACCTGTCATGTATATATCCCCCTCTGATCTGTCCTGTGCTATCCTGTATACCTGTCGTATATATCCCCTTCTGATCTGTCCTGATCTGTCCTGTATACCTGTCATGTATATACCCCCCTCTGATCTGTCCTGTGATATCCTGTATACCTGTCATGTATATATCCCCCTCTGATCTGTCCTGTGCTATCCTGTATACCTGTCATGTATATATCCCCCTCTGATCTGTCCTGTGCTATCCTGTATACATGTCATGTATATATCCCCCTCTGATCTGTCCTGTGCTATCCTGTATACATGTCATGTATATATCCCCCTCTGATCTGTCCTGTGCTATCCTGTATACATGTCATGTATATATCCCCCTCTGATCTGTCCTGTGCTATCCTGTATACATGTCATGTATATATCCCCCTCTGATCTGTCCTGTTCTATCCTGTATACCTGTCATGTATATATCCTCCTCTGATCTGTCCTGTTCTATCCTGTATACCTTTCATGTATATATCCTCCTCTGATCTGTCCTGTGCTATCCTGTATACCTGTCATGTATATATCCTCCTCTGATCTGTCCTGTGCTATCCTGTATACCTGTCATGTATATATCCTCCTCTGATCTGTCCTGTGCTATCCTGTATACCTGTCATGTATATATCCTCCTCTGATCTGTCCTGTGCTATCCTGTATACCTGTCATGTATATATCCTCCTCTGATCTGTCCTGTGCTATCCTGTATACCTGTCATGTATATATCCTCCTCTGATCTGTCCTGTGATGTCCTGTCATGTTGGTTTCAATGCCCCAGACTAAGCCCCTCCCCTGATGTCAGCCTTGAGCTCTTGTGATTGGTCGCTGGGCGTTATGTAGCATTCAGAGCTGGGAAGGTGATCTGGGAGTAGTGGGGGAGGGGTGACACATCTCACCTTGTTATGGGCATGCTGGTTCCAGGGCAGTGACTCCTCACCATCCAATCACAGACTCCCATGGGCTTCCCTACAGGTGACAAATGGCGCAGTGCAGCTCTTTGGTGGGTTTTGTCGGTCTGATGGCGACATAAATCTGAATTCTCAGAGAGGTGTATGAGCGGCTCTGTCACATGTGATCACTGAAGAGTGGCGCCCCCTTTGTGTGCGACATAAAAATCGCAGCGTGATTTCACACAGGATCACAAAACGCTGAATGTGAACGCCGCTCCAAGCTGACCGCACACCAGTAGAACTTTGTTTGAGAAGTGAGTTTTTGGGACGTTGGTCTGATTATCTGATTGTTAGTGGGGTCATAGCGACTATCGATTTACACCGTAGTGACGAGGAAAATCGAAGAAACTGCGCCCTTCTGATGGGAAAAATTGGAGGCGCAAATCAGGCGCAGAATCCAAAACCACGGGGGCTGCAATCGATCGCCATTTTTCAGGGTCTTCTTTGAAATGCGTCGATCCCTTCAATGAGGGTCACACTCGGCTTCCTGCGAACGGGCGATTTTGTGCGTTTATTTTTTTTTTTTAGCGCATTTTCACACAGCATGCACAGAGCGGCCCATTCATTTCAATGGGTTGTCCGATACGCACCAAAGAAGCTCCCGTACACTTTCTGGGCGTTAAGCGCCACGCGTTCTGATTCCATTTTCCTGCGTTTTAACGTACAGAAAAACGCAGGTCTGGGGTGCCATTTAACAATAAAGCTTCATTCACACCATGGCATTCCAGATCGTGGGCGGAATTGCTGCGATTCCTGAATCAGTGCAAAACACGGGACGCACTTATCTTCAATGGCACTCCAAACATGGCGCGATTTTGCCACGATTCTTGCCCAACAAATTGCGCCAAAATCACACAAACAAAATAGCAGGACGCGAGTCACCCCACCCAATGGCAGTCGTTCTTATGGGTGACAGGCGTCCCGCGGTTCTGTTTAGCCCGGGTTTCCACTATTGTGACCTGAAAGTCCTGCGATTTTTGATGCGACTTGAAGCAATGCCTGTGTATTCCTAAGATCTATGGACCTCAAGTCGCATCAAAGTCATACCAAAGTAGTGAAGGGACTGACTTGAAGTTGCACAGATATGAACAGTACTCATTGGAAAACATGGGGGACGACTTGTCATGCGACTTTGCAGTCCCAAGTCGCATGACAATTTCCACTAGTGGAGACGTAGCCTTATGCGACTTTGCCGCCATTTGTCTTTTGGGGCGACAGGCGTCCTGCGATTTTGTTTGCACGATTTTGAGGCGATTTGGCTTTTGGGCGACAGGCATCCTGCGATTTTATTTGCGCAGTTGGACTCCGTTTCCGCTAGTGAAACTTGTCATGCAACTTTGGACAGAAAGTCGCACGACAAGTCACAGCCCATTGATTTCAATGGCACCCGTTCCAAACTATGCGACTTAAAGTTGCATTGATTTTTAAAAGGTTCCTGCACTACTTTGATGCAACTTTCATCCAGAGACTGTAAAGTGGGATCAAAGCTGCACTCAAAGTCACACTCTAAATCGCATGACTTTAGGGTTGCAATAGCGGAAATGTAGCCTTATGCCGTGATTTGTCTTTCGGGCTGACAGGCGTCCCGCCATATTGTTTATGCGATTTTGCGGCAATTTGTCTTATAGGCGACAGGCGTCCCGCCATTTTGTTTGCGTGATTTTGCGGCGATTGTCTTTTAGGCGACAGGCGTCCCGCCATTTTGTTTGTGCGATTTTGCGGCGATTTTGTCTTTTGGCGACAGGCATCCTGGGATTTTGCTTTTTGGGCGACAGGCGTCCCGCCATTTTGTTTGCGCAATTTTGAGGCGCTTTGTCTTTCTGGCGATAGGCGTCCCGCCATTTTGTTTGTGTGATTTTGCAGCGATTTGTCTTTTGAGTGACAGGCGACCTACGATTTTATTTGTGCGATTTTGCGGCGATTTGTCTTTTGGGCGACAGGCATCCCGTCATTTTGTTTACGCGATTTTGTCTTTTGGGAGACAGGCGTCCTGCGATTTTGTCTTTTGGGCGACAGGCGTCCCGCCATTTTGTTTGCGCAATTTGTCTTTTGGGTGACAAGTGTCCTGCCATTTTTGTCTTTTGGGCGACAGGCGTCCCGCCATTTTGTTTGTGTGATTTTGCAGCGATTTGTCTTTCGGGCGACAGGCGTCCCGCCATTTTGTTTGTGTGATTTTGCAGCGGTTTGTCTTTTGAGTGACAGGCAACCTACCATTTTGTTTGTGCAATTTTGCGGCGATTTTGTCTTTTGGGGGAGAGTAGTCCTGCGATTTTGCGACGATATGTCTTTTGGGCGACAGGCGCCCCGCCACATTATTTGCGCGATCTTGCGGCCATTTGTCTTTTGGGTGCCAGGCGTCCCAGTTTTACCGCCCCCCTTGAACGGTGACATGCAGCTTCTTATGGCTGTAAACAACGCATGTCCCTTTCGGCGAGCGTTGCCGCCACCGAAACGCAGCTAATGCATGTCTATGGGGCTAGCCAGCAATTGCATGCAAAGCACAAGGCTTTTAAAGGGTTAAATCAGGCGGCAACCTATCAGAGGGGGCGGCAGTCCTCGCCACGTGTCTGAACGAGCTGTCAAGCAGGTTTTCCGACTTTCTGTAGGAACGCTCAAAACAAACTTCTACTGGTGTCTGTAGATTACAGGAATCTTCAAACGACGGCCCTCCAGCTGTTGTGGAACTACAAGTCCCATGAGGCATTGCAAAACTCTGACATTCACAGACATGACTCGGCATGATGGGAATTGTAGTTCCTGAACACCTGGAGGGCCGTAGTTTGAAGTCTCTTACTGTAGAACAAAGCAGCTGTTGTGTGGTGTTTGTGTAAGCAAAGGGTTAATATGGGGAGATGTGTGACTCCGCCCACAGAGCATGAAAACATTGGGGAGGGGGCGGGGCCCCGTGGGTGTGTTGTGAAGCCTCCCCTCTGTCTCTCATGCACACTCACCTTCCCCTGTCGGGGGGCGCCACTCCTGACTCTGTCCCCGGAGGAGACCTTCCCCCACCACGGTTGGCCCATGGCCAGCGTCAACTGCAAGGTGGCCGCCTCTCTGTTCAAGAGGACGCTGTGCCTGTCCCCGGCTCAGAGGTCTCTACTGACTGTCAGCAGGCTGCAGGAGAGGGGGCTGAGGGAAGGCCGCACCGTCCACAAGTGCTTTGCCCCCCACAATGCCCCCCTCTGCAGGTTTCATGCCGTCTCTTTACCCCGACAGGACAACATGAGCCCCAGTCTGAAGACCTGCTACAAGTACCTGAATGAGACCAGCCGCAGCTTCGCAGCCGTCATCCAGGCCCTGGACGGGGAGCTCCGGTGAGTGCGACTACAACCCCCTCCGGTTATTTGTACGGAGAAAGTTCCAGAAAAACCACCCTTGTGCACTGGAAGGGGTTAAATGCTTGTCCACAGGAACACACCCCTCCCCCTCTCCAATCAAAGCTGGAACCATCTAGTGTTACGTAGGACCAAAGGCAGAACTTTTCATTTTGGATAAAGTAATAGGACCCCCCCTGTCAGTTATTTATGTATTTGTTTTGCTATAGTTATCCCATCGGGGAGATTTCCCTTCACTTCCTGTCACAAAGCCACAACAGGATGTGAGAGGAAGTCCCTTCAGAGTGAGGAAATCCCCTGCTTGTCACCAGAATTAGTGTCTCAAGTCGAAGGAAATCCAAAGTGAGGGAACCCCTTTGCCTGTCGTCTGAACTAGTGTCCCCATTGGGGAGATCTCCCTTCACTTCATGCCCTATAGCTAGGAAAGGACTTGAGAGGAAATCCCTGCTTGTCACCAGAATTAGTGTCTCAAGTCATAGGAACTAGTGTCCTCTTTGGGGAGATTTCCCTTCACTTCCTGTCCCATAACAACAACAGGATGTGAGAGGAAATCCCCGCTTGTCGCCAGAATTAGTGTCTCAAGTCATAGGAAACCCCCAGGTTGTCACCTGAACTAGTGTCCCCATTGGGGAGATTTCCCTTCACTTCCTGTCCTATAGCTAGGACAGAACATGAGAGGAAATCTCTCCAAAGTGAAGGGATCTTTGGTTATCACCAAAATTAGTGTCCTCCATTTGGGAGACTTCCCTTCCTATAGCCTAAACAGGATGTGAGAAGAAATCCCTCCCAGAGTGAGGAAATCCCCTGCTTGTCACCAGAATCAGTTTCTCAATTCGAAGAAAATCTCTCCAAAGTGAGGGAACCCCTTGCTTGTCATCCGAACTAGTGTCCCCATCGGGGAGATTTCCCTTCACTTCCTGTCTCAAAGCCACAACAAGATGTGAGAGGGAGTCCCTGCTTGTCACCAGAATTCGTGTCCCAGTTTAAAGGAAATCTCCCCAAAGTGAGGGAATCCCTTGCTTGTTATCTGAACTAGTGTCCCCATTGGGGAGATTCCCCTTCACTTCCTGTCCCATAGCGACAACAGGATGTGAGGGAACCCCCAGGTTGTCGCCTGAACTTGTGTGCCCATTATGGAGATTACCCTTCACTTCCTGTCCTATAGCTAGGACAGTACATGAGAGGAAATCTCTCCAAAATTAGTGTCTCCATTTGGGAGACTTCCCTTCCCATAGCCTAAACAGGATGTGAGAGGAAATCCCTGCTTGTCACCAGAATTAGTTTCTCAAGTTGAAGGAAATCCCTCCAAAGTGAGGGAACCCCTTTCTTGTCGTCTGAACTAGTGTCCTCATTGGGGAGATCTCCCTTCACTTCCTGTCCTATAGCTAGAAAAGGACTTGAGAGGAAATCCCTCCAAAGTGAGGAAATCCCTGCTTGTCACCAGAATAAGTGTCTCCATTGGGGAGACTTCCCTTCCCATAGCCTAAACGGGAAGTGATAGGAAATCCCTCCAAAGTGAGGGAACCCCTGGTTGTCCTTATTAGGGAGATTTCCCTTAACTTCCTGTCCCAAAGCCACAACAGGAAGTGAGGTAATCCCTCCAAGGTTGTCAGCAGAATTCGTTTGGGATATTCCACTTCACTTCCTGTGCCAAAGTCACAACAGGACACGAGAGGAAATCTTTCACCCTGTCACCAGAATTAGTCCCAAGTTAAAGGAACTCCTGGTTGTCACCAGAATTGATGTCCTCATTGGGGAGACATCCCTTCCCTCAACTTCCTGTCTCATAACCAAAACAGGAAGTGAGAAGAAATGCCTCCAAAGTGATGGAAGCCCTGGTTGTCATCAGAAATAGTGTCCCCATTGGGGAGAGTTCCCTTGACTTCCTGTCCCAAAGCCACAATGGGATTTAAGAGAAAATCCCAGCTTGTCACCAGAATTAGTGTCCCCCTTAGGGATATTCCCCTTTCATTTCCTGTGCCATAGTAACAACAGGAGGGAAGAGGGAATCCCTGCTTGTCAGCAGAATTGGTGTCCCCGTTTGGGATATTCCACTTCACTTCCTGTGCCAAAGTCACAACAGGACACAAGAAGAAATCTTTCACCCTGTCACCAGAATTAGTCCCAAGTGATAGGAACCCCTGGTTGTCACCAGAATTAGTGTCCTCATTGGGGAGATTTCCCTTCACTTCCTGTCCCGTAGCCACAACAGGACAGGAGAGAAAATCCCTCCAAAGTGAGGGAATCCTTGGTTATCACCAGAAGTAGTGTCCCTATTGGATGATTTCCCCTCTTTTCCTGTTCTATTGAACGTAGAATTCACATTTGTTGATGAGAGTAAATCGTACAAATAGAGGAGGTGACACAGACAACAATAAAACCTGACAGTGGGGCTAATCCCTCTCCCCTCCCTCCAAAACAAATCTTTGCCTTTTAGTTCTACTCTAAGTTTAATGTTGTGAGGAAGGATTGGAAACCCTCTTCCCTGCTTTACCGTCCGAGACTCCATAAGAGAGATTTTCCCTCACTTCCTGTCCTGGTGACAACAGTTAATGGGGACAAATCTGAAAAAAAAAAGGGATACAGACAGCAATGAAAACTGATGGGGGGTGGAGGAGGGGTTCTAGTTTTCCCCTATGATAAAAGATGTTTTATTTCTCTCTGTGTTAACTGGTCATACATTATACAATCTTATTGTACAATTCTCCTTTAGATTTACAATAACTAGAGGGTGCAACAAATGGAAACTTTGGTACCGAAAATATAGGAT
Source organism: Lithobates clamitans (assembly GCA_037952925.1). NCBI lineage: Eukaryota > Metazoa > Chordata > Amphibia > Anura > Ranidae > Lithobates > Lithobates clamitans. The sequence goes on from JBBGZY010001007.1 coordinate 1,450,344, forward strand.
ACACTTGGCTGAAAATATATATATATAAAAAAAAATATATTTATTATTGTTATTATTATTATTATTATTATTTATATTATTATTATTATTATTATTATTATTATATATTATGTATTATTATTATATTTGACTATTTAATATGAATTTATTGTTGGCCATTATCGGCGTAAGAAAAATGTATCTTTTCTCTATGTAAGTCTCCACACTGGTCCGTTGCTCTTCTGTTGTGGGGTAAAAATCCTGCTTGTTGCATTCTTGATCAGTTACAGTATAATTTCGGTGATCTGAATACTTTTAAGTGCAAAGGAGGGATTGGAGGTCTTCTAGACCCCCGATCCCTCCATAAAGAGTACCTGTCACCACCTATTACTGTCACAAGGGATGTTTACATTCCTTGTGACAGCAATAAAAGTGATCAGATTTTTTTTTTTTTTTTTTAAAAGGGACAATGTAAAAATAATTTTTTTTTTTATTTTTTTAAGTGCCCCCGTCCCCATGGCAAAGAAAGCGCATACACAAGTCGTACCCGCAAATGTAAACCTTTGTTCAAATCACACATGTGAGGCATCGCCGCGATTGTTAGAGTGAGAGCAATAATTGTAGCAAAAGACCTCATGTGTAACTCTAACCTTTTTTTAAAGCATCGCCTATGGAGATTTTTAGGTACTGTAGTTTGTCGCCATTCCACAAGTGTGCGCAATTTCAAAACATGACATATTGGGTATCTATTTACTCGGTGTAACATCATCTTTCACATTATACAAAAAAATTGGGCTAACTTTACTGAGTTTTTTTTTTTTTTTTTTTTTTTTTTTACATTCATGAAATGTATTCCCCCCCCCCCCCCCCCCCAAAAAAAAAATGTGTTTGAAAGACCGCTGCGCAAATACAGTGTGACATAAAATATTGCAACGATTGCCATTTTGTTCTCTGCAAAATAAAAATAATATAATATATAATATATAAATAATATATATATGTGTGTGTGTGTGTGTGTGTGTGTGTGTGTGTGTGTGTATGTCTGTATGTTCTAGGTAATTTACTACCGGTAGCAAAAAATCCGGATTTAACTTGTAAGCAACAAATGTCAGAAATAGGCTTAAGCATGAAAGGGTTAAAGTTGTATTGCAGGAAAAACGTTAAAAACTGTAAGGATGGAGTACATAACTGTCATATATGTTCACCCAGACTCAGAGCCCCCCCTGCCAGAAAGCACAATCAGGTCATTGATTTATTCCCTGCCGTAGATACAAAAACCTGTCCACTCAGAAGTGATATTTCCATGTTTGGCAGGTGTTAAAGGGTTAAACCACCCGGTCTTTCTGTGTACACACACACACACACACACACACACACACACACACACACACACACACACACACACACACACACGCGATGATTACGGTATTTGGCTGTCAATGTTGCAATGATGAGGATGTCTCTGATGAGTCACTAACGACAATTTGTATTTTTGTTCTTTTCCAACCCCTCTGCACACAATGATCAGTAGCAGTTGGTGTGTAGTAAAGTGACATATCTGGGGGAGGGGTGATATTTTGGTGTGTAGTAAAGTGACATATCTGGGGGAGGGGTGATATTTTGGTGTGTAGTAAAGTGACATATCTGGGGGGGGGGTGATATTTTGGTGTGTAGTAAAGTGACATTTCCGGGGGGGAGGGGTGATATTTTGGTGTGTAGTAAAGTGACATTTCCGGGGGTGATATTTTGGTGTGTCATTTTACACCATATCTCGCCTGTGCTGGGCTGATGATTTGTGTACGGCTCCTCCCATAACATGCTGCATGTTTACTCTCTGCATTCTCTACACGCTGATGGTGACATTGGGATCAGAGTCGTTGTGATCCTCCGGTCATTGCATGTGATATCCTGACCCTTGTATAAATACCCTTGGATGGGGTGCAGGCTGACAGTAACATGAGGGGGGGGGGGGGGGATTTTGGTACAGCTGTGCATAGAAACCAATCAGCCTCCAGGTTTAAGCCCTGGTTCACGTTGATGCTACTTTGAAATCGTGCGACTTCAGTTGATTTCAGGTGCTACTTTGCTGACATCTGCCTCTTCATGCACAGATGTCTATGCAAGTCGCACCCGAAATCGCAAAAAATAGGGCAGGAAACTTTTTATCAAATTGATGTGGTACTGCAAAGTCGGAGTCGCACCGATTTTTAGAATGGTTCTATTGCCAACAATAGGGTGTGACTTGTCGTGCGTTTTTGGAACTGTCAAATTGCATGGCAAGTCACACCGGTGTGAACGGGGGGGGGGGGCTTATTGTCAAAGTTTAATTGAAGTTAGAAGCTGATTGGTTACCATGTACAGGTGCACCAGTTTTAGTAAATTGAAGTACCATAATTGTGATCCTCCAGTCATTAGATATGATCACCTGACCCCTGTATAAATCTCCTTAGATGGGGTGCACACTGTCAGTGACATGGGGTCCTGGGATCAGAGTAATTGTGATCTCCAGTCATTAGATATGATCACCTGATCCCTGTATAAGTCTCCTTAGATGGGGTGCACACTGTCAGTGACATGGGGTCCTGGGATCAGAGTAATTGTGATCTCCAGTCATTAGATATGATCACCTGATCCCTGTATAAATCTCCTTAGGTGGGGTGCACACTGTCAGTGACATGGGGTCCTGGGATCAGAGTAATTGTGATCTCCAGTCATTAGATATGATCACCTGACCCTTGTATAAATCTCCTTAGGTGGGGTGCACACTGTCAGTGACATGGGGTCCTGGGATCAGAGTAATTGTGATCTCCAGTCATTAGATATGATCACCTGACCCTTGTATAAATCTTCTTAGATGGGGCGCACAGCAGAATGAAGGCAGTCACATGGCTGAGGCTGGGTTCACACTATTGCGATTTGGATGCAGATTTCCCAGCATCCAATTTGCATGTCAGGCGACTGACTGACTGTTTTAGCCAGCTCCTAATGAATCGGTCAATATTCGATTGGTGGGTGGTACTGGCCTGACATCCTTTAATCAAAAAATTAGGTGGAGAATTCTTGGCCGAACAGCACCTGTGTTCAATTCGATCCACTCATTGTTCAGGTATTCTGACAGCTGCAGGTGCTGTGGCTGCTCAGCAGTGCAGTAAAGCACACATTTCGGCTGTACCGTATAACACAGCAGTGCAATAAAGCAGGGGTCCCCAACCACCAGGCCGCAGCCTACTACCGGGCGGTGGCCTCTCTGCAGCCGGGTCTTGGGGGCGGGATTCATGGGAGAGCCAGGCGGGCGGGTGGATGAGTGAAGCGGGTGTGTGTGCAGAGATGACATCCTCTCTCTACCTGCCCTATATTACCGCTCTTCCGCCCTCACAGGGCGGGCCTCTTTTAATGTTGGAGGTGCGGCGGGAGCAGAGAGATAACATCATCACTCACCTCCTGCCCCACATCACCACTCTCCTGCCCTCACTTAGAACAGACCACTGCAGAGGCCTGTGCTAAATGGACCAGTGTTGCCACCAGTGCAGTGAGTATCCTCATCTGGTGGCACTGGCAGGTGACAATTCACATCTGGTGGCAGGTGTCGTAACAATCCAGATCTGGTGGCACTGGCAGGTGACAATCCACATCTGGTGGCAGGTGACAATCCACATCTGGTGGCAGGTGACAATCCACATCTGGTGGCAGGTGACAATCCACATCTGGTGGCACTGGCAGGTGACAATTCACATCTGGTGGCAGGTGTCGTAACAATCCAGATCTGGTGGCACTGGCAGGTGACAATCCACATCTGGTGGCAGGTGACAATCCACATCTGGTGGCAGGTGACAATCCACATCTGGTGGCAGGTGACAATCCACATCTGTTGGCACTGGCAGGTGACAATCCATATCTGGTGGCAGGCGACGTAGCAAGTGACAATCCGCATCTGGTGGCAGTCAAAATGACAATCCACATCTGATGGCAGGCAGCATGGAAAGTGACTAACTGCATCTGGTGGCAGGCAAGGTGGCAAGTGACGAGCTGCATCTGGTGGCAGGCAATGTGGCAAGTGACAATCCACATCTGGTGGCAAGTGACAAGCTTTATATGGTGACAGGTGACAGTGGCGATTGACACGCTCAGGGCTCCCACTGATTCTGCATTATGGCGAGTTAAACTATTTCATTTTAGAATGTAATAATAGAAATAATGCGCTTCAATAACCCTGACACCAAAACAACCATGGTGCCGAGATGATTGAAGCTCTAACACCAGCCATTGCCCACTAAACAGTGCTTATCCCCCCCACGCGCTGGCACACTGGCTGGGGTGGTGCCATGTGCAACAGTATAGCTCCTGCTGCCCAACCCACAGTTTTTTGCATTTATAGTGTGGCCCCAGGCTGTTTTCTTTAGTAAGGTGTTTACTTGCCCAGGGAAGGAACAACTTGTCATGCGACTTTGCAGTCCCAAGTCGCATGACAAGTTGCACTAGTGGAAACCGAGCGTTAGTTGTGCTTAAGCCTAGGTTCACGCTGACAACGGGAATGAAATTGCGCGAGTTCAGCTGAACTTGCACGATTTCATTCCCGCATGTCAGTCCCGACTTGGGAGTGGGGGTGATTTCAGAGACATCATCTGTGCGGGTTTCTGCACAGGTGTCTATTAAAAATGCAGCCCCAAAGTCACCAAAAGTAGTTTCTGTACTACTTTTGGGAATCGGTGCGCCAGAAATAGCCACCAATTTGGCATGCGATTGAACATGTCAAATCGCTGCAATGTGAACCAGGGCTTGAGCTGTATGGTTCCCACTTTGATAGAAGTTTTTTTACAGTTACCAGGTTAGAGTTACAGAGGAGGTATAGTGCTAGAATTATTGCTCTTGCTCTGACGATCGTGGCGATACCTCACATGTGTGATTTGAACACCGTTTACATTTGCGGGTGCGACTTCCGCAAGCTGACGGGGGCGCTTTAAAAAAAAAAAAAAATTTCTTATTTATTTTAATATTATTAAATTGTGTTTTAGGGGAAAAAAAAAATTGATCACTTTTCTTATTGCTGTCACAAGGAATATAAACATCCCTTGTGACAGTAATAGGTGGTGACAGGTACTCTTTATAGAGGGATCTGGGGTCTAACGGACCTCCAATCCCTCCTTTACACTTCCGAAAACGACGATTCTGAATACTGTATATGTGTGTGTGTGTGTATATATATATATATATATATATTTTTTTTTTTTTAAATCCGGCGCCATTGGCAGCCGAGTAAACAGGAAGTGACGTTGTGACGTCGCTTCCGTGTTTACATTCAGGAAACTGGAATGAAGCCATTTAAGGCTTCGATCCGGTCTGTGGCTAGGTGCCGGATCGCAGATCGGTCTCCCGGTGGGACAGGAGGCCCGGTCAGAGTGGCGGGGGGGGGGGGATGTCCCCTCCCGCTCCTCTGGAATAACAATCGAGCAGCTTTTAGCCGCATCAGTTGTTATCCCTGGAAAGCCGATCGCCCGCTCTAAAAAAACGGTACCGGGATGATGCCTGCAGCTGCGGGCATCATCCCGGTATAATCACTGAAAGCCGAGGCCGGGCGGGTCATCCATATTAAGCGGGAGAAAAATAGAAAGGATTGATAGTGAAGTACTGTTGAGATAATGTGAATTTGCGCAATCTAGGTGCCACTTACAGAATATCTGAATCATGCGGGTGCGTCGCTAGTCGGCGTGCGTTCCACGGAGGGTGGAAATTACGTCGATGGTTTACGAAACCGGAAGTACGTCAACACGTTTTGCCCCTCCTCCAGGGCGTCGTCAAGGACATCACTTTCAGTTTCGAATGGTCAAATTTATATCCGAGGACCAATTGCCTCCTCTCACATCAGCCAATAGAAAAAAAAAATCCTTTTAGGTGTCAACACACCAACTTCTTTTTTTGTGACATTATTTCCTGTTTACATATTATGATTCAAAAGATTCTTTAATACAAATGATAAATATTATATTATTTAAAACAAGGTTATTACATTATTCTAAATAAAAATAAATGTGAAAATGAAAAATTTAATATAAAACCTAATGTATCAAACAAATACCAGTGTACCAAAAAATTCTACCAGTTGGACAGAAAGCAATTCGGATCCAATTCTATGCTTAAGCCAAAAGGACTCAATAGTGCTGAGCCTATGGATCCATTGGGTTTCATTCTGTGAAATAGCCTTTTTCAGATTGGATCCTCTCCAGTGCTCCTCTACCCAGATGTCTATGGAAATCACACCCTGAAGTTGCCAAAAGTAGTACAGAAACAACTTTTTAGTTGAAGGCTTCTTAATGGTCTCAGAAGCCTCTAGAGCTGCACGATTCTGGCCAAAATGAGAATCACAATTTTTTTGCTTGGAAATAAAAAGATCACGATTGTCTCACGATTCTCGCGACGTAAAATCTTTCACATTATACAAAAAAAATTGGGCTAACTTTACTGGTTGGTTTTTTGGGTTTTTTTTTTAAATTAATTAAAGTAATTTTTTCCCAAAAAATTGCATTTGAAAGACCACTGCGCAAATACATGTGACATAAAATAATGCAACAACCACTAAAAAAAACATATAATGTTTGGGGGTTCTAAGTAATTTTCTAGCAAAAAAAAAAATTATTTTAACTTGAAACCAACAAATGTCAGAAAAAGGTTTAGTGGTTAAACATTCCAAATTTACATACAGAAGTCTATTCCTTTGATGTAAAAGACAAATTGATACAATGTTTAGACTTGACATTCCACTGATAGAATGTTTTAAAACTTGGCAGACTGCCCAAACTTTCCTCATTTACACCGAAGTCTATTCCATTGACAAATTGTTACAATGTTTATACTTAAGTTCAACTGCTAAAGAATGTTATGATTCTTGGCAGACTGCCCAGTTTTTTTCTCTTCCTATTCTTTTGATGGCTGTGTTCTCAGAAGAGCAGAGAATTCTTTGCTTAGCAAGAATCCTAAAACACTTCTTTTCAAGATTGCAACGGGGAAAAAATCGTGATAACTATTCTTGATGATTAATCGTGCAGCTCTAGAAGCCTCCAACTAAAGCCATTGACACAAGCATGTTGATATGGGCCCTTAGCCTGCATGGTCCTAGTGATGATTTGCATTGGTTGCACACATTGAGTGCCTGCTTTCTGTTCTCCACAGGCATGCAGTCTGTATCTTCTATCTGGTTCTGCGAGCTCTGGACACTGTGGAGGATGACATGACCATAGGCCTGGAGACCAAAATCCCCATGCTGCACAACTTCCACACCTTCCTCTACGAGGCTGACTGGAGGTTCGTGGACAGCAAAGAGAAGGATCGCCAGGTGCTTGAGGACTTCCCAACAGTGAGTCATTGTTCTGAATTCAATTATTATACGTGTGTGTGTGTGTGTGTGTGTGTGTGTGTGTGTGTGTGTGTGTGTGTGTGTATCCACAGTGCTTCACTTTCTCCACATTTTGTTATGTCACAACCTTATTCCAAAATAGATTAAATTTAATTATTTTTCTCAAAATTCTACAAACAATACCCCATAATGACAACGTGAAAGAAGTTTGTTTGAAATCTTTGCAAATTTCTTACAAATAAAAAAGGAAAAAAATCCCAGGTACGTAAGTATTCACAGCCTTTGCCACGACACTCAACATTGAGCTCAGGTGCATCCGGTTTCCACTGATCATCCTTGAGATGTTTCTACAACTTGATTGGAGTCCACCTGTGGTAAATTCAGTTGATTGGACATGATTTGGAAAGGTCCCACAGTTAACAGTGCATGTCAGAGCACAAACCAAGCCATGAAGTCCAAGGAATTGTCTGTAGACCTCCGAGACAGGATTGTATCGAGGCACAGATCTGGGGAATGGTAGAGAAACATTTCTGCAGCATTGAAGGTTCCAATGAGCACAGTGGCCTCCATCATCCGTGAATGGAAGCCGTTTGGAACCACCAGGACCCTTCCTAGAGCGGGCCACCCAGCTAAACTGAGTGATTGGTACAGAAGGGCCTTAGTCAGGGAGGTGACCAAGAACCTGACAGAGCTCCAGCGTTTCTCTGTGGAGAGAGGAGGACCTTCCAGAAGGACAACTTTTGCAGCACTCCACCAATCAGGCTTGTATGGTAGAGTGGCCAGATGGAAGCCATTCCTCAGTAAATGGCACATGCCAGCCCACCTGGAGTTTGCCGAAAGGCACCTGAAGGACTCTCAGACCATGAGAAGCAAAATTCTGTGGCCTGATTGGCAAGTGTCATGTCTGGAGGAAACCAGGCACTGCTCATAACCTGGCCAATGCAATCTCTACAGTGAAGCATGGTGGTGGCGGCATTATGCTGTGGAGATGTTTTTCAGCGGCAGGAACTGGGAAACTAGTCAGGATCGAGGGAAAGATGAATGAATGCCGCAATGTATAGAGACGTCCTTGATGAAAACCTGCTCCAGAGCACTCTGGACCTCAGACTGGGGTGCATCTTCCAACAGGACAACGACCCTAAGCACACAGCCAAGATAACAAAGGAGTGGATACAGGACAACTCTGTGAATGTCATTGAGTGGCCGAGCCAGAGCCCAGACTTGAACCTCTTTAAGATCCTCAGAGAGTTCTTTGCCATGAGGTGCCATGTTGAACTTCCAGTGGTCAGTATGAGAGTGAGAGCGATAACGCCAAATTTAACACACCTGCTCCCCATTCACTTCACACTTGAGACCTTGTAACACTAACAAGTCACATGACAATCGGACGTTTTCACTCAGGGGTGAACTGACTTTTGTTGCCAGTGGTTTAGACATTAATGGCTGTGTGTTGAGTTATTTTGAGGGGAAAGCAAATTTACACTGTTATACAAGCTGTACACTCACTACTTTACATTGTAGCAAAGTATCATTTCTTCAGTGTTGTCACATGAAAAGATGTATGTATGTAGGGCTTTTTTTTTTTTTTTTTTTCAGCGGGAACGCAGTTCCGGTACCACCAGCACTGAATGTATGTAATGGCAATGTGCTGGGGGGTCTTTTGACACTGGCTGCTGAGGAATCTATTGTCACTAGAGGGGATCTATTTTTGCATAGGGGTCTATTGTTCCTGGGGGGGGGGGGGGGTCCTATGTTGCTTTGAGGAATCTACTGTTGAGGGAGAGGTCTACTGATGTTGACTGCTGGAGGGTCTGTTGATGCTGGCTGCCAGGAGATCTGTTGTTGCTTGGCTGGTATTTTGTTGCATGGAGTTTATTATCGCTGGGGGGGGATCTATCTTGCTGTCTTTCTTGTTCTCATTAACAAATTCCATAAAAATGTACTTGGCACCACAATATGGTACTTGGTTCTGTAGTCTCTAAAAGGGGCTGTACTGAGAGGTGGGTAGGGGGTGGAACTGAGAGACAGTGATCTGAGGTGGGTAGGGGGCAGAGACAAGGGGTAACTCTCAGATGGGGGGAGTTCCTGCATGTATTCTCTGAGGAAAAAAAAGGTGTGTATGTTTCTACTACACTGCCACCATTTGTGGTGTTCTTACCATCCACTGATCTTCTATCATTGGAGTGTTTGTCTGGGCATTACCCAAATTTCCACCCTCATCTCCTTCCACAATAGTGCATGTCCCAGGATTCTTTTTTCTTTTTTCCTTTCACCAGGCTTGTAGAGCTTTTGCAAAAACAACTGCTGGGAGTTCAGTTTATATTGACGTAGCCATGTCCCCAGAACTACATCTCTCAAGAGACCTTTCCCTAAGCACAATGTGGGCAAACAGCATTTTTTTTTCAAAAGATAAAAAGTGGGGAAATATGCATCTGTTTCAGAGATGCCCTGACATACACTTTATCCCTGGATTGTAACTCCCTCCATCACCTTTTGCTATAATACTGCAGTAAAGTCGCAGGTCTCCCCTCCTGCTTTCTCTGTGGCTCTAGTGTTTAGTAAAGAAAAATGTTCCTGATTTCTGATGGCACTAAGCTGCTGTGTTCTCTTCCCGCTGTCAGATCTCCCTGGAGTTCAGGAACCTGGCTGGGGTCTACCAGGAGGTGATTGCTGACATCTGTCACAAGATGGGAGTGGGGATGGCGGAGTTCTTGGAGAAGCATGTGGAGTCTTTACTGGAATGGGACAAGGTAAGATTTGACATCTGATAATTCACTGCTCCCCATTTTCTTCATCATCATATGAGATTAGCCTACACTACACCGCACCTTCTCCATCACTATATACAAGATCTGCCTACACTACACTGCACCCTCTCCATCACTATATACAAGATCTGCCTACACTACACTGCACCTTCTCCATCACTATATACAAGATCTGCCTACACTACACTGCACCTTCTCCATCACTATATACAAGATCTGCCTACACTACACTGCACCTTCTCCATCACTATATACAAGATCTGCCTACACTACACTGCACCCTCTCCATCACTATATACAAGATCTGCCTACACTACACCGCACCTTCTCCATCACTATATACAAGATCTGCCTACACTACACTGCACCCTCTCCATCACTATATACAAGATCTGCCTACACTACACCGCACCTTCTCCATCACTATATACAAGATCTGCCTACACTACACCGCACCTTCTCCATCACTATATACAAGATCTGCCTACACTACATTGCACCTTCTCCATCACTATATACAAGATCTGCCTACACTACACTGCACCTTCTCCAACACTATATACAAGATCTGCCTACACTACACTGCACCCTCTCCATCACTATATACAAGATCTGCCTACACTACATTGCACCCTCTCCATCACTATATACAAGATCTGCCTACACTACATTGCACCTTCTCCATCACTATATACAAGATCTGCCTACACTACACCGCACCTTCTCCATCACTATATACAAGATCTGCCTACACTACACTGCACCTTCTCCATCACTATATACAAGATCTGCCTACACTACACTGCACCTTCTCCATCACTATATACAAGATCTGCCTACACTACACTGCACATTCTCCATCACTATATACAAGATCTGCCTACACTACACTGCACATTCTCCATCACTATATACAAGATCTGCCTACACTACACTGCACTGCACCTTCTCCATCACTAGATACAAGATCTGCCTACACTACACCACACCTTCTCCATCAGTATATGACAGTGGTGGTGAACCTTGGAACCCCAGATGTTTTGGAACTACATTTCCCATAATGCTCAACTACACTGCAGAGTGCATGAGCATCATGAGAAATGTAGTTCCAAAACATCTGGGGGGTGCCAAGGTTCGCCATCACTGCTATATGAGATCAGCCTACACTACACCTCATCTTCTCCATCACTATATATGATCCATCACTATATGAGATCAGCCTACACTGCACCCCATCTTCTCCATCACTATATGAGATCCGCCTACACTACACCCCATCTTCTCCATCACTATATGAGATCAGCCTACACTACACCCCATCTTCTCCATCACTATATGAGATCAGCCTACACCTACACTGCACCCCATCTTCTCCATCACTATATGAGATCAGCCTACACTACACCCCATCTTCTCCATCACTATATGAGATCAGCCTACACCTACACTACACCCCATCTTCTCCATCACTATATGAGATCAGCCTACACTACACCCCATCTTCCCCATCACTATATGAGATCAGCCTACACTACACCCCATCTTCTCCATCACTATACGAGATCAGCCTACACCTACACTACACCCCATCTTCTCCATCACTATATGAGATCAGCCTACACTACACCCCATCTTCCCCATCACTATATGAGATCAGCCTACACTACACCCCATCTTCTCCATCACTGTATATGAGATCAGCCTACACTAAACCCCATCTTCTCCATCACTGTATATAAGATTGGCCTGATGCGATGGACTGGTTGCCACTGCTGATCAAAATTCTAGCTGTTTTGACTTTAATACTTATCCTCTGGCTTCAATACTTTGAAAGTTATTTTCATAGAACAAGTATACAGATCAGGAAAGTCACAAGTCCCTTTACAGCCTTGTAAACTACTGTACTATGTTTAGAGTTCATTGTCCCAAATTGCTGCAACTTTTAAATAATCACATTTTATTAGATAATCATGCATTTAAATACATTTTGATTTTTGAAAGGTTATAGCAACTCAAAAAAAAAAGGCTTTTGCTCCAACCTTTGAATGGATGATAATTCCTATTATTATGTTTAATGTAGAGGGTTAAAGACTGGAAGTCAGCTGTTGGATCACCCTTTCTCAAGATTATTTCCAAACGTCCTCTTCTCTCATTTCCCCAATTATCCTCCCTTTTTAAATTCATTTTTGGTCAGTAAATGTAAAGTGTTAACCCCAATGAAACTGCGCTTAACAGACCCCTGTAATGCCATAAGCAAAACTGAGCATCTGTGATTCACTGAATTTCAGTTCTTTCAATGAAAGGTGTGAGCCAGGGACATCAAGGTTAGGGGGAAAAAAGAGCTAGATAATGCTGGATGTCTTCCAGCCAGAAAATAAAGTGGACTCTTTGTGACTTTCTTAAGGTTCTGATGTACAATGTGTGACGCTCACAGTGTGCAGTGAAATCAGAGAAAGCTATTTAAGTACAGCAGAGAAGCCTGTACAACTGTGCAGCCATATAAATCACCTCCAGGTATTTGATCTGCAGCTCCAAGGTTATATTTTATACTTCACTGACAATGGTTGCAGATTTTAAAGTGTTTTTTTTTTTTTTTTCTCCTTCACAGTACTGTCACTATGTGGCCGGTTTGGTGGGGATTGGTCTGTCCCGTCTGTTCTCTGCTTCTGAGCTGGAGGACCCCATTGTAGGAGATGACACAAGGCTTTCCAACTCCATGGGCCTGTTCCTGCAGAAGACTAACATCATTCGTGATTACCTGGAGGATCAGTTGGAAGGCCGAGAGTTCTGGCCGAAAGAGGCAAGTACAGCCAGCTCCTCTCCTATCTGAAATACCCATTGTGGGAGGGGAGGGATCATTTAATGTGACCGATTCAAGCAGAACTAAACTAGCCCTCACTCCAGCGTTGGGGTGCCCCAGAGATCCCTCACTGCCCATTGATTTTCTGGTTTTTAATCTTTGGACATTTTGATTGACCAGGTTGAGATGTCATGTTCATTCATCTCTGCAGATATGGAAATTGTACAGTATGCTGAGCGCAGCTTAGTGTTCAGTACAGACAGGCAAGTCAGAATTTTTTAACCCCTTCCTGCCCACCCTGCTGTCCTTTTTAAAAAGTTCTGAATGCCCAGAGGGGCATGACATGATTGGGAGCCAGTCCCACTGGCTACCGATCATTAGTGGGGATCAAGAACTCTGTTTGACATTTCAGACGTTGCACTGGGAGCGGACAATAAGCATGCTCTCAGCACAGTAGGTAGAAGGTCTTCCAGTAGCCAGTATTTCATATCTGTCATTCTGCCTATACCAGGTGTGGAGTAAATATGGGAAGAAGCTGTCGGACCTTGCCAAGCCGGAAAATATTGTGCCAGCCGTACAGTGTCTGAATGAGCTCATCACCAATGCTCTTCAACATGTGCCCGACGTTTTGCTGTACTTGTCCAGACTGCAAAACCAAAGTGTGTTCAACTTCTGCGCAATCCCTCAGGTGAGTGAGCCAATCTGACAGTAAATGGTAGATGTAAAGGTAAAGTGCAATGTATTTTTGGTGATGCTTTAAGATCATATTGTATTGTTTTATATTAAAGGAAAATCATACTGGTTTTGGTTGGCTTTATTTTTAAATGGGAAATAAATTCTAACTGTTTTGTCAAAAAAAAAAAAAAAAAAAGCAGGCAGAGGCCAAAGAACTGGTTACCAGTATTGCATGTGATCTCCCTGCATCTGATCTCTCCAGGTTACTGTCTTCAGCAGCCCATAGATGAATTAATTTGCTTTCCTTCCACCAAAAGTGGAAGGAAAGCAAATCGATTGATTCTGTCCTGCAGCTCTATTGTGCCTCCTGCAGCGCTATTGTGTTCTGATGGTGCTGTAGCCACCAGCAGTTATCTCAGATAAAAAATCCAACAGGCTGGTTGTACCCAAGTTGATCGATTGAATCAACTTGGGTACAGTCAGCCTGCCCATAGATAGATCCAAATCCCTTCCGGTCCCTGATAAACAGGCCAAATTTCAATCCAGCTGGCTGGCTTTACCATGGCTTGTTCTGCACTCTGTCTCTGTGTGGCAGCCATCTTGGTAGAGGCAGTGCTTTGCTTACTTATGTCACAGCCTCCAGCAAGGAGAACAATGAGCAGCACAGAAGTGACATTACCAAATCTCCTGAGACTAGCAATCAGAGGCAGTAGTGCCTTAGATCTCACACTGGGAACTACAAGTGATAAACTACTGAACAGGAGTGCCTGGGCCAGCCTTTCTCAAACTTTATACCATGGAGGAAGGCTTAAAATAATATTCAGTTCTTAGGGAGATGATTATATCCAGAGCTCATTGTATATTAGCCATACCACATTGGTGGTCAGTGAGAGAAAGGCTTCCTTGCACTGGTGGTCAGTGGAGAGAATACCCTATCTCACTGGTGGTAAGTGGAAGGAATGCCCTATTTCACTAGTGGTGAGTGAGAAAAATGCCTGTTACAATGGTGGTCCATGAAAAAATGTCCCATCCAATTGGTGGTCCGTATAAGGCCCTCATACATTGGAAGACAGTGGAAAAAATACTTTTTTCCATTGGTAGTAAGTGGAACAGACAGTGAACCTGATGATTGGGTGTCAATGGTTAGTTGCTTGAGACAGAGAATCTCCACTAGTTTTTTGTTTTTTCTTGTATTTTTTTAAAGACACTTTTACAGATTTTTTTTTTTTTTTAAATGCATGGAGCCTGCAAAGTCGGGATACGTCGTGTGTGTGTGTGTAAATTAAGGTTTAGATACTAGGCTCACACTTAGGACTGCTATTCTCTGGGGATTGGGGGAGAAGGGGGGTGCACGACCTAAAGGGGTACCTGACCACACGGGGTAAGTAGTAGGGCTACCAAGGCAGTCACTAATCCAGCTGCAGGTCCCCTTTTACAAAAGAGTGGGGTCCAACCTTCACCCTTCACACCAGGCAATGTCTTACAGGACCTTGAGGGACTCAACCCTTCTTTGTGAGGTCCACTGCCCTGGACCTGTATAGCACCCTGATGGAATTTCCTTGTCAGTTATTACAGCACAAGGTTCTGTACATGCAGGTTCCAGCGCTGACCAGTTGCATTACAGGCAATCTCCACATCTTGTCCATTCTTCGTCCAGTGTGAGGACCGATGACCATCCTCCTAAACGCTTTTAGCTGTAGGAATGGCTCAGGATAGCACCAATCTCCTGATACCTGCTGGAACTATTGAGAAACCTGGTAACATTGTGCAGAGACTTGCATCACCTTCAGACACTGGTGAAAAAAATTGAGGTATTCCCTGTATGGAAGGAGTTATATAGATTAGGACTTCCTCTGTTTTTTTTTTTTGTGTTTTGTTTTTTTGCCAGTATCCAATCACCTGTAGGTGGTGCATAACCCCTATAAGTAAGGAATTATTTATTATTATTCTTATTATACAGGATTTTTATAGCGCCAACAGTGTGCGCAGTGCTTTACAACATGAGGGCAGACAGTACAGTTACAAAACAGTGCAATACAGGGGGAATCAGAATTATGCAGTGGCTCTGTGTCCCGTGATGTACGATAAAGAAATCTAATTTTTCAGCAACACAGTTATGGTTAGCCTGCTAAAGCCCACTATTTCTAAGTAAACAGCCCCATGCATAAAAGTGTCTGAAGGAACAGTCTTCTTTCAAACGCAGCAAATAAGATTCATCCTCCCATACTGCACTGCAAACGTGAAGAAACAGGTGTAAAAAAAAACAGAAAATGTGATCCTTTTAAACCTGCATGAATGAGGCCTGTTACTTGTTTAGTTCTTTCCATTGTGTGTTAAGAAGCTGCTGTATTTTATTTATTCTCTAATTGGGATTGCCTCTGTATAGCTGTGAGTGTTCTAATAATAGTTTTTGTGTGTGTAGGTGATGGCTATCTCCACACTGGCCGCCTGTTATAACAACCAGCAGGTGTTTAAAGGAGTGGTGAAGATCCGGAAAGGCCAGGCTGTGACTCTGATGATGGACGCTACAAACATCCAGGCTGTAAGGGCCATCATGTATCAGTACGTGGAGGAGGTACGGATATTTTATCTTCCACCCTGTCTGCACATCATGTCCTGTATAAAATTGATAAAAGTGACTTTGGTACAAAACATTGCAGTATAAAGCAAAGCATGGTCTTCTCTGGCTACTGTTGGGATGGTGGCAGGATCTGAGAAGGGAATCTTCTCACTTATGACAGGCCAGCAGGTGCAGGACCCCCTTAAAATGGTTGTAGCATGTAGGTGGAGCTGGGAACCAGCTTTACAGTTGGAACCCTCAAGATGTCAGCTGAAGGTTTAGGCTGGATTCACACTCTTCCATTGCTGTGCATTGCACCATGTTTTGGTGCTTGCAATGTAATTCTTTAGAGCAGGGATATGCAATTAGCGGCTCTTCAGCTGTTGCTAAGCTACAAGTCCCATCATGCCTCTGGGTGTCATGCTTGTGGCTGGAGGTCCGCTAATTGCATATCCCTGCTTTAGAGCTTAAAGTGATTCTAAATGAAAGAAGTTTATTATTTCTTTAAAAAGAAAAAAAAAATTATCCTTACCTGCTGTGTGTAATGGTTTTGCACAGAGCAGCCCCATTCCTCTTCTTCTTTTTGGGTCCCCCACTGGCGGTCCTGGCTCATCACCTCCCCCCCCGCTCCCTGCCGAGTGCCCCCATAGCAAGCCTCTTGCTATGGGGGCACTTGAGCAGGCTCGCTCCCGAGCGGCACTCACACATGGAGCGCGGCTTGACCCTGCCCTCGCTCTCTCCTCATTGGCTTACTGACTGTGATTGACAGCAGCAGAAGCCAATGGCTCACGCTGCTATGTGAGGCAATGAGGAGAGAGACCTGGGGGAGCCATTGCTCTCGTGCACACCACTGGATCGAGATGGGGCTCAGGTAAGTATAAGGACAGCTGGGGAGGGGGGGGGGATGAAGGTAAAAAACCTTGAGCCCTTTAAACCACTTTAACATCAGGTAGATATAAATAAAAAAAGAACAGCTAAAGCAGTGGGGCATCTGCATTTGTCTTTGTCATTCTCCTGTAATTGCCTGTACAACATGCATAGCAGAGAGGGTGCCAACACTAGTAGCCAGTCAAACAGTGTTGCAGTTTTGTTAGTCTAACAATGGAAGCTCGCTGACAGGAGGCGATAGAAGATTGATGACTCATCAGTACGCTGCTGCTCCTTCATTTTACAACCAGCAAGCTGGGGATATGACCTTCAGCAAGCTTTACTTTTTGACTGTTGTGGAGGTTCCAGACCTTGCTATGCAGTATAGTAGGGGTATCTGGATCATAGGACTGGCTAAACAAATATTTTTGGCAGGTAAAACAGTCAACATACAGTATACTGTGTGCAGCCTGTAGTTTATCTTTACGTATCGTCGCTTAATTTCACATGTTTTTGATTGGTGATTAGTCATTATTATTCCTGGTTTAATGGGTTATTTATATTTTTTTTCCTCTTTTTTTAGATCTACCAGAAGATTCCAATGACAGACCCATCTTCTGGGCGGACACAAAACATTGTGGCTACTGTCAGGAAGTTGAGTTTACCCAGTGGCTCTCTGGTGTCCCGGCACAGCTTTTCCCCCATATATCTGTCCTGCGCCATGTTACTGGCGGCCCTCAGTTGGCAGTACCTGAGCACTGTGCAGGCCTCAGAGGAGGTCCATACGGGCCAGTGACCCGGGACAATTTTGCTTATAATGTACCTATCTCCGCTCAGTTCTCCATGGTAGTAATCTCTTCTGCATCTCGGAGGATTATGGGGCTGGAGCCCTTCTGAGGACACCTATTCAGCTGAGATCCTTGCACTCAAAGCACATTTATCAAGCCTCGCTTGACTCGAACTGGCTTCTCCTCTCCATGACGTTTTAATCCCAAGGGAGACACTGAAACTGGATTTATTCCATGACTCATAGCTTTATCAGATTATTCTTATAAAAGTATTAGATATTGGACTATAGTGCAGGTCTGGATGGTACTGAAAGGAGCACTGTGGACTGGTATCTAAGGTATCTCAACATGGCTGGTGGCTGGAGAATAAGTGGACTGTAATATAACCAATGAGGTGAACTCTTATTATTCCATATGGTTTTCTGATTGGGCTTTCATGTTCTACATTGTTATGGCTGACATCAGCATTAAAGACCCCACAAGTCTGAGTATAGACAGGCTTAAGTATGTCAGAACTAAGGGAAAAGTCTAAAATATAATAATTATAAAGGCAACGTATTAAGATAGAAGTATAAAAGATAATGATGTTGGGCTGTCATCCTTCTCCTTTCTTTACTACTTAGAGAGGCATGTGCCCATAAAAATTATGGGAGTGGGAAGCCCCAAATTCAATGTCTAGACTTCTGCGTGGCCTTTCACTCAGCAAGCAGTAAAGTTGGGGTCATGGATAACAGCATTTTGCTTTGCACTCTAAAAAGCTCACATGAAGTCACAGAATTGACTAGTCAGACAGGTTTCATAGTCTTATATTCACCTCCAAACATTTGTGCAAGGTGTCTAAATATGACTGTGTAGTCCAATAGGCACCAGATTCTGACCACACTGCCCAGTGCTCTCTGTAAGCTAAAATACCTGGTCAGACACATCCCCTCTCTTCATCACAATACAAGTCTGTGCAGGGACACTTGAGATGAGGGCTATGTCCATCATACTGCAAGACCAGTACAGGAGGGGAGGGCAGGAGGTGCATTTCCACTATCAAAAAAGGACTTTCCAGGTAATGTTGGTCACAAATCGTGAGATGGTGGTACACAGAACTATAAAGTGAAAAGAGACATTAACATTGGGCAGCACCAATATGGATCCCTTCACAGACAACTTTTAAGTAGGACTAATCTCCTAAGCTTAACTTGGCCGGCCTGCATCTGTGCAACCCTGGTGGAAGGTCAAGTCCCAGCAGGGTGTTCAGTCGCAGTTTAATAGCTGATGAAAATATGGCAGTCCTGTAGGCTGTCAATAAGTAGAAAAACAAAATATTTTAGACTGTGAGGTCAACGGTCTCAAGTGATCCTATTGGTTGGAAATCACAATCTACGATCACAATGATACAAATTGAGCCTTTTATATTAAAGGATGCCTTCAAATTCCACGATAATAAATCTATATTGTCATGCACCCTGCCCAGTATAAAAAGTAAGGGCATCTACAGTTATTGTAAAAGTTCAAATTTTAAATGGTTTTTCTGTACTTTCTCTGAACTTTTATGAAATGCGTTTTCTTTTCTGTTTCATTTTTGTTTTGGTGGAACTTCACTGAGGGGATAAGATTGTAGTCTGGGGGAACTTTTCCCAACTTTTTGATCAATGTGCGCTATACCTGAATAATGGAGAATATAAGTATTTGAAATGAGGAAAGTCTTCTTATAGAGGCTGGCAGTAAACTTCTATAAAAGGTTATATTTTAGGAGCAGAAGTACTTCCTGTTGGTTGTTGCTAATTAAAGGACAATGGGAGCCATAATGCTCACTTGATATTTAAAAGTGCGACTCTCAGGACCTTCATTCTATTACTTGCTTTGCTACCTAGTGATTGGTTACCTGGGACAAGATTGCAGCCAGTAGAGACAGGGCGAGGTTAATGGCTCCAGAACCTGCATAAATTAGCAATGGCAGCTCCATTGCTCTTATCTCACTTGTTACAACTACAGGCAACAAATGAACTTAATTAGTGACCTACCAATGAAATATAAGAATCTAAACTGAAGGTACATCCAATTTAGGTTAGTTATGTTCTCAGTTTCGTGTAATTCCAATCCAGTTTGGTTTTTGGATGCTACATGTGCTTCTGGGTGGATCCTCCTGCTGAGGTCACCTGGTTCTGCATGGTGTGACTTAACTTTCCATCTTGTAGGAAGATTACATTAGGAGCGGGACTAGGAAAAGCTGGCCTGTCACGTCTTGGCATATGGTGTTACCACCACTAGAGTATTGGCGACAAGTAGCTCTTAGGTTAGTAGGGTGACATCTTGAAATACAGCTATGCTTGGACAAAGTACAGGACCCCTGCATTGTGTGTAGGTCTTTCAAGGCTTATTTTACAAAATGTAATGCACTTTATAGGGACAATGCTTCAAACGTTTTTATTGGCCAACTATTTGGGGGTTGGTGGACTGGCTCAGTGCCACCTCATTTATCCACATACTTTCTGTATGTTCAATACCTTTCCAGGAGGTACCAGTTAGTTTGCCTCAAGTTCATAGAGTATTGATAATCCAAGAGGTATTCAACTGCTTAACCTTTAGCTCAAAGTGTGTGTTGAGGTCGTCCCCCCCCCCCCCCCCAAGGGATTTTGTGAAGAGCAAAACATTTTACAGGTTCACTGCTTTACCTTCAGCTCATGAGATCTACTCATAGATTGACAAAGCATCTTGTGGAGAAAGAAGCATGTAGAGGGCTATTACGCATATAAGATATCCCCATGGAGAGCCATCTTGTGGAGAAAGAGGCATGTAGAGGTATTTCGTTGCTTTACCTTTAGCTCATAAGGTGTCTGAGATTTCTTCATGGATCAGCAAGGCATCTTGTGGCGAGAAAGGAATATATAGGTCTGCTACGTTAACTTTGGCTCATAAGGTGTCTGAAATCTCCCCATAGGTGGGCAAAACATCTTGTAGAGTGAAAAGCATTTACAGGTCCACTACTATACTTTTGGCTCATGAGGTATTGGAGATCTCCTTTATAGATACACAAGACACTTTGAGGAGAGATGAGCATGTACAGGCCCAAGAAAGGCCCAGATGGAATGATAGTCAGCACAGTTTGTACAGCACGCTCCACCCCTGTTCTCTTGCCAGTTACAGTGTACCTGTACCAAAAAAAGAAATAGCTACCCTATCACTTGGATGTAATAGCAGGCACCTCCAGGTCTCTACACGTCTTTGGGTATACATCTATGTATGAGATGAATGCTGAACCAGCTTAGAGGTGCCTACCTCTATATCACAGTGACAGGGTGGTGATGTATCTTCAATATGAGTATGTTTGGTACTTTATATCCATAGGTGGTATTTCTGATGCTCCTTCAGTTCCCATCAGTTTTTTTTCTTCTCAGTTTGGCTGTTGTTGGTGAGAGGACCTTATAACTGTTACAGGTTGTATTGTGGGGTTAGTACTTTTAGTCCAAGATTTAAAGGTCAACCCCAAGCAACACTAATATTGGGTCAGTACATTTTAGGATAAAGAAGCATATTAAAATGAATGGTCAATCCCAATCAAGACTAATATTGCTGTCCAGTGGAGTGATTTACTCACTGGCTTCTTTTTCTTCTCGGGACTTTAGTGAAGAACGATCCCCATGGGAGTTTTCAGTTCCACATCAGCTACCATGGCTGTTGGGGACCAGCAAAAGAGTGACACCCTCTGTTATGGCCCTGTGAGAGGAGGCAGACTACTGCAGGGAAATGTCACCACTGGAGTCGCTATAAGATATAAGAAGCAGCTGATTGATTCAGGCCATCAGTGTCCACAAAAAACTGAAATTGGGTTGGATTGAATTGGCCTTCAAAATGCAACCAATGTTTGGTGTCCACTACAGATTTGTGGGCAAGAGCCCTTTAAACCCCATCGTTGTGTTTGATGCCATTGGCAAGGAGGTTAGGATATGTAATTAGTTCTTGTTTTCTGCATTTCTCTTTGTAATAAAAAAAAAAAACCTTCAGTGACACCAACTGGAGGATGTTAATAGATAATTTAGAAAATCTCCATTCCCGATGCTCCATTGATTAAACCATCATCCCATACTGGATAAAGGAATTCTTTAATAAGGCAATTAAAAGATAAGTGAAAAAGCCTGGTATCTCATAGCAACCAATCAGACTTCGATCTTTTAAATAGTTTAAAGAGTTCTGAATGAGATGATTGCTGATTGGTTGTTTTGAATGATTTTACCTTCCATGTTGCTTCTTGCCTTTTTAGTAATGTCTCCTGTGGACAGAGAATGATAGGACTGGTTTGATAGGTGGCTCTGTCGCCACCTGTCTACACACATTTGTCATTGCAGTGCTACAAGTGTCTGCACAGTTTGGAGTGTTGGGAATGATCCGTATTGTGACATTGTTATACAATGCATTTTAATTTTTATTAAATAAAATGTCAGTTCAAATCATTTATGTTGTCACTGCCTCTTCCTTTTCTTTTTTTTTTTTTAAATTGAATGAGTGTGCTCATGTCTGATCACTTTACCTATTTTTTTTTCTATTGTCTTTTATTTTTTATTTTTTATACTGTCTACTGTAAAATTAGATTAGATCTTCATTTCTGCATAGAAATCAAAGTTCACCAGTATACAGTTTGTGTGCAGTTTTAACTTTCTTCATTCTGTTAACCTATTTTAAAGTGTTTGTCAGGAATATAAAAAAAAAAAACTATTGGTACATTTCTGCAATATGTAAACATTTCCCCATTTATCCCTTTTTAATATACTGAGAGTACAAAAATGTACTTGTTGATTTCCCAGAAATCCAATGATCTCCTAACTTCCTTTTACAATCACAGATCTGGTTCCAGATTTTTATTTTTTTTTGCGATATAAACTATAAAAAACAAACAAACGAATATTTATTTATTTATATATATATATATATATATATATTTTTTTTATTTCTTCTACAAAACATATCCAATAATAATAATTAAAAAAAAAAAATCACATTTCTTCATGAATGTAGGCCAATATGTAGGCCAATACATGTGAGTTCACCCCTAACATTTTTTTTTGTAAATTTGTTATTATATCTTTTCATGTGACGACAACACAGAAGGATTTACACTTTGCTACAATGTAAAGTAGTGAGTGTACATCTTGTATAATCGGGGTTAAATGTGTGACTAGCTCTGTGGATTGTGTAAAGTGTGTTGCTTTTACTTATAGATCTCAAAGTTTCTCATCCCTGCTTTGTACAGAGCAGAGATGCATCAAAATTATGGCATCCAAAATGCACGCGATGTTTCCACGATTTCACCACAATTTTTCTGTGCTGATGGTGTGTTTTTCGTAGGTCATGTGACTCAAAAACTGCATCAAAAACTTTACATGGTTGTGTTCTTGCTGCGTTTTCAATGCATTTCAACGAGTGATTGGAGCTGCAGGCAAGTGCATTGGAAATGCTTCCCCAACACCTCTCATCCAAGTCTTTTTGACCTGAAAGCGCGCTACACATGAATTACTGCTGAATCCAACACCCACTTACATTGATCCCTAAAAGATTAATGTACTTATCCTTATTAGCACCCCCTCCCCCAGCACATATACCACAACCTCAGTTCACTTCAGTGGATAGACTATCCGGTGGCTTATGAATTTTAAAGCTCTTAGGGGCCCGTTCACACCAGGCTGGTCACCTGCAGGTGTGTTAAACATGCTATAGTTTTGTTAGGGCAGGCTATTAGGGGTGTACTCTTTTGTTACCAGCAGTTTAGACATTAATGGCTGTGCGTTGAGTTATTTTGAGGGGACAGCACATTTACACTGTTATACAAGCTGTGCACTCACTACTTTACATTGTAACAAAGTAATTTCTTCAGTGCTGACAGTTGCTTCCCCAGATTCAGAACCTGGGCTTCCAGGAAAACAATGTGCTTACATTTTACACAGCAGTATTCGCCCTCGATCGGATGATCAAGAAACGCAAACATGCCGCAAGATGTACACCGAGACGCATCTCCACACCCGCCGGGCATTGTACCCACTAATTTAATGGGGATTGGGGATTATACCCTGTCCAAATTAACTAACAACTATCTTCCTGACACTAATACCCAACAATACACAGGTACTCACAGTACTCGCGTACTCACTGGTTGAATGACAGCCAGCTTTATTCAAACCCACTTCCTCTCGAGGTAATCCTGAACCTGTCACCCTGGGGGTGCAGCATCCTGACAGCATGGGCTCATTGTAGTACTATTTTAAACAGCAAACACATGTCATTACATACAGTATCTCACAACAGTGAGTACAGCCCTCACATTTTTGTAATTATTTTATTATATCTTTTCATGTGACAACACTGAAGAAATGACACTTTGCTACAATGTAAAGTAGTGAGTGTACAGCTTGTATAACAGTTTAAATTTGCTGTCCCCTCAAAATAACTCAACACACAGCTGCCTACTGGGCGCTCGGGTTTGGCACATCACGGATCTGGTGGGCAGATTACTGGGAGGGGCTGGGGAAGACCCGGCTGTCATGGTGCACGTTGGCACCAATAAGAAAGTCAGAGGCAGATGAAGTGTCCTAAAAAAACTATTTTAGGGACTTTGGAGATAAAATTTAGGAAAAGGACCTCCAAGGTAGTCTCAGAAATACTACCTGTACCTCGAGCCACACCAGAAAGGCAGAGGGAGAATAGGAAAATAAAAAAGTGGCTGAGGAGCTAGTGTAGAAAGGAGGGGTTTGGGTTCCTGGAGAACTGAGCTGACTTCTTAGTCGGTTACCAGCTCTATAGAAGGGACGGACTGCACCTAAATGGGGAAGGTGCAGATCGGCTGGTGAGTGAAGATGGCTGATAAGTTAGAGGGGCTTTTAAACTAGGTGAAGGGGGGGGCGGAGGGTCTAGAGATGGAGATAGTCAGCGCGGAACACATTCCAGAGGGTAGTATTCAAGGCATTAGTGGTAGGGTGTCTAAAGCACCTAAACCCGAGGTAAGTATAGTAACAAGTCCTATTTGCACCCTCAGGCCACCCAATAAGTAAATAGTATGCGTCCGGTCTAAACTACGTGGCATGTTCACCAATGCCGGGAGTCTGGCGTACAAGATGGGAGAACTTGAGCTACTGTTGTACAAGGAGGATTTTGATTTTGTAGGAATTTCAGAGACTTGGTTCAACAGCTCTCATGATTGGCTGGCAACCATTTAAGGGTATTCTCTATATTGCAGGGATAGAGAGGGTGAAAAAGGGGGACGGGAATGCCTGCATATCAAAAATTACCTACAAGTGAATGTGAGACAACATTACTAATGGATCAAGGGAGGAGGTGGAATCTTTATTGGTAGAGCTACAAAAGGAGGAAAGTAATACTGGGCATATGCTATAGGCCCCCTAACCAGAGGGAGGTGGGGGGAGGCGGACCTCCTATCACAATTTGGATTAGCTGCAAGGATGGGAAGTGTCATTATAATGGGGATTTTAATTATCCAGACATAGACTGGGCGGAAGGACCGCGCATTCATCTAAAGCTCGCCATTTCGTAAATGTCTTGCAGGACAATTTCATGGGTCAGATGGTAAAAGCACCAAACAAGAAACAAAGCGTTACTAGACCTACTGATTACCAACAATACAGACCTGATCACGAATGTGGAAATACGGGGCACTTTAGGAAACCGCAATCACATGTCAATTCGTTTCAGTATAAATCACACAAATCGGAAAAATAAGAGGAATACAAAGACACTGAATTTCAAAAGAGCCAACTTCCCTAAACTATGATCCTTGCTAGAAGATACTAAATGGGATATAATCTTAGGAACAAAGAACACAGAGGAAACATGGGTATGCTTTAAGAGCATATTAAATAAGGGTATTAGCCAGTGCATCCCTAATGGGAAATAAATTTAAAAGAGCTAATAAAAATCCTGGGTGGCTTAACTCCATCATAAAAATGCATATAAAAGCAAAGGAGAAGGCCTTCAAAAAATATAAGGCTGAGGGATCATCATCAGCATTCCAACTTTACAAAGAATGCAACACGAAATGTAAGGGCGCAATTAGGACGGCTTAGATAGAACACGAAAGGCACATAGCGGAGGAGAGTAAAAAAAATCCCAAGAAATTCTTTAAGTATATAAATAGTAAGAAAGGGAGGTCAGATCATATTGGCCCCATAAAGAATGATGAAGGGAATCTGGTTACTAAGGATGGAGAGATGGTGAAGGTATTTAATTTATTCTTCTCCTCAGTCTTCATGAGGGAAATGGGGGGATTCAGTAACCAAAACTGCAATGCTTATCCTCATGACATGTTACAGGAAGCACCCTCATGGCTAACAGTGGATAGAATATTAGAAATAGACCTGAAAAACTTAGCATTAACAAGTCATCGGGACCAGATGGCTTGCACCCGAGGGTCCTTAAGGAACTCAGGCAAGTAATTGCCAGACCATTGTTCCTAATTTTTATGAACAGTCTACTGACTGGAATGGTACCAGCAGACTGGAGAAAAGCCAATGTAGCTCCAATATTCCAAAAAGGGCCAAGATACATCCCTGGGAATTATAGACCAGTTAGCCGAACATCAATAATATGCAAGCTGTGATCTAGATAAAGGAAGGCCCGTAGACGTGGTGAATCTGGATTTTGCAAAGGCATTTAAAGCAGTTCCCCATAAACGTTTACTGTACAAACTAAGGTCCGTTGGCATGGACCATAGGGTGAGTACATGGATTGAAAACTGGCTACAGGGGTGAGTTCAGAGGGTGGTGATAAATGGGTAGTACTCAGATTGGGCCAGTGTGGGAAGTGGGGTCCCCCAGGGTTCTGTGCTGGGACCAGTCCTATTTAATTTATTCATAAACGACCTGGAGGATGGGATAAACAGCTCAATCTCAGTATTTGTGGACGATACTAAGCTAAGCAGGACGATAACTTCTCTGCAGGATGTGGAAACCTTGCAAGAAGATTTGAACAAATGAATGGGGTGGGCAACTACATGGAAAATGAGGTTTGATGCAGAAAAATGTAAAATGGTGCATTTGGGTGCCAAAAATATGAATGTAATCTACTCACTAGGGGAGAACTTCTGGGGGAATCCAGGATGGAAAAGGACCTGGGGGTCCTAGTAGATGACAGGCTCAGCAATGGCATGCAATGCCAAGCTGCTGCTAACAAAGCAAAGAGTATTGGTATGCATAAAAAAGGGGATTAACTCCAAAGATGAAATGATAATTCTCCCGCTCTACAAGACTCTGGTCCGGCCACACCTGAAATATGCCATCCAGTTCTGGGCACCAGTCCTCAGGAAGGATGTGCTGGAACTGGAGAGAGTCCAGAGAAAGGCAACAAAGCTAATAAAGGGTCTGTAGGATATTAGCTTGAGAGGGGATATGATTTCAATGTACAAATACCTTACTGGAGACCCCACAATAGGGATAAAACTTTTCTGCAAAAAGGGAATTTAAAAAGAAATGTGGCCATTCACTAAAATTAAAAAAAAAGAGGTTTAACCTTAAAACTATGTGAGATAAACTAAGATGTGGCATTCTCTTCCACGATCAGTGGTTTCAGCAGGGAACATCGATAATTTCAAAAAACTATTAGGCTCCTGAACGACCATAACATACAGGGATATACAATGTAATACTAACATAAAAGCACACACACAGGTTGGACTTGTGTCTTTTTTCAACCTCACCTTCTATGTAAGTTTGTAACCTGGAAGACTGGTTACCTCTAGTGGTGGAAAGGGATTACTGCGGAGGAGAGGTCTGGCCGAATTATGACAGGAGTATTGAATTAAAATTCACTGAGGTCCGGTCAGTAAACATTTCTTCCAGCAGAGGTCCCAATATCATGTCGATACCCGTGGCACTTTTTCGCGTGCGCCAAACCACACGTTGCTGCAGCATCATACGGCTTGGTGCAGCACAATTTAAAAAAAAAAAAGAGATTGAGGACTTCTTTCATCGTGTTTATTGCAGTTAGTGCAGCCCATTAAAATGGGCTGACCTGCCCACTACGTGTGCACCGAATGCACGTGCACAGATCTGAACTAGTTCTTACATCAGCATCCTCAGTGCCCACTTCAAATCACCCCCCTCCACCCTCTGCCTCTGACCCCTGGGGTTTCTATCACCATATCTTGATATAGTAGGTGGGTTTGGACAACGCATTTGGATAGTCCTTGTCTTATCCCTTCTGTTTTCTTTTCCTTTCTCTTTCTTCCTTTGTTCCCCCTTCCCTTCCCTTCCCCTCCTTTCCACTCCCCTTCCTCCCCCTTTTTCCCTTCCTTCTTGGGCTCTGTTTGCTGTCCCCACTAGAATACATGCTGTGTTGCCTGTTCTTGTTAACAGAAAACTGATACCACCTATTATTATTATTATTATTTTTTGCACTCATAGCAATCAATGCCTTCAAGTGTTTCCCATGTCCGCTGTGGGGGGATTACCTTTGGGTGCCTAATTAGGTGCTGTTCTATGCTCTATTGGCCTCCACTGGTAAGCAACGCATGAATCTCTGGATCCCTAACAATTCTGCTTCACATTATGTATATTATTTTGTATTTTTGTTTCTTTCTTCCCTGTTGTCAAATATTATTTATGACTATATGATTATGAGATTGTACTTAGATGATTATGACTGACTCCTCTGGAGGAAGCGGCTGTAGCCGTGAAACATGTAGGGGACTGCGTCAAGATTTACATCTCAGCTCCCCACAGTATTTATGGGGTTCATCCATTTCCTTGGAACCAGTTGTATTAATTATGCACGATTTTAATCAACTGTTTACCAATTATTTTGTGTACAAACCAATTTTAACAATGCCTTTTTCTTAATAAATTGATATGTTAACTATAAGTTTGGCCTAATCCTTGGGTACCGAGATAGTCCTGTTCTCTTTAATATACTGGGGGGCATGTTTTGGGCAGCCCTAGGTATTTCCTTCCAATATCCTTTTACAGTAGTGTTCTTACACTTCCTTGACATCAACCCCCCCCCCCCCAACAGTACTGTCCTCTGCCCTTATTTACATCATCCCCCACATTACTGTCCCCAGCCACCCCACATTTCAATCCTTAGCACCCTTCACATTAATGTTGTCATTGCCCCCCACATCATTCCAGTCCTCAGCTCCCCCTAAATTCCAGTCCTCAGGTGCCCCCCCCCCACATTCCCACATTACAGCCTCCAGTTCCCCCCACTTTAATGTCCTCAGTCCCCCCACATCACAGTCCTCAGTCCCCCACTTGGATGTCTTTAACCCACCACATTACAATCCTCACCCCCCCCCCACTTCAATGTCCTCAGCCCCACATTACAGTCCTCAGGCTTCTCCAACTTTAATGTCTTCAGCCCCCCCCCCCCATTTTAATAGCCTCAGACCCCCCATATTATAATCCTCAGCTCCACTACCCATGAATGCACAGATCTGAACCCATTCTTACATCAGCATCCACAGTCCCCACTGCACATCACCCCCCAGTAGTGCTCTCACACTTTCTTGACATCACCCCCCCCCCAACACAGTACTACCTCAGCCCCTATTTACATCATTCCCCCACATTACTGTCCTCAGCACCCCCCCCCACATTACAGTCCTCAGCGCCCTTCACGTTACTGTCACCATTGCCCCCACATCATTCCAGTCCTCGACTTCCCCACATTACAATCCTCAGTCCCCCACTTGGATGTCCTTAGCCCACCACATCACAATCCTCAGGCTCCTCCAACTTTAATGTCCTCAACCCCCCACATCACTGTCTTCGCACCCCCCCCCCCATTTTAGTAGCCTCAGACCCCCCCATACTATAATCCTCAGCTCCACTACTTATTACGGCACATGTACAAATCTGAACCCATTCTTACATCAGCGTCCTCAGTCACCACGGCACATCACCCCCTCCACCCTTTTTACAGTAGTGTTCTCACACTTTCTTGACATCACCCCCCCCCCCCACAGTACTACCTCTGTCCCTATTTACATCATTCCCCCACATTACTGTCCCCACCCCGATTACAGTCCTCAGCCCCCTTCACATTACTGTCCTCATTGCCACCCACATTACAATTCCCAGCCCCACCCCCACATTACTGTCCTCAGCCCCCCCACATTACTGTCCTCAGCCCCCCCACATTACTGTCCTAACCCCCCCACATTACTGTCCTCAGCCACCCCACATTACTGTCCTCAGCCACCCCACATTAGAGTTTTCATCCCCCACATTATAGTCATCAGCCCCCCCCCCCACATTACAGACCTCTGCTTTACACTTTAATGTCCTCAGCCCTCCCCCCACATTCCAGTCCTCAGCTCCCCCCACTTTAATGTCCTTAGCCCCCCCCCCATTTTGACGTCCCTACCCCACCACATCACAGTCCTCAACTCCTCCACTTCAATGTCCTCAGGCTCCTTCAACATTAATGTCCTCAGCTCCCCGCCCCACATCACAGTCCTGAGCTACCCCCCCACTTTAATGCATGATTTATACTATACATTTTCTTTTAACGGTCTGTTAATGGAGTTCTGCTTTAACAAACCTGGTGTTTTCTTTTATATATAGTTTTCAACGTAAAAAAAAAAATCACAACACTTTAGGCTTAATGTACACTGGACGTTTTATAACCTCCCCTGAACGATTTAACTTGACAGATAGTAAACGACGTTTAATAACGTCTGTTTTGCCGCGTTTAGCGGTGTTTTTTTTTTTTTTTGCAAATAATAAAAAAAAACGAAAAATGCCTGTAAACGAAATGCAGCTAAATGCGAGTTACCGCGTTTACAAGCTGCTACAGGCATTTGGCGTTTCAAATGCCTCTGAACATCCGTCCTGAACGCATTTTTTTGCTTTCCAAAAAATGTGTCTAAACTCAACTGCCTAGAAACAACTGTAAACGACCCCATGTACATGTACTGATAAGATAACAGAGGAGAGATCGGGGATCCTGTGTACATGTACTGATAAGATAACAGAGGAGAGATCGGGGATCCTGTGTACATGTCCTGATAAGATAACATAGAGGAGAGATCGGGGATCCTGTGTACATGTACTGATAAGATAACAGAGGAGAGATCGGGGATCCTGTGTACATGTACTGATAAGATAACATAGAGGAGAGATCGGGGATCCTGTGTACATGTCCTGATAAGATAACATAGAGGAGAGATCGGGGATCCTGTGTACATGTCCTGATAAGATAACAGAGGAGAGATCGGGGATCCTGTGTACATGTCCTGATAAGATAACATAGAGGAGAGATCGGGGATCCTGTGTACATGTCCTGATAAGATAACATAGAGGAGAGATCGGGGATCCTGTGTACATGTCCTGATAAGATAACATAGAGGAGAGATCGGGGATCCTGTGTACATGTCCTGATAAGATAACATAGAGGAGAGATCGGGGATCCTGTGTACATGTCCTGATAAGATAACATAGAGGAGAGATCGGGGATCCTGTGTACATGTACTGATAAGATAACAGAGGAGAGATCGGGGATCCTGTGTACATGTACTGATAAGATAACAGAGGAGAGATCGGGGATCCTGTGTACATGTCCTGATAAGATAACATAGAGGAGAGATCGGGGATCCTGTGTACATGTCCTGATAAGATAACATAGAGGAGAGATCGGGGATCCTGTGTACATGTACTGATAAGATAACAGAGGAGAGATCGAGGATCCTGTGTACATGTCCTGATAAGATAACATAGAGGAGAGATCTGGGATCTGGTGTACATGTCCTGATAAGATAACATAGAGGAGAGATCTGGGATCCGGTGTACATGTCCTGATAAGATAACATAGAGGAGAGATCGGGGATCCTGTGTACATGTCCTGATAAGATAACATAGAGGAGAGATCTGGGATCTGGTGTACATGTCCTGATAAGATAACATAGAGGAGAGATCGGGGATCCTGTGTACATGTCCTGATAAGATAACATAGAGGAGAGATCGGGGATCCGGTGTACATGTCCTGATAAGATAACATAGAGGAGAGATCGGGGATCCTGTGTACATGTACTGATAAGATAACATAGAGGAGAGATCGGGGATCCTGTGTACATGTACTGATAAGATAACATAGAGGAGAGATTGGGGATCCTGTGTACATGTACTGATAAGATAACAGAGGAGAGATCGGGGATCCTGTGTACATGTACTGATAAGATAACATAGAGGAGAGATTGGGGATCCTGTGTACATGTACTGATAAGATAACAGAGGAGAGATCGGGGATCCTGTGTACATGTACTGATAAGATAACATAGAGGAGAGATCGGGGATCCTGTGTACATGTCCTGATAAGATAACATAGAGGAGAGATCGGGGATCCTGTGTACATGTCCTGATAAGATAACATAGAGGAGAGATCGGGGATCCTGTGTACATGTACTGATGAGATAACATAGAGGAGAGATCGGGGATCCTGTGTACATGTACTGATAAGATAACATAGAGGAGAGATCGGGGATCCTGTGTACATGTACTGATAAGATAACAGAGGAGAGATCGGGGATCCTGTGTACATGTACTGATAAGATAACATAGAGGAGAGATCGGGGATCCTGTGTACATGTACTGATAAGATAACAGAGGAGAGATCGGGGATCCTGTGTACATGTACTGATAAGATAACAGAGGAGAGATCGGGGATCCTGTGTACATGTACTGGTAAGATAACATAGAGGAGAGATCGGGGATCCTGTGTACATGTACTGATAAGATAACAGAGGAGAGATCGGGGATCCTGTGTACATGTACTGATAAGATAACAGAGGAGAGATCGGGGATCCTGTGTACATGTACTGATAAGATAACAGAGGAGAGATCGGGGATCCTGTGTACATGTACTGATAAGATAACAGAGGAGAGATCGGGGATCCTGTGTACATGTACTGATAAGATAACATAGAGGAGAGATCGGGGATCCTGTGTACATGTACTGGTAAGATAACAGAGGAGAGTTTAGGGGCAGCTGAAAAAAAATGCCCAACTGCTCCTAAACATCGGTTTACCAGCAGCAGTGTACATGAGGCCTTAAATGTTATGTTAAAGGCAAATACGGACTTTATTGGCAAACAAAAATATCCTTTTATATTTATTCTATAACACAAGTCATTCAATATACTATAGTGAAGGTGAAAGCTGATTATTATACAATGGGCGGCCGGCATATATTGGTCCAGTCATGAAGCACGGATGCTCCCGAATGGTACATAGAATGTATTAGCCAAATTCTGAGCACACTTCTGGGAATAACATTTAAAAGTCTTACAGGAATGTGAGAGAATGAAATAACAAACTTTTCCAAACGTACTTACCACCTTTTTTGATCTGCTTTGTGCATCTGTGCTGTAACCACAAGGTGGAGCTGGGCTCTTTCTGGTATTTTTTTTCCCAAGAAGTACATTGGGAAATTTTAGAATTTTGCTCATTCCGTTGACATTTCAGAGACAGAATGAATGAACAGTAGATGAAGCCGATGTTTCTATTGTGATATATTTTACTTTCCTTGGTTCCTCCCTCTCCCCTCAACAACATGCTAATTGCATTTTTCAAGAAAATATTTCCGTTTCTATTACATACCAATTTTTAGACTCAGTGATGTCATTACTGGATCTCTGTGTTTCTCTATGCAATGTAGGCAGATCATGGCTGCTGGGAGGTGCTGGCAGGGTGCTGTACATAGCTTCCTAAAAACATCACAGAACCCTTCCTCATACTGCTCTCAAGCATGACCGGATCTAGGGGGGTGCTGGCAGATCTGGGGGGTGTGGGGGCGAGCACCCCCTAGATCTCAGTTGCACCCCCCAAAGCCCCCTGACCACCCCCCTCTACCCTAGATGCTCTGCCCGGCCGCTGAGCTCCTTTCCCATCCCAGCACTGTACACAGCTCCTCCTCTCCACACTACACAGAGCTGAAATCACATTATTTTACTTACAGCCAGGATCTTCACAGGGTGTATCTGGCTACTGCAGCTACACTGTGGTTCCGACCAAGGAATTTCACAGATCAGGACGGCAACATAGCAGCCAGCTACACCCTGTGAAGATTATAGTAAAAGAATGTCATTTCAGTTCTGTGTGGTAAGGGGAGGAGGAGGAGCTGTGTACAGTGCTGGGATGGGAAAGGAGCTCTGCCAAGTGGCGTGTCAGCGATGATCCCTATCCTCTGACTCTCCAGCCATGATCCCTGTCCTCTGACTCTCCAGCTGTGATCCCTGTCCTCTGCCTCTCCAGCCGTGATCCCTGTCCTCTGCCTCTCCAGCCGTGATCCCTGTCCTCTGCCTCTCCAGCTGTGATCCCTGTCCTCTGACTCTCCAGCCGTGATCCCTGTCCTCTGACTCTCCAGCCGTGATCCCTGTCCTCTGACTCTCCAGCCGTGATCCCTGTCCTCTGACTCTCCAGCCGTGATCCCTGTCCTCTGACTCTCCAGCCGTGATCCCTGTCCTCTGACTCTCCAGCCGTGATCCCTGTCCTCTGACTCTCCAGCCGTGATCCCTGTCCTCTGCCTCTCCAGCCGTGATCCCTGTCCTCTGCCTCTCCAGCCGTGATCCCTGTCCTCTGCCTCTCCAACCGTGATCCCTGTCCTCTGACTCTCCAGCCGTGATCCCTGTCCTCTGACTCTCCAGCCGTGATCCCTGTCCTCTGACTCTCCAGCCGTGATCCCTGTCCTCTGACTCTCCAGCCGTGATCCCTGTCCTCTGACTCTCCAGCCGTGATCCCTGTCCTCTGCCTCTCCAGCTGTGATCCCTGTCCTCTGCCTCTCCAACCGTGATCCCTGTCCTCTGACTCTCCAGCCGTGATCCCTGTCCTCTGACTCTCCAGCCGTGATCCCTGTCCTCTGACTCTCCAGCCGTGATCCTTGTCCTCTGACTCTCCAGTGGAGATCCCTGTCCTCTGACTCTCCAGCCGTGATCCTTGTCCTCTGACTCTCCAGTGGAGATCCCTGTCTCTGCCTCTCAAGCCGTGATCCTTGTCCTCTGACTCTCCAGCGGTGATCCCTGTCTCTGCCTCTCTAGCCGTGATCCTTGTCCTCTAATCTTCCAGATGTGGTCCCTGTCCTCTCCCACCATGATCCCCGTCCCTTGTATAAATGGGTGGTGCTGCCTAAATACAAAACCCAGGTGGCTTAGGTGCAGGGCCGGACTGGGAATAAAAACCAGCCCTGGAAATAATTTCATACCAGCCCCATAGCATTTTTATACCAGCCCAACTGCATAACGTCGTTATTTTTTTTGTTCACAAAAGGGAAAACCATGCATTTTAAAGCACATTTGAAGAGTGTATTATCTATAGATAAGAGAGACATGGAATTTACAAACAGCAGCAATTTTTTATTTTTTTCCTGGCTATAAACTGCTATTAGCAATGTGTTAATTTAAACAAAAGTCAAAAACCATATTTCTCCATTTACATGAAGGTCAGATTAATATAACCCAGCACAGAGTTCCCCCATATATCAGGAGGATTCCCCTTTACAGTGCAAGGGAACTCTGACATAAAGGGGAACATTGCAGATCATGATCTAAGCAGGAACTCTGATATAAAAGGGGGCACTGGTGACCAGAGACCCCACTTATATCAGAGTCCATTGCTTTCCCCTTTACATCAGAGTTCTCACTTACATCAGGGTCTGCAGCATTGCCCTTTACATCAGAGTCCCCCCTTGCACTGTAAGGTGGAATCCTGCAGACTATGATGTAAAGGGGAACTCTGGGAATGTGGGGAGGACTCTGGTGACCAGAGACCACCTTCCGCAGAAAGAAAACACTAAGGTACGCGGGTTTACTGATATAGGGGGAAACCTATATATCAGTGCCCCCTTACAATATTGTATTGACCCCCCCCCCTCAGGTAGGCCTGGCGGCGCTGTCACTGACCTCCTCTCAGGTGCACCGTACAGGGCTCAGTCAGCCGGCTCCAGCTCGGTGGCTCTGGTTTTATCCCATAGTTTCCTCTCCATAGTCTATACATGTCTGACTTCTCCCATGACCCCCATCCCTGAGGCACTCCCACTGTTGACTCCGCTCCAGACTGCAGACGTGATATAAGACAATAGATGGTCAGAGGCTGCGCATGGTACAGGAGAGGTCAGAGGCTGCGCATGGTACAGGAGAGGTCAGAGGCTGCGCATGGTACAGGAGAGGTCAGAGGCTGCGCATGGTACAGGAGAGGTCAGAGGCTGCGCATGGTACAGGAGAGGTCAGAGGCTGCGCATGGTACAGGAGAGGTCAGAGGCTGCGCATGGTACAGGAGAGGTCAGAGGCTGCGCATGGTACAGGAGAGGTCAGAGGCTGCGCATGGTACAGGAGAGGTCAGAGGCTGCGCATGGTACAGGAGAGGTCAGAGGCTGCGCATGGTACAGGAGAGGTCAGAGGCTGCGCATGGTACAGGAGAGGTCAGAGGCTGCGCATGGTACAGGAGAGGTCAGAGGCTGCGCATGGTACAGGAGAGGTCAGAGGCTGCGCATGGTACAGGAGAGGTCAGAGGCTGCGCATGGTACAGGAGAGGTCAGAGGCTGCGCATGGTACAGGAGAGGTCAGAGGCTGCGCATGGTACAGGAGAGGTCAGAGGCTGCGCATGGTACAGGAGAGGTCAGAGGCTGCGCATGGTACAGGAGAGGTCAGAGGCTGCGCATGGTACATGGGAGGTCAGAGGCTGCGGATGATGCAGGGGAGGTCAGAAACTGCGGATGATGCAGGGGAGGTCAGAGGCTGCGGATGATGCAGGGGAGGTCAGAGGCTGCGGATGATGCAGGGGTGGTCAGAGGCTGCGGATGATGCAGGGGTGGTCAGAGGCTGCGGATGATGCAGGGGTGGTCAGAGGCTGCGGATGATGCAGGGGTGGTCAGAGGCTGCGGAGGGGACCACAGAAGAGGTCAGAGGCTGAGGAGGGGACCACAGAAGAGGTCAGAGGCTGAGGAGGGGACGACAGGAGGTCAGAGGCTGAGGAGGGGACGACAGGAGGTCAGAGGCTGAGGAGGGGACGACAGGAGGTCAGAGGCTGAGGAGGGGACGACAGGAGGTCAGAGGCTGAGGAGGGGACCACAGAAGAGGTCAGAGGCTGAGGAGGGGACGACACGAGGTCAGAGGCTGAGGAGGGGACGACACGAGGTCAGAGGCTGAGGAGGGGACGACACGAGGTCAGAGGCTGAGGAGGGGACGACACGAGGTCAGAGGCTGAGGAGGGGACGACACGAGGTCAGAGGCTGAGGAGGGGACGACACGAGGTCAGAGGCTGAGGAGGGGACGACACGAGGTCAGAGGCTGAGGAGGGGACGACACGAGGTCAGAGGCTGAGGAGGGGACGACACGAGGTCAGAGGCTGAGGAGGGGACGACACGAGGTCAGAGGCTGAGGAGGGGACGACACGAGGTCAGAGGCTGAGGAGGGGACGACACGAGGTCAGAGGCTGAGGAGGGGACGACACGAGGTCAGAGGCTGAGGAGGGGACGACACGAGGTCAGAGGCTGAGGAGGGGACGACACGAGGTCAGAGGCTGAGGAGGGGACGACACGAGGTCAGAGGCTGAGGAGGGGACGACACGAGGTCAGAGGCTGAGGAGGGGACGACACGAGGTCAGAGGCTGAGGAGGGGACGACACGAGGTCAGAGGCTGAGGAGGGGACGACACGAGGTCAGAGGCTGAGGAGGGGACGACACGAGGTCAGAGGCTGAGGAGGGGACGACACGAGGTCAGAGGCTGAGGAGGGGACGACACGAGGTCAGAGGCTGAGGAGGGGACGACACGAGGTCAGAGGCTGAGGAGGGGACGACAGGAGGTCAGAGGCTGAGGAGGGGACGACAGGAGGTCAGAGGCTGAGGAGGGGACCACAGAAGAGGTCAGAGGCTGAGGAGGGGACGACACGAGGTCAGAGGCTGAGGAGGGGACGACACGAGGTCAGAGGCTGAGGAGGGGACGACACGAGGTCAGAGGCTGAGGAGGGGACGACACGAGGTCAGAGGCTGAGGAGGGGACGACACGAGGTCAGAGGCTGAGGAGGGGACGACACGAGGTCAGAGGCTGAGGAGGGGACGACACGAGGTCAGAGGCTGAGGAGGGGACGACACGAGGTCAGAGGCTGAGGAGGGGACGACACGAGGTCAGAGGCTGAGGAGGGGACGATACGAGGTCAGAGGCTGAGGAGGGGACGACACGAGGTCAGAGGCTGAGGAGGGGACGACACGAGGTCAGAGGCTGAGGAGGGGACGACACGAGGTCAGAGGCTGAGGAGGGGACGACACGAGGTCAGAGGCTGAGGAGGGGACGACACGAGGTCAGAGGCTGAGGAGGGGACGAGAAGAGGTCAGAGGCTGAGGAGGGGACGAGAAGAGGTCAGAGGCTGCAGGGGGGTGCGAACAGGAGGTCAGAGGCTGCAGGGGGGACAGGTGGTCAGAGGCTGCAGGGGGGACAGGTGGTCAGAGGCTGCAGGGGGGACAGGTGGTCAGAGGCTGCAGGGGGGACAGGTGGTCAGAGGCTGCAGGGGGGACAGGAGGTCAGAGGCTGCAGGGGGGACAGGAGGTCAGAGGCTGCAGGGGGGACAGGAGGCCAGAGGCTGCAGGGGGGACAGGAGGTCAGAGGCTGCGGATGATGCAGGGGAGGTCAGAGGCTGCGGATGGTGCAGGGGAGGTCAGAGGCTGCGGAGGGGACGAGAAGAGGTCAGAGGCTGAGGAGGGGATGAGAAGAGGTCAGAGGCTGAGGAGGGGATGAGAAGAGGTCAGAGGCTGAGGAGGGGACGAGAAGAGGTCAGAGGCTGAGGAGGGGACGAGAAGAGGTCAGAGGCTGCAGGGGGGGACAGGTGGTCAGAGGCTGCAGGGGGGGACAGGTGGTCAGAGGCTGCAGGGGGGACAGGTGGTCAGAGGCTGCAGGGGGGGACAGGTGGTCAGAGGCTGCAGGGGGGGGCAGGAGGTCAGAGGCTGCAGGGGGGAGACAGGAGGTCAGAGGCTGCAGGGGGGGACAGGTGGTCACAGGCTGCAGGGGGGGTAGGAGGTCAGAGGCTGCAGGGGGGGACAGGTGGTCAGAGGCTGCAGGGGGGGTAGGAGGTCAGAGGCTGCAGGGGGGGACAATGAGGTCAGAGGCTGCAGGGGGGGGCAGGAGGTCAGAGGCTTCAGGGGGGAGACAGGAGGTCAGAGGCTGCAGGGGGGGACAGGTGGTCAGAGGCTGCAGGGGGGGGCAGGAGGTCAGAGGTTGCAGGGGGGGGGTAGGAGGTCAGAGGCTGCAGGGGGGAGACAGGAGGTCAGAGGCTGCAGGGGGGGACAGGTGGTCAGAGGCTGCAGGGGGGGGCAGGAGGTCAGAGGCTGCAGGGGGGGGCAGGAGGTCAGAGGCTTCAGGGGGGGACAGGTGGTCAGAGGCTGCAGGGGGGGACAGGTGGTCAGAGGCTGCAGGGGGGGACAGGTGGTCAGAGGCTGCAGGGGGGGGCAGGAGGTCAGAGGCTGCAGGGGGGAGACAGGAGGTCAGAGGCTGCAGGGGGGGACAGGTGGTCACAGGCTGCAGGGGGGGGTAGGAGGTCAGAGGCTGCAGGGGGGGACAGGTGGTCAGAGGCTGCAGGGGGGGTAGGAGGTCAGAGGCTGCAGGGGGGGACAATGAGGTCAGAGGCTGCAGGGGGGGGCAGGAGGTCAGAGGCTTCAGGGGGGAGACAGGAGGTCAGAGGCTGCAGGGGGGGACAGGTGGTCAGAGGCTGCAGGGGGGGGCAGGAGGTCAGAGGTT
The DNA here is from genome assembly GCA_037952925.1 of Lithobates clamitans. Classification (NCBI taxonomy): domain Eukaryota; kingdom Metazoa; phylum Chordata; class Amphibia; order Anura; family Ranidae; genus Lithobates; species Lithobates clamitans. The sequence continues at coordinate 1,489,835 of JBBGZY010001007.1, forward strand.
GCAGGGGGGGGGTAGGAGGTCAGAGGCTGCAGGGGGGAGACAGGAGGTCAGAGGCTGCAGGGGGGGACAGGTGGTCAGAGGCTGCAGGGGGGGGCAGGAGGTCAGAGGCTGCAGGGGGGGGCAGGAGGTCAGAGGCTTCAGGGGGGGACAGGTGGGTCAGAGGCTGCAGGGGGGGACAGGTGGTCAGAGGCTGCAGGGGGGGACAGGTGGTCAGAGGCTGCAGGGGGGGGCAGGAGGTCAGAGGCTGCAGGGGGGAGACAGGAGGTCAGAGGCTGCAGGGGGGGACAGGTGGTCACAGGCTGCAGGGGGGGGTAGGAGGTCAGAGGCTGCAGGGGGGGACAGGTGGTCAGAGGCTGCAGGGGGGGGTAGGAGGTCAGAGGCTGCAGGGGGGACAATGAGGTCAGAGGCTGCAGGGGGGGGGCAGGAGGTCAGAGGCTTCGGGGGAGACAGGAGGTCAGAGGCTGCAGGGGGGGACAGGTGGTCAGAGGCTGCAGGGGGGGGCAGGAGGTCAGAGGTTGCAGGGGGGGGTAGGAGGTCAGAGGCTGCAGGGGGGGGTAGGAGGTCAGAGGCTGCAGGGGGGAGACAGGAGGTCAGAGGCTGCAGGGGGGGACAGGTGGTCAGAGGCTGCAGGGGGGGGGACAGGTGGTCAGAGGCTTGCGAGGGGGACAGGAGGTCAGAGGCTGCAGGGGGGGACAGGTGGTCAGAGGCTGCAGGGGGGGGGGACAGGTGGTCAGAGGCTTGCGAGGGGGACAGGAGGTCAGAGGCTGGGGGGGACAATGAGGTCAGAGGCTGCAGGGGGGGGGGGGACAGGTGGTCACAGGCTGCAGGGGGGGGGACAGGTGGTCAGAGGCTGCAGGGGGGGGGGGACAGGTGGTCAGAGGCTGCAGGGGGGGGACAGGTGGTCAGAGGCTGCAGGGGGGGGGACAGGTGGTCAGAGGCTGCAGGGGGGGGGACATGTGGTCAGAGGCTGCAGGGGGGGGACAGGTGGTCAGAGGCTGCAGGGGGGGGACAGGTGATCGGAGGCTGCAGGGGGGGGCGGGCAGGAGGTCAGAGGCTGTGGGGGGGGACAGGTGATCGGAGGCTGCAGGGGGGGGCGGGCAGGAGGTCAGAGGCTGTGGGGGGACGCAGGAAGAGGCACAGGCCGCCAGACACTGAGCGCTGCAGCCGCTTTACTTTTGAAAATGGCGCCGCTCGGCGCCATCGTGTCACTGCGCATGCGCCCGCACTTCCGAAAATTGCCGAGCGTGTACGGGTTTTCCCGAGCACGGCCAACCTCGGAACAGCGCTGGCGCCTGCGCAGTTGCACGTCGGCCCGGCCCCCGCAGCCATTTTTCTTTCAGGCGCCGCTGCCCTCACAGCGGCCGGCGGCCGCAGCAGGGGTAGCCAGACCACCGGCCCACCGGGGGATATCCCGGTATCCCGGTTGGCCAGTCCGGCCCTGCTTAGGTGTTGATCATAATTTGTATCACCAAAAAATATATAAATAAATAAAAAAGTAATTATAAAGACTGGTTGGATAACTAATACAAGTGGTACGTCTCACTGAACTGGATAAGAATATCATAAGTGTAACCAAATAAATATAATAAAACATGTATATTAAAAACTTAGATCACCATAGTAAATATCTGACTCAAAATCAGTGACAAAAGAACAATCCTAAATAAAGTGCAAGGTGATTCAAGCTATGTACATAAACAGCTCAAAAGTGACAATGTGCAATGTGCAAGCAATGTGCACGATGTGGAGTTGTGTCTACACCTCTATTAGATAGGGTATTACTAAACTAAACTTCACATAAGGTGCAAAATGTGCAAAAAACTCCAGAAATAGATGCGGTATTAATGTCCCAAAAAATATGAAAAAATATATAGTGAAAAAAATTGAAAAAGTGAAAGAAAAGGATTTCACACAAAAAAAGTCCTTTTTTAATGAAATGTGTGACAGCAACGTGCTAGCATGCACACGTTGCAATTAAAGTGCTTTAGGTGAATCACATCTCGTGCTTCTTCGTGTGCAGACACTTCAGTGGGTAGTGGCCCCTTACCTTAAAGTAATAGGGCAAAAGCATATGACCAGAAGAGCTTTTGTAACATCCACCTAGGGGCTCCTGCGCGTCCCTCACCGTCCTAGATCCTAGGATAAGGTTCCCTCAGATGTGGTGCGGGGGGGTTTGTAAAGGATAACAGAGCAGGAAGAAACCCAATAGTGTAATTCCGTTTAATTAAAGTAACTTGTTTTTATTAAAGAAATACAGGTACTCACATTAACAATTGAAAAACAGCGGTTGTATCCGACGAGCGGCGAGCTCGTAAGCCTCTGACAGTGTGTACAGCCTGTCCCGTCCCTACGCGTGACGTCACACCACACGTGACTTCTTAATGTGAGTACCTGAGTACCTGTACCTGAGTACCTGTATTTCTTTAATAAAAACAAGTTACTTTAATTAAACGGAATTACACTATTGGGTTTCTTCCTGCTCTGTTATCCTTTACAAACCTGTGCCTGTGTCTAACCCCCTACCACCCCTGCCTGTGTTAAACCCCTCCCTACCACCCCTGCCTGTGTCCACCTCCCCACCACCCCTGCCTGTGTCTAACCCCCTCTCTACCCCCCCTGCCTGTGTCTAACCCCCTCCCTGCCTGTGTCTAACCCCCCTACCACCCCTGCCTGTGTCTAACCCCTCCCTACCACCCCTGCCTGTGTCTAACCCCCCTACCACCCTGCCTGTGTCTAACCCCTCCCTACCACCCCTGCCTGTGTCTAACCCCCTACCACCCCTGCCTGTGTCTAACCCCCCTACCACCCCTGCCTGTGTCTCCCCCCGCCACCCCTGCCTGTGTCTAACCCCCTGGCTTACTACATCCAGAAGAGCTGTTTATACATCCACCGCAGAGACTGTCCATAGGCACAGGATCGCCATAGGATCGGAAGCGCCATCCATGACACATACTACCATGCCTGTTTTAACCACTGCAATGTGAGTTTATCTATGTTTTATTAAAAGTATTTTTACCTATAAAAACGACTGCACCCAGAGGCGCCTCTCTACTTGTTGTTTTTCAGCCTCAGGAATATGGTCTTTCCTATCATGATGGCAGCCCTGCTTGCTCCTTCTGGACGCTTTTACCCCTCCACCTCATTTAACAGCAACACATAGACTATTGGTTTGTGCTTGCTATATGGATTGTTATTCCTTCTTCTTTATTATTTGAATGACTTTTGGTACATAACTTGTGGAGATCTGATCCTGTGGATATTCTGAGTTACTGCACCTATACTTGTTATTTTTTCCCTACCACCCCTGCCTGTGTCTAACCCCCCTACTACCCCTGCCTGTGTCTACCCCCCTACCACCCCTGCTTATGTCTAACCCCCCCTACCACCCCGCCTGTGTCTAACCCCCTCCCTACCATCCCTGCCTGTGTTTAACCCCCCTACCACCCCTGCCTGTGTATAACCCCCTCCCTACCACCCCTGCCTGTATCTAAGCATTATTTACTTAATTACACCACCATAAAGACTGGGCCCCAGTGCTAGCTGGCAGAAGAACTAGGGTAAAGATTGCCTACTCGGATAGTTGCTTTACAAGAACTTTGTCTATTGTCCATAGTAAGAGGTACCTCTTTAGGGAGTTTTAAATGTCATTGTTAACATTCATATTAGATAGCTATGATTAAGCACTAACTATAGTGTGAAACATGTCAGCTTCCCTGTACTTCTTGCTGTGGCATGTACTTTTGTTGTTTTTATCAATAAAGGCGATTATCATTTTGAGTGCGGCTGTCCAGGACTTTTCTCACATTTACCCCTACCACCCCTACCTGTGTCTAACCCCCTCCCTACCAATCCTGCCTGTGTCTAACCCCCTACCACCCCTGCCTGTGTCTAACCCCCCTACCACCCCTGCCTGTGTCTAACCCCCCTTCCACCCCTGCCTTGCCTGCAATATTGCCTTGGACAACCTTGCCTTAGATTACCTTGTTAAAGTTTTGACTCTGTACGTCTTTATGTTATGTTTGCTATTATGGATAGCATCACCTTTTACCCTAGCTATGATAATCTTTACATTAGAGATTATCTGTTTTCCCCTGTCTGGCAGCTACTACCACAAGGGAAATCTAGAGAGCTAGGCCTATGGGATGTCCAGCAGCCAAACCCATCCCCACTTGGATGAAGACCAAGCAATTCTGGATTCCACCTGCTGGTAGCGTTGTTTTCTACAATCTACAATCAGTTATTTTCTCTTTGGTGTCAGATTGTGCACAATCGGTATGTCTTATATCTGATTGATTTCTCTATGGGCTTTGGATCACTATAAACTCTAGTTTCCAGCCCTCAACTTTTGCCTTGCATTACTTCTGGTTGCCGCCTATGCATTTGCTAAGTCGCTTGTTTCTGCATTAGGAGTATGAGACCCTCCTGAGCTCGTCCATCAGACCTTCGAAGGTCCTGACAGCTGGTCTGGAGAGAGAGGCACCCTTTGCTTGGCCCCAGGGTTGCCAACACATCCATTCTATATTTTAATTGATTTTTCTTTATAAAATTTTAAAATAAAAAGGAATCCATAGCCTAAGATGTTAATTTATTTTTTGGGGGGCTGTTATTTGCATTACACTGAAGTAATTCTTGCTTACCATTTTTACATTCATAGTATTTTTGCCGCTAGCATCGTCATGGTAATATTTTTGGTGATCCTTCTCAACCCCATACCCCAGAGGAACCCTTAAAATATTTTTCAGATCTCAGGGAACCTTTTTTTAATAACACTTATTACCAAACTACCTGGGGGAGCAATGTCTTCCGCGATCTACAAAATGCAGTATTTGGCTAGTATAATTAAACACAGGCACAGCTAAGTCAGATAAATAAAAAAGTCTGTAAGTTACTAGATCTAGTGGGATGAGACCGGGTATATCAAGCCATGCCATAGGGTCCATATTTTTTCAAATTTATCAGGGCAGCCCCTGTGCTGATAAAAATACTTTTCCATCCTGAGGGTATCTCCCATATATCCTATCCATTCCTTGTATGTGGGTGGGTTACCGATATCCAGTAAGTTAGCAGCAATCTACATGGCTTGAAATAATGCTCTAGCCAGATTTTCTTTTGTCAGTTTCTGTAGTTAATGATCATCTAGGACCCCTAAGATGCATTGCTTGGGATCATCCTGGTTTGTCACTTGGAATACTGCATTAAATGTTTAAATGACCCCTGTTCAATAGAGATGTAATTTCAGACATTGCCATAACAGGCAAAGTAAATTACCGTGATCCTCGCGGCATTTACCACACAAGGGGCTATCTAGAGTGCCCCTCTTAAACAGTTATTTTGGAGGGTAGTTTACCCTGAGAATAATATACAATGAGGGAAAAAAGTATTTGATCCCCTGCTGATTTTGTACATTTGTTCACTGACAAAGAAATGATCAGTCTATAATTTTAATGGTAGGTTTATTTTACCAGTGAGAGACAGAATAACAAAAATATCCAAAAAAATATAAATTAATTTACATTTTAATGAGTGAAATAAGTATTTGATACCCTATCAATCAGCAAGGTTTCTGGCTCCCAGGTGTCTTCTATACAGGTAACAAGCTGAGATTAGAAGCGCTCTCTTAAAGGGAGTGCTCCTAATCTCAGCTTTTTACCTGTATAAAAGACACCTGTCCAAAGAAGCAATCAATTAATAAATCAGATTCTAATCTCTCCCCCATTGCCAAGACCAAAGAGCTGTCCAAGTATGTCAGGGACAAGATTGTAGACCTACACAAGGCTGGAATGGGCTTCAAGCAGCTTGGTGAGAGGGTGACAACAGTTGGTGCGATTATTCGCAAATGGAAGAAACACTAAATAACTGTCAATCTCCCTCGGTCTGGGGTTCCATGCAAGGTCTCACCTTGTGGAGTTTCAATGATCATGAGAAAGGTGAGAAATCAGCCCAGAACTACACAGGACAATCTTGTCAATGATCTCAAGGCAGCTGGGACCATAGTCACCAAGAAAACAATTGGTAACACACTACGCTGTCAAGGACTGAAATCCTGCAGCGCACGCAAGGTCCCCCTGCTCAAGAAAGCACATGTACAAGCCCATCTGAAGATTGCTAATGAACATCTGAATGATTCAGAGGAGAACTGGGCGAAAGTGTTGTGGTCAGAAGGAGGAGGAATGCTGCCTATGAGCCCAAGAACACCCTCCTCACCGTAAAAACATGGAGGTGGAAACATTATGCTTTAGGGGTGTTTTTCTGCTAAGGGGACAGGACAACTTCACCGCATCAAAGGGACGATGAACGGGGCTATGTACCATTAACTTTTGGGTGAGGGAGGGGCGTGGCTTGCGGCTGATGGAATAGGCAGCAGGGTGTGAGAGCTCCACCGACAGCCTGTGCACTTATCCTGACAAAACGATCCTGTTGCACCGGCATCGCCCGCTACCTACACCGGAGGGTCCCTCTCCTCCTCCCCAGGCCAGAGGTGCAACTTTTGTCCACATTCCGGCAGCGGACATGTCCCGCAAAGGCAGCAAGGAAACTCTACAGGCCGCAGAGCATGGAGGTCAAGATGGCGCCCGGACCCAGCACTCGGCCAAGGAGGCAGCCATGAGGATGTTCAGCGGCGCGCTGGGGAAGGTTGGCATACCTAAAACACCCTCCCAGCTTATGGATACATCTGAAATGGACTCCCCAGCAGAAGCCCTGGAACAGGCATGGCCGGAGGATGAAGAACAGACCTCCTCCTGGGACACAGTAAGTACACCTGCTCCTAATATGGCTCCCAGGGCCCTGACAATACACTAACTAATGACATCAAAGGAGTGAAACTGGAATTGAACATGGTTAGACAAGATAAGCAGAAGCTGTGTGATCGCACAGCTGCACTGGAGGACAGAGTGAACAATGTGGAGGATGATGTAGCTCCCCTGCAGAGGGAAGTCCGCCATATGCAATCTATTATTACTGGCCACACAGCCACACATGGAAAATAGACAGAGACACAATAATGTTTGCGCGGTCGGCATACCAGAACAGGCCAAAGGCAAAAACCCTGTGGCATTCATTGAGAACTGGCTGATTAATACTTTTGGTAAAGCCTCTTTTTCCCCCATGTTTGCGGTGGAGCGCACCCACAGAGTTCCAACCTAAACCTAGTGAGCCTCCCAGGCCGTTCCTGTTCAAAATGCTGAACTTTAAAGATCGTGATGCCATTCTGTACCAAGCCAGGACCAGAGGTGCCCTTATGAGAATAGATAATGCTCCCATATCTTTCTATCCAGACTTTTCTGCTGATTTACAGCGTCGCGGAGCCAAGTTCACTGAAGTTAAGAAGCTTCTCCGCAAATATGAGGTCGCATATGCCATGTTGTACCCTACCAAACTCAGGATCGCTGCCAATGGCGAAGCGCAATTCTTTGACAACCCTGCCAATGTATCTATGTGGCTAGACCGTATGGAACACACCCTCAAGAAAGAGCCAGCACCTATGGCCTGATGAGGACTGGCCTTTTTCCTCTTTCTACCGGGTGTAGCAGATGCCAAGCAAGAAGATTTGGACATGCTTTCCCTTTTTCTTCAACCTTCCTGACAGGCAGAGAAGGAGAAGAATGTTACTTGCACTATTCTTTACCGTTGAGTTGGACTCGCAAGTCCCTTTGAATCGGAGTTAAACTGAGACGTTGGGGCCCCCTGTCAGGCTACTACTTACCAGACCGGCGAGTCCGCTCGGGCAGAAGGTAGGCTCCCTTACGCGTCCGACTCGCGGCCCCTGGTAGAGCAAACAGGAAGCACGAGAGTACGGAGTGGTATGAGAGTCTGTATGCACAGTCCAGAAACTGCAGGGTTAACTGGTGAGAAGGCTGAAGCTGGCTGGAACACAGGCAACAAGACTGAGCAGGTATGTCAGGAAGCAGGCTGGGTAGACAACAGACAGGCAGCTGAAGTCCAATGGAACAGGCAAACGGATAGTCAGGAGGCAGGCCGGGTTTGGTAACAGACAGGCAGCAAAGGTACAGTGGAGCAGGCAAACGGATGGTCAAACAAGCAGAAGTCAGGTACAGGCAGAGTTCAAGGGGAGGTCCAGGAGACAAGGCCGGGTCGACAGGTAATCAGGAACAGTTCAGATACAGGGTCAGGCACTAGGACGGCAAGCTGTTGATCAGGCAGCACTGAACACAGAGGGACGCCGGCTTAAATGCATCTTTTGCCGCCAAACGACGTGCACGCACCAGCACACACAGGCGCGCGCACCCGCCAACGCCAGCGTGCACAACAGGACGACCCCGGACACACACACCAGCACTGCGAGGAACACGCACAGCGGGGTCCACAGGACACACCGCGAGCACCCTGCCCGCCGAGGTACGCTCTCTGACAGTGCCCCCTCCTCAAGGGCAGCCTCCGGATGCCCAGCTGGGCCAACCTGGTTGCGTGGGAGTCCTTGAAGGCTTGTAGCAATTCATCAGCATGGAGATTACTTTCAGGCTCCCAAGAGTTATCCTCGGGTCCATACCCTTTCCATTTAATGAGGTACTGGATCTGATTCTGCCTCTTTCTACAATCCAAGATTGCCTCGATTTCGAATTCCTCCTCATTGTTGATCATAATAGGCTCAGGTGGCTTGGCCTTACGGTCAGAGAAGGAATCAGGAACAACTGGTTTCAACAATGATACATGAAAGACCGGGTGTATTCTAAGGGACGCCGGCAGATTAAGTTCATATGCGACATCATTTACTCTTCTTTTCACCTGAAAAGAACCCATAAACTTAGGTCCCAATTTCTTGGAAGGACAAGCCATCTTTAGGTTACTTGTGGATAGCCACACTTGGTTACCAGGCTCAAGGATATGTTCTCCACGTCTTTTCTTATCAAACATCCTCTTAAAAGATGCCTGAGACTGGGCCATGGTCTCCTGCAAGATCTTACAGTTATTAGAGAAGAACTCCATTGTTTCAGTCACTGCTGCCAGGGTACATTCCGGAAAAGAGCTGGGAAGGAAGGAGGGGTTGAATCCATAATTGGCAAAGAATGGAGTCTGGTTGATAGCTGAATGTAGGGAATTGTTGTATGAAAATTCAGCGACTGGTAACAGGGACACCCAGTCATCTTGCGAAAACACAGAAAAGCAACGGAGGTATTGCTCCAGCGTCTGGTTAGTTCTTTCTGTCTGGCCGTTTGTCTGAGGGTGATAAAATGCCAATGCCAATTCAATTTCAAGAGCACCACACAGTGCCTTCCAGAACCGGGAGGTGAACTGGACACCACGATCTGACACAATATTAGCGGGTACCCCATGTAGTCTCACTATTTCTTTGACAAAGATCTTCGCCGTTTCTACGGCTGTGGGTGTACCCTTCATGGGGAGAAAGTGTGCCATCTTGGACAGTCTATCAATCACCACAAAGATGGTCGAGAAACCTTCAGATGGGGGTAGCTCCACGATGAAGTCCATCGAAATCATTCTCCAAGGCCTGTTGGGAATCGGTAAGGGTTTCAACAAACCCCAGGCCCTTGTGCGATTACTCTTATTCCGAGCACAAGTGTGGCAAGAGCCTACATAATTCTTACAATCCTCCAATAATTGTGGCCACCAAAAGGTGCGTTGCACCAGTTCAGTCGTTTTCCGGGCCCCGAAATGACCTGCCAGCTTGTGGTCGTGGCACAATTCCAATACCGGCACTCTAAGTTTCTCAGGAACCAAGATCTTGCCTTCGTGCCAGAGCAACCCATCGCTTAAGCTGGTCCCAGTAGGTTGGGGAATTTCTGAGGAGGCTTGCCTTATTCTGGAAATTAAATCTCCCTGGAGAAGTAAGAAATTTCCCACCGGCAAGATAGTGTCTGGAGGAGCAATTTACTTTGAATCATGAAACATCCGTGACAATGCATCTGGTTTCACATTTTTGGAGCCGGGTCTGTACGTGATGTGAAAGGAGCAGCGGGAGAAGAAGAGTGCCCATCTAGCCTGTCGTGGTTTAAGTCTCTTGGCCGACCTTAGGTATTCCAAGTTCTTGTGATCAGTATAGATGAGAACAGGATGTACAGCACCCTCCAGAAGATAGCGCCACTCCTCCAGAGCCGCCTTGATGGCCAAGAGTTCCCGATCTCCCACATCATAATTCCTTTCTGACAACGAGAGTTTGCGGGAAAAGAATGCTACTGGGAACAAAAGGCCCTTGGGGCCCTGGCGCTGAGAGAGTACTGCCCCCACTGCGATCTCCGAAGCATCAACTTCCAGCACAAACGGTAGAGCAGGGTCAGGGTGTTTAAGGATAGAGGCAGATGTGAACAGTCCCTTTAATTTCTCGAAAGCCGATTGTGCCCTGGACGTCCAACAGAATCGGGATCCCTGTTTTGTAAGTTCCGTGATGGGAGCAATGATTTTAGAAAAGTCTTTAATGAATTTCCTATAAAAATTAGAAAATCCTACGAAGCGTTGGACCCCTTTCTTGTCTGTAGGTGCAGGCCAGTCCAGGATGGCGGACACCTTCTGTGGGTCCATCTTAATACCTTCTACAGAAATAATGAGTCCCAAAAATTGGATACTTTGAAGTTCGAATTCACATTTGTCAAGTTTAGCGTATAGGCCGTGTTGCCTGAGCCGAGCAAGAACATTCCGGACGTGCCTGCGATGATCAGCCAAGGAAGAGGAAAAGATGAGAATGTCATCCAGATAAACAATGACGTAGAGGTCCAAGAATTCTCTAAAGATGTCGTTCACAAAGTGTTGGAAAGTGGCTGGGGCATTACAAAGACCGAAGGGCATAACAAGATACTCGAAATGCCCGAAACGAGTGCGAAAAGCGGTCTTCCACTCATCTCCCTCTCGGATGCGAATTAGATTATATGCACCGCGAAGATCCAATTTTGTGAAAATTCTGGCGGTGCCCAACCTTTGGAATAACTCAGGTACCAGGGGAAGCAGGTAGCGATTCTTAATCGTTATCTTGTTTAATTCACGGTAATCGATGCATGGCCGAAGAGAATGGTCTTTCTTCTCTACAAAGAATAAGCCAGCACCGGCCGGGGAAGTGGACGGGTGGATAAACTTCTACTTCAAATTTTCATCTAGGTACTGCTTCAGGGTGCCCAGCTCCTGCTCAGTCAGTGGAAAGATCCGGCCGAAGGGTACCTCGGTTCCAGGTAGCAATTCTATAGGACAATCGTAGGGCCTGTGTGGAGGTAATATCTCTGCACCTTTCTTGCAGAATACATCCGCGAAATCTTGGTAGGGCTCGGGAATGGCTTGAAGCAGGTTAACATCAGGATGTAAACAGAGAAGTTGGGTAACCTCACGGTCGACCCTTTGCAGACAATGTTGTTGACAGTATCCTGAGAGAAACTCAATACTACCAGTAGCCCAGTTGATTTGGGGGTTGTGAACCTGTAGCCATGGCATTCCGAGGATGACTGGGAAAAGGGGTGAGGAGATAGCATCCAAACAGAGATATTCCCGGTGCTGAGGGCCCATAATAGCTTCTAAGGAAACGGTTTCTTGAGTGACCGGACCGGAACGGAGGGCAGAGCCATCTGCAAGATGGACAGCCAGGCTTTGAGTTTTGGGTTGGAGAGGTATGTCATGTTGAGAGGCGAAGGTCCGGTCGATAAAACAACTGCAGGCTCCTGAATCAATAATTACTGGAACTTGGATAGCCTTTCTGGGAAGCTGTAAAGTGACAGAGATAGTTAGATGTGCACCAGCAGTGGGTAAAATAGTGGCACAGGTACGAACAGCAGAGCGGCACTTACGCGTCTTGTTGGGGCAACTGCTGGGGTAGTGCCCAGGTTCTCCACAGTAGAGGCAAAGGTTATGTGCCCGTCTGCGTAATTTCTCTTCTGGGGTCAAGGAGGGACGAAGCAGACCGAGCTGCATGGGTTCTGGTGCATCACTGGTCGGAACTGGTGGTGGAGCGGAAGATCTGCTGGGAGGACAGGGAACTTGTGGGAGCATCCAGGTGGGACGATAGGTACTGGTGGATCTTTCGGTGACCTACGGTCAATTTGAATGGACAGGTTGATTAGTTCTTCCAGGGTCTGAGGTACCCCTACCCGTGCTAACTCATCCTTGAGAGGATCTGACAACCCCATCCTAAACCGGTGGCGCAGAGCAGCGTCATTTCACGCCGTATCAGAGCTCCAGCGTCTGAACTCAACGGTGTAATCCTCCGCCGCTCGACGGCCTTGACGAAGGGAGTGTAAGGTGGCTTCAGCGGTGGCGGTTAGCTGGGGGTCTTCGTAAAGTTGAGACATAGCCTCGAAGAAAGCATCCAGGCTTTCCAAGACGACAGACTTGTGCTCCAAAAGTCAGTGGGCCCATGTTTGAGGTTCGCCAGATAACAAGGAGATAACGAAGCCCACTTTAGTGGCTTCCAAAGAGAATGTGCGTGGCTGAAGGGCAAAGTAGAGATTACATGCATTCCGGAAAGCAGGATACCTACTTCGGTCTCCAAAAAATCTTTCTGGTACTGGTACCTTTGGCTCTGGAGGTAACATGACTACGGGGGGTGCTGAGGTTGCGGCTGCGGTCCCCTGGGGGCCGGGGGGTGCAGATAAGGCCTGTACACGCTCTTCCAGACTTGAATATCCCTCTTGTAGGCTTTTTACCGCTTGGGTTAGTCCCGCCAGATGTCTGCAGAGCTCATCCATGGGAGAAGCCCCCTGCCCGGACTCGGTCATGGCTGCCTGATACTGTCAGGCTACTACTTACCAGACCGGCGAGTCCGCTCGGGCAGAAGGTAGGCTCCCTTATGCGTCCGACTCGCGGCCCCTGGTAGAGCAAACAGGAAGCACGAGAGTACGGAGTGGTATGAGAGTCTGTATGCACAGTCCAGAAACTGCAGGGGTTAACTGGTGAGAAGGCTGAAGCTGGCTGGAACACAGGCAACAAGACTGAGCAGGTATGTCAGGAAGCAGGCTGGGTAGACAACAGACAGGCAGCTGAAGTCCAATGGAACAGGCAAACGGATGGTCAGGAGGAAGGCCGGGTTCGGTAACAGACAGGCAGCAAAGGTACAGTGGAGCAGGCAAACGGATGGTCAAACAAGCAGAAGTCAGGTACAGGCAGAGTTCAAGGGGAGGTCCAGGAGACAAGGCCGGGTCGACAGGTAATCAGGAACAGTTCAGATACAGGGTCAGGCACTAGGACGGCAAGCTGTTGATCAGGCAGCACTGAACACAGAGGGACGCCGGCTTAAATGCATCTTTTGGCGCCAAACGACGTGCACGCGCACGCACCAGCACACACAGGCGCGCGCACCCGCCAACGCCCGCGCGCGCGCCCCCGCACGCCAGCGTGCACAACAGGACGACCCCGGACACACACACCAGCACCGTGAGGAACGCGCACAGCGGGGTCCACAGGAACGCGCGCGCCAACGCGCGCCGACGCGCCCTGCCGCACAACGCCGCGAGCACCCTACCCGCTGAGGTACGCTCTCTGACACCCCCCCTTCACTCATCCTGCGTGGACATGTTTTTTTCTTGGTCAAGCTTCCTTACTGTTTACAGGATGCACGGACATTTTTTTTCATTCCCCTGCCCCTTATTTTACTTTTGTTTTTTGTTCCACACTACAAGGGTTTTTTTCTTTTGGTTCCTACTGATCTCTGCTGTTGGCAGAGTGAATAGTTCAATATATTTTTCTGATTTATCAACCAGAGATGTATCTATGTGGCTGATGCCCTCACTTTCATACATGTATTTTACCTGGAATACCAGGTTTTATTATAAAGCTGTCAGGTGGAGACATGGAATGCCCTTTGGGGAACCTCTGCACCTGACATTACTCATATGCCTTAATATGTCTAATGCTTGTACTATAGTTTCATGGAATGTGATGGGGCTGGGTGATGGAGTGTAACGGTTAAGGCCTACAAGCCCTCGATGATATGCCTGCAGGAAACTCACCTGCAGGACAGTTCCATATCTACGCTAAAAAATCACGGTTACCCCACCCAGTTCCAATCCGTCCACACAGCTTACTCAAGAGGTGTTAGTACACTTATTTCTTGGGCAGCCAACTTCCAAATTCTGCACTCCCTGATTGACGATCAGGGACAGTATATATTTTTGCTCTGCAAAATTACAGGTTTGACATGTATAATTGCAAATATTTATGTCCCTCCACCCTTCTCCTTTGACAGTCTGAAACAATTAGCCCAAATTATGGCCACACACCCCAACATCCCTGCTTGGGTGTTGGGAGATTACAATAATGTAATGGACAAAAAACTAGATAAATTCCCATCCAAAACTGGCAATGCTCCCCAGTTGGGTGGCCCCACCCCCTTTGCTAGATTCCTAATGGAAATTGGTCCTAATGTGCAGTGCTACTTATGCTTCTCAGCATCATACAAATGCCTATCCTGTATAGATCTATGTCTAACTAATGATTTGGCACATGCACTGACAGATTCTGTGAAATATGCCCCACGTAACGTTTCTGATCACTCCCCTGTAAGTGCTACTATAATCATAACCAGGGCAAGGCCGGGTCGGCGGTAGTCTGGGATGCACTTAAGGCTCACCTCAGGGGCCTACTCATCAGGCAGATTAATGCAATCAAAACTAAAACTAAAGAGTGGGAGAATCTGGTAATGGATGAGGCTGCTAGGGTGGAGGAGAGGTACATCGCGGCCCCCTCTTCAGAGTCAGAGCGTAGATGGCAGGAAGCACAGGCCCTATATCAACAAGTCTCCACCACTGCTGCGGAGAACAAGAGGTTTTTCCTACAACAAAAATATTTTAATAAAGGGGAAAACACGGGTCACCTCTTAGCTATGATACGACTCATATAGAGTCGTATCATAGCTAATCCATCCAAAATACAGACGGGGTAACAGTTACCGGCCAGACCTACATACCTGACGTGTTTTCACAATTCTTCAAAGACCTTTACACATCTAAAGTACATCCCACACACAAGGATCTGGCCCATTTTCTGGACCAGTGCAATCTCCCCCAGGTGACACAACAGGGACTTGCTGCCCTTAACGCACCACTGAAGCTAGAGGAATTATCACTAGCGGTAGCACAGATGGCTAATAACAAGTCCCCGGTTGACTGACGGCCTACCCACGGAGACGTACGGGAAATATGGGAAAAATCTCTTAACTACTCTACTTAAAACCCTAAACAGTGCCCTCCAGGAAGGCAGCTTACCAGCCTGTGAGTGAGGCTATTATTATAGCAGTGGCGGCAGACCCCGCCCTTCCTTTTGGACCCCCCCCGCTTGGTGAAAATGGACGTGGTTTCAGCAAAATAGTGGGCGTGGCTCTAAGGTGGTGTGGTTAGCGTCTGAGATGAACGAGGGATGGAGGTACAGCAGGCCCAGATCCTACACAACAATAGAAATATGTGTATTCTAGAAAGTTTAACAATCAGCAGATAAAGATATTCCAAACACGTGGTGTTATCACTTCAATCATCCCGGCACCATGGTTGTTATGGTGTCAGGATGATTGAAACGCATTATTTCTATAATTACATTGTAATATAAAATTAAATCATGTCACTAGCCACGTCGCCTGCCAACAGATGCCATCAGGTGTCCCCAGCGGAGTCTGTCCTTACATAAGGTGCCCCCAGCGGAGTCCCTCCTTACATGCAGCCGGTGTCCCATAAAATGCAGCCTGTGTCACATAAAATGTAGCCTGTCTCACAAAATGCAGCCTGTGTCACATCAAATGCAGTCTGTGTCCCACCAAATGCAGCCTGTGTCCCACCAAATGCAGCCTGTGTCCCATAAAATGCAGCCTGTGTCTCACCAAATGCAGCCTGTGTCCCACCAAATGCAGCCTGTGTCCCACCAAATGCAGCCTGTGTCTCACCAAATGCAGCCTGTGTCACACCAAATGCAGCCTGTGTCTCACCAAATGCAGCCTGTGTCTCACCAAATGCAGCCTGTGTCCCACCAAATGCAGCCTGTGTCCCCCCAAATGCAGCATGTGTCCCACCAAATACAGCCTGTGTCCCACCAAATGCAGCCTGTGTCCCACCAAATGCAGCCTGCCTGTGTCTCGCCAAATGCAGCCTGTGTCTCACCAAATGCAGCCTGTGTCTCACCAAATGCAGCCTGTGTCCCACCAAATGCAGCCTGTGTCCCACCAAATGCAGCCTGTGTCCCACCAAATGCAGCCTGTGTCCCACCAAATGTAGCATGTGTCCCACCAAATGCAGCCTGTGTCCCACCAAATGCAGCCTGTGTCCCACCAAATGCAGCCTGTGTCCCACCAAATGCAGCCTGTGTCCCACCAAATGCAGCCTGCCTGTGTCCCACCAAATGCTGCAGTCTCTGCGCGTTATTCCAAAAGTTCTATGGTGTGGGCCTTTTTTGAGACGAGTGCATCAGATCGCACCGCTGCTATTTGTAACATATGTCTCAGCGTATCTTTTTTTTTTTCAATCCTCTTTATTACAAATTTTGTACAAATTAATCCACATAATTTATCAATATTATTTCCTTACACATTTCTTCATATATTTCATTTACATTTACATTCTCTCCTATCAATCACACCATTCTCTCTCCTCCACTCTCTCCATGGTCACTCTATACTTCATTTTCAGGTATTCCTACATCCAGTGTAACACATGATCTATTCCACTTTGCCCATATATTCTCATATTTCTGCAGATTACCCCTTTGTTCATACATTATTCTTTCATATGGTACAACCTGAGTTACTGCTCTCACCCACTGGGTCACTGTCGGTGGGTTCGGCTGAATCCATTTCTCTACTATTTGTTTTCTTGCGAGAAATAATACTTCCTGCAGGAACATCCTATTATATTTACTACTACCTCTCTTCTCCCTTCTTATTCCCATCAAACAGAGTTCAATTGTGGCCATAATTGGTTCATTTAGCACTTTTCCTATTTTTCTAATCACCTGTTGCCAGTATCTTTCTATGTTGACACAGTGCCACATTATGTGGAGGAAGTCCGCCCCTTCCTGTCCACATCTTGTGCACTTTGATTCACTCATTCTCCCCATTTTATACAACCTGTTTGGGGCCAAATAAGTCTGATATACAATATTTAACTGAATTATCCTGTTATTCATTGCTGGGGATACTTTCAAATGGGAGGAGCATACTTCATTCCATTCCTGTTCACTCATATCTGGTAAAGCTACTTGCCATTTACTCCTTATTTCCCTTGGTTCCCCCCCTATTTTACTCTGCAACACATGTGTGTGTTTGGCTACTAACCCCTTTGGTCCCTGTGATCTCAAAATGCCTATAAGAGGGTATTTAGATATTTTTAATTCCTTTCCTCTAAACTGTATCTGTAGCACTTGTCTAAGCTGAAGGTATCTAAAAAATTGTTTACTTGATAAATTATATAGTTTACATAACTTTTCGTATGGTACTATTATGTTTCTTTCATACACCTGTCCAATGCTTATCACCTCTTTCTGTTTCCAGAATTTACTACCCTCAAATTTTTCCAGGTGCTCAAATGCTGGATTATTCCACAAAGCGGTCTCTGGTGGGATATCAAAGAAGCCCGTTAGCCTCCTTGCCTCCCGCCAGACTGCTCTGGCTAGTTTTAGCAGGGGAATTCTTACTCCCACCCTCCTCAGATCTTTTATCTCTAGTCCTACCATGAGATCTTCTACTTGCATCCTACTTAGTAAGTACTCCTCAATTCTTGTTTTATTCACATGTCCAACCCAGGATCTCAGATGTTTCAGTTGCCCAGCCAGATAATATAAATATAAATCTGGCAGGGCCAACCCTGCTGCATTTTTCGGTCTTTGTAGCTTTTTAAGTTTTAGCTTGCTTCTACCATATGCCCAAATGAATCTGGTTATCTGTGAGTTCAGGTCTTTAAATATCTGTTTTGGTATTTTTACCGGGGAGTGTGCAAATAGATACAAGCACTTTGGCAGTATAATAGATTTAATCAGCTGGGTTCTACCCGCCATTGATATTGGTAATTTTATCCATATTGCCAGTTTTCTCTTAACAAATTCTACCAGGGGATATTATAATAAATTTTAGGGCTTCCTCAGGATCTAACGTAATATTTATTCCTAAGTATTTAAATACTTCGACTATTTTTAATGGGGTCTGGGCTCTCATTACATTCCCTGTTCCAAGCAGCATCAGTGCAGATTTCTGCCAATTTATTTTGAGTCCTGAAAATATCCAGTATGTTTCTATTATTTTCATCGTCTCCTGCAGTGAGGTATACCCGTCCCCCATGTATAGTATGATATCATCGGCATATAAACGTCTCAGCGTATCTTGCGTGGCCAAAACATCTCCCGTTTGGACACCACATGCTTGAACAGACATATGTTGACCTGCCATGCAGTTCGTTGGCAAGCGTATCTAAAAGACCCACACCAAAGAACAAAGAGGACCTCTCCTTGCTCCTCATCAGCTGAGATCTCCAACCCCACTATACCTTCAGTCCTCTCTGAGACCTGCACTGAGAGGAATAAAGGTGTAGAATTAGGTGTGTCACAGCCAAGTACTTGTGGGCAATCTGCTTTCGGTTCACCGACGTCAGATTGTACCAGGAAACTTTCCCTGCCCCAGCTGCTGCACCACCAAAAGAAGTTCGTTCCCAGCCATCCACATGCCCAGCGGTTGAATGCTAGCTTGGTAAAATTGCTAGCACTTCAACTGCTGCCTTTTCAGTTGGTAGACTCTGCCCCCTTCCGGCTCTCTACCAGCATGTGGAAGGCAATGTCCATGCCTCGCTGGACAGGGCACTCAGCGGTAAGGTGCATATTACCACTGACTCATGGTCCAGCAGGCATGGACAGGGACATTACCTAAGTTTCACCGCGCATTGGGTGACTCTGCTGGCAGCTGGGAAGGATGCAGGACAAGGTGCAGTAGTGTTGGAGGTTGTTCCACCACCACACCTCCAAAATGCCACTACTAATGATTGTGACACACCTCTCTCCTCCACCCCCTCCTCTTCTTCTTCCTCCATGGCCTCTTCCTGTGCTTTGTCCTCGGATCCAGCGGTGCTCCGTAGGCGTTCAAGGGGCTACTCAAGTTTGCAGGCCAAAAGATGCCATGCAGTGCTTGAGCTGGTGTGCTTGGGGGACAGGAGCCACACTGGGGCAGAGGTTCTTTCAGCTCTGCAGGGGCAGGTTCAGAGGTGGTTGACGCTACACCAACTTAAGGGAGGAATGGTGGTTTGCGACAATGGCACCAACCTCCTCTCTGCCCTCCGACAGGGACAAATGACGCATGTGCCCTGTTTGGCTCACGTCCTTAACTTGGTGGTGCAGCGGTTCTTGGGCAGGTACCCGGGCTTACAGGATGTCCTGAGGCAGGCCAGGAAAGTCTGTGTGCATTTCCGTCAGTCATATAATGCCAGTGCTCGGCTGGCAGACCTCCAAAAGGAATTTAACCTGCCCAAGAACCGCCTAATCTGTGACATGCCCACCAGGTGAAACTCAACCTTGGCCATGCTGCAGTTGCTGCACATGCAGCACAGGGCCATCAATGAGTACCTGTGCGACTATGGCACCAGGACAGGGTCAGGGGAGCTTGTTTTTTTTTCCCACGCCAGTGGGTCATGATCAGGGATGCATGCACTGTCCTGTCACCATTTGAGGAGGCCACGAGGATGGTGAGCAGTGACAGTGCATGCATCAGTGACAATGTCCCCTTTGTCCACCTGTTGGAGCACACGCTGCGTGGAATAATGGACAGGGCACTTGAGGCAGAACAGAGGCAGGAAGAGGAGGACTTCCTTAGCTCTCAAGGCCCCCTTTATCCAGACAGTGCCCCTGCGTGCCCGCCGATCACACAGGAAGAGGAGAAGGAGGAGGATTGTGTCAGTATGGAGGTGGAGCCTGGCACTCAGCATCAGCAGCAGTCTTTAAGGGATCATTTACTTTCCCAAGAAACACATGGACTTGTACATGGCTGGGAGGAGGTGGCTGCGGATCATGTCGTCCTTAGTGACCCAGAGGACTCCGGACCGAATGCCTCAGCAAACCTACGCTGCATTGCCACCCTGATCCTGCAAAGCCTGCGGAATGATCCTCGTATTCGTGGTATCAAGGAGAAGGAACAATACTGGCTGGCAACCCTCCTTGATCTTGCCGTCGCAGAGGGAGCAGAGGATGAAACATCTTTGGGAGGCCTTGCAGAAAGGTCTGTGCAACGCGTTCCCAGAGACTGGGAGGTTACAAACCCCTGTTTCTGGACAACGTGTTGCTGAGGCTTCGGTCAGTCAAAGAAGGAGCGTTGGAGAAGGTGGCCGTCTGACCGATGTGTTCAGACAATTTTTTAGTCCGCAGCCCAAGGTATGATCGGTACCAGCAACCATCACCAGTGTCTGTTTTACATGGTGCAAGAATACCTAGGGGCAAGATCTGACTTGGACACCTTTCCCACCGAAAATCCTCTGGGTTACTGGGTCTTCAGGATGGATCACTGGCCAGAGCTTGCACAGTATGCAATTGAGCTACTGGCCTGTCCTGCATCCAGCGTTCTTTCGGAACGCACATTCAGTGCTGCTGGAGGCTTTGTAACCGATCACAGGGTGCGTCTGTCCACCGACTCGGTCAATTGACTGACCTTCATAAAAATGAATCAGTCTTGGATCACCACCAGCTACCAAGCACCTGATGCTGATGTAACCGAATACATTTTTTTGAAATGTCAGATCCCTTCAAAGACTGCCTATGCTGATGCTAAGTGACTATCCTGTTATACTGAGTAATTATCCTCTTCCTCCTCAATGATCATGATGATAGCTTGTAAGAACATTTTTGGTTCTGGGCGCCGCCAGTCCCGCCACCAGTGCCTAAGGCCCAATTTTTCAGCCCCTGTTTAACATGGGAGTGTAATTACAATTTTTGATGCAATTCTTTGCAGCAGGGCTCGTTCCTGTGCTCCAACTAGAGTATTTGTGAGGGCTTGCAGTGTTGTGGCACCACCACCAGTGCCTAAGGCCCAATTTTTCAGTACCTGTTTAACAGGGGCGTGTAATTACAATTTTTGATGCAATTCTTTGCAGCAGGGCTAGTTCCTGCGCTCCAACTAGAGTATCTGTGAGGGGTTGCAGTGTTGTGGCACCAGCACCAGTGCCTAAGGCCCAATTTTTCAGCCCCTGTTCAACAAGGACATGTAATTAGAATTCTTGATCTAATATTTCACAGCAGGGCCCGTTTCTGCGCCCACCAAGAGTATCTGTGAGGACTTACAGTGTTGTGGCACCAGCACCACCACCACCACCAAAGGCCCAATTTTTCTGCCCCTGTTCAACAGAGGCATGTAATTACAATTCTTGATCTAATATTTAATATGGGAAAAACTTTTCTCCTTTCCACTGATGCTTTATCACCAATCCTTGTTCCACAAAAAACCCCAAATTTTCAAAAAACATTTGTCATTGGAACAAAAAGTGAGGTGAAATCTTCTGAAGAGGAGGACAGACAGCAAAACAAATGTCACAGGGGTGATAACCCTTCCCTATGTTTTCCAAAAAGCTTAACCTCCCTGGCGGTATGATTATTTCGGATTTTAGGTGCTGAAAGCGGTACAATTATTTTGCATGGAAATTTGGCATTTTATATTGTAGGTCTGTAAATCTTAACAATAACGCACTTAAATCTGTCCAAACAAGAGTCTAGTAGATATCCCGGGTATGATAAAGTTTGAAACACAAAAACATAAATTATAATATAATAAATAAAAATAAATAATTTAAAAAAATAAAAATAAATAGTAATAAAAAAAATTTCCCCACGATTCACTATCGCTCAATTCTGCAAGTGTTCTAATTTACTATCGCTGTTTTCTAGCTGGTCTAAAGCCACTTTTGACGTAAAGGGACACTTTTTGGTTGCTATGGACAATCTCCAGTTTCCAGGCAGAAAGAACAGTGTATATCACATAAAACTGCATGCAGGGCATGGGCCAAAGCACTGGGGACAAAAGGGATGTGAAATCATTTTATACAGTACTGTAATCTGTAAGATTACAGTACTGTATGTGTTATGATTTTTACTTTTTTTTTAATTTGCCGCCAGGCTCCGCCCCCGTGCGTCACGACGCTCGCAGGGAACGGAGCCTGGCACGGAGAGGCTTCGGAGGAGGACAGAGCCCGCGGACACTGCGGGGGACATCGCAGGATCCCGGGGACAAGGTAAGTAAGGAGGCACCAGGATCCTGCAATGTAATCCCGAGTGTGGCTCGGGGTTACCGCTAATGGTGCTGAATTTTAACCCTGAGCCACACTCGGGAAAACCGCCAGGGAGGCTACAATAGATTTTTTGGCTGGAGCTAAACACGTTAAAAATGTACCAGTTCAAAATTACAAACAGATTCTACTTAACAACAAACCTACAGTCCCTGTCTTGTTTGCACCGCATGTATACTGCTGTTCAGAGTATATAGGGCCTGGGGGCCCCACACCTTTCCTTTTTAATTTGGGTGCGGGGTTCCCCTTAATGTCCATACAAGACCCAAAGTGCCTGGTAATGGACTGGGGGGTACCCATGCCATTTGTCTCACTGATATTCATCCATATTGCCAGGACCCGACATTACATTAAAGCCGCAAGCAGTTTTAAATGACTTTTTTTCCTTTAAAAATGACAATTTGTGCAGGGACTGTTCTAAGCACGGGAAACACGTGCCACTTTACAGGCATACTATAGACACCCCCCAGGTACAATATTTTTTTTACTGTAAGCATCATTAAAATCACTGCTCCCGAAAAACGGCTATTTTTAAAAAATTTTTTTGCATTAATACATGTCCCCTGGGGCAGGACCCGGGTCCCCAAACCCTTTTTAGGACAATACCATGCAAATTATCCTTTAAAATGAGCACTTTTGATTTCGAACGTTCGAGTCCCATAGACATCAATGGGGTTCTAACGTTCGTGCGAATTTTCGGTCCGTTCGCAGGTTCTGGTGCGAACCGAACCGGGGGGTGTTCGGCTCATCCCTAGTCATCAGTGAGAGCCCCCCTTACTTTGGTGTTCATTGGAAAATCTCCCCTTACATTTGTGAGGAAGGACCCCCTTACATTGAGAAAGGTGCTGCCTTGCATTAGTGGTCAGTGGGAAAATTGTCCACCTTCAAGAAAAGCAAAAAGATGATTGGTGTCAGTTGCTACCTGAAAGACAAGAGGAGAGGTCCTCTGTTTCCACACTGCTGACTGCTGGGTGACTAGTGACAGGAGAATCTGCCAGAGTTTGATTCGACAACGGTTCTGCAAATCCTGTCTGAAATTAGCAAACCTAAAGTCACAGGTGGATTCTATGAAGTATATGGAAAAGCAAACCTGTTATTACATTTTGGCAATTTTTAACAATGTGGGACAATTACCAGTTTTAAGAGAAGGCATTGGGAGCTACCAAGTGAGATAGGTACCAATGCAAAAAACAGTTTTTTTTTTAAATACCATACAACAGGGTGAGGGCATTTTTAACATGTTTGGGGGATACCTTAAAGCTGTGCCTGATGCTAGAGAAAAGATTTTTACAGACGGTCTCAGTGACAGCGTACATTGGCAGCGCATATTTTTCTGTAGAATTGATTTTTTTTTTACAATTAGTTTGGTTTACATACAGCAGAAACCAGTTTTAATCATTTTAGGATTTCTTCAGGTAGTTTTGGCAGCAACACATACTGTACGTCCGCTTTGACCGTCAGAAATTGGCCAGTAGTTCACTGAGGCTGTCCTTGTTCTCTAAAATTGTCCTGCCCCTGCAAACTCTCTTAAATAATTAGCAGACCACAGCTTATAACAGTGGAAAATTAGCCAGCAATATTGAGATAATGAAAATTAGCCAAAATTTATTAGAGAAAAAGAATACAGAGAGTACAAGATTAATAGACTGCAGATGACACAGCAGTGTAAAACTGGCCAGCAGCAATGCAGTTTTTATCGGTGATAATAGGCCTAATGGGTGTATGCCTAACTTTTATTTTATCTATGGGGATAGGGAGTTGTGGTGAACGTGAGTGATATAGTATGAGGTCGTTTAGGTGCACACGGTATTCAGGACTGGTGCAAGTATTTTTGCCTAAATTGGTGAAGGTGCATGTTGCTGTTACTCCCCCCCCCCTTCACCAACCCCCTCCCACGCTGGTATCTCCTTCACGTTGCAACCATAATATGATGGGACACAGCATGAAGGGCGTCATACAGTCACGCAGCATTGAAAATCTGAGCTGTGAAGAACTGCCACTAAATGTCAGTGCATAACGAGGGGTTATGTATGCCCCACTCCTCTCACTGGCTACAGGCAGCTGGCAGGTGAGACAAGCGAAAACCTCCACACTGCACCCGGTAGGAGGGAGGGTGCAGTGCTAGGAGACAAAAGATAGGTATTTTAACCCCTTCGTGACGGAGGGTAAAACAAATCTTATTACCTTAACACAATTTTGCAACTTTGATATGTGTAAGTAAAACTGTACACATCATGGCAACTACTTTGTGTATCCAGGTGGATTATACTATGTTTTTTTCAGGACAAATTGGCCTTTATTTTGGTGGTAAATGGTAATTGATATATCCTGATTTTCTTTCATTATTATTTTTATCAAAGGAAAGCTGGCACAAAATAGTAAAAATTCGAAATTTGAAAATTCCAAAATTCTAAAAAACTAAAATCCCAAATTCGAAAATCACAAAATTCTTAAGAACGAAAATCCTAAAATCATAAAGAACGATAATCAGAAAATAAGAACAAAAATCCGAAAATTCGAAAGAACGAAAATCCGCAAATTTGAAACTCAAAAAATCAGAAAGAACGAAAATCCGAAAATAAGAACGAAAATACAAAATTCCAAAAGAACAAAAATCCGCAAGAACAAAAAACTTTTGGATAATTTCTATTATAATTAAAAATACTGTATTACGTTTATTATCCATTATTATAGGGTTTTTAATATTATTATTTAATAATATATAATAATAGTTGTAAACTATTAAATTATAGGTATTGGAATTTCCTTTCAAATTTGGCTGTTAGTGAATGTAACAAATACAAATTTATCCGAAGTTATGAATTATCCAGCATTCGTTATTTTGGATAATTCATAACTTCGGATAAATTTGTAATTGTTACATTTACTAACAGCCAAATTTGAAAGGAAATTCCAGTACCTATAATTTAATAGTTTATAACTATTATTATAGTTTATTTTATTTATATTAATATTTATTATTAATAAGTAATAATAAAAAAAACTATAACAACGGTTAATATAAACGTAATCTTTTAATTATAATAGAAATTAACTGAATGTTTTTTGTTCTTTCGGATTTTCATTCTTATTTTCGGATTTTCGTTCTTTCAAATTTTCGGATTGATGTTCTTATTTTTGGATTTTCGTTCTTTCTAAATTTTCGTATTTTCTAATTTTCTGATTTTTGTTCTTTCGAATTTTCAAATTTTCGAATTTTGGGATTTTCAAAATAACGAATATCGCATATAAACTAATGGAACACAACGAATTCTAATTTATCCGAAGCTACGAATTTATTCGCAATAAAGAATATCGATCATAACGAATGATCCGAAAAAAGGAAAAAAAAACTGAATGAAATGAAAACGAAAGAAAAAACTAATTTTTTGGCAGTGCACATGTCTAATCCTGTCACCCTAAGGCAACTGCCTAAGCAGCCTTATGGTGACGCCGTCCCTGAAGGTTTTGCGCTTTTTTATTTTATACGATGCAGCAGTGTGCTGCCAGAAAAAGGCAGCTTCAATTACAGGTGGTAAGTACCAAGTACTGTAAATCCCATCTATTAATACAAGCAAGCCCTGTGGCACATCTGCACAAATTTCCCTGCGCATGTGCATGTGTTTTTCTGCGCATGTGCAAAGACATCTGAAGAACTTATAATGGTGGGTGGGTGCTTTCACACTGGGGCGGTGTGCTTGCGGGACACCACCCCTGCCTATTGGAATGAATGGGCAGCACTTCTCAGCACTTCTCAAGCGCCTGAAAAGCACTTCAGAAGTGCCGCAACACGGGCGCTTTTAACCCATTCTTCGGCCGCTAGGGGGAGTTAAAAGCACCTCACTAGCGCCCGAAAGGTGACACTTAAACAGCGCTGAAGTACCATTAAAACGAGTGGCGCTTTAGCGCTGACGCGACCGTGGCTACAGTGTTAAAGTAGCCTAATAGATGGTGACAGGTACTCTTTATGGGGGGATCTGGGGTCTAAGAGACCCCAAACCCCTCCACTGCACTTAAAAGTATTCAAAATGCCCACATTTTTGTTTTTGAATACTTTGGATATTTTTAAAATCGCCGTAGTTTGCCGAGTAAACCAGAAGTGACGTCGTGACGTGAAGTACAGGTACATTATTTTGCGGGAAGTGGTTATATACCACCAAAAGAAAGCTCTATTTGTGTGAAAAAAAAGGAAAAAAATAAAATTTTGGTACAGTGTTGCATGACCGCACAATTGTCATTCAAAGTGTGACAGCCTGGGCAGGAAGGGGATGAAAGTGCCCTGTATTGAAGCGGTTAAATAGCAATTTCAGTTTGTGGTGATCAGATAAAGTTTAGTTGTACCCAAAGTGATTGAGCGATCGGCTTGTAAAAAAAAAATTGAAAGGCAAGGCAAAACATTTGTATAGATATAAAAAAATAAAAATAAAATATATTTTTTCCCCTTTTTATAAGTGATCACATTCCCTCTGTTCTCAGCTGCATAAGAGCTGAGGGAGAAGCAGCAGTACACTGAGCTTCCCAGTTAATGGTTGTGAAGTGGGGGCATGTCTGATCATTGGAAGAGGGTACACTGAGTTCCCAGCATAGCTAGAGAACTGACCACGTTGTGATAATAAGGATATTTGTCAGCACACCACGGATCATTGAGTAGAGTCCAAACGGGTTTTTTTTCTTTTGAAGCATGATCACATCACAAAAAGAGTCACGCAGGACCCCTTCGTCATGTGATCTCATGCTCAGGGTTGCTGTTAGAAATCATGGGGCCCCATGCAGCATACCTGACAGGGCCCCCCTCCTGGCTGAAAGTGACTGAGGACCTAGATTTATCAGTCCCTTTCTTTGCAGGACAGCAGCACAGATTCATGAATAAGAAATGCTCTCGAGGCTTCCTGCTCATTTACAAACCGAAGCAAACTAAACACTGTTTACTGTGCTTCAGTGATGAATGTACACAAGAGGGATAGGTACTGACCTCTCACTGTGTTCATTCAGGAAAGGAAGGGACCAGTAAATGATATATTTACCGGCCTCTTCACCCACTCTCTATCCTGAAACATCTGCCTTTGTGCCCGAAGTAGCTGCCGGTGGGAAAGGAGAGAAGGGAAGCTGGAAGTGCTGCTGGGGAAAGGGGCAAATGGTGGGCCCGGCAATGGCAGCCGCTCCATTAGGGGCGCCGCCCCCCTTAACCTATGTGCCCGGCCCCTAATCTACATGCAGGGCGCCGGACGCATGGATTTCAATGTTTTTTTTTTTTTTTGAAGCATATAATTAAAGCCTGAGGCTCTAATTGGCTTCAAAAAAGGGTGGGCTTGGGGCACAGAGCACTGCGCTCTGAGTCCACCCAGTTGTGTGACAATATTGAATTAATGTCTTCCTGCTTTTCCAATTAGGAAGCGGTACCCGATTGGCCGAGAGGAAAAGCGACCGTATTGGCCGGGAGCAAGGGGGCGCCAAGGAGGAGACGCAGGGGGAAGCCACTTATGGCCTGGAAGGGGTGGGTACGGGGTTGATGGGTGGACAGACAGATTGGCGTGCAACAAAGGGGGTTGGGGGGTTCAAACCGTTGGTTTGTTTGATGCCCCCCCCCCAAAAAAAAATAAAGCACCAGTCACCACTGGGGCTCGGACAGCAGATGGAAGGGGGACATGTGCTAGGACCAATCCCCCTGCAGTGAAACCGGAGGGAGAAAGAGGAGGAGAAGCTGGCAGTGATGCAGTGGGAGACAGAAGAGGACCGCTATCTGCAATAAGACAGTACATCCGGCCCTCCTGTTCAGCAGGTGCCTGGGCCCCCCTTTTGACCTGATGGGGCCCAGTACAGAAGAGCTGGCTGTACTGCTTTATCAGCGGCCCTGCACATGCCTGACGAAGGGGTCCTGCGTGACTCAGGAACGTTGCACTATTTGTGATTTGATCATGCTTCAATAAGAAAACGTCCTGATGATCTGTGGTGTGCTGGCAAATATCCTTATTGTGACTTTTTGACCAAGTCTCCAGCTGATGGTTGCTGCAGCACCCAAAACTCTAGAGCGTTCTCCAGGAACGCGTGTGATGGGAATGTGGAGTGCTACTAATCACGTTGTGCTTTTCTGCTTAGTGTGGTCAGTTTCACAGGGATTTCACACAAAGGAAGCAATACAAAGAAAACAGGATACTTTCTCATACAAGTACATGGTACAGCAGGCACTGATCAGGAATAAGAAGTGTTGGGGTAACAAACGCTTTTAACCACTTAAGGACCAGCCGCCGCAGTTATACTGTGGCAATGTGGCTCGATCCCGCAAATCGCCGTAGGTGTACGTCGGCTCGTACACAGCGATTTGTGGGCGCACACTCCCATTGCCCAGTGGGGGAGCCAATCAGTGGGTCCGGTGGACTCGATGTCTGCCGGCGACCCGAGATCGTTTCCCGCGAGGGTAACATTTTTTTTCTTTTACTGCATTTCTGACCTCATGCACACTAGTGTCTTAAAAATATTCCTATCTACATTAGATCTCTATGCTGAGGGGGGGGGTTGGTATTTTTACCTCCCTACAGCCAAATGTGTGAACAAGCCCTAAGGGCCAGTTCATACCACATGCAGTCCAGTGCGGGTTGTTTTTTTTTTTTTTCTGCATCAAAAACGCATACAAAGTAGGTTATGTGGTTTCCAATGGCATAGTTCACACCTGTGCAGTCAGTTCCCAGGCTTTCCAGTTCCAGACAAAAAAAGTAGAACATGCTGCATTTTTCCTGGACCGTACTGGAAAAATGCATCAAAAACGCACCTGAATGCACTGGAATGCATCAAAAACGCATCAAAAACGCACCAGACCCTAGTATAGTGGAAAAGAAGTAAAGCATCTGAATGAATGAATGAATGAAGGAAAGACTTGTATAGCACTGCAAATACGAACTGAATCACCTCAAGGCGCTTATCCGTCCTGTGTCGTCCAGCTCCTTAGAAGAGGTAGGTCTTGAGTTTTTTTCTGAAGGCCTGATGGTTTTCTTCTAAACGGATATTAGTTGGTAGAGCGTTCCATAGCCGTGGTCCTTGGACTGCGAATCTTCGGTCTCCCTTCGATTTGTAGCGGGACTTGGAAATGAAGAGTAGGTTTTGGTTCCCTGATCGAAGATTGCGATTAGGTGTGTAGTGTTTTATTTTCTCGCATAAGTATTGAGGAGCGTTTCCTTGTATGCATTTGTGGGTAAGGCAGAGGGTCTTGAATGCGATCCGATTCTTGACGGTTAGCCAATGTAGGCTCCGCAGGGACGGAGAGATGGATTCCCAGGGTTTTTTTCCTGTTACCAGTCTTGCTGCCATATTTTGGATGAGTTGTAGGCGTGCAGTCTGATATTTAGGTAGTCCTATGTAGAGGGAGTTTGCGTAGTCGAGTCGGGAATTGATGATTGTACCAACTACTGCTGCTTTGTCTTCATCTGGAATGAAGGGGATGAGTCTACGTAGCAGGCGGAGAAGATGGTGAAATCCGCTCACCACTGATCCTATTTGTGCATCCATTGACATTTCTGAGTCAAAGATGACTCTGAGACTTTTGGCTTTGGTGCTTTTGGGGGATAGTCTGTCCAAAGATGGTGGGAGGTGTCCACGGGGTCTTGGTTCCAGTATTTCGGTTTGCGTGTAGGAGAAGAAGCTCTGTTTTGGATCCGTTGAGTTTGAGGGAGCTTGTGGTCATCCAGTCGTCTATTAATGTGAGGCATTTTTCTAGTTGGTGATATTGGTCTTTGTCCGGTAATGCGAAAGTAGAGTTGAGTGTCATCGGCGTATGAGTGGAAGCAGAGGTCCGATTTTCTGATGATTTTGCATTTGGAAATGCAGCGGAATGCGCCAAAAACACATTAAAAACGCATGCAAAAACTCATCTGGAACAGATCTGGAGTGTTTTTTGTGGTGTGAACCAGCCCGAAATGTATCAGTTGTAAGGCCCCTTTCATACGGGCAAACCAATCAGATCCGCCTGTCCGTTTTTTCAGGGGGACCCGATCAGACTCTCCATTATACTCTATGGATTGGTGGATGTAAACAGACGGGTCCGTTTACACCCTTCAGATGGGGATCAGTTTCCCATCTATCGGTCGGATCGGATGGCAGTCGGGTGTACACGGACGGGCAGTCCGTTTACATCTGACCACCCATGACTAGGCTCCAGGGGACGGAGTGAAATGCATTGGGGGCATGACCTGGTCAGGGTCCAGGCTGAGGTTGCCACTTCACTCACCTCTGTAGGATACATAGGTGTGCGCAGCCTATTGCATTAGGGTGTGCACCCTTAGGCTCAAACACACATGCGTGTGCGGATGTCCACATATATATGACTCCGGCACATTGATCTCCCTGCTGGAACAGTGGAATAAAAGAGCATAAACACTTCTCTTATGGCAGAGCCGGTAAGAGGGAGATCTTTCCCCTGTTTCTGCTGCTACACAGAGTGATAACACTAATGTGCACGGGGTGATTAGGGTGTGCCTGGGCACACCCGGCACACCCTGTGCGCACGCCTATGCCAGGATAACATAGATGTGTGACCTCCAGGGGCTACCTCATTTTTCACCCATAGAGGGGGGCGGTCTGTGTCTATGTCCGTTCTGCAGAAGGGGCTCCATGTGAAAGGGGCCTTCTAAAGATTCAATTCCAATATTGGGGAAGCTCAGCTGAAATGATTGGTGGTGATATCACTCTGTATAATGGATATCCAGGGGGCTGGATGATTCACAGGTCCCGTAAGGAGACTATGAAGGCTGGAACTCCAAATGACGTCTATATTCTGAGCACACATCACTCTGCCTTCAGGAGTAGTACAATGGCAAACAAGCGTTCTCAGAGAACGGAAACCCTCCCCATCCCCAGGTAAAATTAGTATTGCACATAGACACTTTTATGATGCCATTAATAATAGGGTTAAAAACCATGAGCAACACTCACCTTACCTCACCCTGGTATAGTGCACCTAAATACCATGTGAAATACACTAAGGTGAGCAGAATACGTTTCATTTCTATACATCTGTGGAGTTACAGATACTCTTAGAGGTGCCCCAATCACTGCAGTGGCTAAAATTGTTACAGCTGAACTCCAGGGATTCTACTTTTGCAGTGAACCCCTCCCCCCCGTCTTCAGTAATGAATGTACACAGGAGGGATTGGTACTGACCGCTCACTGTGTTCATTCAGGAAAGGAAGGGGCCAGTAAATGATATATTTACTGGCCCCTTCCCCCACTCTCTATCCTGAAACATCTGCCTGTGTGCCCAAAGTAGCTGCCGGTGGGAGAGGAGAGAAGGGAAGCTGGAAGTGCTGCTGGGGAAAGGGGCAAATGGTGGGCCCGGCAGCGGCAGCCGCTCCATTAGGGGCGCCGCCCCCCCCCCTAACCTATGTGCCCGGCCCCTAATCTACATGGGCGCCGGATGCACGGATTTCAATGGGTTTTTTTTTTTTTAAGCACATAATTAGAGCCTGAGGCTCTAATTGGCTTCAAAAAAGGGTGGGCTCAGGGTGCAGAGCACTGCGCCCTGAGTCCACCCAGTTGTGTGACAATAATGAATTAATATTCGCTATTGTCTTCCTGCTTCTCTTCTCGGCCAATTAGGAAGCAGTATGCGATTGGCCGAGAGGAAAATCGACCGTATTGGCCAGGAGCAGGGGGGGGGGGGGTGCCAAGGAGGAGACACAGGGGGAAGCCACCCACGGCCTGGATGAGGTGGGTACGGGGTTGATGGGTGGACAGACAGATTGGCGTGCGACAAAGGGGGGTGGGGGGTTCAAACCATTGGTTTGACGCCCCCCCCCAAAAAAAGCACCAGTCGCCACTGGGGCTTGGACAGCAGATGGAAGGGGGACATGTGCTAGGACCAATCCCCCTGCAGTGAAACCGGAGGGAGAAAGAGGAGGAGAAGCTGGCAGTGATGCAGTGGGAGACAGAAGAGGACCGGTATCTGCAATAATACAGTACATCCGGCCCTCCTGTTCAGCAGGTGCCTGGGCCCCCCTTTTGAAATGATGGGGCCCAGTACAGAAGAGCTGGCTGTACTGCTTTATCAGCGGCCCTGCACATGCCTGACGAAGGGGTCCTGCGTGACTCCGGAACGTTGCACTATTTGTGATTTGATCATGCTTCAATAAGAAAACGTCCTGATGATCTGTGGTGTGCTGGCAAATATACTTATTGTGACTTTTTGACCAAGTCTCCAGCTGATGGTTGCTGCAGCACCCAAACTCTAGAGCGTTCTCCAGGAATGTGTGTGATGGGAATGTGGAGTGCTACTGATCACGTTGTGCTTTTCTGCTTAGTGTGGTCAGTTTTTAATATGTGAGAAGAAGGACTTGCAGGAACACCAGGGATTTCACACACAGGAAGGAATACAAAGAGAACAGGATACTTTCTCATACAAGTACATGGTACAGAAGGCACAGATCAGGAATAGGAAGTGTTGGGGTAACAAACGCTTTTAACCACTTAAGGACCGGCCGCCGCAGTTATACTGTGGCAATATGATCCAGCATATCGCCATAGGTGTATGTCGGCTTGTATATGGCGATTTGTTGGCGCGCGCTCCCATTGACCAGCGGGGGGGAGCCAATCAGCGGGTCCGGTGGACTCTATGTCCGCCGGCGACCCGCGATCGTTCCCCGCAGTGACAGAACGGGGATCTGCCTGTGTAAACAAGGAAAATCCCTGTTCTGACAGGGCAGATCACACAGATCCTGTCTTTCTGCTTTGCAGGAAGACGGATCTGTGTGCTTCCCCAGTCACACAGTTCCACATAAAGTTAGAACACACAGTGAGGGATTTAACCCCTTGATCACCCCTGATGTTAACCCCTTCCCTGCCAGTGTCATTAGTACAATGAATTATGAGCTATGAGTAAGCACTCGTTATAAGTGCGAAACGCGTCAGCTGATTCCTGTACGTTCCTGCTGTAGCGTCTTGTACATTCCATGATCTAGTTTTTTATCAATAAAGGCACTTGTTATTTTCCGGTGTGAGGCTATTCAGATCACTTTGTCCACTTCTGCTCATTAGTACAATGTCAGTGCATATTTTTAGCACTGATTACTGTAATAATGTCACTGGTTCCCAAAAAAGTGTCAAAATTGTCCGTTCGGTGTCCGTTCTGTCCGCCGCAATGTCGCAGTCCCGCTAAAAATCACTGATCGCCGCCATTACTAGTAAAAAATTTTTAAAAATAATAATAAAAACGCCATAAATCTAACCCCTATTTGGTAGACAGTATAACTTTTGCGCAAACCAATCAATATACGCTCATTGCGATTTTTCTTTTTTTTTTTACCAAAAAAATGTAGCAGAATACATATTGGCCTAAACTGATGAATAAATTTGTTTTTTAACATTTTTTTTTTTTTTTGGAAATGTTTTATAGCAGACAGTTAAAAATGTATTTATTTTTTTCAAAATTGTTGCTCTTTGTTTGTAGCGCAAAAAAAAAGAAAACGCAGAGGTGATCAAATACCACCAAAAGAAAGCTCTATTTGTGGGTAAAAAAGGACATACATTTTGTTTTGGTACAGCGTCGCACGACCGCGCAATTGTCAGTTAAAGCGACGCAGTGCCATATCGCAAAAAAAAAAATGACCTGGTCAGGAAGGGGGTAAATCCTTCCAGGGGCTGAAGTGGTTAAAGTTACCCTGAATCCGAACCCCGGGGTGTTCAGCTCCTCATTAGTTTTCTGCAAAGGTAGGTAGCCATTAGTAAATGATGGGACCAGTATGCACCATTTACAGTATATATGCAATGGTTTCTCCAATCCAATAGGTAGGAAGAGGAGTAAAAAAGAGGTGGGGAGGATGGTTTATCTAGATGGAAACAATAGTGATCAATCTGTCCTAGTGGGTCTTCAATACAGACAATTGCACCCAGAGATGATCTTCTAATGTCTATGGGCACTGCTATATTGCACTGACACCATGAGGATAATAAAAAGCTGAGCTGGTGCTGCCCATAGCCATCAATGTGTTGTCCCCTCTCCAGAGACATGAGGAATACAGCTACACAGAGCTGGGAGTACCTCCATTCCTCCCCCATCATGGTGTGTGCACCACAAGGCTCAGCATTCCCTGCCAGTCTCCTGTATGGCTGCACCCGCCCACCGCACCTACGCAGCCCCGACCAGCTGTCACTGAAAGCAGCACGCCACGCCCCTACATCGTCCCTCCGCACAGCGATTGGCCGCAGGTGACAGGTGAGGGCGGGGCCAGCCGCTGCTACTATAAAAACGGCCGGTGTGTGTGGATGCGGCGACCGCAGAGAGTTGATCATCCCCGGCCATGGAGTTCCTGAGGTCACTCTTCTACCCCAAGGAGATCTACAACCTCATCAGGTACAAGATGGGCGGCCTGACCGAGGTGGAGCAGGTAAGGCTGAGCAGAGGGGACCCCTGTACACCTGTCCTAGGAGGGGGCACACATAGGGGAAGAGGACCATGATTGCTTAACTGATTGTTTACAATATTTTTTCACCAATTGGATTTGCCATATTTATATAAAGTGTATGCGGCGTGTCCAGTTAGTTTGAATTCACCTCTCTCTACTCCACATCTGGATTTTTTTTCCCATTGGGGTCTCCGTTACGTTTGCTGTATTTGTAATTCTGCTCGCTGATCACTTTTTGGCCCCATTCACACCTGCGCGTTTTTGGGAAAGGGCACTTCTGTGCTCGATTTCCTGGAAACATGTGAAAATGTAGTGTCCTTATTTCTTAATTACATCCTTATCGCGACTAGCAGACGTGTGTTTTGTCACGAGGCGAATCACGTTTAAAAAAAAAAAAGCGTTGAAACGCCCAGTACAAAAATGCGCAAGGCTCACTGCCCAAAAAAGGTGCAGGAATGTCGCATTTGCTGTGTGTAGGGCAGTTCTTTCAAGTGAATGGGATGCCCTATGCTGTCCCCCTTTTTACCTCCCTACAGCCAAATGTGTGAACAAGCCCTAAGGGCCAGTTCACACCACATGCAGTCCAGTGCGGGTTTTTTTTTTTTTTTTTCTGCATCAAAAACGCATACAAAGTAGGTTATGTGGTTTCCAATGGCATAGTTCACACCTGTGCAGTCAGTTCCCAGGCTTTCCCGTTCTAGAAAAAAAAAAAGTAGAACATGCTGCATTTTTTTTCTGGACTGTACTGGAAAAATGCATCAAAAACGCACCTGAATGCGCTGGAATGCATCAAAAATGCCCCAAAAACGCACCAGACCCCAGTACAGTGGGGGGAAAAAAGAAGAAAAGCATCTGGAATGCATTTGGAAATGCAGCGGAATGCGCCAAAACACATTAAAAACACGCATGCAAAAACGCATCTGGAACAGATCTGGAGTGTTTTTTGTGGTGTGAACCAGCCCTAAGCCTCTAAGCCTCGGTTCACACCAGAGGCGGCACGACTTGCAGGTCGCCTCAGCGAGACGAACTGCAAACGACTGCCTGGGCGACTTGCAAAACGACTTCTGTATAGAAGTCTATGCAAGTCGCCCCCGAAGTAGTACAGGAACCTTTTTCTAAGTCGGAGCAACTTGCGTCACTCCCCTTAGAACGGTTCCATAGCACGGAACGGGAGGCGACTGATCCGCTAAAAGCAGACAGATGGGGATCAGTTTCTCATCTATTGATCGGATGGCACTCAGGTGTACATGGACGGACATCTGGACCACCCATGACTAGGCTCCAGGGGACGGAGTGAAATGCATTGGGGGCATGGCCTGGTCGGGGTCCAGGCTGAGGTTGCCACTTCACTCACCTCTCTAGGATAACATAGATGTGCGATCTCCAGGGGGTACCTCCCTTTTTCACCCATAGAGGGGGGCGGTCTGTGTCTATGTCCCCTCTGCAGAATGGGCTCCATGTGAAAGGGGCCTTCTAAAGATTAAACTCCAACATTGGGGAAGCTCAGCTGAAATGATTGGTGGTGATATCGCTCTGTATAATGGATATCCAGGGGGGCGGATGATTCACAGGTCCCGTAAGGAGACTATGAAGGCTGGAACTCCAAATGACGTCTATATTCTGAGCACACATCACTCTGCCTTCAGGAGTAGTACAATGGCAAACAAGCGTTCTCAGGGAACGGAAACCCTCCCCATCCCCAGGTAAAATTAGTATTGCACATAGGCACTTTAATGATGCCATTGATAATAGGGTTAAAAACCATGAGCAACACTCACCTTACCTCACCCTGGTATAGTGCACCTAAATACCATGTGTAATACACTAAGGTGAGCAGAATACGTTTCACTTCAATACATCTGTGGAGTTACAGATACTCTTAGAGGTGCCCCAATCACTGCAGTGGCTAAAAATGTTACAGCTGAACTCCAGGGATTCTACTTGCTGGTTCTGGCAGGCTCCCTCCGTCCATATGATCAGTCCAGTGCTGCTGTCTCTGTAAGGTGCTCTCTGCTGAGGTTGCATGCTTGCCTGCTCCATGTACAATGCAGGGTTAATAACCCTGGTGACACCAAGGGACTGCTCACAGCCTGCAGCTTCGGGCAAAAAAGTACAGAGCTGAATCCTGGCGCACTCGTAGAGTAGGTTATACACCAGTGGTCTCCAAACTGCAGCCAGGGGGCTGGATGTGGCCCTTTGCTTGCCTTTTTTAGGCCCCTGGGACACTATTCCTCCCACTGATACAAGGCACTATTCCTGCTACACCAACAATAGGGCAGTATTTCTACCACTGACCCCCAACATTGGAGCACTATTCTTCCAATTGACACCAATGACCGGGCACCATTCCTTCCGCTGACCCCCACGGACGGGGCACCATTCCTTCCGCTGACCCCCACGGACGGGGCACCATTCCTTCCGCTGACCCCCACGGACGGGGCACCATTCCTTCCGCTGACCCCCACGGACAGGGCATTATTCCTTCCGCTGACCCCCCCCCCCCAAGGTTGGGGCACCATTCCTACCACTGACCCCCCCCCCCCCCCCCCAAGGATGGGGCATTATTTATCTCTTCCTCTAATACCAACAATGGGACTATTCCTCCCACTAATACCAATGATAGGGTATTTTTTTACTTCATTAATGCTAGGCATTGCCAGGGGGTGGCTATTGAGACTGTAGCTCCGAGTCTCTTGCCACAGGGTCCCTGCCTAACCAGCGGGTCGCGGCTGTAGCCGGCGGGCTGCATTAGAGGTAGATGGAAGGAGAGAGAGACGAGCAGGTGGACGAGCAGAGATGACATAATCTCTCTGTGCCCGCTCCATGTCACCACTCTTCCGCCCTCACAGCCGGGCCACTTCAATGTGGGAGCGATTGTGCGGCAGGGAGCAGAGAGATGACATCATCTCTCAATTCCCGCCACACATCAGCGCTCTTCCGCCCTCACAGCGCGGGCCTCTTCAATGTTGGAGGTGCGGCGGGGAGAAGAGAGATTACATCATCTCTCACTGCCCGTCCTGCATCTCTGTTCTACTGCCCTCACTAAATGGACCAGTGCTGCCAGCCTGCCACCAATGCAGCAACAATGCACATTTGGTGGCACTGGCTGGCATGGCAAGTGACAATCCACATCAGTTGGCAAGTGACAACCCACATCTAGTGGCAGGTGACATGGCAAGTGACAATCTGCTAATGTTGACGTGACAATCTGCTAATGGTGGCAGGTGACATCGCAAGTGACAGTCTGCAAATGGTGACAGGTGACAATCCGCATCAGATGGCAGGTGATGTGGCAAGTGACAATCTGCAAATGGTGGCAGGGGACGTGGCAATCTGTAAATGGTGGCAGGTGTTGTGGCAAGTAACAATCCACATCTAGTGGCAGGTGACGGTGGCAAGTTAAAAAGCTGCATCTGGTGACAGGCAACGGTGGCAATTGACATGATGCATCTGGTGGCAGATGTGGCAAGTGAGACGTCCAGGGCTCCCACTGATTCTGCATTATGGTGAGTTGAACCACTTCATTATATATTAGAATGTAACAATAGAAACAATGCGCTTTGATCACCCTGACACCATATCAACTATGGTGCCGTGATGATTGAAACGGCAAAACCAGACTTTGCCCGCAAAAAATTGCTTATCACCATGATCACTCAAGTGCTAAATGCGTCTAGTGCATTTAAACATGTTTATGCGCATCAGTATGTCACACATTTCCCAACTATAATATCTGTATCATTGGCTCTTTGCAGGGCAGGTGTCCTGAAGGTGACAGCAGTGGGCCCTGCCTGCATAATATGCATTGAAATGGCCACGTATAGTCTCCACCACATTGCAGCCTGACAGGGCTGTACACATGCTGCAGCCATAATGCTTTGTTTTGTGGGTGTGGCCTTTTTTAATTGCGCTGAAGAGTTTGACAGGTAGCACTGCCTGTCATACCTGCCCATTGAGATCAATGGGGCCGCCTGCAACTGCAAGCCAAATGCTTCGCTCACAGTTGTGGCTCAGTCCTGCACTGCAAATTTCTCATTCAGCAAAAATAAAAACAATGTCAAGAAGCAGCAGGAGCATCTCCTGAACACCTGGGGGATTGGGTTATAGCCTCTGATGGGTTTACACTGCTTTCCGTGGCTTTGTTAGAAAAATTTCTGCTAATTTCCTGCCCTGCTGAGAATGATTACCCGATAGGAAGTGAGGAGAACTCTCCAACAGCAACACAGATGGATATGGGGACAGGAAGTGAGGAGGGCTCTCCAACGGTAACACAGACAGATGGGGACAGGAAGTGAGGAGAGCTCCCCATTGGCAACACAGACAGATGTGGACAGGAAGTGAGGGGAAATCTTTGACAAAGCACCAGGTAAGAATAAAACCTGACCTAAACCCTCCCTACTCGATCCAATACTAAAAAAACCCGTAGTAATACATAAGTCAAATGGTAAATTCAGATCCAGCTGACAATTGGAAAGAGAAATTGCTTTGATCGTAATTTAGAGGTCGCTCTAGGTAAGGTTCTACTCCAGGGGCCCCCAGACTTCTTAAACAAAAGGTCAGTTCACTGTTCTTCACATATTTTTACTGGGGTCAGAAAAGAAAAATGTGAGTGTCTCTTTACAGGACTTTTATAGGGGTCCCCCCCCCCCCCCACCAAAACAGAAGGGGAGCCATGCTGTGGAAACCTATGGACCATTGGACTACAGTTCCCAGAGGGACATTGATAAGGAGGACACAGGAACTGTATTTTCCCAGGCTGTGGACCGAGCAAATTTCTCTTGCAGTGAGGTATCTAAGTTTGCACATCCATTTCCTGAGTGCAAAAGGACCAGGATCACTCCAGGCAGACCCAGAGGACAGTTGCAGCTGGATCACTGGGACTGGCGAGAGGGCATTGCTGCCTTTGACCTGTTACTGAGCAAAGATTGAACATTTGACTAGAAGCCTTTACCACTGCCTACAGACTTTACTGGGACTCTACTTATATGCACCTCTGTAAAGAATGGGGCCTCAACGCTAGCCAGCTGAAGAACTATCGCAAAGAATGTCTCCTCAGATAGTTGCTCTACAAGGATTTAATTTGCTGTCTATAGATAGCTGACACACATGGTTTAATAAAAGTCTCTGCAAGCACTTTGAAAGACGAGTATAGATATCTTTTAACTTGGTTGTGAGCTAATCCCAGGAATTAGATACAAGACGGTTTAGTGGTAAATTAACTCAATCTGTTGGTAAGGGTTAGAGTGGTGATTTGAGCATAAATGAGCACACAGAAAATAGATCCAGTCTGCTAGACCGTGTAATCTCTATGGCTATGCCAAAGTAACTTTGAATAGAGTTCTGTACCACTATACTGGATTGCTCATAAATCAGCAAAGTCAGCAATAAACCGTCCATATAAGCAATAACTGCAATGTGAATAAGCATACTGCAACTGGGTTAGATTGCACTCCGGGAGAATGCCTAGTTTCTATTGTAATGTCCCCTGGGAGCTACCTCTAAAACAATGGGCAGAGGTCTCTGTGTAGCAATTGGAAGGGGCAGTCCCTGGTCCTAACTCATTGTCAGGGCCTGGACTTGAACCTGGGATCTCTTCTGTGTCTGACTCACTTGAGCCTGGACTTGAACATGGAATCCCTTCTGTGTCTGTGTCTCACTGAGATGCTGAACAGCACTGTGTCTGATCCATTGGACAACCCTGCCCTGTGTCTTGATTTCTGTTGAACCTTGAACTCTTTGCTCCTCCCATGAACTTCCTGACATAAGCCATGTCTCTGCACTTCCTATTGGCAGATTATTGTGGTTCTTATCCTACCTGCTACCTCCCTTGCTATTTGGAATTGACCTTGGCTTGTGATCCTGACTACGAAACTCTTCTACATCAACCTTGGCTCGTGACCTGACTATGACACTCTTCTCCTGCACAGACCTTGGCTTTTCACCTCGACACTAATCATCGTTCTAACGGCTCAGACAATTCAATCTTACAGAACTGAGAACTGTGCTTAGCCTGATGTTATCGGACATTGGTCTCCACCCACTACAAGTATTCTCATAACACTCATCAGCTGGATAGCGTTGGGGCCCAGTTGTACCATTGGTGCACACAAGAACAGTTCTAGTCAAACCTAATGGGCAAAGGTCTCTGTGCTGCAATTGGAAGGAGCAGTCCTTAGTCCTAACTCATCAGCGGGCTAGGATTGGGGCCCAGTTGGATCGTTGGAGCACATGAGAACAGTTCCACAGTTCCAGCCAAACCTGCAGGCAGCAATAAGGCTACTAAGCAGCTGTGTAGTCAGATCCTAAAGGTCTGTCTCCCAAGTAGCAATGGGTTGTGACAACAAGGTCCTCTCACTAGACCCAGTGGTCTCTCTGGTTAGGTGTTAGCTCACTTCTGTGTTCTCTGGTCCTCTCCACAACATGAACTGTATCCTGGCCACAGTTTAGTCACTCAACACACTGGTAACGCCTCACTTCCTCTGTTCTTTGGGATGGTCACACAACACAGGGCTGAAGATTCTCTCACTCTTGACCTGCACTGCCCTCTCACTAGCCAGTTTGCCTGAGAAGTCCTGCTCTATCCACCCTCTTGGCGGGCACTGGAGCACACAGTCCACTCCAATAGGCAAGGCAGCACCCATACATATGATGTACATGCAGAGTTTTAATGTGTATTCTCAGTGAATTTTTCTTTTTTTTTTTTTTTTTTTTGCAATAACATTAAGGTTTTTGGAATGATTTCCTATCATTCTCCTTATTGTATTAAAGCCCAACCGAGCCCAATGTGTTTTCTAAACCTACATTATCTTTAGAAAGCGTCATGGAGTGTGTCAGACCTCTGCGGAGAGACCACTGCTTCCCCACAGAGAGCAAGGGTCCTTCTCTGCAGCATGCTGGCTGGGGACAGGCTTTTCTATGAAGGACGTGGCTGCTTTATTAGAAAAAGATTTTGAACACTTTTTTTTTATTTTTTTATGTAGCACATTCAGAGCTTTGTGAATTGAGCTGTATGCCTTTCCCCTGCACAGAAGCCCAGCGGTCAGCAGTCAGCACTGACAGTTTGCAAGCTGTGGATGAGGGGGCTGCTCATAGAAGGCTGCACTGTGTACAAATGCTTTTGTTCTGCAAAATGTCTGTCCATCCGCAGGTTCCATCCAATCTCTTTCCTGACAGGAATCCATGAGTGAGAGCCTACAAATCTGCTACAAATACCTGAATGAGACCGGCAGGAGCTACGCACCAATTATCCAGGCTGTGGAAGGGGAGCTACGGTGAGTATTTTCTGTTGTTAAACATTCATTTTTAGAAAATACTGGTTTTGGAAAATGTGGGAATTTTTATTTTTCTATCAGTCGCTGAGGCATCCATGCCTTAGCATTGATGGTGTGTCATCTGATGGGGCAACCAAGTTTTTTTATTTATTTTATTTTTTTGTAGATGGAAATGGCACCCTAGGATGCCAGGAACAGAAGTAGCATGTGTAGCACCCTCCCAGATCGGCTGCTGGGAAAGTTAGGCAAATTTAGCAGCCTGAATGTTTATGTTGTCTCAGCCAGTCCTTGGGGGAGGGTGCCCAGAAAGTGGCTGTGGGAGTGCATAAATAGTTTGGAGCCTGAGGCAGCTCTGTTATCGTTCATGAGAAGACGTTCGAGAGTTTGGGTACCCCCAATTGGGACTTTAAATTGGCAACAACACTAATGGAATGAGTAAAAAATCAATTTATTAATACAAATGGAAACTAAAAAAATCATCACACGATGATTGCTAAAACAAACATGAACATCAGACACATAATACAATATCTTGCAATAGACTACAAAAGTAGGTATATAGAGTAGTTTCTCTCCAGTAACCGAAAACACTTTCCGGTAGCCAACATCCAGAAAAAGCCTTCTGGTACCCAACATGTTTCAGGTTCAAAGTCCTTTCATCGGGTGTATTTGTATAGGAGAATTTAAATTCTAATAGATAACAAAGAATAAAGTAAAACATAACATAGTTTGTAGTGCAAGACATCATTTTAAAAGACATAATGAATATAGTATACCCCATGTTCGGATCTAATCGAGATATGGTGAATGGCACCGCAATCAAATACAGAGTATTCAGACAAGACTAGAATTAACATTGTCAGTGAATGGCATATATGGTGTTCTAGTTCAACCCATAGATTTGAAGCATCACGGCCCACAAGACGGGAATATGTCAATAGTCCCTCAGGCCTGGGGCGAAGTTCACAGCCTGGAGGGCTACTGCCCTTCCGGGGAGCCCAGTTGAAATCCTGCCTATGTTCACTGAGGTCCCAGCTTCTGCTGACCCTGTGGGGGGGCTAAAGTTTGCCAGGCCTGGGACTGTGCTGTCCACTTTTTTTTTTTTTTGGGTGGGGGGGGGGGGGCTACCACTACCACTGAAGGGACTGTTGCTAGGTGTAGCTG
This sequence comes from Lithobates clamitans, assembly GCA_037952925.1. Taxonomy (NCBI): domain Eukaryota; kingdom Metazoa; phylum Chordata; class Amphibia; order Anura; family Ranidae; genus Lithobates; species Lithobates clamitans. Next base: position 1,532,834 of record JBBGZY010001007.1, read on the forward strand.
TAAAGAGTGGCCTCTTGTTAATGCTCAGCATTTGTTGGAGTATCCCAAAGCTCCCAGTGTCCTATCCAAGTTTGTTCAATAATAAATATAAAAAAAAAAAAGCAACCCGGGCTGTTTATTGAGCCAGATGAGGGAATGTTTCTGTATGCCTGGCTGCCACTGCACTAGTGGGGAAAGGAACCCGTGAGAAACTACTTTAGCTACTAGAGTAGCGCTACACACGTACCAGCGATTTAACAGAAGTGGGCATCACTAGAAATTGGATTGGATAGTAGAGATAGTACTGATGGATTGTAAGGAGCTGTCTTCTGTCTGTACTCCTTAGGCACATACTATGTATCTTCTATCTGGTTGTGAAAGCTGTGGACACTGTGGAGGACGACATGACTATCAGTCCGGAGACCAAGATCCACATTCTGAAAAACTTTTACAATCTACTGTACCAGCCTGACTGGAGGTTCATGGACAGCAAGAAGAATACTCGCCAAGTGCTTGAGGGTTTCCCAGCAGTGAGTAAAGCTAGGGACTAGTTTATGTGATCTGTTACCATGCTGCCATTGCATTATTTTTCATTTGAAAGCATTTTTATTGGGCTATTACGTAGATCGAATCAGCACAATTATATAAATTGATTGTTAGTTGTAAAGGGTCCTCTTTCAGTAGTGGTCAGTGTATTGCCTCCTTACAAGGGTGGTCACTAAGATCGGTTTATCATGATGGTTAATGGTGAAGTGCTCCCTTATAGTGTATTGGTGGATAGTGGTGAAGTGCTCGCTTACATTGATGGTCAGTGTAAGGCCACCTTACATTGGTGCTTAATGATGATGTGCCCCCTTAGACTGTTGGCGCTATATAAATCCTGAATAATAGGCTAATAGACTGGTGCTGACATAGGGACACCATGCTATGGCCTCAATTGGAACAGACCCAAAGTGAAATACCCCTCCATAGAGCCGCATGGTGTTACGCAACGCTACCCACCAACATTAAACGGCATCCTCTCATTGTACCCACTACGCGCAAATATGTCAAGCCTCTCTCTCATCCCGAAACTCGCCCTCGTTCCCTATATTGGGTAACCCTAAGTTCACACCGGGACTTCATGATACAATCTTTCAGAACTTGATCAGCTTAGGCTATTTCCAAGTCCCTCATTTCCGAGCCCCAGGACAATGGGTGTCCATATCAGAAATCACAAATCCGGAAGGTCCTTTCCGCTTGGATTTTTTCAGAGCACTTCAGCTCTGCCATTTCTTACAGTCCATACCCCCTCCCAGAGACTCTAGCCAACCCCACACCACCTTAAAGGAATACCGCTCAGACAGTGGAGTATTACCACACACACTCTTGCTCACTTACAACCTGTTGATTACGCCCCCAGCTGACTACCAACCTCTGGGCCTGATCGGGTGGGAACAGGATTTAAATCGTAAATTTAACCTGAGTCAGCGACACCATATCCTTCCATTCCCACACAAATCCTCTATCTGCACAAAAATTCAGGAAACTAACTTTAAACTTATGTGGAGGTGGTACAGAACCCCTTCCCAACTACATAAATTCATTCCCTCGACGCCTGACCTATGTTGGCGGTGCCAGAGGGACTGAGGAACTCTTCTACATATCTTCTGGGCGTGTTCCAAAATAGAAGACTTCTGGACAAATGTCCGCCACATCACACAGAAATTTACGTAACGCCCCATCCCGGACGATCCCGCCTTCTTTCTCCTCCATGCCTCAACGATCCCGGAGAAAATCTATAAGAGGTCCATAATCCGTCACCTCCTAGACGCTGCCAAATCATATATTGCCCTCCATTGGAAATCCTTACACCCACCAACCATCGTCATTTGGCTTAGAAAGGTCGCAGACATAAACAAAATGGAGGACCAATCGACAGGACCAATACTCTAAAACCTGGAATTTATTTGTGTACTCTGATGAGGGCCAGGCCCTCCTGGGGAATGACCCAGCTACCTGAATCTTACAAAAACCTCCCTTTGCGTCTCCACTTTGTGACAAATTCCCAGAATTATGTTATAACTTATCTACTCTGATGATCCATGTTCATGGTCCCCCCCCCCCCCCCCCCCTACTTCTGACCTTCTCTCTCCCCCATCTCTCCTCGCTTGCTATCTAGAGCTATTTCTTTCTGTTTTATTGTTTTAAGAATAAAGGAAAACTGTGACGAGATTTACGGAATAGCACTTTATCATCACATAAACAGAGGTGCTCCCCCTTTTTTTTTTTTTTTTCTTTTTTTTTTCTTCTAGCGTCCTAAGGTGATGGATGACCTCTCTAATAAGAGCAGGTTTCTGGCTCAAGATACTTTTTTGGCTTATTATACTGGAAGATTGAAGCTTGGTCCTTCACATGTAAAAGTACTCCACCTGGGTGCACTGATACTTCTGGAATGATTGCCCCTCTGCGTGTGGCATTTAGCCTCAGTAAGGCAGTGCAACATGGTGTAGTTGGCTGCAGAGTGCTCTACATATCCAGTAGCTCCAGTCCCTGAAGACCTTCTCCATGGAGGAGAGGGTAAGCCCTCTTGAACTGGGCAAAGCAGGGAATTTCAACCTAGTGGTCTATCCCCTGGGAAAGTGCTTTTTCCCTGGCGTGGTAAGTCCAGGGCTTTGCTCCTTTTTGAGGGCACCTTAGCCCAGGAGCAGTGTGTTACAGGTTTGCTGCGATACTTTTAAACAGCTTGTTGTGACCATGATCTAGCATGCACCAATCTAAATCGTTTGTTGCTGCCATAAGCAAGCGTGCGCCATTTTACACATAGCAAGGGGACTTTGGCGTAGGCCCTTTGATTCATTTGAGTGCACACTGGCTCATTATGTGTGCACACTCCCATCTGTAGGAGGTACACAGCCTCACCCTTTCTCTAGGTGCCATCTTGAACCATTGCTCTGCTACAGATTGCACACTACAGCTCCAGCTGCAACTCCGCTCCAGATTGTGGCTCAGGTTTCGGCATTGGTCTTTACCAGTAGCTTCAGTTGTGGGACTCAAAACAGCTGGAATCTTTCTGATCTGTAGCAACAGTCTCTGTGCTGATCGAGCTTGTGAGTACCTCCATGGGGAATCGCCCTCACCCTCATGGCAGGCATCAGACAGAAGAAAAGTGGGATGAAGGGGCAGGCCAGTATATGGCACACAGGACCATAATGGAAGGTATTCAGGGTTCCTCTCAAAACTTCTGGGTCTTTGGACCTCTCTACACTTTAGTCTCCCCTTATCTCCTTGGGTAACTCCCCCTTCCTTCTTTTTAACTTGAGAGTAATTTTCAGCCTCTATGGCAGCCTTGATGGGGAAAGTATTTGCTCTCCTAGAGACTGCAAAAAAACTCAAGGTGTAAATTCTGCCAGTCCGCGTCTTGTGAGCAATTGTCTGACTCATGCATTACAGCAGCATTGCTTTCTGATCAAGAGGAGCCTGAACTCCTCCTGGGAGGATAGGCAGTCGCCCTCTGTGTATACCAACCTGAAAGAAATGATTAAAGTTTTGGGGAGTATCTGTTTTTGAAGATAGAATCCTCACCATCTGTGGATCCTTAACCCACAGAACAAGCTTGGAGTATCTGGGCCTAGTCTTGGACAGGGCCCAAGTCCCAGTGTTTCTTTTTTAGGAAAGAGTGTTGACCCTCCAATTTCATGTCCGGCATTGCGCTCTAAAAAGCTTACTGAAGTCCATTTTTGCATGAGGGTTCTGAGCCTCATTTGAGGCAGTGATCTTTGCTTGGCTTCACTCCAGGCCTCTAGAGCTCAACTGACTGTGTGGGACAAGTTCATGTGGTGCAATCATGGAAGTTTCAACTTCGACAATACTCCATTGGAAGGGTATTGTCCTTTCCCCAATCTCTTCTGGAGCAAATCTTGGCACTTGCCATCCCCTTTCAGAGACTTCACTCTTTGATAAAGGCCTTTGTTCAGTGGGTAACTCATGTTGCTTCCCCTATTTGTACACCTGTGTAGCCTTGGTATCTCAGTTTTGGCCCAGGTGGCTTTACAGAAGCCTCCTTTTGAGTCTACTTAGGAAATCCCCCTTGGCCGACCTCACTCATAAGTTGTGGCTTAGGCAGGTTATCACTAAGTCTTACACTTTTTTTTTTTTTTTTTTTTTTTTTATAAATCTTTATTTATTTTTCAAAATACAAAAAACAAAAACAAAGTATCATACATATTCATATTCATAATTACTAAGGGGGAGGGGACACCCGACCAGCAAAGCGGGACTTCATATCCCCCCTCAACGCCTTCCAGGACTGCCCCCCCCCCCAACCTTCCCCCCCCCACCCCCCGCAGACACGTACCCTCCTCCTTAATATCTCCGCCCCGCTCCCCGGCACTATCTTGACACTATCTCCACATATTTCTCTGTTTTTTTAAAGATCCCCCATGGGTACCATTTCCCTTGATCTCTCTCTTGCCTCCCCTCTGGGGCCTCTTTTTCCTCTATGTACTCTAATCTATAGATTTCGTCTACCTTATTGATCCAGTCTTTTATCATTGGGGGTTCTGTTTCTTGCCACTTCTTTGGGATAACGTTTTTGGCTGCATTGAGTAAAATTGGTGTCAGAGAGGAATTATATCTCCTCTTCCCTCCCTCCTGACCATGGAACAAACAGGTCCAAGGATCCCTTTTAATATTTTTCCCTATTATTCCTTCTATCAATCCTATCACTTCCTGCCAGTAGGGTTGAATTTTAGGGCAGTCCCACCAGATGTGTGCCATTGTGCCCAGGCCTCCGCACCCTCGCCAACAGCCAGGGGATTTATCTAGTGAAAATTTACTCACCCTAGCTGGGGTCATGTACCACCGGGCTAGGCATTTATAGTTACTCTCCCTTGACTTCATATCCACAGCTGTTGTATGTGTGGCCTCCAAGATGTTTTTTTCAGTATCTTTGTCGCATAGTAATCCCAGATCCTCCTCCCATTTTCTAATGAACGGTGGCGTATCCTGTCCGCTCCTACCCATCAATATTTTGTACACCTTTGAAACCGTCCCCTTTAATTCTTCTCTAAGTGCCATTTTCTCTAATCCCCTATATTTCTCCTCCTCCCTTAAGGGGCCTGGGAGACTAGCAATAAAGTGTTTTAATTGATTATATCTCCACCCATTTACTGTTAATCTCTGCCCTTGTGCTTTTAATTCCTCCAGTGATTTTAATTCCCCCCTACTTATTATGTGTCTTATTTGTGTGTCCTTCTCAAAAATCCAATTTCCTCCTATTTTCCCCATTCCTGGGGGGAAAAACGGGTTATTCTTTAAATAAATTAATGGTGAATTGTAGCCCCACTTATTTAATTGGTGGATCTGGTCCCAAACTTTAAGTGTGTGACGTGTGATATAGTGTTTCTATACCTAACTCCCTATACTGTGGTGGGTTCCAGATTGTCTGGTTCAAAGATACCTTACTTAACCCTATTTCTAAATTCACCCATTTTTTTTTGTATTGAAACTTCTACCCCACTCCAGTGCCCGTGTTATTACAATCGCTCTATAATAATTTCTAAAGTCAGGGAGGGCTAACCCCCCACGTGTTTTCTCTCTACATAACACCCCGTGCGCTATTCTCGGTTTCTTTTGGCCCCAAACATATTTGTTTATAATCTCTGATAGTACCCTAAAAAATTCTCGGAACTGGGATAGGGAGCATTTGCATTTTGTACAATATTTTCGGTGCAAGAACCATTTTTACTATATTTATTCGCCCCATCCAAGAGGCTGTACCATGGGCTATTCTCTTTATTTCCGTTTTTATTTCATTTAAGAGGGGTATATAATTTATCTTATACAAGTCCCTACTGGAGCTCGTTAATCTCACTCCTAAGTACTTTATGTTATCCCTCCATGGAAAGCGGAAGACCTCGGCTATTCTACTGGCCTCCAGTTTGTTTATGTTGATCTTTAGAGCTTCAGATTTTTCTATGTTGATTTTAAAATTTGATAATGCGCTATACCGCCCCATAATTGCTAGAAGATTAAGGATTGATATTCTGGGTTTTGAAATATAAAATAAAATATCATCGGCAAATGCCGCTAGTTTGTGCTCTTCCTCGCCTACCACACATCCACTTATGTCAGGGTGTTTTCTAATTATACTAAGGAGAGGTTCCAGGGCCAGGACAAAGGAGCGGGGACAACGGACAGCCCTGTCTAGTGCCATTCTGCATAGTAAAACTGGAGGAGGGGATGTTGTTCACTCTAAAAAAAGCCGCAGGATGGTTGTACAAAATTTTTATTCTTCTTAGCATTGCTGGCCCTACTCCCATTTCCTCCAGTGCACTGAACATAAATCCCCAGTCTACCCTGTCGAACGCTTTTTCGGCGTCAATCGACAGGAGTAGCCCTGGGGATCTGCCTGCTTTAAGTGCCTCCAGTACCAGTAGGGACCGCACCCCATTGTCTCTTCCCTCTCTTCCGGGTACAAATCCCACCTGGTCCGGATTTACCAGGTGGGGCATTTTCCCTCTCAGAGAGCCAGGACTTTTGCGTACAATTTGGTATCTTCGTTTAATAACGCAATCGGCCGATAACTTAAGCATAGGGTGCGGTCCCTCCCTTCCCTTTGGGGATCAATGTCACTGCCGCCAGCAACGCATCCCTGCACATTTCCTGGTCTCCTAGGCCATTCCACATCTGGCAAAGCCTAGGTACCAGGGTTGATTTAAATTTTTTATAGAAATTGGTCGTGAAGCCGTCCGGCCCGGGGCTCTTACCCCCTGGGGATTGCTTCAATGCTCTAAAGACCTCCTCCTCTAATATTGGCTTTTCCAACTCCAGTGAGTCTGTTTGTGACAGAGTGGGCAGGGCAGCTTCTTTTAGAAATTCCTTTACCCTTTTTTCTCTTTTCCCCTCCTGCTCTTCCTTTCGTTCAACCGCGTAAAGGGAGGAAAAATATTTTTGGAATTCTTCTGCTATTTCTTTTGTTGAATGTCTCATCTCCCCTTTTTTGTCTTTCACCTTCTCTATATAGTTTTCCAATCTTTTCTTCTTGGTAGTTGCCGCTAAATGTTTCCCTATTTTATTCCCCTGTATATGGAAGTTCCTATTGTTTTTATATTTCCTTTTGAGGGCTTCTGTCTCTAATAGGTCTCTTAACTCATCTCTTTTTACTGTTAGTTCCTTTTAATACCTCTCTGCTCACCTCCTTGCTTGTTTTATGGATTTGTTCTAGTTTGGCTATTTGTTCTAACAATTCTTTTTGTTTTTTCGCTCTTTCCCTCTTCTCCCCTGCACCACTTGAGATTAGTATCCCTCTAATGTAGGCCTTGAAAGTTTCCCACACAATAGTTGTCGGGACCTCATTGGTCTCGTTTATGCGGAAGAAGCCCTCGATTTCTTTTTGGACCCTTTCAACAACCTGTTTTTTATTTAAAAGGAATTCGTTCAGGCGCCAGGTGTATGGGATCTTGTGAAGGCCTTTAAATAATAATGTCATAACTACTGGGGCATGGTCTGAGAGGGTCATAACCTCAATCTTTGTTGCTCTTACTGAGTCCAACAAACTATGTTCCACCAAAAAATAATCCAGCCTTGCATAGGTCTTATGTACCTGTGAGTAATATGTGTAGTCCCTCTCTTTGGGATGCAACACTCTCCACACATCAATCAGCTGCTGGGCTTGTAGTTTCTTCCCTATTCTGGCGCATGCCCTTTTATCCTCCCAGTGGGATTCTGCTGACCTATCCAAGGCTGGATCTATACAAAAGTTCAGGTCTCCTGCTAAAATCACCTCCCCTTCTTTGTATTCCTCCAATCCAGTCAGGATTCGGCCTAGGTACCCCATCGGATCTCTATTTGGGCAGTATATATTTGCCAATGTATAAATTTTTTCGTTGATTTTCCCTTTCACAAACAGAAATCGTCCTTCTGGGTCCACTCTCTTATCTAACAAATTAAATTTTATCTGTTTCGAGAATCCGATGGCCACCCCCTTTGTCCTTTTGGATGGGGAATCCCCATATATCCATAGTGGAAGGCTTTTTGATGTTAATTTAATACCCTCCTCATACACTAGATGTGTTTCCTGCAGAAAAGCTATATCAATATCCAATCTCTGTAATTCCTGAATCAGTTTCCCCCTTTTCCCTGGTGAGTTGAGGCCCTTGACATTATACGATAAGCATCTGACTTCCATTGCCATTTACTCTTTATTTCTGCCCTCGCATCCCTTTTGGAAGCCTTTTAATTTACACTGGGTATGTCCTCTTCCCTTACACCAGGCAATACCAAAGTTGTAACCGTAGGACCTAGGGAGGCCAAACCTAAAGGGAGGATATATGCCCTTAAATTTTTTCCCAAATCTAGGGAAACGGGGAAATAGGTGCGTAGGAACACATAGGGTAGATCTTTCGGGTTGTACTCTCTGTCTGCAGATATTTTCCCTCCCCCTCCTCCCACTCTCACCCCCCCTCCCCCCCCACCCACATCCTCCCCCAGCTCCCCCACCCCCCCCTGTCCCCCCACCATTTCCCAAGCTGAGGGTCGTGGCATCTCTCATGGTACCTTCCCGCCAACGCCCCCCTGTGTGCAGGGTGCTGCTCCCGCAATGGGGGTTCGGAGAACTAAAACCTTTTCGTGGTGAAAGTATCCTTTCTGAATATCACATTCTGGCCCTAATGCTTTATGACCTCCCCCTCCCCCCCCCCCCCCTCAAAAGAACCTGCCCTCCATATCCTGAGGAACTCTAATGTTTAAATTTGTGCAAAAATCCTGTAGGTCTTCCATCTGTTTTAATCTGAAGCTCCTCCCCTCTCTTGTCACCAGTAGAGCAAATGGGTAGCCCCAACTATATTTCAGGTTAGCGTCCCTTAGGGTGTCCAGTAATGGTTTTAGTTGTCTTCTCCTTGCGAGGGTCTTAGCTGAAAGGTCTGTAAAGATTTGAATGTCCTGGTTGTTATATTTCAGTGATCGAACCCCTCTCAGGTTTTTCCAAATCCTCTCCTTTTCCTCATAATAGTGAAACCTCGCGATCACATCTCTGGGGGCATCTTCTCTGGCGCTTGCGGGCTTTTTTATTCTGTGAACACGTTCTATTTTGAGCTCCTCTTCCTTACTTCTTCCTAAAACCGGATTAAAAATTTCCCTCAAACGGCATGCAGATCTTGCCGCCCCCCTTGCTCTGGGATGGCTCTAATTCTAAGATTTTGCCTTCTATTTTGGTTTTCTTGCTCTTCGAGTTTAAGGAGCATTTCCCTATGATCCGATTTCAGGTTTTTAACCTGTTTCTTCAATTCCTCAATCGTCGTTGCATGCTGCTCCGTTAAGTCCTCCACTTTTTCCACTCTTTTTAATAAATGTCCCAAATCTTCTCTAACGTTCAGAATCTCTGCTTTCAATACGTTCTCTAATTTAATGAACATGTCCTGCATATCTGTTTTTGTGGGAAGAGTATCCATATTTGGCTCTGCATTAATTCCTATTTCAGGCTCTGGTGAAGTTGGTACTCTAGCGCCATTTCCCATTGCACCTTTATTTTTATTGGAGTCCTTTTTCTCTTTTGCACTTTGTTGTTTGTTTTCCATACTTGGGCTTCTATTTTGTGTTTGTCATATATCTTTGTATAGTACTTGTATTTAAACTGTCTCTGGGTTTTTTTACTTCAGCAACTTTAGTAGAGCGCCCTCTCATACTCAGGTTCTCCCCCCTTCCACTCTCCTTGAATGTGGTCTTAGACCTCTATGTTCCTCTCTGTGCCCCTGAACTTTTGTTTGTTTCATACAGCTGCACCAGGCCTTTGCATATTTCCAATATGTGCAGATTTTATTTTAAAAATGTCCTACCTGGTGCTGTCTTGTAGCTGGGGGCACAGGGACAACGAGCCGGATTTCCTTCGCTTGGAGGATACACTAGGGTGGTTCTCTTTAACAGCTGCGAACTCCAGAGTCCACAGGCCGCTTTCCGGGAGGTTGTCCTCCAATGTGACAAAAAAGAGTTCCTTTCCGGCTCCCCCTTCCCCTGTAAACGGGGGTTAGGGATGAGGATAAGGGGGTATAGTAGAGGCTGAAGGGGAGGGGTATCTCAGGTCCTTCCTCCGATCTCCTCCAGGGGGGGGGGGGCGACGGAGCAGGTGGAGGCGCCTCGAGCGTCTATGAACACCTCAGCTCCTAGCCGGCTTCAGCTCCTCAGGATGCGAGGCATCCGGACGGGTCTTTCTTTGCGGAGAACAAACAGCCGCCACTGTCTCCAGCTTAAGCTCCGGTTCCACTCGCTCCCGGTTGCCTGGAATCTCTGTGCTGTCGGCCGTTACTGCTTCCTTGCTTTAAGGGCTCCTGTCCAGCGAGGTCGTTCGGCTCTCACCTCACGCTGTCATGTTCACCATGATCCCCTCCTCCGTCCTCCACCGCCCCACTGCGTAGCTCCTCCCCTACTCCTCACACATCATCTCCCGTTTCCCATCTAAGTCTTACACCTTGAAGGGTTGGAATCCCCATTCTCCTGTTAAGGCTCACTCCCTTCATTCAGCCAGGGCCTCTTGGGCTTTTCAGCATCTTTTTCTCACATTTTTAGGGCCACCATCTGGTTTTCTGTCCAGACCATAGGTGTGTACACACCAAAGCTCAAAGCCCACATGATGGGTGTGGCCAAATTGTGTCTACAGTGGGAGGGATTTAAAGAGGAGTGGTTAAATAAAACCAAAAGCCTTCTTATACCCATAGAATATACTTTGGGTCTTCCATCTAAATTACAGCTACTCATAGCCCTGCCTACTGGACCAGGGAATAGGAAAAAGAGGTTAAGAGCCAGAGATACACTACCCCCTAGTACTGTGAAGAGTCCCAGGGAGAAGAACAGAAGTAAGTCAATTTTCTTTGTGTCTCCCCCTGCAGCTGCGCTAGTCACAGGCAGCTAAAGAGGAAACGCTTTTTGTTTATGCTGGGTAGGGGGCAGGGCTATGATAGACTGTGATTGGCTTATAGCCATGCCCCTCAAAATTATAAAGCCAATCAGAGCAATCATAGCCCCGCCTCCCTACTCCCTGTGCCAGCCTTTAGTACCTGCCCCCTTCCCAGAATAAAAAAAAAAACTGCTTCTTCTGTAGCTGCCTGTGACAAACACAACTGCAAGGGAGACACATAGAGGGACAGTATTTTATCTTTTCAGGCAAATTAGTGGAGCTGAGTGCCGGAATGTGGGCTTTGGGATTCAGCCTGGATTGGTGGGACACCAGGATTTAATTAAAATCTCAGGACAGTCCGCACAATCCAGGGAGGTTGGGAGGTATGCACATGAGGTGATTAGGGTGTGGTGTGCCCAGGCACACCTGGCACATCCTGTGTGCAAGACTATGGTCCAGACTTTTTTTTTTTGGGGGGGGGGCGCCTGTTGGACATTAACCCAAATGCCCTACAAATCCACCACACATGGCTTCTTAAGTCTCCCCTCCCCTATTGTTTAAACTATTAGATAATGTTTTCTATATATTCTTTTTAAAATTACATATATTGCACCCGCTCCCAATGAAGTGGAATTGCTCCACGAAACGCGCCAAGCCCTATAGGTTGCAATTACTACAATCGTATGTGTGTATATGTGTGTGTGTGTGTGTGTGTGTGTGTGTGTGTGTATATGTGTGTATATATATATATATATATATATATATATATATATATATATATATATATATATATATATATATATATATATATATATATATATATATATATATATATATATATATATATATATATATATATATATATATGCCCGTATTTATCGGCGTATAACACGCACTTTTTTCCCCTTAAAATCAGGGGAAAGTCGCAGGTGCGTGTTATACGCTGATCCCGAGCTGTCCAAATGTCAAAATCGCGGACCGCGATTTGAAAATGGCGCCGCCGGAGCCGAAGTACACAGAGCCGGTCCTCGGCTCTTTCCGGCGGCTCTCGTTTACTTTCGGTTCCACTCGTAGTCCCGAGCGGAGCTATCCGAACCTACTCGGATAGCTCCGCTCAGGACTACGAGTGGAGCCGAAAGTAAACGAGAGCCGCCGGAAAGAGCCGAGGACCGGCTCTGTGTACTTCGGCGGCGCCATTTTCAAATCGCGGACCACGATTTTGAAGCCCTGGAAGCAGGGACAGGGGATCCCAGGCTGCACTGGGGCAAGGCTGCACTGACATGGCTGCACTGACATGGCTGCAATGAAGGGCATTTAAATGTAAGTTTTTTTTTTTTTTTTTGTTTTTTTTTTGTTTTTTTTCCCTTCAACTTCCCTCCTAAATTGGGGTGCGTGTTATACGCCGGTGCGTGTTATACGCCGATAAATACGGTATATGCTAAATGGAACCTTTTGTCATTCAATTTATTTTATTGTATTGTTTTATTCTGTACCTACATCATCCGCTTTAAATCCAAAGTGCACGTCACAATGTGTTTGATATGATTGAATCACTGGGGCAATTTTTTTCTTATTTGTATGAATTACTGTTTATATGTATTTTTCTACATTTTCATGATGAGGCTGTCCAATAAAAACTGCTTCCAACATCACTATCTTCTATATGTATTAATATATTACTCTACTTTTTACATACATAGGATTCCTTTATATGGTTAATCCACACTATTTTACCTTTTTTTTGTTTTGCATGCATCTCATTCAAAGTCCCATCCTCTCTTCTCTTTTTGCATATATACAGGAATAGAGGCACTGAGCCCATTGTGCCATATGCCTCACTTAAAGTCCCAAAACCCCTCTCTTTTAAGTCTAGGGGGCCTGTTCTGTGAGGGCCATCCCTGCAAGCTAGTAAAGTCAGTGGAATGGTGCCAGCTAAAGAGGATACTGGTTAGTGTCCCGAAGAATCAGGGTTCATTGAGTCTGCTGCCGGAGTAAGAAAAGAACTTATTCTTCCATACAAATACTGTATGGTTCAGCAAAGGCTCTGCTAGTCAATTCAACCAAGTGGGGCCAAGTGAGAGTTGTCCTCATCTGTGCATAGTTAAAGTTGGAATATCCGAATAATCACCTTCTTCTATCCAAGTTCTACCAATAAATACAAAAAACAAATCCTCTAGACTGGTCATTGGATAATGAGTGGATGAGTGTGCACCTGGTTGTGTGAAAATACCCAAGTATCTGGCTGCAGGATAATCAGAGGGGGGTCCAGGGAAATCTATACTCAGCGACAGGTAGTGCTACAATTGCTTTATTTTTATTTTTTCTGTTCTCAGATCTCTCGGGAGTTTAGGAACTTGGCTGTGGTCTACCAGGAGGTGATTGCCAATGCTGCTCGCGAGGTAGCGGATGGGATGGCGGAGTACCTACAGAAGCAAGTAGAGTCTGTACAAGATTTGGACAAGGTGACAAATGACATTGCTAGTGCAAAGGACCGTCCACAATATTTGATTACGACTTCCGCACCCCATCTGTTTAATCACTAGATGAGTTCAGCCCCCACACAGTTAGATGTACTCACAAGGGAGATTCTTGTTCAGTGTTTCACAGCCATTATATTAAATTTCATGAACTGAGGGCTGTGTGAAATCTTATCTTAGATTCACTGATTTATGGGAGTTGCTGATCTAAATATCAATTCAGTTCTGTGTATTGAGCAACTTCTTTTTTTTTTTTTTTTTTTTTTAACCAGCCGGTGTCGGCACTGCCAATTTCAGATAAAAGCTCAGACCTCACACAGCCCTCAGTTCAGCTGGAAAAATGTAATGAGCTGTCAGCTGTTTATTACAGAATAGTTCCCCAATGGAGTTTAACTGGAACACATTTTAAAGGTGTATACATTGACTTACAGACAGTTTTAGTGAATACATCCATCTAAAGAGAAACTTCAGGCAAGCTGCTCATTTGACTGTTGAAACACATACAGTTAATGTGAACTGTTTTCTTGTCAAAATATTTGCAACTCCATTCAGTCAGTCTTGTGATTCAGGCACTCCTGGCAGACTACATAGCCAGGTTGTGAGCTCATTTTTTTCTCACTGCAGTTAGTGACCCTGTAAACATTCTAAGAAACACGCTGTAAAATAATGTTCCCTCACCGCTCAATGGACACGTAAATGGTCAGCATTTTTATTTAGGGCTTCTACTGTCTGGACTATTTTATTAGTGTTTCCCCTGAGAATAACCCGGGTCTTACAGTATCTCAAAAAGGGGTACACTTCTCACATTTTTGTTAATATTTAATTATATCTTTTCATGTGACAACACTGAAGAAATGACACTTTGCTACAATGTAAAGTAGTGAGTGTACAGCTTGTATAACAGTGTAAATTAGTCTTAGTCTGCTTGTCTTCAGCAAACTGTTTGTGGGCTCTCTTGTGCATCATCTTCAGAAGAGGCTTCCTTCTGGGATGACAGCCATGCAGACCAATTTTGATGCAGTGTGCGGTATATGGTCTGAGCACTGACAGGCTGACCCCCCCCCCCCCCCCCCATCCCTTCAACCTCTGCAGCAATGCTGGCAGCACTCATACGTCTATTTCCCAAAGACAACCTCTGGATATGACACTGAGCACGTGCACTCAACTTCTTTGGTCGACCATGGCGAGGCCTGTTTTGAGTGGAACCTGTCCTGTTAAACTGTTGTATGTTCTTGGCCACCGTGCTGCAGCTCAGTTTCAGGGTCTTGGCAATCTTCTTATAGCCTAGGCCATCTTTATGTAGAGCAACAATTCTTTTTTTCAGATTCTTAGAGTTCTTTGCCATGAGGTGCCATGTTGAACTTCCAGCGACCAGTATGAGAGATTGAGACACATTTAACACACCTGCTCCCCATTCACACCTGAGACCTTGTAACACTAACGAGTCACGTGACACTGGGGAGGGAAAATGGCTAATTGGGCCCAATTTGGACATTTTCACTTAGGGGTGTACTCACTTTTGTTGCCAGTGGTTTAGACATTAATGGCTGTGTTATTTTGAGGGGACAGCAAATTTACACTGTTATACAAGCTGTACACTCACTACTTTAGATTGTAGCAAAGTGTCATTTCTTCAGTGTTGTCACATGAAAAGATAGAAAAAATGTGAGGGGTGTACTCACTTTTGTGAGATACTGTATATTCATTTTGACAACAAATGACACAGTAGGGCTTATTTTTGGGGTAGGTTTTATCATGGCATGTGCTGTCTTCTCTCTCCCTCCCTGCCTGTCAGGAATCCCCAGTGGAACCGAGTAAAAGTGCTTGTAAAATGCTAGAATCTACTCTATTACAGTATTATACACATTATGTTTTTGCAATATAATTATGCCAAATACCTACTTATATCGCCACTCGGTGCTTCCGTGACCCGCCGGAGCTCTCTTCCTGCTCCGAGCACTGCAGAGGTGGGAGGCAAGATTCCCCGCTGACAGCTGGCAGAAGAGGAGATGAGCAGCGGAAGGTCAGCTGAGTGCCGAGCAGCTCTATACCGAAAGTATTTGACACAATTAGATTACAGAAACTCACACAGTTTACATTATATAATACTGTAATAGAGTGGATTCTAGCATTTTACAAACACTTTAAACTAGGGCTTATATTGCAGCCCCCCCCCTCCCCAAAAATCACAGTAGGTCTTATTTTCGGGGAGACACGGTATAGCAACAGGGTCACTTGAAGCAATACACTCTTCCACCCCAGCATGCTGATTGGATAGGCGAATAACCACATTGTGCGTCAAAATGCACAATAGATGCAGCTTCCCTGCCCAGCTGATAAACTAGACTTGGTATCCAAAATAAGACTGTGAGAAGATGGCAGCAGTGACAATGGAGAAATGAGGATGCACATGGATGTAGCTTAGCTGGAAAGCAAGTGTGTCATTTCACTGTGTAATAGCATTTTTTCGTGTTTTTATACATGAGATCACATGACTGTAAAGCTCTGGATCATCTCTGCATTGGGGAGGGAATGAATTGAATCGAGCTGTGACGTCACCCACCTATAAGCAGGTACCCTTTGGGGTATCATTGAAAGTATTTCTGCTGATGTGTTAATTACACAGAGCAGCTATGTAGTTAGTTCAGGCTGCATGGGATGGAGCTAAGTGTAGACTCTTTCCTGGGCTTTTTGGGTCCCGCCCCTGTTGTAAGCCACATAAATACAGGGGGAAGGCTCAGCCAGTCTCTCTTCCACATGGGATTTCAAAGGAAGGACAGCTGCACCATGTAGTCCAAATGGAGCATGTGGCCTCCTCCTGGGTCATTCTGCTGGGACTCTCCCTGGAACCAGGAAAATGGGCTTAAGCTAAATGGACATTCTTTGGAGAAGGTATGAACCTGGGCAGCCTGCATTAGTTGGTGAGGGCTGAACTCCTTTTACGGTGCACTGTTGAACTGTGCTATTGAATGCTCAGTAAAGTAGTTGCTACAGGTAACCATGGAACAGGTGGGAATGTAATGGCCAGACAGCGAGAAGTGGTACTAGGCATGGGTGACAGGTCCTCCAGTAGCTGGGGGGGGGTGGGGGGCAGTGCTCTGTTGCTTGGTGTGCAGAGGGACTCAATTTTGGCACTGGAAGTAAGATTGCAGAGGAAAGTTGGACTGGTGGAGTGGAGCACAGGCTCAATATGGGACAAGTGTGTTACAGAAGGAATCTGTATGTTGCTTTACAGCTGTGCAGTGTACGGCTCTTATATAAGCCGGGATTGCGCCTTAATGTTGACTGTCACATGAATGCAACCCGCCTGGTCCTGGGCATTGGTGAGCACGTGCATGGGGGATGTACCCCAATATGCAGGGCAAGTAGGCCCCACCCACAAATCGGCAAAGAGTCTCCTCCCACCATTCACAGCAGCAAGCGTGCCGGAGGAAAAAGAGGACTCCGAGCTTTGAGGTCATTGAATGTATAAAACGCTGGAAAAAACTTGTTTGCACAGTAATTTGTGATTAAGGGCATGCAGGGCCATGGGGAGAAAAGGGGAGGGAATATTTCAATGTCAGTTTGATAGTTGGCCTTTACTTCTACTTTGATACTGATGTTTTAAATAAAATTTAATTAGAACAATTTTTTTTTTCAAAAAAGAAATAAATTGAAGTGCATCAACGACTGTTTGCAAAGCATGGTCCCAGCAATTGCTTCATAACCTTATACCGTAGCTGTTTGCATCCTGTACAAACCGGCTGAAGTTGGTGAACCTGATCTAGTCTAAAATGTTCCTAAAGTATCATCAGTGCTAAAGTGAAAATTCCTGCATTATTCTACAAATTGTTCCCTGTGGAGGCCCTTTGTCCAGATAAGGAGGAAGCCCTGCCACTTACTGGGGCTAAGCCCAACCCTCTGTTATTCATCTGTCAAATCTCAGATTGTCAACACAACTTGATACATTCAGATGGACATATCATGAACAATCTCCGTTTTCACAGTCCTGCTTCCATTTTCTTGTTGCAGCAGTTGTGAGGGAAGTCTAAATATGACTGTGTACACAACTGGGCACTAGAGAGACCTAACTCACTTGGCACTCAGTAACACACCTGATCTGACACATCATCTTTCTTCTTCTGCAATATAGGTCAGTGTGAGGACACTTGTGATGAGAGTTGTAGCTGTTACTGAGCTCTGCCAGCATAGAGCACTGGAGCGTGAGGGCAGCAAGCTACAATTTCAATGAGAGAATGGTAAGGGTGCAGAACTATTAGGAGGTAAAAGGTGTGAGGCTTTATAGAGGCAGTAGAGGCTCTGGCAAGTATAAAACAAGATAAAAAGGCTGACCTAGCTTAGATCCATCTGATTTGCAAAAAGTGGTAAATATGAAATGCCTATATTTAACATACTTCCCTCACTATAAAGAAATGTTTTTTATTTTTTTAACACTGAACAGAATAACGAAATAAAATGCATACAAACCACTATATGCTTCCTCCTAAGGCTCTTCAAATTTCCCCCCACAGTACTGTGATTATGTATCCTGTTCGTTGACACGTGGCCTGTCAGTGATATTGTCTGTCTCAGGTCTGGAGGATCCCATTGTAGGAGAGGATAAGAGGTTGTCCAACTCTTTTGGTCTGTTCATGCAGAAAACCAACATCACCCGTGACTTCCTGGAAGACCATTTAAATGGCCAAGCATTCTGGCCAAAAGAGGTGAGTACTGTCTCCTTCCCACTATCAAGGAAAAATTGGCACAAAATAGTATGAAAATTTGTTTTGTTTGTAGCGCTGGTAGATTTACAATCTACCGCAGATTGGGTAAATTTAGTAGATTGTGTGTTAGGAAGGTTAAAAGTTCACCTCTGTTCCAGCTTGGCTGACGTTGTGTGTGTTTCCATGCTGACCGGTGGGTGTTGCTGTTACCATTAGTCAGTGTTGGAAAGGCAACGTGTCGAAGTGTATAGATGCTCCTCTGTCTCGGAGACAAGCTCGGTGGAGGTGGTCCTCCGAGTTGCATTCTGGGAAGGGGGTATTTATGGGACAGACGCCATGTTTTAGGATAGTTTTTACAGCCACCTGCTGGCCCTCCTGGCTGACAGGTATGCGTTAAGGAGCTACCTCGTGGTCCTCCGATCGGGAGGCCCATGATGCTGCGGCGCAGGGGTGGGTCCAGAGGCTTGTCTGGAGCCTACCACCGCGGCCGAGGAATGGTCCTGAGCTGTCAGTCCTGTGTGACGAAGCTGGACAGCCGAGGAGATCCCAGGGGAGGACCCATCTTGGAGAGATCACGCGGCGTGCTGGTCTATGGAGGGGCCTGGTGACTCGGTTGCAGGTCGTATCCAAAAGAAGTAATAATTATACAGCATAGCGTCGCCGGTTCGGCTTAAAGGTTCAGGCACTGTGACTGACTGTTCACTGCAGAAGATCTGATATATCCTGTGGCAGAGACTTTAGTTTCTACTGGCTGCTAGACCGGTGAGAGAGGCCTATCCAGACGAGCAAAGAGTGTGTCCCATGAGGGGAACGCATTCCACATAATTATCTGAAATCTACCAGGACATTTGTCGCTAAGATATTAGAAGAGGATATTTGAGTTTCTCCTGAAGGTTTCCTTTTCCACCTCTTTCCTGCTACTTCCTAAAGTTTGACTGTTTAATAAAGCATTGAAAACGTACTCCAGTGTTGGTGCGTGTGTGTCGTCCAGCATTAAACTCAACGGAACCCTAGACCCGGTGCCGGTGAAACAGAGGGAAGCAAAGTGAAGGTAAAAGACCCGCTTAAACCAGCAGCTCCACCGAGAGTTATTGCTACATGTTTTTTTTAATTAAGTTGTGTAGCACCTTCCTAGACAGGTGCTAGTTTGGGTAAATTTAGGTACTGGCTCACTGTAATCAGTTTAGCTGCATGTGCTTGTTTTGGTTTGTTCTGTGTTTCATTGGCTGCAGGGTTGACTGCTTCTGTCTGTCTGGAAAGGTTATGGAGGATAGAGAGCTAAGGGAGGTAATCATGCACCTGAATTTTTATGCAGCCTTGACCAATCCCCCAGGAGAGTGTGTTCATGGTCAGTGGATTCACACAAATTGTTTGTTTGACTGAGCTTCTGATGTTTTGCTTGTTTTACAATGCGTATATTCTTATACTTATCTTTTATCAATTATAGACGTATTTACGTCCTGTGTCTAACCACCTACCCCTGAAGAAGAGAACAAATATCGCTAACTCGAAACGCTTTGGGTCATTTCTGTTTTATTCATTCAACAGAGTAGTGGTCGTCTCCAACTGTATTGCATTTTTACATATCTTTGTATTTGAACCCTGTACACTCTCTGTATTGTATATCTTAACTTTTTTCAAATAAAATAATTTTTATATTTAAAGTCTTGATATATAGAGGCGTAGTGCCCCTTAAAGTCCCATTTAGAGGAAAATTCCCCCTGTTTGCAATTTATCTAGTTTAGGGATGTGGGCAATAAATTCTCCCTTTTGGACAATAAGCACCATTTAGTAATTTATGTGGCCAACATTATTTTCCAGCACTGCCTTAACCCTCTTGGGCAAGTGCCAGAAACCATGAAATCAGGCCTGAAGTACAGTTAAATCACACTTGTTTAATAATAAAAGTAAAAAGAACAAAGTCAAAACATAGCCAAAGTTCAGTAACTGGAACAGATAGTCAGCCAAGCCAGAAGTCAGGGATCAATGAAGTGGAACAGCAAGCAGGATCTGGAGCCAGAAGGGATGTCAGCAAAGCAAGTCTTGAACAGGATCGCAGGAGATTCTGTGATGTTGACCAAGGCGAAGTCAGAGATCCTCTGGACTGGACGGCCTTAGTAGGCAGGACTGAGGAGCAGGATATCAACAGCTGAGTAACACTGGAGAGATAAGAGCTGGCAATTAGCCGACAGCTGAGCGGCCAGCCCTGACAGCAAGGAGTTCACCAGAGCTTCACAGGTTGCCCCTGGAGTCCTCTTCCACTCCTCCATGATGACATCACGGAGCTGGTGGATGTTAGAGACCTTGCGCTCCTCCACCTTCTGTTTTGAGGATGCTCCACAGATGCTCAATAAGGTTTAGTTCTAGAGACATGCTTGGCCAGTCCATCATCACTTTTACCCTCAGCTTCTTTAGCAAGGCAGTGGTTGTCTTGGAGGTGTGTTTGGGGTTGTTATGTTGGAATACAGCCCTGTGGCCCAGTCTCCGAAGGTAGGGGGAATCATGCTCTGCTTCAGTATGTCACAGTACATGTTGGCATTCATGGTTCCCTCAATGAACTGTAGCTCCTCAGTGCCGGCAGCACTCATGCAGCCCCAGACCATGACCCTTCCACCACCATGCATGACTGTAGGCAAGACACACTTGTCTTTGTACTCCTTACCTGGTTGCCGCCACACATGCTGACACCATCTGACCCAAATAAGTTTATCTTGGTCTCATCAGACCACAGGACATGGTTCCAGTAATCCATGTCCTTAGTCTGCTTGTCTTCAGCAAACTGTATGCGGGCTTTCTTGTGCATCATCTTTAGAAGAGGCTTCCTTCTGGGACGACAGCCAAGCAAACTAATTTGATGCCGTTTGCGGCGTATGGTCTGAGCATTGACAGGCTGCCCCCCCCACCCCCCCCCCACCCCTACAACCTTTGCAGCAATGCTGGCAGCACTCATTGTTTTCTTCCCAAAGACAACCTCTGGATATGACGCTGAGCACGTGCACTCAACTTCTATGGTCGATCATGGTGAGGCCTGTTCTGAGTGCAACCTGTCCTGTTAAACCACTGTGTGGTTTTTGCCACCGTGCTGCAGCTCAGTTTCAGGGTCTTAGCAATCTTCTTATAGCCTAGGCCATCTTTATGTAGAGCAACAATTCTTTTTTTCAGATCCTCAGAGAGTTCTTTGCCATGAGGTGCCATGTTGAACTTCCAGTGACCAGTATGAGAGAGTGAGAGCGATAACACCAAATTTAACACACCTGCTCCCCATTCACACCTGAGACCTTGTAACACTAATGGGTCACATGACACAGAGGAGGGAAAATGGTTAATAGGGCCCAATTTGGACATTTATACTTAGGGGTGTACTCTTGTTGTTAATGGCAGTGTGAGTTATTTTGAGGGGAAATCAAATTTACACTGTTATGCCCTGTACACACAGTCGGACATTGATCGGACATTCCGACAACAAAATCCTAGGATTTTTTCCAAGGGATGTTGGCTCAAACTTGTCTTGCATACACACGGTCACACAAAGTTGTTGGAAAATCCGATCATTCTGAACGCAGTGATGTAAAATACGTACGTCGGGACTATAAACGGGGCAGTAGCCAATAGCTTTCATCTCTTTATTTATTCTGAGCATGCGTGGCACTTTGTGCGTCGGATTTGTGTACACACGATCGGAAATTCCGACAACAGATTTTGTTGTCGGAAAATTTTATAGCCTGCTCTCAAACTTTTTCGGAAAATGTGTGATGGAGCCTACACATGGTCGGAATTTCCGACAACAAGGTCCTATCACACATTTTCTGTTGGAAAATCCGACCGTGTGTACGGGGCATTATACAAGCTGTACACTCACTATTTTACATTGTAGCAAAGTGTCATTTCTTCAGTGTTGTCACATGAAAAGATAGAATAAAATATTTACAAAAATGTGAGGGGTATACTCGCTTTTGTGAGATACTGTATATATTAGACCCTATATTTAAAGGTGACTAATCAGACAAGGCTACACTTTTCTGAACATCTTAGAAGAACTTTGGTCAGAAGGCCACACTGATAGTCACACGCTAGCCCCACTTATGGACCTGGAAGTCACACATACAAAACTTGAACCCACAGCTACCTTTTTTCCAACACAGTCCAAAGGCCCATACATTGAAACTTACTATGTATGTATGTGTATATTATATATATATATATATATATATATATACACGTATATACATCCCAGCATACTCCTGGACTGTTCATTGAGCCAATGGAGGGACTGTGGGTTCAATTACAGGAAAAGACCCTAGGGACCTTAAGCTATGGTCTCCTCTGGAAGTGAGCGCTACAGCTGTATTTCTTGCTATTACCATGATCTACCACCAAAGAACAACCCAAATAAATTCTTCTGCTCCTAATGATCACAGCGATACCACATATGTGTATGTTATTTTGTTGCACATGTATATGTAGTTGCACAGGTTTTTTAGTGGGGACCGAGCAGCTTAAAGAGTCCATCATACCAAGTGGCTCCTGCAGAGGTAGCGCTACAGATCCTATGAAGCGGTGCTGCTGCACTGGGTAGGGGGTTGTATGTGTGTGTGTCACTGGATGGATGAGAACCAATAGCCTGCACACAGCCTCTTTATTCAGCGCTTTATGTTATTTAATGTATGCTTTATTATTGCACTTGATTTTTTTAATTTTTTTTTATTCGTTTGGAGTGTTTGTCACATGACTTTTAGTTTTGATTTTATTTTTATATGCTAAAATATGTTCTTTGAGGAACTACATATACTCCATGCTCCAGTCCTGTGCTGGAGTATTCTATTATACTCAAAATGGACACCCTTATAGTGTTTACCAGTGCCCCTGGCTACTCCTCTTCATGCAGTACCCCCATAGACACAGACAGCGGGGCACACTGTCAATCCCTCGCCACAGAGTTTGATTGACAGCAGCAGGAGCCAATGGCTCCCGCTGCTGTTGATTTTGCTCTCTATGGAGGGACAGAGCTGGGAGAGGCGTTACTCTCATGCACAATGCTGGATCGCGATGGGGCTCAGGTAAGTACAATAGAGAAAATAATAATTTGATCCCCTGCAGATTTTGTACGTTTTCCCACTTGCAAAGAAATGAAGGGTCTAGAATTTTTATCAGAAGTGTATTTTTAGATGATAGAGACAGAATATTAACCAAAAACCCAGAATAAAACATGATACAAATGTTATAAATTGAGTTGCAGTTCAGTGAGTAAAAAAGTATCCCCAAGCAAAACATGACTTAGTATTTGGTGGAGAAACCCTTGCTGGTAAGTAGAGGTAAGACAATTCTTGAAGTTGGTTACACACATCTCAGGAGGGATTTTGGCCCACTCTTCTTTACAGATCTTCTCTAAATCCTTAAGGTTTCTTGGCTGTCGCTTGGCAACTCAGTTTCAGCTCCCTCCCATACATTTTCTATAGGATTAAGGTATAGAGACTGGCTAGGCCACTGCATGACCTTAGTGTACTTTTTGAGCCACTCTTTTCATTGCCATCTTCAGTGTTCTGGCTAAGGGAAGAAGGTTCTTATCCAAGATTTTACAATACATGGCCCCGTCCTCTGGCCCCTCAATGCAGCAAAGTCAGCCTGTACCTTTAGCAGAGAAACAGTCCTATAGCATAATAGCATAATGTTTTCACTTCCATGCTTGACTGTAGGCATGGTGTTCTAAGAGTCATAGTCAGCATTTTTCTTCCTCCTAACATGGTGAGTCGAGTTAATACCAAAGAGCTCAATTTTGGTCTCATCTGACCACAGCACTTTTTCTCTCAATCCTTCTCTGAATCATTTAGATGTTCAGCAAACTTTAGATGGGCCTGTACATGTGCCTTCTTGGGGAAGGGGACCTTGTGGGCGCTGCAGGATTTTAATCAATGCAGGATTGCAATCCAACACCATATTGTGTTACAAATGGTTTGTTTGGTGACCGTGGTCCCAACTGCCTTGAGATCACTCACAAGCTCCTCCCGTGTAGTTCTGGGCTGATCCCTTACTTTTCTCATGATCATCCTTACCCCATGAGGTGAAATCTTGCATGGAGCTCCAGACTGAGGACGATTGATGTCTCCTTCTCACCAAGCTTCTTGTAGATGGTCTTGTAGCCCGTTCCAGCCTGACGTCCTTTGACAGCTCTTTGGTCTTGCCCATGATGTTGAGGTTTGACTGGAAGAAAGATTCGTGGACAGGTGTTTTTTATACACATAACGAGTTGTCGTAAGCAGTACCTTCTTAAATTGACAGAACTAATCTGTGTGTAGCACCCTCTACTGTGCTAGATGTAGATTTTTTAGTGTAGGTAAAAATTAGTTTAGCTCAGGGCTAATCCTGGGCTATGAATCTGGGTCAGGGTTTAGTGACTCAGGGCTGGGTGACTCATCCTAGTAGCTTCTCTGGTGACTTCTCCTGTTTTCTGGGACATTGGAGAATGTTCTAGACATAGTGGGTGAAGGTTAGGAGGAGCTGCTTGACATATTTGAGGGCCTCAGCCAATCCCCAGTAAAGGGCTGGCAGGGGGCAGGCCACCTCATAAATAGGCATGAGTCATGCCAGGAAGGGCAGTTGGGTGGAAGAGGGAGATGGAGTGCTGAGGAGGCTGTTGGTGGCCCTTGAGGGTGCCCCCTAGCCTGGAGGTGGGGGGGTGACCTCGGGTCTGGGGCTCGGGTGCTGGAAGGACAGTGGGAGCAGGTCAGCACGTCTGGGAGATCTCCTGAGAATCATCCAGGTGGGCTGGTAAATGACTGTGGGGAGAAGTTGGCCTGTAGGGCTAGTGAAAGGGGCAGCCAGGCGGGTTAGCAGTGCCTGAGGAGGTGGTGCTGGGATCATTAGCCACAGTTGTGATGCAAGCTGAACAATGAAATTCTGCTACACACTTAATGGGCCCCGGGTTCCTGTCTGTAATGGGCCATTTGCTTTCATCTGACTAACTGTTAGGTATTCACAGTGTTCCAGCTAGGTTCTGCAAGCAAGTGTGTGCTGGAGGAAGAAGAGGAGCTGTATACAGGAAGAGTTGTCCCTGAAGTTGTTGAAGTCAAATGGGCATCCCATAACTTCCCATCCCTATCCAAGCTATTACCCTCAATAAATAACAAAACAACAAAGTCACAAACTGTTCTCTGACTCAAGAGTGCCTGTCAAAATTTGTGCCTGGCTGTGCAGGGTGGCGAATCTCGGATTACTTGTGGCTCCTTAGGGGGTGCGCTACATGTGTACTGCATGAGCACATACTGTAGCCAGTCTGTCAGAGTCTTATACATATATATTATGTAGCACCCTCCTACTGCTAGGATGTTGTGAAAATTGTATTTTTGGCTCTTCTGTAATCAGTGGAGCAGTTGCTGATTGCTTTAGGCTGTTCTGAGTATCACAGGCTGCAGGTTTGATTGTTTCCCCCTGCATTCTAGAGAATTCTAGAATCCTAGTGGGCTGGAAAGTCAAATGAGCATGAGAATTTTTGGAGCTGCAACCATTCCCTGGGAAGGAGTGCCCAGTACTGTAGGTGGCTTAAGAGCCCATAAATAGTCTGAGGCCCAGAGCAGCTGTTTGGTAAGTCCTGGGTCTAGTTCTGCAGGCAGACTGCTGGAGTTTTCTGCATGTTCAGTGTCCCAGCTGTGGCATAGCTGGAAGGCCTATTTCTAAAATCATTTTCTGGAGCCAATCAAGAGATTTCACCTAACATCCTGGTATAGAGAGCTCACTGAAGATTGCCCAGTGGAAGTTGGTAAGGGTCTGGCTGTCCTGTGGCATTGTGGGCATTACCTCTCCCTTACTAAAGAGTGTCTGGTGGATACAGGAAAGGGGCATACGGTGATCCTGTGACATTATGAGTACTGACCTGAGCTCAGGGTCCTAATGATTTGTGTGCTGTTTATCTTTTTGGTGGAAGTGCCAGTGGTAGCTCTTACTGTGATAGCTTTTACAAGTACTCAGTTCCTGCCATCTTTATGCGTTCCTGCAGAAAGACTGTTCAGGGAGGCTTAGCAAAGTGAAGTGTCCTCCCGGATTTATTCACTAAATCTGGAGTATTCCATATCACCCTCTAAGTTCTTCAGCAATACAATTCTAAAAAGACATCCCCTAGACTGACTATTGAGCCTAAGTCAATGAACTGTTGCTGTGTGCCTAGCGGTCTCTGCACTAATCTTGGAAAACAACCAGTTAAATTTACAGTGGCTCCTTAGGGGGTAGCACTACACTTAGACTATCTAGAGCAAGGTTTCTCAAATAGGATTCCTCCAGAGGTTGCAAGGGGTTCCCTGAGTTACGAGCAATATCTGCCTCTCAGATAAGTTTTTAGTGAAATCATTGATCTTTTTAGCTATCTGTAAGGGACTAATTCTTCCCAATGACCATAAGTGTAGGAACATTAGACCTTTTTTTGAAGACCCTCTGGCGAAGGTTTATGACATCTGCATTCTTTCCTAGCTTGCCTGTGTTATATTGAACATGTCACTTTCTATGGCTGCCTAGCACAGGCATGAGGTTTAAATCTGACCATTGTTACTGACCTGTGAATTCTCAGAAAAATTAGGGCGTTCAGTAAGACTAACAAAGACAAATTCCCAGCTCACTTACCTGCAAGCCTGCAACAAACAAAATTAACCCCACCTGTTAACCCCTTGTTTTAATGTGAACTGTTAGACAGGACAATTTGGTTTGTTGCAGGCTGGTTGGAAAGTGTGCTGGGAATTTTTGTTTGTTTCCATGTGTTCCTTGCTGCAAAGGCCAGTTATAGGTTGGGGTGGTTGCCATTTGTTTGTACTGTTGGTGACTTGGTGAGGGGTCACACTGGATACCTTAGCAGCCATTGTGCTATTGCTTGGTGTCCAGTTCATCCCTAAACTTTTTAAGGAAGAATAGGCCCCCTCCAGGCATATCTGCCCTTAATCTATTCATTATATATAGGCTCCAAATTTGGAGACTCAAAATTTATAGAGTTAAGACTGCAGTACACTGTGGTGCCGTGGCGTTGCCTCTGCAGCTTACGCATATATTTGCAAATGTGTGAAAACTACACCCCTTGTTATAACATTTACTGTTTGACAGGGTTAATGCTGTTTGTTGCAGGCTGGATGGTAAGTGAGCTGGTAATGTTTTATTTACCGTATTTATCGGCGTATAACACGCACTTTTTTCCCCTTTAAAATCAGAAGGAAAATCATGGGTACGTGTTATACGCCGATCCCCCGCTGTCTGTGGGCAAGAGGAGCGCCGCCGACATTGACCGAGCCGAGTGTACTGTGTACTCGGCTCCGCTCGCAGTCACGCCCAGTCCCCTAGCCTTTACGTCCCGCAATTGGACCGTTGTTGTGTCCATCATAGGAGCCGGGCCAAGGGGCGGGACGGGGGCGTGACTGCAAGCGGAGCCGAGTAGCCGAGTACACAGTACACTCGACTCTGCTCGCTCTATGTCGGTGGCGAGAGGAGCCGAATATCACTGCGGTGGCAAATTTAAAAACCAAACATGCTGCAATTTTGGGCAAGGCTGCAGGTGGACACTGGGCAAGGCTGCAGTCGGACACTGGGGAAGGCTGCAGATGGAGGCTGCAGGTGGACACTGGACAAGGCTGCTGGTGGACACTGGACAAGTCTGCAGATGTTCGCTGTGCAAGGCTGCATTGATGGGCATTTAAAATGTAAGTTTTTTTTTCCTTTAAACTTCCCTCCTAATACAGTATTTATTTTTTTTGACATGCGTCGCCCTTCTATGTGCTCCTTGCTGCAAAGGCCAGTTATAAGTTGGGGTGGTTTCCATTTGTTTGTAAGTAAGACTACCTTATTCTCTCCACACAGTTTGGGGTTCATCAGATCTTACTATCATCACAAGCTTTTTTTTTTTTTTTTTTTTTTTTTAATACTTTATTTCTTTATTCAAATATTTCTTGATTAAAACCAGAATATAACAAAACAGACATTTCCTCCAGAGCCCACCCTGCTTCCCCAGTACTTCCACTCCCTAACTAAACAATGTATGTGATATAATAACGATTTGAGTGTTGCCTGGTTGGGTTGGACATCCTACAAAGGGGCCTGTCTAAGGTTCTATTTCTATTTAAATTCCCTAACCATTCACTTTGCCCTCACAACTCCAACCATACCTCTCATTCACTCATCTTTCGATCTCTCATAATCTATTTTCTTTTAGGTCGCTACCCGTCGTTTTCATATTTTTCAACACTGATAAAATTTAAACATTAATCCCTCTTGCTTCCCACCAGGGTTTCCAAATCGGGTCATATTTCTTTAGTGCAACTTGCTTTATGTATACTGATTTCTCTTTGAGAATTACCCCGTTCATATTATTTAGCCATTCCTCACTGGACGGCGGTGATGCCGACTGCCATCTCTGGCCGATCAGGTTCCTAGCTTGAAATAAGCATCTCATGACTGCTAGCTGGTAGTTTCCTGGGTTCCCCTCTCCCTCCACAAATCCCAGTATGCCATGTTTTGCCTCCAACTTAGTGGAGGTTCCAAACGCTCGGTCGATGATTCCCGTTACCGCCGTCCAATAATGGAACAACTTCGGACATCTCCAAACATATGGTGCACATCTGCCTCTAGATCCCCCACACCTAGGGCATCTTGAATCTGGCCGGCGGCCGAACTGAAAGTTTTTGAGGAGTATAATAAGTTATATATAGTAAGAACAAATGTGACATCTTCTGAGAGGGGAACAGTGAGGCCAGCTCCAAAATTCTGTTCCACTGCGGTTCAGAGATGACTCCCACATCTTTTTCCCATTTTCTCCTGTACAAAGGGGGTTCCATCCCTACCATTCTCCCCTTATTGACATGTGAATATATTTTGGAAATTAAACCTTTCCCTGACTCTGCATTGATTAGTTTTTGAAGTACTGGAATTGTATTCCATTCTAAGGAGCTCTCTCTGAACTGTACCTCTAATGCATGCCTGACCTGCAAGTATCTGAAAAAAGATTTACTCGGTAGAGCATATTGATCTCTCAGTTCCTGGAAGGTTTTCAAAGTGCCGTCTAGATATAGCTGGTTAATATATTTTATTCCACATCTCTCCCATTCCTTTACTACCCCCATCTTTTGTAGTTCTCCCACTTTGCTATTGTCCCAGAGGGGGGTGTACTCCATGGGTCCTCTAAAGTTCAAAATTGTTTTCACTGTTTCCCATACTCTCATCATTAGATTCAGGGTAGGGAGTCCTGAGGGAAAGGATCCTGCTTCCAAAGCTGCCGCTATTGAATCATGTGGGGTGTTTTGAAGGAGCATCTTTCTTCCAACTTCTCGGCCTACTAGATTACACCCCGCTATATGCTGAAGTTGTGACGCCAGAAAGTAACTAAAGGGGTGTGGAAGTGCTACTCCTCCTTTTTGACTTCTGGAGCTGCAGGGTAGCTAACTGAATTCTTGCTGGGCCACCCTTCCAGATCATTTCTCTGAACAAAGTATCTATCCTTTGGAACAACTTTTTATACAGCCAAATTGGGGATCATCACAAGCTTTAACGTGTACAGGTTTACGTTGAAGTATAGGTCAGGGCAAAATAAAGAAACAAACAAAATTTAATTTCCCTATGTTTTATCCCTTTAAAAACCTGCAAATTCAGACTAATACCTGTTGATCTTCCAGGAATCCATTGTGTTCCTAAATTCATGTAAGGAGCTGACAACACTAATTCTGCTGCACTGAAATTCCAATCAGTGTTGTCAGGTAGAGTTGGGTGAACAGTTTGAGCCGAGCAAAAGTTCGGTCCGAACATCGCCTGTTTGCCTGTTCAGCAAACACCCGAATTTGCAGGGTGCTCGGCAGGATGTTTGCCCGCCAAGTGCCCCACAATGCACTGCGTGCCGCATAGTGCATAGCTGGTTAAGGAGCAGGTCGGGAAGCCAGCCGCTGTGTCCTTATCAGATGAGTCATCAGCTGTCAACGGGCTTTCAATTGCAGACAGTAGAAAAAAGTAGAAAAAAAGTGCTGGACAACAGAACACACCTCCTTCTCCTCATCTCCACAGCATTTGGGAAAGTTGTTTTGTAGTCTGGCAGTGGAGAACCTGGGTAGTATTGGTAAAACTGCTTGGGATTTCTATTCCACTGTGTTATCCGCTCAAATAAGAAGTGAGGAGCTCACCGGATTTCTGGCAGATCAACAGCTATTTTTCTGGGGGAAAATGTGCATCTAATGTAGAGATGTACTACATGTGACTTTACCAACACTGGAGGTGGCTATTGTCCATATCCTAGATTCAGAACGAGTTCTGAGGATGGTGGAATAGGTTCAAGATCTGATGTCTGTTGCTCTGTCTATACCAGGTGTGGAGTAAATATGGGAAGAACTTGTCTGACTTTACCAAGCCGGAAAATAGTGTGCCAGCCTTGCAGTGTCTGAATGAGGTCATCACCAATGCCCTGCAGTATGTACCTGACGTCTTGCTGTACCTGTCCAGACTGCGAAACAAAAGTGTGTTCAAATTCTGTGCAGTGCCGCTGGTAAGTGCAACAACTGGTGCGACCATATTAGATAGTAAATGGGAGTCTGAGCACTTTTTTTATAGTGAACAAAATTGTTTTGTGTGTTTTTTTTTTTTTTTTGTCATGGATGGTCTTATTGCCCAACGAAAGGTAAAATAAAAAACACTGCAGACTCTCCACTCTGCCATCGAACGCTGGTGCTATTCTGTAGAAAGACACAGGAGGGAGCAACACCTAGTGCATCACCAGCACCATTTTTATTAATAAAATCACCAAAAACATACTAACAAACATGAGAACATACAAGCATGTCAAATCATAACTCCAGCACAGGTGATGTCCAAACAAAATAGGGGGGCGGTGCCCCTGTGCCCCTAATGGGCCAGCCGCTCCTGACCAGCACTGTCACATGGGAGAGAGGAGAGTGAGTAAGAGGCTTCCAAAAAGTATCAGGTAAGTCTCTTTGCTTCCCTAGGCCAATGGAGCGAAGGAAAGCCAAGTGTAAGCAGCTGTGGAGCTTGGAATTAGCCCAAAGCTGCTTCCTTGTCCTGAATTTGATTATGAAGTTTAGACTAGACATGTGCAATTCATTTTGGTGTAAATCTAAATTCAGACAATTTTGTGGTTATTCAAGGATTCTGATGTATACGAATCTCTAAATGACAATAGTAACGTATTTTGTTGAAATCGTTTCCTTTAATTTCGTTTATTCGTTTTCTAACGAATTCCAAACTTTTGTAACAGTTTGAATTTGGATCATCCAAAAAATGATCGACTGATCCTAATTCTGTGTGAAGAATAGCTGGTTAAGGAGCAGGCTGGGAAGCTGGCCGTCGCGTCCTTAACAACAGATGACTCATCAGTTGTCAGCGGGTTTCCCCACTGACAGCTGAATGTAAACAAAATTGCTGGCAAATAAAAATCCTGAACAAAACAATGTGAGGTCCTCCCCAATCCATACCAGGGGTCTTTGGAGGGGAACCTCACGCCAAAATTCATCCCAGACCCTTTTCTGAGTACATAGCTCGGCAGGCCAGGAAAGGGGGGGGGGGGCGAGTGAGTACCATCCCCCTCAACCATACCAGGCTAGATGCCCAACATGGGGGGGGGTGCGTTTTGTGGCAGGGGGTCACCCCCCACCCCTCAGTAGCACCTTGTCTCCATGTTAATGAGGACAAGGGCCTCTTCCTCACAACCCTGACCCAGTGATTGTGAGGTCTCTGAGCGGGGAGCTTATCAGAATCTGGAACCCCTCTTAACATGTCAATCGACTTTTCGGCTAAACCACTGCTGCTCCTGGATGCGCTGGCAGTGGGGTTTTTCTAAACACCTATGTGTGCATGGACACATAGGTTAACATAGAGGGACATAGAGGGACATTTAGAGGCAGAAAAAAAAAATTCTAGATGCCTCCTAAAAGCAGCATTTTATAATGTTCAGTGTGCATGAGGCCTTAAAGATTTGTCCGTAAAGTTAGCCACTAGGGATGAGCCCACGGTTCAAGTCGAACGTAAATTTGACTCGTACATCGGGTGTTCGTTTGTTCTAAAATGAACTGACCATATGGGGCGTTCACGGAAAATTTGAGCGCTGTAGAACCCCCATAATGCACTGTGAGATCGCAGTACATTGGTGTATGATGATTGGCTAAAGCATGCACCTGACTTGCATGCTTTGGCCAATCACAGCGCGTTCTGCTGAGAGAGGCATAATTGGCCAAAGGCAGGGTGCCTTTGGCCAATCATGGCTCAGGGGAACTAAGTCCACGCCCCACACTATATAAGGCTGCTTACACGGCGGCCCTGTGTAGTGTTGTTGCGTGGACAGAGAGATAGCTTGAGTTACATTAAGCAGGCAGGTTATTCAGTTAGTGGCAGTGTGTTTGATATATACAGTCAGTCTATAGCATGGACTATATATTCAGCGTTTACTCGATATTCAGTCAGTGCAGGCAGTGTATTAAAAAAAAAAAAAAAAAAAAATTATATATAATTTTTTTTTTTTTTAATACACTGCCTGCACTGACTAAATATCGAGTAAACACTGTTCAGCTCATCCCTATTAGCCATTATACCACACATATTTCAGTTCAGCCATATCTGTAAAAGAAAGTGGGACATACTCCACCTTCCTTCTGCATGCACCGTAGAACTCCCCTCTGATGTTCTATAATCTTCTGCTTGATTCTGCACTTCTAGCTACTTTTCCGTTCCCTCTGCAGGAGGAACCAGTGAGAGCTGTGGGGGGGGGGGGACTCAGAAGATTGACACTCCTGGAAGAGCTGTCTTCATGCTAAGAAAGCAATGTTGCCCTCCTTGTGCTATCTAGCAGAGATACATGCATTGCATAAGTGGTTCCATTTTTGTCCAATCAGCAGGCTGGCGGAGTGTTCTTGACCAACATTTTCTGCTTGACTGCTATGAAAGTCAAGAAACTGGGTATACTCTCTGTAAGGGGTACATGTATGCAAAACTGGATTACAATTATTTTCCAGTTAATACAATTCACATACTGTATATGTACGTGATCTGTATTTTGAATTCTTTCTGGGAGTTCAGATTCAGCAGGTATTTGTGTATTACTGTAAGGCTATAACTGTTGACTGTTTTTTAGATGATGGCTATCGCTACATTGGCCACCTGCTACAACAACCAGCAAGTGTTTAAAAGAAAGGTGAAGATCCGGAAGGGCCAGGCTGTGACTCTGATGATGGACACCACAGATATGCAGGCCGTAAGGGCCATCACTTGCCAGTATGTTGAGGAGGTATGAATGTTTTATGTTCTTCAGCACATTGTGTCCCTTTGGGGAAAAAGTGACTTGCAGTGCCTTGAAAAAGTATTCATATCTCTTGAAATGTTCCACATTTTGTCATGTTACAACCAAAAATATAAATGTATTTTATTGGGATTTCATGTGATAGACCAACACAAAGTGGCACATAATTGTGAAGTGGAAGGAAAATGATAAATGGTTTTCAAAATTTGAAGCAAATTTGATCTCAAACAGCTCCTACAGATAAGAGTGATATTTTTTTCAATAACTAATTTAATACAAATATCAATGAATGTAATGATGTATTGTGGAAAAAGCAAGAACGTCCTTGGACTCCGATGAACCAATCAGACACCTGCTTAAGTATTAGTGACTGGCAGCAACCTGTATAGACCCCCCCCCCCATCTCTCCTGACCCATACCGAGCCACACATCGTCGACACCAGAGGAGATCACCCTGGCAAAGCACCTTGCCCCCATATTGATGAGGACAAGGACCTCTTCCTCCACAACCCTGGCCCAGTGGTTGTGGGGGTCTGCGAGCAGGAATCTTATCGTAATCTAGAAGATCCCTTTAACAACTTGGTGACCACCCACCTGCAATGTACTACAGGCGAGTGGTCGCTGTAGCCAAAGTTACATATCTATAAGTCGCTGCCTACTTCTGGGTTTAGGGTGCGCACCCCCCCCCCCGCCCAGAACCCACTATTATTGTACACAGTGGAAGCCTGTCAGCAAGTCCTAGCCAATAATTCATGGCCGGGACCTGCTGATGGGTTTTGTGCAATCACAGCCCAGAGTTCTGTGTTGGTAAACAACACAGAGCTCTGTACAGAGGGAGCAGGGATGAAAAACTAGTGAAACTAGGGATGAGTGATCTATTAGTATAAAGCAGCACACTTTACACACATTGCACACAGTTAGGCACGCATTTAACCCCTTGATCTCCCTAGATGTTACCCCCTTCCCAGCCAGTGTCATTAGTACAGTGACAGTGTATAGTATTATTGCTGTATTAATGACACTGGTGATGTCAGTGACAGTTAGTCAGTTAGTGTAGGATTGCTGGCCGCATTATCGCAGTCCCATTATCACTGCCATTATTAGTATAAAAATTCCAGTATATATACCATAGTTTGTAGACTCTATAACTTTCACGCAAACCAATCAATATACACTTGTTATCAAAAACAAGTAGCAGAATACATTTTGGCCAAAATTTCTGAATACATTATTTTTTTTTATTATTGAATATGTTTTATAACAAAGTAAAAAATATTGTTTTTTCTTTTCTCAAAATGTTCGATCTTTTTTTTTGTTTATATCGCAAAAAAATTAAAAACCCAGTGGTGATCAAATACCATCAAAAGAAACCGCTATTTGTGTGAAAATAAATGATATAAACTTTGTTTGGGTACACAGTTGCATGGCGTTAAATTAGCAATGTACCGAATAGCAAAAAATGGAGGGGGTAAATGATGATTTGATTGGTGTGATGATGAATATACAATGTGGGAATTTTTTTTTAAAATTAAATTCATTTTTAAGAACTGTGTCTGTCTTTATAAATCTGAACCACAAAGGCTTTTTCCTAAAGCGACAATAACCACTTATGGACCAGGCCTATTTTTCAGACTCAGTGTTTACAAATTAAAATCTTTTTTTTTTTGCTAGAAAATTACTTAGAACCCCCAAACATTATATATATTTTTTCGAACAGCCTAGAGAATAAAATGGCGGTTGTTGCAATACTTTCTGTCACACCGTATTTGCGCAGCGGTCTTACAAGCGCACTTTTTTTGGAATAAATACACTTTTTTGAATTAAAAAAATTGGGCTAACTTTACTGTTGTCTTATTTTTTTATTTTGTGAAAGATAATGTTACGCCGAGTAAATTGATACCCAACATGTCATGCTTAAAAATTGCACCTGCTTGTGGAATGGCGACAAACTTTTACCCTTAAAAATCTCCATGGGCGACGTTTAAAAATTTCTACAGGTTACCAGTTTTGAGTTACAGAGGAGTTCTTGGGCTAGAATTATTGCTCGCGCTCTAACGATCACGGCGATAACTCATGTGTGGTTTGAAAACTGTTTTTCATATGCGGGCGCTACTCACATATGCGTTCGCTTCTACGAGCAAGCTCGTCGGGACAGGGCGCTTTAAATTTTTTATTTATCTTTTCTTATTTATTTTACTTTTTATTTTGACACTGTTCATTTAAAAACATTTTTTTGGGTCACTTTTATTCCTATTGACAGGACCTCTTAAATATGAGATCTTTGGTTAAAAAGACCTCAGATCTCATATTTAAACAAAAAAATAAAAATAAAAAATTCTCCTTTTAAGAGCATTGGGCGGAAGCCCCCCGATATTGATTTTGCTGTGAATCTGCCGCAGAGACCACTTTTATATAAAAACGGACTGCCCGCTGAAGACGAGGATACTGAGGTTAAGGCAGCTAGCTGCTGCCATACCAACAATATCCCTCTTCAAACAGCCAACATATAACGCAAGTGGTTAAAGCTTAATTTTTTTATTATATTAAAATGACAAATATGTCACACTTGCCTGCTCTGTGCAATGGTTTTGTACAGAGCAGCCCCGATCTGCCTCCTCTGCTGGGGTTCCAGGCTCCTTCTCTTCAGCGAACGCCCCAATGGAAACCTGCTTTCTATGGGGGAATCCGTGCGTGCTCACTCCCGAGCCACCCTGTTTGTGTCTTTTGACACAGAGCGGGCAGCTCGGGCTTGCACCCCGATTGCTCGGATTGCCAATGGCTCCTGCTCTTATCAATCTGCCCAGGGAGGAGGGAAACAGCGTTGAGGGGCGCTGCTCTCGTGTACATAGCTGGATCGGATCAGGTTGCGGTAAGAATAAGGGGGTCTGGGGGGGGATTCTGCAGTCTCTAAGCACCCTTTGATGAAATTTTCAGGTTATTGGAAATTTATTTTATGATATTTTGGGTTGGAATTGCCGGACCCTGCCAGTCTTGGACAAATTAGCAGTTGTTGAAATCTATGCCACTTATAGATTATTTTCCTCACAGTGGAATGATTGATTTCAAATCATTTAGCATTCTTTTTAAATTTCTTGCCAGATTAATAGGCATCCACAACTTTATTTCTGAGGGCCTTACAGAGCTCTGCTGAGTTTAGCATGATGCCACTATATATGTCAATGGCAAAGTGAACACCAGACTTTTGATATCAGAGTTTCCACCTATACATCCTGAAGAGGTTGTAATCATTGGCACCAATTTGGAACACCCAATTTTAATTCCGTGGACTTGAAACGGTGGTAAATGTAGGGGGTGTACTTACTTTTTTCAAAATTAGGTGAGAAATTAGATTATATATGTGGCTTTGGTAAAGTATATCACATGTATCTGTAGGCACTATTTTAATCAAGATCTAATGCTTGCATGTTCAAATATGTTGAACAATATACAGTAATTACTTTCTGTGAAATCATTACCAGGTTTGCAAAATTCTTGTAGGGGCAGCTGCCAGGAGCTCTGTTCTTAAATCGACATTTAATCATAAAAAAATTCTTCTCATTTTGCAGATCTACCGGAAGATTCCCCTGACAGACCCGTCATCTGAGCAGACACGAAACATCCTGGCTACCATTAGTAAATTAATTACACCTAATGGTACTACAGACCAAACCTGGAAATTGGTTACTTGAAGATGTGTATATATACATACCTAAACCAATGAATTAAATCACTTAACTTTATTGTACACAAAATATCACCATATTAAAATACACATCTAAAAACAATCTCCATATTTCTCAATCAAGATCCCAGATGCCTGTATCTCATACAATTCAAACATCAAACAGTATGTCTGTCTGGCAAACCCCTTGGAGTTCCACCTTGACCAAGGGTGCTTTGTTATTATTGTAACAAAAAGATAATTCTTCTATATATCATGCTCCTTTTGTTGTGTAAAGGACTACAAACATGCATTGCTTCTCCTTGACACAGAGCGTGAGTTCATCATAAGCTTATTTCATATTTCAAAGGACATGCATTACTTCTCCTTGACTTGGATGTCGCTAGCTCTACCCCTTCCCGCTTCTTCAGAAGGAAAAGACACTCTCTTAAAGGGCAGAGTTGGCGATGTGGGATGTTCCACTACATGTAACAGCAATAGACCACAGAAAGAACTTGATATTACACGGAGAGGCAGACTACAGCCTTAAGGGGACGAGTCCCAACTATCCATCCACAAGCTGCAGGCTTCAGTAGTAGTACCTCTGGGTGGTTTTCTACACGTTACTTGTCTATTGTGTACCAGATTCTAGTGCATTCCAAAACCTGAGTTTACTGTATAAAGTTTTAATAAATGAGGTTGTTTTTATGGTAAACGCTATGATGGTCCATATATTTTATTTCTGCGCATCCAAATTGTGATATCTGCTGATCGTCGAAAACAGACCAGAGGAGGATCAGAACCTATCCAGATATTGCCCCTAAATGGACAAGCGCTTTAGACCTATTAACCATAGGTCAATATAGGAGGTGAGCGGCCAATGGTGGTGGTTTCACATTGGTGTGAAGATCACCCAAGGATAGCCACAGTTTAGAAGATTATAATTGTTAATTAAACAGCACATTCATGAGGACTTTTGTCATTTTATAGTTTGTCGTTTTTTCAGTTTCTTGGATTAATAACTTTGTCTCCCTGACATAGGGAGATTGTATATTTAATATGTTATACACTTGATAGATTTGTATTCTACATACAGTGGATATAAAAAAATCTACACACCTCTGTTAAAATGTCAGGTTTCTGTGATGTAAAAAAAATAAGACAAAGATAAATAATTTCAGAACTTTTTCCACCTTTTAATGTGACCTATAAACTGTACAACTCAGTTGTAGAACAAACTGAAATCTTTTAGGGGGGAGCATAAAAATAAGAAAATAAAAATAATGTGGTTGCATAAGTGTGCACACCCTCTTATAACTGGGGATGTAGCTGTGTTCAGAATGAAGCAATCTCATTAAAACTCATGTTAAATAAGAGTCAGTACACACCTGCCATCCTTTAAAGTGCCTCTGATTACCCCAAATAAAGATCAGCTGTTCTAGTAGTTCTTAGTCGCATCCTACAGCAAAAGCCATGGTCTGCAGAGAGCGTCCAAAGCATCAGAGGGATCTCATTTATAAAAGGTATCAGTCAGGAGAAGAGTACAAAAGAATTTCCAAGGCATTAGATATACTATGGAACACAGTGAAGGCAGTCATCATCAAGTGGAGAAAATGTGGCGCAACAGTAAGACGTCAATTTTGGACGTCCCTCCAAAATTGATGAAAAGACGAGAAGAAAACTGGTCAGGGAGGCTGCCAAGAGGCCTAGAGAAACATTAAAGGAGCTGCAGGAATATCTGGCAAGTACTGGCTGTGTGGTACATGTGACAACAATCTCCCGTATTCTTCATATGTCTGGGCTATGGGGTAGAGTGGCAATACGGAAGCCTTTTCTTACCAAGAAAAACATCCAAGCCCGGATAGATTTTGCAAAAACACATCTGAAGTCTCCCAAAAGCATGTGAGAAAATGTGTTATGGTCTGATGAAACCAAGGATGAACTTTTTGGCCATGATACCAAAAGATATGTTTGGGACAAAAGCAACACTGCACATCACTAAAAGAACACCATACCCACAATGAAGCATGGTGGTAGTAGCATCATGCTTTGGGGCTGTTTTTGTTCAGTCTCAGTCAAGGTAGAGGGAATTGGGAACAGTTCAAAATACCAGTAAATATTGGTACAAAACCTTCAGGCTTCCGTTAAAAAGCTGAACATGAAGAGGAACTTCATCTTTCAGCATGAAAACGACCCAAAGCATACATCCAAATCAACAAAGGAATGGCTTCACCAGAAGAAGATTAAAGTTTTGGAATGCCTCAGCCAGAGCCCAGACTTGAGTCTGATTGAAAATCTGTGGGGTGATCTGAAGAGGGCTTTGGATTTGGAGTGTTTTTGCAAAGAAGAGTGGGCAAATATTGCCAAGTCAAGATGTGCCATGCTGATAGACTTATACTCAAAAAGACTGAGTGCTGTAATAAAATCAAAAGACGCTTCAACAAAGTATTAGTTTTTAAGGGTGTGCACACTTATGCAACCATATTATTTTAGTTTTTTCTTTTTAATTCTCTCCAGTTAAAAGATTTCAGTTTGTTGTTCAACTGAGTTGTACAGTTTATAGGTCACATTAAAGGTGGGAAAAGTTCTGAAATGATTTATCTTTGTCTCATTTTTTTACATCAAACCTGACATTTTAACAGGGTGTGTAGACTTTTTATATCCACTGTCTATGTAGGTGTTTGTGTACGCATATACAGGTGTAGCGCTGGATCGCTTTTCAATTTTAAAACTATTCAGCACATGGGAGTAAGTTCCACACTATTAGATTTCAGCAGCAGCACTTTATTTGATTTATTACACTGGTGTGTGCACAGATATTTTTTTTACTTTTGAATTAACAGAATAGAGTTTTCAGGTATAGTTAAAGCGGGGGTTCACCCACACCGCTCAAAAAAAAAAAAATTAAAAGCCAGCAGCTACAAATACTGCAGCTGCTGACTTTTATTACATGGCCACTTACCTGTCCCAGGGTCCAGCGATGTCGGCAGGGGACGCCGAGAACCCGCTCGGTTCTCGGCAGCTACCGCCGCCATCCTAGGTGAGGGAATCAGGAAGTGAAGCATTGCGGCTTCACTTCCCGGTTCCCTACTGCGCATGCGCGAGTCGCGCTGCGCATCCCAAGTGGTCCCCGCTCTCTCCTGGGAGCTGTGTGTTCCCAGCAGACAGCGCGGTCGGGACGGGAAGAGGCATAGACTCCCATGGGAGTCTATGCCGGAAGTGGGTGCAAATACCTGTCTTAGACAGGTATCTGCACCCCCCTCCCCCTGAAAGGTGCCAAATGTGACACCGGAGGGGGGGAGGGTTCCGAAAAGCGGAAGTTCCATTTTTGTGTGGAACTCCGCTTTAAATCATGTAACAATGTCAAAAGATGTAGGGTGTCCCTAACAAATGAGAACTGGTTTACAACAAATGGCTGAAGGATCTTATCTATATATTCACTTATTTTCTCTGTGAAATTTGTGGATATTGGGAAGATCGATATCCTTGGGTGCTCCACCTATAAAATTTCCACTGTATCTTTGTCAATAATGTTGTTTTCAATGGGCCCTATGAATCATGGAGAATAACTGAGCTTCCTCTCTCTCCATGTTGATACTCGTTATAGGGGTATACCAGTCCTTATTGTTCAGGATCCATCTACACATATCAATGTATTTAGTTTTATCCATCACTACTATATTTCCCCCTTTATCTGCCATTTTGATGACCAAATCCAGGATTAAGCTGCAGTTCCTGAAGGGCATTACACTTTGCAGACGTCAAGCTGGAGCTAGAAATGCCCTTCCATCTTAAGTTCTTTAATGACCGCTTTAACAAAGCACGATACACCTGCTACAGTGGACAAGGGGGGAAAAGATCTCAATCTCTTGTAGAGATTGACATCCTTAAATTGACAGTGTCCATTGTTTGATCCTGTTCAGCAGGGA
Organism: Lithobates clamitans; assembly: GCA_037952925.1. Taxonomy (NCBI): domain Eukaryota; kingdom Metazoa; phylum Chordata; class Amphibia; order Anura; family Ranidae; genus Lithobates; species Lithobates clamitans. The sequence goes on from JBBGZY010001007.1 coordinate 1,573,703, forward strand.
ATTCCCCACTTACTTTTGGGGCTAGATCCACCATCATTTTGGAAAATTCCTCATCAGCAGACTCCTCCTCTTGTTCTATTTGTCCTTCCTCCCAAAGATCCACACAGTCTTTCAGTGCCATATATTCTCGCCGATTTAAGTGCGCCCAATCTCCTAGAGGTCCCAAGGGAGACATGCATGATTTCCTTTCATGTAAGACACATAAAATCAATCTCCTAGCAAATAAATAAATGTCCTTCACTACCTCAAAGATGTTCCCTCTCAATGTGGGGCAAAATGTTAGTCCCCTAAGTAATAGAGATACTTCAGTTCAATCTTTGAAAGATTCACAACCCTCAAGTTTTCTTGTTTCCTGTGTGTCATGTACTGGTCCAGTTATTACTTCTTGAGTAGGGGTGTGAATGTTGTTTGGGGGCTGGTTTGTAGTGGTGGTTTATGAATTCCTGCACCTAGTGTGTTTATAACCTGTTGGCTGGTGATCAGGGGTTGATTCAATATTGTATGTGTTCTGGGTTCCATGTCTGGTCCTCCCTTTTTTTTTTTTTTCCTCTTGGTTTTTCATGCATTGGTGGCTGGGTACTCCCAAATCATTCCTATATAGGTTACTGCTATTTATACATGGTGGGACGGTCTTGGGGGGGAACCCTTTGATTGTTGAAAAAATTATGGGAAATACCTATAAGCCTTGCACACTGAACCAATAAAACAAAAAAAGTGCTGTGAACTTCTAGGGAGCAGACCAAAAATCTAATGATGTGTTAAAGAAATCAAATAAAATTTCATACCGCACTCCAATAACCACATGTAAATACATAAACAGTAAACGTGCTAAAAGAACTGAATTAAATATCTATATGTGAATATATAAATACTCAAAATAATTTATATGTGCTAAAAAAAACTATGACAATTAATGTTATATGTCCATATAGAAACAATTTTAACTAAATGTCTGTGGATCACCACCAGAATCTTCAATCCAAGTGAGTGATGAAAATCCTTAATAGCTGGGAGAGATAGGTAACGTCTTCCACCACCACCAGGCAACCACTACTCACCAGACCAATTTGACACCCATTACAGGTAGTCAAAACAAGCGCAGATACCGATGGAGATAAAAAATTCTGATGAGAGACTGGTCCAGTACAACAATCAAAGGGTGTTAAAGAGATCAAATACAATTTAATACCATGCTCCAATATCCATGTGTAAATACATAAACAGTAAACGTGCTAAAAGAACTGAATTAAATGTCCATATGTGAACATATAAATCCTCAAATTAATTTATATGTGCTAAAAAACGATGACAATTAATGTTAAATGTCCATATAGAAACAATTTTAATTAAATGTCCATGGACCACCACCAGAATCTTCAATCCAAGTAATGGATGAAAATGCTTAATAGCTGGGTGCGATAGGTAACGTCTTCCACCACCACCAGGCAACCAATCTACTCACCAGACCAATTTGACACCCATTACAGGTAGTCAAAACAAGCTCAGAAATCAATGAAGATATGACTTCTGATGAGGGCAGTTTTTTTTATATATTACACCATGAGGAGCCCCTTCTTTCTTGCTTTTTTGATACACGACCGATCGTTGGAGTTCAGCGTGCCGTGGACCAGTCTCTCATCAGAAGGCATACCTCCATCGGTATCTGCGCTTGTTTTGACTACTTGTAATGGGTGTCAAATTGGTCTGGTGAATAGATTGGTTGCCTGGTGGTGGTGGAAGACTTTACCTATCTCACCCAGCTATTAAGGATTTTCATCACTCACTTGGATTGAAGATTCTGGTGGTGGCCCACAGACATTTAATTAAAATAGTTTCTATATGGACATTTAACATTAATTGTTATAGTTTTTTAGCATGTATAAATTAATTTTGAGTATTTATATACACTATTCACATATGGATATTTAATTCAGTTCTTTTAGCAGTTTTACACTTTTTACTGTTTATGTAGTTACATGTAGTTATTGGAGTGTGGTATGAAATTTTATTTGATTTCTTGAACACCCTTTGATTGTTGTGTTTTTACCACAGACTGAGCCCAATAGATCTTTCATGGGCCATTGTGCTGGTGGCCCTCAGCTGACAGTATCTGAGCTAGGTGCAATCCTTAAAAAAGATCAACATGAACCAATGACTTGGAACAGGACACCTACAATGCACCCATCTCGGTTCTCCAGGGTAGTAATTTGTTCATTGTCCAATAGGATTGCAGAGCCAAAAACCCTTCTGAGGACACCCATACAGTTAAGGTCATTGTACTTAAAGTAAATCTGTATTACCTTCCACTAATCCAAACAAAATTGGTGCCAGGACAACTTAAAGTGCATCTCTACGTTGACCATGCAAGTCACGTTCACTTTATGCACACCTTATCTTTGTTTTCCCATCACTCTGTTCAGCCATCTGGAGTAGAAGTAGCCCTAAGCCCTGAGTTGAAGCTTTGACATACGTATGGACTTAATGCATGTGACTGCACTCATGTGTGACAAGCACTGTCACAATGGCATCAAATTGGTCTGCATGGCTGTCATCCCAGAAGGAAGCCTCTTCTAAAGATGATGCACAAGAAAGCCCTCAAACAGTTTGCTGAAGACAAGCAGACTAAGGACATGGATTACTGGAACCATGTCCTGTGGTCTGATGAGACCAAGATAAACTTATTTGGTTGAGATGGTGTCAAGCGTGTGTGGTGGCAACTAAGTCAGAGACAAGTGTGTCTTGCCTACGGTCACGCATGGTGGTGGGAGTGTCACGGTCTGGGGCTGCATGAGTGCTGCTGGCACTGGGGAGCTACAGTTCATTGAGGAAACCATGAATGACAACATGTACTGTGACACACTGAAGCAGAGCCTGATCTCCACCCTTTGGAGACTGGGCCGCAGGGCAGTATTCTAACATAATAACTGTGTGGGAACAGTTTGGGGATGGTCCCTTCCTGTTTCAACATAACTGTGCACCAGTGCACAAAGCAAGGTCCATAAAGACATGGATGAGCAAGTTGGGGTGGAGGAACTTGACTGGCCTGCCCGGAGTCCTGACCTCAACCTGATAGAACACCTTTGGGATGAATTAGAGCAGAGACTGCGAGCCAGGCCTTCTTGTCCAACATCAGTGCCAAACCTCACAAATGCGCTTCTGGAAGAATGGTCAAACATTCCCATAGACACACTTCTAAAGCTTGTGGACAGCCTTCCCAGAGGAGTTGAAGCTGTTATAGCTGCAAAGGGTGAGCCAACTTAATATTGAACTCTACAGGCTAAGACTGGGGTGCTATTAAAATTCATGTGCATGTAAAGGCAGACGTCCCAATAATTTTATATATATATATATATATATATATATATATATATATATATATGTATATATATTTTGTACATTCAGTCCCTGCCCTCGAGGAGCTTACAATCAAAGGTTCCTAACTCATGTATACATATTAGGGCCAATGTAGAAAGGAGCCAAATAAACAGTATGTCTATGTAGTGTGAGAGGAAACTGAAATACCCGGAGGAAACCCCCCCAAGCACAGAGAGAACATGTAAATTTCATGCAGGTTGGCATCTGAACTGAGGACCCTGTGCCGCAAGGCAGAGATGCTAACCACTAAGTCACTGTCCTGCTGAATATTGCATAGTCTTCTTTCCAGCCAGCAGGTGGAGCTTTGGGCTTCTTTTGACATGTTTTTCTCTGTTTACTTACTAACTGCTGTAAATAGCCCGTTGTGCACAAGTTCAATAGCTCAAAATCAGGGATGAGCTTGGGTTTAGGCCAAACCTGGACGGAAGCTTTCAGCACCGACCCAGTGAGCTGCATCTTAATATGGCAACACTCATGGCCATGTTAGAGCAATTGCTTTTTCTGTATGTGCAGCTTGGGGGCAGGGAGTGTCTGGGCTGCAGCTGATTGGGCCAGTCCTGCTTCCTTATGGATTTTGCCCAAACCCAGGTTCAACCCTATTCAAAATGAAAGGGAATGAGTCAGAGTAGTAACCCATCCATTATCAGATCCCCTCTTTCCAAGGTTTCAGAGAAAGAGAGCTCCAAAGCAGGCTTCTAGTGCTGTGCTGCCCCTTTAACCACTTCAATACCAGGCACTTATACACCTTCCTAACCAAGCCAATTTTCAGCTTTCAGCGCTGTCGCAATTTGAATGACAATTGCGTGGTCATGCTACACTGTACCCAAACACATTTTTTTTATCATTTTGTTCCCATAAATAGAGCTTTCTTTTGGTGGTATTTGATCACCTCTGCAATTTTTATTTTTTGAGCAACAAATAAAAAAATACCGAAAATTTTGAAAAAAAAAGGTTTTCTTTGTTTCTGTTAAAAATTTTTGTAAATAAGTAAGTTTTCTTCTTCAATGACGGGCACTGATATGGCTGCACTGGAGGGCACTGATAAGGCGGCACTAATGGGCACCAATGAGGTGGCACCAATGAGGTGGCACTGATGAGGTGGCACTGATGGGCACTGATGATGGGCATAGGTGGCACTAATGGGCACTGATAGGCAGCACTGATGGGCACTGATAGGTGGCACTGGTATGCGGCACTAATGGGCACTCATAGGTGGCACTGATGGGCACTCATAGGCGGCACTGATGGGTACTTATGGGTGGCAGTGATAGGTGGCATGGATGGGCACTGATAGGTGGCACTGATGTGTGACACTGATGGGTGGCATTGCTGGGTATCACTGATTTTACTTGTGCCATAGAGGTGCCAGTCAGTGCCTATTTGTGGGCACTGATTAGCATATGTTGGGCTCTATTTTGCACATGTGGATGGTCATGGGGGATGTACCTGGCCATCCACATGTTAGGTGCTTCCCTGGTGGTCCAGTGTGGACATCTGAGGGGGGCTGTGCTGATAAACAATCAGCACAGACTCCCCCCTGTCAGGAGAGCCGCCGATCGGCTCTCCTCTACTCACGTTTGTCAGACGCGAGTGAGGAAAAGCCGATCAACGGCTCTTCCTGTTTACATCGTGATCAGCCGTGATTCGACACAGCTGATCACATGGTTTACGAGTCTCCATTGGAGTCTCTTTACCGAGATCGGTGTAGCGGTGTGTCACACCGCACCACTGATCGCCGCAATGCATGCCCCCACGGGCGCAAGGCGGCTGTTATCCTGCTGGATGTCATATGACGCCCAGTCAGGATAACTGAACCAACGCCCTGCCGTCATTCAGCTATAGGCCGGGCGGGAAGTGGTTAAGCTGGATACACACTATACAATTTTCTTTTTTTTCCTTCAGATTTACCAAAACCATATAATATGAGGTCAAATCTTAAGACCCCATAAACACTATTAGATTATCTGCAGATTTTTGTCTTTATATTTACCAAAACCATGTAGTGCAAGGGCCTGCCTGATTGCATACAAATTGAAACTCTTAAGGTTTGACCTCATATTACAGTATGTGGTTTTGGTAAATCTGAAGACAAAAACCTGCAGAAAATCTAATAGTGTGTATGGGGTCTAAAGCCTCGTACACACGATCGGACTGTGATTACAGGCTCTTGGCGGAAAATCCGATCATTTGTATGCTCCATTGGACAATTGTTGAATTTTCCACGGACAAATGTTGGCTAGCAGGCTTATAAATTTTCCGCGGATAAATGTCTGTTTTCGGATTTTCCAATTGTGTGTACACAAGTCCGTCAGACAAAAGTCCAAAGTACACACACGCACGTTGGTCTTGTAAACTAGCGTTCGTAATGGAGAATTAACATTTGTGACGCGGCAAATTATGAAATTTCGAAATGCAGCGCAGAATTCTCTTCTTCTTTAATGGGATAATAATGAAGCTGCTTTGCTGGTGATACTGATGGAGTTCTGCCAAACGTATTTTAAAAGGCTTTTATTTTCTAGTGAAATGAAGAATAATATTATTATGCTTTTTTTTTTTTTCCTTTGGTCAAGTTACCACAACAGCATTATCTCATAGTTTTTAATATCAAAGATACAACTATGTTGGTGTCCCTTGTTAATTTTACATTGTATTTTTTTAAATGTAACTACCTACTCCCAAACTGTCATTTGAAGTAAAACACATAGCCAAGTATTATTCTCCACAATTTTTTTTATTGTGCATTAAAAAAAGAAAACAAACAAAATTAGACATGCTATCTGCCAATAGAACTTAACCAAAAAGTGCATTCTGTGCATCCAAAAAATAGAAATCAAATCATTATTCAACCAAAAATAAAAATATAAGCCTCATGCATGTGTCCTGCTTCTTAATATAGGGGGTCAACAATGCCAAGAGTTGGTGAAAGCAGGGGTTCCGTCATCCGGAAACAATTCTGAAAATCATCTGGATTATTCTCCTGGAGCTCCCGCAGCAAAGGCATATGACAGAATTGGTCACGATTAATAAAGCAACCAATTTTTGGTCCAAGAAATCCTCCTCCTTCTGTTCCTGGACTGAACTTGAACTTGGGTCAAAGCAATAACTCCAAGGCTAATAATAAATAACATGTTATCTCCTCCGATTCCACAACATGGCTGGTTGACGAACGGCCATTCAGAAACGAACTGAAAAGCGTGAAATGAAAAGCGCAAATCAACACTCACCAAACTTCTACTAACGCAAAATTAGCAGAAGGAGCCCAAAGGGTGGCGCATGACAATTGAACTACCTCTTTATCGTCTCGTAGTACGTCTAGTACGTCACTACGTTCGTGTTTGCCCGATAATTGCTTGCTGTTTGTATGCACGACAAGTTTTTGGCCAAAGCCCTTCGGATAAAAGTCCGAGGCTTTGTCTGTGGAAAATCCGATCGTGTGTACAAGGCTTAAGAGTTTCAATTTGTATGCATTCATGCAGGCCCTTGCACTACTTGGTAAATCTAAAGGAAATCAAACAACAAAAGTTGTATAGTGTGTATCCAGCTTAAGTTAACCCCTAGGCTCCTTGGGGATGGACTCCATTTTGATCAGCAGGGGATGTGTCTGCTCATCCCCTGGTGATCAGAGCAGAGCTGGCAGATGACAGGTCCGTGTCTGCTCACAGTTTATGCAGAGCTGACACGGATAGAGTCTGCTCTGCTCTGTGGGTGGTCGGGTATAAATGGACAGCAAAGTGCCCTCTGATCCGATCTGCCTACATGAAGAAGAACTGATCCCCTTCTGTTTGTTTTCAGCTGTTCAGATAGGAGGTAGGCAGGTGTAAACAGATACAAGTCTGTTTACACCCACCGGTCCATAGGGGTGAATGGACAATCTGATCGGGTTTGCCTGAAAAACTGACAGGCGGTCCTGATTGGACCCTTCACGTGAAAGAGGCCATAGTCCCCTGGTAAAAATATAAAACTGTTAATATACATATAACCTATTTTTCAGTATTTTTGGCATGACGTCTTTTTGTACACCATTTTCTTGAACAAATTGTATTTTGTGGAAATGTTGCAAAGTTTCTTACCTGTAGCTCCTGCCATTAACAATGTTAATTCACTGCCTAGCAGCAAGTAGTGACATTGTTGTCAGCCTGCCATGCAACCTCTTCAGTTGGTTGTTGGGCCGCCTGTCTGATAACCTGCTTATTGCAAGCTGGCCATATACCATCAGAATTTCAATCAAAATTTTTTGTTTTAAGAACATCTGTTCAATTTTCCAATGGTTAGTGCAACCAAATTGATATTTGTTTCTTGGCTCAACGATAAGAAATTTCGAAGAGGCAGGATGAATTTTTTTTTCTCAAACAAATCAGTTTTTAACAGTGGTTTTTGTTCAAGAAATAACATTCCTTTCTAAATGTTAAAAGCAAACAAAATTATAAAGTATTTTTGAACAACATTCGTTAAGTCATCGAATGTACTTAGAATTTTCATATGAATGCGTATTCTGAAATCTACTTGGTTAAGGTTAAGTGTTGTCAGCCAGCAACAGGAAGTGCCATTTCCAGCAGGATCTGCAGATAGTAAACTTTGCAATCGATTCACAAAATACCCTTTGCTTCAGGAAACTGTATTTATTGAGACGTGGTGCCAAACATTTTGAAAAATAGATTTTGGGTTACATATATTTTAATCATTAAATCCCAAACTTCACCCTCATGCTCATAAATAATCCCCTCACCCTTGACCCGAATGGTGACCTCTAATCTGGGCCTTACAGAGTTGTCATTGGTGAAAGTTAATGGTGAAGCCTATATTACCAAAATGATGCAGTATGAGATTGATCAGAGATAAAGGCACATGCTTCTAGCACATTCCCTTCAAAGTGATGGGAAAGTGGGTTCCCACTTTCAGTTACAACTCAGAAAACACCATCAATCAGTAAATAGTTTCCAGTGGTAGGTGACTATTTCAGAACCTTGGAGATCAGTTGTAGGGCCTCTGGACAATTGCCATTTTGGCTTCCTTAGACATAATAATTAAGTATTAAAAAGGCTTATAAAGCAGGACTTTTCATTTCATACCCAAATGTCTCGGAGGGTAGAGCAACTGGTGCAAAACAGTAGACTTAACTTATTTAAGGAACATTTGGAGTCAATCCCAATTCTCCTGGCTCTTATGTGCACTCTTCCTCTCCTTTCCTACTGTCACTTGTATGTCAACTGTCCCGGGGCTGTGCCTCCACCCTGCTCAGCTTGCCCACACCTATATTTTATTTGTACTCTGCCTATGGATATTTAGGGTTGCCTCCCTATTGGCCAGGTGCTGGGACATTTAACTTAAGGCACTTTGCCTTATGTACAACAGTGTCCTAAATCTCCCTGTCTAGTCTTGGATAACCTTGCCTTAATGTCATAATTCTCTACGTCAGGGGTCTCCAAACTTTCCAAACAACGGGTCAGTTTACTGTCATTCAGGCTTTAGGGGGGCCGGACTTTGTAGAGTAGTAACTTCTCCAACGTCAATGAGATTAAACGATGCCCTATCATTGGTTTTAGTGAGAGGAATAGTGCCCCCCCTTTGTTGGTATCAGTGGGGGAATAGTGCCCCATCATTGGTGTCAGTGGGAGAAATGGTTCTGCATCATTTAGTGCCTGTGGAAGGAGTAGTTCCAAGGGCCGGATAAAGGCAGGCAAGGTGCCACATCCGGCCCCCGGGCCGCCGTTTGGAGACCACTGCTCTACGTCATTGGACTTTTGCCTTGCTTTGTTTGGTGATGTGTATATCTATTATCCTCTGTGGTCCTGGCCATTGTTTTTGTTTGCTGTTACCTCTTCTTCCTTGTTAATTCTTATATGGTAGATGCTCTATTCTCTATATCTAGCATCTACTATGAAAGAAGAAAATCAGAAAGTTACAGTCTTGGAGTGTTTTGTAGCCAGCTAGGCACTCCTATGTGCTATAACCAGGTAAGTTCCTCTTGCCACCTTGAAATTAGACTTAAACCTTCGCCATCTTCTGGTTGATACTCAGCATTGCAGCTCAGTTTTTTGCTTTGTACACCTGTCCTTTTGCTTAAGGAGATTGCTTGACATTCAGCCTATGCTTAATCAGCAAGTTATTCTGTGTATGTTTGGCCTATATTCAGGTCTGTCTGATGTCTGTCTGTTCATGTCCTGGGTTATTCCTGCAGATTGTTTGGATTGAGTTTGTATTCAACTTGTCTGAGCTTATTCTCATTATTGGCTTGCTATGTTTATTGCTCCATTTACTTGTGAAGAACCTGGATTTTCTTTGGGAATGGTTTGTCTGTGCCTGCTGACCCTGTTTCCACTCTCTGCTGTTTGCTCTGACCATCTGCCTGAGGACAGATGGCATCTTTGCTGTTAGTTAGTTCTTGCCCCTGAAGACATATTGGAATAGTATGTTGGAATCTATGACAGACAGCTATTGACACCATTTTTGCCATTTTCAGATGTTGCCACCTTAAATTTAACTTGTGCTTATTCTGTTTGTCTTGCACCTGATTGATTGATCGATTGCTAAGCTTTAGATGACCAACATCTCTGGCTACCAACCTTTCCTCTTGTGGAAAATGAGCTCCTTACATCGGTGCTCAGTGAGAAAAGAACTCCCGTACATTGACGTTCAGTGGTAGAAGGACTTTTCTTACAGTTCAGTGGGAAAAGGTTTCCCTTGCATTGGTGCTCAGCGGGAGAAGGACTCCCTTACATTGTTGGTCAGTGAGAGAATGCCTCCTTTCATTGGTGGTCAGTGCTAAAAGGACTTCCTTTTTATTGGTGAACAGTGGGAGAAGGGCTTCCATCAATTAGTGGTCAGTCAAAGAAGGACTTCTTTTCATTGGTGGTCAGTCAGAAAAGGACTTCCTTTCATTGGTGATCAGTGGGTGAAGGATTTACTTCAATTGATGGTCAGTCAAAGAAGGATTTCCTTTCATTGGTGGCCAGTCAGAAAAGACCTTCCTTTCATTGGTGATCAGTGGGAAAAGGACTTGTTCACACTGGTGATCATTCAGGGAGGGACTCCCTTCCATTGGTGGTAAGTGGGAGAAGGGCTTTCTTTACATTGGTGGTCAGTGCTAAAAGGACTTCCTTTTTATTGGTGAACAGTGGGAGAAGGGCTTCCATCAATTAGTGGTCAGTCAAAGAAGGACTTCTTTTCATTGGTGGTCAGTCAGAAAAGGACTTCCTTTCATTGGTGATCAGTGGGTGAAGGATTTACTTCAATTGATGGTCAGTCAAAGAAGGATTTCCTTTCATTGGTGGCCAGTCAGAAAAGACCTTCCTTTCATTGGTGATCAGTGGGAAAAGGACTTGTTCACACTGGTGATCATTCAGGGAGGGACTCCCTTCCATTGGTGGTAAGTGGGAGAAGGGCTTCCTTTACATTGGTGGTCAGTCTGAATGAGACCCCCTTACATTGGTGGCAGTAAGAAAGGGTCCTCTTGCATTGGTAGTCATGATGCCCCCTTAAAAACAGCTAAATGGATATTTGGTATCAGTGGTTACTTATTGAAAAGAGGATAGCCAAATTTTGATCTGTGGTGTTCCCGTTCGAGAGAAATCGATCTAATGATGGACTCTTTTCAAACAGGACTGTTGGTAAATTTTTGTTCGATCAACGCCTGCAACCAATTGGCTGCAGCACTGACACAGTACGTAATACTGACATTGGAAAAGTCTCTGCTGTCAGAATACAATATCGCAGTAGGGAGGGTTCCTCCATCCAGCTTGCTTGTGTGGATAAAAGAATCCATTGGCTGGTCAAAAAAAAAAAAAAGAAGCAATCCATGTATGGTGAGCTTGAGGTTCAGCATTGTCCATTTTTGTTTTTTGCACCAGGTCTCTGGAGACGTTCTTATTCTATGTGAGCGGACTTTATAAAGGTACAGCATGTGGATTACTGTTACGGTTCTGTTAGGAGGACGATGATGTCAGATTGTCTTATACAAGTTATACAGGTTCTTTGGCTCTCATCGCCCATCCTCAATTTGTTCTCCTTAATATCCTGCGTAAATCATTTTTAAGCAATTTGAGGGGTGGGTCCCTCTCTCCACAGGGCACTGCCCTCCAGCTGATTTTCCTATGATTCAGCTGACGTATTGGGTAAGTAAAAGTGCATTTTGCCACCCACTAGACCCAGACAAACATTTAACCCTTGCAGTGCAGCCCTACCGTAAAGAAGCATTTTTAGTCATCCTCGGAGTTCAGCTTTAATATTTTTCAGAATGAAAATCTAGCCGTGTATCGCCTCATCGCTTTGTCCCTTAGGGTGGCCGTACAATTTAATTGTACAATCTCCTTCAAGCTCCCCACACACGTTACAATCTGAATGTACTATCTCCATTAGGCTGGGTTCACACTTATGCAAATTGGATGTGGGTTTCCCCGTATCCAATTCGCATGACAGGAGAGTGTGCCTGGCTCTCAATGGAGCCGGTTCACACACCTCCGGGGTGGCCACGGTCCGCATTTGGAAAGGGTTCTGTGCATCTTTGGTTCTGATTCAGGTGCGAATTCAGGCAAAAAATTTGGACCTGATTCGCACCTGAATCGTTGAACAGGGACGCACCGGACCCCCTGCTGTGACCTGCGGCCGCACATATGTGAACCTGGCCTCTAACTCACATACATTATACAATCTCCTTTAAAGTGTCACTAAACCTACATCATAAAAAACTATCAATAAATTGTCTATTACATGCTGTTAATATTATGAGATTCGTTTTCTGTATTCTGCAAAAAAACCTGGTTGATCCTGCTGCTCTCCATCTCGCTCTCCTGTCCATGTCCCCAATTCAGCTAGGGATTTTGCAGAACAGTGTTGGCAGCTCTGCACATGCTCAGTTTTCAGCGAGTTTCTATGCTGAGCATTTCCTCCCGATTACATCTGAGCAGATCATGTGACTATAGAGTCACACATGTGGGTGTATACATAGTGGTAAATGACTGTCCACTCCCTCCCCCTTCTCCTCCATACCCACTAGCCAGCTAAATACAATACGGGCGGGATATTACATGTAGATTAATGGAAGCTTCGCCTTCCTCTAATTCTAAGACACAGGCTGGAGGGGTGTGACACAGCCTGTGACTGGCAGAAATCTGCCCACACCATGTTATTGCCAAAAAAATAATAAAGATTTGATTTCAAATATATATTTTTTTCTGACAATTTAAAACAGTTTATTGTTATTAATTATTTATTTTTACTCTGTATTCCAAAGGCTGATTTTTTTTATTTTGATCATGTGACCAGCAGCAGAGGACTAGAAGCTCCTCCTGTTTATGTTTCCCTGCAGGCAGGCTGGGAAAGAGCTGGATCATGTCACAGCTGTAGAACAAGAAAGAAAAGGAGGGCACACCAGCCTTGTGCATAATCCCAAGCAAATTTATTAATAAAACCAGAATAAAATACTACTCACAAACATGTGGAGATAAAGCGATTAGCGTGGCCACCTGATCGTGGCGATCAGTTCAGAACCAAAAGTCTCCAATAGTCTATGGAAAAGACATCAGGGCTGCTGCTGACCGACTCGTTTCGAAGTCATCGCTTCTTCTCCTAGCTATTTGTAGACTATTGGTTCTGGACTGATCGCCACGATCATGTGGCCACGCTAAGCGCTTTATCTCCACATGTTTGTGAGTAGTATTTTATTCTGGTTTTATTAATAAATTTGCTTGGGATAATGCACAAGGCCGGTGTGCCCTCCTTTTCTTTCTTGTTCTTTCACCACTAGGATATTCCCTATCCTGGAGGCCATAGCAACTATCCCCTGAGAGACAGACTACCCCGACGTACCGCCATTGCGCAGGAGTATTTGTTTGCTGTAAACATGTGACAGCTGTATATGGATTAGGAAAAAGGTACTTTTTTTTAAATTAAAATAATTATAAAAAAATTATTGAATAATTTAAAATAATTACAGTGCCACCATCTATAAATAGAAATAGAAGGGACAATGTAATTTAAACATTGTGTGTTTTTAGTATCACTTTAAGCTCACAATACATTATAAAATCTGATCATACAATCTCCTTTAGATCTACCATCAACTACAATATGTAGTGCAAGGGCTTGCCAGATTGGATACAGATTGACAGATTGATTGGCTAGATTAGGTGTAATTTTGGTGAATCTAAGGTTGATTCTACATTGGACAATCAGATTATGTATGTATGGTGAGCCAAATATTGGCCGTACACACTTCGATTATTTTCATGCAATCAATGATTTGATCAAAATGTATCAAATCTGCTTAGAATTGAATAATCATAACGTACCTCCTGATTGATTTGATTCAATTTCTATCAGACCTGCCTTTACACGCACATGAACTTTAATGGCATCCCAGTCTTAGTCCTAAGCAAGGTCCATAAAGACATGGATGAGGGAGTTTGGGGTGGAGGAACTTGACTGGCCTGCACAGAGTCCTGACCTCAACCCGATAGAACACCTTTTGGGATGAATTAGAGCGGAGACTGCGAGCCAGGCTTTCTTGTCCACATCAGTGCCTGACCTCACAAATGCACTTCAGGAAGAATGGTCAAACATTCCCATAGACACACTCCTAAACCTAGAAACCTTCCCAGAAGAGTTGAAGCTGTTATAGCTGCAAAGGGTGGGCCAACTCAATATTGAACCCTACGGACTGAGACTGCCATGCCATGGCTTCTCCTGGGTTTTATGCTTTGATCCAGTCCTGGCTCTGTCAGGTGCAACTTTAATTAAATGCTTGCCGACCAGCCGCCGGAGTTATACTGCGTCAGAATGGCACGGACAAGCGAATCGCTGTCATGTTACGTCGGCTTCAAAGGTGGCCACTAGAGGGCATGCGCCCACTGCTCGCCCCCGGAGCCAATGGCTCGTAACTCGGCGAGAACCGGGAGCTCTGTGTGTAAACACAGACCTCCCGGCTATCTGAGGGGAGAAGTGACAGATCGTCGGTTCATACACAATATGAACAGCAATCTGTCATCTCCTCTAGTCAGTCCCCTCCCCCCTTCAGTTAGACAAATATCGCCGCCATTACGAGTAAAAAAAATAAAAAAAAAATAAAAATGCTATAAATCTATCCCCTATTTTGTAGACGCTATAACTTTTGCGCAAACCAATCAATATACGCTTATTGCGATTTTTTTTTTACCAAAAATATGTAGAAGAATACATATCAGCCTAAACTGAGGAAAATTTTTTTTTTTTTTTAAATGGGGATATTTATTATAGCAAAAAGTACAAAATGTTGTGTTTTTTTCAAAATTGTCGCTCTATATTTGTTTATAGCGCAAAAAATAAAAACCGCAGAGGTGATCAAATACCACCAAAAGAAAGCTCTATTTGTGGGGAAAAAAAGACGTCAATTTTGTTTGGGTACAACGTCGCACGACCGCGCAATTGTCAGTTAAGGCGACGCAGTGCTGAATCGCAAAAAGTGCTCTGGTCAGGAAGGGGGTAAAATCTTCTGGGGCTGAAGTGGTTAAAAAAAAAAAATATATATATATATATATATATATATATATATATATATATATATATATATATATATATATATATATAATTTGTGTGTATATACGGTATATATATATTCTGTATTTCTGAGCACAGCCTAACGAATCCAGTCTCTTGCACTGACACCGTGAGGATAATAAAAGCAGAGCTGGTGCTGCCCATAGCCATCAATGTGTTGTCCCCTCTCCAGAGACATGAGGAATACAGCTACACAGAGCTGGGAGTACCTCCATTCCTCCCCCATCATGGTGTGTGCACCACAAGGCTCAGCATTCCCTGCCAGTCTCCTGTATGGCTGCACCCGCCCACCGCACCTACACAGCCCCGACCAGCTGTCACTGAAAGCAGCACGCCACGCCCCTACATCGTCCCTCCGCACAGCGATTGGCCGCAGGTGACAGGTGAGGGCGGGGCCGGCCGCTGCTACTATAAAAGCGGCCGGTGTGTGTGGATGCGGCGACCGCAGAGAGTTGATCATCCCTGGCCATGGAGTTCCTGAGGTCACTCTTCTACCCCAAGGAGATCTACAACCTCATCAGGTACAAGATGGGCGGCCTGACCGAGGTGGAGCAGGTAAGGCTGAGCAGAGGGGACCCCTGTACACCTGTCCTAGGAGGGGACACACATAGGGGAAGAGGACAATGATTGGTTCTCTGATTATTTATATTTGAAATAAGTGTCCTCCATCTGCCAAACAAGTCATATTCAGTGCTGTCCATCCAACATCTGGATTTCTCATTTCTCCTTCATCCAATTAGGGATGAGGGTCTCTTAAAGTTGCACTTAAAACTGTACTGAAAGCTGTTTTTTGAAGATTACGTAAAACCTCTGAATGTTCTATATTTTCTGAAAGCAGACACCCTAGAGAATAAAATGTTGGTGGTCCCTATTATCTAAGTTGCACAATATTAGTACAATGGTTTATGAAACGCAATGGTTTGGTTAAAAAAAAAAAAAAAAAAACACTACACAAAACACTAATGTAAATTTTGGGGCTCACAGATGCAATATGTTACCCAAGTTTCGGGAAAACTTTAAAAGATGATGTTGCAATACATAAATGGGTACATGTCAAGCCTTAAAATTGCTGCTTCTGTGATGTGACAGCAAACTTCAGTACCTTTTTTATTTTCCATAGACAACATATTTTAAATCCCCCCCCCCCCCCCTACAGATCATCAGTTTAGAGTTAACTGAATAATGGACCTAGAGATATATCCCTCACTCCAGCATGTGTGTCAATGTTTAATTTGTGTATTGCCAGCAAGGTTTTAGTGCATTTACCTTTGTGCATGTACTGTATGTGAGGGGGAGGTCACCACTTTTTTTTTTTTTTTTTGGGTGACAATGTCCCCCATGTGGTGATGGATTAAATCATTATTAACCACTTACAGACCGCCGCACGCCGATATATGTCCTAACTTTGAAGAGGAATATCGTTATGGCAGCATCTAGCTGCCATAACCCCGGTATCTTCTACGGCCAGCAGTCTGCTTTCCGATAATAGTGGTCTCTGCGGCGCTGCGCTCCGGTGCCCTCCGCCGCTTACCAGAGGCACCGGCAGAGGCGATCGGATCCTCTTACGTCAGTGGCATGGTGACAAGTGGGTGGAAGATGGGGGGGGGGGGCGGGAGAAATGGGGCGCGGGGGTGGTATGGAGATGAGTGAGGTGAAGATGGCTCCCACCCGTCTCCATATCACTGCAGGGTGGAGGCAACGTCAAAATGTCACTTCTACCCATAGCTCTTAAAGGAACTTTTTTTTTTTTTTTTTTTTTTTTTTAATTGCATTTTAATGTAAATATGAGATCTGAGGTCTTTTTGAACCCAGATCTCATATTTAAGAGGTCCTGTCATGCTTTTTTCTATTACAAGGGATGTTTACATTCCTTGCAATAGGAATAAAAGTGACAATTTTTTACACTTCTTTAAAAAAAAAAAAAAAAAAAAGTGAAATAAATAAAAAAATTTTTTTTAAACGTGCCCCGACTAGCTTGCGCACAGAAGCGAACACATACATGACTAGCGCCCGCCTAGGAAAACGGTGTCCAAACCACACATGTGAGGTATCGCCTCGATCAGTAGCGTGAGAGCAAAAATTCTAGCCCTAGACCTCCTCTGTAACTTAAAACATGCAACCTATAGAATTTTTTTAAACGTCGCCTATGGAGATTTTAAAGGGTAAATGTTTGTCGCCATTCCACGAGCGGACGCAATTTTGAAGCGTGACATGTTGGGTATCAATTTACTCGGCATAACATTATCTTTCACAATAAAAAAAAATTGGGCTAACTTTACTGTTTTATTTTTTTAATTCAAAATAGTGTATTTCTCAAGTCGTCTTCCAGGACGGCACCCTGAGAGATGACTGGTCCACCTGACAGGAAACACAATCAATCAAGAGGTTAAAGGCCCCCGCCCCTCCCGATGCTCCTCAGTTTTTGATTGTGTTTCCCCACAGCGAAACCGTTTGTTATTTTTCTGTTGACCTAAAAGCCTGGGGCTGGTGGTCTCCCCCTGGGAGCCGGACCAAATGCCTGGGAAGCCTCTGGGTCCGGCCGGATGGTTCCCATCCTTCCTGGGGGGTTTCCCAATCCGTGTCTCGGGGGAGGGGCAGCAGAACCATGCTTCTTTCCATGGAAGAGCCCCCCCCGAGTGCTGAAGAACCCTGGGTGCGGTGGTGTACCCAGAACTTCAGGGGCCAAATTTCCTGTTGCCCTTCCTTACCTGTGCGGTGGCCGCGCAGTTGCAGGAGTTGGTGGTTTTCCTTCTACTGGCTACAAGACCACAGGAGGTGAGTCTGGGACCCGTTCTGGGGTCTGGCCAGGGCTGCCGTTCATCCGCCTGTCCACCAACCGTTCACGGGAGGTCGCGCGGCAAGAAGCTCCACATGGAGAGCTTTTCTTCCAGGGACCTTGCTGAGTGTAGCTCAGCACCATTTTCCTGAAGATCAGGAAATGACATCACTTCCTCCTCTAAGAGGAGGGAGTGGGAAGGGCTGCAGCAGGAAGTGACCTCAGGTCCAGTATCACTTCCTGTCTTCGGCAAGATGGCGGTGGCGAGTTGCAGCCAGCATACAGAGGATATAAAAAGCCACAGGGAACAGGCGCCCATGTCTCCTCTGCGTTCCTGTATGCAGCACCTCCAGGGAGAGATTGGAAGTAGCATGGAACATGAGAAGGAGAGACCTGCAGGGTCTGCGGCCATGGAAGAGACCACAGGGGGTGAGTCTGACCGGCCTTCGGAGGTTTAGACGGGGAGGGTACCCCAACTCTTCTCCTCTGACTCTCACAGTGTATGCCTGTGTGTTCTTTTCAGGGGACGACGCTATTGCCCGTGAGGTTGCCAGCCGTCCTGTGAAATCCTCCACCCGCTCCAAACGATGTGGGAACTGTAATGACAGGCTACCCCCAGAACATCCAAAGCCCTTCTGTTTTAAATGCATACAGAAGTTGACAGGGAAGGAGACATCTCAGATAATGAAGGAATTTCTTACTGTGCAAACTGAGATGCTGTCCACCTTAAAGTCTTTTCAGGCCACCCTTAAGCCTAGGGATTCAGAGGCTCACTCTAGTAAGGATGCCTCTTCCCAGGAGAGCTCCGTCTCCTCTAGGAGGTATCGGGCAGAGGTACTGAAGTATCCACTCCCCCACGATTCAGAGGAAGAGTGTGATTTAGAAGTTCCTAATCAGGAGTTTTCTGATGAAGGGGTGGTGGACAGCCAAGAGGAGGATGGGAGGGAGGAATCCAGGTCTAGCAGACATATATTTTCTGCTGACGACATGGAAGATCTTCTGAAAGCTATTTATGCCTCAGAAGAGATTCAGGAGCCTGCTGCACAGGTGTCCGCTCAGGATAGGATGTATAGAGGCTTGATTAAACCTCAGGCCAGGGTCCTTCCAGTACATTATGCCCTTAAAGAAGTCATCTTAAGGGAATGGAAAGAACCAGAAAGAAGGCTTCTGAAATATAAATCCTGGAAGCGTAGATGCCCCTTCTCTGAGGAGAATGAGGAAAAGTTTTTCAAAACTCCTAGACTAGACGCCTCCTTAGCACAGGTCTCTAAGCAGTCGGATCTTTCCTTTGAAGATACCAGTAACTTAAAGGATCAAATGGATCGCAGGGCTGAAACCATTTTACGCAGAGCCTGGGAAGCTAACGCTGCGGCTATGAGCCCCGCATTGGCCTCAGCTTGCATTGCAAGGAATGCCGACACGTGGGTCTGTAAATTAATGGACCACGTATCCCGAACCTCAAAATCCAAGGAGGTCCTGGATTCTCTGGAGGTCATAGGGAATGCTGTCGCATATTTAGCAGATGCTGCGGTTGAGACAGTGCGCACAACCGCTAAGACAGGTGCCTTACTAAACTCAGCCAGGCGAGCCCTCTGGGTTAAAACCTGGGATGGGGATAGCTCATCCAAGACCCATCTATGTGGTCTCCCTTTTGAAGGGACGCTCCTTTTTGGTGCTGGCCTAGATCAGGCTCTAGCCAGATCTACCGAGAAGGGGAAAAAATTTCCTACCAAACATAGGAGAGAGAGGAAGCGTTTTTTTCGTGGCCCCCAGGCAAGGAATCGCTTCTCAGAGAAAAAGGTCTCCCCTAATAGATGTTGGGGCGCAGGAAAAGACAAACAAAAAACTGGCGTTCTCTTTTCCAGCCAGAAGTCAGTTGACAAGACCCCCAAATGACTTTCCGGTAGGGGGCAGACTTTCCCACTTTGCCTCTCAGTGGGAAAGGATCACTCAAAGCCCCTATGTTCCTCGGATCATAAGAGAGGGTTACAGATTGGAGTTTCTCTCCCCTCCACCCCCCAAGTTTCTCTTGACCTACCTTCCCAGGGATCCCTGCAAGGTGGTAGGAATCCTTTAGAATATAAGAGAGCTGGCCAGTCAGGAGGTTATAATACCTGTTTCATTGGACCAGCAGGGTCAGGGGTTTTATTCCCACATTTTTGTGATATCAAAACCCTCAGGAAGGTATCATCTTATTATAAATCTAAGGAACCTCAATGTTTTTCTTCGTTACAAGAAGTTCCGCATGGAGAGTGTCTATTCCCTCAGGAGACATCTCCTCAAGGAAGTGTTTATGGTAACCTTGGATTTAAAAGACGCCTACCTTCATGTCCCCTTTTTTCAGGGCCATCAAAGCTTCCTGAGATTTGCGATCGCCTCTCCAGAGGGAGTGCAACACTGGCAGTTTACAGCCCTCCCCTTTGGACTGGCATCCAGTCCGAGAGTCTTCACAAAGGTCATGGCCGAGGTGGTGGCTTTTTTGCACCTCCAGGGAGTGGCATTGATTCCCTACCTGGACGACATTTTGATTTACAGTCTAAGTCGGGATCAACTACTTCTGGATCTAGCCAGAGTAATGCAGACCTTAGAAGACCTGGGATGGATTGTCAGCAGGGAAAAGTCCTCACTGACTCCTGCTCAGACAAAGTTGTATCTAGGGTTCCTGGTGGACTCCTCAGAACAAAAGTTAATTCTACCTCAGGGCAAGGTAGAGGGCCTCATATCAGCAGTCAGGTCGCTGTTACAGGCAAGCACCATCTCCTACAGTGGTATCAGGAGAGTTCTGGGTCTAATGACGTCAGCTATCCCAGCAGTTCCTTGGGCACAGCTACACTCCAGGCCCCTCCAGCACTTCCTTCTATCCTCTTGGGACAGAAGAAGAGACTCTCTGGACATAGAGATAGCCATTCCGGTCGAAGTAAAGAACTCCCTTCACTGGTGGCTCCTTCCTCAGAGGCTTCAAGAGGGCCTCCTGTGGAGCCAACTTCAGCCTCTCAGGTTAACTACAGTAGCAAGTTCCTGGGGGTGGGGAGCCCACCTAGAGGAACTAATAGCTCAGGGGTCCTGGAATTCAGAACAGAGAAGGGCCTCCTCCAACTTTCGAGAGCTGTTGGCCATAGGAGAAGCACTAAAGGCTTTCGAGGGAAGGATCAGGGGCCAGGAGCTGCAGGTCTTGTCAGACAATGCCACGGCAGTGGCGTTCCTGAATCATCAGGGGGGTACCAGATCTACAGCACTCCTATCCCTATCTGCAGAGATCCTGTCCTGGGCAGAAAGTCGGGTTCCTTCCATCTCCGCAGTCCACATAAAGGGGACATTAAATGTAGAGGCAGACTACCTCAGTCGGCAGCCGATTCTGCAGAGGGAATGGGAGCTGAATCCAGAGGTCTTTTCCCTGGTAAGTCGGCAATTCGGCGTTCCAGAGATAGATCTCTTTGCCCGCAGGAAGAGCAGAAGGGTAAAGAGATTCTTTTTCCCTTGCTCGAGAGAGAGGCTCAGAGGGGATAGACGCGTTGGCACAGGTCTGGGACTTCCGACTGGCCTATGCCTTTCCCCCTCTGGGACTAATTCCGAGGGTCCTTCAAAAACTGTTCCTCTCGGAAAGCAAATTGATTCTAATAGCCCCTTGGTGGCCCAAGAGAGTCTGGTTTCCAACCCTGCAGGGTTGGTCCATAGCCCCACCGCTTCACCTCCCGGTCCGGGGCGATCTTCTCCTTCAGGGTCCTGTCCGCCACCCAGACCCCAGCTTCTTCAAGCTGACGGCCTGGCTCTTGAAAGGCAGAACCTGCGGGAGAAGGGGCTGTCGGACAGAGTAGTGGATACACTGCTCCTTTAGTAGGAAGCCAGTCACAAGGCGTATTTACGCCAAGACCTGGGCGATTTTCTCTCGCTGGTGCCAGGAGAGAGGGACTTCTCAAAGAGAGATCCCTGCTATCTTAGAATTTCTCCAGGATGGAGCAGATCTAGGTTTGGCAACCAAGACCCTTAAGGCGCAGGTTTCAGCCCTGTCCTGTTTCCTTGAGAAACGTTTGGCATTACACCCCCTGATCAAGAGATTTCTCTTGGTCAGGGAGAGGTTGTCCCCTGTTCAAATGTCCAGTTGTCCTCCTTGGGACCTTACACTAGTACTGGAGGGGTTAACAAAGGCCCCATTTGAACCGATAGATCAGATCCCCCTTAGGATCCTGACCTTTAAATTAGCCTTTTTACTAGCAATCACCTCAGCTAGGAGAGTAGGTGACATTCAGGCTTTTTCTATTAAAGAGCCATTTTTTTTCTTTATTCGAGGACAGGGTTATACTTAGGCAGGACCCCCTGTACCTCCCTAAGGTAGCATCAAAGTTCCATAGGACTCAAGAAGTGGTGCTGCCTTCCTTTTGTAGTAAGCCCAAAAGTGAAGGGGAAGTTTCTTTTCATTGTCTGGACGTCAGACGCTGTCTATTATCCTACCTGGAAAGGGTTAAGGAATTCAGAAGGTCCAGCCATCTTTTAGTTAATTTTTCTGGCCAAAAGAAGGGCCAACAGGCATCCAAGGCTTCTATAGCTAGATGGATTAAGCATACTATTTCGTTAGCCTATGAGCAGTCAGGTAAAGCAGCTCCTAGAAATCTTAGAGCGCATTCCACGTGATCTTGGCAACCTCCTGGGCGGAAAGGGCCGGAGCTTCGGTGGAGCAGATATGTAGAGCCGCTACATGGTCAAGCCAGAACACATTCCTGAGGCATTATAGAGTGGAATTACTATCTCCTCAGGACCTGGCATTTGGCAGGAAAGTCCTGCAAGCGGTGGTCCCGCCCTAAAGGTAGGCCTGAGCTACTTGCCCTTCTCTCAGGGTGCCGTCCTGGAAGACGACTTGAGAAAAGAACCAGTTACACTTACCGGTAACGGTGTTTCTGGGAAGTCTTCCAGGACGGCAGGCCTACTTCCCACCCATTCTATTTAGGAAACATGTAATGTTTAGAGTGTGGTGGTGGTTATGTTTTTCACTCTCGTGCACTGGTGTGGGTCAATACTTTGTCACAACTGAGGAGCATCGGGAGGGGCGGGGGCCTTTAACCTCTTGATTGATTGTGTTTCCTGTCAGGTGGACCAGTCATCTCTCAGGGTGCCGTCCTGGAAGACTTCCCAGAAACACCGTTACCGGTAAGTGTAACTGGTTCTTTTTTTCCAAAAAGAGTGCGCTTGTAAGACCGCTGCACAAATACGGTGTGACAGAAAGTATTGCAATGACCACCATTTTATTCTCTAGGGTGTTCGAAAAAAAAAAATGTATAATGTTTGGGGGTTCTAAGCAATTTTCTAACAAAACTCTTTAACTTGTGAACAACAAATCTCAGAAAGAGGCTCGGTCCTTAAGTGGTTAACCTCCCATTTGGTAACTTCATAGTTTACAGGATCACTTGGCCAAGCCAAAAGTATGAGTAACTATCTTTTTCGCTGTCTTCAACACATTCTTTCCACTGGCCCCCAATGTGAGGGGCATTCTTGCCACTGGCCCCCAATACGAGGAGCATTGTTCCTACTGGCCACCAATGTAAGGGGCCTTCCAGATGACCATCAGTGGAAGGAAGTCTCTGCTGTAAAGGGTGTAAGTTTTTTTTTTTTCTTGTGCTGCCCAATTTATGTTCTGGCACATCCTGTGCCTAGATGACTGAAACACTTTGCATGCATAGGTGTGATGTCAGCTTGCGCCAGCCAATGCAGACCCCAAAGATGCCAGTGTGGTTGAGGAACCTCGGACCATTCAAGGAGAGGTAAGTATTGCGGACTTTACTTCCACTTTAAAGTGCATGTCTGGCAGCCTGAGAGCACCTCTCATGGTTGCTGAAAAGTTCTCTGTTCTGAAGAAAATCTCTCCATGGTGGGTTTATGACCAGTGTAAACTTTTTAGCCCCACTTACCTGTTGTGCAGCATTGTCTCCTGATCAGGTGCAGCATCCCAGCTCTCTTGTTTGGAAAAAAAAAAAAATGTATTTAATAGGTAGCACAAGGTCATATAAAAATCAAGAGGAAGGCAGCAATGGAGAAACAGTTGGAATTGGTGAAGCCTTTGTACCCCAGGGCAGACTTCAATTATGTGAAGTGCAAAATTGGGAACCTGAGGAGTCCATTTAGTGGGGAGCACAATACTGTCCTGGACTCTGAGAGATCGGGAGCAGCAGCAGATGACATGTATGTCCCCAGGCTGCGGTCTTACAACAGCCTGTGTTTTTTGCCAGACCAAACCCAGGCCATTGCTCTTAATACTTCCTTCCACATCGGCTGAGGCCATTTTTTTTCTTGTGCAGTCTTTAACAAATCAGATAAACTAAATTAAATAAAAAATGCATTCTCTGCACAAAAAATAAAAAAAGTAGAACAACTCAAATCATAGTTTAAAACAAAAAAAATTATAAATTGTAGGGGTGAAAATTCCCAGCCCAGCGGGCTTGTTGGGGGTGTTGGGGCTGTATTTGCCATGGTCCGCCATGCTGCTGTGGTGGGTGGGGTGGCTGTGGTGCCTGTGGAGGTGGTGGAGGATTGTCTTTTAAATCACAGATGTGGGTTTTAGGTGTAATTTGGCCCCTCCTCCCCTTGTTGAGGAGCTTCAGGATCAGCTCAAATCAATCATACTGTCAGTCCTCCTCCATATCCCTCAGCTTATTGCCTGTCATGCAGCCAAATTCCTCCTGTGCATCCGGGGCCGTAATAATGGCACTTGTTGCATGTCTGAGGATATCAGCCATGGCAATATCCAGGTTTCTGGTCTTCCTGGCATTTTAGTAGGAGGGTGTAGGGGAGGAATCTGTGACTGTCTGGCTGCTGGGCATGGGCTCGTCCTGACTGAGACCTTTCTGTGTATAAAAATGGGACATATTTGTGGTTGTGTTTTTGTCATGAATCACACACAATTTTGAGCTCATGACTGTTGCAAATTGAATGTTGACAAATAGAAAAGACTATCATTCTGATCCCAGCACTTTTCTTGTCCCAATCATTTTTGGCCACTTTTGTCTATTGATATGTAAACCACTTTAAGGCAGATATTTGGGGTCAATAACGTCTAGTTAACATCATTCTATTTTTGTCTACAAATATGTTCAACAGTGCTCAACCTGGGTCAAGCTGGGCTCCTCCACATCTTCTTCCTGTGTAGATAGACCAGGGTGGACCTCAGGAGCTGTGGCCTCAGCCAATGTGGAAGGAAGTGTTGAGCGTGATGGGCGTGGTTCTGTTTGGTCAGACAAGAAAAATGCAGGCTGTGGTAATACCACAGCCTGGGGACATATGTCATCTGCTGATGCTCCTGATCTCTGGGATTCCATGACCTTCTTGCGCTCCCTATTATATGAACTACGCAGGCTACCAATTTTGGTTTTCAAATAATTGATGTCTGCTGTGGGATACAGAGGCTTCACCAATACCAACAGTTTCTCCATCACTGCCTTCCTCTTGATTTTATTTGAGTAATCCCTACTCTTGACTTGCCATAGACACAGCAGCTCCTGGTACTGCTGTATAAATTCTGACAAGTCTGTGAATTTATCCACCATTGTGAATGAAATTAATTAGCAGATGCCTGCAAGACAGAACACAAGACAAACCTTAATGTCAGGCTAAACTCATAAATAATCTGGTCCCAATATAGGTCTCAATCTATAAGCAGTATAGGCCACTAACCACTGATGCCCCTATTTACAATTGTACCTTCGTTTTTATGTTTCCTTTTGGCGATCTCGATCATTCATCCTCCACTCCCAGATCATTCCTACAGCCGTTACATCGATCGCGCGTTATGGCTTTTATATACACTGTGCATGCGTGAAACTCCGCTCTGTGTGTCATGACGCTGGGGCGTGACCATCTCTCTTCTGCATGCGACACACATGGCAAAAGATTCGGGAGTGTCACAGCATGGCGGATTGCGATAATTCGAGGCAGGTTTGCGGTGCTGCAGCTTATAGAAGGCACAAAGCCACCCCCATGAGCAAGGCTGAGATGGTAATGGTGGGCATCCTTGAGAAGCACGACTACGATTGCAAGCTGTGCAACTTTAAAAGGCCCAAAGGACCTCATTGTGGAGAAGGTCTTCGGTGTTTTGGAGGTCAAATTTTCAGTCAAATGAAGGAAGGACCAAATCCGAAAGTGATGGTCAGATTTAGAGCAGATGGAGTCCATCCATCACATAAAAAAGTAAGCAATATTTGTATCTAAACAATATGTGTAAATTGGCTGTCTGTATATGTGCTTTCTCCAAGTAAGTTTTTGAAATTCTAGATAATGTTTTCTCTAATCTTTGTCCATATTTTTTTATGTTAACATGAGGTTAAATATAAAGCAGATATGAACATTTACATTTTTTTGGGTCAAATATTTTTTTACTCCTTTCAACAGGGAAGCACAAAAAAGGAGGCTACAGACAAGCCACCAGAGGGGACAAAGGGAGGCTACCCTCACCTGGCCCCAACAGGGGAGACAACAAGGCCACCCCCACCCCCACCCCCAAAATTGTAAGTGACAACTTCAAACACACTCATGTAGTCACTGACAGGGTTAATTCTAGATGTGCCAAAGGCCCTGGGTTTAGAGCGGAAATTAAGGGGAAAAGAACACTTTCTGGTTGCTGCCTGGCTCATCAGTGCCCATTAATGCAGCCTTGCCAGGGTAGAGGAGAGGCCCCGGGGATCAGTCACACCTGCTAGAATGAGCCTCATATATCCCCTATCCCATAGACAAGAGGGGGTGGGGGGCAACTGCATGAGTTTTTCAATGTTGGCACTTGTCCAGTGTTTCCCCTCTGTAAAATGACATCACCTTCCCTTTTTCAATGCATTTTTAAGGGGGGGGAGAGAGAGAGAGAGAGAGAGAAACAGTGCAGCATGGTGTAGTCCACTAGTCATGGGCAAACATTGTCCCCAGTGCAAGGTTGGTCAACTAATGCAGAAAAATGGATGCTAGAAACATATATGCGAATTAGAGGGGATTTATGAATGTTTTATTTCTTTTTAGAGGAAAGTGAGTGCATTCAGCTGAACCAGGATGTTGGTTTGGAGGCGTGGGATATGACACCTGGACCCAGCACAGACCTTCCTATTGTGGATGTAACATCCCCTGACGCAAGTGGGCCAAAGAGACCCAGAAGTAGAAGAAAATATTTGAGCCGCTTGTTTGTGCAAGTAATTATTTTTTTTAATCTGTCTTCAAATGTATACATGTCAAATGTTTAGATGTCCAAAACATCACCCACTCCACACATTAGCAAAGTAAGTAGTGCATTAACATTAGCATGTTGAAGGAAGAGGTGGAATTAGATGGCAGTGTTGCTAGGTACCCGAGTTTTGTAGACTCAGGCACCAGGGCCAAGATTAGAGTAGTTGCAGTGTGTACATTCCTAGTAGTGTAGGTGTATGAAGGTTGCAAGCAACAATAGACTGGGTAGGTAAGTATTTCCCCAATTTGACTTGTAACTTGACCATAATTCACTATGTAGGATCTCAGCCACTTGACCATGTTTCCTTAATACTTTTTTCTCTTCTTACAAGGACACAAACTTCCAAGATGCACAACTGGCAGATATGATGCAGGCTTTGATTGATCTAGAGAAAATAAAGGAGGCTGCCACTGCTTTACAAAGAAGAATATGTGATTATGTCAACATGCTTGCCAAATTTTAAGTTCATCTGCCCTGAAGTTTTCTTCCACTTGTTGGCTTGTGTTTGCAGTTTTAAGATTTCCCATAGTTTTATTAATTACTGGTTCACATTGATGCTACATAGAAATTGCACTACTTCACTTGAAGTAGCAAGGTCAACGCAATTTCAGGTGCAACTTGATAGACATTTGTGTGGCTTCATGCGCAGATGTCTATTGAAGTCGCACCTGAAATTGGAAAAGGTAGTGCAGGAACTACTTTTGCAAACTGTTGTGGCGCCGCTAAATTGGTGTCGCACCGATTGGAACAGTGCCATTGCCTCAAATAGGCTGCGACTTGTCATGCCATTTTATCAGGAAAATCGCTCCAATGTGAACCTAGACTTTATAGTGTCTGAGGTCATTGTTTAGCCACTCCACTTCTCTAGGTGCACCACCAGATCTTGTTTTCTTTATTTTCTGCAGGCTAAAAATGACTGTGAATTACTAACCTCGAAATGACATCACCTGTGCCAAAAACAAAAAAAATATAGAAAATATGACCTAGAAATGCATTTGGAGAAGGAGAGTTGTGAAACACTGCCCCAAGTAATGTTTTAATTGTAATCTTTATGTGTTTTTTAAGAATCGCAAAGCCAAAAATTGAAGATGCACACAAATTGGGCCACAAAATTTGGAATTTCCTCATGATCCCTGCCTAAAATGTGTGTCTTTCCCTACATCTAGTTTGCTAAAGCCCCAAAACAGTGTGTCAACATGTGCTATCTTCCATCACGGGATATCAATGTACGTGTTTTGTGGGTGCAACCCCCTTCCTCAAAACTAAAGTAGGTGAGCGGAAGGGGTTGCACCCCTGAAACACGTCCATTAAACCCCACTCTTGTAGTGCGAAGTGGATTGGCCTTTCAGAAATAATCCCCAGTGTGTCAACATTTGCTAGCTCCCATCATGGGGGATCAATGGACGTGGTTTTTGGGGATGCAACCCCTTCCTCTCACCTACTTTAGTTTTGAGGAAGGGGTTGCACCCCCAAAACACGTACATTGATATCCCGTAATGGGAGATAGCACATGTTGAGACACTTGGTTTCGGGGCTTTAGGAAATAACCCCTTTGCACCTACACACGTTTTAGGCAGGGAATCATAAGGGACAACAGGTATGCCTCTATGTGTATTTGGCTTTTAGAGGGGTAAGATCACCCCATTTTAAGGAAGGCAACATTAACACAGTTTTGAGATACTAATGTCTCATATGGCCTTCACTTTAGCAAAGTCGAACTTTGTAAGTTCCTGAGTTGGGGATGTGTATGTTATGTTTTTAAACATGCCTGTTTAGCCCCAAAAAAGGCAAAATAATGGCAAACATACATGTTATACACCAAGATGTTGGTTTGTTCAAAAACCTTTTAAAATGCACATGTGAATGTGCTTGGAGTAAAATGTTTTATACCAAACTATGTGTGGCTTCTTATTTCAATGCCATTACCAGTGTATTTGTTAAGTTGGTGTAGTTATAGTGACAGTGTGCTCTAAAATGTTGGAAACTCAGGCAATTTTAGGACCTCAAAGAAATTAAAGGAGTTGAAAAGGCTGAATATTTTTAACATTAATGCATTGCATACATTAACAACAAAAACATTGTGTGTAGCAGACCTACAGCACAATGGAATAGTTAGCTGAAGAAGAGATTGTCACCTCATGGAGCAAATAAGTTACGTTTGCACTTTTGTAGAAAATGGCCAAAATTAAGTCCATTTGAGAACCTAGGACACAGATAAGAAACACAAACAGTAATTCAAATAAAATAGGAGTTTAGTATCAAATCAAAGATTTATTCTTGATCAGCAACATTTTGCTGCAAAGCCACTGCCTCTCTACCCACAAAGTAGTCCATATATTGTTGCCGGACATCTCGGGCAGTTTGGAAGGGCAACCCAGCACAGCCACTTTCCAGAGCTGTCATCACACCAGGATCAGCTGGGCCTGACACTGAAAAGTCAACCTCACTTTGAAGTGAGGCAAGGTAGCTGCATGCATGCCTACGTAAGTAATTGTGCGGTATGCAGCAGCACAATACGACATGGCTTATCTTGTATTCGGCCAGGTTAATTGATGTTAGAAACAGCCTGAACTGACTGGATAGTATGCCAAAGATGTTTTCCACAACCCTTCAGGCACAAGAGAGCCTGTAGTTGTAGATCCTCTGCTCTGGGGTGAGGATCCTCATAGGAAAGTGCCTCATAAGATGTACCCCCAGAGCAAAGGCCTCATTTGCCACAAATACAAAATTGAGGCCCTCAACAATCTCCTCAGGAGGTGGCAAATGTAAGTTGCCATTCTGTAGCCAATGGTAGAATTCGGTCTGTGCAAGCACTCTTCTGTTTGAGTTTTTGCCATTCTTCCCAACATCCAGGTACAGGAACTCGTAATTTGCAGACACGACTGCTAGCATGACCATGCTGCAAAAGCCTTTATAGTTATAAGAGCCTGAGTTGGGTGGTGGGACAATACAGACGTGCTTCCCATCAATCGCCCCACCACAGTTGCGAAAATCCCACTGATGGTGGAATTGGGCTGCAACAGCCTGCCATTACTGTGGGTTGGTTTGGAAGGAAACTGTGGAGTCAAGCAAGAGAAAAAAAAAATTATACTTTTGCACATAACATTGCAAGCAGATTTGACACAAACATTCTTGGGCAACATAAATATAACACTTATTTAAAGACAAAAGTATAAGGTCAACTGATCAGATTCCTCACCCCCTCTGGTGGCCCATTCTAAAAATGTTATGGTGGAGGGTGGATGTTTTGGACAGGTAACCCTCTCCACTCTCATGAGAGCTGAATACATAAATAATGTGTGATACTTTGGCCAGCCCCTCCTTTCACTATTGGCAGCCCACTGAATAGGTAAGAAGTGTCATAATCCAAAAATATGGATACACACTGTCCAAATTGAAGCACATTTTTACATTCATAAATTACCTATCAAGATAATAGGAGACAAGAACTTTCAATAGTACCATTTGAAGGTATTTAGGCCCTTGCACTGCATGCTTTGGTCAATTCATCCAGAAATATGACCACAAAAGAGGTATAGTGTGTATGGGTTTTGCAAAGTCAGCAGATAGAGTATTGGTATCGGCTGACTTAGCATTTGGGGGGGGGGGGTTGTGAGGGAGGGTTGCACATGAGCTTGTGCCCCCCAAAAAAATTGCCTCTTGCACTCTGCCTGAATTTGAGGACAATAACATTTGTACAGATTTTAGGGGGTGTTTAGGGTAAGCACAAAAATGAAGCTAACAAAATACATTGTTAAGTTACTAGACTAGGGGTGTGTATGGGCACAGGATAGCATGCTGGGGAGGTTAGTGAAGGAAAATATGCATGAAGGACAAAAAAGGAGCATTAAAAGCTTACAGCATGCATGAGGACAAAGGGGACATTCACAGGATATTACAATAATGGAATGAAGAAATGAATACAATACATTAAATACATAGAATGTGATGCTAAAACTTACCCAAATATAGTCCTTCTGCAGGACTTGGATAATGGCAGAACAGGTCTCTGGAATAATGATTCCCAGAGGCTCAGGGGAGATCCCAGTTGTGAACTTCAGATCCTGGAGACTTCTCCCCGTAGCTAAGTACCGCAAGGTGGCGATGAGCCTTTGCTGGGGAGTAATGGCAAGCCGCATGCATGTGTCCTGCTTACTAATATAGAGGGTAAGCAATGCCAATAGACGGTGAAAGCAGGGGTCTGTCATCTGGAGATAATTCCTGAAATCATCAGGATTATTCTCCCTGGAGCTCCCGCAGCAAATGCATATGACAGAATTGGCCACGATTAAGCAACCAATTCTTGGTCCAAGAACTCCTCCTCCTCCTGATCCTAGACTGGACTTGGGTCAAAGCAATAACTCCAAGCCCAATGATAGCACAATCTCTCCGACGAGAACACCACATGGCTAGTAGACGAATGGCCGTTCAGAAACGAACTGACATGCACGCACTGAAAATCAGGACCTGACAAGCACAACCTGAAAAACAGAAATGAACTGACAAGCACAAGCTGAAAAGCACAAATCGACACTCACCAAACTTCTACTAACACAAAATTAGCAGAAGGAGCCCAAAGGGTGGTGCACGACTATTGAATTTCCTTTTTATCGGCTCGTAGTATGTCTAGTACGTCACTACATTCGTAATTGTTGGCCAACAATTGTGTGGCCGTGTGTATGCAAGACAAGTTTGGGCCAACGCCTTTCGGACAAAATTCCACTGTTTTGTTGGCCAACAATCTGATCGTGTGTACGAGGCTTTAGATTGTCTGTCTGGTTGAAGGTCTGCTTTAACAGTGGCCATTAACTTGTTCAAGAGGAAGCTGTAGGCTCAATTCACAAAGCTAATACACCAGGATAAGAATCCTTATCTTTTAAAAAGTAACAGTTATTTTCAGTTAAGTTCATAGTTATTGTAAAGGATAAAAAATCACATACTTGCCTGATCTATAGTTTTGCACAGAGCAGCCCCGATCCGAGCTGGGCAAATGCCCATTGTGCCTCAAAGTGAGAATTCAGATGAGCTTTGTCATTAATCTGTGTACCGTTCCCCTGCAATGAAGCCCAGTGGGCAGCTGTTGCTGGTGAGGGTCAGTAGGCTGCAGGAGAGGGGCTTAGGGAAGAGCACACCATACACAATTGCTTTGTACTGGAAGCTTTTCCATTCTGTCTCTTTCCTTACAGGACCCCATGAGTGAGAGCCTGCAGAGCTGCTACAAATTCTTGGAGGAGACAGGCAGGAGCTACGCATTTGTTATCCAGGCCTTGGAAGGGGAGCTACGGTGAGTGTATTGTCTGTTTTAACCCCTCAATAGTTGCAGTAAGTTGATTTTGTAAGAATGTACTGTTTAATAAATTCTATCACTTTAAATGGCTTTTTTTTTTTTTTCTGTTCGAGTGGCACAAGAATCAGAATGTCAAAGCATGTATGGATTGTCATCAGATGGGGTCAACTTAGGCTAGAGCTACACTTTTTTTTTTTTTTTTTTGGTTCTCAATACATTAAAATAATGGCACCCTAGGCTGCCAGCAACAGAAACCACATGCATTTTTGAATAACTGAACAGAAGTAGACCTGATGAGAAGATAGTACAATCTCTGCAACCCAGTGTGATCTATCAGGCTATCATACACCTCACATTGTGACAACCCACCATAACATTGTCTGCCTACCTAATATTGAGTAGGTCCCCCTTTTGCCACCAACATGGCCCTGACACTTCGAGGCATGGACACCACTAGACAAAAGTATCACACCGCCTCTGCTGGCTTGTCTTCTTCCTATAGTGTATCCTGGTGCCATGTTTTTCCCCTGTAAGCGACACAAGCGCCTGACTATCCACATGATGTAAAAGAGAACCAGATTTATCAGACCATTTTCTTCCATTGTTTTGTGGTCAGTTCTGATGCTTATGTGCCCATTGAAGATGCTTTTGGCTGTGAACACAGGTCAGCATGGGTATAGTTGGCAACATTGTAAAAAAATTTATACAGACACTTTTTTTTTCTTATCTGTAGGCGGAGTCTTGCTATAATTAGGGGGCATGATATTCATTCATTCAGGCGGGACGCAGCGGGGAAAGAAAAATGTGGCGTACGGACACGGCAAAAATGGGTATGGTTTAAACTAAAATGTGCGTGGCTTAAATGGGGTGTGGCTAGAGTCTGAGATGAACGAGGGATGGAGGAAGCAAGGGATAGGGAAAGAAGGAGAGAGAAGGAAAGAAAAAGGGATGGAGGGACAGCAGGCCCAGATCCTACACCAAAATAAAAATCTGTGTATTCCAGAAAGTTTAACAATCGGCAGATAAAGGTAATCCAAACACATGTTTATGGTGTCAGGATGATTGAAGCGCATTATTTCTATTACATTGTAATATAAAATGAATGGTTCAACTCACCATAATGCACAATCAGTGGAAGCCTTGAGCGTGCCACTTGCCGCGTCGCATGCCATCAGGTGCCTCCAGCCAGCGAAGTACCTTGTTACATCAGGTGCCCTCAGCCAGCGGAGTCCCTCGTTACATCAGGTGTCCCTCTGCACTAGGGTTGCCACTTCATCCCTTTTAAAACCGAACACATAAATTAAACAGGTTCTGTGGCTAATTAAGGTGGTAATTAAACTCACTTAGTGCCTTATATGCATTAAATTAGCCTTAGAACCTGTGTAATTCATGTATTCGGGTTTAAAGGGATGAAGTGGCAACCCTACTCTGCACCCGGGTAGTGACACCACTGCTGGGGAATGGTCTCAGCGCCATTCCAGAAGCCCAACTCATGGAGCTCGTAGGGAAGAACCAAGCGGCGGAGCCTGAATTCCGTCTCTTTGCTCATAACGATAGCTGGTCTTCTGTAAAATGGCGGCTGGCGAAGACAATTCAGTGCTGGTCGCGGACCTCTAAAAAAAATAATTAAAAAAAATCGGGAAAGCGTCGATTTCCCAGGAAATGTTAAGACCGGGACAAAGGTCTAAATCCTGGGGAATTCATGACAGTTGGCAACTATGCATGGGCATCCGGACCGGTCTGCGGCTAAGCAGCCCTATATGAAAAGAGGTGATGTCTTTCTAAAAAACAACATGCATCAATGGTCCTTGGCCACCCATGACCCTGTTTCCTTCCTTGGACCACTTTTGGTGGGTCCTGACCACTGCAGACCAGTAACATCTCACAACAGTTTTGGAGTTTGACCCAGTCATCTAATCTGTCCTTGTTACAGGCGTTCAAATGCTTACGCTTGCGCTTTTTTTTTCTTCTGCTTTACATCCTCCTTCCGGGACAACATTCAGTTGCTGCATATTATATCCCACCCACTTTTAGATGCCATTTCAATGAGCTTATTAATTTTTATTCACTTTACCTGTCAGTTGTCATAATGTTATAAATGTCAAAAAATCTAAACCAATTAGCTCGGTTGAGGTGCTTCTCAAGTGCAAATTATTGTGAACCAGTGAAAACTATTTTAAAGTCTCCATAAAGTGTGTGTGTGTGTGTGTGTGTGTGTGTGTGTGTGTGTGTGTGTGTGTGTGTTATTTACTCCCCGGCCACTTTATTAGGTACACCTGTTCAACTGCTGGGTAACACAAATGGCTAATTGGCCATGGCAGCAACTCAATGTATATAGATGTGGAAAAGACGACTTCATGTAGTTCAATCCGAGCGCCAGAGTGGGAAAGAAGGGGGATTTAAGTGACTTTGAACATGGCATGGTTGTTGGCGTTGGCAGCCACCCCCCCCCACATTTCTTTACGATATATATTTGCAATAGTAGGGCCCAGTACAGACTCCTCGGTAGAAGGACTCCCTTCTCCCCAGTGCAGATGTGTAGTGCAAGTGAACATGTGTGTGTCCCCCTCCAGCACAGTTTCTTAGACTTGTACTCATCAGACTCGCTGATCTGATGTCATGTGTGCCTGCCAGCTCCCCGATTCTCCAAGGACATCCATCTAGCATGGCACAGCCTGGGCAGTGTGCACCCAGCTATGAGGTGGGCAGAGAAAGGGGGATGAGATCTACTGTGGCCAGTATTCCAGAAAGTCTGAAAAGATTGGCAGGAGGGGGAGGACTCAGCAGCGTGCAGAATCTAAGTA
The DNA here is from genome assembly GCA_037952925.1 of Lithobates clamitans. Classification (NCBI taxonomy): domain Eukaryota; kingdom Metazoa; phylum Chordata; class Amphibia; order Anura; family Ranidae; genus Lithobates; species Lithobates clamitans. The sequence continues at coordinate 1,608,664 of JBBGZY010001007.1, forward strand.
CGAGGCAGGGAGATGGAAGGAACACAGTACTGACAGAACCACAATGCCAGGACATATCATGGGACACATGTCTGAACAATAAAGGAACCTGGAGCCTATCATGGGGCCGCCCCTGATGTCACCCCTCTAGCAGGTGCCACCAGGGTGTGGCCCCACACCTCTATAGCGACGCCACTGTTTGTTGGTTCCAGGCGGTATAGTCTGAGTATTTCATACTGCCGATCTACTGAGATTTTCACCTGCGACATCTCTAGGGTTTACAGAGAATGGTCCAAAAAAGAGAATATCCAGTGAACGGAAGTTGTGTGGAGGAAAATGCCTTGTTGCATTCAGAGGAGAATGGGCAGACTGGTTTGAGATGATAGAAAGGCAGCAGTAACCCAAATAACCACTCGTTACAACCAAGGTATGCAGAATACCATCTCTGGATGCACAACATGTTGCATCTTGAAGCAGATGGGCTGCAGCAGTGGACGACCACACCGGGTGTCACTCCTGTCAGCTAAGAACAGGAAACTGAGGCTACAATTCACACAGGCTCACCAAAATTGGACATTAGAAGATTGGAAAAAAGTTGCCTGTTCTAAGTCTCACTTTCACTTGTGACATTTAGATGGTAGGGTCAGAAATTGGCGTAAATATGAAAGCATGGATACATCCTCCTTTGTATCAACAGTTCAGGCTGGTGGTGGTGTAATCGTGTGGGGGATAATTTTCTAGGCACACTTTGGGCCCCTTAGTACCAATTGAGCATCGTTTAAATGCCACGGCCTACCTGAGTATTGTTGCTGACTATGTCCATCCCTTTATGACTACAGTGTACCCATCTTCTGATGGCTCCTTCCAGCAGGATAATGCACCATGTCACAAAGATCAAATCATCTCACCACTGGTTTCTTGAACGTGACAATGAGGTCACTGTACTCCAATGGCCTCCACAGTCACCAGATCTCAATCCAATAGAGCACCTGTGGGATGTGGTGAAACAGGAGATTCTCATCATGGATGTGCAGCCGACAAATCTGCAGAAACTGCGTGATGCTATCATGTCAATATGGAGCAAAATCTCTGAGGAATTTTTCCAACACCTTGCTGCAATCTATGCCAGAAAGAATTAAGGCAGTTCCGAAAGCAAAAGGGGGGGGGGGGGGGTCCAACCTGGTACTAGCAAGGTGTACCTGATAAAGTGTCTGATGCCACGTACACACGACCAGTTTTGCCGTCGGAATAAACTCCGGAGGTTTCTCCGACGGAATTCCGCTCAAGCGGTCTTGCCTACACACGGTCACACCAAAGTCCGACCGTCCAGAACGCAGTGATGTACAACACGTACGATGGGACTAGAAAGAGGAAGTTCAATAGCCAGTAGCCAAAAGCTTCCGTCTCATACTTGCTTCACAGCATGCGTCGTTTTTGGTCCGTCGGAACAGCATACAGACGAGCGGTTTTCCTGATTGGAATTGGTTCCGTCAGACATATTTAGAACATGTTCCATTTCTAGGTCCGCCAGAATTTTCGAAAAAAAAAAAAAGTCCGATGAGGCCTACACACGATCGGAATGGACGATGAAAAGCTTCCGTCTGACTTTTTCTGTCGGACATTCCGCTCGTGTATACGCGGCTTTAGTGTATATATTCAATATAAAGAAATTGTGTCCATGTCCTGTAAACCCAACGGTGTATAAGGCCTGATGCACACCTATGCAGGTTCCAGTTTGCATATCCCAGGTGCATTTTGCGTTTTTAATACACGTTTTTGATTCATTGAAGTCTATGGAACCAAAGTCCCTGCTCCTTTCCATAAAATGCAGAGATGTAAACGTGACCCATAGGAAACCATGTTAAATTGACTGTAGAATGTTTCTGCCAAACTGAAAAAGCACTAAAATACATACCGTATTTATCGGCGTATAACACGCACTTTTTTCCCCTGAAAATTAGGGGAAAATCGTGGGTGCGTGTTATACGCAGATCCCCCGCCGATTGTGAGCTTTTCGGCCGCTCTCAGCGGCTTTTGGCTTTTCTCGGTGGCTTTGAAAATGGCGCCGCCGTTCTCGGCCGCCTTCGGCCATTCTCGGCGGCTCTTGGCCATTCTCGACGGCTTTCGGCCGCTTTCGGCCATTCTCGGCGCCTCTCACAGTCCCTTGGGAGCCGCCGAAAGCCGAGTGCGTCCGAGAGCGGCTGAGAATGGCCGTAAGTGGCCGAGAGCCGCCGAGAATGGCTGAGAACGGCGGCGCCATTTTCAAAGATGCAAACGACACATTCTACAGAGGGACACTGACAAGGCTGCAATCGGGTACAAGACTACAGATGGACACTAACAAGGCTGCAATGGGGGACAAGGCTGCAATGGGGGACAAGGCTGCAATGGGGGACAAGGCTGCAATGGGGGACAAGGCTGCAATGGGGGACAAGGCTGCAATGGGGGACAAGGCTGCAATGGAGGACAAGGCTGCAATGGAGGACAAGGCTGCAATGGAGGACAAGGCTGCAATGGAGGACAAGGCTGCAATGGAGGAAAAGGCTGCAATGGAGGACAAGGCTGCAATGGGGACAATGCTGCAATGGGGACAAGGCTGCAATGGGGGACAATGCTGCAATGGGGACAAGGCTGCAATCAGGCACAACACTACAGATGGACCCTGACAAGGCTGCAGATGAACACTGATGAGGCTGCATTGATGGGCATTTAAATGTAAGTTTTTTTACTTTAAACTTTCCTCCTAAAAGTTTTTTCCTTAAAATTCCCTCCTAAACTTGGGGTGCGTGTTATACGCCAGCGCGTGTTATACGCCGGCGTATAACACGCACCCCAAGTTTAGGAGGGAATACGCCAATAAATACGGTAGGTGTGAACCAGGCCTAATCGGTGTGTCCACCACTGCTAAAACCACAGCCTCTTACCAGATCGTTAGACTCCAATCAATGTGAGACACCAATCCAGTCCCTACTTCTTAACTTGGCCAGAGGAAAGACTCCTAGTGTAATACCGTCAACTGTTTAAGTAAAAAAAAAAAAACAACTGAATACTTGCAAAGCTTCAGAAAAGTAAGCATATACCGATCTTCTTGACAACAGTGGGGGGGGGCTGGTGTTAAAAAAATTTTTTTGGGGGGGGGGGCAAACAAACTGAAATTAAACTGTTAGTAATGCAGGACTGTAAATAGCCATTTATTAGGTGATTATCATTTACAGCTAGTTAAATCGGTGCCCATCATATGCAGCCTTACCTGTCACAGTAGGCCAATAACATCCACATTTCAAGTAAAATAAAACTACTTACTTGTCCTCATCAGAGCCCCCTTTACAGCAGATGCTCCCCCACCCCCCTCGTACTCACAGCAAGTCGCCTTCCATTTACCTTCGGACCAGCTGGGATGAGTCAAACTGGAAGTGAAGGCACAGGACCCGCCAATCACACACTACAGAAGGGAACAATGCTATAGAGCAGTGATGGCGAATCTTGGCACCCCAGATGTTTTGGAACTACATTTCCCATGATGCTCCACTACACTGCAGAGTGCCTTAGCATCATGGGAAATGTAGTTCCAAAACATCTGGGGTGCCAAGGTTCGCCATCACTGCTATAGAGGGAGTGTTCAGAGCTCAGCACCCCGAGGACTTTCTAAAGGAAGCCAATAGGGATTCTTGTTTGCAATCACGTGATTGCAAACCGGTCATGCTTCCCATAGTAGCTCTGTATCCGGCGCCCTGCACACACTTAAAGGGCCATTTATTTATTTTTTTAAGTGATTGCAGCACATCATGCTTCCCATACACCTGTGTCTGGAATTCCACACACACTTAGAGGGCCAGTATTTTTTCTTTTAGTAGCTTTGGATGGGGGGGGGGGGGCGACTCCCCTGCGCCCCCTAACGGCGGGCCGCCACTGTTTGACAATGTCTTTTGAGATAAAATGTATGTCAGGGAAAGGCAGAGCTTGTGCTGACATTGCCCACACCTGGATGGAGCCGGCACCAGTGGCTTAATGTTATATGCGGTTACTCTTGTGAAGCTTTGTAAGTAGTTTTCGTGTGTCATTTAATGGTATTACACTATTGGAGTCTTTTTTTTTTTTTTCTCTGCCCGAGTTTTAACGGAGAGTAAGGAGGACTGGATTGGAGTCTCACATTGGAATACTGCCTGTGTTTTCTATGCCATAAGATCCTTGACGCAAGATGCATGCAGCTTCATGCCTAATTGGACCACCTATAATTTGGGGGACCACCTATAATTTGGGGGTTCTAACGATCCAGTAAGAGAGAAGCACCTGATTGAGCTAATTTGGTTTATATTTGCATGATTTTTGGATATTCACACAGCGCAACAATATTTGGTTTGCTGTAGAGCATTTGTATGTATTATTTATGCTTTTCGAGTGCAGCTGTGCAAATTTACCATACCCGAAACCTGGCTTCAAAATTTTGACGTAGCTTCTCCTGCTGCCCTCTCCCATGGTGGCCTCCATTGGACTCACTCCCCCAGACCCAACAGACAGAACGGAGGTGGAGTTGTATTTCCTTCTATCCCCACAAAGCACCTTCCAAGTCATTTCTATCCCTCTCTTCATTCGAGATGTACTGTATTCGTCTGTATTCGTCTGGTTAAAATTGCAGAGCCCCAGAGGTGGTTCACATGTGTGTATTGACTAAGCGTAAGTGCAAAGTCACACGCTCAGAGGTGAGTGTTTAATACCTAGGGGGGAGCACCTGAGTGTGATCACTGCAGCTTGCTTTGGATTATCTACACAGAAGTTTCCAAATCACATGCATCACCGTGGCTTGTTTTGGATTATCTACACAGCAGTTTCCAAATCGCATGGACTTTAGAAGCACTTTTGAATTGAAAAAATTGGATGACACATATGCACATAGAAGCACTTTTTATTCATCTATATGTTTTAGTGATTGAGTCCACTATATATTTTTATGAACACTATATGATTTTATGAACAATAATTTTGATGAATTTTGAACCAATCACCATATGGATGCACATTATAGCACTTTTTACTAGTGTGATTATTTTCATTTATATGTTCATTTTTTTATAACTGTTTGTTGCACTATTGTCACTTTTTACAGTCACTAGTTACTGGATGTATCACGGTGTGTGATTCACACGCATATTTGCACTTTGGTTATCACATATATATAATGTGAAGTGTATGTTTGAAAGCGCAGCGTATATATTTATTTCTGCTTTTATCTGCATGTTTTTATGAGATGTGTTTAAAGGCCCGTACACACGATCGGACTTTTGACAACAAACATGCAAATTAGCTGTTTTGGAGCAACATCCGACTGTGTGTACGCTCCATCGGACAAACTTTTTCTGTTTCCATCGGACTTTTGTTGGCTGTGCGAACGGACAAACTTTCCGGCAACAAAAGTCCGATGGAGCAAAGTCCGATCGTGTGTACACAAAGGCCCTTAGGTCTGTTATGGATTTTAAGGGGAACCCCCTACGCCGAAAAAACGGCGTGATGTCCCCCCAAAATCTATGCCAGACCCTTATCTGAGCACGGAGCGCCCGGCCGGTCAGGAAAGGAGGTGGGGACGGGCGAGCGCCACCCCCCCCGAGCCGTACCAGGCCGCATGCCCTCAGCATGGGGGGTGGGTGCTTTGGGGGAGGGGGCGCCCTGCGGCTCCCCCCACCCCAAAGCACCTTGTCCCCATGTTGATGAGGACAAGGGCCCCTTCCCGACAACCCTGGCCGTTGGTTGTCAGGGTCTGCGGGAGGGGGGCTTATCGGAATCCGGGAGGCCCCTTTAATAAGGGGGCCCCCAGGTCCCGCCCCCCACCCAATGTGAATGAGTATGGGGTACATGGTACCCCTACCCATTCACCTACGGGAAAAAAAAGTGTCAATAAAAAAAACACACTACACAGTTTTTAAAAGTAATTTATTAGGCAGCTTTGGGGGTCTTCTTCCGACTCCGGGGGTCTTCTGCTGACTTCTGGGGTCTCTCAGGCCTCTTCTCCCTCTCTCCGGTGTTGTCTCCGCGCTCTCTGGTTCTTCTTCCTTCTGCCGGGCTCCTCCTCTATCTTCTGCTCTTTTGCTAGCGGAGGAGCCTGGTCTTTTCAGACGTCTTCTTCCCTCTTCTCTTCCAAGAGATGTTGACACTATGCTCTCTCTGGCTGTAATGCTGTCTGTGCGCTCTGCTATGACTTATATAGGCGGTGACCCCGCCCCCTATGACATCACAGTCCCGGGGCATGCTGGGACTGTGAGGTCATAAGGGGGCGTGGTCATAGGATGACATGACCACACCACCTTATGACCTCACAGTCCCAGCATGCCCCGGGACTGTGATGTCATATGGGTCACCGCCTATATAAGCCATAGCAGAGCGCACAGACAGCATTACAGCCAGAGAGAGCGTCGTGTCAACATCTCTGGAAGAGAAGAGGGAAGAGGACGATCTAGATGTCCAGGCCACCGCTAGCAAAAGAGCGACAGAAGATAGCGGAGGAGCCGGCAGAAGATTCAGACACCGGGAGAAGACGCCGGAGAGACCCCCGGAGTCGGAAGAAGACCCCCGGAGCGGCCTAATAAATTACTTTAAAAACCTGTGTACTGTGTTTTTTTTGTTGACACTTTTTTCCCTAGGTGAATGGGTAGGGGTACTATGTACCCCATACTCATTCACAAAGGGTGGGGGGCCGGGATCTGGGGGCCCCCTTATTAAATGGGGCTCCCAGATTCCGATAAGCACCTCGCCCGCAGACCCCAACAACCAACGGCCAGGGTTGTCGGGAAGAGGCCCTTGTCCCCATCAACATGAGACAAGGTGCTTTGGGGTGGGGGGGCTGCAGGGCGCCCCCTTCCTCAAAGAACCCACCCCCCCATGTTGAGGGCATGCGGCCTGGTACGGTTTAGGGGGGGGGGGCGCTCGCTCGCCCCCACCCCCTTTCTTGACCAGCTGGGCTGTGTGCTCAGATAAGGGTCTGGTATGGATTTTGGGGGGACCCCCATGCTGGTTTTTTGGCATAGGGGGTTCCCCTTAAAATCCTTACCAGATCTAAGGGCCTGGTATGCCCCTGGAGGGGAACCCATTCCGCGCGTGGAGTTCCCCCTCAAGATTCATACCAAACACTGCCTGGCATTGGCAGGGATCCAACTCGGATCCCCGCACCAGTGTGAACCCGGCTCGCAAGGTGTCAATCTTGCCAATAAAAGTGGCGAAATTGACACAATATCGGACAACAATACAGAAGTTGACCAAAGGGTGGTGGTAAAGAGCTGAAAAACCATGTGATTTGGTGAAAGTTGGCTGGAAAAGTCCTGCCGTCTGTATGCAAGACAAACTTCTGGCCAACGCCCTTTGTACAAAAATCCATGGGAAAGTTTGTACAAAGTCCTATCGTGTGTATGGGTCTTAACGCTTGCAGCTGTTTCACGGTGCCATTTAGGCAATTTATAATCAGAGGAGGTTTACAGGATCTTTTATATATACTAATGTTAACAGCCCAACTACAGCTAAACTTCTCGACCTAACCTCATCTTTTGACCTAACCCAATGGACACATACATCCACTCACTCCAATGGTAACACCCTTGACCTTGTATTCTCCCATCTTTGCAACCCTGGCAATCTCACCAACACCCCCTTTCCCCTCTCTGATCACAACCTCATTAATTTCACTGTATCCTTGCCTCCAACCACCCATCCCTCCAAGCAGCAAACAATTACTTGTAGGAACCTTCACCACTTTAACCCTTCTCTTCTCTATTCTGCTAACGACCACCTATATGACATAATCTCTCCCCTGTCCTGACCACCTCTGTCTACAACAGTTCACTCTCATCATCACTAGATGCACTTGCTCCTCTAACCACATGCAGAATCAGGCACTGACTGTTACAACCCTGACAAACTGACAACACTAGAAATCTCAAGAGACATTGCCATGCTCTTGAATGACTGTGGTGTAAAACCAAATGCCTGCAAGACTTCACCCTATATAAATCTGCCCTTCTAAAATACAATTCCTGCCTCCATGCTGCCAAACAAGCCTACTTTTGTCTCTCTTATTAATACCTTGTCATCCAGTCCCCGTTGGCTCTTCTCAACCTTTAACTCTCTGCTTCATCCCCCACCCCCTCTACCCACTAACTCACTCACTGCCCAAGAGATTGCCAATCACTTCAAAGACACGATTGATGCAATTCGTGAGGACATCTCCACTGTGCGTACATCTTCCCCACCCAACATACCTTGCCTAACAGCACATTCAACACTCTCCTGTTTTGAATTGGCTACTACTGAAGAGGTTACAAAACTTTTCAGATGCCCACCTAAACAATTGTCCCTTTGATCCTGTTCCCTCACAACTAGTACGGTCACCCTCTTCTTCTATCCTATGATCCCTCACTCACATCTTCAATCTCCCCCTCTCTAAGTGGCATCTTCCCCTCCCCTCTAAAACATGCGCAGATCACACCCATAATTAAAAAGCCCTCACTGTACCCCACCAACCTGAACAACTTAAGACCCATCTCATTGCACCCATTCACCTCTAAGATTCTAGAACGCTTAGTCTACAACCATCTTAGCTCCTACCTCAGTGAAAATAACCTTCTTAACCCCTTACAGTCCTGGCCAGGGGCGGACTGATAACTCATGGGGCCCCCGGGCAATAGGAGATTATGGGGCCCCCAGGCAATCAGAGATTATGGGGCCACACAGTATACACACACACAGTATACAATCACACAGTATACACATACATGTACACACAGTATACACAGACAGATGTAAAAAAAACACCGATTTATACATACTGTCCCTGGTTTTACTGAGGCTGGCAACCCTGATGGGGCCCCCTAGTGGCCCAGGGCCCTCGGGCAGTGCCCGAGTGGCTCAATGGTCAGTCCGCCCCTGGTCCTGGCTTTTGGTCGCAGCACTCCACAGAAACTGCCATACTAAAACTCACTAACAATTTACTATCTGCTAAAACCAACAGCCAGTACTCCATACTCCTACTACTTAACCTCTCTGCGGCCTTTGATACTGTTGACCACCCGCTCCTTCTCAATAAACTATATTCTCTTGGCCTCCGAGATTCTGCTCTATCCTGGTTCTCTGCCTATCTATCACAGCGCTCCTTCAGTGTCACCTATAACTCTGTCTCCTCCTCTCCATTGCCCCTTTCTGTGGGGGTCCCCCAAGGCTCTGTTCTTGGACCCCTTCTCTACTCTGTCTACACCTCCTCCCTTGGTCACCTGATAACCGACCCATGGCTTGCAATTCCACTTATACACGGATAACACCCAAATCTATCTGTCTACTCCTCACCTCACTCCTTCAGTCTCTTCTCGCATTACTTACTAACTGACATATCAGCATGGATGTCTCACCACTTCCTTAAACTAAATCTCTCTAAAACTGAGCTATTAATATTCCCCCCGCCCTTGCCCCCCTCTCTATGATTTTTCCATCAAAATCAACAGTGCAACTATCAGTCCCTCCCCTCACGCCAGGGTACTAGGTGTAATCCTAGACTCTGACTTGTCATTTCAGCCTCAAGTCCAATTGTCAAAAGATTGTAGAATTCACCTCCGTAACATCTAAAATTCGCCCCTTTTTAACAAAAGAAACTACCAAACTCCTCATTCACTCCCTTGTTATCTCTCGCCTTGACTATTGCAACTCCCTTCTCATTGGCCTGCCTCTCCATAGGCTATCCCCTCTTCAGTCTATCATGAATGCTGCTGCCAGACTTTTACACCTTTTACACCTTATCAACCGCTCAGTGTCTGCCAACCCTCTCCTCCAATACCTACACTGGCTCCCAATCACCCAGTGAATTAAATTCAAAATACTAACCACAACATTCAAAGCCATTCACAACTCTGCCCTGAGCTACATCACCAATCTTGTCTCCATATATCATCCAAATCGTCCTCTCTGCTCTTCTCAAGACCTCCTACTCTCAAGCTCTCTCGTCTCCTCCTCCCATGCTCATCTCCAGGATTTCTCCAGAGCCTCTCCCATCCTCTGGAACTCGCTACCTCCACCTGTCCGGCTATCCCCTACTCGTGCTACCTTCAGGCGATCCGTGAAAACTCATCTCTTCAGGAAAGCCTATCACGTCTCCAACTAATCTTTTACCACTTCCATCAGCTCATTCCCCGCAGTTACAACCTTTTGTACCACCTGCCCCACCCTATTAGATTGTAAGCTCTTCTGAGCAGGGCCCACTTAATCCTCTTGTATTTTATTGTATTATAACTGTATTGTCTTCCTTTTTATATTCTAAAGCGCTGCGTAAACTGGCACCATATAAATTATTAATAATTGTGGGGTGGGGTGTTGTGTGGGGTTTTTTTTCCTCAAAGCACAGTTTTTATAGATTCATTGTCATAATGTTATGCCTGATTGGTGTATATGGGTCTTCTGTCTGTACTCCTCAGGCATGCAGCCTGTATCTGCTATCTGGTTATGAGGGCTGTAGACACTTTGGAGGATGACCCATCTATCAGTCTGGAGACCAAGATCCCCATTCTGACAAACTTCCACAACTTCCTGTACCAGCCTGACTGGAGGTTCATGGGCAGCAAGCAGAAGAATCGCATAGTTCTCGAGGATTTCCCAACAGTGAGTCAAGTTAGGGACTCATTTATGTGAATTCTAATACCATGCAGCCACTTTTTTTTTTTTTTTTTTTTTTTCAAAGCATCATTATTGGACTATTTAGTACATTAATGCAGTAAAGTATATATACTATTCGCTCTTAGATGTTAGATTTTTGGTCAGTGTAGGGCTCTCCCAACGTAAATGACTAGTAGCGAAGAGCCTCCTTACATTGGTAGTTGGTGATCCCTGTAGGGCCAGCTTACCCTGGTCATTAGTTGTCAAGTGCTCCTCTACTTTTGGTAGGCAGTGTAGTGTTCCCCCTACATAGGCGGTCTATGGAGAAGTGAACCGTTTTACATTGGTTGTCACTGCAGGAGGACCCCCCCCCCCTTACATTGGTGGTTGGTAGGGCTCTTTCACATTGGTGGCTAGCGAAGTGCCCCCCATACTTTCATAGCCAGTGGATATGTGCCCCTTTAAATTTGGTAGTCAGTGGGGGAAGCACCCACTTATGTTAGCAGTCAGTGGTATAGTGCCTCTGCCGATTGTGTATTGCCCCCTCATATTGATGGTCCTTGGATTACTGCAAAGATATTACGAAGCAGTTGGTCTGAATAATAATAAAAGTAAATTCAACTTCTCTAGGTACAAAATATAATTTTGGAACATTCACACAAAAAGGCTTTAGAACAAGGGTATCAAGCTCCACTTCATCGTGGCCGCATCAGCAATATGGTTGCCTTCAAAAGGCCGGATGTATCTATAAGACTATATAAATGTACCTACTCTTGATCTTATTAAAAAAATGCCTATGCATTCGATTACTGAACCAGCACAGAGCTCACTCACATTGCTGTAGCAGATGATGCAAGTCTGAAAAAGAAGGACACACACTGCTGGTTTCATCCACAAAAACTTTATTGGGGACTGCTCAGACAGAAAATGGTTATGCCATGGTGTTCTCTCAGAGCTGCCTCCAATGAAAGTTCCTTGTAGATGATACCAGCAGTGTGCAACCCTCCGTTTTCAACTGGCATAGAATTGTAGTATTCTCATAATGTCCTGAACTACCCCAACCACCATTAGAAGTCAAGAGTCCCCCACTCTCCCTTGCATGACAAAGCACCCCCCTTACGTGAGGGCCACCTGAAATGGCCTAGAGGGCCTTGTTTGACACATGCTTTAGATTAAGAGCAACTTTTCTTAGTGCCTAGCCTTCTATAGGCAGCCCACATACTCCATGGTCGTAATGTGCTTCCCAGTAAGCATTAGAACAAAACATTTTTGACCAGTACAAACAAATCTTTCTGATGGTATTTCATTACTTTGTTCTCCTTCTTTTTCTAAGATCTCTCGGGAGTTTAGGAATTTGGCTGTGGTCTACCAGGAGGTGATTGCCAATGCTGCTCATGAGCTAGCGCTGGGGATGGTGGAGTACCTACAGAAGCAAATAGAGTCTGTACAAGATTGGGACAAGGTGAGAAATAAGATTGCTAGTAAAGAGGGCATTCGCAATATTTAGCTTACTTCATTCATACTCCATGTGCTGATCAGATTGTAAAGGTGGGACTTTTTTTTGTTAGCGTGCGGTTTTTCTTTTCTTTTTTTTTTTTGGTCTCTTCTGCCATAGAAGTTTCTCTTGCTGCTGGAAAAGCTCTCTCCCCCACTAACATCAGAGGACAGACATGGCTTCACTGGATGTGGGGGGGGAGTTGTCTGATGGAAGTATAAAGAAGTCCATAATCTTCCTCCTCCCTCTCGGTTCCCCCCGGGATTCTCTCTTCTATCCCTGATTCACCACCTCTGAGCAGGTGAATTCTGACACAGATCGCCAGTGAAGTGCTGAGATTGGAGCTTCATAAACTGGCCATTTCTGTGTCAGTCAGTTACAGCTTCTCTGTGTGCGGAGATAATCAGCGGAGAACATGTTCTCCCCCGATCATCTGTTTCATAAACCGTTCATGAACTGAGATTAGCAGCAATCCTCTGGATCACCGCTGTTCAGTTTAATAAACGGACACCTAAAGCCGGTGTTCTATCAGAATAACGTTGCCCATCAAAATGTAACGGAAGTGACATTCCGACCATAAATGCTTTCTGCGCATGCACCATGCGTTCCAACAGGGCCACTATGCATTCCAATAGGCTTCCTAATCTGACAGAACATGAAGGCAGCAGCGGACATTTTGTTACACCCAGTCAAGTGTTGAATGTCCCACTTATTTTAGCAGTAAACTCCCCTTTTATACTGAAACATACTATTTCACTGCGACCGAGTGAGAATGTCAAAATGTCCCTCGGCGCCTTATGACTATCAATTTGGTGCTGTACAGGGTGTACCGAGATGGCCATCGCAACCTTCTGACTGCAGGCTTGTCACTGCTTTTCAAATTCAACATCAAAACAGTGTCACAGATTTAAAAATATTGTATTTCACTATATAAGGTGAGTTTACTACCAAAATAAGTGTGATATTCAAGACTTGCCTGGGTGTAACAAGATGTCTGCTGCCACCTTCGTGTTCTGTCAGATTGGGAAAACTATTGGAATGCATAGCGGCCATGTTGGAATCCATGCACAATAAGCATTTTTTGTTCGCAATAGCACTTCCGTTGCATTTTCTGATGGGTAGCGGTATTCTGATAGAACACCAGCTTTAGATTGCAAAGAATGATGGTCAACAGTTGTTTCAAATTCTTATACAGTAGCTGTTTGCTGCCTGTATAAACCGACTGAAGGTGAACAGGGTGTAGTCTAAAATGTTAACACAGGTATTTTTACTTTAAAAACAGTTGATAATCTACAATTTAAGCCCCCTCTGTCCTAACTAGGATAAAGCCCTTTCCTTTCCTGGTGCTGAGCCCCATCCCTTGTTCATCTGTCGAATGCCAAGCCCAATTGAAGTCACAAAGTAAACATGCAACCAGATGGACATTGCATTAACAATCACCATTTTTAGTCTTTCTGTGGCGATTGTGAAGGGAGACAAAATTACAGACTGTTAGGCGCTAGAGCAGGGGTCTCAAACTTGTGGTCCTCCAGCTGTTGTGAAACTACAAGTCCCATCGTGCCTCTGCCTGTGGGAGTCATGCGTGTAACTGTCAGTCCTGCAATGCCTCATGGGATTTGTAGTTTCACAACAGCTGGAGGGCCGCCAGGTTGAGACCCCTGCACTAGAGAGACCAGTTCATGCTTAGTCAGCATTCATTAACACATGATCTGACACATCTCTCTTCTGCCACAATATAGGTCTGTTTGAGGACACTTGTGATGAGAGGTGTAACTGTAAAGCCCCTTTCACACTGAGGCACTTGTAAACTGCCAGTAAAACTCTGAGTGCTTTTGAAGAGCTTTCCATCAATTTCAATGGAGAGGGGCATTTTTTCACCACCCTGCCAGCGCACTGCCCCAGTGTGAAAGCATTCATTGATTTTAATGAGCTTTTCAGGTGCTTTTTTTTTTTTTTTTTTTTTTTTTTAGCATGAAAGCACATGAAAAGCGACTCAGTGTGAAAGAGGTCTTAGTGAGTTCTGCCAGCACAGAGCACTGGAATGTGAGGGCAGGGACCAGCATTTTTACTGAGATGATGGTATTTTATGGTATTTTATGGTATTTCTGTGACTTTGCAGCATAGTATAGAAAAAAAATAATCACTGTTGCCCTAAGGTTGTCCATCTCTATCGTAGTGTTTCATTTTTTTTCCACAGTACTGTCATTGCGCAACTGGTCCAATGGTAATTGGCCTGTCAGTTATGTTCTCTGTCTCAGGGCTGGAAGACCCCATAGTAGGAGAGGACACAAGGGTCTCCATCTCTGTAAGTCTGTTAATGCAGAAGATCAACATCATCCGTGATTTCTTGGAAGACCAGTTGAATGGACTAGAGTTGTGGCCAAAAGAGGCGAGTATGGGTTTTCTGCTCACTGTAATCAGCCTGTAGCTAAAATTTCAGTTTTGGGTAGAATGCTTATTTAAATGTAAATTAAATGTGGCCAAGATACAACAAGCAGTAAAAGTGCTTTAAATAAACATTGGCTGACCTCTGTAGCTGCAGGCACTGTGGAAAAGTTTATAGACAAAGTTTACAACATAGGGCGCTGAAATTGCAGCCTTCTCCTTGCTTTCCTTGGCACCCTGCCAGCATTCTAATGGGTAAAAGTCAGAGGTAACAAACACATTTCGGGGCCTCATTAGGCCACGTTCATCAGTCCTATAGAGACAAAGGAAAAAAGCTATATGTTAAACCTGACTGCATTCAAATAAGAATATTTTGCATTAGGTGCATTTTTGTTATTGCGCCTCATCTTCATAACCTTAGAGGGATGTGTTCTGTAGTCCTGCAGAGGAGAACTTTGGTAGGGCTGACAACACTACTTGGAATTTCAGTGTCACTGTGTTGTCAACTCAAACAGGACTGATGGAGCTCACTGAATTTTTGGAAGATCAACAGGGATTTTCTGTACTTGCATTGTTGGAAACAAAACATGGTGGAATGTGCAGTTGTTTTTTCCCTGTCATATCCAGCACTGGAGGTGGCTATTGTCCATCTTATAGATGCAGTGCTAGTTCTGAAGAGGGCTTACCACCTTGTGTAATTCTTCAAAAATTTGTCTGCTCTATGGTCACAGATTGGGGTACAGAAGGCACAAGGGAGGCCAAACTTTGTGAAAGCTATTGCCATCTGTTGTGTGTTCTCAGAAATTGACCAGCTCGCCGCCAAAATATAGAAAACCCAATGTTCCCTAATCCCAGCACACAAACTGATATTAAAGTAGAACTATGGGCAAAACATTTTCATTTTGGATGGAGTAAGGGAGGGTTATAACCTCTGCCAGTTTTTTTTTTTTTTTTATTCACCATCTGTCCCATTGCGGAGATTTCGCTTCACTTCCTGTCCCATAGCCAAACAGGAAATGAGAAGAAATCTCTGCAAATTAAAGGAATTTCTTGGGGACCCCCAGCTCACCAGGACTAGTGTCCCATTGGAAGATTTCCCATCTATTACTTTTTTGGGGTCCTCTTTTTACTTTCACATTCAATGATCATGGTAAACATGAAAAGAGGGTGAATCTCATTAACGGGGGAACAGACAGCAATACAAATTAACAGGGGCTCTAATCCCTCTCCACTCCATCCAAAACAAAGTTTTGCCTTTTAGGTATACTTCGAGGTTACAGCAACCACCTGCACTTTGTCAACTGGGTTGGTCTGCCGCCAAGGTTTTGAGGCACCCTGGAGTGCTGTTTGAGTTCTGGAGGGGGCCACATGCATTTGACCCAGTTTACCCAGGTTTTTTTTTTTTTTGCATTTTGCAGGGCCTGTGATGGGTGAACCGTAATGGGGGGCTCTGATGGGAAAATTCTGTAGTGATGGTGGACCCTGATGTGATTGGGAAATGGGAGGGACTCTGCCATGGGGGAGATGCTAACATGAAGGAGTCTAATGTGATGGAGGGACCTCTGATGTGATGAGGCCTCTGACATGAAGGGGAAACACTGATGTAATGGGAGTATCTCTGATGTGAAGGGGTGAAGTTTAGATTAGTAATTTCATCAAGGTGGGTTGTATGCATCACCCCAGGCTCAGGTTTTCCATTGATAACTAAAATTACTACATACTTTAAAAAAAAAAATCAATCTAGATTGCAGTGCTTTAAGATTTATCCATAATCTTAGGGCTCGTTCACATCATATTGATGCATTCAAGCATGCGCCTTCCCACATAGTGATTTTTGCAGCAGCCCATTAACTCCAAAATCATGATGAGGTACACGGACACATATGTGAGGGGGGTGCCATCTGCAGATGGCAGCGCGTTTCTGTAAAAATGCG
Organism: Lithobates clamitans; assembly: GCA_037952925.1. Classification (NCBI taxonomy): domain Eukaryota; kingdom Metazoa; phylum Chordata; class Amphibia; order Anura; family Ranidae; genus Lithobates; species Lithobates clamitans. The sequence continues at coordinate 1,625,074 of JBBGZY010001007.1, forward strand.
AGGGCATGGCCACAAAATGCAATCTGACACAGATTAGCAACAAATGTATACGTGCAAGCATTGGTCATACAATACAATGGTTTCTCTAGTCGCTGTAAAGTCTTCTTTTAGTGCACAGAAAGCCAAGTTTTTTTTTATTATTTTTTACTTAGAACTGAGAGCCAATAGTGCTGTATGTCGTTTTCCTATAGGATTAAAAATAGGACAATTGGGCAGTATCCTTATCGTGTCAGGAGCGGGAAAGCTGGTAAATGCTTTGTCCAGAACGCGCTTTAGAGAAATTGCACTGTTCATTTTCATATTACTTAATTTGATAGGGGTACAGATGTGGGGCAGACTCTTAACCCAACCCTCCCCATGGCCATTTACCTTTAGGGTTGTCTGGTATGAGGAAAGTGCTTGCTGCTTAAGGGGTCAAAGGTTAGAGACCAGTTGGTTTTCATGGCTGGGTTGGAGTTGCATAGTCGGTAAGGCTGAAAAAAAGACAATAGTCCATCCAGTTCAACCTGTGTAGGTGCATGCGTATCAGTGTCTATAATTTCCCATATCCCTGTATATTGTGTCCTTTTAGGATGTACATCTAAGACTTTTAAAAATGAAATGTGACCAAAGAAATCAAAAAAGCCTGCACTTAACGCCAAATCTTCCATCCTGCTTCATGTAAAACCATGGGATGATGGAACAGACATGGGAAAATTAGAAGAATGTGTTCGAAGTATTCAGCTGGATGGCTTGGTTTGGGGGTCATCCAAGCTGGTTCCTGTTGGGTACGGAATCAAGAAGCTGCAAATCCATTGTGTCGTGAAAGATGACAAAGTTGGCACAAATGTCCTAGAGGAGAAAATCACAGCATTTGAAGACTATGTACAGTCCATGGATGTTGCCGCTTTTAACAAGATCTAATTGCATACACAACACAACACTGCACTTCATTGGGCACTTAAAATAAAAACTTGCTGAGATTCCAAAAAAAAAAAATGAAATGTGGCGCTTTCTCAGTGATCGAAATTATGGTTAATTAAATCATAAAGTGTGATAACCAAATAGCTAAAAATGATAAATAAAGTGCTAGGTGCAAATAATCCTCAAGCCAGAAATAGATCAAAAATCTTCACAGTGCAAATTAATATAATACAATAATAATTAGTAATACATAAAATGAAAATGAAAGTGCAAAAAAAGTCCATAAAGTGCTTGGTGCAATCAATCTTCAGTGTACAGAAATAATTCATAAAGGGTCTCGGAAATCACAGTGCAGACCCGTAGGTCTTCTTTTTGAGGTGAGAGGCTGGGCACGCTGCACACACGGATGGTGCAGAACGATTGAGGAATTTTCTATATGGGTCTGCACTGTAATTGCTGACACCCTTTATGAATTATTTCTGTGCACTGAAGATTGATTGCACCAAGCCCTTTATGGACTTTTTTGCACTTTAAGTTATATTTGATGTATTACTGATTTATTATATTAATTTGCACTGTGAAGATTTTTGATCTATTTCTGTATCGAGGATTATTTGCACCTAGCACTTTGTCATTTTTAGCTATTTGGTTCTCACACTTTATGATTTAATTTGCCATAATTTTGATCACTGAGGAAGTGCCACATTCATTCATTTTTTATTTATCACTGTGGGAACATATTTCGTGTTGGCAGCTACTCACTATTTATCAGTTATTGGCTTGCGCATTAGTGTATTCTCCTACTATAAAAATATCCATACTCTTCGCAGCCACCATCAGTTGTGGGAGAGTTCCACATCCCTATTGCCCTAACAGTAAAGAACCCTCTACGTAGTTTAAGGTTAAAACACTTCTCCTCCAGTCTCATTGTGTGCCCCAAGTCTTTTTACACTCCCTAGGACTGAATAGTTTATTTCCTATGCTGAGATCCCCATTGAGATATTTGTAGATTGTCATCATGTCCCCTCTCAAGCATCTCATCTCCAGCGAGAATAAATTTGGTGTTTGCAGCCATTCCTCGTAATTGAGGTCCTCCAGTCCCCTTATTAGTTTTATTGCCCTTCTTTGGACTCTCTAGCTTCAGCACATCCCTACGAAGGACTGGTATCCAGAACTGGACAGAACTCCAGATGAGGCCTAACCAGAGTTTTATAAAGTGGCAGAATCTTAGTTTTGTCCCTGGAGCATATCCTTTTTTTTTTTTTTTTCTTTTTTTTAATGCATGCTAATATTCTGCCTGCTTTGGTAGCTGCAGCTTGGCACTGCATGCTGTTGCTCAATCTGTCATATCGCACCCCTAGATCCTTCTCCATCCTCGCTTCTCCCAGCTGTTCTCCACCTAGTGAATATTTTTAATTTTGTTTTTTGACCCCAAGTACATTACTTTACATTTCTCCACATTAAACCCCGTTTGTCATTTGTCTGCCCGCTCTATTATATTCAGGTCTTTCTGCAAAATTTCCTGATGAGTTTATTACTCTGCTTATCTATGTGTCATCTGAAAAAACTGAGACTGAACCAGTTACCCCATACTCTATATTATTTATGAATATGTTGAATAGAATTGGTCCCAAGACAGAACCTTAGGGTACCCCACTCGCCACTCCAGACCAGTCTGAAGTACATGTTATTTATCACTACGCTTTTGACCCCTGTAACCAGTTTTTTTTACCCAAGCACAAACACTGTGATCCAAGCATACAAATCTCTGCTTGTAAATTAAGCGTTTATGGGGGACTGTAGCAAATGCTTTTGCAGGGTCTAGATACACCACATCCACAGGCACTTCTGTTGCATTTTCTGATGGGTAGCGGTATTCTGATAGAACACCAGCTTTAGATTGCAAAGAATGATGGTCAACAGTTGTTTCAAATTCTTATACAGTAGCTGTTTGCTGCCTTTATAAACCGACTGAAGGTGAACAGGGTGTAGTCTAAAATGTTAACACAGGTATTTTTACTTTAAAAACAGTTGATAATCTACAATTTAAGCCCCCTCTGTCCTAACTAGGATAAAGCCCTTTCCTGGTGCTGAGCCCCACCCCTTGTTCATCTGTCGAATGCCAAGCCCAATTGAAGTCACAAAGTAAACATGCAATCAGATGGACATTGCATTAACAATCACCATTTTTAGTCTTTCTGTGGCGATTGTGAAGGGAGACAAAATTACAGACTGTTAGGCACTAGAGCAGGGGTCTCAAACTTGTGGTCCTCCAGCTGTTGTGAAACTACAAGTCCCATCGTGCCTCTGCCTGTGGGAGTCATGCGTGTAACTGTCAGTCCTGCAATGCCTCATGGGATTTGTAGTTTCACAACAGCTGGAGGGCCGCCAGGTTGAGACCCCTGCACTAGAGAGACCAGTTCATGCTTAGTCAGCATTCATTAACACATGATCTGACACATCTCTCTTCTGCCACAATATAGGTCTGTTTGAGGACACTTGTGATGAGAGGTGTAACTGTAAAGCCCCTTTCACACTGAGGCACTTGTAAACTGCCAGTAAAACTCTGAGTGCTTTTGAAGAGCTTTCCATCAATTTCAATGGAGAGGGGCATTTTTTCACCACCCTGCCAGCGCACTGCCCCAGTGTGAAAGCATTCATTGATTTTAATGAGCTTTTCAGGTGCTTTTTTTTTTTTTTTTTTTTTTTTAGCATGAAAGCACATGAAAAGCGACTCAGTGTGAAAGAGGTCTTAGTGAGTTCTGCCAGCACAGAGCACTGGAATGTGAGGGCAGGGACCAGCATTTTTACTGAGATGATGGTATTTTATGGTATTTCTGTGACTTTGCAGCATAGTATAGAAAAAAAATAATCACTGTTGCCCTAAGGTTGTCCATCTCTATCGTAGTGTTTCATTTTTTTTCCACAGTACTGTCATTGCGCAACTGGTCCAATGGTAATTGGCCTGTCAGTTATGTTCTCTGTCTCAGGGCTGGAAGACCCCATAGTAGGAGAGGACACAAGGGTCTCCATCTCTGTAAGTCTGTTAATGCAGAAGATCAACATCATCCGTGATTTCTTGGAAGACCAGTTGAATGGACTAGAGTTGTGGCCAAAAGAGGCGAGTATGGGTTTTCTGCTCACTGTAATCAGCCTGTAGCTAAAATTTCAGTTTTGGGTAGAATGCTTATTTAAATGTAAATTAAATGTGGCCAAGATACAACAAGCAGTAAAAGTGCTTTAAATAAACATTGGCTGACCTCTGTAGCTGCAGGCACTGTGGAAAAGTTTATAGACAAAGTTTACAACATAGGGCGCTGAAATTGCAGCCTTCTCCTTGCTTTCCTTGGCACCCTGCCAGCATTCTAATGGGTAAAAGTCAGAGGTAACAAACACATTTCGGGGCCTCATTAGGCCACGTTCATCAGTCCTATAGAGACAAAGGAAAAAAAGCTATATGTTAAACCTGACTGCATTCAAATAAGAATATTTTGCATTAGGTGCATTTTTGTTATTGCGCCTCATCTTCATAACCTTAGAGGGATGTGTTCTGTAGTCCTGCAGAGGAGAACTTTGGTAGGGCTGACAACACTACTTGGAATTTCAGTGTCACTGTGTTGTCAACTCAAACAGGACTGATGGAGCTCACTGAATTTTTGGAAGATCAACAGGGATTTTCTGTACTTGCATTGTTGGAAACAAAACATGGTGGAATGTGCAGTTGTTTTTTCCCTGTCATATCCAGCACTGGAGGTGGCTATTGTCCATCTTATAGATGCAGTGCTAGTTCTGAAGAGGGCTTACCACCTTGTGTAATTCTTCAAAAATTTGTCTGCTCTATGGTCACAGATTGGGGTACAGAAGGCACAAGGGAGGCCAAACTTTGTGAAAGCTATTGCCATCTGTTGTGTGTCCTCAGAAATTGACCAGCTCGCCGCCAAAATATAGAAAACCCAATGTTCCCTAATCCCAGCACACAAACTGATATTAAAGTAGAACTATGGGCAAAACATTTTCATTTTGGATGGAGTAAGGGAGGGTTATAACCTCTGCCAGTTTTTTTTTTTTTTTATTCACCATCTGTCCCATTGCGGAGATTTCGCTTCACTTCCTGTCCCATAGCCAAACAGGAAATGAGAAGAAATCTCTGCAAATTAAAGGAATTTCTTGGGGACCCCCAGCTCACCAGGACTAGTGTCCCATTGGAAGATTTCCCATCTATTACTTTTTTGGGGTCCTCTTTTTACTTTCACATTCAATGATCATGGTAAACATGAAAAGAGGGTGAATCTCATTAACGGGGGAACAGACAGCAATACAAATTAACAGGGGCTCTAATCCCTCTCCACTCCATCCAAAACAAAGTTTTGCCTTTTAGTTATACTTCGAGGTTACAGCAACCACCTGCACTTTGTCAACTGGGTTGGTCTGCCGCCAAGGTTTTGAGGCACCCTGGAGTGCTGTTTGAGTTCTGGAGGGGGCCACATGCATTTGACCCAGTTTACCCAGGTTTTTTTTTTTTTTGCATTTTGCAGGGCCTGTGATGGGTGAACCGTAATGGGGGGGCTCTGATGGGAAAATTCTGTAGTGATGGTGGACCCTGATGTGATTGGGAAATGGGAGGGACTCTGCCATGGGGGAGATGCTAACATGAAGGAGTCTAATGTGATGGAGGGACCTCTGATGTGATGAGGCCTCTGACATGAAGGGGAAACACTGATGTAATGGGAGTATCTCTGATGTGAAGGGGTGAAGTTTAGATTAGTAATTTCATCAAGGTGGGTTGTATGCATCACCTCAGGCTCAGGTTTTCCATTGATAACTAAAATTACTACATACTTTAAAAAAAAAAAATCAATCTAGATTGCAGTGCTTTAAGATTTATCCATAATCTTAGGGCTCGTTCACATCATATTGATGCATTCAAGCATGCGCCTTCCCACATAGTGATTTTTGCAGCAGCCCATTAACTCCAAAATCATGATGAGGTACACGGACACATATGTGAGGGGGGTGCCATCTGCAGATGGCAGCGCGTTTCTGTAAAAATGCGAGGGCATGGCCACAAAATGCAATCTGACACAGATTAGCAACAAATGTATACGTGCAAGCATTGGTCATACAATACAATGGTTTCTCTAGTCGCTGTAAAGTCTTCTTTTAGTGCACAGAAAGCCAAGTTTTTTTTTATTATTTTTTACTTAGAACTGAGAGCCAATAGTGCTGTATGTCGTTTTCCTATAGGATTAAAAATAGGACAATTGGGCAGTATCCTTATCGTGTCAGGAGCGGGAAAGCTGGTAAATGCTTTGTCCAGAACGCGCTTTAGAGAAATTGCACTGTTCATTTTCATATTACTTAATTTGATAGGGGTACAGATGTGGGGCAGACTCTTAACCCAACCCTCCCCATGGCCATTTACCTTTAGGGTTGTCTGGTATGAGGAAAGTGCTTGCTGCTTAAGGGGTTAAAGGTTAGAGACCAGTTGGTTTTCATGGCTGGGTTGGAGTTGCATAGTCGGTAAGGCTGAAAAAAAGACAATAGTCCATCCAGTTCAACCTGTGTAGGTGCATGCGTATCAGTGTCTATAATTTCCCATATCCCTGTATATTGTGTCCTTTTAGGATGTACATCTAAGACTTTTAAAAATGAAATGTGACCAAAGAAATCAAAAAAGCCTGCACTTAACGCCAAATCTTCCATCCTGCTTCATGTAAAACCATGGGATGATGGAACAGACATGGGAAAATTAGAAGAATGTGTTCGAAGTATTCAGCTGGATGGCTTGGTTTGGGGGTCATCCAAGCTGGTTCCTGTTGGGTACGGAATCAAGAAGCTGCAAATCCATTGTGTCGTGAAAGATGACAAAGTTGGCACAAATGTCCTAGAGGAGAAAATCACAGCATTTGAAGACTATGTACAGTCCATGGATGTTGCCGCTTTTAACAAGATCTAATTGCATACACAACACAACACTGCACTTCATTGGGCACTTAAAATAAAAACTTGCTGAGATTCCAAAAAAAAAAAATGAAATGTGGCGCTTTCTCAGTGATCGAAATTATGGTTAATTAAATCATAAAGTGTGATAACCAAATAGCTAAAAATGATAAATAAAGTGCTAGGTGCAAATAATCCTCAATCCAGAAATAGATCAAAAATCTTCACAGTGCAAATTAATATAATACAATAATAATTAGTAATACATAAAATGAAAATGAAAGTGCAAAAAAAGTCCATAAAGTGCTTGGTGCAATCAATCTTCAGTGTACAGAAATAATTCATAAAGGGTCTCGGAAATCACAGTGCAGACCCGTAGGTCTTCTTTTTGAGGTGAGAGGCTGGGCACGCTGCACACACGGATGGTGCAGAACGATTGAGGAATTTTCTATATGGGTCTGCACTGTAATTGCTGACACCCTTTATGAATTATTTCTGTGCACTGAAGATTGATTGCACCAAGCCCTTTATGGACTTTTTTGCACTTTAAGTTATATTTGATGTATTACTGATTTATTATATTAATTTGCACTGTGAAGATTTTTGATCTATTTCTGTATCGAGGATTATTTGCACCTAGCACTTTGTCATTTTTAGCTATTTGGTTCTCACACTTTATGATTTAATTTGCCATAATTTTGATCACTGAGGAAGTGCCACATTCATTCATTTTTTATTTATCACTGTGGGAACATATTTCGTGTTGGCAGCTACTCACTATTTATCAGTTATTGGCTTGCGCATTAGTGTATTCTCCTACTATAAAAATATCCATACTCTTCGCAGCCACCATCAGTTGTGGGAGAGTTCCACATCCCTATTGCCCTAACAGTAAAGAACCCTCTACGTAGTTTAAGGTTAAAACACTTCTCCTCCAGTCTCATTGTGTGCCCCAAGTCTTTTTACACTCCCTAGGACTGAATAGTTTATTTCCTATGCTGAGATCCCCATTGAGATATTTGTAGATTGTCATCATGTCCCCTCTCAAGCATCTCATCTCCAGCGAGAATAAATTTGGTGTTTGCAGCCATTCCTCGTAATTGAGGTCCTCCAGTCCCCTTATTAGTTTTATTGCCCTTCTTTGGACTCTCTAGCTTCAGCACATCCCTACGAAGGACTGGTATCCAGAACTGGACAGAACTCCAGATGAGGCCTAACCAGAGTTTTATAAAGTGGCAGAATCTTAGTTTTGTCCCTGGAGCATATCCTTTTTTTTTTTTTTTTCTTTTTTTTAATGCATGCTAATATTCTGCCTGCTTTGGTAGCTGCAGCTTGGCACTGCATGCTGTTGCTCAATCTGTCATATCGCACCCCTAGATCCTTCTCCATCCTCGCTTCTCCCAGCTGTTCTCCACCTAGTGAATATTTTTAATTTTGTTTTTTGACCCCAAGTACATTACTTTACATTTCTCCACATTAAACCCCGTTTGTCATTTGTCTGCCCACTCTATTATATTCAGGTCTTTCTGCAAAATTTCCTGATGAGTTTATTACTCTGCTTATCTATGTGTCATCTGAAAAAACTGAGACTGAACCAGTTACCCCATACTCTATATTATTTATGAATATGTTGAATAGAATTGGTCCCAAGACAGAACCTTAGGGTACCCCACTCGCCACTCCAGACCAGTCTGAAGTACATGTTATTTATCACTACGCTTTTGACCCCTGTAACCAGTTTTTTTTACCCAAGCACAAACACTGTGATCCAAGCATACAAATCTCTGCTTGTAAATTAAGCGTTTATGGGGGACTGTAGCAAATGCTTTTGCAGGGTCTAGATACACCACATCCACAGGCCTTCCCCTATCTAGATTCACTTCCTTGTAGAATGTTAGCAGATTGGTCTGGCAGGAACGTCCTCTCGTAAACCCATGCTGATTGCCAATAATGATATTCTTCTCAGTAAAACTTTGGATATAGTCCCTAATCATCCCCTCCAATAATTTACCCACTATTGATATTAGGCTGACTGGCCTAGAATTCCCAGGAATACAGTTGTGCTCATAAGTTTACATACCCTGGCAGAATTTATGATTTCTTGGCCACTTTTCAGAGAATATGAATGAGAACACAAAAACAATTTTCACTCATGGTTGGTGTTTGGCTGATGCTATTTATTATCAATCAACTGTGTACTTTTTAAATCATGACAACAGAAACTAGCCAAATGACCCGGATCAAAAGTTTACATACCCCAGTTCTTAATACCGTGTATTGCCCCCTTTAAAATCAATGACAGCTTGAAGTTTTTTAGTGGTATTTGTGGATGAGGCTCTTTATCTTAGATGGTAAAGCTGCCCATTCCTCTTGGCAAAAAGCCTCCAGTTCCTGTAAATTCTTGGGCTGTCTTGCATGAACTGCACGGTTTGAGAGCTCCCCAGAGTGACTCAATGATATTGAGGTCAGGAGACTGAGATGGCCACTCCAGAATCTTCACTTTATTCTGCTGTAGCCAATGACAGGTTGACCTGGCCTTGTGCTTTTTGATCATTGTCATGTTGGAATGTCCAGGTACGTCCCATGCGCAGCTTCCTGGCTGATTGAATGCAAATGTTCCTCCAATATTTTTTGATAACATACTGCATTCAACTTGCCATCAATTTTGACCAAATTTCCTGTGGCTTTGTAGCTCACACATCCTCCAAAACATCAGCATTCCACCTCTGTGTTTCACAGTAGGAATGGTGTACCCTTCATCATAGACCTTGTTGACTCTCTCTCCAAATGTAGTGTTTATGGTTGTGGCCAAAAAACTTAATTTTGGTCTCATCACTCCAAATGACTTTGTGCCAGAAGGTCTGAGGCTTGTCTCTGTGCTGTTTGGCAAATTGTAAGCAGGATACTTTGTGGGATTTGCATAGTAATGGCTTTCTTCTGGCGACTCAACATGCAGCCCATCTTTAAGTGCCTCCTTATTGTGCATCTTGAAACAGCCACACCACATGTTTTCAGAGAGTCCTGTATTTCATCTGAAGCAGTTTGTGGGTTTTTCTTTACATCCCAAACAATTTTCCTGGCAGCTGTGGCTGAAATTTTAGTTGGTCTACCTGACCGTGGTTTGGTTTCAACAGAACCCCTCGTTTTCCACTTCTTGATTAGAGTTTGAACACTGTTAATTGGCATTCTCAATTCCTTGAATATCTTTTTATATCCCTTTCCTGTTTTATACCATTCAACAACCTTTTCCCGCAGATCATTTGACAAATCTTTTGCTTTCCCCATGACTCAGAATCCAGAAACATCAGTGCAGCACTGGATGAAAGATGCAAGAGTCTGTCAGGAGTCCAGAAACTTATTGACCTTTTTATACACACTAATTACAAGCAAACCGATCACAGGTGAGGATGGTTGCCTTTAAAAGCCATTCAATCCCCTTTTGTGTCAACTTGTGTGCATGTTATCAGGCCAAAATCACCAGGGTATGTAAACTTTTGATCAGGGTCATTTAGGTAGTTTCTGTTATCATAATTTAAAAAGAGTAAACACAGTTGGTTGATAAATGGCTTCAGCCAAACACCAACCATGAGTGAAAAATGTTTTAGTGTTCTCATTCATATTCTCTGAAAAATGGCCAAGAAATCATAAATTCTGCCAGGGTATGTAAACTTATGAGCACAACTGTGTGTCTCTGCCTTCACGTTGGCTTTTCTCCAATCAGCTGGTACCAATCCTGTCATTTTGCTGTCCACAAAGATCAGGAATAATGGCCTGGCTATAACTTGACTGAGTTCTCTGAGGACTCTTGGGTGTAAGCCATCTGTTCCCGGTGACTTATTTGTGTTAAGTTTATTAAGTCTTTCATTGACTATGGCCTCTGTTAGCCATGTGATTATGTCAGGGGTTATTACATAGTAGGTGAGGTTGAAAAGACTCAAGTCCAACCTATGGTTGTGCCACTAACTACAGTTGCTGTCAGTAAACCCTTTTTCTTGCGTAAAAACTGTGGAGAAGAAGGCATTTAGTAAGTTTCCTCTGTCATCTGTAACCATCCTCCCATCCTCATTTTTTTTAAGTGTACAATGTGCTCTTAATTTTGTCTTTTTACTGTTAATATATCTGAAAAATGTTGGTTATTTTTACTCTCCCAATATGTGTCTCTCGTAATCCTTTTTAGCTGTCCTGATTGCGATTTTACATTTCTTGTTGCATCCCTTGTAGTGCTGGAATGCTGATGGTGACCCATTCCCTTTATATTTTTTTAAAGGCCATACTTTTCTCCAGGGGTGTAACTAGAAATAGCAGGGCCCCATAGCAAAATATTGTATTGGGCCCCCCTGCAAACAGCCCCCCCCCCCACAGCTGCCCTAGTGTCAATGCAGCGTGAGCTGTGCCACATACTGTGTGACCTGTGCACAATACAGCATGACCTGTGCACAATACAGCGTGACCTGTGCACAATACAGCGTGACCTGTGCACAATACAGCGTGACCTGTGCCCTATACAGCGTGACCTGTGCCCCATGCAGCGTGACCTGTGCCCCATGCCCCATGCAGCGTGACCTGTGAACCATACAGCGTGACCTGTGCCCCATACAGCGTGACCTGTGCCCCATACAGCGTGACCTGTGCCCCATACAGCCTGGTCTGCCTGTGCCCCATACAGCGTGACCTGTGTCCCATACAGCCTGGTCTGCCTGTGCCCCATACAGCCTCACCTATGCAGAGGAAGAGGCAAGCCACCCGGATCAGCAGAGAGTGGGATTGCCCGCTGTAATAGCTTTCATTTGAATTTCCCGTCTTCCCGGGGCTCATCGTCACATAGCCCCACCTCTTGGCCTGACGCCTTTGATGACGTCACATGTCCTGCATTGGATCGGCGTTCTGTCTATCAAAGGCGCCGGGCCAAGAGGTGGAGCTATGTGACGTGAGCCCCGGGAACACTGGAAGTTCTAATGAAAGCTCTTACATCGGGCAATTCAGCTCTCTGCTGATACGGACAGCTCGCCTCTTTCTCTCCTCTCTTCCCCCTGGCTGGGAGACTGTGCCGTCGGTGTTCTCATCCTCACTGGGCCCCACTCGACTGCGGGCCACATAGTGCCCGCATGAGTCACTATGGTGGTAGTTGCGCCCCTGCTTTTCTCCTTGAGGCTACTCACATTACGGTTTAACCACCGAGGTTAAATCTTCGCTCTTCTATTTTTATTGCCCATTGGAATGCACTGTTTTGATACCTTTTTGTTTAATATGCTCCTAAAGCATTCCCATTTCTGTTCAATTTTCAATTTTTTTTTTTCCCAGAATTTTCCTAGAATTTGGTCCCAATTGATGTCATGTAGCAATGACTGTAGTTCAGGAAAATTGGCTCATTTGAAATTTTAGTTATATATATTTTTTTGTACTACCCATATGCCTCCTTTTCCTGTGATTTTATGCTAAACGTGATCATCCTATGATCACTAGATCCCAAGTTGTCGCAAACCTCCACATCTGAGATCAGCCTTAGATCGTTCGTAATTAATAGATCTAACAGGGCATTCTTTCTAATGGGAATCCACCAATTGGGACATGAAGTTGTCCTGTAAAACACTCATGAAGTGATGGGCCTTTAGTGATAGAGCTGTTCCCTCTGCCCAGTCGATATCAGGATAATTGAAGTTCCCCATTATGATTACATTTTCATGTTTCCCTGCCATTTCTAACTGATAGTAATTCCAGCTCCTCCTTCTCCTTCATGTTGGGTGGTCTATAGCATACCCCCACTATTAATTTCCCTCTTGCTTCCTCTTTGAAGCTCTACCCATACTGATTCCACTCCCCCCCCCCCCCCCATAATGTCACTTCTCTCTACCACCCTCACGTTTGACATATATCAAAAAAGAGTTGAAAAGGGTTTGGGACTTTGAATGAAGCGTCAAATTCACTCTGGTGTGTCGTTGCTCACTTCAGTTCACTACATGATTAACCTTGGATCCCAGGACCCTATGAACTGATCACTGTCTAATTGGTAATTAGAATTCACCTCTAGTTGCACTGCACTGTTTGTTTTATTCAACCTTTCTTGGTGAGGCGTTTATATCCTCATCACTTTTCACTTCTTACACCTTTCTATTCAACCTCTTCTGGTGATGCGTTTATATCCTCATCACTTTTCACTTCTGACACCTTGGCTACCACCAATACTTTTTAGTACTTCAATCCCCCTGTTCTTTACTGAGCACAGGACACCTTGTACATGTCATACTATAACTATAACTATATAAAAAAAAATACATACTCGCATACATACTTTCAGAAGTCCTTCATTGATGGTCTCAGCACCTATGGTCACCCTGACTATTTCAACTAATTGAAATCTGTCTCCCCTGGATTTTCTTGCTGGACAGCAGGCCGCTCACACCACCTCAGCTCCCGTTGGAGATGCCCCCCTTTGGGGGTCCCCGATCTACAGTGCCACACTTATTTTTATTATATAGTCAACCTTGTAAGTATGTTAGAGAGTGGGTTTTTATACTTGGTTTGATTTTATTTTATTCTTTATGATATTTCTTTTTTCCTTGGGTAGGATCAGACCATACAGCAAGTCCTTCTATTATATTTTATTGAACTCTTGCGCATGCTCCTGAAGAGTGAATCAATCCACGAAATGCATAGAGCTATTATATGCCATGTCCCTATGATTTAATTAATATCTGTCAGTATGTATATTTTTTGATATTAATCGTTTCTAATCATGTGGCAACCTGTCTACATTGTATGTATAGATATAAATTTTTATTAATTGTACCAGTTATTATAATTGTATTGGATATACACCTAGTCATGATTATGCGTTTGTATGTTGATTTATAAAATAAACTGAATTCTTTATACCTACGTGCTTCATTCAAAGTCCCAAACCCCTTTCCCATCTTTTATTTGACGTATAGATGGGGATGTTGGCAATTGACCTTACCAGCCTCATATAAAGTCCCAACTGTTCTCCTTTTTTCTTACGTTTGACATATAAACACACCCCTCCCCTCCCCCCCCCTCTTCTACCTTCCCTGTCCTTTCGATACAAGGAATAACCTTGTATATTGGCCAGCCAATCGTGTGAGCTGTCAAACCAAGTTTCAGTTATTTCCACAAAGTCTAAGTCCTCGTGTAATAGCAGCTCCAGATCCACTATTTTGTTAGCTAGACACCTAGCATTTGTGTATACTCAGTGTTCTATGAGTGCATATTGTTTTCCCCCATTTGTTTCTCCTGTCTTTGTGTTTTGAATTGCCCACTCACTTACCCCGGGATTAGTTGTTATGGGTGTATTGTCACTGCTATTACTACTGCTGACCCTCCTATCACCCTCTGTCACCTGCTCCCTGTCGGCTATCGCTTTGTGTGATTCCCCCCCCCCCCCCCACACATACCTAGTTTAATAGCCCCTCCAGCTTTGTGGCCATCTTGCTTCCCAATTAGAGCTGTACCATCCCCATTAAGGTGCAGTCCGTCCTTACTAAAGAGCCGGTAACCGACTGAGAAGTCCGCCCAGTTGTTCAGGAACTCAAACCCCTCTTTCCTGCACCAGTTCCTCAGCCATTTGTTCAGTTCCCTGAGCTCCTGCTGCCCCTCTAGTGTGGCTTGAGGTACAGGTAGTATTTCAGAAAAAAACTACCTTGGAGGTCCTTTTCCTCAATCTATTCTCCAAGTCCCTGAATCCTTTTTTTTTTTCCTCTTAGGACTCTCCACCTTCCTGTCACTTGGTCATTGGTACCAACGTGTATCATGACCGCTGGGTCCTCCCCAGCCCCTCCCAATCTGTCCACTCGATATGTGATGTGAACCCGAGCGCCCGGTAAACAACACTGTTCGGCAACCCAGGTCTTTCTGACAGATTGCCCTCTCTGTCCTCCTAATAGTCTCCCACTACCAGCACTTGTCTGGCCTTACCTGTCACCACTCCCCTCACTGGAGCTGTCACTCTCCTGGCAGCTAAGGGAGGGTGCCTGCTCCATCACTGCCACCCCTGAGCTTATATCCCCATCATGCATTTTGGTATATTTATTTGGGTGTACCAACTCAGGACTGGCCTCCCTAACAACACTCTTCCCTCTACCTCTCCTCCTTTCTGTTATCCAGCTACCTACCTCTGGTTCCTGTGCTTCTATCTCTCCAACCTCCTCTAAGCTGGCCCCCACCAGCACCTGCTGGGTAATGTCCAAGCTCCTCTCCAGGTTGCTAATGCTTCTCAGTGTTGCTACTTGATTCTCCAAAACCAGGTTCTGGGCTTCCAGAGAAACAACTTTCTCACATCTCGCACAGCAGTATGTGCCCTGGATTGGTTCATCCAGGAACGCATACATGGCGCAGGATGTGCACTGAGTGGCATCACCAATCCTGTTGGACATTTTAACCTCTTCTATTGGGGAAATTGAGTAGACTACCGTATATACTCGAGTATAAGTCGTTCCGAGTATAAGTCGAGGCCCTAATTTACCACAAAAAAAATGGGAAAAACTTATTGACCCGAGTATAAGACGAGGGTGAGAAATGCACAGCTACTGTAAGTGGAAAAGAGGGTCAACAATGCCCATTTGCAGCATCACTGTGCCCATTTGCATGCCTCACTGTGCCCATTTGCAGCCATAGGTCCCCTGAACTTCAAACTCGTTAGTTAAGGGTTCCTAGATGCCCCCTAGCTGCAGCCAAAATTTGGGGTCTCTGAACCCAAAGGGTCCCGAAATGACCTTGCTGCAGATGGACACAGTTGACCGAATTTGGGGCCCCATATCTCGGGGCCACTTAGTGCTAAGAACCCCAAATTTAGTGTGCAAACCCAGTGGAACTAGCACCATAAAATTTCAAAAGCTGGTGTTTCTAGCACCAAGTGGCCCCGAGATACAGGGCCCCAAATTTCAGTTCAGAAAATGTCAAGCACTTTATGCAGCAGAGAATGACATTTTCCGAACCAATTTTGGGGCCCGGTATCTCTTGGCCACTTGGTGCTAGTAACTTCAGCTTTGGATATGTTGTGGGAACAGTTCCACTGGGTTTGCACACCAAATTTGGTGTTCCTAGCACCAAGTGGCCCTGAGATATGGGGCCCCAAACTCGGTTCAGAAAATGTCAAGCACTTTTCTGCAGCAGAGAATGACATTTTCCGAACCGATTTTGGGGCCCCGTATCTCGGGGCCACTTAGAGCTAGGAACTTCAGCTTTGGATATGTTATGGGACCAGTTCCACTGGGTTTGCACACCAAATTGCATTTGTGCATTTCAAAAGCCAGTATAAAGGAATGGTAATGTTTTTTTTTTGTTTTTTTTATATAGTTCTCCTTTTAAGGGGGTGTGTCCTATGCCTACATAATTTTGCTAAGCGGTGTTCCTTGTTCCTATCCCAAAGTTGGGAGGTTTGGCAAAAGCATGTATTGTAGAGATGTGTTTTTTAACCTGTAATACCTGTGGCGATTTGTCTATCTCCTAGATCAGTGGTTGCCAACTTGTTCCATAATGTTCAATATATGTAATGTTTGGGAGGGCTGTCAGAAACTGCGGACCTAAAGGCCTCGTGCACACAGGACTTTTTTTTTTTTTAATTCAATTCCTTTTTATTCTTAATAATCATTAAAAAACAACGAGAAAAAAAGAGTATACAGTAGACACCGTGTTACAGCAAAAACAATAAATAAGCGACATTATAGCAACTTTCACTTTGCCTCACAATGTTAGTCCCATACACTTATGTTAATACGCAGGCTTACATTTTCTCCCTTTTTTCCTAGCCCCAACCCTGCCCTCCCCTTCCCTCGCTCCCCCCCCCTCCCCCCATTATTCATGCCTCTCACTGGTATTGTTAACACTGAGCCTTATTTAATTTTGATTCCACCTGCATCGTTGCAGAGTTTGCCTAATTTCTTTGAATCCAAGCTCCGTGGGGCTTTATTCCCTCTTCTCGTAAATGCCGTTCCCCGTTCCTATGATAAATTCAAAAGGAGATGTCGGGTACTCATCTCCTGCAGCCAGGGTCTCCATATCTTGATGAATTTATTATGGCTACCTTTTCTAGTGTATATAGTCCTTTCTGTCCAAACCAAGGAGTTCATGGTCCTGAGCCATTCCTCCGGGGTTGGGGGTATTGCTGAGAGCCAAGATTGCGCTATCAACTTTCTTGCCTGGTACAGACACCTTACTATAGCGGTAATTGTGTTGGAATTCCCCATATTTCCCCTTATCAGCCCCAAAATACACACCCTTGCTTTTAGCTCTATTTTGACTTTGAACCTAGAATTTATAATTTTTACGACTTCGGGCCAGTATCTTACTAGTTTTGGGCATCTCCACATCATATGGATGAGATCTCCTGTCCCTGAGCATCTACGACACTTATCATTCGGTCTGCGGCCAAACCTAAATAACCTCTTAGGAGTGTAGTACACTCTGTACAGCAGGAAGAGATGCGAGGCCCTCTGTGACGGAGAGACGGACACCATGGGGCCGTATTCCAGGATTCTTTTCCACTGGTTGTCCGTCAGCTCCCCCACTTCTGCCTCCCATCTCTCCCTGGGGCCCGAGATCGTTTGTGAGGTTATCATTTTATCCACTAACTGCGCATATACGTCTGTGATCAAGCCTTTAGTGGTTTTTGCTTTAACTATTTTATTAAGGAGTGGTGCTTTGCACCACTCCATAGGGCAGGTCCTGAATTGCGTACCTAATGCGTGCCTGATTTGCAGGTAACTGTAAAAGGTGTTATACGGGACACCATATTCTGATCTCAACTCTGAAAAAGATTTCAGATTGTTGTCTCTAAACAGATGGGCTAATCTGGATATACCGTGGCGCTCCCACACAACATTCTTTTCTACAGTTAATAACTCCCGCACAGATTTATTGTGTCATATAGGTGAGAGCTCAGTGATACCCTTGTACCCCATGGTCCTCTTAGCTATCTGCCAAGCTTTAGTTACTAATTTATACGTTGGCAACTTTTGCTGAAGCGAGCCTGCTTCTAATGCTTCCGCTAGTGATTTATGCAAGCTACCCTCTAACATAATTTTATCGCTGGCATGCATCACTCACGGGGACTCACATCCCCCAATATGTTGTAATTGGGCGGCCAAGTAATAGCTGTAAGGGTGGGGAACCATCATTCCCCCCTTGCACACAGGACTTGATTTTTAACTCTCCTAGAAGCCAGCAAAAAACACCTGATGCTTGTAAAAGTGTTTTAATTAGAGGTTGACTGATATAGGTTTTTCTCTGGCCAATGCAGATATTTAGAAATTGGGGTAGCCAATATTTTTTATTTTTTTTTTGTATTTTTTTTTTCCTTCATCTCATAAACTTTCCCACTCCACTCCCCCCCACTTGCTCCTGTCACTCTACCATACACTTGATGTCCTCAGTACAGATGGCACTTGTAAGTTTTACTGATATAGTGTAACTGTGTGAAACTGACATGTAACAAATGCAGAGACAAGCTGTCAAAATTCAGCGGTGATGTCGGGTGGGACCCAGCAGCTATCAAACATCAGCCAATGATTGGGCTGCTTAAGGGGGCAGGGCCACATACACGTAGCGGCCCACCCAGATCCCATCCCATTGGCTGGTGTTTGGTAGCGGCTGGGTCCTGCCCACCCCCAACATCAACGCTCAATTCTGACAGCTGGTCTCTCTCTGCATTCAGTTACATTACATGACAGTGTCACAAACTTCACACAGCGTGCTGCGCTGCTCTGCCAATGGAGTGTGGGGAAGGTAGGAGGAACAGGCACGGTGCAGTCAGTGTTGAGTATTGGCCTAATTTGCATATTAATCGGCCGATGCTGATTTCTGAAAGGCCGAATACCAGCTGGCTGATATATCGGTCGACCTCTAGTCTTAACGCTTTTGCACGCATTAAGCGCTTGGGAGTTTAGTCATTTCATTGGGAATAATTTATTCTGATCTGTGAAATGCATTAACGCTAGGCGTGTTAAAGCGGGGGTCTACCTATCTATCGTTTTTTTTTTTTTTTGAGTTCATTCACAAACTTTTCTTCTCAGCATTACATACTCACATTTTGTGTGTAATATGTCCGCCTGTGTCAGATTTCGTCGGAAAGAATAACTTATATTATTCACTGCAGGCGGTTTCCATCTTCATTGTGGGCATTTGAAGCCCACAAGCATTTATTTCCTGGATGTGGTGAATGCTGTGCTCCCAGCATTCAACGCTCGTTCCCGCACATGCTCAGTGGCATCCTGGGAAGCCTGAGACTAGCTCCCAGGAGTCTGGGAGAGGCTAGAAACACGCCTACTCCCATGGGAGGAGAACCAGGAAGTGCAAAGAAGAATAGAAAAATAAAAGGTAATTACGGCGATTTAAATTTTTTTAAAGGGCATGTCAGCATCTAGGCAAGGAAGAGAATACATACAGATATTGTTCAAAATTTGGGTGGAACCCCGCTTTAAGCTCTTGAGTGTTAACACATGCTTAGTTGCATTCACAAGTATCAAGCAGGCTTTTCTCCTCTGCAAACTGTGCTGCTCCTGGACGCACTGGCAGAGGTATTATTCCCCCCCCCCCAACCTTTAAACTTTCCTGCCACTAAATGTTGCTAAAAGTCTGTGCATGGAGGGGCGTTTAGAAGCAGGGGAAAAAACGCCAGATGCCCCTAAGAGCAGCTTCCAAAAACATCCAGTGTGCATGAGGCCTAATGGAGGAAATGAGAGCAGACTGTGAACGTGCAACATTTTTGGCTTGGGATGTACAGATATGCTGTAGAAGACAATATGACACTGGAAACTTGGTACATGAGGCTATTGCCCTAATAACTGTTCCTGCTACAGACTGCTGAGGTCCAAGGGCCACACATCATATACCAAAGTGCTTGCAGGTTGGACACCAAGGTCCTAGATTTGGTGCTAGTTTTGAGGAAAGTACAACTTCATGTGCAGTGTTGCCAGAGTTTGCTCTGCCCAGGACTAGCACCTGTTTCAGAGATTGGTCCTTTTTAAACCCATCTGTTTTCAAGTATACCCCCTCTAATCCCCAACTCATGAGTACGGCCAGTTGAAATTTTCCAAAGCAAATGGTATTACCCAGAATTCTTTGTACATGGCTGTTAATCCTTG
Organism: Lithobates clamitans; assembly: GCA_037952925.1. Classification (NCBI taxonomy): domain Eukaryota; kingdom Metazoa; phylum Chordata; class Amphibia; order Anura; family Ranidae; genus Lithobates; species Lithobates clamitans. Next base: position 1,645,011 of record JBBGZY010001007.1, read on the forward strand.
GGAAGGAAAGATTGACCATTGCCTTTTTATTCCCAATGTTGACCTCAGACTTATGAGCTGTATGTGATGGAAATAGTTTGAGATAAACCTATGATTACAGCTGTTGTCTGTCGCTCGGCCTGTAACAGGTGTGGAGTAAATATGGGAAGAACTTGTCTGACTTTACCAAGCCAGAAAATATTGTGCCAGCCGTGCAGTGTCTGAACGAGCTCATCACCAATATCCTGCAACATGTGCCTGACGTCTTGCTGTACCTGTCCCGACTGCAAAACCAGAGAGTGTTCAAGTTCTGTGCAGTCCCACTGGTAAGTAGCCAAAGTTCTGCGGTTAATGGTAGTGTTAAGTTGTTTTGTAGTGAGTAAGAAAAGATTTTCTTCCAAGTCATGGATGGTCTTCCTTTCAATTGTAGCCCAACTACAGCATTTCCAAAATTATTCCCCCCTCAAGTTAAAATAAGAAAGCCGCTCCCACAGCAATGCTTACCCTATCTCCGCTGCTGTCTTCTGCAAACTTTGCTATGCAGTCCAGTGCTGGTCCTTTTCTGCATTTGGCTAATGCCCAGCATCGTTCAACCCACTTCCATAATATGGCCTCAGAGTCAACATGGGTGAATTGAGTACAACCGTTCTCTGCAACGTTGACGGTACTGTAACTCAGTCCCAGCACTTGAGGTATCACTTTAATCATGCCTAAATTCAGGGCTGTCTTTAACATTCATTGCACCCTGGGCAAACCTTTGCTTGGGCCCCTCCGAATCCACTTACCAACTATTTGCATGCAATGTGGGCTCAAAGGAAGTTGTCTTGGGCTCCACAATGACTGGGCCAGGGGCAGCTGCTCCTTTTTCCCTGTGTTAAAGACAGCCCATACTGGAGCAGCATCTGAGTGAAGGGGGTGGCTGATGGGCAGAGCTCCACCACTATGCAGATCAATGGCATGGTCTTTGTCTCAAGTCCCCATGTAGTGGAGCCAGTTGCAGTAACCTTGTTCTGTCCCTCCTCCACGGTTTGGAACTTCACTGATCGTAGTTTTTGCATATGCACGGGAAGCTCCATGCATATGCAAATGGTCAGCAAAATCAGCAAATGCATGTTCACAGCTGTACCACAGACTCACTTTTGACCCGATGCCCTGTGGCACATCTGCACATGCACAGAGGGTGGGAAGAAAATAAAATCAGTAATTCATACCTAGGTGAGAAGCGTGGAAGTGAAGCTTTTCCAGCACAAATTACATGGGTAAAAAAAAAAAAAAAAATGTCCAGTTGTGAGAGGGGAAAGTGGCAGGACAACATGACCTTCAGGGTGAAGGTCCATCCTAAAAATACAAATGGTTTAAGCACCTGAATGATATCCGCCTCCTGTCATCCCAATACAGCAAACTCAGAGAGGTGAGATCAGTTCTAGGAGCAAATTGGGGGTTTTTCATTGGGACAACTTTTTTTCATTGGGACAACTGCAATGCTCATGTGCTAACAGATGACAAGCGTGGAGTTGATGAATTATTGGTGCGTTGCTGCTCTTTTACTGCCCAGTCATATTGCTGAAAAGTTGTGTCACCCTCATTGTTGTGCTCTCTCGAGGTGTATGGATTGCAAAAAATGGTTCCTTCATTGTCCATTCAGCAGGCTGGAGGTGTGTTCTATTCTAACGTCTGTGAAGATCAAAGACCTGGGTATACTGTCCACAAAATTGGAATAGTAATTTGTGTATTGCTCGACCATAACTGTTCTGACCGTGTGTGTTTATAGATGATGGCTATCGCTACATTGGCCACCTGCTACAACAACCGGCAACTGTTTAAAGGAAAGGTAAAGATCCGGAAGGGCCAGACAGTGTCTCTGATGATGGACACTACAGATATGCAGGCTGTAAGAGCCATCACATGTCAGTATGTGGAGGAGGTATGGATGTCTTATGGTATTTAAACCCTTAAAGCAAATAACTTAACTGTAAATAATCCTTAAGGCAGATATTAAAGCAGTTTGTATTAGACTGACTCAAATTTTACCTTTTTAAATCTTACTTTGCCACCCTAGGGTGTGTGTGTGTTTTTTTTTTTTTTCCTCTCTTGTACCTTGTTTCTGTAGTGAGCAATGCATTTTACTATTCAATGTGATATACCCACCAGGCCTATGAAATTATTGCTGGGGCAACTACAGGGATCTCAGTTCTTACTGATGTAGCACTACCCCTGTAGGAGCTGCTGGTTAAGGGTCCTCTGTTCTTTGCCTTAAACTCTATAAGAACTTCAGCCCTCTGACACACTAGGTTGAGTGTACAAAGCATGCAATATCACTAGAAAATCACTGAAAGTAATATCTGGTAACCAGGGGCGTTGCTAGGTCTGCAAAAGATCTGGGGCTAGAGCCCATAGCAGTGGTCACCAATCTTTTTGCAGGCCCGCGGGAGGAGGAGGGGGGGGGGGGGGTTGTCACGTCAGTGGTAAGCCATATTTTGCAGGCAATGGCTGGTGTTGGCACCATGGTTGATATGGTGTCAGGGTGATTGAAGCGCATTGTTTCTATTGTTGCATTCTAATATATAATGAAGTGGTTCAACTCACCATAATGCAGAATCATTGGGAGCCATGGGCGTGTCCCATTTGCCCTATCTCCTGCCACCAGATGCAGCGTGTCACTTGCCACCGTCACCTGCCCCCAAATGTGGATTGTCGCTTGCCACTTTCACCTGGCTGCAGATGTGGATTGTCACTTGCCACATCACACACCACCATTTGCAGATTGCCACGTCACCTGCCACCATTTGTAGATTGTCACTTGCCACATCTTCTGCCACCTTTTTCAGATTGTCACTTGCCACATCTCCTGTCACTATTTTCAGATTGTCACTTGCCACGTCTCCTGCCACCATTTTCAGATTGTCACTTGCCACATCTCCTGCCACTATTTGCAAATTGTCACTTGCCATGTCACCGGCCACCAGATGTGGGTTGTCACTTGCCAACTGATGTGGATTGTCACTTGCCATGCCAGCCAGTGCCACCAAATGTGCATTGACACTGCATTGTTGGCAGGCTGGCAGCACTGGTCTATTTAGTGAGGGCAGGAGAGCGGTGATGCAGGGCGGGCAGTGAGAGATGATGTCATCTTGCTGCTCCCCGCCGCACCTCCGACAATGAAGCAAGGGGGTCTGGCTGCAAAGTGGATCTCCACCGATGACAGGAAGCACGTGACCTCCACTCCACCGTGCTGTGATGGCGGAAGAGCGCTGATGTGTGGCAGGCAGTGAGAGCTGATGTCATCTCTCTGCTGCCGCCGCACCTTGCCCCCACATTGAAGAGTCCCAGCTGTGAAGAGCGCTGATGTGGAGCGGGCAGAGAGAGAAGTCATCTCTGCTTGTCCGCCCGCTTACTTCTCTCCTCTCCTCCGCCTGTCTCAAGAAGCCAGCCCGCCAGCTGCAGCAGCCGCGGCCGCAACCCACTGGTTAGGCACGGACCCTGCGGCAAACTCGGAGCTATGGGCCCCAGATTTAGGGCTATAGCCCCAATAACCACCCCCTAGCGACGCCCCTGCTGGTAACCATTAATGCTACCATGTCCAAGAAAACAGGCACTGAACCTGTTGGTAAAGGCAAAATTAACACATTGTCAACTGACATGGTGGGTAAAGAGGCAAGCGTGAAAAAATAGATTAACACCATTTTGCATACAGAATGATTAGTAATACAAACTTGGCATAATATGACGTGGCATCCAGATCAGCATACACGGTAGCAAGGCCATCTAAAGTGCAGCTGCGGGCAATAATGAAGCTTAATTTACTAACTATAGGAGGCTATACTGCTAAAGTGCATAAATGGCGACTATGTCGGGTTGCCACATGTCTGGAATTCACCTGGAAAGTTTGGGTTTTGAATCATGTGTCCGGGTTTCAGGTGGACTGAAACCCGGACACATTGTTCAGACCAGGCTGTGACTCATCCAAGTAACCAAGATAGTCACACACAAATCTGTTGCCATCTGAGAGCTGCGTGTGGCTGCAAGAGCAATGTCAGCAAGAGCAATTTGGCCACAATCACTGCTCGCTGTGGCACGCTATGCGCACCGCATTACTACACTGCTTGGGGCACCCAAAGGTGTCCCAGGCTGCTAAAGTGTCTGGGTTAGGCTTGAAGAAAAGGTGGCAACCCTATGCAAGGCCTAGACCACTGAGTGTGTGTGTGTGTGTGTGTGTGTGTGTGTGTGTGTGTGTGTGTGTGTGTGTGTGTGTGAAGTGACTTGCTGGAGGGGAAGTCCTTTGTGGCGTTCTGCCGGGTATCAGTGGGGGCCCTTTATGAAGTGGTGGTGCACTTTTCAACCGGTTTAAAAAAAACAGCATGCCACATAGGTGTGGTACAGGTACACTGTAGATGTGGGTCAAATGCATTGATAGTTCAGTATAGGTTTGATATGGGTGCAGTATAGTCTTGTTAGAAGCCCAGAAGTCTACGGGGTTGCTTGGCTTTACCTGTTCCCCTGCTCGCGAGGAAAATTGTGCAGTACAACATCTGTATCTCAGCAGAAAATGGAAGTAAACTGATTGTAAAGAGGGAAATATCCCCAGAACTATATCGCCCAAGAGCCCGTTCTCTACACGGTGCATGGGCAGGCTTTTGGGAGTAAAAGCGGCAGCATTGTTTTGCTGGGAAAATATGTAATGTATGGGAGCAATGAGGAGCAGGGGGATAGGTGAAGACCTGTGGTCCAGCAGGGATGACAACACTGACTAAGATTTTAGTGCAGCAGCAGAAGGACTGTCAGCCCAAACAGGAAGTTAGGAGCTCTCTGGTATTAACCCCTTCAAATCCGCACTATAGCCGAATGACGGCTACAGCATGGATCTGCTTTGCCAGGAGGCCGTCAATAGACGTCCTCCCCCTTGCATGCTCGCCACACCCCCCCGAAGGGCGCGTGCTGTGATCACCCGAGTCAATGAGACTTGGGTGATTACAGATTGGAGTAAGGGGTCGATCCAGACCCCTTACCACATGATCAGCTGTCGGCCAATGACTGCTGATCACGTGATGTTAACAGAAGATCGGTAATCTTTTTTTTTTTTTTCTTCTCACGCTGACAGCGTGAGGAGGAAAAAAACCCGAGCCCCGGTTTCTGTTGAAGGGACACTGGTCCCAAAGAGGCGAAGCTGCCTCATATGTGCCCACAATACCGCCTGCCAGTGCCCACCAGTACATAAGTGCCCACCTATCAATGCCCACCAGAGGTGCCAATCAGCGCCACCTAGCAGTGCTGCCTGTCAGTGTCGCCTTATCGGTGCCCCCCATCAGTGTCGCCTTATCGGTGCCCCCCATCGGTGCCCCCCGCATCATCATCAGTGTACATCAATGAAGGAAAAAAAATTACCTGTTTGCAAAATTTATTAACAAAATATAAAACTGTTTTGTTTTTTGTTTTTTTGTTTTAAAAAAAAAAATTAACAACAAAAAAAAAAAAACCCAGAGGTGATCAAGTACCACCAAAAGAAAGCTCTATGTGTGAGGAAAATAATGATAAATTTCATTTGGGTACAGTGTTGTATGACCGCGCAATTGTCATTCAAATGCCCTGTACACACGATAGGATTTTCCGACAACAAAATTGGATTTTTTTTCCGAAGGATGTTGGCTCAAATTTGTCTTGCATACACACGGTCACACAAATGTTGTCGGAAATTCCGAACATCAAGAACGCGGTGACGTACGACGAGCCGAGAAAAATGTTCAATAGCCAGCCCTCTTCTGCTTGATTCCGAGCATGCGTGGACTTTTGTGCGTCGGACTTATGTACATATGCTCGGAATTTCCAACAACAAGTTTTGTTGTCGGAAAATTTGAGAACCTGCTTTCAAACATTTGTTGGCGGAAATTCCGACAACAAATGTTCTATGGAGTATACACACGATCGGACTTTCTGACAACAAGCTTACATCCAACATTTGTTGTCGGAAAATCCTATCGTGTGTACAGGGCAAAAGAGTGACAGCGCTAAAAGCTGAAAATTGATCTGGGCAGGAGGGGGGTTTAGTTGCCCAGTAAGCAAGTGGTTAAAGAGGTTTTTCCACAAAAATGGTGTAGCGCTCATAAACCAAAAGTTTTTTTGTTGTAAATTGTAAAAGTTTTGTGTGTGTGTGTATATGATATGAATGATATGATTTGAAATTATATATATATATATATATATATATATATATATATATATATATATATATATATATATATATAAATATATAATTTCAAATATTATATATATTTCAAATATTATATATATATAATTATAATGTATTATACCCCCTTGAAATTTTCCACGTTGTCTTGTTACAACCAAAAACGTAAATGTATTTTATGTGATAGACCAACACAAGTGGTACAATTGTGAAGTGGAAGGAAAATGATAAATGGTTCAACATTTTTTACAAATATCTGAAAAGTGTGGCGTGCATTTGTATTCAGCCCCCTTTACGCTGATACCCCTAACTAAAATCTAGTGAAACCAATTGCCTTCAGAAGTCACTTAATTAGTAAATGGCGTCCACCTGCTGCACAATAAACCTGGCATCCCGATCCAACGGACCACTGCCTCTTCCCTGGGAATGCCCAATTGATGTCTGTCAGGCCGAACGTCGGCTCTTCTCGCTCCCAAGTGGACATAGGAGTGGCCCATTATCCATATCAAGCAGGAGCCCCTTTCTGAAAACAAAAAACAACACCACACACGTAGAAGCAGGAAAACCAGACCATCCCCCCCCTTAAGATAACAGAGGAGACAGACAGGACAACTTACATTCACAAAAAAAACCCCACATAACCAAAACTCACTCAAAGCAACTGAGGAAGCACATACAGGCAGTATCGCCTAGATTGCCACCTCCCAATTTGCCGCAAGGCCCCCTCACTCAAACCCCATCGCGCCGCCTCTGTTGCGGCCCCAATGCGAAAAGAATGAGAAGCAAACTCTGATGGACAAAATCACAAAAAACGTGATACCACCTGCACCGGACAAGCCGGAGACCCGGTGACGCCAAACAACTCCACCCGCGCCCCCCTCCCAGCTTGGTCGGTCTTGGATCTACATATCCAAATAACAACCGAATTGTTGCTGCAATGAACGTCGGCTAACTGCAATCCATCAGACACCTTTCTGGATGAAGAAACCATTTCCCTGATATGCAATCCGCCAAAAAATGCCAAGGAAAAAGCTGTCTGAAACAAAAGTGCCTCATAGCCCGACAAACACACTTTTGGCAGCAGCCGGAACAAAGAACCTAACAACTCAAAAGACACCGGACATCGACCATCCAGACTTAAATCCAATTGAGAATCTGAGGCAAGACTTGAACATTGCTGTTCACAGACGCTCTCCATCCAATCTGACAGAGCTTGAGCTATTTTGCAAAGAAGAATCGGCAAAAATGTCACTCTAGATGTGCAAAGCTGGTAGAAACATAGACAAAAAGACTTGCAGCTGTAATTGCAGCGAAAGGTGATTCTACAAAGTATTGACTCGAGGGGGCTGAATACAAATGCACACCACACTTTTCACATATTTATTTGTAAAAAAATTGAAAACCATTCATCATTTTTCTTCCACTTTACAATTATGTGCCCCTTTGTATTGGTCTATCACAAAAAAACCCCCAATAAAATACATTCATGTTTTTGATGGTAACATGACAAAATGTGGAAAATTTCGAAGGGGGTATGAATACTTTTTCAAGGCACTGTATGTGTGTTTTTATACTTTTTTTGTGAGTATTAATTTTTTAACTTTGGTGTAGTAAGTTCCAACAAGGTTTAGAGTGGTTTGTGCCGTCTCCTCCCCTTCCCCTCTCTGTGATTCAAGCACTGACTATTAATTATTAAAATTCTTAGGTTTGCTAGGGAGAGTCACTTGCATCTTGGTAAGATGTCAGCATATAGGCAGGCGCAGTCTATTACTTCCACTGCAGGTGACGCTCAATGGCAGTGCAGAGGGGGAGGAAGTCAAGAGGAACATGGCTCCTCTATGGTTTTCTGGGGCAGCAATCCATTGGGATGCTGGCTGCCCATGTGACTCTGGCGGCCATCTTGGCTCAGTCTATTTAAGACCCTGGTTACTGGGTCTGGTGTGCATTTTAGTGTGTGGGTAGAGTAGGAACAGATCAACTGTCAGGGACAGCAATAGTGGCAGGGAAAAGTTCCAGACGAGTAGGGAAAGCTTAGGGATCCACCACTCTTGTTGGAAACCTCCCTGCTTGGACACAGACCTGCCTGGCCGCATTCTACCCTTCAAGACTGACCGTTCGGCTGAGATGTGTTCTGCTACAATCTGCTGTTCATCTTTGAGTGTTCCCAGTCAGGCTTTCTTGTTGTGAACTGTTATACTCTGACTACAATGCAAGTTTTCTATTGCATCTGGACTGTTCCTGCTGCCAACCGACGCTGCACCCACTCCCAAGTAGATCAGAAAAATTTATTTGCAATACCATACTGTAAATACGTTCAAATGCAAATTCTTCTATTTTTTTTACTAGATTTTTGCACATATGGAATATATAGCTCAGCATTTATCCAAAAATAATACTGCGCCAACCAAAATATGTGAAGCAGCCGACACAACAATCAGACCAATTGTGAATCCATAATTAAAATAAAATGCGGCGCTAAAAAAATATAATGTTCATTATTGAGCACGACCTGCCAAAATATCAATCTGGAGGTCAGATTCTGCACAATAAAGTGTTTACTGAAACGAAACTTTTACTAATTATATGTGAGATCTTAAAAAGTATGACATGATCTATGTGTCTGCGAAGTGATCTCTAGTATTACGTGTCAAATAATACGTGGAAACAAAGAAATAAAACAAAAAATTATCAAATATAAAGAGCATTTAGTGTTACACACAAAATGTGAAAACAAATGTATGCTCAGAGGTAAGAATAAAAGTCCGTGAAAAGTTCATGTGACATATATCTGCAACACTAGCCCATTGACTTGCATTGAAACTGATCATATGGGACTCCTGTATCCGGGGCAAGCTTCAGTGTAGTATGGTGACCAGACTTATGGTGTAGATAAGGTCAGGTGAAAATACCCTTACCAGAATTGGTGGACTCACCAGCCAGCGGCTTGGGAGTCAAACAGGCTTACAGAGGGACTAGAGATGATGGATGCAGCACTGTGTCCAAAGCCAGTGGAAAAGCGGTGGGGACATTCATCGGTCAGCCTCATCCGATCTTACTGGCTTCCAATCTCCATAGTGCAGGACTAAATGGCCATCCAATACTCAATTCTCATAAAGAGAATGCGATCCTCAGATTGAAAAATCAGAAAGAAAACATTGCCATCAGTGCAGCCTGATTTATGCCCATCTGCAGCCTTGGAGGAGACAGGGAGGGGGCGGGACGAGCGCCAACAAACATACAGGAGAAACTTCTGTTTTCTCGGTGGCCTCAGTGCTGCATCCATCATCTCTAGACCCTCTGTAAGCCTGTTTGACTCCCAAGCCGCTGGCTGGTGAGTCCACCAATTCCGGTAAGGGTATTTTCACCTGACCTTATCTACACCATAAGTCTGGTCACCATACTACACTGAAGCTTGCCCCGGATACGGGAGTCCCATATGATCAGTTTCAATGCAAGTCAATGGGCTAGTGTTGCAGATATATGTCACATGAACTTTTCATGGACTTTAATGCCCCGTACACACGGTCGGACTTTGTTCGGACATTCCGACAACAAAATCCCAGGATTTTTTCAGACGGATGTTGGCTCAAACTTGTCTTGCATACACACGGTCACACAAAGTTGTCGGATAATCCGATCGTTCTAAACGCGGTGACGTAAAACACGTATGTCGGGACTATAAATGGGGCAGTGGCCAATACCTTTCATCCCTTTATTTATTCTGAGCATGCGTGGCACTTTGTCCGTTGGATTTGTGTACACACGATTGGAATTTCCGACAATGGATTTTGTTGTCGGAAAATTTTATATCCTGCTCTCAAACTTTGTGGGTCGGAAAATCCGATGGAAAATGTGTGATGGAGTCTACACACGGTCGGAATTTCCAACAACAAGGTCCTATCACACATTTTCCGTCGGAAAATCCGACCGTGTGTACGGGGCATTATTCTTACCTCTGAGCATACATTTGTTTTAACATTTTGTTTGTAACACTAATTACATGGATGCTCTTTATATTTGATAATTTTTTGTATTATTTGGTTGTTTCCACGTATTATTTGACACGTAATACTAGAGATCACTTCGCAGACACATAGATCATGTCATACTTTATAAGATCTCACATATAATTGGTAAAAGTTTTGTTTCAGTAAACACTTTATTGTGCAGAATCTGACCTCCAGATTGATATTTTGGCAGGTCGTGCGCAATAATGAACATTATATTTTTTTAGCACCGCATGTTATATAGCTCAGCATGCATTGTGTGCTTCTATCTATACACAGGGATAATGTTGCAACCTCCCCCATTCTCCCAGCCATTGTGATCAATGTCTAGCAGGATTTCATTCCGATGTGTATATGGAGAGCCATGTTGTCACATTTGCAGACACAAGCTTTCAGTTGTTTGGCATTTTCTTTAGTAATTTATCACTGGTTTTGATATTTAATCATATGACATCTTTTTCGTTTTTCAGATCTGTAAAAAGATTCCCCCAAAAGACCCATCAACTGAGCAGACGCAAAACATCATAGCTACCATTAGGAAACTAAGTGTGCCCGATGGTGCTAATGGTGGCCCTCAGCTGGTAGCACCTGAGCAAGATTCAGGACTGGTCCACATGGGCCAGTGACCTGGGACAATGCACCCATCTGTTCAATTCTCCATGGTAATAATCTCTTGGGGGATCCAGAGGATTGAGTCTTCTGAGGACACCAATGCAGCTGAGATCTTAGTATTAAAGGCTTGGGTCACTTTAAATTTCTTTTTTTTTTTTTAACAAATTAAGTCCAACTAAAAGTAGTCCTTGGGCAATTAAAAAGCACCTCTCTTTATCCATGTAGCTCAGGGTCGCGTCCACTTTATCTTCACCTCCTGTCGCTCTATTCAACCACCTGCAGCAGGAGAAGCAATGAGTTTACACACCTATGGACTTTCTACATGTGACTGTGCTGGCACTTGGCATGCACTGGCTATACGCTGGTAGAATTTCATTCAAATTGTTTTATTTATTTTATTGTAAGAATGTTTGTTTATTAGTTGGGTGTCAAATCAAGATTTATTATCAGCCGCAGTGAGAAAAAAATTCAAATAAGATAGAAATATTTTCTCAAACACCACTTTTTTTTTTCCTCTCGTGGCTGGTTTACTCTGCGTAACTACAGCCTTTTGGTCTTACACCAGGTCAGGTGCTACTTTCCATCTATGCATACCTATCCGATGTTTCCTTGTAGACATGTGCACTGACATTCGTTATTTCAAATAATTTGTAACTTCGGATAAATTTGTACTTGTTACGTTCACTAACAGAATTTCAAATTTCCTAAATTTCAAATTTTCGGAAATTTATAAATTTAAAAATTTTGGAAATTTAAAATTTGGAAATTTAAAATTTTGAAATTCGTAATTTTGGAAATTCCAATGGAGAGTTGGGGAATGGATGGAAATGTATGAACCAGAGGATGTTTTAGTATATAAAGGATAGTGATCTTAAAAGCCTCCTGCATCCCCTCTTGTTGGCTCTCTCCTCACCCTGGGTGTTGGGCCCCTTCAGGAGCATGTCCTCCTCTGTTCATCCACTCCAAATTATAAAACCATGACCACGCTCCAAACAAATCGGTCATGTCCCTTAGTAAGAATGCAGGCTTCAGCTACAATTCCTGCATGTGAGGGGCTGGAATGCAGGAACTTTCAAGGGGTTGAAAAACCTCCTGTCATGTAGCAGCCCCCCTTATACTTGAACCTTGTCTTTCTCCGGCCGGGAACGCGCACACCAGCTCTAGCTGGTGTCTCGTGTTTAGATTGAATAGATTGATAGCAGCGCAGCCATTGGCTCCCGCTGCTATCAAATCCAATGACCTGGGTGCCACTGGGCCGAGTCCTGCTGTCTGTGTCAATAGACGCAGCAGCAGGACACAGGAGCCCACACGAGTGACCCGAGGGAGAGAGCTTCTTCAACAGGTCACTCGAGAGGGAGGCAGGAGCGCCATGGAGGGACCCCCAGAAAAGGATCGGGGCCACTCTGTAAAACCAACTTATGACTTTTTTGTAAAAAAAAAAAAACTGGGCCGCAGGACAGGATTCCAACATGATAACCACCCCAAACACACCTCCAAGATGATCACTGCCTTGCTAAAGAAGCTGAGGGTAAAGGTGATGGACTGGCCAAGCGTGTCTTCAGACCTATTGGCCAAGCCTATTGAGCAGCTATGGGGCATCCTCAAACAGAATGTGAAGGAGCACAAGGCTTCTAACATCCACCTAACATCCGTGATGTTGTCATGGAGGAGTGGAAGAGGACTCCAGTGGCAACCTTTGAAGCTCTGGTGAACTCCATGCCCAAGAGGGTTAAGTCAGACCTAGAAAATAATGGTGGCCACACAAAATATTGACACTTTGGTCCCAATTTGGAAATTTTCACTTAGGGGTGTACTCACTTTTGTTGCCAGGGGTTTAGGCATTAATGGCTGTGTGTTGAGTTATTTTGAGGGAACAGCAGATTTACACTGTTATACAAGCTGTACACTCACTACTTTACATTGTAGCAAAGTGTCATTTCTTCAGTGTTGTCACATGAAAATATATAATAAAATATTTGCAAAAATGTGAGGGGTGTACTCACTTTTATGAGATATTGTATGTAAATGTAAAAGAATAAAAATACACACTAATACATTTTGTGTCATGTGTCCATTCAATACACATATGTACTGATTGAATTCTGTGTTGTCTTTCACTAATAAAAAACAATAATTTTCAGTGTCTTCCAATGACGTCCCATCTGTTAAGGGCGCATGGGCAACACTTCCCCTATCTATGCATCTGGCCCCTTTCAGGATGCCGGGCGCATGAATTACAGTGGTTTTTTTTAAGCACCTATTGGAGACAGAGGCTCTAATAGGCTTCAAAATAGGGTGGACTCTGGGCACAGAACATTGCGCTCAAAGCCCACCCAGGTGTGTTAGTAAAAATCTAATAACATGTTATTATTTATGGTATTAGGGTTTGAACATGCACTACAGACACAGATTTAGCTGTTGTGATATTTAACGTCAGACAGAAGTACAAATTGAAAATCTAAAAAAAACAAAAAAAAAACCTGTAAACTCTATTGGCTGTAATGTCATTGCACATATTATCTGAATGTATTACTAACATTAGAGTGGATGTAAACCCGATTCATGAAATTTGCCCTAAGCACATATATCTGTAGTCTTTCCTTATCTCTCTCCAAAGTACCAAGTCCCGTAGCTGTCTCCTGCTCCGTAGCTCTGTTATCAGCCTGATAACTTCTCACACGTTCCCTAACATGGGAGATAGCTGGCCATCTAATTCCGCCCACAAGAAATATCAAAATCAACCCATCATAAAGTTTTATTTTTTTGCTACACTGGCCATCTAATTCCGCCCACAATGTGTAGAAATCCACCCATCATGGAAATAACCTTGCCACGGGAGCGCGGGCACAATCTGACAGAACATAAAAATTCTGTCGGCTATTGTGCGTCTGCGCTGCCTCACCGTCACAACAGCTGATGTTAAAATCAGCTGTTGTGCTGTTACGTAGGGCGCATGCGACCTTCAGCCCGATGCTGTTACGTAGGGCACTATCCGATGGGGGTCACTTCTCGGCAGAACACCGTCTAAGAGCAGAGCTCTGCACATTCCTTTCTTCCTTTGCCAATGAGGAGAAGGGGTGTGTGCCTTTCCTCCAATCAGCTGTCTTGGCTGTATTCCAGTAATTCACTCCCAGTGGTAATCAGTGTCAGAAACCATGAAATCAGGCCAAAACAGAAGTACAGTTAAATCACACTTGTTTAATAATAAAAGTAAAAAGAACAAACGTAGTCAAAACATAGCCAAAGTTCAGTTATCGGAACGGATAGTCAGCCAAGACAGAACTCAGGAATCAATGTAGTGGAACAGCAAGCAGGATCTGGAGCCAGAAGGGATGTCAGCAAAGCAAGTCTTGAACAGGATCGCAGGAGCTAGTTTCTGTGATGTTGACCAAGGCGAAAGCAGAGATCCTCTGGACTGGACGGCTTAAGTAGGCAGGACTGATGAGCAGGATATCATCAACAGCTGAGTAACTGTGGAGAGATAGGAGCTGTTAATTAGCCAACAGCTGAGCGGCCAGCTCAGAGAAGGAAAGGCTGAGCCCAGCCCTGACAGTACCCCCTCCTCAATGACCGCTCCCCCTCGGAGGACCACCAGGCTTGAGGGGAAAATGTATATGGTAATCACAGAGGAGGACAGGGGCATGTACGTCTGATGATGAGACCCAAGAGCGTTCCTCCGGACCGTATCCATTCCAATGCACCAGAAACTGTATGCGCCAACGGAACCTACGGGAGTCAACAATGGACTGCACTTCATACTCCTCATGGTTCTCAACCTTTGCAGGGTGAGGACATGGCACAGAGGTGGTAAAGCGGTTGCAGACCAAAGGTTTTAATAAGGATAATGGTGTTGCCGTGGGAGTTGGGTAACTCCACAATGAAGTACATAGACAAGTGGGTCCAAAGCCTCTCTCCATTGGGTATGGTTTGTAGGAGGCCCACCGAAAGTTGTCGTGGAGTCTTACTCTGAGCACACACGGAGGCAAAGGCAGTTGCATCTGCACGTAGACTAGGCCACCAGAATTGTTGAGAAATGGCACAAAAGAGTTGATTCCTCCCAGGGTGGCCAGCAGCCTTGGGAGTATGGTAAGTCTGGAGCACGGCAGTAAGGAAACTCTCTGGGACAAAGCAGCGGTCACAAGGTTTCTCGGGAGGAGCATGGACCTGAGCAGCAGTAATTTTGTCACCCAAAGGAGAAGTGAGACTGCTGCGAACTGTAGCCAGAATACAATCAGGAGGAACCACAGGAACCAGATCGACTCCAACTTGGAAGTGGAAGAAAAGTGTCGTGACAAGGCGTCAGTACCGGGTAAGAATGAGACAATGTAATTGAAACTTGAGAAAAGAAAAGAGCTCATCGCTCCCTTCTGGGAGAGAGGCGTTTACTCTCAGACAAGAATGTGAGATTCTTATGGTCAGTAAGATTGAGAACCGGCACAGTGGTACCTTCGAGGAGATTTCTCCATTCTTTCAGGGCTAACATGATCGCCAACAGTTCTCTGTCACCAATCTTGTAATTGCACTCCGCAGGTCACAATTTCTTGGAAAAGTAGCCACAAGGATGCATAGCACTCTCAGAGGTAGGACGTTGAGACAGAAGGGTGCCAACATCAGTCTCAGAAGCATAAACCTCAAGGATAAAAGGTAAGGTAAGACCAGGATGTGCCAACACAGGAGCAGAAACAAAGGCAGCCTTGAGACTCTCAAAGGCCCTAATGGACTCCGGAGACCAACTATGTGGGTTACCGTCCTTTCTTGTCATATCAGTCAGGGGCTTGACCAGAGACGAGAAGTTACGAATAAACTTCCGATAATAGTTGGTAAAGCCCAGGAAACGCTGCAGAGGACGTAAACCCACAGGTCGGTTCCACTGTAGAACTGCCGAAAGTTTCTATGGGTCCATCGAAAAACCAGCAGTGGAAATGACAAACCCAGGAATTGAACCTGTTCACGATGGAACTTGTACTTCTCCAGTTTACAATAGAGATTGTTCTCTCTTAGTTTCTAAAGCACACGACAGACATCTGTGTGGTGGCTCTCCAGGGACTTGGAAAATATGAGGATATCATCGAGATAAACCACCACACATAACTGCAACAAATCTCAGAGGACATAGTTACATAGTTACATAGTAGGTGAGGTTGAAAAAAGACACAAGTCCATCAAGTCCAACCTATGTGTGATTATGTGTCAGTATTACATTGTACTGTATATCCCTGTATGTTGCGGTCATTCAGGTGCTTATCTAATAGTTTCTTGAAACGATTGATTCCACATCCTTGCCGCTCTTATAGTAAAAAAACCTCTATGTAGTTTAAGGTTAAACCTCTTTTCTTCTAATTTTAATGAGTGGCCACGAGTCTTGTTAAACTCTCTTCTGCGAAAAAGTTTTTTTTCTATTGTAGGGTCACCAGTACAGTATTTGTATATTGAAATCATATCCCCTCTCAAGCGTCTCTTCTCCAGAGAGAATAAGTTCAGTGCTCGCAGACATCGTTAATAAATTCCTGGAAAACTGCCGGGGCGTTGTTACAAAGGCCAAAAGGCATTACAAGGTACTCATAATGGTCTGTTCTGGTATTAAATGCAGTTTTCCACTCGTTACCCTCCTTAATCCTCACGAGATTGTATGCCCCTCTCAAATCAAGCTTCGTGAAAACCGTTGCTCCCTTGAGGTGGTCAAATAACTCCGTAATCAATGGAATCGGATAGGCATTCTTAATCGTGAAACGAATGAGACCCCTATAATCAATACAAGGTCTCAGTTCCCCACTCTTCTTCACAAACAAGAAACCAGCACCAGCAGGAGATGAGGATTTGCGGAAGAAACCTTGAGAAAGTGCGTCTACAACATACTCCTTCATAGCCTTATCCTCCAAGTCAGACAAAGGGTAAACCCAGCCACAAGGGGGTATGGCACCAGGTTGAAGGCCAATTGCACAATCGTACGGCCAGTGTGGAGGCAATCTACCGGCTTGACCTTTGTCAAAGACATCGCTAAAATTGCGGTACTCCTTCAGCAGTGGGAGAGTGAAGAGGTCCACAGAACCTTGGCTACCTTCTGAAAGCATGTCTCACTGCATTGTGGTGACCTCAGCACGGAGCCAATCAAAAGAGTGGTTGTGCCTCTGTAACCAAGGATAACCAATAACCAGCAGAAACTTAGGTGAGGAAATAACTTGGAATTGGATTATCTCATGGTGAAGAGCCCCCACGGCCATGGACAACAGAACCGTCTCATGAGTCACATGGGCAGGCTGTAGAGGTCTCCCGTCAAGAGCCTCAATGGCAAGTGGAGTGTCATTCAACTGCAGCGGAATTGAGTGCTTCGATACAAAGGCAGCATCAATGAACAGGCCTGCAGCCCCAAAGTCGATTACAGCCTGTATCTTGACAGACGACTCAGCCCAAGAAAGGTTGACCGGATCCAGGGGCTTATCCTTTTGGATAACTGGGGACGAAACAACGCCACCTAAGGTCTGTCCATGACAGGACCTCAAGGTTTGGTCATTCCCTGGATGGATAGGACAAGACTTCAAAAAGTTACCGGCCTGGCCACAATAAAGGCACAATCTCTCCCTCCTCCTAAAGGTTCTCTTATCCGCACAGAGACGCGTGAAACCCAAGTGTTTGGGTTCACTTTCACTGACCGACTCGGTACCAGGAGGCATGGGAGGTGAAGGAGGCACGGGTGGGACTGCAAAGCTCGGAGACAAACGTACAGGAGGCTTATGGAAGCGCTCCTTAAAAGAGAGTCTTTCTCTGAGTCTGGAGTCAATGAGAATGGCAAACGTGAACAACTTCTCCAGCTCAGTGGGTATATCTCGGGCTGCTATCTCATCCTTGATGGTAGAGAGACCATGAGAAAAAGCAGCCACGAGGGCCTCATTGTTCCACGCAACCTCTGCTGCCAGAGTCGGCAACAGTTCTCATACTCTGTTCGATGGACATGACGCACTTGGCAGCAGAAGCGGAGCGTGCGGGAACGTCAAATACCCTTTTAAATGAAGCCACAAACTCAAGGTAACTCAAGACAACAGGTTTTTGCGTCTCCCATAGAGGGTTTGCCCAAGCCAAGGCTCTCTCAGAAAGAAAAGATATCACAAAACCTACTTTGCTTCTGTCCGTGGGAAATGGGTCACCCCTAAAACGCTAGGGAAGCAGAGCGGAACCAGACATACCTCTGCACAGAGACTGGAGCAGCAGCAGGGTCGGGGTGCAACATAGGTTGTACCGGAGCGACCACAGTGGGAGATTACAGGTGAGCCGTGCGATTCAGGAGCGTTTGTAACGCCATGGCAAACTGATCCATGCGATGATCCAGTTCATCCAATCTGGAAAAAATATTACCAACAAGTTTACGTAAACGGGTGATCCCGCCCCCCTCTGACACCACGGGGAAAGCCATAGGGAAGTCCCTGTGCGTCAGAGGGGGGCGGGCCCCGCCCTCAGTTATATAAGAGCTGTTACAAGAACAGAAGCGTAACACAGCGGGAGACTCCCATTGAGGCGGATCGTCCAGAGGACCAAGCGAGGAAGGAGAAGCCGGAGGAAGGTGCCAGAGGAGAAGACCGGAGGAAGAAGCAGAGGACCAGAGGAAGAAGCAGAGGAAGATAGAGGAAGAAGCGGGGGAAGAACAAGATGGAGGAAGAAGAAGAAAACCGAAGGAAGACCAGAAGAAGATGGAAGAAGAAGCGGGGAAAGAAGAAGACATTAATAAAGGAATTATCAAAAAACGGCTATTGTCTTTCTTAACATTTTTTAACACTTTTTTTGTGAAATGGTAGGGGTACATTTGTACCCCATTACCAATTCACACCGGGGGGGCGGGATCTGGGGGTCCCCTTGTTAAAGGAGGCTTCCAGATTCCAATAAGCCCCCCGCCTGCAGACCCCCACAACCCGGTGATTGTGGGGATGAGGCCCTTGTCCCCATCAACATGGGGACACGGTGCTTTAAGGGGGCTACCCCAAAGCACCCTCCCCATGTTGAAGGCATGTGGCTTGGTAAGGTTCAGAAGGGGGGGCGCTCTCTTGTTCCCCTCTTTTCCTGTGGCCTGCCAGTTTGCATGCTCAGATAAGGGTCTGGTATTGATTTTTGGGGGGACCCCCACGCCATTTTTTTTTAAATTTGGCGTGGGGTTCCCCTTAATATCCATACCAGACCTGAAGGGCCTGGTATGGAATTTGGGGGGACCCCCACACAATTTAAAAAAAAAAATTTTGGTTCTGGACTGTGGGGGAATCCCATGCCGTTTTTTTCAATGACTTTTATGTGTATCGCCGGGACCGACAATTCATTATAGCCGCGAGTACTTTTAAATGACTTTTGTTCCTTTAGAAATGTAATTTTGCTCTCGGACTGCTCTAAACACGGGAAAGATGCGCCACTTTACAGGCATACCATAGACACCCCCCAGGTATGAAATTTAAAGGAATATTTCACTTTTATTGTTTCACTTTAAGCATTATTAAAATCACTGCTCCAGAAAAAATGTCCATTTTTAAAACTTTTTTTTGCATTGATACATGTCCCATGGGGCAGGACCTGGGTCCCCAAACACTTTTTATGACAATAACTTGCATATAAGCCTTTAAAATTAGCACTTTTGATTACTCATGTTTGTGTCCCATAGACTTTAACGGTGTTCGTGTGTTCGAACAAATTCTTTGCCTGTTCGCATTTTCTGCTGCAAACCGGGGGTGTTCGGCTCATCCCTACTAAAGGATATATACAGATGAAGACAGAAGATATACATGTAAAACTTATGTAGGGAGATGTGTTTCATCTCTGTGTATCATCTGAGGCTGATCACTTCACTGGGTATATGGAGGGTTTACATCCACTTAAAATATTAAGAAAAGCCTTTTCTTTTAGCCGCTTAGTAGATGCCCCTTACATATTCTTATATAGTAGTGCAGTATTAGTTTTGACATCAAATTTCAATTTAGTTATAGTCATAGTCTTTTGACTAAAATGCCATTTTAATTGGCATTTAGGTGAAAAACCTCCTGTCATGCAGTAGCCCCTCCCCCCCAGCCACCTTTTCACTTACCTGAGCCCCGTAATTCCCACAGAGGGAACGAGCACACCAGCTCCGGCCGGTGTCTCGTGTCCTAATTGGATAAATTGATAGCAGCGCAGCCATTGGCTCTTGCTGCTGTCAATCAAATCAAGTGACACGGGCGCCGGGGGCGGGGCCGAGTCCTGCTGTCTGTGTCAATAAACGCAGCAGCAGACGCCTGCATGGGTGTTTCGAAGGAGAGCACTTCTGCGGCGGGGCTCTAGAGAAGAGGAGGAGCAACCAGCGCTGCTGAGGGACCCTAGAAGAGGAGGATCGGGGCCACTCTATGCAAAATCAACTGCACAGAGGAGGTAAGTATGATATGTTTGTTAAACCCTTTAAGCACCAATGCAACAAGTTTGGCTTGGTTTCATCGGGGACAATACCATCTAGGTAGATTGTCCTTCAGTAGATGTTGATGTTCAAGAGGAATGGCAGGTCAATACAGTAAAGAAGCAAAAAAAAAAACCCTGACAGTCAAAAATATAACAATGCAAGGGTGGCAAAGGTAACTTAAAAAAAACAAAACAAAACTGTGCCACGCAATAAATGAATACAGGACAAATTCCTATTATATCCATTTTGGCATAAGTGATATCCCTAGTAACAAATGTGCATTAATTCCTCAAGTACCAATTATTCATGTTTGTGCAGACCAATAAACCATATATGTGAATGTAAAAGAATAAAAACTAATATATTTTGTGTCACGTGTCCATTCAATACACATATGTACTGATTGAATTCTGTTTGTCTTTCTGTCTGGAATAAAAAACAGTCCTCTTCAGTGTCCTCCAGTGGCGGCCCGTCCATTAAGGGGCACGCGGGCGCCTGTCACGTACCTTACTGTGGAGCCGGAGAGGATGAGGGTGGCCTCTTGCACAATTCCTGTCCAAGCACCCCTGGTAGTGGGGACAGGCGCTGCTAGGGCAGTTGAAGGGTGCAGGCGCCTGGCAGCTGAGGGGGTGAGCTGAAGCTTGAAGACATAGGAGCCCTTCCAGTGGTGGCGTGGAAACTGGTTACAAGCCTTGTTCAGCGGGAGCCAGGCAGATAGGTGCAGAATCAGGATCAGTTGGAAGGTCGGGAACAGTCGGTAACGTGCTGGCGGTAAAATATCAAATCAGGAGGCGGTGCCGTAGTCATAAGTCCAAGCCGGGATCAGTAATATAAGCAAGAGACAGATAAGCAGACAGGGATGATCCAAGAGAGTAGAGGAAGCCGAGTTCAGGAACAAGGTCAGCAGATAAGAATAAGCGTTAACCACTTCAGCCCCAGAAGATTTTACCCCCTTCCTGAACAGAGCACTTTTTGCGATTCGCCACTGCGTCGCTTTAACTGACAATTGCGCTGTCGTGCGACGTTGTACCCAAACAAATTTGACGTCCTTTTTTTCCCCATAAATAGAGCTTTCTTTTGGTGGTATTTGATCGCCTCTGTGGGTTTTATTTTTTGCGCTATAAACAAAAAAAGGTGACAATTTTGAAAAAAAAGCAATATTATTTACTTTTTGCTATAATAAATATCCCCAAAAATATATTAAAAAAAATATTTTTTTCCTCAGTTTAGGCCGATATATATTCTACATATTTTTGGTAAAAAAAAAATGCAATAAGCGTATATAGATTGGTTTGCGCAAAATTTATAGCGTCTACAAAATAGGGTATTGTTTTATGGCATTTTTAGCAATGGCGGCGATCTGCGATGGCGGACACATCAGACATTTTTGACACTATTTTGGGACCATTGTCATTTATACAGCGATCAATGCTATGAGAGCTGTGTTCACTGTCCTTTCACTGGGCAGAACAGGGAAAGGCTTTGTTTACAAAAGCCTCCCTGTTCTTCCTCTCCGTGACACGATCGCGGGCACGCGGTCACGGAGACCGTGGCGGGCGCACGCCCACGACACCGCTTCTTAAAGGGGACGTACCTGTATGCCCTTTTGCCTACCAGCACCATTCTGCCGACGTACTTTGGCATGCGCTGGTCGGCAAGCGGTTAAGAAGTACAGGAACCAAGCTGAAGACAATCCAGCACTGAAGCCAGGCAGACTCTCAATTTAAATATGCCGCCATGCGCCAGAATCCATGGATGCGTGCACACGCTAGTGCGTGCGCTCGCATGGATGCGCCATTGCGCATGCCCATTCCAATCCTTGCTCATCTTGGTCTGTGGCTCCGCACATGCGCATTAGCATTTGCTGAACGGGGGTTAGCAGCTGCTGCATAGGAATGAGCACTTGCTGCATGAGTTCTCTGACATTGCCCCCTCCGGATGCCCATTTGAGCCATCTTTTCAGGATGAGCACAATGAAAAGCCTGTAAAAATCTCTGAGCATGAAGGTTTGTTTCGGGCTCCCAGGAATTCTCCTTGGGGCCAAATACTTTCCACTTAATTAGATATTGAATTCGACCCTGTTGTTTTCTGCAATCCAGGATAATTCTTCCTCCCCATCCACCATCATGACTTCTGGGGGTCCCATCTCATGATCAGGAAAAGGATTCAAAACATCAGGCTTTAGTAATGAAACATGAAACACGGGATGAATTCTGAATGAATCTGGACGTTCCAGTTCATAGGCCACTGAATAATTTTTTCTTTTAACTGGGAATGGCCCCACATATCTAGGCCCCAGTTTTCTGGAGGGACATGTCAACTTCACTGTTGAGATCAGTTTCAGGATCTTGGCAATCTTCTTATAGCCTAGGCCTTGTTTATGTAGAGCAACAATTCTTTTTTTCAGATCCTCAGAGAGTTCTTTGCCATGATGTGCCATGTTGAACTTCCAGTGACCAGTATGAGAGAATGAGAGCGATAACACCAAATTTAACACACCTGCTCCCCAATTCACACCTGAGACCTTGTAACACTAACGAGTCACATGACACCGGGGAGGGAAAATGGCCAATTGGGCCCAATTTGGACATTTTCACTTAGGGATGTACTCACTTTTGTTGCCAGCAGTTTAGACAATAATGGCTGTGTGTTGAGTCATTTTGAGGGGACAGCAAATTTACACTGTTATACAAGCTGCACACTCACTACTTTACATTGTAGCAAAGTATCATTTCTTCAGTGTTGTCACATGAAAAGATATAATGAAATATTTACAAAAATGTCAGGGGTGTACTTACTTTTGTGAGATACTGTATATATATATATATATATATATATATATATATATATATATATATATATATATATATATATATAAAAGCAAATTCCAGTTAAAAGTGGTAAAAGTGGTAATCAGTGTCCCTTTATATTATTGTATTCACGCCCCCCTTACATCAGTGACCCCCCCTTAGACTGGCCTGGCGGCACTGTCACTGACCTCCTCTCAGGTGCACCGTGCAGGGCTCAGTTAGGCGGCTCCAGCTTGGTGGCTCTGGTTTTATCCTACAGTCTCCTCTCAACAGTCCACACATGTCTGGCTTTTCTAATGACCTCCATCCTGGTGGCACTCCCACTCTTGACTCCTCTCCAAACTCCCTCAGAGACTGCAGACTAGGGATGAGCTTCGTGTTCGAGTCGAACCCATGTTCGACTCGAACATCGGCTGTTCGCCCGTTCGGCGAATTGCGAACGATATGGGCCGTTCGCGCCAAATTCGTGTGGCGCGTCACGGTCCATAATTCACTGCGGCATCGCAGTGCATTGCTTGCTGATGATTGGCCAAGCATGCATTATGACCCGCATGCTTGGCCAATCACAGCGCCGCCTGAACAGAGAGCCGTAATTGGCCAAAGCCAAGGAGGCTTTGGCCAATTATGGCTCAGGGGATTTAGTACACGCCCCATACTATATAAGGCCGCCTGCACGGCGGCCCTGTGTAGTGTGTGTTCCGGCGTTCATAGATAGAGAGAGAGAGAGACAGACAGTGTCATTTGATTTGAGTTAGATAGATTAGGCAGAACAGTCAGTCAGTTAGCTGCACTTACAGTGTATTGTGTATATATATGCATCCCAGGTGTTGCATATATATATATACACTGTATTCAGTTTAGCTAGATCCGTTCCTGTTATCTTCTAGACTATTTACATTTAGTGCAGTGCGTCCTGCTCACAGTGTTCAGCTAGATCCGTTCCTGTTAAATTCTAGACTATTTATATTTAGTGCAGTGCGTCCTGCTCACAGTGTTCAGCTAGATCCGTTCCTGTTATCTTCTAGACTATTTACATTTAGTGCAGTGCGTCCTGCTCACAGTGTTCAGCTAGATCCGTTCCTGTTATCTTCCTACTGACAGGCAGGCTTGTCTGGTTACAGTATATAAAGCTACCTGAAGAAAATTACTGGTGTTCTATTTGATCCTATTAGTACCACGGTCAGGCAGCTAGACTATTTACATTTAGTACAGTGCGTCCTGCTCACAGTGTTCAGCTAGATCCGTTCCTGTTATCTTCCTACTGACAGGCAGGCTTGTCTGGTTACAGTATATAAAGCTACCTGAAGAAAATTACTGGTGTTCTATTTGATCCTATTAGTACCACGGTCAGGCAGCTAGACTATTTACATTTAGTACAGTGCGTCCTGCTCACAGTGTTCAGCTAGATCCGTTCCTGTTATCTTCCTACTGACAGGCAGGCTTGTCTGGTTACAGTATATAAAGCTACCTGAAGAAAATTACTGGTGTTCTTTTGATCCTATTAGTACCACGGTCAGGCAGCTAGACTATTTACATTTAGTACAGTGCGTCCTGCTCACAGTGTTCAGCTAGATCCGTTCCTGTTATCTTCCTACTGACAGGCAGGCTTGTCTGGTTACAGTATATAAAGCTACCTGAAGAAAATTACTGGTGTTCTTTTGATCCTATTAGTACCAAGGTCAGGCAGCTAGACTATTTACATTTAGTACAGTGCGTCCTGCTCACAGTGTTCAGCTAGATCTGTTCCTGTTATCTTCCTACTGACAGGCAGGCTTGTCTTGTTACAGTATATAAAGCTACCTGAAGAAAATTACTGGTGTTCTTTTGATCCTATTAGTACCACGGTCAGGCAGCTACACTATTTACATTTAGTGCAGTGCGTCCTGTTCACAGTGTTCAGCTAGATCCGTTCCTGTTATCTTCCTACTGACAGGCAGGCTTGTCTTGTTAAAGTATTTACAGCTACCTAAAGAAAATTACTGGTGTTCTTTTGATCCTATTAGTACCACGGTCAGGCAGCTAGACTATTTACAGTTAGTGCAGTGCGTCCTGCTCACAGTGTTCAGCTAAACCTACAAGTTAGTGGGGTGCGTCCACCTCACAGTGTTCAGCTAAAGCTACCTGTAGAAGGTTGGTGGTGTTCTCATACTACAGGCAGGCAGTTGATTTTGCTAGCTGCAGGATATATATATATATATATATATATATATATATATATATATACCCAGCTTAGTGCAGCTACAGGCCATTAGTATGTCTGGAAGGCCAAGAAGGAGAGGCAGACAGTCACAAGCCAATAAGAGAGGGAAAGCAGGCTCTGTGTCTAGTGCTGGTCGTGGAGACGGTGCATCCTCATCAGCACGTGGCCATGGGACACGCTTGGCCTTTTTTTCGGCAGCTGGCCGTGTTGAGCCGCAACATGCGGAAGACTTGGTCGAGTGGATGACCAAGCCGTCCTCATCCTCCTCATCCTCTCTCACCCATGCCCAGGGTGCTTTGTCTGGCAAAGCAGCGGCCTATTCCCTCGGCTCAATGTCATCAGTGACTCCTTCCCTAGCTCCACCATGTCCTCCTGAGGAGTCCCTCGAACTGTTTGACCACAGTGTTGGGTACATGCTCCAGGAGGATGCCCAGCGTTTGGAAGGTTCTGATGATGATACTGAGCTCGATGAAGGCAGTAACATGAGCACGGACAGAGGGGGTGCCCAAGAAGGACAGCAATCTGGCAGTCATGCTCCCCCTGCTGCAGCATACTGCCAGATTTGCTCCAGTGATGAGGAGGGAGGGGATGATGAGGTCACTGACTCAACATGGGTGCCTGATAGGAGAGAGGAGGAGGAGGAGGAGGAGGAGGAGGCGGCACATCACCAACGAGGCAGGATGCCCTCCAGGGGCCAGCCTAAGGGCAGCACATTGACTGCATCAAATGTGCAGGGTGCTGCAGTCTCTGCGCGTTATTCAAAAAGTTCTTTGGTGTGGGCCTTTTTTGAGACGAGTGCATCAGATCGCACCGCTGCTATTTGCAACATATGTCTCAAGCGTATCTCACGTGGCCAAAACATCTCCCGCTTGGGTACCACATGCTTGACCAGACATATGTTGACCTGCCATGCAGTTCGTTGGCAAGCGCATCTAAAAGACCCACACCAAAGAACAATGAGGACCTCTCCTTGCTCCTCATCAGCTGAGATTTCCAACCCCACTAGACCTTCAGTCCTCTCTGAGACCTGCAATGAGAGGAATGAAGGTGTAGAATTAGGTGTGTCACAGCCAAGTACTTGTGGGCAGTCTGCTTTTGGTACACCGACGTCAGATTGTACCAGGCAAATTTCCCTGCCCCAGCTGCTGCACCGCCGAAAGAAGTTTGCTCCCAGCCATCCACATGCCCAGCGGTTGAATGCTAGCTTGGCAAAATTGCTGGCACTTCAACTGCTGCCTTTTCAGTTGGTAGACTCTGCCCCCTTCCGTGAGTTTGTGGAATGTGCGGTTCCTCAGTGGCAGGTACCCAAACGCCACTTTTTCTCACGGAAGGCGATTCCGGCTCTCTACCGGCATGTGGAAGGCAATGTCCATGCCTCGCTGGACAGGGCGGTCAGCGGTAAGGTGCATATTACCGCTGACTCATGGTCCAGCAGGCATGGACAGGGACGTTACCTAAGTTTCACGGCGCATTGGGTGACTCTGCTGGCAGCTGGGAAGGATGCAGGACAAGGTGCAGTAGTGTTGGAGGTTGTTCCGCCACCACGCCTCCAAAATGCTAATGATTGTGACACACCTCTCTCCTCCACCCCCTCCTCTTCTTCTTCCTCCATGGCCTCTTCCTCTGAACCAGCGGTGCTCCGTAGTCGTTCAAGGGGCTACGCAAGTACGCAGGCCAAAAGATGCCATGCGGTGCTTGAGCTGGTGTGCTTGGGGGACAGGAGCCACACTGGGGCAGAGGTTCTGTCAGCTCTGCAGGGGCAGGTTCAGAGGTGGTTGACGCCACGCCAACTTAAGGCAGGAATGGTGGTTTGCGACAATGGCACTGACCTCCTCTCTGCCCTCCGACAGGGACAAATGACCCATGTGCCCTGTTTGGCTCACGTCCTTAACTTGGTGGTGCAGCGGTTCTTGGGCAGGTACCCGGGCTTACAGGATGTCCTGAGGCAGGCCAGGAAAGTCTGTGTGCATTTCCGCCGGTCATATAATGCCAGTGCTCGGCTGACGGACCTCCAAAAGGAGTTTAACCTGCCCAAGAACCGCCTAATCTGTGACATGCCCACCAGGTGGAACTCAACGTTGGCAATGCTGCAGCGGCTGCACACGCAGCAGAGGGCCATCAATGAGTACCTGTGCGACTATGGCACCAGGACAGGGTCAGGGGAGCTTGGTTTTTTTTCCCCACGCCAGTGGGCCATGATCAGGGATGCATGCACTGTCCTGTCACCATTTGAGGAGGCCACAAGGATGGTGAGCAGTGACAGTGCATGCATCAGTGACACTGTCCCCCTTGTCCACCTGTTGGAGCACACGCTGCGTGGAATAATGGACAGGGCACTTGAGGCAGAACAGAGGCAGGAAGAGGAGGACTTCCTTAGCTCTCAAGGCCCCCTTTATCCAGACAGTGTTCCTGCGTGCCCGCCGATCACACAGGAAGAGGACGAGGAGGAGGAGGAGGAGGAGGAGGAGGAAGATTGTGTCAGTATGGAGGTGGAGCCTGGCACTCAGCATCAGCAGCAGTCTTTAAGGGATCAGTCCTAAGAAACACATGGACTTGTACGTGGCTGGGAGGAGGTGGCTGCGGACCATGTCGTCCTTAGTGACCCAGAGGACTCCGGACCGAATGCCTCAGCAAACCTACGCTGCATGGCCTCCCTGATCCTGCAAAGCCTGCGTAAGGATCCTCGTATTCGTGGTATCAAGGAGAAGGACCAATACTGGCTGGCAACCCTCCTTGATCCACGTTACAAGGGTAAGGTTGCGGACCTTATCTTGCCATCGCAGAGGGAGCAGAGGATGAAACATCTTCGGGAGGCCTTGCAGAAAGGTCTGTGCAACGCGTTCCCAGAGACTGGGAGATTACAAACTCCTGTTTCTGGACAACGTGTTGCTGAGGCTTCGGTCAGTCAAAGAAGGAGCGGTGGAGAAGGTGGCCGTCTGACCGATGCGTTCAGACAATTTTTTGGTCCGCAGCCCCAAGGTATGATCGGTTCCAGCAACCATCGCCAGCGTCTGTTTTACATGGTGCAGGAATACCTAGGGGCAAGATCAGATTCGGACACCTTTCCCACCGAAAATCTTCTGGGTTACTGGGTCTTGAGGATGGATCACTGGCCAGAGCTTGCACAGTATGCAATTGAGCTACTGGCCTGTCCTGCATCCAGCGTTCTTTCGGAGCGCACATTCAGTGCTGCTGGAGGCGTGGTAACCGATCACAGGGTGCGTCTGTCCACCGACTCGGTCGATCGACTGACCTTCATAAAAATGAATCAGTCTTGGATCACCACCAGCTACCAAGCACCTGATGCTGATGTAACCGAATAATTTTTTTTGAAATCTCAGATCCCTTCAAAGACTGCCTATGCTGTCTTTGCCTATGCTGTCAGTGACTATCCCTGAGTAATTATCCTCTTCCTCCTCAATCATCACGCTGATAGCTTGTAAGAACATTTTTGGTTCTGGGCGCCACCACCAGTGCCTAAGGCACAATTTTTCAGCCCCTGTTTAACAGGGGCGTGTAATTACAATTTTTGATGTAATACTTTGCAGCAGGGCTCGTTCCTGCATTCCAACTAGAGTGTCTGTGAGGGGTTGCAGTGTTGTGGCACCAGCACCAGTGCCCAAGGCCCAATTTTTCTGCTCCTGTCTAACAGGGGCGTGTAATTACAATTTTTGATGCAATACTTTGCAGCAGGGCTCGTTCCTGCGTTCCAACTAGAGTGTCTGTGAGGGGTTGCAGTGTTGTGGCACCAGCACCAGTGCCTAAGGCCTAATTTTTCAGCTCCTGTTCAACAGGGGCATGTAATTACAATTCTTGATCTAATATTTCACAGCAGGGCCCTGTGAGGGCTTACAGTGTTGTGGCCACAGCAACACCTAAGGCCCAAATTTCTGCTGAGTATATAGGGCAGGACCCTACTTTCAAACATCTAACTTACAAACGACTCCTACTTGCAAACGGAAGGAGACAACAGGAAGTGAGATGAAATCTACCCCTAGGAAGGGAAATTCTCTCCTGTAAGAGTTAATATGGGAAAAAAAATTCTCCTTTCCACTGATGCTTTCCAATCCTTGTTCCACAAAAAAACCCAAATTTTCAAAAAACATTTTTCATTGGGACAAAAAGTGAGGTGAAATCTTCTGAAGAGGAGGAAAGACAGCAAAACAAATGTCACAGGGGTGATAACCCTTCCCTATGTTTTCCAAAAAGCTTAAAAAAGATTTTTTGGCTGGAGCTAAACACGTTAAAAATGTACCCGTTCAAAATTACAAAGAGATTCTACTTAACAACAAACCTACAGTCCCTGTCTTGTTTGCACCGCCTGTATACTGCTGTTCAGAGTATATAGGGACCTTTCCTTATTTTAATTTGGGTGCGGGGTTCCCCTTAATATCCATACAAGACCCAAAGGGCCTGGTAATGGACTGGGGGGTACCCATGCCGTTTGTCTCACTGATTTTCATCCATATTGCCATGACCCGACATGACATTAAACCCGCAAGCAGTTTTAAATGAGATTTTTTCCTTTGAAAATGACATTTGGTGCAGGGACTGTTCTAAACACGGGAAACACGCGTCACTTTACAGGCATACTATAGACACCCCCCAGGTACGATATTTAAAGGAATATTTCACTTTTTTTTTTTTACTTTAAGCATCATTAAAATCACTGCTCCCGAAAAAACGGCCGTTTTTAAAAGTTTTTTTTGCATTGATACATGTCCCCTGGGGTAGGACCCGGGTCCCCAAACCCTTTTTAGGACAATACCATGCAAATTAGCCTTCAAAATGAGCACTTTTGATTTCGAACGTTCGAGTCCCATAGACGTCAATGGGGTTCTAACGTTCGTGCGAACTTTCGGTCCGTTCGCAGGTTCTGGTGCGAACCGAACCGGGGGGTGTTTGGCTCATCCCTACTGCAGACATGATATAAGACAAGTGATATTCAGAGGTTGCAGACATGATACAAGAGATTGGTTAGAGGCTGCGGACATGATACAAGAGATGGTTAGAGGCTGCGGACATGATACAAGAGATGGTAAGAGACTGCGGACATAATGCAGGCGATGGTTAGAGACTGAGGACACCATACTAAAGACGGTCAGAGACTGCAGACATGATACAAGAGATCAATGCAGTCTCACCAGTGCCCATCAAATGCAGCCTAGTAGGCTGAGTCTACCACTGTGCCCACCAATGCAGCCTCACTGTGCCCATCAATGCAGCCTCACTGTGCCCATAATCGCAGCCTCACTGTGTTCATCAATGCAGCCCCACTGTGCCCATAATCGCAGCCTCACTGTGCCCATAATTGCAGCCTCACTGTGCCCATCAATGCCGTCTCACTGTGCCCATCAATGCCGCCTCACTGTGCCCATCAATGCCGTCTCACTGTGCCCATCAATGCCGCCTCACTGTGCCCATAATTGCAGCCTCACTGTGCCCACCAATGCTGCTTCACTGTGCCAATCAATGCCGCCTCACTGTGCCCATAATCGCAGCCTCACTGTGCCCATCAATACCGCCTCACTATGCCCATAATCGCAGCCTCACTGTGCCCATAATTGCAGCCTCACTGTGCCCATCAATGCCGTCTCACTGTGCCCATCAATGCCGCCTCACTGTGCCCATCAATGCCGTCTTACTGTGCCCATCAATGCCGCCTCACTGTGCCCATAATTGCAGCTTCACTGTGCCCATCAATGCCGCCTCACTGTGCCCATAATCGCAGCCTCACTGTGCCCATAATCGCAGCCTCACTGTGCCCATACTTGCCGCCTCACTGTGCCCATAATTGCAGCCTCACTGTGCCCATAATCATAGCCTCTCTGTGCCCATAATCGCAGCCTCACTGTGTTCATCAATGCAGCCTCACTGTGCCCATAATCACAGCCTCTCTGTGCCCATAATTGCAGCCTCACTGTGCCCATAATCGCAGCCTCACTGTGTTCATCAATGCAGCCTCTCTGTTCCCATAAACGCAGCCTCACTGTGTTCATCATTGCAGCCTCTCTGTTCCCATAAACGCAGCCTCACTTTGCCTATGAATGCAGGCTCACCATAGCCTCCCTTGGATCACACAGTGGACATCTCCCGCTGTGTG
Source organism: Lithobates clamitans (assembly GCA_037952925.1). Taxonomy (NCBI): domain Eukaryota; kingdom Metazoa; phylum Chordata; class Amphibia; order Anura; family Ranidae; genus Lithobates; species Lithobates clamitans. The sequence goes on from JBBGZY010001007.1 coordinate 1,676,303, forward strand.
TCACATAGCTGGGTCTGTGTGCATTCGGTGGTGCTGTAACAAGGTCCCGCCCCCCCCTAGACCGTCTCGTGTGATAGACAGAACACTGATTCAATCTGCTATCACACGAGCCGATCTAGGGGGGTGGGACCTTGTTACACCACGCTGCCGACAACACACAGACCCAGCTATGTGACACACAGCGCTCCTGGCGCTGTGTGTGACGAAGAAGAGGAGGAGGCGGGAGGGGAGCGCTGCAGCCAGCCACAGATTAAAGCGGCCCCAGCACAGGCGGCCTACCAGGAAATTTCCCAGTATTCCAGTAGGCCAGTCCGGCCCTGGACACTTCACTGCACCCCCCACCCCCAATAAATTGATCCGCCCCTTCCACCCTGCCCCTTGTACCGGCTCTGTACTTGGCTATGTGTTTTACCTCAAATGACAGTTTGGGAGTAGACCAGTACATTTTCAAATATACAATGTAAAATTAACACGGTATACCAACATAGTTGTATCTTTGATATTAAAAACTATGGGATAATAGTGTTGTGGTAACTTGGCCAAAAAAACAAAAACAAGCATAATAATATTATTCTTGATATCACTAGAAAAATAAAGCCTTTGAAAATATGTTTGGCAGAACTCCATCAATATCACCAGCAAATCAGCTTCATTATTGTCCCATTAAAGAAGAAGAGAATTGTGCGCTGCATTTGGAGATTTCATAATTTGCCACGTCATGAATGTTAATTCTCCATTACGAACGCTAGTTTACAAGACCGACCGCTTCCAGATCGTCCTTGCTTCCGAGCATGCATGTTTGTACTTTGGACTTTTGTCCGACGGACTTGTGTACAGACGAGACAAAAATCTGACAACAGACCATTGTCCGCCGAAAATTTACTAGCCTGCCATCCAACATTTGTTGGCCGAAAGTTGGACAACAATTGTCTGATGGAGCGTACTAATGGTTGGATTTTAGGCAAACAGTCTGTCATCACACAATTCCCGGCCAAAAATCCGATTGTGTGTACGAGGCTTTAGTTCTAAGCAAGGTCCAAAAAGACATGGATGAGCGGGTTTGGGGTGGAGGAACTGGACTGGCCTGCACAGAGTTCTGACCTCAACCTGATAGAACACATTTGGGATGAATTAAAGCAGAGACTGAGAGCCAAGCCTTCTTGTCCAACATCAGTGCCTGTCTGCCTGACCTCACACATGCGCTTCTAGTAGAATGGTTAAACATTCCCATAGACGCTCCTAAACCTTGTGGACATCTTTCCCAGAAGAGTTGAAGGTGTTACAGCTGCAAAGGGATAAGTCACCTAGATATTGAACCCTATGGACTAAGAATAGGATGCCATCAGTGACGGACGGTGGTATGTTTTTTTTGGGGGGGGGGGGGCGGCAAACAGTGCACAGCCCCCCCCCCGGTCACACTTACCCCAGGCTTCCCTCCAGGCGGCCGGCTAGCTTCCCCTGTGTCCCCTGTCCCTCGCCCCCCTGACGCCCAGCGTAGCTTCTCCTCCAGGCTTTCCTAGATGCGACCGGCGAGCTTCGCCTGCATCTTCTCTCCTCGCGTCTCCTCCCTCCTACTCCCAGCAGCCAGCGTAGCTTCTCCTTTTGGTCAATCGGGAAATGGGTCTCAGGACCCGCTTCCTGATTGGCTGGGAGGAGAATTAGTGTGACACTAGCGAATATCCATTTGCTAGTGTCACACAACTGAGTGGGCTTCAGCGCAATGCTCTGTGCCCCACCTCCACCCTATTTTAAAGCCTATTAGAGCCTCTGGCTTTAATCAAGTGCTTAAACCCCCCCCCCCCAGTGCTGTCTCTTGGCCTAGGCCGACAAGAACTGCACTTTGCGGGGGGCAGCAAAAAAGCCGCCCCCCACATGAAAAAATGTTCCCCCCTCCTCATGGCTCCCACTGCAAAACAGTATTGCCACGGGCAGCGGCTTTTGTGTAGCTGCTACACTGTAGAGCTAGTGTCATTATGGGGTGGACTGTGCCAGGGGGACAGGGACTGGCGCCCCCCAAAAAGCAGCCCGTAACTGTGCAGACAACCCGCACTTAGTACAACTGGCGGGGCGGAGCCGGAGTCTACCTTCCTCCGTGGTATCCTTACATCCCGGCCGGGGCTCAGTGTCGACTCGATGGGAGAGAGGAGGATGAGGGAAACTCTCAGGCTAGCCCGCTCAGCAAGCACTGGTGCCTCTTCTTAGATCATGTAAGTGCACTAGTTCCAGCAGGAGGAGTTTGAATGATGTGGTTGTTGGCTCCTGCCTCTGCCCACTTCCTGTCAGTCAGACCTGTGTAGCTAGCACAGAGCTGAGGAGGATTTTAATCACTTGCCGCCCGCCATATAGCAAAATGACGACAGCAAAGTGGTTTCAAGATCCTGACCGGACGTCATCTGACATCTAGCAGGATATCAAGCTGCTGCGCGCCCCCGGGAGAGTCTCTTGGACGGAGACTCTTTACCACCTGTTCAACCGTGTCCAATCACAGCTGATCACAGTGTAAACAGGAAGAGCCGTTGATCGGCTTTTCCTCACTCGCGTCTGTCAGGCGCGAGTAGAGGAAAGCCGATCGGCTGCTCCTCTGACAGGGGGGGGTCTGTGCTGATTGATTATCAGCACAGCCCCCCACAAGGATGCCCACACTGGACCACCAGGGATGCCACTAGGACCACCAGGGATGTCACCACCAGGTATGCCACCCTAGACTACCAGGGATGCCAATCAGTGCCCACAATGGATGCCAATCAGTGCCCACAATGGGCATCACTGATTGGCATGCATTATTGTTTGGCACTGATTGGCATCCATCCGTACAATCAATTATTGCACATCAGTGCCACCTATCAGTGCCCATCCATGCCCATCAGTGCCACCTATGTGTACACATCAGTGCTGCATATCAGTGCCACCTATCAGTGCCCCATTAGTGCCCATTATCAGTGCCACCTCACTGGTGCCACCTCATTGGTGCTCATCAGTGCCGCCTTATCATTGCCCGTCAGTGAAGGAGAAAAATTACTTATTTACAAAGTTTTGTAACAGAAACAAAAAAAAACATTTATTTTCAAAATTTTCTGTCTATTTTTTATTTGTTTAGCAGAAAATAAAAATCCCAGAGCTGATCAAATACCACCAAAAGAAAGCTCTATTTTTGGGAACAAAACAATAAAAATTTAGTTTGTGTACAGTGTTGTATGACAGCGCAATTGTCATTTAAAGTGCGACAGCGCTAAAAGCTGAAAATTGGTCTGGGCAGGAAGGTGTATAAGTGCCCTGTATTGAAGTGGTTAAAGTGGAGTTCCACCCCCCCAAAAAAAAAAAAAATTAGTAATGTGCTTAAAAAAATTTTTCAAAAAATTTGGAGAAATTTTTTTTTTTTACTCACCTCTAAATGCTATTAGCGGACCTCAAGCTGTTGCAGAACTACAAGTCCCATGAGGCATAGTAAGACTCTGACAGCCACAAGCATGACACACAGAGGCAGAGGTATGATGGGACTTGTAGTTTTGCAACAGCTGGAGGTCCGCTAATTGCATATCCCTGTGCTAGGGGGTCCCTCGTAATCTGCCTCCTTCGGTGCCTGGGCTCCTGACATCACTTCCCTCGGTGCAGGAAGGGAGATCGCCACTCTCCCCTCCCTCTTGTCAATCATCTGGGACATGTGACCGGTCCCAGATGATTGCGCGGCCAGTGACGGCGAGCGTCATGGCTCGCACATACGCAGTGGGTGCCCGGCTGTGAAGCCACAACCGGGCGTCCACAGTTAAAATGCCGACGCCGCCGAGTGGAGGGGGTGACGAGTGGGGCTTCAATCCCCAGCATCGCTGGACCCAGGGACAGGTAAGTGTCCGATTATTAAAAGTTAGCAGCTGCAGTATTTGTAGCTGCTGACTTTTAATTTTTTTTTAATGGGAACCCCGCTTTAAGAGCACTTCCTATGGCTCCAATCCATGCTGCAAAGGTCCGTCGACAGTCCCCAGCAAACAAATGGCTCCAGCAATGCCCCTGGTGGTGTAGACCTGCTGCTGGTCAGACCTGTGTAGCAGGATAACCAGGAGTTTGAATGATGTAGTTGTCTTGTCAGCCCCTGTCACCATCTGTCAGATCTGTGTAGCACAGAGTCAAGGTGGTTCAGACCACTTCTCTTGGCCTCCCAGGCAACGGGGAAGGGACAAAAGCTGCAACTAAATGCCACATGGCTCTAATGGGTGGCAGGCGGGGACAGAAGCTATCTCTTTGAGGATAGAAAGCACCATGTCTCTTCCTTCTGCTCTTAGCAAGGGCAGTTAAGTTTCATTTGCAACGGCTTTCTATCTTTGAAAAAGGTCATAGGCGTGCGGCGCTACCTTCTAGGAAAATAATTATATAGCAATAGGATCAAGCAAATATAAAGTGCTCAATAAGGACGAGCTCCGGCGTGTTCGCACGGCCCACGTGCAGAGCCCGCCAGGAAGTCGGCACTGCGCTGCGCTGATCACAGGCAGTGAGACTTTTCCCGATCTGTGCAGCTGCAGACCCCAAAATGTCTCCCTGCCTGTGATCAGCACTGTGCAGTGTCGGCTTCCTGGCGGGATGGGGCGTGTGGGATTTCAAAGACTCCTGAGCCCATCTCTAGTCCTCGCTCACCAGAACAATAAAATATCCGTGCCTTGTGAAAGAAAGGAGACTGTGGGGTTAATTTACTAAAGGAAAATAGACTGTGCACTTTGCAAAGTGCAGTTGCATTCTGCGAGAGCAGTTGCTCCAGAGCTTAGTAAATGAGGAAAAGCTCTGCTGAATTCCATCATCCAATCATGTGCAAGCGAAATAGCTGTTTTTAAATTTTCCTTGCATGTGATTGGGTATTCTTTGCAAAGTGAAGCTTTACCTCATTTACTAAGCTCTGGAGCAACTGCACTTTGCAAAGTGCACAGTCTATTTGCCTTTAGTAAATCAACCCCTGTGTGTGTCTCATTTTTACTTCTCCACTCCATGTACATGTTGAAAGAGTAAAGACCAGGCATGGGCATCCATAGTGTAAATCCATTTTATTCAATTAAAAATACATTACAAGTAGCTACTCACATATAAAACTGCTTGTTCCCAAGCTACAAGCACTTCCTAAACTGTGGATTTACACTTTCAACTCTTTACAACGGTCTTTACTCTTTCAACATGTACATGTTGGGACTGTGCCATTGCGGCAGACAAATCGAACACTAAGTGACACTTTTTTGGGGACCAGTGGCACTAATACAGTGATAAATGCTAAAAATATGCACTATCACTGTACTAATGTATTATTCATTTATTTATTTCAGGTACTTAAATAGGGCCATCAAGGTAGAGCCTAAAGAGGAAGGGGTGTGGTTTACAGATAATAAGGTGGGTCTTAAACAGGAAGGGGTGTGGTCTTGATGGGGGTGGGGCCTATTTAAATTAGGGGGTGCACGTGTTTAGTCAGGCCTAGGGCAGCACAAAACCTAAATACACCACTGCCCCCCCCCCTATTGGAATCCATGCATCCGGTGCCCTGCATGTAGATTAGCCAGAACAGAAGCATGGATAGGCGGCGCGGCGCCAGTGCGCCCCTTATGGATGTGCCGCAACTGCGCGTTAAAGTTCATGTGCGTGTAAAGGCAGGCGTCCCAATACTTATGGCAATATAGTGTAGTAGGCAGGCATCTGATGGGGCTGAAATGCAAAGACTATCATCTGATATCTATCAGCTCTATTAATAAAGGAATACCCTAAGAATGGCTTCTCCTGGGTTTTATGCTTTGATCCAGTCCTGGCTTTGTCAGGTGCAATTTTAATTAAAAAAAATATATATATATATATATATATTTTCTGTATTTCTGAGCACAGCCTAACCAATCCAGTCTCTTGCACTGACACCATGAGGATAATAAACGCTGAGCTGGTGCTGCCCATAACCATCAATGTGTTGTCCCCTCTCCGGAGACATGAGGAATACAGCTACACAGAGCTGGAAGTACCTCCATTCCTCCCCCATCATGGTGTGTGCACCACAAGGCTCAGCATTCCCTGCCAGTCTCCTGTATGGCTGCACCCGCCCACCGCACCTACACAGCCCCGACCAGCTGTCACTGAAAGCAGCACGCCACGCCCCTACATCGCCCCTCCGCACAGCGATTGGCCGCAGGTGACAGGTGAGGGCGGGGCCGGCCGCTGCTACTATAAAAGGGACCGGTGTGTGTGGATGCGGCGACCGCAGAGAGTTGATCATCCCCGGCCATGGAGTTCCTGAGCTCACTCTTCTACCCCAAGGAGATCTACAACCTCATCAGGTATAAGATGGGCGGCCTGACCGAGGTGGAGCAGGTAAGGCTGAGCAGAGGGGACCCCTGTACACCTGTCCTAGGAGGGGGCACACATAGGGGAAGAGGACCATGATTGGTTCTCTGATTATTTATATTTGTAATAAGTGTCTCCATCTGCCAAACAAGTCATATTCAGTGCTGTCCATCCAACATCTGGATTTCTCCTTCATCCAATTAGGGATGAGGGTCTCTTAAAGTTACACTTGCCACTGTGCTGAATGCTTTCAGCCGAAGCTGTTTTTTGAAGATTACGTAAAACTTCTGAATGTTCTATATTTTCTGAAAGCAGACACCCTAGAGAATAAAATGCTGGTGGTCCCTATTTTCTAAGTTGCACAATATTAGTACAATGGTTTATGAAATGCAAAAAAAAAAAAAAAAAAAGCACTAATGTTAATTTTAGGGCTCACAGATGCAATATGTTACCCAAGTCTATGGAAAACTTTAAATGATGTTGCAATGATGTATTGCAATGATGTTGCAATACATAAATGGGTACATGTCAAGCCTTAGAGTTGCGTGCTCCAGTGACGTGACAGCAAACTTCAGTACCCTTTTATTTTCCATAGACAACACTTTAAAAGCCCCCATGCAGATCATCAGTTTAGAGTTAACTGAATAATGGACCTAGAGATATATCCCTCACTCCAGCATGTGTGTCAATGTTTAATTTGTGTATTGCCAGCAAGGTTGTAGTGCATTTACCTTTGTGCATGTACTGTATGTGAGGGGACTGCGGTCAAGCCAGCCATGGTTTGAAAATACACGGTCTAGCCAGCCGCCAAAAAAGAGGGGATCGTTGTGCCGACTGGCCTCGCACTCGCCCCCTGCAAAGCCACTACCTTGGGGGCGGGTGGGCTCTCCGTGTGTAATGTGTGTTCTGTCATTACCGTACTCGTCGTAATGGGCGCACACACTTTTTTTTTTTTGGCGGCTGGCTAGACCGTGTATTTTCAAACGACGGCTGGCTTGACTGCAGTGTAAGGGGGGGGGTCACCACTTTTTTTTTTTTTTTTTTTTTTAAGAAGAATTTTTAAGTGCTTTGGTGGCATGTTGATAGATAGATAGATATAGATCACCACATGGGGGACATTGTCACCCAAGTAAAAAAGAGAACTAGATCTCTATCTTGTGAATTATTATTATTAATATTATTATTATTATTATTATTATTAATACTTTTTTTTGTAACAGTTTAAGGAGACATAATGGAGGTACGGTATAAAGGACTCCTGATGTCTCACCTGTCCTCCAATTAAACTAATGCAGTCCAGAGTGTACTGCATTTTGTTTTTTTCTGCAGCGATGCTAGGAATTTGACATGGGTAGCCCGAAGCGACATGTAAAATTGTCTACATGGTGGAATGCGCCATACTTGTCCAATCATGGACGTTGCATCTGTGCCTCTCAGGCAGTGCCACCCAAAAGCTGGGATGTGTGACACACCGGGGCTAAACTCCTTGCATGAAGCTCTTGCTGAGACAGATGAAGCTCCCATGTCTGTGCGTGTATATTGGTCACACTTAATACTGCTTTAAAGTAAGTGTGTGTGGTTGTTTTGGGGGGGTCTGCAGTTTCAGAAAAAGTAGGCTAGAGCATGGTTTGAAACCCCGTCAGTGTATTCTTTCTTTCTGCTTCCTGTTGAGATTTCCCTTCAGTTTCTGTCCCAGAGGTAACTATTGCAGGACAGTGAGAAGCAATCCATTTAAAGTAGCCATTCTTTTAGCCCAGGTTTCATGGAACCCCAGAGTTGCTGGGGGGCTCCCTAACCTCCCATTTGGTAACTTCATAGTTACAGGATCACTTGGCCAAGCCAAAAGCATGAGTCTAACTATCTTTTAAGCTGTCTTCAACACATTCTTTCCACTGGCTCCCAATGTGAGGGGCATTCTTGCCACTGGCCACCAATGTAAGGGGCCTTCCAGATGACCATCAGTGAAAGGAATACTAAAGGGTGTAGGGTTTTTTTTGTTTTTCTCTTGTGCTGCCCAGTTTACATTCTGGCACATCCTGTGTCTGGATGACTGAAACCCTTCGCATGCATAGGTATGATGTCAGCTTGCGCCGGCCAATGAAGACCCCAAAGATGCCAGTGTGGTTGAGGGACCTCGGACCATTCAAGGAGAGGTAAGTATTGCGGACTTTACTTCCACTTTAAAGTGCATCTCTGGACGTTCATTAAAAAAGGTGCCACTGGCATCCAGGAGTGACAAATGATGGTTTCAGAGGTATAGTCTCAAGCCCCCCCCCCCCCCTCGCAGCCTAGCTCTCTCAGCGTCATCTTGGTCCTCCTCAGTCCAAGGCTGAGGCAGCAAAAGACTTAAAGCCCCCAAAAAGTGCTGATTTGCGGTCGGATGATTGGATCCTTAGATTGTCTGGTTGAAGGTCTGCTCTAACGGTGGCCATTAACTTGTTCAAGAGGATGCTGTAGGCTCAATTCACAAATCTAATACACCAAGATAAGAATCCTTATCTTTTAAAAAGTAAGTTATTTTCAGTTAAGTTCATAGTGATTGTAAAGGATAAAAAATGACATGTCATACTTGCCTGATCTATACAGTGGTTTTGCACAGAGCAGCCTCGATCCTAGCTGGGCTAATGCCCAGTGTGCCTCAAAGTGAGAATTCGGATGAGCTTTATCATTGATCTGTGTGCCGTTCCCCTGCAATGAAGCCCAGTGGGCAGCTGTTGCTGGTGAGGGTCAGTAGGCTGCAGGAGAGGGGCTTGGGGAAGACCCACACCATGCACAATCGCTTTGTACTGGAAGATTTTCCATTCTGTCTCTTTCCTTACAGAACCCCATGAGTGCGAGCCTGCAAACCTGCTACAAATTCTTGGAGGAGACAGGCAGGAGCTACGCAGTTGTTATCCAGGCCTTGGAAGGGGAGCTACGGTGAGTGTATTGTCTGTTTTAACCCCTCAATAGCTGCAGTAAGTTGATTTTGTGAGAATTTACTGTTTTTTAATGAAAATTATATCACTTTAACTGGCTTTTTTTTTTTTTCTGTTCGAGTGGCACAAGAATCAGAGTGTCTGAGCATGTATGGATTGTCATCAGATGGGGTCAACTTAGGCTAGAGCTACACTTTTTTTTTTTTTTTTTTTTTTTTTTTTTTTTTGTTCTCAGTACTTTTAAAATAATGGCACCCTAGGCTGCCAGCAGCAGAAAGCACATGTATTGGTGAATAACTGAACAGAAGTGGACCTAACGAGAAGGTAGTACAATCTCTGCAACCCAGTGTGATCTATCAGACTATTGTACACCTCACATTATGACATCCCACCATAACATTGTCTGCCTAACTAATAATGAGTAGGTCCCCCTTTTGCCACCAACATGGCCCTGACACTACTAGACAAAAGCATCACACCATCCCAGCCGGCTTGTCTTCTTCCTATATTGTATCCTGGTGCCATGTCTTTCCCAGGTAAGCGACACAAACGCCTGGCTATCCACATGATGTAAAAGAGAACCAGATTTATCAGACCATCTTCTATTGTTTTGTGGTCACTTCTGATGCTTATGTGCCCATTGAAGATGCTTTTGGCTGTGGACACAGGTCAGCATGGGCATAGTTGCCAACATTGTAAAAATTTATACGGACACTTTTTTTTTTTTATCTGTAGGCGGAGTCTTGCTATAATTAGGGGGCAGAGCTAAAATGGGCATGGCTTAAATGGGATGTGGCTAGATTCTGAGATGAACGAGGTATGGAGGGAGCAAGAGATAGGGAGGGAAGGAGAGAGAAGGAAAGAAAAAGGGATGGAGGGACAGCAGGCCCAGATCCTACACCACAATAGAAATGTGTATTCCAGAAAGTTTAACAATCAGCAGATAAAGATACTCCAAACACCTGGTATTGGCGCTTCAATCATCACGGCACCATGGTTATGGTGTCCGGCAGGGGCGGACTGATAACTCATGGGGCCCCCGGGCAATAGGAGATTATGGGGCCCCCAGGCAATCAGAGATTATGGGGCCACACAGTATACACACACACAGTATACAATCACACAGTATACACATACATGTACACACAGTATACACAGACAGATGTAAAAAAAACACAGATTTATACATACTGTCCCTGTTTTTACTGAGGCTGGCAACCCTGATGGGGCCCCCTAGTGGCCCAGGGCCCTCGGGCAGTGCCCTAATCGCTCAATGGTCAGTCCGCCCCTGGTGTCCGGATGATTGAAGCACATTATTTCTATTACATTGTAATATAAAATGAAATCGTTCAACTCGCCATAATGCAGAATCAGTGGGAACCTTGAGCTTGCCACGTCGCCTGCCATCAGGTGCCCCCAGCCAGCGGAGTCCCTCCTTACATCAGGTGCCCCCTCTGCACCCGGGTAGCGACACCACTGCTGGTGAATGGTCTCCGCCATTCCAGAAGCCCAACTCATGGAGGCTGAAGGGAAGAACCAAGAGGCAGAGCCTGGGTTCCGCCTCTTTCCTCACGATACCTGGTCTTCTGTAATTTGGCGACCGGCAGAGACACTTCAGTGCTGGTTGTGGACCTCTAGCGGGCAAAAAAAAAAATTGAGAAAACGTCGATTTCCTGGGAAACAGTACAACTGGGACAAAGGTCTAAATCCCAGGAAATTCGGGACAGTTGGCAACTATGCATGGGCATCCGGAACTTTCTGCGGCTAAGCCGCCCTATATGCAAAGAGGTGATGTCTTTTTATCGGAACAATCACATGCATCAATGGTCCTTGGCCACCCATGACCCTGTTTCCTTCCTTGGACCACTCTTGGTGGATCCTAAACACTGCAGACCAGAAACTTCTCACAACAGTTGCAGTTTTGGAATTACTTTGACCTAGACATCTAGCCATTACAATCGGTCCTTGTCACAGGCGTTCAAATGCTTACGCTTACACTTTTTTTGTGTGTGTGTGTGTGTTTTACTCCCCGGCCACTTTATTAGGTTGTGGTGTGTCCTCGTGTTTGAACCATAGTTTGGTCTGGTCTAGTCTGACTGCCCAGTAGTAGTCATATAAGTCCGCTAGGCCTGCCCCTCCAATTTTTTTATTAAACGTGAGGTTGTTTCTGGAGCATCATATATATTTCCAACCTAATTTTGTCATGTTGTGGATATAGTGAATAGGTATGTGGATTGGTAAGGAGCGAAACATATACAGTATTTGCGGTAATATCATCATCTTATATGCTGTAATTCTTCCAAGCCATGAGATTTCCTTATTGGACATATTCCTGATTTGGGCTTCCAGTGTGGCCATCAGTGGGATCATATTGGCTTTGACAAGCGTGGAGGTTTTATTGGTAAGTGTGATACCAAGGTATGTTATGCCTCCTAAGCTCCACGTATAAGGCAATTGTGACTGAAGCATTTTGCGTTTGTGGGGTGGAACTCCTATATCCAGTATTAATGATTTGGTGAAGTTAACTTTATAGTATGAGACTTCCCCAAATGTGCTAAGAATTGCATGAGCTTGTGGTAATGATGTGGCCGGATTGGTCAGGAGGAGGATTACATCGTCCGCAAAGAGGTTTATGGTGTGCGAACTGGAGCCAAACTGGAAGCCCGTAATCAGGGGGTGAGACCTTATGGTTTCAGCTAGGGGTTCACTCATTAAGTTGAAAACTGTTGGGGATAGGGGGCACCCCTGTCTTGTTCCATTGGTGATGTTGAATGGTTTAGATAAAAACCCAAAGGAATAAACCTGTGCCGACGGGCATGAATAAAGAGCCAGAATGGCTTGCAGTATGGGACTCTTGAACCCAAACTTGGTAAGAGTAATTTTCATATAAGTCCAATGGGCTCTGTCTAACGCCTTCTCTGCGTCAATCGACAATAGCAGAGAAGGCGTTCGAGTTCTTTCAGCAAAATTTATCACATTCACAATTCTCCTGGTTGCATCAGAGGTTTGTCTCCCCCTCACAAAATCCATCTGGTCGCGCTTTATAATGTTTGGGATTATGTCTGTTAATCTTTTGGCTAACAGCTTGGCGTATATTTTTATATCGGAGTTTAGGAGAGAAATAGGTCTGAAGTTTGCTGGTGTGGTGGGTTCTTTGCCTGGTTTTGGTAATGTCACTATGTAAGCTTTCAACATATCTTGAGGAAGAGTTGCGGTCTCAGCAGCTTTGTTGTATATTGTTGACATATGTGGTGATAGAGTTTTGGCAAATGTTTTGAAGTATTCATTGGAAAAGCCATCTGGCCCTGGAGATTTTCCATTGGGAAGAGTGTGTATTATTTGTTCTATTTCCCGTATTGTGATTTGGTGCGTTCAGGGTTTCTAACTGGTGTGTGGAAAGAGTTGGGAGATTAATATTCTTTAGGAATGTTTCAATCTGTTCCACTGTTGGTTGGTGCGTGTTGGGATCTGTGTGCAGGTTGTATAGTGAGCCATAGTAATCCGCAAATTGGTCAGCTATAGCTTGAGGTTTTATAATTTTGTGTGGTAGTGTAGGATGCCGCCTTTAATCTTTTCGCTAGATATTTGCCTGCTCTATTAGCATTTGCATAATAGTTTAGTTGAAGGCGTCGGAGATGCATGTCATATTGTTGGGAGAGAGTATTTCTAAGTTTTTTTTTTTTTTTTTTTTTTCTCTGAGATTTAATTTTTCAGTTAATGGTAATGTAGGGGATTTTTTGTGTTGAGTGGTAGCATTATGTATTTCTAAAAGGATAGCGTTAAGCTGCTGAGCCCGTCTCCTCTTTTCTCTGGCTCCTGTTTGAATTAAAACGCCTCTCATGAAGGCCTTGTGTGAGTTCCATAAGATGTATGGGTCAGTGACTGATCCGTCATTGTCTAAGAAAAAATGTTTTAATTGCTGAGATAGTAATGTTTGGTAATGTGGGTCTTGGAGGATGCGTGTATTGCAGCGCCAGATGGGGGGTGAGGAGGAGATTCCCTTCTCCGTAATAGATACAGAAATAGCGGAGTGGTCTGACCACGTAATATCATGGATTGTTATTTTCAATATTTTATAAAAGCCATTTATCCGCTAAGAATAAGTCTATGCGGGAGTATGAGCAGTGTCTGCTTATGAAAAAGGTGTAGTCCCTTTCATTGCCGTGTAGACATCTCCATGTGTCAAATATTTCCTCTTTGTGTAGTAATGATTGGAGGGACAAAGTTCCTTTACCTGACGATGTATCTAGAAGTGGGTCCGGTGTAGCATTAGTCTACGCAAATCAGAAGGTTGCCATATTTCAAGGCTTTTGCTTTGTAGAGCACTTTTTTAATCTTATTTGGTGCGAATTTGGAGCGTATAGCGTTACTATGGTGTAGGGATTGGAGTTAATGTCCCCTGTGGCGATGATGTACCTGCCCTCTTCATCAGTAATAATTTCTTTGGGTTTGAAGGATATGGAATTTTTGAAGGCTAAAAGGACACCCCCTGTTTTTCTATGCGGCGTACAGGCCACGTAGATGTGTGGGTAATCCTTGTGAGCGCAATGGGGAGTATTGTCTAGTTGAAAGTGCATTTCTTGGACGCTCAAGATGTCTGCCTTTTGCTTGTGAGCTTCCTTCCATAAGGAAAAGCGTTTAGCCAGGTGATTTAAACCTCTGGCATTGATTGAAAGACAGGTTATCGTCATTTTAATAGATGTGTGTTAGATCGTGAGGCTGAGTGGTGGGGGTACTCACTGCGACCATAGATAATGTCCAGTGTTGCATGGTTGTTGATGGGGACGACAGGCTGTAGCGAATCCTCTGCTGGTTCGGAGTTGTAATTAATTCTGAGAAGCTGCGTATATCACTTAGAGAAGGAGATAAAAAAATAAAGGCTGAAAACCAAACGGAAAGTCATCATAAGTAACATAAGAAATGGATCACACAATTGATCCTCGTGCAGATGTAGCTGCTATTGGTGTTATAGGGGTGAGGGAGAGATTCTAAGACAGAAACTCAGCCCTGAAGATAAACCAGTGATAACTTGGGTTTCAATTATGAGCTTCCACCTGCCTGTTTCTTGCTGGATCTCTTGTAAGACACTACCTGCCAATCATTTTGAATGAATGGGGGCCCTGCCGGGTAAGCTTGTTGTATAGGCTGATCCGCAATGATGTTCCATCTCTTTAGGGCAGTAAGCCCTTCTTCCAGGGTGGATACTGAGATAGTGACCCCATTATGGGTGATAGAGAGCGTAGCAGGGTACTTCCATTTATGGAGGATTTTGTGGTTCCTCAACTCTTTCGTGACCGTTAACAGGTTACGGCGACGTAATGTGTGCCTAGAAAGATCCGAGAGACATTCACATACTGCTGAGGGATATTCTCTTGTTTGCGTGAAGCCTGGAGTACCCGGTCTTTTATGTGGTAAGGTGCATCCTTAACAGGACATCTCTGGGGATGTCAGCAGGGAGAGGACGGTTTAGGGACTCTATGTATTCTGTCCACAAGAAGGTCATGTGCTGAAGCATCTGGCACCAGTATGGAGAATAGGGTCTGGGCAAATTGTAGGAGCTGGTTAGGAGGAATATCTTCTGGGATTCCTCTTAGTTTGAGGTTGTTTCTCCTGGACCTGTCCTCTAGGTCGGCCATTTTATCCTTTAACAATGTAATGTCCTCCCCCTGGGCTGTATGGGCCTCCACCATCACATTGTATGCTGAGGTGTATTCCTCCATTTTATTTTCCACCTGATGTACTCTGTGGCCTATGGCTTGTACCTCCCTCTGGCACTCTGTTATCCCCCTGACCATGTCTGCTTGCAATGAGGAGCGTAATGACAGAAGCATGTCTTTTAATAAAGTATCTGAGACAGGCCGGTCTGCGGTGGGGAATTCCCTGATAGGATCTCCGTCAGTGCTGCTCTGGTGTGTGGGATCACTGTAGGGCCCGCTTACCTCCATACCTGAAGCGCTTCCTTGTCTGATGGGAGAGTCTCTGCGGCTTCTCGTGGAAGGGCTGGATGGGCCTGAGGAGGACACACTGGGCAGATTTGAGGAGCAAATGGAGGCGGGTGCTGGTCCGTTTCTGCTGCCGTTCGTTTCGGGCCTGTTGTCTGCCGCTCTGCCGCCATTTTGTTGAGGACCGCGAGTAGAGTAATAGCTCGTCATTTTCTGCAGTTGTTGTGGGTTTTGCGGCGTCTGAGCATCCCTGACATGTGCAGCGGGACCCCACCTGTCAGATGGTGGGTTTGTGGGTCTTAAGGTGTGCTGGTGGGCTCTGATGGCTGTGGATTATCTCCTGAGGCGAGCGGAGCTCCTGGATTACGCGTCCATCTTAGAGCCCGTTTGGCCACGCCTCCGGATTTAAGTTACTTTGAACATGGCATAGTTGTTGGCAGTGGGGTCACTAGGGTTGGTGTCACCTAGTGTGGCAAAACGTGGTAGGACCCCCCCCCCACTTCTCCCCAGTGCAGATGTAGTGCAAGTGAGTGTGTGTGTGTGTGTGTGTGTGTGTGTGTACACAGTTTCTTAGACTTTTACTCATCAGACTGATCTGATGTCATGTAGGCAGAGGTGGGTGGGACAGAGGAAACTCTCTAGCAGGAGTAAAGCCTGCCACCCCCCCCCCAATTCTCATCCAAGGACATCCTCCGAGCGTGGCACAGCCTGGGCAGTGTGCGCCCAGCTGAGGTGGATGGAGAAAGGGGGGTGGAATCTACTGTGGCCAGTATTCCAGAAAGTCTGAAAAGATTGGCAGGAGGGGGTGGACTCAGCAGCGTGCAGAATCTAAGTATAAGGCAGGGTGATGGGAGGAACACAGTACTGACAGAGCCACAATGCCAGGACATATCACAGGACACATGTCTGAACAATACTGGCCCCGCACCTCTATAGTGACGCCACTGGTTGTTGCTTCCAGGTGGGCTAATCTGAGTATTTCAAACTGCCGATCTACTGAGATTTTCACACACAACCATCTCTAGGGTTTACAGAGAATGGTCCCAAAAAAGAGAGAATATCCAGTGAACGGAAGTTGTGTGGAGGAAAATGCCTTGTTGCGGTCAGAGGAGAATGGGCAGACTGGTTTGATATGATAGAAAGGCAACAGTCACCCAAATAACCACTTGTTACAACCAAGGTATGCAGAATACCATCTCTGGATGCACAACATGTTGCATCTTGAAGCAGATGGGCTACAGCAGCAGACTACCACATCAGGTGTCACTCCTGTCAGCTAAGAACAGGAAACTGAGGCTAAAATTTCACACAGGCTCACCAAAATTGGACATTAGAAGATTGGAAAAAAAGTTGCCTGTTCTAAGTCTCGCTTTCACTTGTGACATTTAGAGGGTAGGGTCAGAATTTGGCGTAAACATGAAAGCATGGATATATCCTGTCTTATATCAACAGTTCAGGCTGGTGGTGGTGTAATGGTGTGGGGCATATTTTCTTGGCACACTTTGGGCCCCTTTGTACCAATCATTTAAGTGCCACGGCCTATCTGAATATTGTTGCTGACCATGTCCGTCCCTTTATGACTACAGTGTACCCATCTTCTGATGGCTCCTTCCAGCAGGATAATGCACCATGTCACAAAGATTAAATTATTATTATTATTATTATACGAGATTTATATAGCGCCAACAGTTTACGCATCGCTTTACAATGTATAAGGGGGACAACACAATTACAGTTCAATACAAAAGGTACAGGAGGGCCCTGCTCGTAGAGCTTACATTCTAAAGGGAGGGGGTGGTGGTACAAAAGGTAATGGCTGCAAAGAATGATTTGATGGGGGTGGCTCAGGGACAGTTATGTGGGTGTGGGATAAGCTTCCCTGAATAAATGAGTTTTCAGGGATCTCCTAAAGGTGGATAGGGTAGGGGCTGATCGGATATACTGGGGTAGGGAATTCCAGAGGATGGGAGAGGCTCTGGAGAAGTCCTGAAGGCGAGCATGGGAGGAGGTAACAAGGGAGCTAGAGAGCAGGAGGTCCTGGGAGGAGCGGAGGGGGCGATTTGGGCGATATCTGCAGATGAGGTTGGTGATGTAGATGGGGGCGATGTTGTGAATGGCCTTGTATGTTATGGTTAGCATTTTGAATTTTACACGGTGGGGTAGGGGAAGCCAGTGAAGGGATTGGCAGAGAGGAGCAGCAGTCACGGATCGATTAGTGAGGTGTATTAGTCTAGCAGCAGCATTCATAATAGACTGAAGGGGGGATAGCCTGCTTAAGGGTGGGCCATTAAGGAGAGAGTTGCAGTAGCCGAGGCGGGAAATAATCAAGGAGTGAATAAGTTGCTTTGCGGTGTCATTAGTCAGGAAGGGTCGAATTCTGGAGATGTTGCGGAGATTAAGGCGGCAGGATTTAGCCAGTGATCTGATATGGGGGCTGAAGGAGAGGTCAGAGTCAAGGATTACACCCAGGACCCTGGCATGTGTGAAGGGACCAATGGTTGTGGTGTTGATATTAATGGTGAAGTCACAGGAGGGGGACCGTGAAGGAGGAAATATAACCAGCTCAGTTTTAGAAAGATTACGTTTGAGGAAGTGGTGTGACATCCATACCGATATGTCATTCAGCAAGTTTTGAGATCTGTGAGGAGATGGTGGGGGTGAGTTGAGGAGTGGAGAGATAGATCTGTGTGTCATCGGCATAGAGGTGGTATTGGAAGCCATGGGAGGTTATCAACTGGCCCAGGGAAGAGGTATAGAGTGAGAAAAGGAGAGGCCCAAGGACAGAGCCTTGGGGTACCCCAACAGAAAGAGGAAGGAGAGCGGAGGAGATGGAGTTGTAAGTGACACTGAAAGTGCGCTGAGATAGGTAGGAGGAGAACCAGGATAATGAATCACGGAGGCCAAGGGAGTGTAATTTGCTGAGGAGCAGCAGGTGGTCAACTGTGTCAAAGGCAGCAGAGGTCTAAAAGTATGAGTATGGAGTAGGGGCCATTGGTTTTGGCAGTTATTAGGTCATTGGTGAGTTTTAGTAGGGCAGTTTCAGTAGAATGTTGTAGGCGGAAGCCAAACTGTAGGGGGTCGAGAAGGTTGTTGTCCGTGAGGTAGAGGCTCATTTGGTCATGAACAAGGCGTTCGATGAGCTTGGAGGCAAATGGGAGAAGGGAGATAGGTCTTAAGTTATTCAAACAGGTGGAGTCTAGTGAGGGTTTTTTGAGTATGGGGATAACCAGTGCATGTTTGCGCGGGGAAGGAAAGGTGCCGGAGGAGAGGAAGAGGTTGAAGATGCTGGTTAGGGAGTTGAGGATAGAGTGGGAAGGTGGTCGCAGTAATTGAGAGCGGACAGAGTCCAGGGGACATGTAGTGAGGTGGGCCATGGAGAGGAGTTTATCAACTTCTTCTGTGCTAACTGGGCAAAAGGAGGAGAGTATTGAGTATGGTGTTGGACCTGATATGTTGGGTAGGGGAGGAATTTGAATGCTGGATATCTCCTTGCGAATTGTTGATTTTGCTATTGAAGTGGTTGGCAATCTGTTGAGTGGAAAGCAAATTGGCGGGTGGGGGCAGTGGAGGGTGAAGTAAGGAATTAGGGGTAGAAAAGTGTTGACGAGGTTTGGATGAGAGGGTTTTGATGAGTGTTGTAATAGGTTTGTCATCTCACCACTGGTTTCTTGAACGTGACAATGAGGTCACTGTACTCCAGTGGCCTCCATGGTGACAGATCTCAATCCAATAGAGCACCTTTGGGATGTGGTGAAACAGGAGATTCTCATAATGGATGTGCAGCCGACAAATCTGCAGAAACTGCATGATGCTATCATGTCAATACGGAGCAAAATCTGAGGAATTTTTCCAACACCTTGCTATGCCACGAAGAATTAAGGCAGTTCCAAAAGCAAAAAGGGGTCCAACCTGGTACTAACAAGGTGTACCTGATAAAGTGTCTGAGTGTATATATTCAATATAAAGAAATTGTGTCCATTTCCTTTTAAACCCAATGGTGTATAAGGCCTGATTCACACCTAATGCAGGTTGCAGTTTGCATATCCCAGGTGCATTTTGCGTTTTTAATACACGTTTTTGATTCATTGAAGTCTATTGAACCAAAAAGTCCCTGCTCCTTTCCATAAAATGCAGAGATGTAAACGTGACCCATAGGAAACCATGTTAAATGGACTGTAGAGTGTTTCTGCAGAACTGGAAACGCACTAAAAAAAATGCATAGGTGTGATCCAGGCCTAATCGGTGTCCACCACTGCTAAAACGACAGCCTCTTACCAGATCGTTAGTGCTCCCCCCTCAAATAATAGGTGGTCCAACTAGGCATGAAGCTGCATGGATCTTGCTTCAAGGACCTTTTTGGCATAGGAAACACAGGCAGTATTCCAATGTGAGACTCCAATCCAGTCCCTACCCCTTAACTTGGCCAGAGGAAAGACTCCTAGTGTAATACCGTCACATGTTTAATTAAAAAAAAACAAAAAAAAAAAACAACAAACTACCTTTTAAAACTTCAGAAAAGTAAGCATATACCGATCTTGACAACAGTGGCGGCTGGTGTTCAAAATTTTTTTTTTTTGGGGGGGGGGGGGCGCAAACAAACTGAAATTAAACTGTTCGTAATGCAGGACTGCAAATAGCCACTCAGGTGATTTATTTATCATTACAGCTAGATAAAACGGTGCCCATCATATGCAGCCTCACTGTGCCTGGTAAAGTAGGCCAATCACATGCACATTTCAAGTAAAAGAAAATAAAACTACTTTAACATAAGGTGTCCTCATTGGAGCCCCCTCTACAGCAGGTGCTCCCCTTTACATCAGATGTCCCCCTGTCCCGTCCCCCCCCCCCCCCCCATTCAAAGCAAGTCACCTTCCATCCACCTTCGGACCAGCTGGGATGAGTCAAACTGGAAGTGAAGGCACAGGACCCGCCAATCACACACCACAGCAGGGAACAATGCTATAGAGGGAGTGTTCAGAGCTCAGCGCCCCGAGGACTTTCTAAAGGAAGCCAATAGAGCTTGTTTGCAATCACGTGATTGCAAACCGGTCATGCTTCCCATAGCAGCTCTGTGTCCGGCGCCCTGCACACACTTAAAGGGCTATTATTATTCCCATACACCTGTGTCTGGCATTTCACACACTTAGAGGGCCAGTATTTTATTTTTATTTGGGGGGGGGGGGGGCGGGCCGCCACTGCTTGACAATGTCTTTTGAGATGAAATGTGTCAGGGAAAGGCAGAGCTTGTGCTGACATCGCCCACACCTGGCTGGAGCCTAGTTGGATCACCTATAATTTGGGGGTCTAACTATCTAGTAAGAGGCTGTGGTTTTAGCAGTGGTGGGTGTACTGATTATACACAGTTGGGTTTAAAGGACACAATGAACACCACTTTCTTTATATTGAAGATATGTGTTTTATATGGTGATTGCAACAATGTGCACTCAAGGAGAAGTACCCGATTGAGCCAATTTTGGTTTATATTTGCATGATTTTTGGATATTCACACAGCGCAACAATTCTAGGTTTGTTGTTGAACATTTGTATTTATGCTGTGCAAATTTGAAGTGTGTGTGTGTGTGTGTGTGTGTGTGTGTGTTTCTCTCAGCACAGTTTTTATAGATTCATTGTCATAATGTTCTGCCTGATTGGTGTATATGGGTCTTCTGTCTGTACTCAGGCATGCAGCCTGTATCTTCTATCTGGTTACAAGGGCTGTAGACACTTTGGAGGATGACCTGACTATCAGTCTGGAGACCAAGATCCCCATTCTGACAAACTTCCACAACTTCCTGTACCAACCTGACTGGAGGTTCATGGGCAGCAAGCAGAAGAATCGCATAGTTCTCGAGGATTTCCCAACAGTGAGTCACGTTAGGGACTCATTTATGTGAATTCTAATACCATGCAGCCACTGTTTTTTTTTTTTTTTTTTTTTTAATTTTCAAAGCATCATTATTGAACTTTAGTACATTGATGCAGTAAAGTATATTAACTATTCTCTCTTAGGTGTGAACTACACCCTTAGATTTTTGGTCAGTGTAGGACTCCCTTAAATAAGTGACTAGTAGCAAAGTGCCTCCTTACATTGGTAGTTGGTGGTCCCTGTAGGGCCAGCTTACCTTGGCCATTAGTTGTCAAGTGCTCCCCTACTTTTGGTAGGTATTGTTCCCCCTACATGGGTGGTCTATGGAGAAGTACACCTTTTACATTGGTCAGTGCAGGAGGACACCCCCCCCTTACATTGGTGGCTGGTAGAGCTCTTTCACATTGGTGGCTAGCGAATTGCGCCCCCCCCCCAATACTTTCATAGCCAGTGGAGATGTGCTCCTTCAAATTTGGTAGTCAGTGGGCGAAGCACCCACTTATGTTAGTCAGTGGTATAGTGCCTCCTTTTAAATTTGAAGGTCCATGGTGAGGTGTCCTCTTAAGATTGTGTATCGCTCCCTCCAAATTGATGGTTCATGGATTACTGCAAAGATATTATGAAGCAGTTGGTCTGAATAATAAAAATTCAACTTCTAGGTACAAAATATAATTTTGGAACATTCACACAAGGGTGTCAAGCTCCACTTCATCGTGGACCTCATCAGCAATATGGTTGCCCTCAAAAGGCCAGATATCTATAAGACTATATAAATGTACCTACTCTCGATCTTATTAAAAAATTGCCTATGCATTCGATTATTACTGGACCAGCACAGAGCTCACTACTGCTGTAGCGGATGATGCAAGTCTGAAAAGGAAGGTCGCACGCTGCTGGTTTCATCTACAAAAACTTTATTGGGGACTGCTCAGACAGAAAATGGTTATGCCATGGTGTTCTCTGAGCTGTCTCCAATAAAGTTCCTTGTAGATGATACCAGCAGTGTGCAACCCTCCTTTTTCAACTGGCATAGAATTGTAGTATTCTCATAATGTCCCAAACCCCCGTCTTTTATCAGATGTCAGAGTACCCCACTCTCCCTTGCATGACAAAGCACCCCCCCCCCCCCCACTTACGTTGTGCTGCCGTCAGGAAGAAGCTGGAGGTAGAGCTGCATGAACTGTGTGAGGGCCATCTGTATTGGCCTTGTTTGACACCTTCTTTAGATTAAGAGCAACTTTTCTTAGTGCCTAGCCTTCTATAGGCAGTGCACATACCCCGTGGTCATAATGTGTTCCCCAGTAAGCATTAGAACAAAACATTTTTTACCACCATAAACAAATCTTTCTGATGGCATTTCATTACTTTGTTCTCCTTATTCTAAGATCTCTCGGGAGTTTAGGAATTTGGCTGTGGTCTACCAGGAGGTGATTGCCAATGCTGCTCATGAGATAGCGCTGGGGATGGTGGAGTACCTACAGAAGCAAATGGAGTCTGTACAAGATTGGGACAAGGTGAGAAATAAGATTGCTAGTAAAGAGGGCATTCACAATATTTAGCTTACTTCATTCATACCCCATGTGCTTGTCAGATTGTAAAGGCGGGACTTTATTTGTAGGTGTTGGATTTTTTCTTTTTTTTTTTTCTCTTCTGCCATAGACGTTTCTCTTGCTGCTGAAAAAGCTCCCTCCCCAACTAACAGCAGTGATAAGGGGAAGGACAGACATGGCTTCACTGGATGTGGGGGGGTGTGTATGATCAAAGTATAAAGAAGTCCATAATCTTCCTCCTCCCCCTCGGTTCCCCCCGAATTCTCTCTTCTCTCCCTGATTTCACCACCTCTGAGTGGGTGAATTCTGACACAGATAGCCAGTGAAGTGCTGAGATCGGACTTTCATAAACTGGCTGTTTCGGTCCAGTCAGTTACAGCTTCTCTGTGTGCGGAGAACATATTCTCCCCTGATCTGTTTCATGAACTGAGATCAGCGGCAATCCTCTGGATCACGGCTGTTGAGTTTAATAACCGGACACCTAAAGCTGGTGTTCTATCAGAATACCGCTACCCATCAGAAAATGTAACGGAAGTGACATTCTGACTGACCAAAAAATGCTTTCTGCGCATGCACCATGCGTTCCAACATGGCCACTATGCATTCTAATAGGCTTCCTAATCTGACAGAACATGATGGCAGCAGTGGACATCTTGTTACACCCAGTCAAGTGTTCAATGTCCCCCCTTATCCTAGCAGTAAACTCCCCCTTTTATACTAAAATATACTATTTCGCTGCGACCAAGTGAGGATGTCAAAATGTCCCTCGGCGCCTTAAGACTATCAGTTTGGTGCTGTGCAGGGTGTACCAAGATGGCCATCGCAACCTTCTGACTGCAGGCTTGTCACTGCTTTTCAAATTCAACATCAAAACAGTGTCACAGATTTAAAAATACTGTATTTCACTATGTAGTCTGTCAGATTGGGAAACCTATTGGAACGCTTAGCGGCCATGTTGGAATGCATGTGCAATAAGAATTTTTTTAGTTTTCGCAATAGCATTTCCGTTGCATTTTCTGATGGGTAGCGGTATTCTGATAGAACACCGGCTTTAGTTTGCAAAGATTGATGGTCAACAGTTGCTTCAAAATCTTGTACAATAGTTGTTTGCGGCCTGTATAAACTGACTGAAGGTGAACAGGGTGTAGTCTAAAATGTTGTTAACTGTGATTTAAGAAAAATACCTGTGTTAAATCTACAATATAAACCCCTCTGTCCTAACTAGGACAGAGGGGGCTCTGTCCTCCTATCGAAAGCCAAGCCCAATTGAAGTCACAAAGTAAACATACAATCAGATGGACATTGCATTAGCAATCTCCATTTTTAGTCTTTCTGTGGCGGTTGTGCAGGCAGACAAAATTGCAGACTGTTAGGCACTAGACTAGAGAGACCAGTTCATGCAGTAATCGGCATTCATTAACACATGATCTGACACATCTCTCTTCCGCCACAATATAGATCTGTTTGAGGACACTTTTGATGAGAGGTGTAACTGTAAGGCCCCTGAGCGCTTTTGAAGAGCTTTCCATTAATTTCAATGGAGAGGGACGTTTTTTCACCACCCTGCCAGCGCACTGCCCCAGTGTGAAAGCATTCATTGATTTTAATGGAAATAGGTTTTCGTGAGCTTTTCAAGGCTTTTTTTTTTTTTTTTTCTCGTGGAAAAGCGCCTCAGTGTGAAAGGGGTTTTAGGCTCCATTCACACTAGCGCGTTTTTTGATGCATTTTGCAGAAATGCACGGGAATTTTTTAACATGGGTTCCTATGGAACATGTTCACATCAATGCCTTTTTGTTTCTCTGCATTTTTGGAAAGGGTCAGGGACTTTTTTTCATGCAAAATGCAGCGTTTTGCATGTAATAAAATTCAATGTACAAGCATCAAAAATGCAAGTGCACCGTTTTTGCACCGTTTTTTTGCCTTTATTTTTTTTTTTTTTTTTTTTTACAGAAAAAAAAAAAAAGCAAAAACGCTGCTCAAAAACGTGGCAAGCATGAAAAAAAAAACTCCAAAAATGCTCAAAAGCAACATGCATAGGTGTGAATCGAGCCTTAGTGAGTGCTGCCAGCACAGAGCACTGGAATGTGAGGGCAGGGACTAGCATTTTTTACTGAGATGATGGTATATTATGGTATTTCTATGATTTGCAGCATAGTATAGAGAAAGATTTAAATCACTCTTGCCCTAAGGTTGTGTTTTCTTTTTCTTTCCCCACAGTACTGTTATTACGCATCTGGTCCAATAATAATTGGCCTGTCAGTAATGTTCTCTGTCTCAGGGCTGGAAGACCCCATAGTAGGAGAGGACACAAGGGTCTCCATCTCTGTAAGTCTATTAATGCAGAAGATCAACCTCATCCGTGATTTCTTGGAAGACCAGCTGAACGGACTAGAGTTATGGCCAAAAGAGGCGAGTATGGGTTTTCTGCTCACTGTCATCAGCCTGTAGCTAAAATTCAGTTTTTGGTAGAATGATTATTTAAATGAAATATGTGGCCAGGCTGCAACATTTTAATGTTTACATAAGCTTAACAATCAGTAAAAGTGCTTTAAAAAAAACCTTGACTGACCTCTGTAGCTGCAGGCACTGTGGAAAAGTTTATAGACAAAGTTTACAACAAAGGGCACTGAAATTGCAGCTTTCTTCTTGCTTTCCTTGGCACCCTGCCAGCATTCTAATGGTAAAAGTCAGAGGTAACAAACACATTTCGGGGCCCCATCAGTCCTATAGAGGCAAAGGGGGGGGAGCTATATGTTAAACCTGGCTGCACTCAAATAAGGATATTTTTCATTAGGCACATTTTGGTTATTGCGCCTCATCTTCATAACCTTAGAGGGATGTGTTCTGTAGTCCTGCAGAGGAGAACTTTGGTAGGGCTGACAACGCTGCCTGGGATTTCAGTGTCGCTGTGTAGTCAACTCAAACAGGACTGATGGAGTTCACTGTTTTCTTTTTTTTTTTTTGGAAGATCAATGGATTTTTCTGTACTTGCATTGTTGGAAACAAAACAGGTGTTTTTCTTGTCATATCCAGCACTGGAGGTGGCTATTGGCCATTTCGTAGATGCAGACCTAGTTCTGAAGAGGACTTACCACCTTGTGTAATTCTTCAATAATTTGTCTGCTCCATGGTAACAGATTGGGGTACAGAAGGCACAAGGGAGGCCAAACATTGTGAAAGCTATTGCCATCTGTTGTGTGTCCTCAGAAATTGACCAGCTTGCCGCCAAATCTAGAAAATCCAATGTTCCCAGAAAGCCAACTTTTTTTTAATTTTTTTTTTTTTTTTTTTCTTAGGAAAATGACTGGCTCTTAGTTCTATCTGCTATAGGACTAAAAATGGGACCAGTGGGTAGTATCCTTTTTTTTTTTTTTTTTCCATGTCGAGTGGTGAAGCTAGTAAATGCCTTGTCCAGAACACGCTTCTGAGAAATTGCACTGTTCCTCTTGATATTAATTAATTTGATAGGGGTACGGATGTGGGGCAGACTCTTAACCCAACCCTCCCCATGGCCATTTGCCTTTAGGAGTGTCATGTATGACTATGAGGAAAGTGCTTGCTGCTTAAGGGGTCAATGGTTAGAGACCAGTTGGTTTTCATGGCTGGGTTGGAGTTGCATAGTCAGTAAGGCTGAAAAGAATACAATAGTCCATCCAGTTCAACCTGTGTAGGTGCATGCGTGTCACTGCCTATAATTTCCCATATCCCTGTATACTGTGTCCTTTAAGATGTACATCTAAGACGTTTTAAAATATCCATAAAAAAATGAATGTGGTGCTTTCTCAGTGATCGAAATTATGGGAAATTAAATCATAAAGTGTGATAACCAAATGGCTAAAAAATGATGAAGTGCTAGGTGCAAATAATTCTTGATCCAGAAATAGTTCAAAAATCTTCACAGTGCAAATTAATATAATAATCAGTAATGCATAAAAAAATAACTTCCGGTGCTTGGTGCAATCAATCTTCAGTGCACAGAAATGATTCATAAAGGGTCTCAGCAATCACAGTGCAGACCCGTAGGTCTTTTGAGGTGAGAGGCTGGGCACACTCTACACACGGATGATGAAGCATGATTGAGGAATTTGCTATATGGGTCTGCACTGTGATTGCTGTCACCCTTTATAAATTATTTCTGTGCACTGAAGATTGATTGCACCAAGTACTTTATGGACTTTTTTTGTACTTTAAATTATATTTTGTGTATGTGTTAAGAACCTTGGTGACAGGAACTGATATGATTGTACCAAATTTGTAAAGCACACGACAATGCAAAAGCATAGTTCCCAACTTTCCCTGATGTGGAATGTCCCTCTGTCCCTCTTTCCTCCTCACTTGTCCCTCATTTTGGTCTGATCTATATAGTTGTGTATATAAAATGCACTATTTCTTTCAAAAAGTGTTTCCCGGAGCTAAATCTTACATCCAATTTCTAAATTGCTGCATTTGTACATTTCAAAAACCAGTATAAAGGAATGGTAGTGGTAAAAAAGCACTTGTGGGGTTTAACTTTTTTTTTTTTCTCTATAGTTCTCCTTTTTTAAGGGGGTGTGTCCTATGCCTACATAATTTTGCTATGAGGTGTCCTTCGTTCCTATCCCAAAGCTGGGAGGTTTGGCAAAAGCATGTATTGCAGAGATGTGTTTTTTAACCTGTTATATCCAATACTGGATGTGGCAATTTGTCCATCTCCTAGATTAGTGGTTGCCAACTTGTGAGCTAAAGGGTTCCTCAAATGCAGCCCCTGATATCACCAAAGGGCCGCACATAATGTTCAATATATGTAATGCTTGGGAGGGCTGTCAAACTGCAGACCTAAAAGGCCTCATGCACACAGGACTTGATTTTTAACTCTCCTAGAAGCCAGCAAAAAACACCTGACGCTTGTAAAAGTGTCTTAACTAGAGGTTGACTGATATGGGTTTTTCTCTGGCCAATGCCGATATTTAGAAATCGGGGCGGCCGATATATGATGCCGATATATTAGGCTGGGGTTTGTTTTTTGTTTTTTCCTCCCTTCATCTCATAAACTCTCCTACTCCACTCCCCCCTGCTTGCTCCTGTCACTCTACCACACACTCGATATCCTCAGTACAGATGGAACTGGCAGGTTTTCACACTGAGCCGATATAGTGAAACTGACATATGTAACGAATGCAGAGAGACCAGCTGTCAAAGTTCAGCGGTGATGTCGGGGGTGGGTGGGACCCAGCCGCTATCAAACACCAGCCAATGATTGAGCTGCTTAAGGGGGCAGGGCCCCATACATGTAGCGGCCTGCCCAGATCCCATCCCATTGGCTGGTCTTTGCTAGCTGCTGGGTTCTGCCCACCCCCAACACCAACGCTCAATTCTGACAGCGGGTCTCTCTCTGCATTCAGTTACATTACATGACAGTGTCACACACTTCACACCGCGCACTGCGCTGCTCTGCCAATGGAGTGTGGGGAAGGGAGGCGGAACAGGCATGGTGCGGTCAGTGTTGAATATCGGCATAATTTGCATAATTGGCCAATGATGATTTCTTGAAGGCCAAATGCCGGCCGATATATCAGTCGACCTCTGGTCTTAATGCTTTTACACGCGTTAAACACTTGGGAGTTCATTTTCATTGGGAAGAATTTATTCTGACCATTGAAATGCATTAACCCTCAAGCTCTAAACATGCCTAGCGTTAACACGTGCTTAGTTTATTTTACAAGTATCAAGCAGGCTTTTGTCCTCTGCAAACAACTAAATGTTGCTAAGTCTGTGTGCATGGAGGGGCGTTTAGAGGCAGAGGGAAAAAAGCCAGATGCCCCTAAGAGTAGATTCCAAAAACATCCAGTGTGCATGAGGCCTAATAGAGGAAATGAGAGCAGACTGTGAACATGCAACATTTTTGGCTTGGGATGTACAGATATTCTGTAGAAGACAATATGACACTGAAAACCTGGTACATGAGGCTATTGCCCTAATAACTGTTCCTGCTACAGACTGCTGAGGTCCAAGGGCCACACATCATATACCAAAGTGCTTGCAGGTTGGGCACCAGGGTCCTAGATTTGGTGCTAGGTTTGAGGAAAGTGCACCTTCATCATGTGCAGTGTTGCCAAAGTTTGCTCTGCCCAGGACTAGCACCCGTTTCAGAAGTTGGTCCTTTTTTAAACCCATCTGTTTTCAAGTATGTCCCCTCTAATCACCAACTCATGAGTACGGCCAGTTGAAATTTTCCAAAGCAAATGGTATCACCCAGAATTCTTTGTACATGGCTGTGAATCCTTGGGAAGGAAAGATTGACCTTTGCCTTTTTTTCCCAGTGTTGAACTCCTATATGTGATGGAAATAGTTTGAGATAAAACTATGATTAGCAGCTGATTGTTGCTCTGCCTGTAACAGGTGTGGAGTAAATATGGGAAGAACTTGTCTGACTTTACCAAGCCAGAAAATATTGTGCCAGCCGTGCAGTGTCTGAACGAGCTCATCACCAATATCCTGCAACATGTGCCTGACGTCTTGCTGTACCTGTCCCGACTGCAAAACCAGAGAGTATTCAAATTCTGTGCAGTCCCACTGGTAAGTAGCCAAACTTCTGTGGTAAATAGTAGTGTTCAGTGGTTTTGTAGTGGGTAAGAATAGATTTTCTTCAAGTCATGGATGGTCTTCCTTTTCAATTGTAGCCCAACTACAGCATTTCAAAAATTTATTCCCCCCCCCCCCCCCAAAAATAAAGTTAAAATAAGAAAGCCGCTCCCACAGCAATGCTTACCCTTACACTATCTCCGCTGCTGTCCTCTGCAGACTTTGCTATGCAGTCTAGTGCTGGTCCTTTTCTGCATTTGGATCATGCCCAGCATCATTCAACCCACTTCCTGTGACCCCAAGGCATCAAGGTCTTGCCCACAGGTGTGTGGGCTGGGCCAGTTTATCGGTATCAAGATGGAGTAAGGCACACAGAGACCAAGTAAAAAGCAGCACAGTTTTTTGGTTAATTAGAAGAAACAAATTCTGTGGAGGGCTTCATCAAGGTGCTTAACAGTTCCAAAACTATATGGCCTCAGAGTCAACTTGGGTACAACCATTCTCCCCAACATTGACGGTACTTTAACACAGTCCCAACACTTGAGGTATCACTTTAATCATGCTTAAATTCAGGGCTGTCTTTAACATTCATTGCACCTTGGGTAGGCCTTTGCTTGGGCCCTTCTGAATCCACTTACCAACTATTGGCAGGCTATGTGGGCTCAAGGGAAGCTGTCTTGGGCCCCCCCCAACGACTGGGCCAGGGGCAGCTGCCCATTTTGTTCTGTGTTAAAGACAGCCCTGCTTACCGTACTGGAGCAGCATTTGAGTGAAGGGGGTGGCTGATAGGCAGCGCTCCACCACTATGCAAATCAATAGCATGGTCTTTGTCTCGGCTCTCCTGTCCCCAGATAGTGGAACCAGTTGCAGTAACCTTGTTCTGTCCCTCCTCCATGGTTTGGAACTTCACTGATAGTAGTTTTTGCATATGCACAGGAAGCTCCATGCATATGCAGATGGTCAGCAAAATCAGCAAAAGCATGTTCACAGCTGTTCCACAGACTCACTTTTGACCTGATGCCCTGTGGCACATCTGCACAGAGGGTGAGAAGAAAACAAAATCAGTAATTCGTACCTAGGTGAGAAGCGTGGAAGTGATGCCCTTCCAGTACAAATTACATGGGTAAAAAAATAATAATGTCCAGCTGTGAGAGGGGAAAGTGGCAGGACATGACCTTCAGGGTGAAGGTCCATCCTAAAAATACAAATGGTTTAAGAACCTGAATGATATTCGCCTCCTGTCATCCCAATACAATCTCAGACTCTGAGAGGTGAGATCAGTTCTAGGAGAAAATCGGGGGTTACTGCAATGTGCATGCGCTAACAGATGACAAGCATGGAGTTGGTGTATCAATGGTGCGTTGCTGCTCTTTTACTGCACACAGCCAGTCATATTGCTGAAAAGTTTTGTCACCCTCATTGTTGTGCTGTCTAGCGGTGTATGGATTGCAAAAATGGTTCCTTCATTGTCCATTCAGCAGGCTGGAGGCGTGTTCTTGACCAACCTATTCTAACGTCTGTGAAGATCAAAGACCTGGGTATACTGTCCGTACCTAGACCACAAAATTGGAACAGTAATTTGTGTACTGCTCGACCATAACTGTTCTGACCATGTGTTTTTATAGATGATGGCTATCGCTACATTGGCCACCTGCTACAACAACCTGCAACTGTTTAAAAGAAAGGTAAAGATCCGGAAGGGCCAGACAGTGACTCTGATGATGGACACTAAGGATATGCAGGCTGTAAGAGCCATCACGTGTCAGTATGTGGAGGAGGTATGGATGTCTTATGGTTTTTAAACCCTTAAAGTGGATGTAAACCCAGTGTCATCCTTTCTAAACTACTGCCATAGGGGTTATCTAAAGGGATATACATGCCTCCTGCATGTATCTTTACCTGTCAAATGTCTCCCCTCTGTCTGTTTATTAGACCCGAAAAACTGCATATTCTGTGGGTGGGTCTGTTGTCTGGAGCTCGGTGGGTGGAGTCGTGATGTCAGTAGACTCCCCGCCCACCTCTACACTCCCCTTGTCAGTATGTATTTCATCCTGTGTATTTCTTACTCTGCGCTTCTGCTATGATCTCTAACATCCAGTGAAAAGACAGGAAAGTAACCACATGACTTCAGCATGCCCAATCATGCTGAGGTGTGGAACAGCCAATCCTTGCAGAGCTGCTGAAGAAAGGAGTGGGGGAGGGAATTAAAAAATAAGGCACGTCTTAGGCTAGTGCACGAGATGTAAATCACCTGTCACTCACAGCAAGGGGGAGGATTTGAGAAAGTTTGTCAAGTTTTATCTCACTGAACAATAAAAGAGGATTGCTCAGAGATGGATTAACTCCTTGTGGCAAGACTGGGCTCAAATGATAGGAAATCTTATACTCTACATCTACACACGACCGGACTTTTCTGCATCAAAGGTCAGACTGAACCAATCCGTCAGACAATTTGATCGTGTGTGGGCTTCATCGGACCTTTTCTGTCTAAAAATCTGACGGACCTTAGAAATAGAACAAGTTTCAAATCTTTTCGGACTCGATTCCTATTGAAAAATCCGCTCGTCTGTATGCTAGTCCGACGGACCAAAAACGATGCAAGGGCAGCTATTGGCTACTGGCTATGAACTTCTTTATTCTAGTCCGGTGTACGTCATCACGTTAGAATCAGTCGGACTTTGGTGTGATCGTGTGTAGGCAAGTCCGTTTTGTTGGAATTCAGGCAAAGTCCTTTGGAGTTCAGTCCGACGAAAAGTCCGCTGGTGTGTACGCGGCATAACTGACTCAAATTTACCTTTTTAAACCTTACTTTGCCACCCTAGGGTGTATGTGGTGTGTTTTTTTTTTTTTTTTTTTTTTTTTTCTTTTCTCTCTTGTACCTTGTTTCTGTTGTGAGAAATGCCTTTTTACCATTCAGTGTGATATACCCACCAGGCCTATGAAATTCTTGCTGGGGCAACTACAGGGATCTCAGTTCTTACTGATGTAGCACTACCCCTGTAGGAGCCGCTGGTTAAGGGTCATCTGTTCTTTGCCTTGAACTCTATAAGATCTTCAGCCCTCTGACACACTAGGTTGAGTGTACAAAGCATGCAATACCACTAGAAAATCACTGAAAGTAATATCTTGTAACCATTAATGCTACTATGTCCAAGAAAACAGACACTGAACCTGTTGGTAAAGGCAAAATTAACACATTGTCAACTGACATGGTGGGTAAAGAGGCAAGCATGAAAAAAATAGATTAACACCATTTTGCATACAGAATGATTAGTAATACAGACTTGGCATAAAATGACATGTGGCGTCCAGAGCAGCATACACGGTACCAAGGCCATCTAAAGTGCAGCTGCGGGCAGTAATGAAGCTTAATTTACTAACTATAGGAGGCTAAAGTGCATAAATGGTGACTATGTAGGGTTGCCACCTGTCTGGGATTCACCCAGACAGTTTGGGTTTTGAATCATGTGTCTGGGGTTTCAGGCGGACTGAAACCCGGACACATTGTTCAGACCAGGCTGTGACTCCCCAAATAACCAATATGGTCACACACAAATCTGTTACAATCTGAGAGCTGCGTGTGGCTGCAAGAGCAATTTGGCCACAATTGCTGTTTGCTGCGGCATGTTATGCACACCGCATTACTACTCTCCTTGGGGCATCCAAAGGCGTCCCAGACTGCTAAAGTGTTTGGCTTAAAGAAAAGCTGGCAACCCTACGACTATGCTAGGCCTAGACCACTGGGGGGGAGGTGAGTGTCAAGTGACTTGCTGGAGGGGAAGTCTTTTGTGGTGTTCTGACAGCTATCAGTGGGGGCCCTTCAGGAAGTGGTGTTGCACTTATCGACCAGTTTATAAGCTTTGATATAGGTGCAGTATAGGCTTGTTAGAAGCACAGTATAGGGCTGGCATGGGTTGGATGCACTTGATACCCTGCTCTGTGGCTCAGTCTCTGCCATATGTGTAAATAATGGGCAGATTACCCTCTTACAAGTTCCCAGGATGTTTGCTGTGGCTGCTCACTGTAGGGGGGGGTTGTATGTTACATGGACAGCTGTAGTTCAGAAAGTCAGTTCCTGTATTACATGGCTGCTGTTTTGGACTACAATTCCCAGAAGTCTATGGGGTTGCTTGGCTTTACCTGTCCCCCTGCTGGCCAGAGGAAAATGGTGCAGAAAATGAAAGTAAACTGATTGTAAAGAGGGAAATGTCCCCAGAACTATATCACCCAAGAGCCCGTTCTCTACACAGTGCATGGGCAGCATTTTCCTGGGGAAATATGCAATGTATGCCTAGGGACGGGAGCAATGATGAGCAGGGGGATAGGTGAAGACCTGTGGTCCAGCAGGGATGACAACACTGACTGAGATTTTAGTGCAGCAGCAGAAGGCCTGTCAGCCCAAACAGGAAGTTAGGAGCTCTCTGGTATTTTTTTAAAGAGGTTTTTCCACAAAAATGGTGTAGCACTCATAAATGAAAAAAGCTTCTTTGGGTTGAGTGCTGCACCATTTTGTTGTAAATTGTAAAATTGTGTGTCTGTATTATACCCCCTTGAAATTTTTCACATTGTCTTGTTGCAAATAAAAACGTAAATGTATTTTATGTGATAGAATAACACAAGTGGCACAATTGTGAAGTGGAAGGAAAATGTGTTTTTAGATATTTTTGTAAAAAAAAAAAAAAGTGTGGCGTGCATTTGTATTCAGCCCCCTTTACTCTGATACCCCTAACTAAAATCTAGTGGAACCAATTTCCTCCAGAAGTCAGCTAATTAGTAAATAGTGTCCACCTGTGTGTAATTTAATCTCAGTATAAATACAGCTGTTCTGTGAAGCCCTCATGGGTTTATTAGCGAACCTTGGTGAACAAACATCATGAAGGCAAGAAACACACCAGACCAGTCGGATAAAATTGTGGAGGTTTAAAGCAGAATTGGGTTTCATTAAAAAAAAAAAAAAAATCTTTGAACATCTCACAGAGCACTGTTGAATCCATCATCCGAAAATGGACAGAGTATGGCACAACTGCAAACCTACCAAGACCTGTGAAAAGAGGTCCCTCAAGGAGGGTTGGGACTTTGAAGGCAACTTGATATTGGTAAACAAACCAAATTTTATTGCAGAAAATAAATATTTGTATATTCACAAAAATCCACAAAAAAATCCTACTGTGTAAACTTCCTAACTTCCTAACTGCCTATATATAATGCATATTATGTTCAAACGAAAAAAAGAAAAAATAAACACAATCCTGTGCAAAACCTGCAATTCAAAGTGACATGTCTGTGCAAAAAAATCCAATATATATGACTGGTATATATTGTTGCTGTGAAACTGGGTTCAGAAATATGCATATACTTACCTTAACCACTTGCCTACTGGGCACTTAAACCCCCTCCTGCCCAGACCAATTGTCAGCTTTCAGCGCTCTCACACTTTGACAATTACTCAGTCATGTAATACTGTACCCAAATTAATTTTTTGTCTTTTTTTTTCATACAAATAGAGCTTTCTTTTGGTGGTATTTGATCACCTCTGGGTTTTTATATTTTGCGCTATAAAAGAAAAAAAGATCGAAAATTTGAAAAAAAACGCATTTTTCTTAGTTTCTGTGATAAAATTTTGCAAATTATTTTCTACTGCCACATATCTTTGGTAAAAATAACCCAAATTAGTGGATATTATTTGGTATTTTTGAAAGTTAGAGTCTACAAACTATGGTGCAAATCATAAAAAAATTGATCACACCTGATGCACTGGTGGCCTATCTCATACCCCCCAAATGACCCCTTTTTTTAAAAGTAGACATTCCAAAGTATTTAGTAAGATGCATGGTGAGCTTTTTGATGGTTTTTTTTTTTTTTTCCCCCACAATTCTTTGCAAAATGAAGAATCCCCCCCCCCCCCCACAAAATTGTCATTGTAATAGGTTATTTCTCTCACATGGCATGTATATACCACAAATAACACCCCAAAATACATTCTGCTACTCCTGAGTATTACGATACCACATGTGTGGGACTTTTTCACAGCCTGGCCACACAGAGAGGCCCAACATGCAGAGAGCACCGTCAGGTGTTCTAGGAGCATAAATTACACATCTAACTTGTTGACTACCTATTACACTTTTGAAGGCCCTGGAGCACCAGGACAATGACAGATGGCACTGATGACAGATGGCACTAATACGTGGCACTGATGACACGTGACACTGATAACAGATGGCAGGTGGCACTGATGAGATGGCACTAATATGTGGCACTGATGAGATGGCACTAATATGTGGCACTGATGACAGATGGCACTTATATGTGGCAGTGGGGACAGATGGCACTGACGTGTGTTTTTTTTTTTTTACTCACCGCTACAGCGGTTAGCTCTCCCTCCTCACACGGCGTCTGTGTGAGGAGGGAGAGCCGTCGATGAGAGATATGAGATCATCTCTCATTGGCACCACCGATCGTGCTGAAAACAGCTGATATGATTGTCCGTTTTCAGCGATCTGTGACTGGCTGTGTCCAAGGGACACGGCCAGCACAGAACTTCCCTGATGTGCGCCAGCGGGAGCGCGCATCGCGGAAGTTAACAGGAGGACGTCCAGGGATGGCCTCCCGGCAGTTAGCGTCCGCGCTGCAGCCGCCTTTCGGCTATAGCGCAGGCATGAAGTGGTTAAACCCTGGTGTTTAAAAAAAGTCCAATAAAGTGAAAATTTGCTCCTTTAAATTCTGTGCTTCTTGGGAAACGGTGCCCCATAAGAAACGCACTCACCGCTATTATTCACCCCACAAAGAGTTATTTCACCTTCGCGGTATGAGCCACTGTGGAGTGGGAGGAAACTTCCTGTCCTGTGTTCTCCAAGTGCCTCCTTGTCTGTGATGTAAGTGGCCTTTTCACTGTTAACCTCTTAGCTGTTGCCCACATGTAGAGAGGAAGGAGACTCCATAGTGTGATACAGTACAAATATCCAAAAATGTATCAATAATACAGATGGGTACTCACATTTAAAAAAAATCATTAAAAGCGAAAACAGTGTTTAAAAACGGGAAACCAGGCGATCTGCGCTCCACGGCTCGAAACCGGAAGTGATGCATTGATGCTGTATAGTCCCGCCCTATGCGTTTCGTCAATGGGACATCATCTGGAGTGGTGCCATCTACACCATCCGGTTTTTATATGGAATGAGGCGTGTCCTAAATTGATGGCCATGTGACCGCGGCCATTTTTGGTTAGTCCAGGCTTCGGCATGGCGGATGCTATTGCTAGTAGAGTGATTTTAAAATGCCAATAGACAACACTACTCCGAAACATGACGAGGGGTCATTTTAAAAGGACTACTTAACTCCAAGTTGTAACGGACGCACCGCATAATACCAAAATACATATCATAATACACAATGTTACCCATTTTTTAACTTAAATTTAATTTTGTAAGAAATATAATTGCATTATGGTATTCTGCTGGACTAGAGGTAAAAAATGATGTTAGAGGATGTATAGTGACATCCGAAGGTGGACATAAGAGAAAAGAGGGTGTTATTGCGACTAAAAAAATGCCAAAAAATCGCATAAAGTCACAAGTTGCAAAACAATTGCTAAAAAAGTATGTAAAGTGCATTTATACATGCCTTCATTATTAAAAAATGCAAAAAAGGCAGCAAATCGCATAAAGTTGCAAAAATTGCTAAAAAAAGTATGTAAAGTGCATTTATACATACAAAAATGCCTTCATCATTCAAAATAGTGTAATGGTGTTTAACTAGTGGCATCTTAGATTAAAGGTGGAAGTGATGTATAGTGTAGTAACATCAATAGGTAATGAGAGATAGGAAAAAGAAGGGGGTGTAATTGCGGCGAATCGCATAAAGCCGCAAATAGTTAAAATTGCTGAGCAATGTATGTCAGATGTATCACATGCATACAGAAATGCTTTAAAAACATATATGATGAAGACCATAGTTGATAAGGGAACCCTTTAATAGTAAAAACTTGGACAAAAGGAGATACATTTTGAAGTTGGTGAGAAAGCAGTTTAAATCTATGTCAATGTTCAGGCCTTTAGGCTGAAGGGTGTCTAAAGTAAAGATCCACCTGGTCTCATTTTGGGAGATTTTTATTCTTTAATTATCTCCTCTCCGATGTCCCTTTTTTATTTTATTTATATTACCAAAAGGTGCCAGAAATGAACGTGTAGAGAGATCCTTCCGTCAGGGTGCAGCAGTGCATTAATTTCTGGCACCTTTTGGTAATGCTATCCCTTTTGCTTGAGCAATTATTTATTCATGCATGGGCTCCCTGCAAATCAAACACCTGGCTTGATTGTCCTTTGACAATTACTATCTGAATCCAGTACTATCAATCATTATCTGGTTCCAAGGTTTTTCCTGAACTTGATGGTTGGATCCTACTTCCCTCTACTTCTGGGTGACATCCAGCAGTGAATATTCCATTTTGACACCAGATGTACACTGTGCTCCACAATTGATTGCCCCTGAAGAAAGGATATAATCCTAAAACGCGTTGGGCCTAATTTCTAATCAGGAGACTATACCAGTGTTTTTCTGCATATATTATTTATGTTTTGATTTTATTCTTATTCAGTCAATTGCAATGTTTTCGCATACATTGACTTCTTAATGTATTCAATATTATAATATGTCATTTGGTTTGTTTATCTATATCAAGTTGCCTTCAAAGTCCCAACCCTCCTTGGGGGGACCTTTTTTTTTTTTTTTTTTTACATACCTATGGATGGGTTGGTGCCAACGTCTAGGTCCACTTTTGGTGAAACCTCTTTTTGAGTTACCAAGACATGGTTGTCTACCTAAAATGACAGGCCAGAAGTGCATTAATCAGAAGCAGTCAAGAGGCCCATGGTAACTATATAGGAGCTGCAGAGATCCACAATTCAGGTGGGAGAATCTGTCTACGGGACAATTATTAGTCGTGCACTCCACAAATCTGGCCTTTTATGGAAGATGGGCAAGAAAGCCATTGCTGAAAGAGCCATAAGAAGTTCCCTTTGCTGTGTTCCCCCACATGGCTTGACAAACTGTAAACATGTGAAAGATGCTCTGGTCAGATGAGACCAAAATTAAACTGTGTGGTGGAACACTAACTGCACATCCCCCTGAACACCCCATCCCCAAACCTGGCGGTGGCAGTAACATGTTGTGATGCTTTTCTTCAGCAGGGACAGGGAAGCTGGTCAGTTGATGGGAAGATGATGGAGCCAAATTCAGAGCAATCTTAGAAGCAAACCTGTTGGAGTCTGCAAAAGACTTGAGACTGGGGCGAAGTTTCACCTTCCAGTAGGACAACGACCCTAAACATACAGCCAGAGCTACAATGGAATGGTTTAGATCAAAGCATATTGATGTGTTAAAATGGCCAAGTCAAAGTCCAGACCTAAATACAATTAAGAATCTGTGGCAGGACTTGAATTGCTGTTCACAGATGCTCTCCGTCCAATCTGACAGAGCTTGAGCTATTTTGGAAAGAAGATTTGGCAAAAATGTCACTCAAAGCTGATAGAAACATACACAAAAAGACTTTCAGCTGTAATTGCAGCCAAAGGAGGTTCTACAAAATATTGACTCGGGGGGGGCTGAATACAAATGCACGCAACACTTTTCACATATTTATTTGTAAAAAATCATAAACCATTTATCATTTTCCTTCCACTTCACAAATGTGTGCCACTTTGTCTTGGTCTATCAAAAAAACCCCAATAAAATGTATGTGTTTGGTTGTAACATGACAATGTGGAAAATTTCAAGGGGGTGTGAATACTTTTTCTAGGCACTATTTGTGGTTTTTATACTTTTGTGGGTTCATTTTTAACTTTTTCTTTGGTGTAGTAAGTTCCAACATGGTTTAACTACAGAGTGGTTTGTGCTGTCTCCCTCCCTTCCACCTCTCTGTGATACAAACACTGACTATTAATTATTGGAATTCTTGGGTTTGCTAGGGAGAGTCACTTGCATGTTAATCCTTGGTCAGATGTCAGCATATAGGCAGGCGCAGTCTATTACTTCCACTGTAGGTGACCCTCAATGGCAGTGCAGAGGGGGAGGAAGTCAAGAGGAACATGGTTCCTCTATGGTTTTCTGGGGCAGCAATCCAGTGGCATGCTGGCTGCCCATGTGACTCTGGCGGCCATCTTGCCTCAGTCTATTTAAGACCCTGGATACAAAAGGAAAGAGGGGGTTGGGGTATAAATACCCCTGGGATTTTTAAGGTGCTTTTCAAAATTTTTGGGTAAATCAGTAGAGAAGTATATTAACCTCAAAGAAAAGAAAAAGATCACTGTATGCAAATTGCCAAACTGACTAATAGATTTCTTGATTAATATCTTTAATGATTAGAAGTAATAACAAAACACATCATATTAAGAACATGCACACTTTTGAACAAACATGATCAAATAGTGACATAATTAAAATTTGAAACCACTTTGCGATACCAATCTCAACATGTTTCGCTCAATATCTGAGCTTCATCAGGAGTTTTTTGGTACAGGTGTGGCATACTAAAATAAAACAGAAGAAGAGACAAAACAAAAATAAATACAATGCTTACAAAAACACTTATAAGATATTAATTTATCAGAAAAATCGAATTCAATTAAATATTGCTAGAAAAAGATCAACTGGTGTACATATATTTGCATACAGACAAAATACATGGGTAGATTGTCGCATCTAGCCTACAAGTCTATACTAATAGTAATCTGGTCAAAATAAATAAAGAAATAGGGATTCATTGAATACTGTACATTCATTCGTTTCTAGGTCCACAAAGGGAAGAGACACCCATGTGGATCTAGGGACAGTACAACAAAATGAAAGAAATCAAAGGAGTAGGGGTTCGCTTACCCAAGCCAAAACAGATTTAAAGGTGAATAGTAGACACATAAGTGGTAAAGGTATATACAGTGCCGTGGCTCAAATGCCAATCAAATGGATGCGTCTCACCCGTCTAAGGCCTCCCAAAATGTTTATTTGGTCCACAGAGGGGCCCAAGCATAGAGTAACTGAAATGAAATAATTAACAGAAGAATAAAGAGATATTTTTCTGAGTACAGGGACCAATGGCGGGGAAATAAAGCAGTCGGTGAAGTGAAGTAGTGAAGATGTCAAAAAATTAAAAAATTACCTTCTGGGTTGAATCAAGGGTACATGTTCGAGGCTAAAAAAGCCATATGAACAAAGGCATAGAGGAGGACAATACTCCAGTTTCACCACACGGTGGTAGTCAAAAAGAACAACCCTTGAGAGCCAGATCAGAAAATCCGAGTGTATGCTGTCCCATTAAACTAGAAAAAATAAATAAATAAATAAAGACAATAAGACAAATTGCTCTGGAGAGCATTGTCTTATTCATCATACCATTAAACCAATCCCCAATAGGGAGCGTAGCCCCCTTCGGACAAGGAATTTAACTTACCTGAGAGGTAGGGTGGATGTGTACGGAAGGGGAGAGCGGCATATACCTCCCCTTGCAGCCTCAGCGCCACTGTCAGAAGGTAGCGGCTGGGAAGCCGAACTATATAGGCCCCTCCAAACCGATGGCGTCTGACGTCACCATCGGAAAGCGGACGTGTTGTGAGGCACCTCCCCCAGGATTTTTGTGGCCAATGGATACCAAGGGGGGCGAGACCAAGTATCGAAAAAAATCCCAAATAGGGCTGACGTCGAATCTTCCGTCGCTTGTTTCGACGGTAGTGAATTGGCGCATGCGCACGCCGGGAAGGGACGTTGTTGGAGCCCTATTGCCGCGCAAGCGTACTGCAGACCGGAAAAAGGGCTGGATACACCAGGGAGAGTCACTTGCATCTTGATCCTTGGTCAGATGTCAGCATATAGGCAGGCGCAATCTATTACTTCCACTGCAGGTGACGCTCAGTGGCAGTGCAGAGGGGGGGAAGTCAAGAGGAACATGGTTCCCCTATGGTTTTCTGGGGCAGCAATCCAGTGGGATGCTGGCTGCCCATGTGACTCTGGCGGCCATCTTGGCTCAGTCTATTTAAGACCCTGGCTCCTGGGTCTGGTGTGCATTTTAGTGTGTGAGTAGAGTAGGAACAGATCACCTGTCAGGGACAGCAATAGTGGCAGGGAAAAGTTCCAGGCTTAAAGTGAGAAGATCTGGATGCCGCACACTGGATGTAGTCAAAAACTTCACTTTATTGAAAAGATGGGATCATCAAAATAACAAGACCATCATGCAGAAAGTACAGGTTGGCTGACGCGTTTCGCACTCGGAGCTGAGTGCTTACAGCTGGCCGCATTCTACCCTTCAAGACTGCTGACCGTTCGGCTGAGATGTGTTCTGCTACCATCTGCTGTTCATCTTTGAGTGTTCCCGGTCAGGCTTTCTGCCGGGCTTGTTGTGAACTGTTATAATCTGACTACAATACAAGTTCCTTCTATTGCATGTGGACTGTGTTACTGCTGCCAAGCAGATCAGAAAAATGTATTTGAACATATTTACAGTATGGTTCTGCAAATGTAAATCCCATTTTTGACTAGATTTTTGCACATATAGAATATATAGCCCAGCATGCATTGTGTGCTTCTATCTATACACAGGAATCTTCCAGCCATTGTGATGCAGAAGATCAATGTCTAGCATGACTTCATTCCAATGTGTATATGGAGAGCCATGTTGGCACATTTGCAGGCACAAGCTTTCAGTTTGGCATTTTTCTTTTAAATATCAAAACCAGTGATGCATTACTAATCACGTGATCTTTGTTTCATTTTTCAGATCTATAAAAAGATTTCCCCAAAAGACCCATCATCTGAACAGACTCAAAACATCATAGCTACCATTAAGAAACTAAGTGTGCCCGATGGTGCTACTGGTGACCCTCAGCTGGCAGTAAGTGAGCAAGATTCAGGACTGGTCCACATGGGCCAGTGACCAGGGACAATGCACCCATCTGTTCAATACTGCATGGTAATAATCTCTTGGGGCATCTAGAGGAATGAGACTACTGAAAACACCAATGCAGCTGAGATCTTGGTATTTAAAGGCTGAGGTTACTTTATTATTTTATATATATATATTTTTTTTAACAAACTAAAAGTCCAACTAAAACCTGTCCTTGGGCAATTATTCATCCACCTGGAGGAGGAGAAGCAATGAGTTTACACACCTATGGACTTTCTACATGTGACTATGCTGGCACTTGGCATGCACTGGCTATATACTAGTAGAATTTCATAACTTTTTTTTTTTCATTGTAAGAATGTTTGTTTATTAGTTGGGTGTCAAATTAGCATTAGTTTCAGTTGCAGTGAGAAGAAAATTCAAAGAAGCAAGATTGAGAATTTTTCTCAACTTTTTATTTTTTATTTTTCTCTCGTGGCTGGTTTACTCTCTGTAACTACAGCCTTTTGGTCTACAGTCCGTCACTATTATTTTCAGGTTCCAATTTTTGATTCACTTTTGTGATTTTCATGGTCTTACACCAGGTTAGGTGCTACTTTCCATCTATGCATAGCTATCCGATGTTTCCTTGTGTCCTTTTAGTGATTAGTTTGATGTCTTCACTTCAGTACTTTGACCGTTCGCTTCTGGCAATGTTTTATACCTCTCTCTTTTTTTGTGTACAAACTCTATACAAAGGCTTTTTAATTTTTCAATAAAAGTTGAACTTAAAAAAAAAAAAAAAAAGTGCTTCAAACAACTAAATGGCGGGTTAGGGGGGTGGAAATGTATGAACCAGAGGATGTTTTAGTATATAAAGGATAGTGATCTAAAAAGCCTCCTGCATCCCCTCTTGATGGCGCTCTCCTCACCCTGGGTGTTGGGCCCCCTCAGGGGCATGTCTAGCTCTGTTCGTCTACCCCAATAATAAATCCATGACCGCGTTCCAAACCAATCGGTCCTGTCCCTTCGTAAGATTGCAGGCTTCAGCAACAGTCCCTGCATGTGAGGGGCAGGGCTGGAATGCAGGAACTTTAAAGGGGTTGTAAACACTTGAGGTTTTTCACCTTAATGCATTAAGGTGAAAAACCTCCCGTCATGTAGCAGCCCCCCTTATACTTACCTGAACCCTGTCTTTCTCTGACCGAGAACAAGCACACCAGCTCTAGCTGGTGTCTCGTGTCCTGATTGAGTAGATTGAAAGCAGCGCAGCCATTGGCTTCCGCTGCTATCAAATCCAATGGCGTGGGCGCAACGGGGCCGAGTCCTGCTTTCTGTGTCAATAGACGCAGCAGCAGGATACGGGAGCGCGCCCACACGAGTGACCCGAGGGAGAGATCTTCTCCACCAGATCACTTGAGAGGGGGAGCGCCGCGGAGGGACCCCCAGAAGAGGATCGGGGGCCACTCTGCAAAACCAACTTATGACTTGTTTGTAAAAAAAAAAAAAAAAAAAAAACTTTACATTTTTTAGATATCCTTTTTACTGGGGCCTGCATTATTACCAAGGGATGTGATTGGTGTGTTCTTTTTGTTTTTGTGCAGTCCTAAAATTAAAGTGGTATTAGTGGTAGTAAACTGTGCCCTTTTTTTTTCTTTTTTAAGCTTATGATAAAGCTTACCTGTACATCTCCTAAATGTTCACCATTTAGGAAATATGCTAGTGGGCAGCAGCCGGTGACATACCCGTGCCATCCTTTCGGAGCTCTGTGCTGAAACCGGGGGCATGGGGGGGCCCCCCCGTCTGTTATGGGCACCGCATTGAGAGGGGCTCCAGCATACCTCCCAGCTGTTCCAGAGCTTGCAGGACTGTACCGGAAACTGTACAATGTCCTGGCATCCCGCAGATCCAAGCAGGTATCCTGCTGCCAGAACACTGCCACTGTTAGCAACCTGCCCTCTCTTTCTCTCTATGCGGCATTTATTACATCTGGCAGGCCTCTTGTGACATGCAAGATACGATCTTCACACAGTGGTTGCAGTGCTGTGTGTGTTTTGCTGTAGACTCTCCCTGTGCTCTGCTCCTGTACGAAGGATTTCCGTGTGCACATTTCTGCTTCTCAGCCATCCATGATAATTGATTAGAGTATAGTATATCCCTATTTACAGTTGTGCTCATAAGTTTACATACCCTGGCAGAATTTATGCTTTCTTGGCCATTTTTTCAGAGAATACGAATAACACAAACATTTCTTTCACTTGTGCTTAGGGTTTGGCTGAAGCCATTTATTATCAATCAACTCTGGCAGTGGACTTAAAGCTGGCGACCCAGTAAAGGCACCAGGAGCCTCTCATGGGCAGTGCCACCTTAACAGCATCATGGGGCCCTGGGAAAAATAATGCACTGGGACTGCTACCAGGGAGATGATGACA
Source organism: Lithobates clamitans (assembly GCA_037952925.1). Lineage (NCBI taxonomy): Eukaryota > Metazoa > Chordata > Amphibia > Anura > Ranidae > Lithobates > Lithobates clamitans. The sequence goes on from JBBGZY010001007.1 coordinate 1,720,737, forward strand.
TGCGGCAATCTCAGTCAAATGATCATTTGTTATATATAATGGAAACATTTATTTTAATGTTTGTATGCACAACAGAAAAAAAAGATACTTTTGTCTTAGGGCTGGTTCACACCACAAAAATGCACTCCAGATCCTTTGCGGATGCATTTATGCATGCGCATTTTTAACGCATTTTTGATGGGTTTCCAGATGCTTGTGTTTTGTTTTTTTCTTCCCCTTCACTTTTCCTGTTTTTTTTTTTTACTATAACCTACTGTCCATGTGTTTTTTGATGCAGAAAAAAAAAAAAAAAACGCACTGGACTGCATGTGGTGTGAACTGGTCCTTACTGAGGCTACCTTACAGAACAACTTAATTTAAAACCAGCAATTATTGGGACAATGAACACTTTGGTCAGTATAATAGACAGAGTACGTGGGTCAGGAGTAAGTAACAAACAAAACAACATATAGAGTACAGCAGTCAGGATGAGCGCCATGCTCCCATCAGAGTCCTCCCTTACGTCAAAGTCCCGACATTTTCCCTATGCATCACAGACCGCAGAGTCCCCCCTTACATCATAGTCACACCTTATGGCAGAGCCCCCAAAGTGGCACATAACAGCAGAGCCCCCCCCCCAGACTGGCATCTTACAAACACCTTTTCACCTTAGGCATTTGGTGGGAAAATTCTGTTAAATAAAAAAAATGTCATGAGTTGCAGGCTCTGAACTGTGTATGTGCAGGTGTGGAGCCAGCTGAATAGTGAACTGCTGTGGTTGGTCTCAGATCGGGCAGTGGGGCATGTGAAAAAAAGTCATGCACAGGCACGAAACCCAGACCTGCCCTGATGCCTAATCCGAGGCCGAGCTCAGCAATGCACCATTCAGCTGGCAACAAATAGATTTTTCACAGGCATTTTTATCCTCTCTGTGCACAGGTGGCAACACAGCCACTGATTTTTCCAACAAGTCGATTGTTAGATTGAATTCTGCTGAGCGGCAGTGGGCACACATGGATCATACAGTATACATTCACACACACTATACACACACACACACACTATACACACACACACACACACACACTATACACACTATACACACTATACACACACACACACACACACACACACACACACACACACTACACACACACACACACACACTATACACACACACACTACACACACACACACTATACACACACACACACACTATACACACACACACTACACACACACACACACTACACACACACTACACACACACACACTACACACACACACTACACACACACACTACACACTACACACACACACACACACACACACACACACACACACACACACTATACACACACACACACACACACACACACACACTATACACACACACACACACACACAATACACACACAGACACATGCACATGCACAGTATACATACATACAGGGGCGTAACTACCACTATAGCGACCCATGCGGGTGCTATGGGGCCCACAGCCGAGTGGGGTCCAGTGAGGATGAGAGCACCGCCAGCACAGTCTCCCAGCCAGGGGAAGAGAGAGGAAAGGAAGAGGCGAGCTGTCCGTATCAGCAGAGAGCTGAATTGCCCGATGTAAGAGCTTTCATTAGAACTTCCAGTGTTCCCGGGGCTCACGTCACATAGCTCCACCTTTTGGCCCGGTGCCTTTGATAGACAGAACGCCGATCCAATGCGGGACATGTGACGTCATCAAAGGCGTCGGGCCAAGAGGTGGGGCTATGTGACGATGAGCCCCGGGAAGACAGGAAACTCAAATGAAAGCCATTACAGCGGGCAATCCAGCTCTCTGTTGAACCGGGTGGCTTGCCTCTTCACCTACATTGGTGGGGCTGTATGGGGCACAGGCAGACCAGGCTGCATGGGGCACAGGTCACGCTGCATGGGGCACAGGTCACGCTGCATGGGGCACAGGTCACGCTGCATGGGGCACAGGTCATGCTGCATTGACACTAGCGCAGCTGTGGGGGGGGCTGTTTACAGGGGGGCCCCATACAACATTTTGCTATGGGGCCCTGCTATTTCTAGTTACGCCCCTGCACACACACACACACAGGGTTATTTATGAAAGGCAAATCCACTTTGCACTGAAAGTGCACTTGGAAATGCACTCGCTCTCAATCTAAGGGGTAGATCTGAAATGAGGGGAAGCTCTGCTGATTTTATCATCCAATCATGTGCAAGCTAAAATGTTGTTTTTTATTTTCCTTGCATGTCCCCCTCGGATCTACAGCGACTTTACTTCCAAGTGCACTTGAAGTGCAAAGTGGATTTTCCTTTATTAAATAACCCCCACAGTATACATACGCACAGTATACAGACACACTCACAGTATACACACACCAACACTTTTCATCTAGAAATCAGCCTGATGGAACACACTGCCGCCCCATCTCCTCGCATGCTGCTACTTGTAGTGCCCCAGCAGCCCACAGACACAGGAGGTGGTAATGCAGGAGAGGAGGATGATGTGCCTGTGTACTGGTGGGCAGGTAATGAGTAGGGAGATGTAGCAGAGATTGGGGGAGACATTAAGGACATGTCCTTCCTCCAGAATCAGTGCACTTCTCACATACTAAATTGATCTACCATCCTCAGGAGCCCTGCTAGGGGAAAAACAGCCTCCATCCTGCTCACCAGGGAAAGCACTAACAAGAATGCATTGAGCTCAGCTCACCTACTTCTAGCAGGCTGTCCCCTCCTTTCTTTTCCGTCCTCCAGCAGTCGGCATCTCCTGCTCTGAAGTTAAATAAGCCGCACTGGAGAAGGGGGTGTGTTCCTATTGGCCGAGGAGGTAGTAAAGAGGCGGGGCAGCTATAGCCTCTGGATTTTCACATCAAAAGAATGTCGGTAAGGGACATTTCAGGGACAGATGTAAAAAAAAAAAAACACTGATATATATATTTTTTTTTTACATACTGTCCCTGGTTTTACTGAGGCTGACAACCCTGATGGGGCCCCCTAGTGGCCCTGGGCCCTCGGGCAGTGCCCGAGTGCCCGATTGGTCAGTCTGCCCCTGTCCCCAATAAATGCAGGGCATCTTTTTCTTTCTACCGACACTGGTCTTTGTTTCCTCCAGGTAACCACCAATACTGTTTTTTTTTTTTCCTCCCCCTGCTCACACATGGCAGATATTTTCCCTCCCATTAGCTATTAAGCTAAGAGGGAAGATAGTCTTTATGGCATATTTTGTGGGTGCAAAGGCTGCAGCATGTGTGTACTGTACTTAAAGTGGAGCTCCACCCAAAAGGGATGCTCTGCTTGTTTAAACCCCCCAGTGCCACATTTGGTTGGCACTTTTTTTGGGGGGGTTACCAGGTTTTGACAGGTACCAGCTCCTACTTCTGGGTAAGATGGCTGTGGCAATCTACGATGATGTTCGCCCCCACCCCCTACTTCCTCCAGCAGCTTTCTGGGACTCACAGGTCCCAGAAGGCTGTGGGTCCATTCAGAAAGCACAGCGTGACTCACACATGAGCAGTAGGAAACCAGGTGTAAAGCTGGAAGGCTTCACTGACGGTTTCTCTTACCTAAGATGCCTAGCACCTGCACCCAAAGCCGATTGAAGAAGCGGCTCATGTGCTGACATCGATGGATCCCTGGACAGGTAAGTGTCCTCATATTAACAGTTAGCAGCTACAGTATTTGTTACTGCTGAGTTTTAACTTTTGGGGGGAGACTGAAACTCTTTAAGCTCAGAACTGATCACTCACTGTGTTCATTCATTCACAAACACTATTTATATGCTTCAGTTACTGTATAAACAGGAAGCTTCTCAACACAAAACATTTGCCATTCATTCACTGTCCAGTGCAGCTGAGGTTGCAGAGAAAGGGACTGGGGAATCTGCCCTCAGTCCTTTTCTCTGTCTCAAAAGTGAGACATTTAGTGGTCTGGTAAAAAATATTTAAGTATAGGGGTGAGTGGCACTGCCCGTAACTGAAGCACTGCCTCAGATGACATCCTATGACGAAACGTGTAAGGCGGAGCTTGGTACGCACTCACGTAATTTCCGGTTTGTAAAGTTCCGGTCTGTGGAACGCACGCTGGCTTGAATCGCTTGGACTGCAACTTGGTTCATGCTAGTATATTTTTTTACTTGACGAAGTCAAACCTTGTTTTTAATATATTTAAAAAAAACAACTAATTTAGATTTACACCTATGAGTGTCCGTCTCTTCCATCTATGAGGATATCCTACCACGGAGGAGGGCATTAGAGGAACCTTACCTATTGCAAACGCTTCACCCTCATAGGATATAAGGATCTGGGTACCCCAAGGTTGGACGTGCCAAAGAGGAGGTGATCGCTCTGGAAACTGCCATACACTCACTACATGCACTTTACCCTGCAGGGGTGATAGGATCTGGTGATTTGGATATCAGCACAAGTCACTTGGAATTTTGTTATTTGCACTACGAAGACTGGACATTATTTTTATATATATATATATATATATATATATATATATATATATATATATATATATATATATATATATATATATATATATAACTTCTATTTATTTTTTGCACAATTTATTTATTATATATATATTTTTTTTTGTGAAGAATTTTTTTCTGATGAATTTATGGATGCAATTTCCTCACATTGTGTTTTTGTATATTGATTCTCATATTCTTTTCACGGTTCTGGCTGGAACCTATACACATTCTGTAATCAAATAAGTAATAGAGCGCTAAATATATATACACATTTTTGGTATAGGATATAGGGTAATAACCCCTTTTAAATACATCAATTTTACACATTGACATATCTCACTGCTTGTCACTTGGTTAATTGCACTCTCACCTGAAAAAAGTGATTTAGGAGGATCACTCTTCAGGTGACGGGCAGCACCACTCACCCCTATATTTAAATATTTTTTAACACTGTTGGTGCCCCAACTTTGGAGCCCCTCCAGGGGAGGCAGCAGTCCAGCCTACATCTAAGTGCAGAATTCACTAATTTATATAGGGGTCTGTTTAGACCTCTAAAATTTCACCAAAGCCCTCAATGGAGCTTCTAAAAATTGTAAAAAAAAGGATCCTATTGTAAAAAATATACAAAAAAAAATAAAATTGTAAAAAAATAAAATAATAAAGTTAAAAAAAACTACTGACACCGTCATCTGCCCTACTGACACTTTCCAATGCACAAGAAGGCTTTTGCTTTATTTGACCATGCCCCTTAAAGCCCCTCCCACTGTCAACATAATTTGGCCACACCCACCGTTCACCAAGGTGTGCTACGCATGCCATATTACTATTCGGCTTGGGGCACCGAGGTGTCCCAGGTCTTTTACAATTCTATAGTGTAGTTTCAAGCCTCAACCCACCACATGTTAGAAGGGGTGCTGCTGGGAATGAAGAGCACACTGAAACAGGCCTTATTAAAGACCCGCTTGGCTAACTTCTTCTTTGCCCACAGAGCCTCTCCTAATTCGCAACAGAAGCGAGGCTTGAAATCGCTTCAGTCACACCTCACCTATGCGATTATTGTGCAGGCCTTCTCTCTTGGGTGGTGGTGGTTCACCAAACTGAGTCTTTGCCCCGGGTGGAAAAATGTCTAGCTTCACCACTGCTAGCGTGCACGTGCAGAAGTGACATCATCACGTCCACAACCTGCAAACCTAGAAGGAAAACCAAATGAAGAGGAAAGCCTTTACAGTGGTGACAGCGCCACCGGGGGACTTAGTTTTCAAGGTAAGTATTTCATAATGTTCTAGTATGTGGTGCTTCCATGAATGACACAAGATCTATGTATGGAAACGGCAGAGGTATCTGAGTACATCTTTGTACTGGTACTCAAAAATGTCAATTATTCCTGTGCTACCTGGGAAAAAAAGGTTGTATACACGGACTGCTGCAGACACCGAATGGGATCAAACAAAGCCCATGGGCGGTAAAAATATGTAAAAAATGGGTGCTGCGCTGTCCTGAAAATGGGGTATGATACCCTTTAACAGTGTGAACTAAATGATACCCTTTAATGGTGTAAACTAAATACAGAAAACTGAAAAAATCATATGTGGATGAACCATGTCAATGTGCACAGTGTGTAACCTGTAAAGCACTCTTTCGTCTTAAAATCATCAATATGTGTCCAATATAGTGATACTACGCATACAGGGAATGGGTATCATCAGTCCTCATGCATGCATGGCAGCTTCTGTAAAAAACTTAAAGTGCTATTGTGCTAATGTGGAGAGCAAAAATTATTATTAAATTAGAATATTCTGTACATATATGCCTGTGTAAACAAAAACTGTGAAAATATAGGGATCATAAACAATTCCTTTTACATAAAATAACCTAATGACATAAATAGTGTGCAATATAGTGCCAATAAATAGATTGTGCAAAAACCAACATGGTTTTGAAATAAGTGCAAAGATGAGTATGTGGCGTATATAATGGTCACTTCCCAGACCCTATCGCCCCCATCACATGTACATATCCTTATACACACCAGACGTGTGTCACATAATATTTAATAAAGTGCAAAATAGATAAATTGTGTGCAAAATCCAGCAAATATTGCAATCGGTGCAACCAACGCAAAAAAGTGCAAAGTGAATATATGGCGTATGTATTGGTCACTTCCCAGACCCTCTCGCACTTATCACATAAATCCCACAATATGTCCTTGCACACAACAAATGTGTGTCACAATAACAGCATAAGGGTAGACCATAAAGTGATTGGCTTTTTATAGTTCAATGTGTAACATCACAGCCAGTGGGGTGCCAAAAGAGAGAGAGTGTGTCCGTCCTCTTCGTGCAAAAACACACACAAGTGAAAGGTGGTCCCTTACCTTAAGGCAATGGGACAATTGCATAAGGGTAATGCTGCAGGGGGTAGTCTCTCTTTGGGATCCCTGGACCGGAGCAAATGGTCCCTGTGCTTAGGTTCGATTTCCAAACACATCAGTTTTTATTGAAATTAAAATGCATGTACTCACATGAAGTAACTGCACATAGTGTACATCTCCTACGAGTGGCGAGCTTGTCAAATCCTGTTTGTATCAGTGCCTATCCCGTCCCTACGCGTGACGTCACAGGATCACGTGACTTCGCGGCCATTTTCTTGTAACCGGTCTAATCCTATGGCGGCCATGTTTTAGGGGATACTGCCTTAACTTTCTCAGTCTATGTATGAATATAAATTACTAAAATATACCTGAATACAGACTATTCACATAATATAAATGGCAAAGGAAATCATATAGTATAGGTGTGCGTCCTCTGCCCAGATCCACGCACCTCTTGAAATCTAAAAACTTTATATCTCATACCTAAAAAGCTGACGACCATATTATAAAGTGTATAAAAGTATATAAAAATATAAAAAAAAATATATAAAAAATTGCATATAGAAAAGGGGGGAGGGGGGCATGCATCCATCTCTCGATGGATGCATGTACCTAGAAACATCAAATTTTATTAAAAATTTTATTAAAATTGTATCAAGAGACAGATTACCCATATTGAGAAACGGGAGGAAAGGGAGGGTCAAAAATGTATGTGTAAAGAAAGATGACAATGTTGGAGACAAAAAACATAAGGGGGTACAGGGGCATATGTAAAAATTAAAAATCGCTCAGGAAACAGTTAAGATCGAATTCTATATTCAAGCCCCTAGGTGCAAAAGTATCTAATATGTATATCCATTTGGATTCAAGCTGGCTGAGGGTCCTAACCTTGTGACTACCCCGCCAGTGTCTTGGTTCTATCCCGCAAAATCTTAGGTGGGTGGGATCCTTGTTATGATGCACCAAAAAATGTTTAGACACACTGTGCTTATCATATCCCTTTAGAATATTTTGTACATGCTCCTTCTTACTCTCAAGGGTCTTTTTGTGCGGCCTATGTACTGGAGGCTGCAGCTGCATTCCAAGGTGTACACTGCTCCTTCAGTATTGCAGCAATGAAGTTGTTAACCTCATACGACTCTCCGGTGCTGGTAAATCTGAAGTGAAATTTTTTCTCATTTGGGCGTTTCGTCCTCATGCACCTTTTGCAGGGGAAAAAAACTTCCCGTAAAGAAGGAGAATGTTTTCTTCGGTGGATCGATTACACTCTTTACTATCTTGTCCCGAATGGTTGGTGCTCTCTTGTATATAAACTTTGGGTTCAGGGGTAAGGCATCATATAAATCTCTATCAGCCAGAGGAACATGCCAGTGTCTTTTAACTATTTTTTCCACTTTTCTATACTGTGCATTAAAGTCCAGAATTATTGGAGCTCCAGCCGGTAATCCTTCCTTCCTGACTCTATCTTTGATTAGTTCATTGCGGTTCATTTCCGTCACCTCTGTTATCTTTTTCTTGATGAACTTCTGGTCATAACCTTTCTTGAAAAATCTTTGTCCTATTAATTCTGCTTGGTCTAAAAAAGTCTCCAGTTGGGTACAATTGCGTCTTACTCTCATGAGTTGTCCCTTTGGTATATTAAAGAGCCAGTTTCTGTGGTGGCAACTTTCAATAGGCAAGTAACTGTTCCTATTCATGTTTTTAAAGTGCGTTTGTGACAATAATTTTGAATCGTCTTGTTTGATGTCCAAATCGAGGAATGTTACATTCTTTTCACTCATTTCCCAGGACAATTTAATATTCCTGTCGTTGACATTGAGCCTTTCTAAAAAATGTGTCAGCTGATCAGAGTCTCCTTTCCATAGTATAAAAACATCATCAATGTACCTTTTGTATATTACCAGCTCATCAGGCCTGTTATTAAAAACATATTCTTTTTCCCACTGGGCCATGAATAGGCCTGCTACACTCGGAGCAAATTTGGCTCCCATCACTACACCTGTCTGTTGATGGTAGTAATTACCGTCATACCAAAAGTAGTTATTCTTGAGACAGAAATCTAGGCATTTGATTATAAATTTTCTTTGTGTGCATGGGAGTGTGGTGAATGCCCTTAAGCCCCATTTCGCCGCTTTGCATGCTTGATGGTGGAATATTATTGTATATAAGGACGACACATCTGCGGTCGCCATAATCCAGGGGCCTTCTTCTTTGGGGACATCTTCCAAAATCTGTAGCATTTGCTTAGTGTCCCATAAATATTCTTCTGTGCTCTGAACAGCAGGTTGCAGGAAAAAATCTATGTATTCTCCTATTCTTGCAGTCAGAGAATCGATACCATTCACTATTGGTCTTGGTGGTGGATCTGTTTTGTTCTTATGTATCTTCGGCAATGAATAAATAATCGGAGTACGGCAGGAGTCTGGTATTAAAAATCTGGCCTCTTTCTTATTTAAAATATTTCTCTTAACCCCTAGGTGTACTACCTTTTCAAGTGCTCTTCTACATTTAAACATAGGGTTACTTAATAATTTATTATAGGTGGTTGCATCGTTCAGCATGTTCGTCATGCTGTCCTGGTATTGTGCCTTTGATAAAACAACGATCCCCCTCCCTTATCTGCTGGTCTAATGACCAAGTCTTTACGTTTGGTCAATTTGCGGATCCCACTTCTTAAAAACCTCAATATGCTTATTGTCTCTCACTAGCACATTAAGGAATAAATTGATTTTTAATCCACCTGTGAGAGACAATAAGCATATTGAGGTTTTTAAGAAATTGGTTTTAGATGATATTAAAGATTTAAGGATAAAAAGGAAAGAAGAACCAAGTCACATCAAAAGTGGGATCCGCAAATTGACCAAACGTAAAGACTTGGTCATACATGGGCAGTATGCCAAGCTGTGAGCGTAAGTACGTCCCCCCCCCTCAGGCTTTTATAGATCGTGAGTTCTCTGGTATTCACAACTATCCACGGCCAAACGTAGCAAGCAGCCTGCTGCGGACATTTATGTGTCTCTCAACACGCTTTATAACCAAGAAAATGGCAGCGCACACGATCCCCTAAAACATAGCCGCCATAGGATTAGACCGGTCTAGAAGAAAATGGCCGCAAAGTCACGTGATCCTGTGACGTCACGCGTAGGGACGGGATAGGCACTGATACAAACAGGATTTGACAAGCTCGCCGCTCGTAGGAGATGTACACTATGTGCAGTTACTACATGCATTTTAATTTCAATAAAAACTGATGTGTTTGGAAATACTACACTATTTGGTACTCCTCTGTTCTTCTATATGTGGACTCTGCTGGTACTGAGGAACCTAAGCACAGGGACCATTTGCTCCGGTCCAGGGATCCCAAAGAGAGACTACCCCCTGCAGCATTACTCTTATGCAATTGTCCCATTGCCTTAAGGTAAGGGACCACCTTTCACTTGTGTGTGTTTTTGCACGAAGAGGACGGACACACTCTCTCTCTTTCGGCACCCCACTGGCTGTGATGTTACACATTGAACTATAAAAAGCCAATCACTTTATGATCTACCCTTATGCTGTTATTGTGACACACATTTGTTGTGTGCAAGGACATATTGTGGGATTTATGTGATAAGTGCGAGAGGGTCTGGGAAGTGACCAATACATACGCCATATATTCACTTTGCACTTTTTTGCGTTGGTTGCACCGATTGCAATATTTGCTGGATTTTGCACACTTTTATCTATTTATCTATTTTGCACTTTATTAAATATTATGTGACACACGTCTGGTGTGTATAAGGATATGTACATGTGATGGGGGCGATAGGGTCTGGGAAGTAACCATTATATACGCCACATACTCATCTTGCATTTTTGCGTTGTTTGCACTTATTTCAAAACTATGTTGGTTTTTGCACAATCTATTTATTGGCACTATATTGCACACTATTTATGTCATTAGGTTATTTTATGTAAAAGGAATTGTTTATGATCCCTATATTTTCACAGTTTTTGTTTACACAGGCATATATGTACAGAATATTCTAATTTATTAATAATTTTTGCTCTCCACATTAGCACAATAGCACTTTAAGTTTTTTACAGAAGCTGCCATGCATGCATGAGAACTGATGATACCCATTCCCTGTATGCGTAGTATCACTATATTGGACACATATTGATGATTTTAACACGAAAGAGTGCTTTACAGGTTACACACTGTGCACATTGACATGGTTAATCCACATATGATTTTTTCAGTTTTCTGTATTTAGTTTACACCATTAAAGGGTATCATTTAGTTCACACTGTTAAAGGGTATCATACCCCATTTTCAGGACAGCGCAGCACCCACTTTTTACATATTTGTACTGGTATCCGAAAGAACTGGATTTATACGCAGATCTGTTTAAATTCTTCTGTGCAAAGATACAAACTGCAGTGTGGAAAAGGATTAACAATGAGGACTACACTGCCGTTTGTATCTTTGCACATGAGGATTCCTCAGCACAGAAGAATTTAAACAGATCTGCGTATAAATCCAGTTCTTTTGGATATACAACCCCTGGCAAAAAGTATGGAATCACCACTCTTGGAAAATGTTCATTCAATTGTTTAATTGTGTAGAAAAATAAATAATCATAGACATGCCTCAAAACTATTTTCATTTAACATTCCAACCTTCTGGCTTTAAGAAACACTTAAAAAAAGAAAAAAAGAAAAAAAAAACAGTTGTCAATTGCAACTGTTTTTGCAGATCAAGCAGAGGAAAAAAATATGGAATCACTCAAATCTGAGGAAAATATTATGGAATCACCATGTACTTTGCAGTTCTAAAACAAACATCTGCATTACATTACATCCTGAAAAATTATTATTATTATTATACGAGATTTATATAGCGCCAACAGTTTACTCAGCGCTTTACAATGTATAAGGGGGACAACACAATTACAGTACAGTTCAATACAAAAGGTACAGGAGGGCCCTGAAAAATGATGTCATCATCAACTAACGTCCTTTCAATTGATGGAATAAGAAAAGTGTCTAAAATCTCAATATAAATTTGTGCATTTATTGAAGATTTGATGACCGTCCTCTCCCCCGTACTGTTACCTGACATACAACCCCATATCATCAAAAATTGTGGAAATTTGTATGTTTTCTTTAGGCAGTCGCCTTCATACATTTCATTAGAACGGCACCAAACAAAGGTTCCAGCATCATCACCCTGCCCAATGCAGATTTGTAATTCATCCCTGAATATCACTTTCATCCACTCATCCACAGTCCATGATTGCTTTTCTTTATCCCACTGTAACCGTGTTTTTTTCTGTTTAGGTGGTAATGATGATTTTCATTAGTACAAATTAACGGGAAGGTTGTTAAAGGGAAGTGTACTGGTAGACCAAGGAAGACATCAAAGCGTCAAAAAAACTAAAAGCGTAGAAAACTTAAAGCAATATACCTTGAAAACATAAAATACAGAACAAAACAAATGAGGAAGAAATGGTCAGAAACTGGAGTCAATTTCTGTGATCGAACTGTAAGACATCACCTAAAGGAAGTGGGATTTACATACAGAAAAGCCAAATGAAAACAGACAAAAACACGGTTACACGGTTACGCTGTCAATCAAATCCAATGACGCGGGTGTCAGGGGGCAGGGCCGAGTCCGGCATTCGTGTCTGTGGATGCAAATGCTGGACTCGGGAGTTGGCCTGCAAGGTAGCCCTATCGGGAGAGCACTTCTTCTAGGGGGTTATCTGATGTGGGGAGGAGCCGCGAGAGCCACCGGGGGACCCCAGAAGAGGATGTTTGGGGCCACTCTGTGCAAAACGAGCTGCACAGTGGAGGTAAGTATGACAGGTTTGTTATTTAAAAAAAAAAAAAAAACAAATAACGATCCTTTACAATCACTTTAACAGCTGTTGTTATACTATGTCTATGAAGTTGGTTTTAATTTATTTATTTAATGTAAATATATGTATATATGTGTGTGTGTGTGTGTATATACAGTGCCTTGCAAAAGTCTTCACCCCCCTTGGCATTTTTCGTGTTTTGTTGCCTCACAACTCGGATTAACATGGATTGTTTGAGGAAAGTGTTAGGTTTATTTATTAATGATTTTATTTTATTTTATTTTATTAATTTATTTTATTATTAATTACATTTTAAAGAAAAGGTTTAAAGCTAAAGGCATCATTAAGACCAAGATACTTTAAAGCTGACAGGTCATTTATCCAGCGTTCCTCTCGCTGTGGAAGCAGCTTGTCATAATCACCTCCCCTATTTCCAGAAGGGATATGCTCTAAGACAAAAGGGTGCATTTTACTGCTATCAAAATTAAGACCTAAACCAATGTGACGACTTATCAGGGTTTCCATTCTTTTTTTATGTATCAGGGAAACATGGTCCCTGATCCGGCAGAAAAAGGGTTGTTTAGTCTTGCCAATGTAAAACATTTGACATTCACATTGCATAATATATACAATGCCTATCAACTGACATGTTACCAAAAAATTGGGTTTAAATAAGCGACCATTGGGAAGTAAGATACCTCGTGCAGCATGGATAAACCTACAAAAGTTACATTTATGTCAGGGTCTGCTGCCCTTTTTGGATTCACCAGGAATCTCGGTTTGGGTATTATAATGGTTATGTACTAAAGTATCCCTGAGAGATCGAGATCACCTGAAAGTAATTTCAGGGTATGGTTTAAGGTGTTTGGCGACTTTTTCGTCTCCCATTAAAAGGTACCAGTATTTTTTCATAATATCCCGCACCTGGCGGTGCTGACCCAAGAATCTGGTGATCAGTCGAACACCTGGGTTTGTTTTTTGGATTTGAGGTCATGTATAAGAGAGGCTCTATTTTGGTTTTTGGCCTTCATATATGCTTTCTTCAGACATTTATTGCTGTAGCCTCTATGTTGCAAACGAGACCACAGCAACTTGGCTTCCCTTTCAAAATCAGAATCTGCACTGCAATTTCGTTTAATTCTCAAATATTGCCCATAGGGCACATTTGCTACAAGAGATGCAGGGTGGGAGCTGGTGGCATGGAGCAGGGAGTTACCTGCAGAGGGTTTTCGATAAAGGGTTGTTCCTATGCTGTCGTCTTCGTTGACCAGGATTTGAACATCTAGAAAGGTTAATTTGTGTTGGCTGAACTCAAATGTAAAGTTAAGATTGTATTTGTTAATCTTTAAACTATCAAGGAATGAAAGAAGGGTATCCTTGGTTCCTAGCCAAACAAAAAAGATGTCGTCAATAAAACGTCTCCAAACAGGGATCTGTTCAAAGAAAGTTTGTATGTCATCCCTAGGAGGGGGCACATTTGGTCCTCATGGCCACACTCTGTATCTGGAGGTAGTGGGAGCCGCCAAACAAAAAAATGTTGTTTGAAAGAATGAATAAAAGCAGATTCAAAATAAATTTATTATACTGCTTGGGTGCCTCAGGGTTTTCGGAAATGAAGCCCTCCACAATGTCCACCCCCAACTGGTGGGGGGGTGGAGTTGTTGTAGAGGGCCCCCACGTCAAGGGCTACCAACCAGGAGCCCTTGGGAATGGAAATTTCATCAAGGATTCGAAGGAGGTCACTGGAATCTTGGAGGTAGGACACAAGTCCTTCAACGTGGGGTCTTAAAAAGTCATCAATTAACTGGCTAGCGGTTTCAGTGAGACAACCATTCCCAGAGACTATGGGACGACCAGGAGGTTTTTTGTAATTTTTATGAATCTTGGGAAGTGTGTATAGGGTCGGTGTTCGAGGGCAGGTTACATTGAGGAATCCCCAAGTTTTTTTGTTAATGAGGCCTTTGTGGTAGGCCGAGCCAATGAGATATTGATAACGGGTAGTTATTAAGGTAAGATGGTTGGGAGATACCTTGCGATACCATTCCCGACTTTGGACAATAGCCATAACCATGGATTCATATTGGCAATTGTCCATAATCACTAGGTTTCCACCCTTTTAGAGGGTTTGATGGTTATATTTTTGTTTTGCTGTAGTGATCTAAGAGCCTCCACTTGGTCACTTGACTTCTGAAAGCCCACACATTAGGGTTCCCTTGTAGGGTTGGGAAAGTACGGATTTAGGTTTGTAATCTTTAGGTTTAGAGATGATTAAGGGAGGAGGAGAAGATGGGAGTGGGGGAGGAGAGGGGTCCGGACCAGACCAAAGACCCTCAGCCTCACGGGAGTTGGTCTCATTCAAACCCCCCTCCTCCCACAGCTCCATCAGGTCCTCCATAGGTTTAATGTCACCAATGGGTTGTCCAGAGTGTGACTCTGGGTTGAGTTGTCAGGCTTATATAGAATTTTGAACATGAGTTTTCTAGAATATAAATTAAGGTCTATGATTAATTCGAATTGGTCCACCTTTTGCGTGGGGCAAAAGGTCAGACCAAGACCCAACACAGAGATTTGTTCAGCTGAGAGAGGATAAGAAGACAAGTTGATCCCCTCAAATTGGTTTTCAATAATTTTTGATTCACCAAATCTGTGTTCCCTGTCTTTTTTAAGTCCAGTACCGGCTAGGAAAAAATGGGTGCTGGACGAAAATCCGATTGTGAAAGAATAGGGTTAGCATTGCTTACCTGTGTGCTTGAGACTGGTGTTTGTGAGATATTAGTTAATTTTGGGAATGGTGTGAAACCCAACTATGCAATGTAGAAAGGCACTAGAGCAGATTGCACATTTGGGAGTGAAGAAAGATATATTGAACACCAAGGAAGCTAGATATCTTGTTCCAGTTTTATGTAGAATACCAGTGATCTACACCATTCCCAAAATACACAAAGACAGAGAAAATCCACCAGGGAGACCCGTAGTCAAAGGGATTAACTCATTGACATCAAGAATGGGCCAGTATATCGATAATTTTATTCAACCTGCCATACAACTTACCACATCCTATCTTAAGGATACAAAGCATGTGTTACAGTTGCTGCAATTACCACCAGTCCTAGA
This sequence comes from Lithobates clamitans, assembly GCA_037952925.1. Lineage (NCBI taxonomy): Eukaryota > Metazoa > Chordata > Amphibia > Anura > Ranidae > Lithobates > Lithobates clamitans. The sequence continues at coordinate 1,736,530 of JBBGZY010001007.1, forward strand.
AGGGAGAACTTTATTAGCAACAGCGGACGTTTCATCCCTCTATACAATTATTAAACATCACCAAGCGTGCAATGCCACAAATTGGGTTTTGAGAAAGTATAGTAATCTAAAATGCATGCATAGGCGGTTCCTTATAAAATTTATTAAGTTTTCTCTCCAAAACAATTATTTTTGGCATGACCAGGCATACTATAAGCAGGCTACTGGAATTGCTATGGGAGCTAAATTCACCCCAAGTGTTGCCAATGCCTTTTATAGCTCAATGGGAGGAAGATGCGGTTTAAAAGAACTCAACCTGTGATTTAGGATTATATAAAAGGTCCATTGACGATATATTAATAGTATGGAATGGAAGCAAAGAATCATGGGAAAAATTCTTATGTACATTGAATCAAAATGATAGGAACATTATACTTACTTGGAAAATTGATGAGAAAAATATACAATTCTTGGACCTAGAGATATTTAAGGTGATAGACTCACCACAAAAACACACTTTAAAGATGTAGCAAGAAATAGCTACTTACCAATTACAAGTTGCCATTACAAACCCTGGTTGTTCAACATCCCGAAAGGTTAGCTGGTAAAGATCAGACGTAACTGCATGAAAGATTCAGATTACAGAACCCAGGCTGACTTTGTTGGTAAGAGATTTTTGAGCAAGGGGTATACCCAACAATTTGTAGACAAACAAATTGAATCAGTACAATCTATGGATAGACAACAAATGATATATGGAGAGAAGAAAGCACAACCCCTCCAAGAAGCACCAGCTCTAGTGCTTGATTACAATGTTTGATATAAAGACATAGAAAAAATATTTTGGCATATCCTGAAAGGAGACAGACACCTACAAAGTATCTTACCTGACAAACCGGTTATTATATATAAAAGGGCAACCACACTACAAGACCTAATTGTGAAAAATGTAGTGGATCCTCCTTTGAAGAATCAATTTTTATTTTTTAGTGGAAAAGGCTTTTTTCCTTGTAAATATTGTTTTGCTTGCCAGCATTCAAAAAAAATTCAAGGTAAAAAGAAGGAATTTCAAGCTACCAGTACAGGTAACATACACTCTATCAAGGATTTCATTAGTTGCCATACTAAGGGTGTAGTCTATGTCTTACAATGTTCTTGTAAGTTGTAGTATGTAGGGAGAACCAAAAGGGCTTTGAAAACTAGAGTGAAAGAACATGTCCAATACATAAAGGGTTCCCAAAACATAGTGTATCGAGACATTTTGCTACAGTCCACAAAAATGATCCAGCAGAATTGACTTTTTGGGGCATAGAGAGATATAATAAATCATGGAGAGGTGACCATAAAGTTAGAACTATTAGCCAAAAAGAATCTAAATGAATTTATAAAATGAAAACATTGGCACCTGATGGGTTAAACATCGATTTTGACTTAAACTGTTTCATAAGTGATTATTAACTTACTATTGTGAACCTCATATTTGACTTCCGGTGTGCATTACAATTTGCAATTTTCTGTTTTTAATTTTCTTATTTTTTAATTTTTGATTCGTATATTTATACACGTCGATATGATTGCGACGATTTTGTATAAGTATCGACACTCCCCCTTTTTTACATTTCTTTGATATTTTTAGAATATGTTTACATATATATTTCTTATATTTTTTTCATATAGTTGTTGTTTTGAGCAAGCATGAATTTTTGGAAGCTATTCCTTTAAATGTCCACAAGATGGCCTGAATTTAATTAGAAGATCCCTTATCTTATCTTGCGAGAATCAATTCTTCCAAATCACCACAAGAAGGCAGCGTTTACAATGTTCTGCCAAAGTTTGTAAGGAAGCTTCATCTGTTTACTTGTATTATGTTTTTATTTTTATCCAAGTCACTGATTTTTTTTACTGTATTAAAAGCTCCCTATTTTTATAATAAGTTTCCTGTTTTTACCCATGTTCCATGAATTACAAGAATGGAAATGGCCGCTTTAGATATTTTTAACTTTTGGTCTCCAAAAAAATGGCGGTTTTGTCACTTCCTGCCTATTGGATATAAATGGATGGTTTTTCCATCCAATCTGGTTCCCTGAGGAAGTCACGAGGGTGGTGACATAACATGTAGGACGCTAGGACGCAAAACGTAACCAGAAGTTATTCACCGCGAACCCGCGGACCGGAAGTGACGTATGAGGTGGCGGAAAACGATGTTTTCGATCTCTGTTTGGCATATCCTCCTTTATTTTTATGTAAGCACATTTTTTTATTTAATAAACGCTGTTATTTGGGTAATACACTATTGGAGGCTACTTTTTTTCATGTGGATCCGGACACCGGACTGGAGGTGACACATATTTATTCCATCAAGCACCCATCTCTTACTCTGATTCTGGGTCCTGTAATCGTGGTCATTGTCCATGGAATGGACTAAGGCATTTATACTCTGGAGGTAAGAGTTCTGAGAGCATATTGAAGGAGTGTTTTTACCACCTGAACTACAGTCAACTTTTCCTATGTTCTTTTATTTTTGATTGTGGAGATTTTCAAACTCTTTATGCCCCGTACACACGGTCGGATTTTCCGATGGAAAATGTCCGATCGGAGCATGTTGTCGGAAATTCCGACCGTGTGTGGGCTCCATCGGACATTTTCCATTGGATTTTCCGACACACAAAGTTTGAGAGCAGGACATAAAATTTTCCGACAACAAAATCCGTTGTCGGAAATTCCGATCGTGTGTACACAAATCCGACGGACAAAGTGCCACGCATGCTCAGAATAAATAAAGAGATGAAAGCTATTGGCCACTGCCCCGTTTATAGTCCCGACGTACGTGTTTTACGTCACCGCGTTCAGAACGGTCGGATTTTCCGACAACTTTGTGTGACCGCGTGTATGCAAGACAAGTTTGAGCCAACATCCGTCGGAAAAAATCTTAGGATTTTGTTGTCGGAATGTCCGAACAAAGTCCGACCGTGTGTACGGGGCATTACACCTTTTTGCACATTGGAACCTTTATAATTGAACTTTATTACTGGATTTAATTTAATTTATTTTTTAGATTTTTATTCCTTTCAACCACTGTTTTGGATTTTTTACACATTTAGTTTTTTCTTCACATTTGAGCTATTTACACAGTAATTTTTTCATTGCACAAATTTGTCACTGGTATGAAGCCTTATACTAGCCTGTTGTTCGTCAGCATAAGGTCGCTTGTTGATTTGAACAACATATGATATATCTTAGTATCACTAGGGTTAATATCCCTTGATCTGGGTGTTTTTATTATTGTTTGGATATTCCATGTATTTAGGTCATGCGCAAGGTCACATATATTTCTGTATATTCATTTTATTCCCTATTTCTGAGCGCCTTCTACGGCCATATGCAAACAGGGGACTGTCCACTGCAAAGAGGGTATTCCATTACAGGCTGTCAAGGGCAAGACGTGTAGTGGAGTGTGCTTTTGGCATACTTGCCAATAAGTGGCGTTTCCTGCACTCACCTATCAGCCTTAGTATGGAGCATGCCATTGGTGCAGTGCAAGCAGCATGTGCATTGCACAATTTTGTTCGTGCTCGAGATGGGTACCTATTTGAGGACTCTTTGATGCATGACCTCGAAAAACCAACATGGATCAGAACCCGTGGCAACTACAGTGGGGAAAATGTACGCCAGGACTTCACAGAGTACTTTATGTCAGCAAATGGGCAGCTATCGAGGCAGCTCGATGCAATAGGTTAAAATGCTGTACTCTGCTTCACATATTTGCATGGTGTCAATTTTCATTGGTAAAAATAAAAAATTGAATTTGATACTGTTCACGTGTCATTATTTTACAGGGTGTGTTGTGTACATATCGATCTTCCCATACCATATCCTCACTACAGATAACCTTAACCCTAATCTTAACCCTAACACTTTCCGTAACTCTAACCGTAAAATGAAGCCTAACCCTGACATCTCCAGTCAGTGCATCAATAGACAAATACACATCGATAAGCAATATACTTACAATTGGGTTTATAGGTTCCAGGAGGTAAGCTGTACCGGTCATGGTACATGAGATGGATGATTTGCACCATAGTAAGCAATAGTAAGCAATAGAAGCATTGCAGACAGATATCACACCATAGTTGTCTTCAAATAAATGTTTTCTTATTTTTTTAATTTGTAATCTTCATGTACTTACATACTTTTTGAAACGTTTTTGGGAAACAATCAAACTTCAAACATTGTAAAGAACCACATAACGAGGAGATAATACTCTGTCTCCTTCTTCATTTCTCTCACCCTTCATGTTTTCTCCCCCTCACTTGATCTCTTCCTTCAAGTCAAACTTAGTATGACCCTCTAACTTCCTCTGACTCTCTCACTTCCTCTGACTCTCTCACTTCCTCTGACTCTCTCACTTCCTCAGACCCTCTCACTTCCTCAGACCCTCTCACTTCCTCAGACCCTCTCACTTCCTCAAACCCTCTCACTTTCTCTGACCCTCTCATTTTCTCTGACCCTCTCACTTTCTCTGAACCTTCTACTTCCTCTGACCCTCCTACTTCTTATCTGTTTCTATACCCTTTATGGACATACTGGACATTTTCACTTTTCTTGTCCAAAAAGAAGCACCTAAACCTCCACCTCACTCTCCTACTCTCTCTCTTCCCCCTCCTTTTTGTACATGTATCCCACTGCATAATCCACACGGACCTAAAAAGTTGGTATGGACCAAAAAAGTTTTACATTACGTAAACAAATGCAACATGGTTAACAACATGAAAGAAGCTGTGTCGTTTTACATTACGTAAACAAATGCAACATGGTTAACAACATGAAAGAAGCTGTGCCGTTTATTAGGTAGGCATCTATAAATTCAAAAAAGTAGCAACACTCTTGCTCAGGCGCTGCTAGCCTCAAAGGTACAGGTGGGGATATCACTCTATCTGGTGGTTCACTCGGGGGCCCATATTGCAAAATCGCACCACAGCCCTTTACATTTTGGTCAGAGGTGGGATAAATGAACTGAAATTGGTGGTCAGAGGTGGGATGCATGCCCTTACATTGGTGGTGCATCTCCCCTCTCAACCTAATCTTTTTTCAATATGTTTCCTAAGTTAACCCGTCAAGATCTGAACAAATATCTGAATAAACTGTTAAAATTCTCTAATAACGTAAACAAATCCAATATGGATTAATAACATGAAAGTGGCTGTGCTGTTTAGGCATCTATAAATTTGTGAAATGTTGTAACACTCTGTTTCTCAGGCGTTGCTTGCCTGAAAGGTACAGGCGGGGATATCACTCTATCCGGTGGTTCACTCGGGGGCTCATATTGCATAATTGCACCACAGCCCTTTACATTTTGGTCAGAGGTGGGATACATGACCTTACATTTATGGTCAGTGGGATTGGTTGTCAGTGGGATAAATGCCTTTACATTGGTGGTCAGTGGGATTGCTGGTCAGTAGGATGCATGCCCTTAGATTTTGGTCAGAGGTGGGATACATGCTCTGACATTGGTGGTCAGAGGTGAGATGCAAATTCACTAAAAAATACAAAACATAACGTAAACAAATCTAATATGGATTAACAACATGAAAGTGGCAGTACCGTTCAACAGGTAGGCATCTATAAATTCAAATATGTTGTAACATTCTGTTGCTCAGGCGTTGCTTGCCTCAAAGGCACAGGAGGGGATATCACTCTATCCGGTGGTTCATTCGGGGGCCCATACTGTGCATTTGTTGGAGGCACGATTGAATTAACTCAATTCATAATTCAAGTGATTGATTTCTATATGGATAAGGACTTGGAATGATTGGTTTGAGCTGTTCCATAGGTCTTGACACAGGTGGATAGTGGTTTGGCATGGATGGCATTTGATTGTAAAGCTGTGGTACTCTGCTTTGTTGTGGGAAATGGTGAGGAATTTCATTTCTCTTGTCATATCCGGGGTTCTAGTTGGAGGGGTCACTTGTCATTATGCCTGCCACCAGATGGAAGTGTCACTTGCCACGCTGCCTGCCACCAGATGGGGATGTCACTTGTCACTATGCCTACCACCGGATGAGGATGTCACTTGCCACGCTGCCTGCCACCAGATGGAGATGTCACTTGCCACGCTGCCTGCCACCAGATGGGGAAGTCACTTGCCACTATGCCTGCCACCAGATGGGGATGTCACTTGCCACGCTGCCTGCCACCAGATGGGGATGTCACTTGCAACTATGCCTGCCACCAGATGAAGATGTCACTTGCCACTATGCCTGCCACCAGATGGGGATGTCACTTGCCACTATGCCTGCCACCAAATGGGGATGTCACTTGCCACGCTGCCTGCCACCAGATGGGGATGTCACTTGCCACGCTGCCTGCTAGCATCATGGAGATTGCCACAGTTACCTGGCTGCCACCCAAAAAATAGCAGTTTGGCATGAATTCAGTTACATGTAAAATCAATCTCCTCCCAGCATTTCAGAGTACTTGCAGCCAGGTACAACACTGTCAGCCTCTCCTCAGTGCGGGTACATTAGCTGCAGGTGAAACACAGGCACATGCAAGTGAGATGAGAGTGAGGGCAGGCGGTGAAAGATGACGTCACTCTCTCTCTTCTGGGTCACAGCTGCACCTCTGTGTAGCTTTCGCGGCCCTGTAAGTAGGGAACAGTGGTGCGCACAATGAGAGATGTCATCTCTCTCCCCCGCTGCTGCACCGCTGACATTGCTTGTCTCCTCCGCGGCTCGGCAGCAGAGGCGCCGCGGCCCACAGGTTGGAGAACTACTCTTGATCTTTTCAAAAATGGTGCTGGGCAGCGCAATCACGCTACTGCGCATGTGCCGCCCGGCCAAGCGCGTACGAGCTTTTCCAAGCCTGGCCGGCTTCGGAACGGCGCATGTGCAGTTGCATGGTCAGCTCACGGCCATCTTTTCTACGGGCACCGGTGCCCCTAATGGACTTTAACAGGCAGCCTGAAAGGGGGGCGGCCGCGAAAGCCGAGAAGTCGCTGCAGGAGCAGTGCCGCCCATGCACCACTGCCGCCCCGAGGCCTGGCCTCGGTGGCCTTGTGGGAAATCCGGCCCTTGGCATAGGGTCGCTTTGGGGTGGCACCAGATCCACTTCGTGCTTCACGCTCCAGTCTCTGGTGTCTTTGAAATGTATCTTGAGGCTTCGTCACCTATTACGTATGAGTTCTTCTGTAATCAAATAAAACATTGGTGAGTGGGAACAATGCTCATTACACAGCTGGTCAGTGGGATGCGTGCCCTTACATTGGTCATCAGTGGGATACATGCCCTTACCTTGTTGGTCAGTGGGATACATGCCCTTACATTGGTGGTCAGAGGGATTGGTGGTCAGTGGGATGCATGGCCTTACATTGGTGGTCAGTGGGATATATGGCCTTACATAGGTGGTCAGAGGGATCGGTGGTCAGTGCAATGCATGCCCTTACATGGGTGGTCAGAGGGATGCATGCCCTTACATTGGTGGTGAGAGGGATTGGTGGTCAGTGGGATGAATAAATATGTAGTTACGTTGATGTTTGCAAACTTGTGGTGTGAAGGCTTCCTAGTCTGAATACAAAGTTTTACAAATTTCTTCCCAGCCTCTGCTCTTCTGGGCATTATTTTTATATTTAGGTATACGGCTATCCCATATATATGGCCTGTCATGGACAAATCTGATAAGCTCCTCATTGTCAATGCTGTTCCGATGCCTGGGGGCCATCTTATCTGTTTGCATATGGACATGAGACAGGAAACAGGAAGTGAGGGGGCAGTACTGGGAGGAGGATCTAGAGGTGACAAATTCGCACATATGTGAACCATCAATGTGATTCAAGATTGATTTACATTGATGTCTATGGAGACTAAATTCGCAACGCAACGCAGTAAACTCGCACAAGACCCTTTTTTTTAATCGCATCGTATTTGTAGAGGTATCACAACGCATGAATGTGAACGACTGTCATTGAAAACAATTACTTTAGGGATGACATGCGAATTTAAAGTGTTTTTGACACATCTCATTTGTTATAAACTCGCATCAGTGTGAACCGGACCTTATTCAGAGTAAGGCCTAGCCATGTGCTAACGGTGACAGGAATCTAGAACTGGACAGTGTTAGGTAAGCAAGTGATCTCAAGTAGTGTGTTGGAGGAGGTGTGAAGTAGCAGAGACTATCAGTTTAGACTCAACCAACTTTATTTTCCTTTTAAGAAGTATTCATCATTGGGCATCCCATGTCCCTTTTCCCCATCCAAGTTAAATCCCTAATAAAAACAACAAATACAAGCAAGAGACTGTTCATTGACTGGAGACAGTGTGCCTAAAATGGGGCACCGCTACATTATTATTTGTAAAATGAAAAACATCTTTATCTGTAAATTACATAATCAAGTACTTCATTAGTGAAATAAGACTTTTTGTACACCTCCCCTGTTAATGTCTTCAACACCATATTGAAGTACAATTGAAATTGTTATTACACAACACCATTTTGGTATTTTTTTTTACAATAACAGTTATGTTGAAAAAACAGCTAAGCCCGCACTGTCAAGTGTCTCCTTGGTCTTCCTCTGGGGTCTCATTCCGGTGCCAGAAAAATCCCCTTCTTGCAGAAAGGCCGGACTCTGCTGTGGGCCGACCCTTCAGATAGCTGGGAACACCTACTAATGGCTAAATGCCTCGACTTCCATTTTCTACGCCCCAGTTTCGCCCCTATTAGGAGGAAGTAAACCCTGATTGGTTCATGCTGTAGAGACGTTGGTGCCCATGTGACTGGAGCCTGACATGCTGCACCCGTCCATTGTGTCTCTCTAAACATCACACACCTATGGGGGGGGGTTCATTGTTGCACTCGGCTCCATCGTGGTCAGCTAATGAAGTGATGTATAGGGAAAGAACCGCGCTAACACAAAAGCATATAAGCAGCAGCATATAGTGCGATCACACCAAAATCTAAAGTTCTGTAAAAAAGCTGCGCTAAAATTATTTAAAAGTCCATATAAATGACATCAAGGGGATTTCTCCAATTCCTTATTAAAAATGAAAACACCACCACCGTGCACTTCTAAGCAGTAGTGACAATCCACCCTAGTAGTAGAGCCTGCTTACCAGATGGCAAGCATAAAAGGACAAGTGGCTTTAACCTAGCCAAGGCCTTTCAGCTTGCTGCCGCTCCGGTTGTTCCTATGGGGGGTAAATCTCCAGGCTCCCTTAGGTTTGTCCACATGTCACCATTCAACACGAATAACCCGTATGACCCAGAAGGAGAAAAGAACTCGCCATAGTGTAAAAATCCTCCAAATATTTATTATAAAACAAGTAGTCACTTACATTCAAGTTAGTAAAGTTGTATACGATAAAAGCCGGCCGGCATACAAACATACGGAGCCCGTACTCTCACTCCGAAAGCGTGGTGACGTCAGTGCGTACCTTCCGTACCGTCTGGGAAGGTACGCACTGACGTCACCACGCTTTCGGAGTGAGAGTACGGGCTCCGTATGTTTGTATGCCGGCCGGCTTTTATCGTATACAACTTTACTAACTTGAATGTAAGTGACTACTTGTTTTATAATAAATATTTGGAGGATTTTTACACTATGGCGAGTTCTTTTCTCCTTCTGGGTCATCCGGGTTATTCGTGTTGAATGGTGACATGTGGACAAACCTAAAGGAGCCTGGAGATTTACCCCCCATAGGAACACCCGGAGCGGCAGCAAGCTGAAAGGCCTTGGCTAGGTTAAAGCCACTTGTCCTTTTATGCTTGCCATCTGGTAAGCAGGCTCTACTACTAGGGTGGATTGTCACTACTGCTTAGAAGTGCACGGTGGTGGTGTTTTCATTTTGAATAAGGAATTGGAGAAATCCCCTTGATGTCATTTATATGGACTTTTAAATAATTTTAGCGCAGCTTTTTTACAGAAATGAAGTGATGTCCCAGACGATCTCTGATAGTGGTGTGTGTGCGCCTATATTATATTATTTTATTTTTTTTGTCCTTAATGACATTTCTGTAATATTTTACAAGGATTCTCAAGTAAAAAAAAAAAATATTAAAAAAAAACAAAAAAAACAGCTAAGCAATAGACTCTACGGGGTTGATTTTCTAAATGCAAATGCATACCTGCCAACTGTCCTGAATTTCCCGGGACATTCCCGGGATTTAGACCTTTGTCCTGGTCTTACCATTTTCCATGGAATGTCCCGGATCTATATTGTTGGAGGGGGGGTATGTACTGAGGGAGGACTATGGGTGGAGGGGGGAAACGCCATGTTTTTCCGCACCGGGTGACACCAACCCTAGCGATGCCATTGGTAACTGGGGACACCTGGTGTAAGGAGGGACTCTGCTGGGGACAGCTGATGTATGGAGGGACTCTGCTGGGGACAGCTGATGTCAGGAGGGACTCTGCTGGGGACACCTGATGTAAGGAGGGACTCTGCTGGGGACACCTTATGTAAGGTGGGACTCTACTGGGAATGTCTGAAGTAAGGATGGACTCTACTGAGGGCACCTGATGTAAGGACGGACTCTGCTAGGAATGCCTGATGGCATCTGGTGGCAGGCGATGTGGCAAGTGAAATACTCGGGGCTCCCACTGATTCTGCATTATGGTGAGTTGTCCTGGGGGGTCTGTACTCTTGGGGGGGTCTGTACTCTTGGGGGGGTTTGCACAGATGGAGGGGGGTAAGTTGTCCTGGGGGGTCTGTACAGATGAGGGGGTGAGTTGTCCTGAGGGGTCTGTACAGATGGAGGGGGGTAAGTTGTCCTATGGGGCCTGTACAGATGGAGGGGGGTGCGTTGTCCTGGTGGGTCTGTACTCCTGGGGGGTCTGCACAGATGGAGGGGGGTGAGTTGTCCTGGGGGGGTCTGTACTCTTAGGGGGGTGTGTACAGATGGAGGGGGGAGTTGTCCTGGGGGGGTCTGTACAGATGGGGGGTTGTCCTGGGGGGTCTGTACTGATGGGGGTGGGAGTGGTTTGTCCAGGGGGGTCTGTACCGATGGAGGATGGGCGTGGCTTATCCTGTGGGGGATCTATACTGATGGAGGGGGGTCTGCACTGAGGGAGAGGGGTCCATACTGTGGGACAGTGGTCTGTACTAAGTGACAGGGATCTTTATTGTGGGAGGGGGGTCTGTACTAAGGGAGGACTGTGGGAAGGGGGGTAACGCCATGTTTTTCCGCACCGGGTGACACCAATCCTAGTGACACCATTGCTAACTGGGGACACCTGGTGTAAGGAGGGACTCTACTGGGGACAGCTGATGTATGGAGGGACTCTGCTGGGGACAGCTGATGTATGGAGGGACTCTGCTGGGGACAGTTGATGTATGGAGGGACTCTGCTGGGGACAGCTGATGTAAGGAGGGACTCTGCTGGGGACAGCTGATGTAAGGAGAGACTCTGCTGGGGACACCTGATGTCAGGAGGGACTCAGCTTGGGACACCTGATGTCAGGAGGGACTCTGCTGGGGACACTTGATGTCAGCAGGGACTCTACTGGGGAAACCTGATGTAAGGAGGGACTCTACTGGGGACACCTGATGTAAGGAGGGACTCTACTGGGGACACCTGATGTAAGGAGGGACTCTACTGGGGACACCTGATGTAAGGAGGGACTCTACTGGGGACACCTGATGTAAGGAGGGACTCTGCTGGGGACACCTGATGTAAGGAGGGACTCTGCTGGGGACACCTGGTGTAAGAAGGGACTCTGCTGGGGACACCTGGTGTAAGAAGGGACTCTGCTGGGGACACCTGATGTAAGGAGGGACTCTGGTGGGGACACCTGATGTAAGGTGGGACTCTACTGGGAATGCCTGATGTAAGGATGGACTCTACTGGGGGCACCTGATGTAAGGACATACTCTGCTGGGAATGCCTCATGGCATCTGGTGGCAGGCGATGTGGCAAGTGACATGCTCGGGGCTCCCACTGATTCTGCATTATGGTGAGTTGAACTATTTTGTTTTATATTACAATGTAATATAAGAAATAATGCGCTTTAATCATCCTGACACCATACCAACCATGGTGCCGAGATGATTGAACATAAACACCAAGACAATCCTCTTCGTATCATTACAAAGTATTGTAACCAACATGCAGAAGTGAGAAAAATTGTGTCGAAATTCTGGCACGTTCTAACCATGGATCCCAACCTAGGTAGACTTCTTACCGAGAGTCCCCTCTTCACCTTCAGAAAAGCAACATCAGTGGCATCTAGATTAGTTAGGAGTGAATTTAAGAGGGATCATGAAGTTGAACATTGCAAGTACAAGGATACTTTTATGTGCGGGGCGTGTGGGTACTGCAAATTCACGTATACCAACAGGAACCCCATCCTACCTGATGGCAGTACCTTCCGGCCGAAGAACTTCGCAAACTGTAAGACCAAAGGTGTTATATACATTCTCCGATGTAATTGTGGGTGTTTCTATGTCGCAAAGACGAAACTTGAGTTTTGGCACAGGGCATACTGACACATCCGGAGCATGTGACCCTGACCTGCCACTGGGGAGACATACGACCTTAATACATCAAGGTGTCTTCCCAAAGATCAAGGTTCTAATCTTGGACCGGGTACACCCGAATCCGAGGGAGGGAGATTGGAACAAGAATCTCCTCCAACTCAAATTACGATGGATTTACAATTTGCGAGCAACCAAGCCCCCAGAGCTCAATGACGTGGTTTGTTTTAAGCCATTTCTGGAGGGCTTTGATTCTGGGGGCATGGAAAAATAGGACTATCAATTAATATTCATTTATCAGGTATAGGGATCCTGTCTCTGGTTCATATGTTTATTTGATTTGTGATATCGTTCAGCTTTGATCACCATATATTTTGTTCTTTCCCTCTTTTTTGATCTTGTCTGATTCTCCCTTTCGGGAAATATGTGAGTTATGTATTTAATTGTATCTATGATATAATTACTGTATATCTAGCTTTTGGAGTGTTTTCCATTATTACCTGTTCCTTTAGTTTGGTCATAGTCTTTATGGCAGCTTCATGGGTGGCTTCTATGCATGTCATCCACTCACTCAAAGATTTACCATACTAGCATTATCTTTGCTGTCACGGGTCTAGTTCTTATATACAGATTAGGTTGGGGTATTGGCATTAATGGCAGTCCCCCCCCCTTCTCCTTCCTGCCTTTCTAAACCATTTGGTAATAGTAATATTATAGAAAAACCTATGGCAGCCAAAGGAGCAAAAGAGGAAGTGGAGGATTGCATAGAGTAATCCCTCAACTTCCTCTACAGCAAGATGGAAAAACCTATGGTAGCCGGGAGGGGTAAAAAGTCAAATAATGCGAAGATGGAACAACAAAAGAGCTAAACAGCCCAGCCAGTTGGAAAGAATATAAATAATAAAAAACAGGGACCCAGGAGAAAACCAGCTGAGGTGGCGTTCACCCTTAGATAAACGCCTTGAGTGTCCATATGTTGCATCTAGCCCACAGCCAAAAACCTCCAACATCAAAAACCAAGATAAATATCCACGGAAAGTGGAATAAGGATTCATGGGGAAAAATATATATATTGTTCTCTTTCTTTTCTCCTTCCCTTCTCCTCTTTTCCTTTGTTATTATATTATTATAATCTCAATTTTTAATAATAAGGTGCCGTGAACAGTCAGACATACATGATTTCTTTTTTTTCTGCCTGTGAATCCTTATTCCACTTTTCCTGGATATTTATCTTGGGGTGAACGCCACCTCAGCTGGGCCAATGATGGGCTCTCATTGGCCCTGTGAGGCCCTTCTTCTGTCACACAGGCAGTATGGCCACCTTGACGACTTGCCTATAAGATCAGGTATGCTGTGCACAGGATGTTTTAATAATTTCTAACTTTTAATATCATAGACTTGGATGCCTACAATATCTCCAGCGACCAAAGTTAGATCATGGCTGGGATCTACAAGAATGGCCCAGTAGAGGGTGCCTTCCTTTTTGTATGAAGACTTCCCTACTTACAGTGGCTTGCGAAAGTATTCGGCCCCCTTGAACTTTTCAACCTTTTGCCACATTTCAGGCTTCAAACATAAAGATATAAAATTTTAATTTTTTGTGAAGAATCACCAACAAGTGGGACACAATTGTGAAGTGGAACGAAATCTATTGGATATTTTAAACTTTTTTAGCAATTAAAAAACTGAAAAGTGGTGCGTGCAAAATTATTCAGCCCCTTTACTTTCAGTGCAGAAAAGTCACTCCAGAAGTTCAGCGAGGATCTCTGAATGATCCAATGTTGTCCTAAATGACTGATGGTGATAAATAGAATCCACCTGTGTGTAATCAAGTCTCTGTATAAATGCACCTGCTCTGTGATAGTCTCAGGGTTCTGTTGAAAGCGCAGAGAGCATCATGAAGACCAAGGAACACACCAGGCAGGTCCGTAATACTGTTGTGGAGAAGTTTAAAGCCGGATTTGGATACAAAAAGATTTCCCAAGCTTTAAACATCCCAAGGAGCACTGTGCAAGCGATCATTTTGAAATGGAAGGAGTGTCAGACCACTGCAAATCTACCAAGACCTGGCTGTCCCTCTAAACTTTCAGCTCAGACAAGGAGAAGACTGATCAGAGATGCAGCCAAGAGGCCCATGATCACTCTGGATGAACTGCAGAGAACTACAGCTGAGGTGGGAGAGTCTGTCCATAGGACAACAATCAGTCGTACACTGCACAAATCTGGCCTTTATGGAAGAGTGGCAAGAAGAAAGCCATTTCTCAAAAGATATCCATAAAAAGTCTCATCTAAAGTTTGCCACAAGCCACCTGGGAGACACACCAAACATGTGGAAGAAGGTGCTCTGGTCCGATGAAACCAAAATCGAAAATTTTTTGGCCACAATGCAAAACGATATGTTTGGCGTAAAAGCAACACAGCTCATCACACTCAACACACCATCTCCACTGTCAAACATGGTGGTGGCAGCATCATGGTTTGGACCTGCTTTTCTTCAGCAGAGACAGGGAAGATGGTTAAAATTGAGGGGAAGATGGATGCAGTCAAATACAGGACCATTCTGGATAAAAACCTGTTGGAGTCTGCAAAAGACCTGAAACTGGGACGGAGATTTATCTTCCAACAAGACAATGATCCCAAACATACAGCAAAATCTACAAAGGAATGGTTCACAAATAAACGTATCCAGGTGTTAGAATGGCCAAGTCAAAGTCCAGACCTGAATCCAATCGAGAATCTGTGGAAAGAGCTGAAAACTGCTGTTCACAAACGCTCTCCATCCAACTTCACTGAGCTCGAGCTGTTTTTCAAGGAAGAATGGGCAAGAATTTCAGTCTCTCGATGTGCAAAACTGATAGAGACATACCCCAAGCGACTTGCAGCTGTAATCGCAGCAAAAGGTGGCTCTACAAAGTATTAACGCAAGGGGGCCGAATAATTTTGCACGCCCCACTTTTCATTTTTTTATTCGTTAAAAAAGTTTCAAAAATCTAAAATATTTCGTTCCACTTCACAATTGTGTCCCACTTGTTGGTGATTCTTCACAAAAAATAAAAATTTTATATCTTTATGTTTGAAGCCTGAAATGTGGCAAAAGGTTGAAAAGTTCAAGGGGGCCGAATACTTTCGCAAGCCACTGTACAAAACTAGTAGGAGCCTGACATTCATGATCGCATTACATTTTGTCTTTATGTAGTTGAAGACAGCTTTTAGGATTGGCAGCCTGTACTTCTCTGCCTATTTGTTCTACTATGTCCTATGAGTGATTCTACACATGAGGATGTGATAAAGCAAAATAAGGCAAGTATGACTGAGTATTTTGCTTGCGGTAAATGAGGACAGAGGAGGGCCACAGAGGACAAATGCCATTATACTGCACTTATGTTGGTAGGCCTGCACATAAACAAAATAGACACTTCAAATACATCAAACAAAACTTTTCTAGATCTGTATAGAGTAGGGAAGGTATAGTCTGATAGGTTTTTCTTGCTCTTTCACCATGAAGAGCTGTCACCAAACTCTTTTTAGAGGAGAATACTTGTTTGGTACTTGTCCAAGGTGGGATTTCCGCTCCCTTTATGGAGTTTTACCACTTTTTTGTCTCAGAACAGGAAATGCGGGGATATTTCCCTGATGGGGTACCAAGAGCAATAAAAACATGACAACGGTTCTAAACCTTCCTACTCTTTCCAAAACAAAGTTTTTTGATTGGTGTATACTTTTTTCCTTTTAAACGTTTTTATTATGTTTTCATAGGTTTAAACAACAGATGTACAGTAATATCATATATGGAAATACAATATTTGATGGGATAGAAAATAATAGAAATTAAGTTTCATTAGTAATAAACATTAAAATAAGCTATAAGGTAAAAATTAGTAGATGATACAAAGTTACTTGTAACATATATGACTAAAATTTGGATACTTGTTATTTCAGGAATGAGTATGGAGAATACAAATAATTCAACAGAATATTGTACCAATGGTTTTGAGTGAAGAGCTAGGTGGTTATAATATGTATGAAATGGTACATTAGGAGTGTTACAGGGCAATTGCTAGAAATAGGTACGTTTTCCAGGGCCAAGTTCCTGCAAATTGGCTTGGCATTATCTGGAAATATGAGTAATATTTCAGATTATCCCGTAAGACTCCTATTAGAGTAAAAATAACTAGTGTAAAGAGAAGGGGAAGCTTAGATAATGTTATGATGAAGAGACATTGGGATGTGAAATGGAGTATGTCACCAGAGGGGGTGAGTAGACTCGGGAGGTAAAAAATGAATTAATTAAATAACATTATAGATCTTAAGCCCTTAAGGGAGTAGTAAAGAGGTGTCAATGCCCGGCGGTAGGAAATGTTTAATCCATGGTGTCCACAAGGATTTGAATTTAGATATATTATCAAGATAGATAGCTTCTGTTTTGGCATGGATTGGGGATTGGGTAACTCCTTGTTTGACTAATGATATATCAAGTGAATCTGTTTTCCAAACTTTTGCTATGACCTGTTTTGCTGCTGTTACAAAGAGCATAAGTTTAAATTGGCGGTTTGACAAGGCATGCGGTTTACTATGCAGGAGTGCAATATGTGTGTCAGGCAGTAATATAACTTTGAACATTGTGGAAAGAATATTAAATACTTCTGACCATAAGGATCTGACAATATTACATTCCCACCAGATATGTACCTGAGTACCTGGAGTAGAGCAGCCACGAAAGCAATGGGAAGGATATTGTGGAGAGAATTTAGAAATTCTGGCTGGGTCTAAGTACCATCTTGTGAGTACCTTCTAATTGGTTTAGAGAGCCTCTACATTCGGGGAGGCAGACTTTGTTTGCCAGATTTGAGACCAATTTATGTCTGCAGATTGTAATTGGAGATCTTTTTACCATCTGGTAGTATAGGTTGGGGGCGTAGAGGTAATGTGTGATAGTAAATAGGTTTATAGGTTGGAAATGAGACCACGTTTATGTGGATCTGATTTACAGGCTTTTTCAAATATAGTGAAGCTTGGTGATTTCGTATCAGAGGGTGCATTGTTGTGAAAAAAGTTTTTTAATTGAAGATATCTAAAAGTTTCTGTACGTGGGAGATCATAGTTTTCATGAAGAGTAGGAAATGGTGTGATTAGAGAAGATATATAGAAATGATGAGCGTAGGTCAAACCAGCTCTTGACCATGCCGAGAATGAGTTTGGGGAGGACCAAGCCGGGTAGAATGAGGGATTATGGGATTGGTGTACACTTTTAAGTGAAGGTCCTTGAATGGGGTATCTTGCTTAAAGGAACAAGTTTTCTATGGTGATAACATTGTGTAGTGGATTTATATTACCTAGATGGTTTGAAGGAAACCTGTCATGAGAAATATAATTGGGGAAAAAAGGGGAAGTTGGGACTTTAAATGAGGCAATGGTCTGGAAGGTTATGTGCCTCCATCCCTGTCAATATAAGGAGAGCAAGGGGGTTGGACTTTAAATGAAGCACGTGTTAGCAATTGAATAGAGTTGTGGGTATAAAATTATTTATTATTCCATAAACACATAAGTTTAATAACCATATACATAGAAATGCACACCTGCGTATTGTCAATCTCTAAAACAGTGGTAACTGATAATAACATGATTAAAAATTAATCGCATGATAAGGTTTGAGGATTCCACCAAATTTCATGACTGGATATACATATATTGTACGATAGCCCCTGCATGGTCTATGATCTTTCTAATCCCTGTCACAATATATAAGGGTAAATGTGTATTGGCACAGTGATCTGATATACATGTAATTATATAGTACATGGCATCTGGTAGCTCGACGCGTTTCGCGACTTTTAGTTGCTCTTCAGGAGCAAGCACGTGTTGTATCTGAAAATTGAAAATATGTTGTCTAGGTAAGCCAACTTGTATCAGTAAAGGGGAGGATAGGTCAACAAACACCCCCCTAAAAGATCACTTACAAATATCTGTGCACTTGATGGCGCGATTTCAGGGACTGTAGGCCACTCAAGGGCATCAGTATTGGGAGCTGAGGCGGCATGTTCAGCGGCAGCAACCACCACAGGCAACAACCCGGAGGATCTGGGCACACAGAGCACTCCTGGTGTAAACGTGGGAGGTATTGTGATCAGTAAATAAACCAAGTAACCTAATATGAAAACTATGTGAGTAATTAGGTGATAGTAAAACTAAATAATAAAGGTGGAGTGTGCATAAATAAAAATAAACTAGTGCTAATGTGACTGAACAGGGGTGGAGGTGGAGAACCATGGTGAGAGGTTACCACCAGAACACCTGAAAACAGAGGTAAGTGGCGGAATGGGGGAGAGAGGAGTGACTGGAAGGATCGAATAGTTACCTGGTGCTGTAGGAGGGGGAGAGACAGACCTCACCAGAGGGAGGCATGGAGTCAAGTGTACAGGAGGGCCCTGAGTGATTCCTCCCAGCCAGAGTGTTCGCCCATATGTGTGCACCGCTATAGACCAGCCCCAAACGTCACGCACACGAGCAGAGCAAGGGGGAGGTGCCAAAACCGGGGGGGGCAACTCGCCCGGCGATCTGCGTCATCACAACATCACTCTATTCCTCGTGGAGATGGAGAACCCCACAATTGAAACAGCGTCACAAGGGCGGTGTACATCCGGCACGTAGGAGGTGACGTTGATGCGCAGTGACGGCGTGTCCACCCCCCCGAGCATGGTGGAGGCGAGGGAGGGAAGGATGCCCACAGTGCGCATCACAACTCCGGAACTAGACGAAATCCGGGAGACATCACAGCCAAAACATACGTCACCATGTGCTCAGTTAAAGCATTGGAATATGCCTACCAATTATGCAAAGGTAGTTGACCAGAATTTGATTAAATGCTAGATAACAAACGGTGGAAACTTAATAAAGATAAGCTGGGGAAAGCTATCATAAGACCGCTATTTCTAGGTGCAGGTTGGGTTATGGAAATACGACCAATTAAATGCTAACACGTGCTTCCATCCCTAAATTAGTTACTATAATTGGAGGAAAAGGGGGAAGTTGGCACTTTAATTGAGGCCATGGTGTGGTAAGGTCATGTGCCTGCATCCCTGTCAATATAAGGAGAGAGCAAGTAACTAATTTAGGGATGGAAATCTGCTGTATCTTTGTTGGGCTGACAATGCACAGGGAAGGGTAAGGAGATTTGCTACCATTCTGCTAATGGAAAAGAGGAAAGAAATTTCCCCACCGAGGGAATACCTTGCAGAGTATGTAGCTTAAGGTAGTATTAAAACCAAAACCAAAAATGTAATATGTGATGAATTAGGAGTGCAGATAGAGAGCACACAGAGGCAAATCACATGGAACCCGACACGCAGGCATTTATTGAGGATCTTGAGTGTACAGGGAAGGATGGCATTAGGACATGCAATACTACTTTTCTTGGTGCACCCAAAGGTGTCCCAGGCTGCTAAAGTGTTCAGGTTTGGCTTCAAGAAAAGGTGGCAACCCTACTGGGCAGGCATTCTCTGAGACTGGAGCAAGAGGGAGAGGAGCGCTGGGCATCCTGGCTTTGGGTCAGGAGCCAAGGAGAACAGAGGGCACAGGCAGAGAGGCAGCAGGGCAATGGGAGGCAGCAATCTCGGTCTGGGGTCCTCACAGGCACATGTAGCATACAGGGGGGAAGTTGTGTGTGAGGACCCAGGTATTGGCTGCATGCGTGTATGTGGGGTTGAGAGGTGGGGGCATGTGGGGAGAGGGGGGCGCCAGGTGCTGTGACATATTTTGCCATTTTTCTTTTTTTAGCAATTTTCTTTTTTTTTTTTTTTTTGCATTTTTTCCCCTCTGGTTTTTCTTGATGATCTGACTAGTAACATACCTCCTGTATTAGAGTGCTCCCACCCAAGATGAATGAACACAGGGGGCAACTTTGGACATTAGCATTGTCAGTCTGGGGGGAGGGGAGTGTTAGAATGACTAGAAGGTCTAATTACACTAACAAACTGAACTCCAGCTAATACCTTTATATGCAGTTGCTGCAAACATTTGTTTTCTTTTTGTGAAAAGGGGTTTTACATAAATATAAGCTGATAATTTTAAGCACCCCTGCCAGTATTAAATGGTTTGTCACATCCCTGTAACTGCAAGAGAGCTTGTTCTGTTGCAAAATAGACCTGCTGGCCAGATCACCAGATGGAAACAAAAAAAAAGAGTCTAAAAAAAGAAAACTAATGCAGCCATCACATCCAAGACTTGGTGATTTGCATACCAATGTTTGCTCTTGGGTTTATCACCGAATAGAGGTAAATATCTTGTTTGCTGTTCCCTTAAAGTGGAGCTTCACCCCCCCCCCCCCAAAAAAAAGTTAAAGTCAGCAGCTACAAATACTGTGAAAACCAGGAACCCGCTTACCCCCCCCCCCCCCAAATGTTAAAGAGGAGGGGGGGCAAACAAGTGGAACGTGGAACTTCAACTTTTGGGTGAAGTTTTGGGCAGTGCAAAACTGTGCAAATGGCTGTGCAAATGTTTTAGGCAGGTGTGAAGAAATGCTGTTAAGTAAGAATGCTTTCAAAATGACATATTTTAATTTTATCAATTTACAAAATGCAAAGTGTAGGAAAATTTTAAATCAAATCAATAATTGGTTTAGTACCCATTGGCTTCCAACCAGCATCAATTCTTATGCCCCGTACACACGATCGGACTTTTCGACAACAAAACCGTGGATTTTTGTTCAAAGGTTGTTGGATCCAACTTGTCTTGCATACACACGGTCACACAAATGTTGGCCAACAATTACGAACGTGGGAACATGGTGACGTACAAGACGTACGACGAGCTGAAAAAAAGGAAGTTCAATAGCTAGTGCGGCTCCTTCTGCTTGATTCGGAGCATGCTTGAACTTTTGTGCGTTGGACTTGTGTAGACACGATCGGAAATTCCGACAACAAAGTTTTGTTGGCGGAAAATTTGAGAACCTGCTAGCCAACATTTCTTGGCGGAAAGTCCGACAACAAATGTTCGATGAAGCATACACACGGTCAGACTTTCAGCCAACAAGCTCACATCCAACATTTGTTGTCGGAAAATCCGATCGTGTGTACGGGGCATTACAGTTGCACAAAGTCATGGATTTTGTAGGATTAGAGTAAGGTATATGATAAACCAGTTATACCAAGTAGGTGCTAATGACCATCAATTTCATATATAGGTTGAAACGGTCATTAACTGAAACAGAAACAGCTGTGTAGGAGGCTTAAGGCATCATTCTCACGAGGCGGATCCGCTGCCTCGGAGTCCGCCTCTGTCCGCCAGCTCAGCGGGAGATCTCTCTGTTGATCTCCGCTGAGCCGGCAGATGACAGGTCCCTCTCTGCTCACTGAGCGGGGAGGGGCTTGTCAAGCGCCACGAGTTACTATGGAGAGATCAGACGAAAACGGACAGCATGTCCGTTTTCATCAGATCTCCCCCGATCCAATCCAAAAGGGATGGATGCGAACGTAGGGGCATCCATCTGATTTTAGCGGATCAGACCAGGTCGGATGGCAGCTGACATGTCACCGCTGACATCCGTCGCTCCATAGACTAGCATGGAGCACCCGTTCAGGTCCGCCAACAAAACTGACAGGCGGACCTGAACGGTCCGACAGTGTGAAAGGGGCCTAAAACTGGATAAAGAACAGCCAAACTCTGCTACTAAGGTGAGATTGTGGAAGACATGTTTAATGTCACAGGTCATACACCATGGCAAGACTGAGCACAGCAGCAAGACACAAGACCATTTTATTGCATCAGGAAGGTCTCTCCCAGGCAAGGACTTGTATGCAGACTGGGATTTCAAGATGTGCTGTTCAAACTCTTTTGAAAAAGCACAAAGAAAAAAAACTGTGGTCGACCAAGGAAACATAATGCAGCAGATGAAGGACACATCATGCTTACTTTCCGTTAACACTGGAAGAAGTCCAGCAGTGCCATCAACACAGAACTGGGGGAAATCAGTGGGACCCAGGTACACCCACCTACTGTCTGGAGAAGTCTGGCCAGAAGTGGTTTTCATGTTAGAATTACAGCCAAAATTCCACATCTCCAACATGGAAACAAGGTCAAGCAACTCAACTATACACAGAAACATAGGAAATGGGGTGCAGAAAAATGTCAGCAGGTGCTCTAGACTCAACAGTCAAAATGTGCTCATCAGAGTCAAAATGTGAAATATTTAGCTGTACCAGGAGGCAGTTTGTTGGTGAAGAGCTGAAGAGCGGTACAATAATGAGTGTCTGCAGGCAACAGTGAAGCATAGTGGAGTTCCCCTGCAAGGCTGGGGCTGCATTTGTGCAAATGGAGTTGATCCGGATCTCAATGCTGAGAAATACAGGCAGATACTATTCCATACTATCAGAGAAGCGTGTAATCTGCCTGTAATCTGCGTGTAATCTGTGCCCCTGGGCACATATACAGTATCTGTAGTGTTTACCGTGTTTCCCCGAAAGTAAGACCTACCCCGATTTTCCAGGAGGGCTGCAATATAAGCCCTACACTGAAAATAAGCCCTAGTTTAGGCTGGTTGTGGGTTGCTGGAGTCCTCCCTTTCTCCCAGCTGTCAGCAGGGGGATTTCAGCCCCCCCCCCTGCAAGGCTCAAAAACTGTGTGCAAGTGTACCTAGAAGAATCGATGCTGTTTTGAAGGTAAAGGGTGGTCACAGCAAATATTGGATTTGATTTGGATTTTTTTTTTTTTTCATTTTGTTTTTTTACTCATTTTGGTAATTGATAAAAAAATAAACTTTTAATACTTCTTCTATTTCTGAAAGCAAAAATTACAACATTCATACCTGCCCAAAACTTTTGCACTGTACCTTAACATCCTTCCCCCAATCCTCCATGCAGCTGTTGCAAGTACTTCCAATGTACCTTCAGGTGTAGAAGAGCACGTGCCTCAGTCATTGTGACAGTGCTTGCCAATCACCATCACAATCTCATGTGGAAAGTTCATAGATGTGTGTAAATCAATTATTATTATTAATATTATACAGGCGGCATTCTGCTCTTCATTTCAGAACGCTGTCACAATTTGTAAGTGGCTTCGGATGGGTGTGCCTACCTGCTGGGCCCCATAGATGTGTGTAAATCAATGCTTACACAGGACAGATTCTCCTGCTCTGGGTTGTTGAACAGAGCGACAGGGAGGTGAAGATAAAGTAGGCATTTAAGTGAACCTGAGCTACATGGAGAAAGTAGAAGTGCACTTTTTGTTGTCATGGCACTCATTTTATTTTGGATTGGTGGCAGGCAATACAGATTTGCTTTTAGTGCTAGGATCTCAGCTGCATTGGTGTCCTCAGAAATGTTCCAGCCTCATAATCCTCTGGGACCTCCAAGAGATTACTACCATAGAGAACTGAACTGAGATGTGTGCATTATCTTAGGTCACTGGCTCATGTCGACCTTCTTTTAGTGCTCAATAAATATTTAAGAAGAAGCAATCCAGTTGCCGGTATTTTTTGCTATTTTGATGTTTATGGGACACAAGCCTGAGCACCGTTATTCAGCTCATCATTCTACAATTATGCGGTAGAGCTTGGGTGTCTTTTTGTCTATATGACCTTCTTAAAGGCCTTCTCTAATGCCTTGCTCAGGTACTGCCAGATAAGGGCCACCTGCAACATGGTGCAGGAAATATCTATTGGGGTGAATCTGTGGTGTCATTGGGCATACTTAATTTCCTGATGGTAGCCAAGATATTTTTTGTCTGTTCAGATGATGGGTCTGTTGGGGGAATCTTTCGGTAGATCTGCAAAATGACATAAAGAATGTCGAAATTATTAAATATCAAACCAGTAATACATTACTGAAGAAAAAAAAGAACCAAAAGCCTGTCTAGGTAAATGTGCTAAATGTAGGCAGGTGCAGTCTGTACTCCCCACTGCAGGTGGCATTTGACCAAAGCGGCAATGCAGAAGGGGAAGGAGGTTGTAAGGAACCTGGTTCTTCTATAACTTCCTGTGGTCGCAAGAAGAAGAAGCTGTCCGATTGAATGCTGGCACCCCATATGACTCCAGTGGCCATCTTGGTTCAGGCAGAGTCTATTTAAAACTCTGGCCCCTGGGTTTGGCACACTTTATGTGAATGGCTAGCAAAGGGACAGGTTCCCATCTGGCAGGGACAGTGCTTAGAGGTAGGGAAAGGTTCCCGAGGAGTAGGGACAGTACAGGGACTACGTCCTCTTCCTAGAAGCCTCCAGCCTGGTGTGGAACTGGCCAGGCTGCATTCCCCTCCTCATTTCAGACAGCTGTCACAATTTGTAAGTGGCTCCGGATGGGTGTGCCTACCTGCTGGGCCTGATTAAGTTGCGTTGAACCTTTCTACAATATACCTCTATTGCCTAACGTGGACTCTGTGTGTTTACTGTCAGCCACACCACGCTGCACCCTGCTCAGAAACACAGCTCTCCATATACACCCTCTGAGCTCACATCCTGCTAGACATTGATCTTCAGCATCACAATGATTGGCAGAAATTGGGAATTTGCAGCACCATTGCTGTTTATGGATAATAGCAAGTTACACACAATGCATGCTGGGATAGGAGCAGAAACTATTCCATATGTACCTAAATCTAGTGAAAAGTAGAATTTATATTTGCAAAATCATCTTGTAAATATGTTCAAATAAATGTTATTCATGTAGCGATGGCGGAAAATAAGTGTAACGTTATGTGCCTTGCCCGTCATTCATCATCTATAGTCGTGCCCCTTTAAAACTGGACGCCAGTGACTGTCATCATATTTGTGAGCCAACCCACTGGGTGGTGGGACTAGTAGTCTTTGTGACTGGCGGTTCCATTGCATAACTATACACCCGGACTACATATCCCAGGGATCCTTGCCCCCACCCAGGGGACTTCTGGGGAGACTATTAAGGAGATGGGAGTTCCGGCTCACGCTCTCTTCTTCCTGGGCCTTGTGTAATGCATACCTCTCCGTGACGGGGAGAGAGAGGTTGCGGCCTACCACGCGGTGTCAAGAAACTCCAGCCAGGCCTCGTAGGGCCCATCTCTGCACATCTCTGCGGCTGTTTGCCAGACATCTTCACGGCACCAACTCAGTAGCTCGACATCTTGTGCGTTCATACTCTGCATCCGTGTGTCATGGTAAGAGGGCAAACGCCCACCTTTTGCATTAATTTCTTGGTTACTTTATTGGAACACTGTGTACAGACACCTTTACCTTTGGAACACTTTACTGCACTTCTATTTGAACACTGTACTTAGACACCTTTACCTACAACCACTTCAGGGATTATCATTAGCCTGTTTAAGACACTCAGTCTGTTCATTCATCACTGTGCCTTTTTGGATATAATTTAATGAGCTCCAACTGCCGGTGAAGACTATCGGGCCTACACCACGGACATTGCTGTTGTCACTAATTTAAAGGGCCCCACGCTATCCTTATTCTGTCTGATCTCTCATTAGAATTAGTTTAAATAGGCCAGTCTGGGGTTCCCCTTAGAGTATACCTACTTGCGTTAAACACTTAACTATTCATTGTCCTTCAGGTCATGTTACAGGTGGTATGCCATTGAAGATATATGTATATTGTATCTTCCTGCTGTTAAACTGTTCTTAAGCTGTCTTTGGGGGAAATTGATCTATTGCGTTCATTTACAAACTAATACTACTTTGCTACTTCAGTAAAAGCTGAGATACAATAAATAGGGATGAGCTTCGTGTTCCAGTCGAACGCATATTCAACTCAAACATCGTGTGTTCGGTCATTCGCTGAATTACGAACGTTATGGGCCGTTTGCGCCAAATTCGAGTGGCGTGTCACGGCCCATAATTCACTGCGGCATCGCTGTGCATTTCTGGCTGATGATTGGCCAAGCATGCACTATGACAGCCAGCTGGAACTCAACGTTGGCCATGCTGCAGTGGCTGCACATGCAGCAGAGGGCCATCAATGAGTACCTGTGCGACTATGGCACCAGGACAGGGTCAGGGGAGCTTGGTTTTTTCCCCACACCAGTGGGCCATGATCAGGGATGCATGCACTGTCCTGTCACCATTTGAGGAGGCCATGAGGATGGTAAGCAGTGACAGTGCGTGCATCAGTGACACTGTCCCTCTTGTCCACCTGTTGGAGCACACGCTGCGTGGAATAATGGACAGGGCACTTGAGGCAGAACAGAGGCAGGAAGAGGAGGATTTCCTTAGCTCTCAAGGCCCCCTTTATCCAGACAGTGTTCCTGCGTGCCCGCCGATCACACAGGAAGAGGACGAGGAGGAGGAGGATTGTGTCAGCATGGGGGTGGAGCCTGGCACTCGGCATCAGCAGCAGTCTTTAAGGGATCATTTACAGTCCCAAGAAACCCATGGACTTGTACGTGGCTTAGAGGAGGTGGCTGCGGATCATGTCATCCTTAGTGACCCAGAGGACTCCGGACCGAATGCCTCAGCAAACCTATGCTGCATGGCCTCCCTGATCCTGCAAAGCCTGCGGAAGGATCCTCGTATTCGTGGTATCAAGGATGGGGATCGTTACTGTCTGGCAACCCTCCTTGATCCACGTTACAAGGGTAAGGTTGGGGACCTTATCTTGCCGTCGCAGAGGGAGCAGAGGATGAAACGTCTTCGGAAGGCCTTGCAGAAAGGTCTGTGCAACGCGTTCCCAGAGACTGGGAGGTTACAAACTCCTGTTTCTGGACAAAGTGTTGCTGAGGCTTCGGTCAGTCAAAGGAGCGGTGGAGAAGGTGGCCATCTGACCAATGCGTTCAGACAATGTTTTAGTCCGCAGCCCCAAGGTATGATCGGTTCCAGCAACCATCGCCAGCATCTGTTTTACATGGTGCAGGAATACCTAGGGGCAAGATCTGACTTGGACACCTTTCCCACCGAAAATCCTCTGGGTTACTGGGTCTTGAGGATGGATCACTGGCCAGAGTTTGCACAGTATGCAATTGAGCTACTGGCCTGTCCTGCATCCAGCGTTCTTTAGGAACGCACGTTCAGTGCTGCTGGAGGCTTTGTAACCGATCACAGGGTGCGCCTGTCCACGGACTCGGTCGATCGACTGACCTTCATAAAAATGAATCAGTCTTGGATCACCGCCAGATACCAAGCACCTGATGCTGATGTAACCGAATAATTTTTTTTAAATGTCAGATTCCTTCAAGACTCCCTATGCTGATGCTGAGCGACTATCCTGTTATGCTGAGTGACTATCCTCTTCCTCCTCAATGATCATGCTGATAGCTTGTAAGAATATTTTTGGTTCTGGGCGCCGCCACCAGTGGCTAAGGCCCAATTTTTCTGCCCCTGTTTAACAGGGGCGTGTAATTACAATTTTTGATACAACACTGCAGCAGGGCTCATTCCTGCGCTCCAACTAGAGTATCTGTGAAGGGTTGCAGTGTTGTGGCACCAGTGCCTAAGGCCCAATTTTTCTACCCCTGTTCAACAGAGACATGTAATTACAATTCTTGATCTAATATTTCACAGCAGGGCCCGTTTCTGCACCCACCAAGAGTACCTGTGAGGACTTACAGTGTTGTGGCACCAGCACCACCACCACCATCACCAAAGGCCCAATTTTTCTGCCCCTGTTCAACAGGGGCATGTAAATACAATTCTTGATCTAATATTTCACAGCAGGGCCCTATGAGGGCTTACAGTGTTGTGGCAACACCAACACCTAAGGCCCCAATTTCTGCAGATTATATAGGGCAGGCCCCTACTTTCAAACATCCAACTTACAAACGACTCCTACTTGCAAATGGCAGGAGACAACAGGAAGTGAGATGAAATCTACCCCTAGGAAGGGAAATTCTCTCCTGTAAGAGTTAATATGGGAAAAACGTGTCTCCTCTCCACTAAAGCTTTATCACCAATCCTTGTTTCACTAAAAACCCCAAATTTTCAAAAAACATTTGTCATTGGGGCAAAGTGAGGTGAAATCTTCTGAAGAGGAGCACAGACAGCAAAACAAATGTCACAGGGGTGATAACCCTTCCCTATGTTTTCCAAAAAGCTTAAAATTTTTTGGCTGGAGCTACACTTTAAAAATGTACCAGTTCAAAATTACAAACAGATTCTACTTAACAACAAACCTACAGTCCCTGTCTTGTTTGCACCGCCTGTATACTGCTGTTCAGAGGGCCTGGGGCCCCACGCCTTTCCTTTTTTAATTTTGTGTTCGGGGTTCCCCTTAATATTCATACAAGACCCAAAGAGCCTGGTAATGGACTGGGGGGGGGGGGGGTACCCATGCCGTTTGTCTCATTGATTTTCATCCATATTACCGGGACCCGACATTACATTAAAGCCGTAAGCAATTTTAAATGACTTTTATTCCTTTCAAAATGTCATTTTGTGCAGGGACTGTTCTAAGCATGGGAAACATGCGCCACTTTACAGGCATACTATAGACACCCCACAGGTACGATATTTAAAGGAATATTTCACTTTTTTTACTTTAAGCATCATTAAAATCACTGTTCCCAAAAAAATGCCCATTTTTAAAACTTTTTGCATTGATGCATGTCCCCTGGGACAGGACCCGGGTCCCCAAACCCTTTTTAGGACAATACCATGCAAATTAGCCTTTAAAATTAGCACTTTTGTTTTCAAACGTTTGGGTCCCATAGACTTCAATGGGGTTCCAATGTTCATGCAAAGTTTCGGTCCGTTCGCAGGTTCTGGTGCGAACCGAACCGGGGAGGTGTTCAGCTCATCCCTAACCATAAATATATTGACTTGTGTGACGTGTCATTTAAAGGATGGAAGGTTCACAGGGTCATGGTGATGCAGATGAGCAGGTAAATCCAAGCAGTCCTCAAGGGGACCGTGCTACATTCAAATTATTCCAACCTGCTGAGATCTGCCCAAGGATCAACATGCAATTGCATCTCCCTAGCAAACTCAAAAATGCCAATAATTACTAGTCAGTACTTGAATCACAGGAGAGGACCAAGGGATCAAAGGAGGAATGTATTCAGACTTTACCACCCTTACCATCTCTACTGCAAGGTCCTAACTTGCTGGTGCTCCAGACAGTATACTCTATATATGAACACTAAGATCTTGTTGCTAAAGAGGACAAGGGAGTTTCAGTGGGAAGCAGAGAATGCAGTCTCACATATATTGCTATCTGGGGCGTAACTTGAACCTTGTTGGCCCCGATGCAAAACTTGATCTGGGTCCATCCTACTACTCGCTACTTCAACTGTGCACCAAAATACTCCCATGTGCCAAGATCCTCAAAAATGCTGCCAGCTGCATATGCCTATTGCACACAGGGTGTGGAGCAGGCCACACTCTGAGCTGCTGGGTAAAAGTGGTGGGCTTGCATGTAAAAGAAGAAACTCAGCGAGCTCTCTGACTTCCAGATTTACATACACCTGGCAGCTCAAATTTCACCTGGCAGCTCAGAGTGTGGCCTCCCCAAACCCCCCCTCCCGCCCCACCTTGTGTGCGTGTACAACTGTGCCCTCAGATCAGCCCCAATTCCTGCACCTTCCCACCTCAGATCACCACAATTCCTGCACCTTCCCACCTCAGATCAGCGCCAATTCTTGCACCTTCCCACCTCAGACTACCCCCAAATTCTGCACCTTCACACTTTATATCAGCCCCATTTCCATCACCTTCACACTTCAAAACAGTCCCAATTCCTGGACCTTCACATATCAGAGGAGTCCCAATTCCTGCAACTTCATACCTCAGATCAGTCCCAATTTCTGCAGCTGTAAATTAGTAGTTGCTGGTTAATTACCAGTTAAAAATTAGATCAAGCAGCTTGGGAGATCTGACTCAACACTAGGACCAAATCTAGCCTGTCTGATGTGGGTGTGCAGTAAAAAATGTCAGGGGGTTGGAGGATAGGAAGTCAGAAGGGCAGAGGATAGGTTGAGCGGTTTGTAGGGTAGTGTACAGAGGCTAGCAGGGTGGAGAATGGGAGGTCAGCATGGGAGTGTACAGGGGTCAGCAAAGCAGAGGACAGAGGTCAGCGGGGCATAGGATGGCATCAGCAAGGCATAAGACAGGGGTCAGCAGGCCATAGAGCATGGTCAGCAGGGCATAGGATGGTGACAGCAGGGTAAAGGACAGAAGTCAGCAGGGTATAGGACAGGGGTCAGCAGGGCATAGGATGGAGTCAACAGGGAAGAGGACAGGGGTCAGTGGGGCATAGGATGGTGTTGGTTGAGCACAGAACAGGGTTAGCAGGGCAGAGGACTGGGGTCAGCAGGGCAGGGGACTGGGGTTTAGCAAGGCAGAGGATGGGGCCAGCAGGGAAAAGGACAGAAGTCAGCGGGGCATAGGATGACATCAGCAGGGCATAGGATGGGGTCAGCAGGGCATAGGATGAGGTCAGCAGGGTAGAGGACAACGGTCAGCGGAGCATATGATGGCATCAGTAAGGCAGAGGATGGGGTTCAGCAGGGCAGAGGATGGGGCCAGTAGGGAAGAGTACAGGAGTCAGCGAAGCATAGGATGGCATCAGCAGGGCATAGGATGGGGTCAGCAGAGCATAGGATGAGGTCAGCCGGGTAGAGGACAAAGGTCAGCGGAGCATATGATGACATCAGTATGGTGTGCAGTAAAAAATGTCAGGGGGTTGGAGGATAGGAAGTCAGAAGGGCAGAGAATAGGTTGAGCGGTTTGTAGGGTAGTGTACAGAGGCCAGCAGGGTGGAGAATGGGAGGTCAGCATGGGAGTGTACAGGGGTCAGCAAAGAAGAGGACAGGGGTCAGTAGGGCAAAGGATGAGGTCAGCAGGGCAAAGGATGGCATCAGCAAGGCAAAGGGCAGGGGTCAGACGGGCATAGGACGGGGATCAGCGGGTAATAGGATGGCGTCAGCAGGGCAAAGGACAGAAGTCAGCAGGATATAGGACAGGGATTTAGCAGGGCATAGTCAACAGGGAAGAGGACAGGGGTCAGCAGGGCATACGATGGCATCAGTGGGGCATAGGACAGGGCAGTGGAGGCCCGTCCATAGGGGGCGCATGGGCCCCTTCCCTTCCCTTCCCCTCCAGGCAGCCACAAAAAAAATGTAATACTGGCCCTTTAAAAAAAAAAATACAAAAAAGGTCCTTAAGTGCACTGCGTTTGGACGCCGGACACAGTGCACTTATGGGAAGTGCCACGTCTATGCAATCACGAGATTGCAGACATGGTGCTATATTTGCGGGAGTTTAGCCCGCCTTGCGTCGCTTTCTAAAGCGCCGAGTAGCTTCCGCCCGGCGCTTGTAGTATCTATTACTACGGCCGGGTGGTTTGATTGACATCTGAGTTTGATGTCACCTCCTGTTTTCTTTCTCCCATTGCGCCCGGGAGAGAGGAAACAGGAAGTATGAGGGGAGTGGACCTCTCCATCGCTGCTGTGGAAGAAGACACCGCTGGAGAGGATGCCACACAGCAGGCTGCATGTGGGG
This sequence comes from Lithobates clamitans, assembly GCA_037952925.1. Lineage (NCBI taxonomy): Eukaryota > Metazoa > Chordata > Amphibia > Anura > Ranidae > Lithobates > Lithobates clamitans. The sequence continues at coordinate 1,768,370 of JBBGZY010001007.1, forward strand.
GACACAGGCAAGGCTGTATGTGGGGGACACAGGCAAGGCTGCATTTGGTGGGACACAGGCTGCATTTGGTGGGACACAGGCTGCATGTAAGGACGGACTCCGCTGGGGACACCTGATGTCATCTGGTGGCAGGCGACGTGGCTAGTGACACGTTCAGGGCTCCCACTGATTCTGCATAATGGTGAGTTGAATGATTTCATTTTATATTACAATGTAATAATAGAAATAATGCGCTTCAATCATCCTGACACCATAACAGACATGGTGCAGGGATGATTGAAGTGCTAACTCCAGGTGTTTGGAATATCTTTATCTGCTGATTGTTAAACTTTCTAGAATACACATATTTCTATTGTTTTTTAGGATCTGGGCCTGCTGTCCCTCCATCCCTCCCTCTCTCTCCCTCCATCCCTCGTTCATCTCAGACGCTAACCACACCACCTTAGAGGCACGCCCATTATTTTGCTGAAACCACGCCCATTTTCACCAAGTGGGAGTGGTCAAAAAGGAAGGGTGGCGTCTGGCGTTCCCTCATCCTAAAACTTCACCAGCCGCAACTGGGACAGGGGTCAGCAGGGCATAGGATAAGGTCAACAAGGAAGAGGATAGGGGTCAGCGGGGCATAGGATGGTGTTGGCTGAGCATAGAACAGGGTTAGCAGGGAAGAGAGCTGGGGTCAGCAGGGCAGGGGACTGGGGTTCAGCAAGGCAGAGGATGCGGCCAGTAGGGAAAAGGACAGGAGTCAGCGGGGCATAGGATGAGGTCAGCAGGGTAGAGGAAAAAGGTCACTGAAGCATATGATGGCATCAGTAAGGCAGAGGATGGGGTTCAGCAGGGCAGAGGATGGGGTTTATCAAGGCAGAAGATTGGGGCCAGTAGGGAAGAGTACAGGAGTCAGCGAGGCATAGTATGGTAGAGGACAAAGGTCAGCGGAGCATATGATGACATCAGTAAGGCATAGGATGGGGACAGCTGGGCATAGGATGGAGTCAACAGGGAAGCGGACAAGGGTCAGCAGGACATAGGATGGCGTCAGCAGGACATAGTACAGGGGTCAGCAGGGCATGGGACTGGGTCATCGGGGCATAAGAAAAGATCATCAGGGAAGAGGACTGGGGTCAGCGGGGCAGAGGACTGGGGTCAGCAGGGCATTAGATGGGGTCAGTAGGGAAGGGGACAGGAGTTAGCGAGGCATAGGATGGCATCAGCAGGGCATGGGACAGGGGTCAGCAGGGCATAGGATAAGGTCAGCAGGGTAGAGGACAGGGGTCAGCGCAGACTATGACAGTGTCAGTAGGGCATAGGACAGGGGTCATCAGGGCAAATGATGAAGTCAACAGAGAAGAGGACAGGAGTCAGCGGGGCATAGGATGGTGTTGGCAGGACAGAGGACAGGGGTCAACAGGGCAGAAAACAGGGGTCAGCGGGGGTCAGAACAAAGTTCAGCCGGGCAGAGGGCGGGGTTCAACAGGGCAGAGGATGGGCAAGCAGAGCATGGGACAGGGGTCAGTAGGGCAAAGGATGGGAAAGCAGAGCATGGGATAGGGGTCAGTAGGGTAGAGGATGGAATTAGCAGAACAGAGGATGGGGTCATTACTGGCAGGGCTCTCAGCAGTGCTGCTCCTCCCTAACTGCACACAGCCAAAGTTGTATTCTTTTACAGACACAATCCTAATCTGCACAGTGTGTAGCTGGCTATTGAAGCCCTGCTGCCTTTCTGATCTGAGGATTTCATAGGTCAGAACTGCAAACAACCAGCTACACACTCTGCAGAATGTCTGTACAAGCTCAGCTGTGCTCAGCGTGAGTAGGAGCAGCTGTGCTGCTTATCCTGTGTGTGACTGAGTGCAGTCTGACTCAGAGGCTGGGTGAGGAGCTTACTGACCACACAGCACATACGGAGGCACAGCATCCATAGGAGGGCAGAGGATGCACCTGTAGGCAGCTGTATTGCAGGGAAAACTATCTGGCTGCAAGAGGAAGTGGGTTAGCAAGTGTATATACTCCCTTTTCAGCCAATTTGATATGTTTATGTGTACATATGTTCATAGCTGTTTGGCCTCCTTATTTGTCTCCAGCACCATTTTGGAGAAGCCTGGTGTCCTGATAGGACAAGCAAATCTCCGGAGATTTGGTCGCCATTTTTGGGTGGATATCTTATATAGGAAAGCCCAGCAACGTTGAGAACAGAACACGTGTGTGTGTATAGATTGGGACAGAGACAGAGACCTCGCTGTGAGGGAGAGTTAGGAGAAGATAGGGAGAGTGTTCCTGCCTGTGAAGGATAGCTCAGGGTTCCTATGGAGTCCTGTATCAGCAATCCTGGTCGGATGAAAGACTCCCCATTGCAGATAATAAAATCGGTGTCCTCGCTGTGAGGGAGGGACAAGTGTATCAGATGCCTATATCCATCTGCTGAAGGAATATCGCTGTTACCGGGCAACGTGTGTGACTATCAGCCTCTACCGATACGCATTGTGTGCTTGGGTTTATACTGTTTCAGTCAGTGGAAAGTGCCTATAGTGCTGACAAATACAACTACCGCTTAAATCAGAAGTGACTGTGCTGTGTATCTTTGCCTCCATGCTTGGAGTGAAACTACTTATACTCTTTCTACTACTGTCTCTCCGGTAATAAACATGGCCTGGTTTATAAAGTCAGTACGTGTGATTCCCTTGGTAAAGCCGCTACACAATACACCCGCTTAAACACCACCCCCTAGATCCCCTAAACTCCTGTTCAGCCAGCCACACCTCCGGCTGTCTTTGCTAATGCCGGAGGTTGGTGACTCCTGCTGAGTATATGGAAACCCAAGTGATAGGGAGGCCGCATAGGCCCCCTTAGGTACAATTTGAGTTCATGCTGTAACTCACCTTAGATGTGTTGGTTCACTGCAATGCACCACAGTGCAGCATGATGTGTCCTGTGCATTGCACTGAAAAAAAATGCAGCCTACCCCAGATTGTCATGCGTGGGGGGGGGGACTTATGTTAAATAGGCTGTTTGACATAACCCTCTGCAATTCGAGTCAATGCATGACCATTGCAGTGCATTGCCTTCCAATGCAATGAGCCCAAAATTGTATTAAAAGACACAATTAAAAAAAAACCCACCCTATTCAATACTTCTCTTCTATACATGTATATTTCTCAATGTTGTAATCCAAAAAAAATGTCCTGCCTTTACAACCACTTTTATTATAAATAATCCTTCCTAAGGGTTTAAAAAAACATAAAACATACATACCTCTTCCACATACTGAGATGTGATGGCTCTTACAGCCTGCATATCTGTGATGTCCATCATCAGAGTCGCAACCAGACCCTTCCGGATCTTCACCACTCCTTTAAACACTTGCTGGTTGTTATAGCAGGCGGCCAGTGTAGTGATAGCTATCATCTAAAATACACAAGGTCAACAGTCATGGTCAAGCGATATTGCAGTAATACACAAATACCCATTGAAGCTGAACTCCCAGAAAGCAGCCAAAATACTGTTCAAATACATATATGAGAATTGTATTAACTACCAGAAGAGTTCTAATTCCATTTTTAAATGTGTTACAATGGCCCCCTTCAGTTAGTATACCCAGGTTTTAAACTCTCAAAGCAGTCAAGCAGAACAGGGTGGTCAAGATCACACCCCAGCCTACCTTATTGGACAATGAAGGGACCACTTCTGCTTCTATACCTCTTCTAAACAAAGCAACAAGGAGGGTGACACCGCTCTCTCAGCATGATGACTCAGATTCTAAAAGAGCAGCAACACATTGAGAAGTCAACAACTCTGCTGTGTACTAGCCTCACTTCTCCTAGTCTGGGTTTATTGTATTCGAATGTCAGGAGGAGGCTGATATTCGGGTGCTTAACCTATTTGTATTTAAGCATACATTGAATAATTTTACTGATAATAAACTCATTGATAAGCTTGTTTTTTTTAAGTGCGTTGCGGATTTATTCACTTACTGAGCTGCAGCTTCTTATCTTAAAACCTTAAAATTAGCCTAAAAGAGTCATTATCAAAAAAAAAAAAAAAAAAAAACCAATTCCAGCTCAGCCATACCTGTAAAAAGAAGACAGGACATACTTACCTTACTTTCCTCTAAGCTCCGCTTCGATGCTGAGAAATCTAAAATCCGCACTAAAACTGAAACTTCCTGGAGTGTCGATTAGCTCTCACTGGTTCCTCCTGCTATCCTTCATGTCAATCCTCTACTTGTGATCAGTGGAGGTCAGAAGGAGGAAGTGGTGAGATCTGTGGGGGAACCTCAGAGTGCTGAGTTTACCAGTAGATTCCAAAATATCATAAAGAAGTTTTGTGGTGGGTGCAGCAAGAAAGGCAAGTATGTCCAGTCTTCTTTAACGGCTGGTATGACTGGATTTAAATTTTTTTCTGTATGGAGCGACCTCCCGGACCTCTAGAGGCCTGATGGTGACCTCCAGAGTCAGAGAGAGCTGACTTCCATATTCGTAGAGTGGGTTACCAGGCATGGTGGGAGTAATGCAAGATGAAGTGATGGGCTCCAGTCACTTTTTGAATGCAAAAGAAAAAGATTTATTGTCTCTTTACAAGAACTGTGGGAAAGAGGGTTAGGGCCAGGACACCCTTAGGTAGATGCAATGACAATTAGCAGACTTCGAGACACAATAGGCAAACAGTTATACAGTTCAAAGTCTCCAGCCGAATGCCACTTCTGTATTGGCAGGACCACTGTCTCCTATGGCAACTAAGCTTTAACCGTTTCCAAAGATCTCCACACATAGAACTTGGCAGCAGAGTATGGTTCTTCTCTTATCTCAAAGTTTCCCACTATAGATCTTCAATCACTGAGCTCCCAGTCTCTCACTAGACTTGCAGATCTCAGCGCCCGCTGGATCTCCTGAGCTCTTCCACAGCTAACCTGCTGTATACTCCTTAAGCGTCACCCCTGCTAACCTGCTGGGTCCCTGGCTTGGCACTTGCTGAAGCTTTCTGACTTCTTCACCGTCCCCGGCTGGTGAGAAGACTGCTCTGGTACATCTTCAGGCTTACTCACAGTAGTCTGTGGTAATAAGGTGGATGGTCCCTTAGTGGTGACTGCTTCCCCTTTACCTCCGACCACAACTGGTTCCCCGTCCGGCTGAACCTCTGTAACTTGGTTAGACTTCAATCCAGCAGTCCCAACCCTATGCTGGCTTCTCCTGCTTCTGGATAGGCCTCAGGCAGCCTAGCAGCCAGGTGTCCCCGGGATAGGCCGCAGGCCTCTGGCCTAGCAACCCGGGACGACATTTCACATGTCCACCCAGACAGCTGTCCAGGTTGGCACGGGACCCAGATCACCTATCTCCACCCAAATAAATAGGCTCTCCCAGCAGCAGTACACACAAAACACTACTCTAGCAACCTACCTACCTAAGGTAGAGGGTGCTACAAGAGTAAAGGGGGCTGAATACAAATGCACGCCACACTTTTCACATATTTACAGTGGGGAAGGAAAGTATTCAGACCCCCTTACATTTTATACTCTTTGTTATATTGCAGCCATTTGCTAAAATCCATTTAAGTTCATTTTTTTCCTCATTAATGTACACACAGCACCCCATATTGACAGAAAAACACAGAATTGTTAACATTTTTGCAGATTTATTAAAAAAGAAAAACTGAAATATCACATGGTCCTAAGTATTCAGACCCTTTGTTCAGTATTTAGTAGAAACGCCCTTTTGATCTAATACAGCCATGAGTCTTTTTGGGAAAGATCCAACAAGTTTTTCACACCTGGATTTGGGGATCCTCTGCCATTCCTCCTTGCAGATCCTCTCCAGTTCTGTCAGGTTGGATGGTAAACGTTGGTGGACAGCCATTTTTAGGTCTCTCCAGAGATGCTCAATTGGGTTTAAGTCAGGGCTCTTGCTGGGCCATTCAAGAACAGTCACGGAATTGTTGTGAAGCCACTCCTTCGTTATTTTAGCTGTGTGCTTAGGGTCACTGTCTTGTTGGAAGGTAAACATTTGGCCCAGTCTGAGGTCCGGAGCACTCTGGAGAAGGTTTTCGTACAGGATGTCCCTGTACTTGGCCGCATTCATCTTTCCCTCGATTGCAAACGGTCGTCCTGTCCCTGCAGCTGAAAAACACCCCCACAGCATGATGCTGCCACCACCATACTTCACTGTTGGGACTGTATTGGACAGGTGATGAGCAGTGCCTGGTTTTCTCCACACATACTGCTTAGAATTAAGGCCAAAAAGTTCTATCTTGGTCTCATCAGACCAGAGAATCTTATTTCTCACCATCTTGGAGTCCTTCATGTGTTTTTTTAGCAAACTCCATGCAGGCTTTCATGTGTCTTGCACTGAGGAGAGGCTTCCGTCGAGCCACTCTGCCATAAAGCCCCGACTGGTGGAGGACTGCAGTGATGGTTGACTTTCTACAACTTTCTCCCATCTCCTGACTGCATCTCTGGAGCTCAGCCACAGTGATCTTTGGGTTCTCCTTTACCACTCTCACCAAGGCTCTTCTCCCCCGATAGCTCAGTTTGGCCGGACGGCCAGCTCTAGGAAGGGTTCTGGTCGTCCCAAACGTCTTCTATTTAAGGATTATGAAGGCCACTGTGCTCTTAGGAACCTTAAGTGCAGCAGAAATTTTTTTTGTAACCTTGGCCAGATCTCTGCCTTGCCACAATTCTGTCTCTGAGCTCTTCAGGCAGTTCCTTTGACCTCATGATTCTCATTTGCTCTGACATGCACTGTGAGCTGTAAGGTTTTATATATACAAGTGCGTGGCTTTCCTAATCAAGTCCAATCTGTATAATCAAACACAGCTGGACTCAAATGAAGGTGTAGAACCACCTCATGGATGATCAGAAGAAATGGACAGCACCTGAGTTAAATATATGAGTGTCACAGCAAAGGATCTGAATACTTAGGACCATGTGATATTTCAGTTTTTCTTTTTTAATCAATCTGCAAAAATGTCAACAATTCTGTGTTTTTCTGTCAATATGGGGTGCTGTGTGTACATTAATGAGGAAAACAATTAACTTAAATGATTTTAGCAAATGGCTGCAATATAACAAAGAGTGAAAAATTTAAGGGGGTCTGAATACTTTACATCCCCACTGTATTTGTAAAAAATGTTGAAAACCATTCATCATTTTCCTTCCACTTCACAATTATGTGCCACTTTGTGTTGGTCTATCACATACAATCCCAATAAAATACATTTACGTTTTTGGTTGTAACATGACAAAATGTGAAAAATTTCAAGGGGTGTGAATACTTTTTCAAGACACTGTACCACACGTTCACCAGAAAGCTGTCCAGGTGGCACAGAACCCCGATCACCTGACTTCACCCAAATAAATAGGCTTTCCCAGCAGGCCAAGGGAATAAAGAAACCCCTGCCAGTTGGCTGCGACACCCCATCCATGCATAATCTGACCTTGCTATGCCCTTGTCGATCTAATGTCACCAGCAATGGTGCCACCCAGTGACAGAAGAGAAAAGGTGCACCAACTCCAGAATTAAAGAGGGATCAGTGGATCTTCCAACAATTAACCAGAGCATTTACATCTGGCAAACCAAATTTGTAAGCAACCCTGCTACAGCCTCCCCCTGCCTAGGAAACTACGTCTCGAAGTTTGCAAAAAAACAAAAAAAAAACAAAATTGTACACTCAAGCCTGAGAGTGGATGTCCTAGCAAAACTGGGATAGGTGGGGAAACGGAAAGAATATGATAACAATACATGTAGCGTACCACATGAAATAAACAACAGTATACATAGGCAAGTGGCAGTTCACACAAGGGCAGATAATTAGCTGTATACTCCTCAAATGTCACCCCCGCTAACCCGCTGGGTCCCTGGCTTGGCACTTGCTGAAGCTTTCCGACTTCTTCACCGTCCCCGGCTGGTGAGAAGACTGCTCTGGTACTTATTCAGGCTTACTCACAGTAGTCTCTAGTAATAGGGTGGATGGTCCCTTAGTGGCGACTGCTTCCCTTTTACCTCAGACCAAAAACTGGTTCCCCGTATGGCTGAACCTCTGTAACTCAGTTGGGCTCCAAAACTGCAGTCCCAACCCTATGCTGCTTCCCCAGCTCCTGGATAGACCTCGGGCAGCCTAGCAGCCAGGTGTCCCCAAGATAGGCCACAGGCTTCTGCCCTAGCAACACGGGATGACATACAGTGCCTTGAAAAAGTATTCATACCGCTTGCAATTTTTCACATTGTGTCATGTTACAAGCAAAAACGTAAATGTATTTTATTGGGATTTTATGTGATAGACCAACACAAAGTGGCACATTATTGTGACGTGGAAGGAAAGTGATAAATGGTTTTAACAAGTGTGTGGCGTGCATTTGTATTTAGCCCCTCCGTGTCAATACTAAGTAGAACCCCCTTTCGCTGCAATTACAGCTGCAAGTCTTTTTTGGGATGTCTCTACCAGCTTTGCACATCTAGAGAGTGACATTTTTGCCCATTCTTCTTTGCAAAATACTGTAGCTCAAACTCTGTCAGATTGGATGGAGAGCATCTGTGAACAGCAATTTCCTTGTCAAAGGATTTTATTGAATATATAACAATCAGCAAAACTTATATGTTGAATAATCACATATGAACAGAGTCTAATTTTGCTATTACATAGGAAAATTACAAATAAGTAGAGAAAAAATAAATAAAAATAAATAAATAAACAAGAGAAAACAAATCATATGTAAAGATTACATTGTACATATAAGGGAATTAGTGTGGGGAGTTTGATGACTGTATGTTATTGCTGAATTAATAAGCTAATCTAAAGCTAAAGATTTAAGATATACAATGAGAGCAATTCATTACATTATAAAAATAACATTTAACTTAAATAGTACGATGTTCACAGGCAATAAAAAAAAAAGAAAAAAGGGGGGTAGGGGACAGAAAAGAAGAGAGTAGGGATAAACAGGAATATAGAGGAAGAGAGAGAAGAGGGGGAGAAGGAGTTCACCAGATTGGTCCGAGAGCCATATGGAGATGAGTAAAGACTAAGATCAGTTAATTTTAACCACTACCATGGCAATAGGACTTTTTCATCCATAGATGATGCAGTGAAAAATTTAATCCATGGGTTCCATATCTTCTCAAATTTTGGTATAAGATTATTTTCTATAGCAGCCATTTTAGAGTGAATCATGAAATTATTCATTCTATTTTTAGTCTCAACCACTCCTAGTAAAGGGGATTTCCAGGCTTTCGCAATTGTTTGTCTAGCGGCTGTCAGTAGCTGGATCAACAGCTTGAATTGTATATGTGTTAGGTATACCGGTTTTAAGTTGAGCAAAGCCATGGTGGTATCAGGGTGAATTTTAAATTTGAACATTTCAGAGGCTATGCCAAAAATTTTTTTCCAAAAGATCTGGGCTACCGGGCAGGTCCACCAGACATGCAAATGTGTGCCCAGGTCTGGGCAGCCACGAAAGCAAAGAGCTAAGTAAGTTGGAACATATTTTGCAATTCTAGAAGGTACTAAGTACCAACGAGTCAGAACTTTTTAATTTGTTTCCATTGCTAAAATATTATCAGAAGATGTTTTAGTGGCCTGCCAGATACTTGACCATTCCATATCCTCAAGAGTTCGCCCTAGGTCCTCCTCCCATTTCTGAACATAGGATGGTTTATCTAAATTAATATGTGAACAGCAATTTCCATTTTTGCCACAGACTCTCAATTGGATTTAGGTCTGGACTTTGACTGGACAATTCTAACCACATGAATATGCTTTGATCTAAACCATTCCATTGTAGCTCTGGTTGTATGTTTAGGGTTGTTGTCCTGCTGGAAGGTGAACCTCCACCCCAGTCTCAAGTCTTTTGAAGACTCTAACAGGTTTTCTTCTACGATTGCCCTTTATTTGGCTCCATCCATTTTCCCATAAATTCTGACTAGCTTCCCTGTCCCTGCTGAAGAAAAGCATCCACATAACATGATGGGGATGCATCCACATAACATGTTTCACAGTGGGGATGGTGTGGTCAGGGTGATGTGCAGTGTTATTTTTTCGCCACACATAGTGTTTTGCTTTTAGGCCAAGAAGTCCAATTTTGTTCTCATCTTACCAGAGCACCTTCTTCCACATGTTTGCTGTGTCCCTCGCATGGCTTCTTCCAAACTGTAAACGGGACTACTTATGGCTTTCTTTCAACAATGGCTTTCTTCTTACCACTCTTCCATAAAGCCCAGATTTGTGGAGTGCACGACTAATAGTTGTCCCGTGGAAAGATTCTACCACCTGAGCTGTAGATCTCTGCAGCTCCTCCAGAGTTACCATGGGTCTCTTGGCTGCTTCTCTGATTGATGCTCTCCTTGCCCAGCCTGTCAGTTTAAGTGGACGGCCATGTCTTGGCAGACTTGCAGGTGTGCTATACTCTTTCCATTTTTCCGATAATGAATGAACAGTGCTCCGTGAGATGTTCAAAGCTTGGGATATTTTTTATAACTTAACCCTGCTTTAAACTTCTCCACAACTTTATCCCTGACCTGTCTAGTGTGTCCCTTGGCCTTCATGATGCAGTTTGTTCACTAAGGTTGTCTAACAAACCTCTGAGGGCTTCACAGAACAGCCGTATTTATACTGAGATTAAATTACACACAGGTGGACTCTGGACTTTATTTACTAATCAGGTGACTTCTGAAGGTAATTGGTTCCACTAGATTTTAGTTAGGGGTATCAGAGTGTAGCGATGCCCCCATGGGGTCGCTGCGTGTTCTAGCTTCACACATCACCCTGCTTGGTCAGACATCCATTTCAGACACACTTTGTCAGTCAATGAACAGTCTTTAACTTGTTTTGTTAGTGGATTAAGCTTGGATGGGGAAAGGGGACATGGGATGCCCAAATGAATAATCTTGCTTGATTGAAATAAAGATGGTTGAATCTAAATTGACAGCCTCCCAGCCTTCACATCTGCTCCAGCACACTACTTGAGATCACTTTGCTTTTCTCTGCTGTAAAACTTTAGATTCCTGTCACCGTTAGCACATGGTTAGGCCTCACTCTGACTAAGTCCCAACATGTTCCTAGTAGCCATTTACAGGCAGGGGTCTGCAGTCCCCTTAGTTGTAGCAACCAATTTAGATGAAAAGAATAACTGCGCTAACTGATACTTGGTGGAATACTGATCCCAGAAAGTCCAATGCAAATCCTGCCAACCCTCCTGGCTGCAGCAACTTGACTCCAACGACACCACAGTCTCTCCCTCTGGCTTCACATCCAATCCTGGCATGTCTCTCCCAGAGCTTCTCACTCACCGACCCCAGCATGGATTCCTCCTGAATGACTTTCCCGGCAGTGCTACCCACTGTCTTCTTCCTGCTCCTGTTCCAGGAAACCTCTGAATGATCACTCCATCATTCAGTTCATCGACCCGACAATTTCTCCCACAACAGGCTGACCATGGGTATATATATGAGGCCTGCCCCCTGCAAATCCTAGTTGGGGATTGGTCAGGGCTCCCAAATACACCCCATGTCACTCCAGTCCTTTGCCCTGCCTCTTTTCCAGAACCCTCTGCAAACAAAGGAGTCGCAAGAGAGATGAAGTACATGTCAGTCACCTGCTGCTACACTAAACCACTCCCCAGCCTCAGATCAAAACAAACAGGCCTAGGCCTGCCTAAATTTACCTGCACTGGCAGTACACACAAAACGCTACTCTAGCAACCTACCTACCCAAGGTAGAGGGTGCTATAAGAGTAAAGGGGGCTGAATACAAATGCACGCCACACTTTTCACATATTTATTTGTAAAAAAATTTGAAAACCATTTATCATTTTCCTTACACTTCACAATTATGTGCCACTTTGTGTTGGTCTATCACATACAATCCCAATAAAATACATTTACGTTTTTGGTTGTAACATGACAAAATGTGGAAAATTTCAAGGGGTATGAATACTTTTTCAAGACACTGTACCACACGTCCATCCAGACAGCCGTCCAGGTGGCACAGAACCCCGATCACCTGACTTCACCCAATAGGCTCTCCCAGCAGGCCAAGGGACTAAAGAAACCCCTGTCAATTGGCTGAGACACCCCATCCATTCATAATCTGACCTTGCTATGCCCTTGTCGATCTAATGCCACCAGCAACAGTGCCACCCAGTGACTGAAGAGGAAAGGTGCAGCAACTCCAGAAATAGAGAGGCATCAGTGAATCTTCTAAAAATTAACCAGAACATTTACTATCTGGCAAACTAAATTTGTGAGTAACCCTGCCTAAACATCAGGGTGCTACATGTATATCGGCAGGATCACTTTAGTGATGAATCTTTAAGAGTACCAGCTTTATAGAGTTAAAATTCAAATTGAAGTACATCAGTAAAAAGAGAACAGATATTCACCTCTCCAGCGTTAGGCATTTGCAGCTGAGGAGAAGTGGGAAGAAAGGCAGGGTGGAAAAATAGGTGTTTGAGCCTCAGTTTTACCACCCCCTGATTGCCCGCCTTGGGTTAACATGGTGGCAGGAAGGGGTGGTAGGGTACACATGCCACTGCAAAAAATTATAATCCATGTTGCATTTGGCAAGCATTACTACCACCAGACATGACATATTTAAGTAAATCAGGCTGTACTGCAGCTGACCTGTGAAAATGTGTAATGCATGAGGTTGCAGCATGGTGCTGTGGCCTTTTAGTTGTTAAAAAAGCATGCAGGAGGTGGCATTTCGTCTGTCAACTGCCCTCTGAAAGGAGATCCATTGCAGACCATTTATCAGAGGGCAAAGCATAAGCGAGCCCTAAGAGCTGCTGAATGCCACTCTGATGCAGATAAGTCACCAGCTAAAGTTTCTACAGAGACTGACGCATTGGGCATTGTCTTCCCTGCACTCTGGTTTCTCCTGCTAAACCACATGTCCTGTCATTCAACCAGACATGTCTAATCAGGCACCCTCTGCTGTCATATGGGGTGGGGAGAAAGTTCTTAGTCTTGTATAAGCACCAAGTTATCACTTAATTTGCCCATGCAGCATAAATATATTGCCAATTTCTAGAGCCCACGATGTACTGAAGCTGTGTACAGCCGCCCATAGACAGGACATTACATCTGTGTGCTTGCGCTACTTTAAAGGCACAGCTGGGAAAAGCCACCTTCTGTATGCAACTCCAGGACATCCTGGGCTCCAGAAATACGGAGCGTGTTTTAGATGAACGAATGAATGTACCTATGTACATGAAGCCTTATGCCTCGTACACACAATTGGACTTTCCACTAACAGAACCGTGGAATTTTGTCCGAAGGGCGTTGTCTTAAACTTGTCTTGCATACACACGGTCACACAAATGTTGGACAACAATTACGAACGTAGTGACGTAGACGTACTATGTGGTTTTTCAGCTCTTTAGCCCCACCCTTTGGGCTCCTTCTGCTAATTTTGTGTTAGTAGACGTTTGAGTGTTGATTGATTCACGCTTTTCATTTCGCACTTTTCATTTTGCACTTTTCAGTTCGTTTCTGAACGGCCGTTCGTCAACCAGACGTGTTGCGGAATCGGAGGAGATAATGTGTTTATTATTGGCCTTGGAGTTATTCCTTTGACGTTATTTTTTTGGTTGAATAATGATTTGATTTGGTATATTTTCTATATTTTTGGATGCATAGAATGCAATTTTTGATTAAGTTCTATTGGCAGATAGCATGTCTAATTTTATTTGTTTTGTTTTTTAATGCACAATAAAACAAATGTGTAGAATAATACTTGGCTATGTGTTTTACTTCAAATGACAGTTTGGGAGTAGCAGTTACATTTAAAAAATACAATGTAAAATTAACAAGGGACACCAACATAGTTGTATCTTTGACCTTAAAAACTATGGAATAATGTTGTGGTAACTTGCCCAAATTTAAAAAAAAAAAAAAGCATAATAGTATTATTCTTTATCACTAGAAAAAAAAAACCCTTGAAAATGTGTTTGCAATAGCTCTATCAGTATCACCAGCAAAGCAGCTTCATTATTATCCCATTAAAGAAGAGGAGAATTGTGGGCTGCATTTGGAGATTTCATAATTTGCCACGTCACGAATGTTAATTCTCCATTCCGAATGCTAGTTTACAAGGCCAACCATTTCTGCTTCCAAGCATGTGTGTTTGTACTTTGGACTTTTGTCCGACGGACTTGTGTACACGCGATCGGAAAATCCGACAACACACATTTGTTGGCAGAAAATTTGAAGACATGCTAGCCAATATTTGTTGGCGGAAAGTCCGACAGCAATTGTCCGATGGAGCATACACATGGTTGGATTTTCCGCCAACAGCCTGACATCCAACATTTCCCATCAGAAAATCTGATTGTGTGTACGGGCCTTAAGCCTACTTACCATTATTTAAATGTAGCACCCTCTAGTGCTAGAAGTGTAAATAGGTTTTGTTTAGTCCAGCTAAAGTTATGCAGGCTTGGCTGGTAGCCAAGCCTGTCTGTTTTTTTTCCTGGGTTAGGTAGAGATCCAGAGAGGGCTGGATGACTCACAGGCAGCATCACTGAGACCTCCCCACTATTTCTAGAATGTGCTGGAACCTTCTAGATAGATGGAAGGGGACGTAAGGTAGAGCTGCTTGTAGTATTCCTGAGGGGCCCTGACCAATCCCCAAAATCAGTTGGCAGGCCCCTCAAATACTCTGGGTCAGCACAGCTGAGGAGGAGAGTTTCGGTGGAAGCTGGAGATGGAGTGTTGTCGTGGGCTTTGAGGAAGTTCCCCAGTCTGGGGGGGTGGGGGTGACCTTGGGCCTGGGCTCATGTGTGGACAGGACCCTTTCAGAACCCACGGATGTGTCCTGGTCAGGAGGCACTGGGAGCAAGGAGGACAGCGGGAGAACACTGCCGGGCAAGTCTCCAGGAGAAGAGGAACAGAAAAGAGGACTGGTGAGTGACACACAGTCAGGAGGACTGGGAGGCATGCCTGAGAGGACTGGGACAGGGCAGTCTGGGATAGGAGCAGAACCAGTCAGGAGAACTGTGGTTGCACGGGCAGTGGAAAGGCGCAGCTGAAGCCAGGAGGGCTGGCAGTGCCTGAAGAGGTGGTACTGGGAGCAGTAGCCACATGTAGAACAGCTAGCACTCAGGACTACCATATTTTTGCTACACCATAGGGGTCCGTAGTCCCTACCTGCAAAGGGCATTTGCTTTGGGCCTGACAGAGTCCGTGTCAGGTCTTCATGTCAGTGCTAGCTGGTCCTGGCAGTGATAGTCTGCAAGCAAGTGTATGTGCTGGAGGTGAAAGAGGTTGTATATAATTCAGTCCTTATGTCTATTTTTTCAATCAAGTTGGCATCCTATATGTACCCCATCCCCATCCAAGTTTAATTCCACTAAGAAAACAAAAAAAAAAACAAAGTGCAAGGACTTCTTCTTGACGTGGTGTGTTTGGAAATTCGTGTGACTGGCTGTGCAGGGTGGGAGACGAAACACATTCACCAGCGGCCCCTACGGGGATAGCGATGCATAAAAAAAAACAAAAAAAACACACATTTTACATACATAAATACCTTTTTTCCATCTTTGGTTAGGTCACATGATGGAAAGGCTCCTCTTTCTTCACTTCTTCCTCCAGGGATGGGCAGGTCCTAAATACTGCAAAGAACAATGCCATGTAACGACCCGCACATTGTTCTCTGCAGCATTATGTGTAAGATCACAAAAGGGTAGGTCCGTCCCTTGGGTCACAGGAAATGGGTTGAATGATGCTGTTTATCAACTGAGAAGAAGACCAGCTCTGAATGGCAGAGCCTGCAGGGTGACCATTGCAGGTTTCGATTTTAAGCTTTGCACAGCATTTTTTTTTTTTTTAAGGATGCAGTTGGCTGAATAAAATCCATTATGATTCACCACAAAAGTGCAAAAGTGCTTAGACTACCATCCACTATCTAATATGTTCACTTACCATCTGGACTGCGCAGAATTTGAGCACACTTTGGTTTCTCAGTCGGGACAGGTACAGCAAGACATCAGGCATATGTTGCAGGGCATTGGTGATAAGCTCATTCAGGCACTGCACGGCTGGCACACTATTTTCCGGCTTGGTAAAGTCAGACAAGTTCTTCCCATATTTACTCCACACCTGGTAGAGGTAGAGCGACAGACGTCAGATACTGATCTTACGTCTTAAACCTATTCCACCACCAGAACTAGTACTGCATCTAGGAGATGGGCAAGAGCCACCTCCAGTATTGTATGTGACAGGTAAAACCACATACAGTACATCTCTGCAATAGATACACATTTCCCCATGTACAATCTCTTTAAAAACATTGCAAGTACAGAAGAATCTCCTCTGATCTACCAGAAGTCCAGTGAGCCCCTAACGTCTCATTTGAGCGGATAACACAGTGACATAAAAATCCCACGCTTCATACCATCTCCATAATTCATACTATAATGATGTTATCTAACAGTACATAAAAAGTGTTTACCTTACTGTCAAAGAACATACAAATTAGACACGAAACACATCTACTTTACAAGGTCCAGAAGGCCAAAAAGACATTAGAGCTAAGAAATATGCATAAGATCTATACTATTTTACCAAAAATATTGGGATGCCTGCCTTTACACGCACATGAACTTTAATGGCATCCCAGTCTTCGTCCGTAGGGTTCAATATTGAGTTGGCCCACCCTTTGCAGCTATAACAGCTTCGACTCTTCTGGGAAGGCTGTCCACAAGGTTTAGGAGTGTGTCTATGGGAATGTTTGACCATTCTTCCAGAAGCACATTTGTGAGGTCAGGCACTGATGTTGGTCGAGAAGGCCTGGCTCGCAGTCTCCACTCTAATTCATCCCAAAGGTGTGCACTGGTGCGAAGTCATGTTGGAAGAGGAAGGGACCATCCACAAACTGTTCCCGCAAAGTTGAGAGCATGAAATTGTCCAAAGTGTCTTGGTATGCTAATGGCTTAAGTGTTCCCTTCACTGGAACTAAGGGGCCAAGCCCAACCCCAAACCATAATCCCCCTACACTAAATGATTTGGACCAGTGCACAAAGCAAGGTCTATAAAGATGTGGATGGGCAAGTTTGGGGTGGAGGAACTTGACTGGCCTACACAGAATCCTGACCTCAACCTGATAGAACACCTTTGGGATGAATTAGAGTGAAGACTGTGAGCCAGGCCTTGTCCACATCAGTGCCTGACCTCACAAATGTGCTTTTGGAAAAATGGTCAAACATCCAGGGGCGGCCCGTCCATTAGGGCGCACAGGCACCGCCTCCTCCATCACGCCATCCCACTCTATGACTAATGGATAGATTCATGCATTGCATGAATCTATCCATGGCCGCCGATGCCACCCCCTTTTCAGGTGTCCAGCCCCTTTTCGGAGGTTGGGCACCTGAATTACAGCAGCAGGGGTGTTTTTAAGCACCTGATTAGAGCCATAGGCTCTAAAAGCCTTCAAAAAAGGTGGAGTCGGAGAGCAGAGCATTGCACTCGGAGTCAACCCAGATGTGTTAGAAAAGCATTGAATATTTGCTTTTCTAACACTGAACCGCCTCTCCACCAATCAGGAAGCGCGGGTCTAATACCCATCACCTGATTGGTTGAAGACACGGGCGCCACTATTGGACGCCTAGCAGAACTAAACAAGAGAGAAGGGGAAGCGTGGAGGATACAGGAGGCGTCCCACAGCTCGCCGCCGTCACCTGCTGCCTGACTCACCACCAAGATAGGGTAAGTGCCGGGCAGGCGGGGGTCACAGTGGCTGCATTTGATGGGCACAAGGAGCTTCAGTTGATTGGCACAGGTGGCTGCATTTGATGGGGCACAAGTGGCTACATTTGATGGGGCACAAGTGGCTGCATTTGATGGGCACAAGTGGCTGCATTTGATGGGCACAAGTGGCTGCATTTGATGGGGCACAAGTGGCTGCATTTGATGGGGCACAAGTGGCTGCATTTGATGGGGCACAAGTGGCTGCATATGATGGGCACAAGTGGCTGCATATGATGGGGCACAAGTGGCTGCATATGATGGGGCACAAGTGGCTGCATATGATGGGGCACAAGTGGCTGCATATGATGGGCCAAAGTGGCTGCTTTTAATGGGCACAATGGCTGCATTTGATGGGGCACAGTGGCTGCATTTGATGGGCACAGTGCCTGCATTTGATGGGGCACAGTGCCTGCATGTGATGGGCACATTGGCTGCAATTAATGGCACATTAGCTGCATTTGATGGCACAGTAGCTGCATTTGATGGCACAAGTGGCTGCATTTGATGGCACAAGTGGCTGCATTTGATGGCACAAGTGGCTGCATTTGATGGGGCACAGTGGCTGCATTTGATGGGCACAATGGCTGCAATTGATAGCACATTGGCTGCATTTGATGGGCACAAGTGGCTGCAATTGATGGGGTTTTTTTCAGTATTTTTCTGTTTGTTTGCGCCACTCTAAATATTTTGATCACCAGCCGTCACTGCAGCCTTCCCAGAAGAGTTGAAGATGTTATAGCTGCAAAGGGTGGTTCAACTCAATATTGAACCCTATAGACTAATGACCCGTACACATGGTCGGATTTTCCGACGGAAAATGTTCGACGGGAGCTTGTTGTCGGAAATTCCGACCATGTGTAGGCTCCATCGGAATTTCCGTCACACAAAATTTGAGACCTGGATCTCAAATTTTCCGACAACAAAATTCGTTGTCGTAAATTCCGTGTGTACACAATTCCGAGGCACAAAGTTCCACACATGCTTGGAATCAAGCAGAAGAGCCGCACTGGCTATTGAACTTCATTTTTCTTGGCTCGTTGTACGTGTTGTACCGCGTTCTTGACGTTCGGAATTTCCGACAAGATTTGTGTGACCGTGTGTATGCAAGACAAATTTGAGCCAACATCCGTTGGAAAAAATCCAATGTCCGATCGTGTGTACGCGGCATAAGACTGGGTGGGGTTGCCATTAAAGTTCATGTTCGTGTAAAGGCAGGCGTCCATATACTTTTGGTAAAATAGTGTATATTATATTAGTGTGCAACAAGTTGTTACTTAAAGTGGAACTTCACTCTCCCAATCAACGTTTTGTTTTTTTTTTTAAAAAGAAAGAGAAAACCTGCGCTATCAAGCAAAAAATTAATATAACTGCAGCTGCAACAAAACCACAAATATCAATGAGGTGAAAAATTACATACAAAGAAAAAATTGTGCGCTTGCATTAGATATTTAAATCTATATTACCACTTGATTATCATATGTGAAAAGGTATATTTACAGGCCCAAAAATACACCACTCAGCGCCAAGGGCCCTGGCAGTTCCAAAGCAGTAATAAATAGATGAAAAAGAGGGAACATAGATAAATATATAAAGATGACACTGATTTGTTAAAAAGTGACAGAAGTCTCAAATAAGACTAAACAGAGAAGCAGCCGTTTAAAAATGCCAAGAAATCATCATAAATAGTGGCATAACAAAATCAGCAAAATGATCATTATAACACACTAAAAACAGCGCTAGTGTTGAGCTAAACGGATAATGTGGCCAACTTCACATGCAAAAAAAGTCCTTAGAGAGAGAAGAGCAGTAAGCACAATGGTTCAGAAAGTGTTCATAGGTGATCAGAGTATAGAAGTTCAGCGTGCACCTTCCACCGATCCATCCACTTCCACCCTGTGAGAACACACTCCCCTCAGGGGGTTAAACTCACCAAAGCCTAATAATCATAAGCATCCAAGAAAGGAGAAATCCAAGCCACCAGCCACTGTCAGCAACCCTCCGGAGGAATCCAAGATGGTCAGGGCTCATAAATCACCAGACAACAAAAGAAAAGCGCACATAGCGTAATCCTGTTTATTTGATACAAAGCCCTTCACATCACACAAAGACCCCCCTTCAAACATTATACGTACATTGTTAATGCAATCAAAAGAGCACATCAAAAGGAAGCATTTAGACACAGCACTTCACCATAGTCAGCTCCAGCCGGTTCAGCTTTCCAAGCAGCAATCTCTAACTTCCTGGTTGCAGTACAGGCTGTGGTGGAGCGCAAACGTCACTTCCGGCGTCGTGTAGGCCACGCCCTGACGCGTTTCGTCATATCCTGACTTCAACAGAGGGCGTGCCTACACAACTGACGAACAAGGCTATATTGTCCCGCCCCATCCACCCTAGCCAATCAGAGCAAGTGTTCGGCGTGACGACAGGTGCAAGTCATCCGCCGAGAAACATACTGACGGCTTCTCCACAAGAGAGGGGGAAGACAAATAGCCGCTCTGCACATTGGCTCGCATAGGCGAGCAAACCCACTCACAGGCCAAACAGCGCCAGCCAGTGAAGGTAAAACCAGTGAAAAATGACAATACACATTGAGATTTTTTTAAAAAAGGGGATAAACAGTATATCATCACATGCAATCAGCCCATACATTGAATCTATCATCATTAGCCCGCCGACATGCATAAACGTGCAGCAGCAATCAATCAAATGATTCATTCATTTGATTGATTGCTGCTGCACGTTTATGCATGTACTGCAAGGTCTTAGAAGCATGCAGATTTAGCCCTCTGCCGGGACAGTAGATGTCAGCTCACCACACAGCTGGAGATGGTTCCGACACTTCCGCATTGATGTAAACACTCCCTCGTTTGGACTCGTAGGTAAAGAAGGGGAGAAAGTGCCCCTTTGAAGATGTGACCTATCACAAAACATGTAGGGTGTGGCTACGCAGTGTATGCCAGATCGCCGTAGAGCCCCATGTAACCTAGCACGGGCGTCTCTGTTGTTTTTATATTTTGCCGGCTTTTATGTTTTGGATGTTTTAAAGATGCCTAGTTGTCTAAGGCAATAAAATTCCCCTTTTTTTACATACTATACCATAGGAGTTTTATCTTTCTCCCCTTTTTTACCTACGAGTCCAAACGAGGGAGTGTTTACATCAATGCGGAAGTGTCGGAACCATCTCCAGCTGTGTGGTGAGCTGACATCTACTGTCCCTGCAGAGGGCTAAATCTGCATGCTTCTCAGACCTTGCTATAAAGGAGGTCCAATGTGTCTGGTAAGGATACATCTATTATCAACCTTCGGATCCACTGGTGGTTGGAGGTCCCTTCACGTCCCCTTATTCCTTTATACACACTAAGGAATACAATTCATGAACTTTGGATATGCGTTTTCCTGCGACTCAGGATGCAATTTTGAACTTTTTCACTTATGACCTTTGTTTTTTTCTTTTTTGCACACCAGTTTATAACTTTATTGTTGGTTTATATGTATGCAATGGTCAATATTAGTATTTGACTTACATGTCGCTGTTTGCTCTGTAGCATAGCAACTTTCTAATTCACTCACAATTAACTTTGATGGTGTTTTTTATTTATATATATATATATTTATACACACTAAGGAATGCAATTCATGAACTTTGGATATGCGTTTTTCCTACGACTCAGGATGCAATTTTGAACTTTATGACTTTGCACTTGGGTGGAATAACCTTTGTTTTTTTTGTTTTTTCTTTTTTGCACACCAGTTTATAACTTTATTGTTGGTTTACATGTATGCAATGGTCAATATTAGTATTTGACTTACATGTCGCTGTTTGCTCTGTAGCATAGCGACTTTCTAAATCACTCACAATTAACTTTGATGGTGTTTTTTATTTATTTTTTTATTTATTTGTTTATCTACTTATGATAATCATGTAGTAATATAGTTTTGTTTTTTTTTTAAACCTCATACTGCTAGCATTAGTAAATAGATAGGAAAGTATATAATATTTACTTGGTTTAAACTTTTTTTTTTTTTTTTTTTACACTTCTTCAGTTACTTTCTGTTTTTTGTGCCTAAGCAATTGATATCATACATCCAGGAGGGGAGGAGAGGGGGAGGGGTTTTCTCAGCTGAGCACACTCTTCTGCAGGCATACCTGAGCTAAGGGCAGATGGATTCCAGGAGGTAAACACTACATGAATAATTTGCCCTTACTCAAGATGTCCATGGATGGATGGGGGAGCTTGCTTTAAATATTACACATAAATAAAATAGCATTTTTGGTTTGTGGTGTTCAGATGCAGTGAAGATCCACTTTATTTTCCTAAATAATATTCTGGTTGTTGGATTGTGAAATCTTGTCATATGAAATTAGGAGGGTCTGCTGGAGCATAATAAAAATACTCCAGAACAACTACACTAAACCTACAAGTCTTAGCATTAGTACTGGGATGAGTAGCTCCATAAAGTGGTAGAAGGCAGTAGGACTGGAGGATGGAACATATGTAGTTCCACAAATAATATACAATGTAGACTGTCTCAGGGCTTCGCACAAGTAAATTTCAGCTATAAGTACCATTTTACGCTCATCAATATTTTGGTGGGGCACAGCCTCAAAAAGGTTGGGATCCATCATCTTCTTGTGGAACCCTGTTGGGCACCCTCCATACTCCAGTCCAACTGCCTTCTCCTTTGCCCTACACCACAATCCAGGAGAACTTAATTTTTTCTCCTTCTTCTCAACAGTCCAGTCCTAGTGCACGCCCAACCCTCTACTCAGAGAAGTGGGTCTCTATATATGCATGACTGTGTTTGTGCTGGGAGCTCAGCACAGTGCTCTGTGTGCTCCTAACACAACACAGTGTGCTCCCAACACAAATTCAGAGCTGTCATCAACAGCTCTGGGTCTCGTAATAATGGTCCCGTTTCCCAATCACATGATCACTGTGGTGGGGGTAAATATATACTGTTGCACTTGAAAAAAATATGAATGTATAACATGTATTACCATATATAGAAATAAACTAAAATTGCAACTAGAAAAGTCATGTGACAAGCATTCTGTGACTCACCCGGGACAGAGACTTTTCGAGGGGACTGAATGCTGGCCTCTTGCCTACCGATTATGGGCCCTGGCATTTGGGGGAACGGTGCTCTTTGTGAGCTGTATGCCTGGGGACCCTTGAGGTGGTGTTACTTTAGATTCAGGTCCTTGTCCCCCAAGTCACACAGACTCTGCGAAGCCTGTATATGCCATATTAGGAATAGTGACTGAGTAAATATATCTTGGATTACTTAAAATGGGACAGTAATATTTATCCACAATATCTCCCAGGATATATGTAAAGACTATTCTTGGTTTGTTTGATTCTGAACTCAACATGTTAGTTGAGAGAGCTGATCACATTGGCCTCTAGAACTGGGTAGGAGACAGACAGTCTACTCCTACTATAGTTTGTTGCCTACTAGGCTGAGGAGGGGGGGGGATCACTGTTTGTATTGTTAATTGTAATTAGCTCCTGCTAATGTGAGAAGGTGTCCCGTGTTTATACGAATGTGTTAAGCTTGGTGACAACAAGTCTGACCTGTAGTGAAATCCTGATTAATCATAACAATGCTCAGGAGGGCACGGAGTCACATCGGCTGCTGTATATATTTGTGTGTGATCTCAAATAAAAGAGTCCATGTTCAGCAACTAAACAAGTATCGTCTTGTTTTGTGCTTGTGAGCGGTTGGAATATCTGATATCTATATTCAGACTGGGAGGAAGTGGTATATGACGAAAGCACTCAAGCAGAGTGTGAGGCGTTCCATTACACACTCCAAATCAATAACAAAAGATCAAGGGCAATAATAAAGTGTAAAGCATTAAATATAAATGGGAATAACATAACATAAAGCTCTGCAAATAACAGTGCTGAAACAGACGGTGCAAGTTCCCCAATTATTCCAATCTGTAAACATTCTGTGAAGAGTATGGGTCTGCAGGAAAAGGCCACCACCTCTATTCTCTACTGGGTATTCTCTCTCCTTAACACGATTCCAAAAGAGAACTTCCAGGACACATTCCAGAAGTGGAAGGAACCAGTGCTGGCCATCCCCCCTCCCACTCTGTCGGTCGGTCAGTGTCACCCAGCGGCAAAACACTTACCATGGGCATCCCTCTGGGCGACCGGCGTGTTGCCTCCAGTGGCGGGTCTTCTTCCTCCTCCTCCCAGCGGCCAGCCAAGCTTTCTTGCGGGTGACTAGGGCCCACTAGCTTCCCCTGCATCTCCTCTCTCCTCCCCTCCTCCTAGGGTTCCAATAGGATCGCCTGTACCTTTAGTCAATCAGGTGACGGGTCTCAGACCCTCTTCCTGATTGGCCAGGAGGAGGGTCAGTGCTACAATAGCAAATATTAATTTGCTATGTAACACACCTGGGTGGGCTCAGAGTGCAGTGCTTTGCTCCCTGAGCCCACCCTATTTTAAAGCCGATTAGAGCCTCTGGTTCTAATCACGTGCTTCAAAAAAAACACCCCCTCCATTGGAGTTCATGAGTTCGGCATCCTGTAAGGGGCATGCACCCAGACCAGCTGGCACTGCATAACGTCACTCAGGTCCGAGAAGTGGAGTGGTGGGAGTGGATCGTCTCCTCAGGTGAGCAGGCGGTTGCTACAGACATCCCAACCTGCAAAAACTAATTTCAGGGAGGTGGTAAACTCATTTCAGGGAGGTGGCGCTTTGCGCCCGCAACCCCTCCACCCCCCTGTGGCAAAATATTTTTTAAATTGCCTTTTTAATATTTTTCCACAGTGCTTCTGGGGAAGGGGGTGGGGGTATGTGGCAGTGGATGGTGTCAGTATTTTTTTTATTTTTTAATAATTGATTTTTTACAATTTAATTTGTTTCTTCATTTTTTTTCACAATGCTTTTTGGGGGGAGTGGGTGGGGGCAGTGGACAGTGTTGGCAGGGGAGAGTGGTGTCAGTAGTTTTTTATTTTATTTTTTTACACTTTTTAATTTTTTAGAATTTTTTTTTTTTTAGGATTTTTAAAAGCATTATAAGAAACTTAGATATGTAGTTTTTTTTAATATATCCTGTATTTTTGTGTTGGCTTGGGGAGTTTTCAAGTCAGTATCCTGTAACCATTGTTGGATGAAGATAAAGTCTGTAACAGACACTTCCACCTTTCCTGTTGTGTCCAGAATAAAGTTGAAAATACATGAGACTGGGCATGTTTTAAGACAGGAAAGGGGGGTGTCCAGGGCTTATAAAAAAGACATGTACCACAGTATTTTCCTTAGAAATGATGATGACAGCATGAACATGTAATGCAATTCATTTCTCTTGCATATGCAATAAATATTACCTTGATGCCCGAGGACGGTCTGAGGCGGTGAATTATTTCCCTAACAATTTGGTCCTTCGAGCCGGGAGTCCAATTTCCCCGAGACGCACTGGACCAACTCAGTGACCGATGACCGTACGGCAAAACTGTAAGTCCTCCGTCTCAAATTAGACGTTAAAAAGAGTCCGGTCCGCTGAACTAGTGCCTCCCAGGCAGCGACTTACCGGATCAACACAAGAGACCGCTCTCGGGACAAGATTTTTATTTTTTTTTAAATTTTATTATTAACTTTTTGTGTTAGGCTTGATTAGGAATTTGATGAATAAGGGATTTGAATATATACATACAATATAGAGATTGATCAAATGTTTATCTGTTTCTGTCCTATCTGCTTTACTCTTGTTGAGGGGAAATAAGTGTTCAATTATTCCCCGTATAGATCCGTCTGTGGCTATCCTGGATGGGCAGACCTAGTGACTAGCCCACGTTTTGGGAAGACGCGCTCAGGGCGACCTGGCGGCAGTCGAGCACTGCGGGTGTTCTCTCTTGTGTGTTCTTGTTTGTTTCTTCTTACATAGTTACATAGTAGGTGAGGTTGAAAAAAGACACAAGTCCATCAAGTCCAACCTATGTGTGTGATTATGTGTCAGTAATGTGTCAATGACAATGGTTAATTGTCATTTGATATAGGGGTATGGTCCCATACTAATATCTGGGTGCAGATAAAGGAAATTTGTCGAATGGATCTTAGATCCAGACAGCCTTGTAAACTGCAGAAAATCTCTTGGGGACACATAAATACTCCTAGATCAAAACCTAAAGAACCCCTGTTGATACAAGGGTGTGGCCTGATAGATTTATAGGCATATAAATACCCTTGGATCAAAAATACTTCCAGATAAAGAACCCCCCGTTGATACAAGGGTGTGGCCTGATAGCTTTCCAGGCATATAAATACCCTTGGATCAAAAATACTTCCAGATAAAGAACCCCCCGTTGATACAAGGGTGTGGCCTGATAGATTTCCAGGTAACAAACAGAGGACATTTGGCGGACCGCAGTGTTCATGCCAGCCTCATATGTTGTATTAATCCTGAGCAGGCACGTAAATACCCTTGGATCAAGGACTGAAATATTAAATGTTTTGATAGGATGAAAGAACAGTCGGGAGAACTCAGTCTCCTTGTAATTCTGTAAATGCTCTCTACAAGTTAGTGAAGTGTTAAGTAACAATGAAAGAACAGTCAGGAGAACTCAGTCTCCTTGTAATTCTGTAAATGCTCTCTACAAGTTAGTGAAGTAACGATGAAAGAACAGTCAGGAGAACTCAGTCTCCTTGTAATTCTGTAATTCTCTAAGACACCAGTGCTTTAGCAATACACAAGATCAGTAATCTAGAAGTGATATATCATGACTAGAAAGTCTGTGAGTGATTGCAAGTGATAAGATACTGTGTGCGTGTGTTGTGTCATTGTGAGAAGACATTAACAAAAAAAGAGCTCCGTGTGCACGATAAACAAAATAGGTATGATCCATGGAAAATCTGTTAGTATGAATGAAGATGCTAAGTATATGTGTAGTCTAGACAAAGATAATGTGACATTTCCTAAAATGTTTGAAAACAAAGTATGATTTTGATGCATTTTTAAATAAGGATTATTGTGTAATACTGTGTAGAAAGCTTAAAAATGATGCCGGCACAAAAATAAGAAAACAGAAGAAATTAGGCCTTCCCCAGGCAAAGAAATGGCTTGAGGAGGCTAACCATAGGTTAAATTCAGAAAACCATAAAAAAGACTATGTTTTTGAACAAAGAGGAGGACAATAATATGACCGTCCTCTGAAGTTTAGTTCAGCAAGTATTGACTGAACAAAACGTAACAAACCAAATGCAACCTGACTCTCCACTGTTTGTTGTTCCCCCGTGGTCACCTGGGTCACCCGCAGATGCAACCGATTTTCCTATGGCTGCAGCTATACCCCCTCTCAAGATGACTCTTGCTGTCCAGAGGAGTCCACAAGGGACCCCCTTTACAGCAAATGTTACAAAATGTTTTGGGGACCTGGTGACCCAATTGATACCCCCCTCTGTTGGGGAACAAACAGAATGTGGAGAGGAAGAATTTCCACTAATTGAAGTTCCCAACCCTAGGGCAGGACAAAATGTAGGAAGTATAGTAGTCCCCAACACTATGATGGTATATCGCCCCTGGACCCCCGAGGATGTTAAAAAAACTACTGAAGGGGTACCACATCCCAAGGTCAACATAGCTCAAATCAGGGATGGTATCATGGGAATGATTGCTAGCTATCATCTTAATGGGAGGGAAATAGAGCAGGTCATCAGACAGATCCTGGGTCCCGACTGGCATCATGTAGTGGGAGATTGGAGTGGATTAAACAATTAGGGAGTTGTGTTGCCACATGATGATGCAGCACTAGAAAACAGGAGAAATGCTCTTATGGCAAGGATAGAGAATAGATGGATATGTCGAGCCGACTGGTCCATTATAAATCAGTGTGTGCAGGGAGAAGAGGAAACAGTGGACAATTTCATTGTTAGGATGAGGGAGATTTTCAATAATCACTCAGGAATAGAAGTCCCAGTAAATCAAGTAAACGATAGCCCATATGAGCAACAGCTAAAGGATGCAATCTTGAAAGGGCTGCTTGCCCCTATATCAAGTTTTGTTACCAAACACATGATCAACTATAGGATCTGCAGTCTTCAGGAGCTGATTGAGTATGCGAGGCATGCTGAGCAGCATTTCCAATCAAAAAAGAGAGTAAAGAAAGGGAAAGTGCTTATGTAGGTGAAGGTAATGATGTGTATGTCATTGAGAAGGAGAACAGAAGGATGGGAAACACCTGAACAAGGCCCCGCATTCAGGACTATGAGGGGAAAAAAAAGAGAGGGGAGTGTTTCCTGTGAGGTAAAAGAGGTCACTTGGCAAAAGAATGTAGGTCAAACAGAGAGGAAGAAGCATGACTAGAAGATGTTGGTATGTCTGCAGAGAGAGAGATACAGAAGAAAATGATGAGAAAGAAGCTGAAATTTTGGATGTGTGCACTGTTCAAACTTGTTTGCATGCTAAAGTCAAGTCAGAAATAATCTTGGTTGTGAAGGGTAGATGGCTAACATTTCTCTGTGATACTGGGGCTTGTAGGACCCTAATACACCCGCTGGATATGAAAAAGGTAAAGAAAAAGGTGTAGTATATGTAAAATCTGCAAAATGGGTTGATGCACCAGGAGGTCATGTCTGAAGGCCTTACTGTGGAAGATCCACAGACAGGTAAAAAGGATCAGTGTAAAATTGTCATTTTGACTAAATGTCCTGTTAATTTGTTGGGTAGAGATATGTTGCACGATCATGATATTTCTGTCGTACCAGTGGAGGGAGGTCTCAGAGCCCATTGGCTGTGTGAAAAACAAATCACAGCCGTGGATAATGAGCCCTGATACTGGTACAGCCTGGAATTTGCAAACTGAGGGATTAAATATACCCAAAACCCTGGCAGAAATAATTGACAAAGAGTCTGTGAGGAAAAGGTATAAGGTCCAGACAAACCTCTATTGCACCATGTATTACAAAAAGACCTCTGGGCCTGATAAGTCCTATGAGAAACAGTTAATGAGTCTCACTAACACTGAAGTTCTCTTAAAATGCCTGTACTGTGATAAGGAAGGAAATAGCGTGGCTACTTGTCTCCTACCACAGCCTATTCTGCAAATATACAGGCAGGATACTGTACCTTGTGTTTCGGTCACCCAGAATCCCAAGGTATCATGGCATGAGCTAGGAGAGTTTATCACGAACTGGGTCCAACTGACAGATGAGAAACTAAAATCCAGAGGGATTCAGAGGTATAGGAAGCATAAGGGAGGAAAAGATGGGTGGAGACTTGTGCAGGATTTACAGGCAGTCAATAGGGCCGTATTACCGAGGGCCCCGGCGGTCCCAGACATGCATGTCCTCCTGAACGAGCTCTACCCAGAGAACAAGGTATTTTATGTTATTGATAACAGTAATCCTTCTTTTCGATTCCCTTACACAAAGACAGTCAGTTCTGGGTTGCATTTATGTACACGGAAAAAAAAAAAAAAAGGTACACATACACTAGGTTATCCCAGGGATATTGTGAAAGTCCAACTACCTTCTCACAAAGAATGTCCAATAATTTGTCTTGGTTTGTACCTCCCAGTGTGAGTTAAATTCTCTTGTATGTGGATGACATTCTGGTAGTAATGTATGTAAAATTACCTTGGTTCTGATGCATTTCCTCGCAGACCAAGGTCAAAAGGTCAGCAAAGACTAATTACAACTGTGGAAAGAAAAGGTGAAATACCTGGGTTACATTTTATCTCAAGAAGTTAGACTTTTGCATGAGATCCGAAAAGAAGCCATCCTTCAAGTCCCCAAATCACATACCAAAAAAGAAATGATGTAATTTCTTGGCATGGCAAATGTCTGTAGAGCATGGATCGCAAATTATGCTACGGAGGTGGAGCCTCTTTCTGATCTCATCTATGGTTCACTAATGGCTGCAAAAGATTCCATTCAGTGGAATGTGCAAGCAGAGGATGCATTTACGAAGGTAAAGCACCTCATTGTGGGTTATGCTTAGCCTTCCCAATTACAGTAAAACCTATTGATAAAACATGGTTATCAGAAATACAGAAAACATCACCGGCAGGTGAAAAACAAAAGTTGTTATCTAAAGGGACAACGCTGGTCAATGGTATATATACAAGTACAGAAGGTAAACCCATCTTACCTACATCACTGTTTAGATATGCTGTGTTATTGAGCCATGGGCAAGCCCATATCTCAAAAGGAGGGATGGTGCAGGTGATCAACAAGGTGTTCACAACATATGGGTTTACGAACGACTCTAGAAATTTTTGCCTCACATGTCCGCTTTGTACCAGATACCATGCTCAAGGTGCCCTAAGACCCTTAAGAGGTCATTTCCCACAACCCTCTTATCCCTTTCACACGATATGCATGGATTTTATGATTATTGTTGTTTATAAAGTGGGCGGAAGCTTTTCCTGACACACCCAAATGGGCAGTCAGTAGCCAAAGTACTTATTAAAGAGGTGATTCCATTTCATGGGATCCCCTCTGTGATTTACAGTGACAACGGCTCCCATTTTGTAAACCGAACAATACAACAAATTGGTAAATGGTACAATATTGACCTAAAAAAAACACTGTGTCTACCACCCACAATCTGTGGGCACAGTGGAGAGACACAATGGTACCTTAAAGAGTAAACTAAGAAAATTGTTGGAGGAAACAGGGAAAAATAAATGGGTTTAGTGTTTGCCAATGGCATTGCTGAGTATAAGAATTACCCCTACTGCTAAAGGACTAACATCGTATGAAATGCTGTATGGTAAACCTTATTATATTCCACAACTAGCCACCGTTCCTCTCCCTGAAGAGGAAATAGACTTGACTTGTATAATAAGAATGTTTTCATAAAATATTACTGGGTCAGAATGTGTAAATGAGAAAAAGAGCTACTCTAAGACTAAAATTCAAAGTATACCCCCATCAGTACAAGCATTACCAGGAAATTTTACTTGTTTTTCTAACAATGACAGTAATGGTACAAATGTTGGCACCCTATCCCCTGAATACTGTGCAACTACAACCCTTACTACAGACATTAAGTACCAACTAAAATGGTTTAAGGAACAAAAACAGCAATTGGCTGATGTTTGGTGTTTGTGTGGAGATAAGAGACTAAGGCCCAGACTGCCACCTAGATGGGAGGGTAGTTGTGCCCTTACCCGATTGCTGCTTCCTTTTTATATAGTTCCTATGAGTGATAAATCAATGAAACTACCAGGTAAATACTTTTTTAAATGAATTAAGCGAGAAACACCACAAGGATCATTTGACAATCAAGTGTATATAGACGAAATAGGTGTTCCACGAGGAGTTCCAGATGAACTTAAAGCATAGAATCAAATAACAGGACTCACCTCACTCTTCATATGAGTCCAGCCCAACAAGAACGTCGACTGGATAAACTACATCTACTACAACCAGCAGAGGTTTGTGAATTACACCAGAGATGCTATCAAAGGTATAGCAGCACAATTGGACGCCAACTCTTTGACAGCGTGGCAGAACCGTATATCGTTGGATATGTTGCTGGCAGAAAGGGGCGGGGTATGCAAAATGTTCGGCACCTTCTGCTGCACTTTTATTCCAAACAATACGGCACCTGATGGAAGTATCACCAAGGCCTTACAAGGCCTACAAATGCTATCCGAAGAATTAGCTGAGAACTCTGGTGTAGAGAACCCCCTGACGAGACTTTTTCAAAAATGGTTTGGTAAATGGGGTGATCTTGCAAAAAGTTTGCTTATCTCTATTGTCATGGCAGCCACAGTTCTTACATTGTGTGGATGTTGCTGCATTCTCTGTATTAGGGGAATTCTTCAAAGACTGATTGACACATCTTTAACAAAAACTATGCAGCTCCAGAGCGACACTGCTGTCTGTTGCTGTTTGCTGTCTGTTGCTGTTTGCTGGGGTGCTTTTTGGGGGCTTTTCCTTTGACTTTTGCTGTCACTTTTTAAATAGCTCTTTTTTTTTTCTGGTTTTATCAGTCTATCAATTAAGGGGTGTGGTTAATTGCTCACAGGTGACTATTTAAAGAGGAGTTCCACCCAGGGGGGCCATTAAAAAAAAAAAAAAATTAAAAGTCAGCAGCTACAAATACTGCAGCTGCTGACTTTTAATTGGGCACTCACCTGTCCCTGGGTCCAGCGGTGCGGGGGATCGAAGCCCCGCTCGTCCCCCCCCTCCGCTCGTCGGCGCCGGCATTTCAACTGTGGGCGCCGGGCTGTGGCTTCACAGCCTTGCACCCACTGCGCATGCGCGAGCGGCGCCGAGCGCCGTGATTGGCCGCTTAATCACCTGGGACCTGCAATGGGTCCCAGATGATTGACAGGAGGGAGGGAGAAGAGCCGAGCCCTTCCTGTGCTAGGGGGAAGTGATGTCACCAGCCCAGGCAGACGAAGGGGCAGACTACGAGGGACCACCTAGCAACAGGCATTTAGAGGTAAGTAAAAAAAAAAAAAA
This sequence comes from Lithobates clamitans, assembly GCA_037952925.1. NCBI lineage: Eukaryota > Metazoa > Chordata > Amphibia > Anura > Ranidae > Lithobates > Lithobates clamitans. The sequence goes on from JBBGZY010001007.1 coordinate 1,800,516, forward strand.
ATATCCAAATGTTTTTTTGTTTTTTTTTTTTAGAATTTTTTAGATATGTTTGTTTTTTTGGGTGGAACCCCACTTTAACTGGTTGCAGGGCTCAGTGTGAGCGTGCTCAGTTTGAAGCAGTGGAGCTTGGTGTAAGTGGAACTGAATTAAGTGGGAGTTAAACACAAGAGTTAGAGTATACAAGTCTTGGTGTTTGGTTGCTGTCTGCTGTCTGTTGCTGTCTGCTGTCTGTTGCTATCTGCTGTCTGTTGCTGTCTGCTGTCTGTTGCTGTCTGCTGTCTGTTGCTGTCTGCTGTCTGTTGCTGTCTGCTGTCTGCTGTCTGTTGCTGTCTGCTGTCTGTTGCTGTTTGCTGTCTGTTGCTGTTTGCTGTCTGTTGCTGTTTGCTGGGGTGCTTTTTGGGGGCTTTTCCTTTGACTTTTGCTGTCACTTTTTAAATAGCTCTTTTTTTTTTTTTTCTAGTTTTATCAGTCTATCAATTAGGGGTGTGGTTAATTGCTCACAGGTGACTATTTAACTGGTTGCAGGGCTCAGTGTGAGCCTGCTCAGTTTGAAGCAGTGGAGCTTGGTGTAAGTGGAGCTGGATTAAGTGGGAGTTAAACACAAGAGTTTAAAACAGGAGGTTATAACAGGGGTCATAGTACCTGTGTAGTGTGAGTATCTGAGTGTTGTCTGAGTAGTGTGTGTGGATCGTTAGTACTGTGTATTGTGTACCTGTGTATTGTCTTGTTGTGTACCTGTGTATTGTCTTGAGTATTAGTGCCAGGAAGCTAGCTGTTAGGTAATTTGGACAGGGTAAAATTCCCCAATCCTCACTAAATTTAATAGGTACGATGCCCGGCGGGTGTGGAGAGGCGGCTCTTTGTACATCTTGCCGCATGTATGCATTCCTTGATCATCCGATCGAGGGCGAATACTGCTGTGCTAAATGTAAGCACATTGTTTCCCTGGAAGCCCAGGTTCTGAATCTAGGGAAGCAACTGTCAGCACTGAGAAGTCCCTCCATACTAAAGGTGAGCCAGGAACGTACATGGCAGGTGCCGGCAGGGGCCAGCACAGAGGCGGGTGGAGACAAAGAGGTGCAGGCACTAGCAAAGAGTAGATGGGTGACAGTCAGGAGGGGTAGAGGGGGAAGTGCCAGAGAGGCCGTTCCAGGACTGGAGCATCCCAATAAGTACGCTCCATTGAGTGACATTGGTGAAACCAGTCAGGGACCAGCACTGCTGGAGATGAGGGACTCTCCTAGCTGCCAGGGGAAGAACTCCTCCAGTGAGAGTGGGGGGGCAGCAAAGGGAAAGGAAAGACAGATTCTGGTGGTAGGGGACTCAATTCTTAGAAGGACAGAGAGGGCAATCTGTAACCAAGACCTGAAGCGCCGAACAGTATGTTGTCTACCGGGCGCTCGGGTTCGGCACATCACGGATCTTGTGGACAGATTACTGGGAGGGGCTGGGGAAGACCCGGCTGTCATGGTGCACGTTGGCACCAATGACAAAGTCAGAGGCAGATGGAGTGTCCTAAAGAACGATTTTAGGGACTTAGGAGCTAAATTGAGGAAAAGGACCTCCAGGGTAGTGTTCTCAGGAATACTACCGGTACATCGAGCCACACCAGAAAGGCAGAGGGAGATTAGGGAAGTAAACAAGTGGCTGAAGAGCTGGTGTAGTAAGGAGGGGTTTGGGTTCCTGGAGGACTGGGCCGACTTCTCAGTCGGTAACCGGTACTATAGAAGGGATGGACTGCACCTAAATGAGGAGGGTGCAGATCTGCTGGGAATGAAGATGGCCAAAAAGTTAGAGGGGTTTTTAAACTAGGCGATGGGGGGGAGGGTCCAGAGACAGTGATAGCCAGCACGGAAGATATTCCAGAGGGTAGTATTGGGGGCATTAGTGGTAGGTTAACCAAAGCACAAAAACACAAGGTGAGTTTAGTAGCAAGTCCTAGTTGCAATCTTGAAACACCCAATACGAGGACAATATGCGACCAGTCTAAACTATGTGGCATGTTCACCAATGCCAGGAGCATGGCGGACAAGATGGGTGAACTAGAGATACGGTTGTACAAGGAGGATTTGGATTTTGTGGGAATTTCAGAGACCTGGTTCAACAGCTCTCATGATTGGCTGGCAAACATTCAAGGGTATACCCTATACCGCAAGGATAGAGAAGGTAAAAAAGGGGGAGGGGTATGCCTATATATCAAGAATAATGTACAAGTGAGTGTGAGAGATGACATTACTGAGGGGGCTAGGGAGGAGGTGGAATCTTTATGGGTAGAGCTCCAAAGGGATGAAGCTAAGGGGAAAATAATACTGGGAGTATGCTATAGGCCCCCAAACCTGAGGGAGGAAGTGGAGACGGATCTCCTATCACAAATTGGATTAGCAGCAAGGATGGGAAGTGTTATCATAATGGGGGATTTTAATTATCCAGACATAGACTGGGCGGAGGGAACCGCGCATTCATTTAAGGCTCGCCAGTTCCTTAGTGTTTTGCAGGACAATTTTATGGGTCAGATGGTAGACGCACCAACTAGAAATAAAACATTACTAGATCTACTGATTACCAATAATACAGACCTGATAACAGATGTGGTAATACGGGGCAATTTAGGTAACAGCGATCACAGGTCAATTCGTTTCAGTATAAATCACACAAATAGGAAACATGAAGGGAACACAAAGACACTGAATTTCAAAAGAGCCAACTTCCCTAAACTACAAACCTTGCTAAAAGGCATAAATTGGGATAAAATATTAGGAACAAAGAATACGGAGGAGAGATGGGTTTGCTTTAAGAGCATATTAAATAAGGGCATTAGCCAATGTATCCCATTGGGTAATAAATTTAAAAGAGCGAACAAACATCCTGGATGGCTTAACTCCGATGTAAAAATGCATATAAAAGCAAAGGAGAAGGCCTTCAAAAGATACAAGGTTGAGGGATCATCCTCAGCATTCAGAATTTATAAAGAATGCAATAAGAAATGTAAGGGTGCAATTAGGATGGCTAAGATAGAACATGAAAGACACATAGCGGAGGAGAGCAAAAGAAATCCCAAGAAATTCTTTAAGTATGTAAACAGTAAAAAAGGTAGGACAGACCATATTGGCCCCATAAAGAATGAGGAAGGACATCTGGTTACAAAGGATGGGGAGATGGCAAAGGTATTGAATTTATTCTTCTCCTCAGTCTTCACAAGTGAATCGGGGGGCTTCAGTAACCAAAACTGCAGTGTTTATCCTCATGACACATCACAGGAAGCACCTCCATGGTTAACAGAGGACGGAATTAAAATTAGACTTGAGAAACTTAACATTAATAAATCACCGGGACCAGATGGCTTGCATCCGAGGGTACTTAGGGAACTCAGTCAGGTGATTGCCAGACCGTTGTTCCTAATATTTACAGACAGTCTATTGACTGGAATGGTACCAGCTGATTGGAGAAAAGCCAATGTAGCACCAATATTTAAAAAGGGCCCAAAAAACATCCCTGGGAATTACAGACCAGTTAGCCTAACATCAATAGTATGTAAACTCTTGGAGGGGATGATAAGGGACTATATACAAGATTTTAGTAATAAGAATGATTTCATTAGCAGTAATCAGCATGGATTCATGAAGAATCGTTCTTGCCAAACCAATCTATTAACCTTCTATGAGGAGGTGAGTTGCCATCTAGATAAAGGAAGGCCCGTAGACGTGGTGTATCTGGATTTTGCAAAAGCATTTGACACAGTTCCCCATAAACGTTTACTATACAAAATAAGGTGCGTTGGCATGGACCATAGGGTGAGTACATGGATTGAAAACTGGCTACAAGGGCGTGTTCAGAGGGTGGTGATAAATGTGGAGTACCCAGAATGGTCAGGGGTGGGTAGTGGGGTTCCCCAGGGTTCTGTGCTGGGACCAATCCTATTTAATTTGTTCATAAACGACCTGGAGGATGGGATAAAGAGTTCAATCTCTGTATTTGCAGATGATACTAAGCTAAGCAGGGCAATAACTTCTCTGCAGGATGTGGAAATCTTGCAAAAAGACCTGAACAAATTAATGGGGTGGGCGACTACATGGCAAATGAGGTTCAATGTAGAAAAATGTAAAATAATGCATTTGGGTGGCAAAAATATGAATGCAATCTATACACTGGGGGGAGAACCTCTGGGGGAATCTAGGATGGAAAAGGACCTGGGGGTCCTAGTGGATGATAGGCTCAGCAATGGCATGCAATGCCAAGCTGCTGCTAATAAAGCAAACAGAATATTGGCATGCATTAAAAGGGGGATCAACTGCAGAGATAAAACGATAATTCTCCCGCTCTACAAGACTCTGGTCCGGCCACACCTGGAGTATGCTGTCCAGTTCTGGGCACCAGTCCTCAGGAGGGACGTACTGGAAATGGAGCGAGTACAAAGAAGGGCAACAAAGCTAATAAAGGGTCTGGAGGATCTTAGTTATGAGGAAAGGTTGCAAGCACTGAACTTATTCTCTCTGGAGAAGAGACGCTTGAGAGGGGATATGATTTCAATTTACAAATACTGTACTGGTGACCCCACAATAGGGATAAAACTTTTTCGCAGAAGAGAGTTTAATAAGACTCGTGGCCACTCATTACAATTAGAAGAAAAGAGGTTTAACCTTAAACTACGTAGAGGGTTCTTTACTGTAAGAACGGTAAGGATGTGGAATTCCCTTCCACAGGCGGTGGTCTCAGCGGGGAGCATTGATAGCTTCAAGAAACTATTAGATAATCACCTGAATGACCGCAATATACAGGGATATGTAATGTAATACTGACACATTATCACACACATAGGTTGGACTTGATGGACTTGTGTCTTTTTTCAACCTCACCTACTATGTAACTATGTAACTATGTAACTATGACACGGAACTATACTCAGAACCTGAAGATGAATTTACAACTCTCGCTAAGGACTCATCTGTCTAAAAGATAATACCTGGTAAAAAAATAAAAGAACCTGGATATTTGAAGTATTGACATTATTAGTATAAAAGGGGGGAGATGTTAGAGAAATTATACTTTAAATGTCAGTTATGAAAGACGCCATTTTGTTTATCATGGCCTAGAAATTAGTTATGAATCTATGATTAAGCTAAAGACTAGTAATAAAATGGAGTCAGCAATATAAGAAGCTTAGATATGCAGTTTTTTTGAATATATCCTGTATTTTTGTGTTGGCTTGGGGAGTTTTCAAGTCAGTATCCTGTAACCATTGTTAGATGAAGATAAAGTCTGTAACAGACACTTCCACCTTTCCTGTTGTGTCCAGAATAAAGTTGAAAATACATGAGACTGGGTATGTTTTAAGACAGGAAAGGGGGGTGTCCAGGGCTTATAAAAAAGACATGTACCACAGTATTTTCCTTAGAAATGACGATGACAGCATGAACATGTAATGCAATTCATTTCTCTTGCATATGCAATAAATATTACCTTGATGCCCGAGGACGGTCTGAGACGGTGAATTATTTCCCTAACAATCACCCAGTGGATTTTTGAAAGAGCTGCAACACCTAGACCAAGATAACTTTTACACAGACTGGTATTTATTAAAGAGTTGTCTGTGGGGTTTGCTCTGATCTGTGATTTTTAACGGTACTGCGACATTCTGGCGGACAGATCGGACACTTTTGACACATGTTTGGGACCATTGACAGTTATACAGCGATAAGAGCTATAAAAATGCACTGATTACTGTGTAAATGTCACTGGCAGGGAAGGGGTTAACAGTAGGGGGCGATCAAGGGGTTAAATGTGTCCCCCCCTGAGTGTTTCTTACTGTGGGGGGGATGGGACTAACTGGGGGGGGAGTAGATATATCGCTGTTCGTAATTACTACAAACTGCAGATGTGACTCTTCTCCCCTGTCAGAACAGGGATTTGTGTGTTTACACACACAAATCCCCGTTCTGGCTCTCGTGCCTGTGATCGTGGGTGGCTGGCGGCGTTCGCGCTTGCTGGCCACTCGCAATGGGTCCCCCGCCTGCTATGGCTCTTAAAGGGGCCGATGTACCGGTACGTTGTTTTGCGGTAACGAACCACTTTGCCGACGTAAATGTGCGTAAGCCAGTCAGCAAGTGGTTAACTATGTTACTTTAGGCCACGCGCAATATACAGCGCAATTTAGCCACACCCACTTTTTGGGCTGTGCCTGATTGTCAATTTCAAATGTTGGGAGGTATGCTAATATAAAACCTATGAAGCAGCACTGTTGCCCTAAGTAGGGAGTGGTGTGTGCCACTGGATGGATGAGAACCAATAGCCTGCAGACAGCCACCTCGCTCCTCTTTATGGAGGGTTTTATGTTATTCACATTTATATTTGGTTATGAACACTTTATTATTGCACTTGCTATTTTGTTATTCATTTGGGGTGTTTGCCACATTACTTTTCTGGTTGCAATTTTATTTTTATAGATGGTATTACATGTTAAACATTCATATTTTTTGTACTGCAGTTCTTCTATTCATATGGAGTGATCCACTTTTTGCTTGCAGCTTAATTCACAGTTTATAGCTGGAGGGCAGGATTTCTATTTACATGATCGCAGTGATAGCCTGTGATTAGCTATCACTGTACAGACTGCCTGTGGTTTTTTTTTTTTACATACATTTTTTTTATATATACTGGTATATACTATTTTGTGCCAATTTTTTCTTCAGCAGCGGGAAGAAGGCTGTACTCACCTCTTTTGGCCAGAACTCTTGGCCATTCAGCTGGTCGTCCAGGAAATCACGGATAATGTTGGGTTTCTGCAAGAACAAACCAAAAGCGGTGGAGAGCCTCTTATCCTCTCCTACGATCTGATCCTCCAGTCCTTTGACAAAGTATATTACTGACATGCCACGTGTTACCGAAGCGGATACACGGTCACAGTACTGTGGGGGGAAAGATGAAAGACATTAGAGGAAACAAAAAGTGCTTTTTAATGCATTTTATTGTGTTAGTATTTTCAGTATTTAAAAAATAAAATAAAAAATCAACATTTTTTTTAAAAATTATATAGTCAGAGAAATACATTATAATTATTTCATATTTACTGCTTCTAACAGTTTTGTAGACGGCTCTAAGCTAGGTTAGCAGCCTTTTTATCTTATCTTATACTTGCCAGAGCCTCTACTGCCTATATGCAGCCCACTTGAAGCCTCACACCTTTTTACATCTTGATAGTTCTGTACCCCTGAATGTCATTAAAATACCATTCTCTTGGTGAAATTGCAGCTTGCTGCCCTCACACTCCAGTACTCTATGCTGGCAGAGCTCTGTAACAGCTACACCTCTCATCACAAGTGTTCTCACACAGAACTATATTGCAGAATAAGAGAGAAGATGTGTCAGATCAGGTGTGTTACTGAGTGCTGAGTAAGCTGGGTCTATCTCTGGTCTCCAGGGGTGTACACAGTCATATTTAGACTCCATTTTCACAGTTATGCCCCTATTTTCTTGTTGTATCAGTTGTGAGGGGAGATAGTTCATGTAATGTTCATCTGATTGCGTATCTATTTTTGTGACTTCAGTCAGGCTTGACATTCTGGCATTTGACAGATGGATAACAGAGGGTGGGGCTTACTTCCAGTAAGGGGCAGGGCTTCCTCCTGATTTGGACAAAGGGGCTCCACAGGGAACAAATTTTAGAATAATACAGGAATTTTCACTTTAGCACGGTTGATACTTTAGGAACATTTTAGGCTAGATCAGATTCACTAACGTCAGTCGGTTTATACAGGCTGCAAACAGCTACTGTATAAGGTTTTATAGCAATTGCTGGGCCCATGCTTTGCAAACACATTGTCACGTCAGTGATGAACGTCCATTTTTGTTTCTCTGTTTTGTAAAATAAATAATTCTAATCAAATTCTACTTTAAAACATCAGTACTAAAGTAGAAGGTAAGGCTAACTAGCAAACTGACATTTATTTATTCCCTCCCCTTTTTTCCCCATGGCCCTGCATGGCCTTTATTACAAATTGCCATGTAAACACGTTTTTTCAGTGTTTTATACATTCAATGACCACAAAGCTCCAGGTCCTCTTCCCTCTGGCATGCTTACTACTGCACAGAGGGAAAAGAGGTGTCCCCTGATGCCGTACATCCAAGAGATCCTAGGAGGGTGAAAAAAAAAAAAGCTAAGAAAAGCTATTACACAGCAATATGGCACACTTGCTTTCCAGCTGAGCCACATCCATGTGCCCCCCACATTTCCCTGCAGTTGCTGCTGCCAGCCTCCCAGTCTTCATTTGGGTAAAAAATAGGGTTGCACTGATACCAGTATCAGTTTTGGTGCCGATACCTAGCATTTGCACGAGTACTTGTACTCGTGCAAATGCTCCGATGCATCAGGGGAGGCGGGCAGTCTCACAGAAGATCGGTACAGCGGTGGGGGCAGTTACAAGCACCAATCTCCCTGTATAGCTTTTCTGACACCTACTTCTCCTCCTCTCCCTCCCATGGCTGTGAGGGAGATCGCTGCTTGTAACTGACCCCACCACTGCACCGATCATCCCCGATTGTCCCCTGTGTCCTCCCCGTCTCCTCCTCCAGTCCCCCCTCATCCTGGATCTGTAAGGATGGAGAGCGTCATTTACCAGCTCCTTCCTTATCCAAATGCACAGAGTCAGTGATCACTGACTGTTCATTTATAACTGAGCATTGAAAGCAGTGTTTATGAAGCTTAGGTTTATGAATGAACAAGTGCATCTGTCTTCTGTCCATTCATCTTCAGTGCAGGCTGCTGAGAAAGGGACTGGGGAATCCGTGTCCTCAGCCCCTCTTCCTGTCTCAAAGGGGACATGTAAGCGTCTGTTTAGGGGTCACTGATATCTCACCAAAGCCCCCCATCCCAACAGGGTTGATAAAAAAAAATTGCAATAAACACTGACACCCCCCCCCCCCAAAAAAAGAAGAAAGCACTGTAAAAAAAAATAACAAAAAATTTATAAATTGTAAAAAATAATAAACAAAATAAATTGTAAAAAATAAAATTGTAAAAAAATAAAGAAAATACTGACACTGAAAAATATGTTACTTGGTTTATTTACTGATCACAATACCTCCCACGTTTACACCAGGAGTGCTCTGTGTGCCCAGATCCACTCGGGCTGTTGCCTGTGGTGGTTGCCGCTGCTGAACATGCTGCCTCAGCTCCCAATATAGATGTCCCTGACATCACGCCATCAAGTGCACAGATACTTGTAAGTGATCTTTTGGGGGAGGTGTGTTTGTTGACCTATCCTCCCCTTTACTGATACAAGTTACCGTATCTTTCCTAGACAACATATTTTCCATTTTCAGATACAACACGTGCTTGCTCCTGAGGAGCGACTAAAAGTCGCGAAACGCGTTGAGCTACCAGATGCCATATACTATATAATTACATGTATATCAGATCACTGTGCCAATAAACATTTACACTTATAAAGTGGGGACGGAAAGTATTTAGACCCCCTTAAATTTTTCACTCGTTGTTATATTGCAGCCATTTGCTAAAATCATTTAAGTTCATTTTTTTCCTCATTAATGTACACACAGCACCCCATATTGACAGAAAAACACAGAATTGTTGACATTTTTGAATTCTATCACAAAGTGATATTGCATAAAGTGACTAAGTGAATAATGAATTAAAAAATGCATAAAAAATATATAGATCAATCAAAGTTCATATGTATCTTCATAGATGGTATCCTGTAAATGTCAGTCTCTCAAAACTCTCACCTTCATGTGTGTAAAAACATGCGTTGTGTATTGACATCAAGTGATGGATAGATGTATGGCAGCAAAATGAAGTTCAAACGTTCCTCATCTCTTTAGCCTGGCTTGGACAGTTTCCTCTTAGATCCCAAGACAGCTCACTGGCCTGTCATAATATATACCACCGAGGCACAAACGGCCCGGTGGTATAAGAGGGAAACGGAAAAAAAGCCTCCAATAGTGTAGTAGTTAGGTGATAGATAAAGGTTTTATTAAGGTTTTAAGATGTGCTTTTACAATAAAATCATTATAAACAGGCGAGATACAGTGAAATGCAGAACAGCGGCGTCTGAGGCGCCTTCTCACGTGATTTCCGGTTTACGTCTTTCCACGGCCACTCCCTACGCGTTACGTCACCGCTTGTGACTTCATCTGGGGAACCGGATTGGCCAGAGGATCCTTCTATGAAACCGGAAATCTTACGGCGGCCATTTTCTTGTAGACCGCTCGAGTCTATCAACGCGGCCATGTTTTAGGTGGTATTTTATTGTCAAGTGGCGGCCATTTCTTGTTAGATGTACAGCAACAGTACTCAATGTAGGTATATGTTAAAAAATGGATGAAAAATAATGTAATGTATTATAAATCGCTCAACATGTCTTATATTACAAAAAATGGGAAAGATTCTGATAAAGATGAGGGGAGATTAACTAGAAGAAAAAATATTAAAATATATTTAAAAATATTAAAAACAGCCCATATAGATCGTGTACTGTAGTCAGTCATAGGGCACCCCAATATATATTCTTTCCTTTGATTGATCTATATATTTTTTATGCATTTTTTTAATTCATTATTCACTTAGTCACTTTAAGCAATATCACTTTGTGATAGAATTCCTCCTAGAGCTGGCCGTCCGGCCAAACTGAGCTATCGGGGGAGAAGAGCCTTGGTGAGAGAGGTAAAGAAGAACCCAGTGAGCCACTGTGGCTGAGCTCCAGAGATGCAGTCGGGAGATGGGAGAAAGTTGTAGAAAGTCAACCATCACTGCAGCCCTCCATCAGTCGGGGCTTTATGGTAGAGTGGCCCGACGGAAGCCTCTCCTCAGTGCAAGACACATGAAAGCTTGCATGGAGTTTGCTAAAAAGCACCTGAAGGACTCCAAGATGGTGAGAAATAATATTCTCTGGTCTGATGAGACCAAGATAGAACTTTTTGGCCTTAATTCCAAGCGGTATGTGTGGAGAAAACCAGGCACTGCTCATCACCTGTCCAATACAGTCCCAACAGTGAAGCATGGTGGTGGCAGCATCATTCTGTGGGGGTGTTTTTCAGCTGCAGGGACAGGACGACTGGTTGCAATCGAGGGAAAGATGAATGTGGCCAAGTACAGGGATATCCTGGACGAAAACCTTCTCCAGAGTGCTCAGAACCTCAGACTGGGCCGAAGGTTTACCTTCCAACAAGACAATGACCCTAAGCACACAGCTAAAATACGAAGGAGTGGCTTCACAACAACTCCGTGACTGTTCTTGAATGGACATTAATGAGGAAAAAAAATGAACTTAAATGATTTTAGCAAATGGCTGTAATATAACAAAGAGTGAAAAATATAAGGGGGTCTGAATACTTTCCGTTCCCACTGTATATTTTGACAGGGATTAGAAAGATCGTAAACCATACAGGGGCTATCGTACAATATATGTATATCCAATTATGAAATGTGGTGGAATGCTCAAACCTTATCATGCAATTAATTTTTTAATCATGTTATCAGTTACCACTGTTTTAGAAATTGACAATACGCAGGTGTGCATTTCTATGTATATGGTTATTAAACATATGTAAATATGTGTTTATGGAATAATAAATAATTTTATGCCCACCACCCTATTCAATTGCTAACACATGCTTCAATTAAAGTCCCACCCTGTTGCTCTCTCCTTCTTATATTGACAGGGATGGAGGCACATATCCATACCAGACCATGGCCTCATTTAAAGTCCCAACGTCCCCCCTTTTCCCCCAATTATAGTCCTTTATAACTACATCTTACTGTGTGGGGGCTGAAATCATCTAGTGATGAAACAGATGGGATGTGCAAGTAATCAAATACTGCAAGTGTCCTTTGCACTAGTAATGTAATTTCTCACCTTCTCCCAATCTTGTACAGACTCTACTTGCTTCTGTAGGTACTCCACCATCCCATCCGCTATCTCGCAAGCACCATTGGCAATCACCTGCTGGTAGGCCACAGCCAAGTTCCTAAACTCCCGAGAGATCTGAGAACAGATCAGAAGAAAACAAAGTAATATCAAATAATAAGGATGTTTTACTTATTTGTAAAATAATTTTTATTTTGAGAGTACAGTACAGTTGTTAGGACATCCCATATAACCCCTTCCACTCCCATCAATTTTCAGTCTTTTAGAAGGCAACCAGAGGAAAACACCAGGACAGAGGGCAGAGTGTCCTGTACTGTATTCCATGAAAAGAACAGAACACAGCCAAAGATGACATGGGCAGAGGCCAGATAAACAGATGCCTGGTGCTGAAAAGCCCAAGAGACACTGGCTATATGAAGGCAGTGAGCCTTAACAGGGAAAGGAGTATCCCTACCCCTCATGGTGTAAGACTTACTCATAACCTGCCTAAGCCACCTAGAAATGGGGAAATAAAAATGCAGGACAGCTCTTGCGAGAGGCCACAGGCAGAACAAACAGAGAATTTGAGGTACAGATGAACACAGTGTCTGAGAGATAACTCGCACCACATGTTCTACTTCTAAACAATGTAGAGAGACCTCTTTGGAATGCTTTGGAGCAGAACAATAGCAGGACTAGGTCCTCAATAAGGTGGAAGGAGGAAACCACCTTAGGCAGAAAGTATGCCAAAGGCTCTAAAATCTCCTTGTCTTTATGAAGAATAAGGAAAGATTCTTTACAGGATAAAGACCACTAATTCTGGGACTAGTCTTGTTGACGTAATAGCCACAAGAGAAAACACCTCAAGAGTAAAGTCAGCCAAGAGGATATCCCAAGTAGACACAAAGGAAGGCTTCTGTAAAGCCACCAAGACCAAAAATGGCATACCAAGGCTACACAGATGTTTAACTAGGGGCAGCGATGAGAGCCACCCCCTGAACAAAGCCCTTTTCAAAAAGAGTGAGGCCAGCGGTCAATGTAAGAGATTGGCCAATGCCAAGATTTGACCCTTAAAGCTGCGTACACACGAACGGAATGTCCGACAGAAAAAGTCCCGACTGAAGTTTTCATCGTCTATTCCGATTGTGTGTAGACCTCATTGGACTTTTTTTTTTCGAAAATTCTGACGGACCTAGAAATAGAACATGTTCTAAATATTTCCAATGGAACTAATTCCTATCGGGAAAACCGATCGTCTGTATGCTGTTCCGACGGACCAAAAACGACGCATGCTCTGAAGCAAGTACAAGATGGAAGCTATTGGTTACTGGCTATTGAACTTCCTTTTTCTAGTCCCGTAGTAAGTGTTTTACGTCACCGTGTTTTTGATGGTCGGACTTTGGTCAGACTTTGGGTTGACCGTGTGTAGGCAAGACCGCTTGAATGGAATTCCTTCAGAGAATACCGTCAGAGTTTATTCCGACGGAAAAACTGGTCGTGTGTACGTGGCATAAGGGTGCTCCAGGCCAAAATGTTGCTCCATACCAGATTGGGAAAAGGACAATACACCTTCCATGTAGTATCATCTAGGGAAACTCCTGTAGTGCTACCCCTGTAGGAGCCGCTGGATAGGATAGGTCCTCTGTTCTTTGCCTCGACCTTCTCGTTTAGTGTACAAACATACAATATCACAGGAATTCACTGAAAAGTAATACTTGGTACCCAACAGTAGTGCTATAGCAAAGAAAAAACAGGAACCAATCCAGATAATCAAGGCAAACATAATATGTTTTCACCGAATAGGGTTCGTAACTTGTCAAGCAATAAATGGATTAACCATGGTAATAACACAATTTAGCATACAAAGTAATTAACAGTAGGGACTAGGCACTAGACTTTAGTCCGTTTGTGTGTGGGCAAGTCCAGTCGTTCGAAAGTTCGTTGTAACTCCGTCGAAAGTTCATCGGAAAGACCGTCGGACCTTTGATGCTGAAAAGTCCGCTCGTGTGTATGTGGCATTAGGCTCACCCTTTCCCAGTTCTTTGACAAAAATAAAACTACAAAAAGAAATGTACAGACTGTTCCATGATTTGAGTGACTGTGGATTACCGTGTGCCTATCAGGGAAAAGAACCTGGGACCAAATAGCCAGACCGGCCCTGGCTCTGTGCTACACCTGGAAATTGAGAGATGGGAAGTATAGAAGTGTGCCCTGGAAATGCAGAGGTAGGTGATAAGACAGATCTCTTCCTCCACTGACTAGCAATATAAGAAAACACTGCAATGGCCATTTAAGGGGGCACTTCAGCACTAGCCACCAACAGAAGGGGCACTTCACCACTAGCCACCAACAGAAAGGGGCACTTCACCACTAGCCACCAACAGAAAGGGGCACTTCACCACTACCCACCAACAGAAAGGGGCACTTCACCACTAACCACCAATATAAGACGATCCTAGTGACAATCATTGTAAGGAGGCAATACATTGACCACTGCTGTAAGTGGACAACAACTAACAATAATTCATACACAGTGCTGATGCGATCTACTGAAAAGTCCAATAAACGTGCTTTGAAATGAAAAATAATGCCGTGGTAGCATGGTTCACATAAATGAGTCCCTATCTTTACTCACAGTTGGGAAATCCTCAAGCACTTGGCGATTATTCTCCTTGCTGTCCATGAACCTCCAGTCAGGCTGATATAGTAGATTGTGAAAGTTTTTCAGAATGGGGATCTTGGTCTCCAGACTGATAGTCATGTCATCCTCCACAGTGTCCATAGCCCTCATAACCAGATAGAAGATACAAAATATGTGCCTAAGGAGTACAGACAGAAGACAGCTCCTTACAATCTAATAATACAATTTGTGCAGGTCAATGCAATCCACCCTCTAGTGATGCCCACTTCTTTTTAAATCACTAGTACATGCTACTTCTGTTGTTGCATCCTAGGGTGGTATTTCCAGCTACTTAAAATTAAATACAAATAAACTAGTACATGCTACTTCTGTTGATGGCATCCTAGGGTGCTATTCCAGCTACTTAAAAATGAAATAAAACTCCCATAGGCTAGATTGATCCCATCAGATGACATCCCATCAATGCTAAGGCACTGATGCTTGTGCAACTCAGACAAAAAAAATGAAAATAAATTCCCAAAATCCCAAACAGTATTTTCTAAAAATTGTAGTTAACAGACAATACACTCACCGAAGCTCCCCTTCCAAGGCCTGGGAGACTGGCGAGTAGCTCCTGCCTGTCTCATTCAAGTATTTGTAGCAGGTCTGCAGGCTCTCACTCATGGGATCCTGTTGGAAAAGAGGAGGGGTGAAACCTACAAAGCAATTGTACACAGACTTCTATGAGCAGTTCCCTCTCCCGCACCCTGATGACTGCCAGTAATGACCACTGATTCTGCACTTCCGGGTCTGCAGCGCACACGTGCACCATTGGCGACCCACTCCCACTGTGATTGGACACAGCGGGAGCCTATCAGCGGGTCCGACGGACCCGATGTCTGCCGCGACCCGAAAATCGTTCCCAACAGAGGCAGAACAGCGGTCTGCCTATGTAAACAAGGCAAATCGCCGCTCTGTTAGTAGGGAAGACAGAGATCCTGTGTTTCTGCTAAGCAGGAACATGGATCTCTGTCTTCACACAGTTAAAGCACCCCCCACACAGTTAGCAAGCGCTCCCTAGGAACACATTTAACCCTTTGATCACCCCTGATGTTAACCCCTTAACTGCCAGTGTCATTACTACAGTGACATTGCATATTATTTAGCACTAATCACTGTATTGGTGTCACTGGTCCCCAAAAAAGTGTCCTTTAGTGTTCGATTTGTCCACTGCAATGTTGCAGTCCCGCTATAAGTCGCTGATCGCCACCATTAATAGTAAAAAAATAAATAAATGTTCCATAAAAATATCCCATAGTTTGTAGATGCTATAACTTTTGCGCAAACCAATCAATATACGCTTTTGGGATTTTTTATTTGCAAAGATTTTTATTACATTTAATTTTTTTTTTTTCAAAATTCTATTTAATAATTTCAGAAGAGAATAGTTATTACATAACAGAGCTTCTGGGCATTCCCCAGCTCGAGGTGTACAAGAACATAAGACAAGGCATACAATACTTTAACTACTTGCCTAAACTAATAAAACAATTAAACAGACAAACAAAACAATCCCCATAGCTTGCTGCTAAAGTGTGACAGGATACGTGTAATGCTCATCAATTTGCAGAAGTTTGTGATATATGACAGGCATTACCCAAGAAAATGTCTATAGCGGGTAGGCCGTCATAGGCACGTGGTTAGTCAGAATGCATCCCTGGAGAGGCAGAGGGACCATCATTAAATATTCAAATTTAAGTCAGACCAACTGTCCTACAGGGTCCTCTTGTTCTGCGGTGGTCGTTTCAGACTCTAGCCATATATTCCAGACCTTTTGAAACTTTAGGGGGCATCCTCTACTAGAGTATGTTTCTTTATATAAGGGCACTGCAAGGTTGACTAATGACTTCCATGCATTCAGGGTAAGGGCAGATGTGGGAGCTCTCCACTTAAGTATGATCAGTTTTCTGGCATAGAAGAGAAGCAATCCTAGTAGTGTACGAACTGCCCTGGAAGGGGCAAGAGCATCTACTAAGCCAATCAGGCATATCTCTAGCTTTTGGGGTATAGGAATTGTGGTCAGTTTAGTGATAAAGGTTGTAATTAGTGATCAGTAATTTTGTAAGACCATATCATGTGTAGGAAGCCCTCAGAGTCAGCGTGACAGCGCCAACACTGCGACGTGCAGTCTGGGTATATTTTGTGTAGCCTGTAGGGAGTATAATAATATTTATGTAGTATTTTGAACTGGATCAACCGGTCTCTAGAAGAGACCAGATATCCATAGGGAGAGTTCCAGATGTCCTCCCAGTCCTCCCCATCCAACTCTGGCAACTGACACCCAGAAGTCACGAAGCTTCTCCAAGCCATGATGTATAGTAGGCTGCATGGCCCTGTAAATTGTGGACAATGGTTTAATCAATGTCTCTTGACGGAGAAGCGATTCCATATTTGATTGGTAGAGGGTCAGGGGAGAGCCCCCGAACTGTGCCCTGTAGGCATGGTGGAGCTGCAGGAACCGAAAGAGATATACATTGGGTAAAACGAATCTAGATTTAAGTTGGTCAAATGTCAGTAGTGCACCATTCTCGCAAATATGATGTAAATATCGGATACCCTGTGACGCCCATATGACCGGGTCTGGGATTGAGTAAAATTCAGGTAGAGAAGGATTGCTCCATAGTGGAGTATTTAGGGAACGTACCTGGGGGTCAGCCACCCAGGGGCCGGCTGCCCCAGACCATGCTCTAAGCACCGTTTTCATCGAGGTATTGAGGGGATGTGGAGCCTTGATACCCCGAAATATAGTATTCCTCAGTGCTTCGAATGATCCCACAATGGCAGCCTCCAAAGCAACTGCTGCATTGGAGACATCTGATATGAGCCAATTGTGGGCATGGGTAAGCATCGCTTACCCATGCCCAGGAAGAAATAAAAAATCAGGGCAGGCTAGGCCCCCATGGGTCCAAGGTCTTTGGAGAAGAGATAATCAGATTCTGGGGGGGGGGGGGGGGGGCTGGAGCCCCACAGAAGAATGTCTATGTGAGAATTTAGATGCTTAAAAATTGCCTTGGGTATCCATATTGGGGAATGGCGCACTACATACAGAAGAGGGAGAAGTAATTTCATTTTTATTAAATTGATCCTTCCAATCAATGTGAGGGAAAGGTTAGCCCACGCTTTCAACCTATTTTGAAAGATTTGTTGGAAGGCTAAGTCTGTAGAAGTCCTGGATTCTGGGGGATGAATAGATACCGAGATATTTAATACTCTCAGCCCACTGTAGTGGAAGTGACGGTTCCGCTAGCTGTGTAGCACCTGGATCCACAGGCAGTATCTGGGATTTATACCAGTTTACCCTTAGTCCAGACATATCAGAAAAACGTGAGCGGAGTTCCAGTGCTGCCCAGAGGGAGGGCCCCAGATCCCGGAGGAAAAGAATAATATCAGCATAGAGTGCTACTTTTTCCTCCAGGAATCTGATGCACACCCCCCCAACAGCATCCGAGGATCGCAGTGCAACAGCCAGGGGCTCGATCATCAGAGAGAAGAGGGTGGGGGGCAAAGACCACCCCTGCCGGGTGCCCCGCTCAACAGGGAACGAAGAGGATAACACTGCTCCAAGTTTAATCTGTGCTGTTGGTTTCTGGTTTCTGAATCTGTAAATGGGTGAACATCCTGCGTATATTGACATCCGTCGACTTCCCTGGCATGAAGCAAGTTTGATCCATATTTATTAGGAAAAGGAGGATCCCCATCAGCCTGGTAGTTAGGACTTTTGTTAGTATTTTTCGATCATAGTTTAGAAGGGATATGGGTCAATATGCTGAACAATATGAGGCATCCTTCCCCGGCTTCTGTATCAGTACTACGTGAGCTTGCGACATTGAATCAGGTAGGCTTCCTGTTTCTAGACTGAGAGCATATAACTTTTTCAGAAGCGGGGCTAAGTCGGCTATGTACATTTTGTACCAGTCTCCTGGGAGTTTGTCAGGGCCCGGGGTTATGTTAGGGGGAAGTGAACGAATTGCAGTTTCGATCTCCGTCACTGAAATCACCGCCTCCAGTGAGGCAACATCCTCCTCTGTCAAGGTCGTCAGAGTCAGATCGCGGAGATACGAATGGTGGTCAGGGGGTATCTGCGAGATGGTAGAGCTCTACACTGAGGCATAAAAATCTTTGTCAGTATGTCAAGCGGGTTTGAGGAGACCCCCCCCCCCCCGCAGCAGTGTGTATTGTGGGTATGACAGTTTGAAATTTGGGCTCAGCCACCAAACTGGCTAGGAGCCTCCCGTTCTTGTCCCCAGATTAAAAAATTCTAGCCTTGAGCAATCTCTCCGATGAGGTAGTCGAACCAGAGAGGTGCAGAGAAGTGCCCTCCGAGCCTGTGCCAGAGAGGAATATGCCCCAGGAGAAGAGTATGATGCAAACACCTCCTCGGCCGCACTCACACAAGACTCTAGTTATTGGCAGTTCAAAAATCTGTTCAGGAGAATGGACACCCCTCTGGCATAGTTTGAATATGTGGCGTGGAAGGACTGTCTCAACCATCTCCTGTGGAGAGCCAGTTGTTTGCTGCCCGTTAGATGGGTTTCCTGGATAAAAAGGATATGTGGCTTATGTGCTTGCAGAAATTTAAACATAAGAGCTCTTTTGAAACGACTATTTAAACCATGCACATTTCACGACACTAGCCTAATCTCCATCTTGCATGGAAATGGGAAGTGGAACAACCCGCCGGATAAGGGAGAGTGAACCATCCGCTCCAACCCCCCCCCCCCCCTCACGCCCGCCATCCCCAAAAAAGGATGAGAAAACAAATATTCTTATGTACCTGGTGCCATAATCACATGGACAGATAAGCAATGTCAATGTATAGCAAAATTGGAGCAAGCAAACAACCCCTTCCAACCTGCCAGAACCTTTAGGACAGGTCAGCTTCATCCCTAAACAAAAAAACTGGAACAGTCCATAATACAACTTATCACTAAAATAAGAGAAACTAGTCAGTCATATTTGCCATTTACTCTTTTGTGGTACTTTTCTGTGGAAACAGACTCCAAAGAAATATCCAAAGATCGTTGTCATGTACCAGGTGTGATCAGAACTGCATGGTTAGCTTCAGAAGAACACCAAACACATGTAAGTGAAAATATAAAAAAAATATAAAATATAATGTGTGACGCAACTTCTGGCACGAATGACGTCACTTCCGGTCTCGTGGAAAGAACGGCAGCAACGGTGTCTGCTGTATTTTTCTATCAATTCCATGCCTGTTTTTAACTTTTGTCTTTAAGTATACATTTTTTATGCGCAGTAAGTACCTGTTCTTAGCATACTTCACTATTCCCCTTTTTTCTTTTGGCACCTGTTTTTTATGGCTGAGTTACCACTTTGAAGGATTATCTACCATCAAGTTCCATCACCTAATCTGCCATTCTGTGGACATCCTTTGCATATCGTTAGAAGCCTATACTGACCCCCAGACTGAAAAGCTGGGTGTCGTTGTGATCTGGTGAGTGGGGACACATGTGGGGGTGTGTTGATATGCCTGAAAAGTTTTCTGCAACAATTTCTCTGCACTTTCTACACACCAGATGTGAAGCATTCTCTGCACTTTTTGTACATTAGATGTGTAGCTTTTTTCTTAGTTTTTTATGGACTTTATGTTTTTGTTTTCACTTATGATGGGTCTATGTTTGTGAGCGCTGTATTTATATATTGTCACTGTGGTCAAGTGTTTAGCACTTTGTGTATAGCAGCTTCATTCACTTTTATTACCCAAATCTCTTTTCACCATCAGAGCAAGTTTATATATTTAGATTTTATATTTTTTTCATAAACAATAGCCAGGCCAGGGTCATACACAGCAGATCAGCAGATGGACAGGGGATGTTCCAGAAACATAAACGTAAGCCAGGCCAAGGTCATACACAGGGAGATCAGCAGATGGGGTAAGGAACACAGGTCAGGGATAGGATGGACGGATCAGACTGCAGGACAAGGATGCCAGGTAACAGGTAGGATAGGATAGGGATCAGGACAGGGAGACAGGATCAGATACATGGGTCACCGGTTTAGGACACAGGGACAAGTTCAGAATCAGGATCAGATAACAAGCTAGCAGGTCAGGGCACAAGGACGAAACCAAGGCAAACATGAGTGCTTGCTGGGTATTTATATGCCTGTAATTGGCCTCAAGTGACACCTGATTTTAGGAGGTGCTGTCTGCTCCACACTGCCAGGATCCATCCGATGGTGGACGCCAGTACTGCGGCCCAAAGATGACATAACTTCAGCAGGGAAAAGCTCTCCTGACAGTTCAAACTGCCAGGAGAAACCTGCTGATGGATCTCAGTACTGCACGCCAAATGACAGATATTACCAGCGGATGGAACTTTTCCTGACAGTACCCCCCTCAAAGAAGCGGCCTCCAGACACTCCAACTGGTTGTAATTGTCCATAGTCTATGGCATCAAGCAGAGCAATGGATGGGGGTACGTTAGGCTGGGCAACAGGCACTTCAGGCTGGGCAACAGGCACTTCAGGCTGGGCATCAGGCACTTCAGGCTGGGCATCAGCCACTTCAGGGCAGACAGTGGGCACATCAGGGCAGACAGCGGGCACAACAGGGCAGACAGCGGGCTCCGGGTCATCGAGCTGGGCGGCAGGCTCCAGGTCATCGAGCTGGGCGGCAGGCTTAGGGTCATTGAGCTTAGCGGCAGGCTCTGGGTCATCGAGCTGGGCGGCAGGCTCCGGGTCATCGAGCTGGGTGGCAGGCTCCGGGTCATCGAGCTGGGCGGCAGACACTGGAACATCAGGCCGAGCAGCGAGCACCGTAACGGCAGGCTGGGTAACAGGCACCGGATCAGCAAGCTGAGTAACGGGCCCGGCCCAATGGGCTGGGTAATGAGCCCCGGATCAGCGAGCTGGACGTCAGGCACTGGCTCAGAAAGCCGGATGACAGACACTGGCACGACAGGCTGAGACACGGCACTGAAAACTTCAGGCTGAGACTGGGACACCGAATCTTCAGGCTGGAACATCGGATCTTCAGACTGGGACACTGGGACTTCAGACTGGGACACAGGCACGTCAAGCTGGGCAGCACTCAGGGGTACATCAAGCTGGGCAATAGGCACATCAAGCTGGGCAGCAGGCATGGGCACTTCAAGTTCAGCAGCAGACTTGGGCACTTCAAGCTCGGCAGCAGGCACGGGCACTTCAAGCTGGGCAGCAGACACAGGCACATCAAGCTGGGCAGCATGCACAGCAAATTAGTCTGGGCATCAGACAGTGGCACATCAGGATGGGCAGCAGACTTGGACGCGTCAAGCTGGGCAGCAGACAGGGACACCTCAGGCTGGGCAGCAGACAGGTACACGTCAGGCTGGGCAGCAGACAGAGGCACGTCAGGCTGGGCAGCAGACAGAGGCACGTCAGGCTGGGCAGCAGACAGAGGCACGTCAGGCTGGGCAGCAGACAGACGCACATCAGGCTGGGCAGCAGACAAAAGCACGTCAGGCTGGGCAGCAGACAGAAGCACGTCAGGCTGGGCAGCAGACAGAAGCACGTCAGGCTGGGCAGCAGACAGAGGCTCTTCAGGCTGGGCAGCAGACAGAGGCTCGTCAGGCTGGGCAGCAGACAGAGGCACGTCAGGATGGGCAGCAGACAGAGGCAAGTCAGGGTGGGCAGCAGACAGAGGCACGTCAGACTGGGTAGCAGACAGAAGCACGTCAGGCTGGGCAGCTGACAGAGGCATGTCAGGCTGGGCAGCAGACAGAGGATCATCAGGCTGGGCAGCAGACAGAGGCTCATCAGGCTGGGCAGCAGACAGGAATACATCAGGCTGGGCAGCAGGCTGGGATACATCAGGCTAGGCCGCAGACAGGAACACATCAGGCTGGGCAGCAGACAGGAACACATCAGGCTGGGCAGCAGACAGGAACACATCAGGCTGGGCAGCAGACAGAGGCACATCACGCTGGGCAGCAGACAGAGGCACATCACGCTGGGCAGCAGACAGAGGCACATCACACTGGGCAGCAGACAGAGGCACATCACGCTGGGCAGCAGAGAGAGGCACATCACGCTGGGCAGCAGACAGAGGCACATCAGGCTGGGCAGCAGACAGAGGCACATCAGGCTGGGCAGCAGACAGAGGCACATCAGGCTGGGCAGCAGACAGAGGCTCATCAGGCTGGGCAGCAGACAGGAACACATCAGGCTGGGCAGCAGACAGAGGCACATCAGGCTGGGCAGCAGACAGGAACACATCAGGCTGGGCAGCAGACAGGAACACATCAGGCTGGGCAGCAGACAGAAACACATCAGGCTGGGCAGCAGACAGAGGCACATCACGCTGGGCAGCAGACAGAGGCACATCACGCTGGGCAGCAGACAGAGGCACATCACGCTGGGAGGCAGACAGAGGCACATCACGCTGGGCAGCAGACAGAGGCACATCACGCTGGGCAGCAGACAGAGGCACATCATGCTGGGCAGCAGACAGAGGCACATCACGCTGGGCAGCAGACAGACGCACATCAGGCTGGGCAGCAGGCTGGGATACATCAGGCTAGGCAGCAGACAGGAACACATCAGGCTGGGCAGCAGACAGGGATACATCAGGCTGGGCAGCAGACAGGAACACAACAGGCTGGACAGCAGACAGGAACACAACAGGCTGGACAGCAGACAGGCACATCAGGCTGGGCAGCAGACAGAGGCACATCAGGCTGGGCAGCAGACAGAGGCTCATCGGGCTGGGCAGCAGACAGAGGCTCATCGGGCTGGGCAGCAGACAGACGCACATCAGGCTGGGCAGCAGGCTAGGATACATCAGGCTAGGCAGCAGACAGGAACACATCAGGCTGGGCAGCAGACAGAGGCACATCAGGCTGGGCAGCAGGCAGGAACACATCAGGCTGGGCAGCAGACAGGGATACATCAGGCTGGGCAGCAGACAGGAACATATCATGCTGGGAAGCAGACAGAGGCACATCAGGCTGGGAAGCAGACAGAGGCACATCAGGCTGGGCAGCAGACAGAGGCACATCAGGCTGGGCAGCAGACAGGAACACATCAAGATGGGCAGCAGACAGGAACACATCAGGATGGGCAGCAGAAAGGAACACATCAGGCTGGGCAGCAGACAGAGGCTCATCAGGCTGGGAAGCAGACAGAGGCACATCAGGCTGGGCAGCAGGCAGAGGCTCATCAGGCTGGGAAGCAGACAGGAATACATCAGGCTGGGCAGCAAACAGGAACACATCAGGGTGGACAGCAGACACTAGCACAACAGGTCGAACAGTAGGCACATAAGACTGGTCAGCAGGTATTGAAACATTAGACTGGAACATGGACACAGGAATATCAGACTGGGGCACAGGAACTTCAGGACACACTGGCTGGATAGCAGGCAGAGGTTTGGCAGAATCAGGTGGGTTATCAGGTTCAGCTGGCATGCAAGCAGACTGGAGCAGGTTGGTTGGTGTGGAGGCAGGTTGGCTTGCTGGCAGGATTGTGTGGGTTGGAAAGAACTTCCATTTCTTCTTTGGCTTAACTGCTGGAGATCTGTAGGTGACTGCAGGACTGCAGGTAGGAGGTGAGGTGTGCTGAAGAGAAGGGCTGGGATATGGCAAGGAAGAGGGAACAGCGGCCAGGGGAAGTTCTTGTGGGGAAGTTGTAGGTAGCAGAGAAGAGGCAGGTGGGTTAAAGGCAGGATACGTGCAGCGGGTAGAGACAGGGTGTTGATATTTGGTGGGAAGCAGGGTATATTGGGCTGAAACGGAGGTTGCCATGGCAGGTGTCTGGCAGCAGAGATGGTTTGTTGTGGGCTAGCTGGGGCTGATTGCAAAATACCAGACCATGCTAAAAGTAGTGGTTGCACAAACTGCAGGTTACATACTGCCTGTGTGACAAGGGATTGTACAGAATCAGCGCATTCTTTTATCATCTGTTGGGAACAGGCTGTGTAATGTTCAAAAAAGTAAGGGGAGTCATCTTCCAGAAGCCATACCAATGATGTGACCTGATTAAGACTGAAAGGGGGAGAAAAATCATCCTGGCCCTCTGGGATGGGGGGCAAAGCCAGCTCTGAACAGATTTGAATTAAAGGCTGAACATCCCCAAACAGCATACAGCCCTGATCAACCCAGGAGTGAGCAAAACAAATGATATTTAGCAGCTGATCACTGGTCCACTCCTTCAGTGTCTGGCGGAGATAGTCACTACTCTCTGATGCCAGCAGAGCATAATAACGAATCACATCAGAATTCAATGCAGCAAGCAACCTGAACCAAGATGGTTCCTCCGTGTAGCCACTTCTGGTCAGGGATGGCTTTGGTTTACTGTCATGTACCAGGTGTGACCAGAACTGTGTGGTTAGCTACAGAGGAACACCAAACACATGTAAGTGAAAATATAAAGATGTATTAAAGTAAATGAATAGTATAAGTACAACCACCTCCAATATGACACAGTGCAATAACCAGCCAACAGACAGAGACCCACAAATAACAACAGACAGATAAGTACAATAAATGGGAAATACCAGAATCATAAATAGCCAGGCCAGGGTCATACACAGCAGATCAGCAGATGGACAGGGGATGTTCCAGAAACATAAACATAAGCCAGGCCAAGGTCATACACAGGGAGATCAGCAGATGGGGTAATGAACACAGGACAGGGAGAGGATGGACTGATCAGACTGCAGGGCAGGGATGCCAGGTAACAGGTAGGACAGGATAGGGATCAGGACAGGGAGACAGGATCAGATACACAGGTCACAGGTTCAGGGCACAGGAACAGGTTCAGAATCAGGATCAGATAACAAGCTAGCAGGTCAGGGCGCAAGGACGAAACCAAGGCAAACATGTGAGTGCTTGCCGGTGTTCTGCCGAGAAAGTTCCCCTCGGCGGATAAGAACCCCCCTCTACTGCACAGGCGCAGCGCTTGCGCAGTAGGAGCCGGCGGAAATAGCCAAAGCCGAATAGAATAGAAATCAGCTGTACACGGTGCCTGAAAGAGGGCCCCTCGCCACGCTTCGGACACGGCCTCGCTTCGCTCTGCACTTTTTTATTCTCCCTCTAGGTCCACTTGGATGGTGGGGCTTCAACCTGGACCCAGGGCACAGGCGCCGTGTACAGCTGATTGAAGTTTTTTAGGTTCGGCTATTTTTGGCGGCTCCTAGTTGTTCGTACTGCGCAAGCGCTGCATCTGCGCAGTACAGGGGGGTCCTTATCCGCCGGGGGAACTTTCTCGGCAAGACACCGGGTATTTATATGCCTGTAATTGGCCTCAAGTGACACCTGATTGTAGGAGGTGCTGTCTGCTCCAGACTGCCAGGATCCATCCGCTGGTGGACGCCAGTACTGCGGCCCAAAGATGACATAACATCAGCAGGGAAAAACTCTCCTGACAGTTCCAAATGCCAGGAGACACCTGCTGGTGGACCTCAGTACTGCACGCCAAATGACAGATATTTCCAGCGGATGGAACTTTTCCTGACAATCGTCTGCTGCTCCTGTTACTCCAGTTAGTGAAGAATGACAATAGGAGTACACAGGAAAGTACCTAATGATGGGCCATAATATTCAGACCTATTAGTGCAGGATATTGTACCAGTCAAATGTACTAAGGGAATTTCAGGCAAACAACAGCTTACCGCAGAGTAGAAAACCAAGAGTCGACCTCCTCCGGGGAATCAAAGAATTTTGCAATACCAGCGTGTACGACTCTCAGACGGCTCGGGTACAGAATACTGTAGGGTAGGCCTTTTACTCTGAGGCACCTGCGGATGTCCTGGAAGGTTTTCCTCTTCTTCTATAGGTCTGCCGAGAAGTCAGGGTAAAAATGGATGTCAGCATTTTCATATTTGAGGTGAGGGTGTTTCCTGGCTTCACTGTGTCAGGAAAGGTTCCCTCTGCTGGTAATATCTATCATTTGGCGCGCAGTACTGAGGTGCACCAGCAGGTGTCTCCTGGCAGTTTGGAACTGTCAGAGCTTTTTCCTGCTGGTATTATGTCATCTTTGGGCCCCAGTACTGGCGTCCACCAGCAAATGGATCCTGGCAGTGTGGAGCAGGCATTACCTTCTGCAATTAGGCATCACCTGACTTTGATAGCAGCTATAGTATAAATACCCGGCAAGTGCATACACACACACCTTGCCCTGGTATTGTCCTTGTGCCCTGACCTGCAGCCTGTTTATCTGTGATCCTGATCCTGGACCTGAACCCTGATTCCTGTATCCTGAACCTGAACCTGTTTGTTTCTGTTCCTGTATCCCTGGATCCTTGCCCTGCAGCCTGATTCCTTCCATCCTGTTCCCTGTCTGTTTACTCCTGGCCCCCCATCTGCTGATTTCCTGTTTATGACCCTGGCCTGACTTGACTACAATTCTGGTACTCCCTTTTTGCTATATATATATATATATATATATTTATGGGTGGAGCCCTATGTCCGATATGGACATAGATAACATTTGTAGTTAACATAAAACTTACCATCGGAAATAGACCTGGAAGTGTGGACTTACCATATGAAATGGACCTGAAAGTGTGCCTTGGTCTAATGGCCGGTATGCCAAAATAAGGGGGCATACCCTGGTTTTAAGAAATGATTATTCTGTAGAGAGAAATGAAATGAAATGAATGAAATGAATGCCTTGAAATGGGGATGGGAGGGTGGGTATCGCGCATAGGAAACCGACAAGCACCACAGGTGAGCGGGCAGCTTAAATAGCCCCCTGGGCTCCTCCCATAAATTCAGGCCACCATACTGGCCTTCCTACTTATGGGTGGAGCCCTATGTCCGATATGGACATAGATAACATTTGTAGTTAACATAAAACTTACCATCGGAAATAGACCTGGAAGTGTGGACTTACCATATGAAATGGACCTGAAAGTGTGCCTTGGTCTAATGGCCGGTATGCCAAAATAAGGGGGCAAAAACATTCAGGTAGGGGTATAGTATTTTATTGGTTTTCAGGTATTCATTGAGCCAATTTGGAGAATGCCTGTGCCATCTCTACTTGAGGATTGGGTATATACCGGGTGAAGCAGGCTGATTTCCATCTGCCTAGTCTTTTGATGATGTGGTCTGGAACCCCATGGCGGGATGCTGCGGAGGCTGCTCCGATGCGGAAGGAGTGTCCGGAGTACTGACTGGGGTTAAGGTGAAGATTGCGGAGAAGTATCCTTATGTGTTTTACAAACTGCCAGGCGTTTAAGGGTTTAACTGGGAATGGTAGAAGAGGACTGGTGTCCGATTGTTCAGGCAGGAGTGAGAGGAGACGGTTAAGTACGGTGACTGGACACCAGCTGTTATTGGTTCTGTATAGGTGAATGTCCACTCCAGAGCCTGTTTGCTGGGTTTTAGAAACCTCGAGGTGAAGGATGAAATGGTCTTGGTGGCGAAGCAAGTGCCGTCTGCATAATACTTGGTCTGTGGGGTTGTTATAGGTGAATTCGCCAGGTCGCAAGAACCCGTAGTAAGCCAAATATATGGCTGCTTGTAGGACCGTGCTGGGCAGCAGACCGAATGGCGAAGTAGCCAGAATAGTCGACATATCCCTGAAGATGGGCCCCGTAATGGGTAAGCGCTTAGTGCTGATCACTGGTTATTGTTTCTGGATGCCCCTTAGGATGGCTCGTATAGCGTGTGATGAGAACAGTGAAGATTTTGTGGGGTCTTCCAGGGTCACGAAATGTTGTATGCCGGCTAGGTATAGCCGAATGGTATTGTAAGATAAAGCCAGCTGAGTGTGGCAGTATGAAATGAAGGCCAGTACCTGTTTGACATCTGTTGGTTCTTTACAGCAGGATGTGAGAAATTTATTGAACGCCTTCCAGGCTGTCTGGTAGGCTTTGAGTGTGTTATGAGAGAGTGAGTGATTGATGAGCTGCGTTGCTCCTTGTAAATGTGAACTAGTCCAGGGTCAGTTGTGACCAGACAGGGATAGGGGCCGACACTGGATCGGCTCCGGGAACCTGTTTGAAAAAGAAGGTGTAGTTAAAACGTGACAGTGCGTCAGCAGCTAAATTGTATCTGCCTGGAATAAATGCACAGTGTATGTTAAACTGATGCTGTAAGGACAGTTGTACCAATCTGCGCAGGAAGGACATGACTGCTAGGGACTTGGACCTGCCTTTGTTGATGATGTCTGCCGTGGCCTGATTGTCGGTGGTGAAGATTACTGTTTGCCCTGTCCAATGGTGACCCCAGAGTTGTGCAGCTGCCACTATGGGATAGAGTTCGAAGAGGGAAGATGTTTGAATAAAGCCGGGTATCAACAGAATCTGTTGAGGCCAGGGTCCTGAAAACCATTGATGGCCAAAAATTGCCGCGAAACCTGTGGTGGCTGCAGCATCTGTCACCACCTGGGGTGACAGGGCCGAAACCGTGGGTATAAATAGGGATATACCATTCCAGGCGGACAGGAATTTGTCCCACATAGATAGGTCCGCTATTGCTGTGGAGTCTAGATTTAAGATCTGATCGGGGTCTTGTGTTTCTGGCAGGAATCTCAGCAGGCGTGACACGAAGGTGCGGCCTTGTGGAATAATTCGCATGGCGAAATTCAGCATTCCCAGGAGAGATTGCAACTGCTTCTTGGTACACCCCTTGGTGTGGGTGAATTTGTGAAGGACCGCCCTAATGCGGGTTAGTTTGTCAAGGGGGAGACTGGCTTGCATGGCGCAGGTGTCTAAGTTGACCCCGAGAAAGGTGATGTTGTGTGCTGGGCCTTCTACTTTGTGCTCGGCGATGGGAACATTGAGTTTTCCGAATATCACTCTGAGTTTGTCGAGGTCTCCTGGGGGTTTGCTGGGAGGTTCTATTAGTAGGAAGTCGTCCAGGTAATGGATGACTTCTTGGCACTGAGCCTTGTGTAACAGTATCCAAGCAAGGGACTGAGCGAATGTGTCGAAGAGCCAAGGGCTACTCTTCGAACCGAACGTCAGTTTTGTGGCAAAATAATATGCCTCCTTCCACTTGATGCCATGCCAGCACCAAAGGGATGGGTGGATGGGCAGGAGCTTGAAGGCATCCGAGATGTCGGCTTTGGAGAGCCAGGCACCTGTACCTGCTTTGATGACTGCTTGTATCGCCATGTCTACGGAGGAATATTTTAGGGAGAATTCTTCGGAGGGAATCAGGGAATTGAGACTGGGGATGTGGGAAGAATGAGGCGCAGACAGGTCGTACACCAAACGTAATTTATTTGTGAATTTGCCCTTGACAAGCCCAATAGGGCTGACTCTCCAAGTGCTGAAAGGGGGCTGAGTGAAAGGGCCTATAACGTACTCTCGGTCTACTTCTGTTTGTAGGAGCCGATCTATGGCTTGTTCGTCGATGGCTGCTGAACGAAGATTCCCACATTCGTACGTACTGTGGGGTAGTGAAATGAGGCCGGTGTGAAAGCCTACTGTGAAGCCCTGAATAAGGTAGGTGGCCAGAGAGGGGGTGGGATGTGAGGTGAGGTAGAGTCTAAGCCATAAGACGTTGATCCGGCTTAGTCATGCCCTCTTCTGTTGTTTGACTTCGCACAAGTTCCTTGGGTGCGCTCTTTGGCATAAGGTGCAGATGTGGAGTAGGCGGCACTGACTGAAGTTGCAGGACCCATAATTGTAATTATTGCAGATGGCTGCCCCTCCCACGGTTCGGACTGGGCGTCCGAATTTGTCCACCTGAGGCGTTTGTTCAGGGGCCGACTGACCCTGAAGTGCACCGGAGGTAGAGGAAAATTCGAAAGGACGTTTAATAGTCGCATTGGCGCACCAGGTGGCAGTGTGGGTAGATGACTGGCAAATCGCACATAGGGGTGAGCGTAAGCCGGCAAAATGGCGGCAGAAGAGTTCTGTGTCCATGAAACTCCAATTTCTTGTTGTTTGGAACTGTGTGAGTCTGGCTGCAGCCTTTGCGGAAAAGGAACGGTGGTAATCGTAAAAGGAAAATCCTCCATACTTGTAGCCCAAGTCTACTACCGTATGGAGGTACAAATCCAGCTCTTCCCTTCTGCTGGGGGCGGCTGAGCATAGGACGTCTCTCAGCATACCAAAGGCCAAGGTGAATTCTGGGACAGATAACTTGCGGTTCAGTCTGGGGTCTTTGGTTTTAAGGACCACCGATATGTCCCCCCATGAGTAGGCCTTATTTTCTGCCAGATCGTGCACAGAAATAAGGAGAGAGGCTAGGTTGACGTCCCTGCCGTCCAAAATGTCCTTCCTGATGCTGGTTGGAACCAGATGGGAGGGGTAGACAATGGGGCTCCAGCCTGTTGTACCTGTAGAAAGGGGTGTTGAGGTTTGGGTTGCTGTTGGGTCGGGGATAGCCGCGGTCGGTCGAGCCTCCAGGAGTGCCACCCTGGTTTGTACGTCTGCGACCGAGGTAGACAGGGACGACACCATCGTGTGAAGTTGTGCGATGGCTGAAGATATTGACTGAAGGGATGCCTGTTGGGTACTGGGTCCTGCTGCTGGTGGGGGAAAAAGGAGCTTGAACAGCTCGCCTTTCCTCGCTGCAGCGGGGAAGGGCACACCTCTGCGTCTTAGCTCCGCCGTCAGTTTGGGGATAGTCCATCCCCTGAGGGACTGCACGCTGCCGCTCTCTGAGACCGGGGAAGGTGACAGAGGGGCCGTGAAGTCTTCGCTGCCGGCCTGTGACATGGTTGATCTGATGAGAATATCCTGTCTTTGAGCTCGTATTTTTTGGTTGACTGTAACCTATTGGGGGTGACATGAATTTCAAGTTTTTCCTTTGATTCCCTGAGTCATACTTACCCAACTTATTTCTTGCCATTTTTTTTATTTATTTTTTTACCTGGGGGAATATCGTCCAACCTGGTGCAGGGTGGACCTACTGACTTTGACTGACCTAGAGGAAAATGAAAGGTGATAATTTGTGAAGGGTTTGCTGATTTCCTTGAAGCAATGACTTGTATGATGCTTGCAATCTTTGTGAAATGAAATGATTTTGAAATGTTTGCCTTGATAATGAAATGAGTGAACTCCATGACAGAGGTCCGGCTCGGTCGTGTCGTGATTGAGCCGACCGTGAACCGGGCTCTGGAGCATGTACTGAAATGAGGCAATTGAAAAACATTGGTGCACACCGGGACGAATCGGTGCATGATTGATGCATCTGGATTCGAATCGGAGCGCAGTATGAACGAAATGAGAGAAATGTATTTACCTTGACCGAGGCTCGCATTGGTTGTGCCGCATTTTGCGACTGGCAACTAACCGAGCTCTGGTATAGGTATGGATACGGCCGAATCAACTGCGGCATTCCGTGACGAATCAGTGCATGTTGGATGCGACTGTTTCGAAACGGTGATGCGCTGTGGGAGTGAAATGGTAGCAATTCCCATGGCAGAGATGCGGATCAGTCGCCCGATATCTGCGACTAGCTGTGATCTGGACTCTGGAGCATGTTTCAGAAATGAGGCCGAGCCCTGGGGCACGCCGTAACGAATCGGTGCATGGAGGATGCGACTGGATTCGAAGCGGAGCGCGGTAAGTGCAGGTGTAACATATTGTCTTGCCATGACAGAGGCGCGTGCTGCTGTAGCGACTGACTACGAATCGGACTCTGGAGCATGTACTGAAATGTGGCGAATACCTGGGGCACGCCGAGACGAATCGGTGCATTTCCATGTGACCAAATTCGTATCGGAGTGTGCTACGTGGTAATGAAATGATAACCATGACAGAGGTGCGAATCGGTGAGTCGATTCGACTGCTTATGACGTGACTCTGGAGCATGTACTGAAATGAGGCCGTAACTACTGGGGCACACCGGAGCGAATCGGTGCATCTTTTAGGTGCGACTGGATTCGAATCGGAGCGCGGTATGTGACTGAAATGAGAAATGATTGAAATGGTTTGAAATGATAGAAAATGTATCTAGAAATGTTCAGAAATGAGAAATGATTGGTATCAAACTGACGTGGTTCGATAAGATTGTGGACTGCGAATCGCTATGGCTGTTTTTAGCAGTTTAGACATGCCTGAAATGAAGCGACGCTTGCGTCGCGGTGGTTCTTTAGACAACACGAAATGGTAGCATAACGATAGTGCGAGTAATATACATTGCGATTACGTACGTAAAACTTGCGGGTGCTTCGTAAGTTTGATATCACGGTTTAGTGACATGATATCTAACAATGCGTAAAAACAAAAGTCCGACGGGACCCTACCTGCGACAGCCAAGCCAGACGCGTGGTACGAACGATACGAATCGGTAAACACTGACACTCGAGCACGAAAATAGCAATGCGGGAACTTCGCGAGACAACAACTTGCGGACGTTGGTCTTCGAATAGTCGGCCTAGTGACGTAACGTATCGCGCACAGGAAACCGACAAGCACCACAGGTGAGCGGGCTGCTTAAATAGCCCCCCGGGCTCCTCCCATAAATTCAGGCCACCATACTGGCCTTCCTACATATATATATACTGGTTGGTTTATTATCACTGTTTGGTTGTTCAGTTTGTTCACTCTGTTTGTATTGTATTGTACTTTCACTTGTTTATGTCTGGTTCACTCTTTCGTTTTCACACAGTTCTGGTCACATCTGGTTTATGACAGAATACCAGGGCCATCCCTGACCAGAAGTGGCTGCACAGGGGTACCATTTTGATTCAGTTTGGTTGAAAACATGAATGCTGATGAGGTTATTATTTTTTCTCTGCTGGCATCTGAAAGTAGTGATTATTGCTGCCAGGCTTTGAAAGGATGGTCTAGTGACCAGTTGTTTGCAGCTATCCGTTTGGCTCACTCCCTGGTCGATCAGGGTTATATATTGTTTGGGGAGGTGCAGCCTTTGATCAAGATCTGTACTGAGCTGGCCCTGTCCTGTATTCCAGAGGGCCATGATGATTTCTCTCCTCCTTTTAGTATGAATCAGGTTGTATCCCTAGTGTGGCTTTTTGAGGATGATCCCGGCGATTTTTGTGTGCACTACTCAGCCTGTTCCCCACAGATGATTGCTGAGTGCATTGTGTCTGCTCAGTCTTTTGTTTGACAGGGAGATTTAAAACTACAGTTTGTACAGCCTATACTTTCGGCATGGTCTGACATCTGACATGGTGTAATCAGCCCCAGCCAAACAAACCCCCTCTGCCATCAGACACCAGCTTACCCCAATGTATGTTTCCCCATCAGCCATGTTAACCTCAGTTGCAGCCCAGTATATGCTGCTCCCAACCAAATACTCATATCCGGTCTCTGCTCCCTGTACCTATCCTGCATTCAACCCAACTGCCTCTTCTCCGCTGCCTACAAACCCACAAGATCTTTCCCCAGCTACTGTTACATCTTCTCTGCCATATCCCAATCCTTCTTTCCAGTCTGCTGCACCCCTTACCTACAGTCCTGCAGTCACCTACAGAGCTTCAGTGGCTAAGCCTAAGAAAAAATTAAAGTTTTTCCCAACCGAAACGATCCTGCCATTAACCCAACCTGCCTCCACACCCACCAATCTGTCCCAGCTTGAAGTTCCGGTGCCAGTATCGAAGCCCGAAGTGCCAGAGTTCCAGCCGGAGGTGCCAGAGTTCCAGCCGGAGGTGCCAGAGTTCTAGCCGGAGGTGCCAGAGTTCCAGCCGGAGGTGCCAGAGTTCCAGCCGGAGGTGCCAGCATTCCAGCCTGAAGAGCCAGAGCCGGCGTTCGAGCCTAAAGAGCCAGAGCCGGCATTCCAGCCTAAAGAGCCAGAGCCGGCGTTCCAGCCTAAAGAGCCAGAGCCGGTGTTCCAGCCCGAAGAACCAGAGCCGGCGTTCCAGCCCGAAGAACCAGAGCCGGCGTTCCAGCCCGAAGAACCAGAGCCGGTGTTCCAGCCCGAAGAACCAGAGCCGGTGTTCCAGCCTGAAGAACCAGAGCCGGAGTTCCAGCCCGAAGAACCAGAGCCGGCGTTCCAGCCTGAAGAACCAGAGCCGGCGATCCAGCCCGAAGAACCAGAGCCAGTGTTCCAGCCTAAAGTCCCAGTGTTTGTTTTCCGGTCTGAGGGTGCGTTGCCCGTTTCCGGGACTGAGGAGCCTGCTGCCCAGCCTGATGTGTTCCTGTCTGCTGCCCAGCCTGATGAGCCTCTGCTGCCCAGCCTGATGAGCCTCTGTCTGCTGCCCAGCCTGATGAGCTTCTGTCTGCTGCTCAGCCTGATGAGTTCCTGTTTGCTACCCAGCCTGATGAGCTTCTGTCTGCTGCCCAGCCTGATGAGTTCCTGTTTGCTACCCAGCGTGATGAGCCTCTGTTTGCTGCCCAGTCTGAGCCTCTGCCTGCTGCCCAGTCTGATGAACTTCTGTCTGCTGCCCAGTCTGATGAGCCTCTGTCTGCTGCCCAGCCTCATGTGTCCCTATTTGCTGCCCAGTCTGATGAGCCTTTGTCTGCTGCCCAGTCTGATGAGCCTCTGTCTGTGGCCCAGCCTGATGAGCTTCTGTCTGCTGCCCAGCCTGATGTGTTCCTGTCTGCTACCCAGCCTGATGAGCCTCTGTCTGCTGCCCAGCCTGATGAGCCTCTGTCTGCTGCCCAGCCTGATGAGCCTCTGTTTGCTGCCCAGCCTGATGAGCCTCTGTTTGCTGCCCAGCCTGATGTGTTCCTTTCCACTGCCCAGCCTGATGTGCCAGGTGTCTCCTGGCAGTTTGGAACTGTCAGAGCTTTCTCCTGCTGGTATTTTGTCATCTTTAGGCCGCAGTACTGGCGTCCACTGGTGCATGGATCCTGGCAGTGTGGAGCAGGCATTACCTTCTCCAATTAGGCATCACCTGACTTTAATAGCAGTATAGTATAAATACCCAGCAAGTGCACACACACCTTGCCCTGGTATTGTCCTTGTGCCATGACCTGCAGCCTGTTTATCTGTGATCCTGATCCTGGACCTGAACCCTGATTCCTGTATCCTGAACCCTAAACCTGTTTGTTTCTGTTTCTGTATCCCTGTATCCTTGCCCTGCAGCCTGATTCCTTCCATATTGTTCCCTGTCTTTTTACTCCTGGCCCCCCATCTGCTGATCTCCTGTTTATGACCCTGGCCTGGCTTGACTACAATTCAGGTACTCCCTTTTTGCTATATATATAGATATATATATATATATATCTATATATATCTATATATATAGATATATATAGATATATATAGATATATATATAGGTTGATTTATTATCACTGTTTGGTTGTTCAGTTTGTTCACTCTGTTTGTATTGGTGGTGTGTTCACATTTATATGCATTTACTTTAATAAACTTATTTACTGGTTTATGACATTGAGGATGTGATCATGATCCTGATAGTTGAGGAACCTCACCAGGAATGGGCAAGGTGGTGCCCCAGGGGTGCGTCAGTCAGTGGGAACTCGGTGTGCCCGTTCGACCATGTAAGTCGGCGGGACAGGGGCCAGCTCCAGGATGTCCTTGAAGAAAGCTTCAGTGAACTCCACAGGATGCTCACCCTCAGGTAGGGCAAGCACTCTCACGTTGTTTCTCCTGAGACAATGCTCTGCATCATCGCATTTA
Organism: Lithobates clamitans; assembly: GCA_037952925.1. NCBI lineage: Eukaryota > Metazoa > Chordata > Amphibia > Anura > Ranidae > Lithobates > Lithobates clamitans. The sequence goes on from JBBGZY010001007.1 coordinate 1,836,504, forward strand.
GCTACCAGTGATTTAACCATGTTCTCCAGCACTTCAATGTGGCGGTCATGGCTGCTAATCAGGTCCTCTGTGGCCGATATGCAGGATTCAGGTTTTGTGAGACGGCCCCTAATCTTATACAGGTCTGCCCTTATGCAGTTGCATTCCTCCGAGAGCTTGTCAATACGGGTAAGGAGGGAGGATCTACTATTTTTTATGGCCAGGAGGATCACCACTGTGTCTCCCGAAGTGGAGGTCTCCGGGGCCGCCAAAGTGATCAGGCTCTCCTGGCTCACGGCCATGTTTAGCTAAGCCAGCAGCGCATGGAGCCTGTCAGCTAAGATGGCATCGGGGTACCCAGCCGGCGCCGACAGGTGATTTTTATTGGAGTTCGGGGCCATGGTTTTACCTTTGGCCGGCATGGATGGAGTCACAACGACAAGTCCTGTCTATTCCCGGTACCAGGGTCACCCGTACAGGATTGTTTGCTGTGGTAAAGGATGATTATTTTTCACGATCGCAGGAGCTCTTCTCAATGCGACCTTTCTCTGTTACATCCAGTCACCTTTTATAAAATTTTCAAAGAGATTGGTACAAACAATTCTGTGATGGATTGACAATTCAACACAGCAAAGTGTTCTAATCAGGCATGATTAGATATACACAACTTAAAGGATCATAGTCTCTACATAAGCACTTGTAACATCGCTCTCGATATTCTATAACTTTACTAACGCGAGTAACAGTGTACAACAAAGAATAGCAGGCGAGTAGCAATAATTTTTTTGTGAAATTGAGCCATCAGGGTACCGCAGGTACTAAGTGGTAGGTGTCACCAGACTGCCCAATGTATGGGTCTGGTTTTCTTAGGAGAAAGGGGGCTGAACTTACTAAGGTGGTGGGTGAAGAGGTAGCTGAGTGGTGTGGCGAAAAGATGGAGGTAAGGTGGTGGGCGAATGTTGTGTATGGAGAAGAGGGATGGGGGTCGAGGGTTCTGCATGGACGGAGGGGATTGTGTGTGCCAAAGAGTAGGTATACACATTTTTGCTGCGTTAATAAGGTGGAGTGTCAGTGATTGGATGTATGCGGTGTGCGACAGAGATGTACGATGCAAGAGATGCGGTGGTGGACCTCCTTCCAAAAAGGCTGAATCTCTGGTCAGGACCACCATATATGGATAGGAGAGCCTTTCTCTCTGTTGCAGTGCCAGGGTGGGACAGAGTGAGAGAGACGGTGGGACAGAATTTGTTCATTCAATCTGGGGTTTGATACCACTTGGAATATATTTTAAAACTATTTTCCTGGGCTGAGATGTTGGTAGAGCCTTTATGGATGTAGGTGAGGCTGCGTTCCCACGCCTCCAATGGTAGGTCTAGGGAAAGCCTCTGTTCCCAGCATTGGCTGGCCTTGTTTGGTTTAGGGTCGATGTTGGTGAACATGACAGTGTAAAGGCTTTTTGGGGTTTTTTTTTTACCAAAAATATGTAGTAGAATACATATTGGCCTACATTTATGAAGCAATTTGATTTTTTACATTTTTTTTATTGGATGTGTTTTATAGCGGAAAGTAAAAAATATTGTTTTTTTTTTCAAAATTGTCAGTCTTGTTTATAGCGCAAAAAATAAAAAACAAAGAGGTGCTCAAATACCACCAAAAGAAAGCTCTATTTGTGGGGAAAAAAAGAACATCAATTTTATCTGGGTACAGCTTTGCACCACCGCGCAATTGTCAGTTAAAGTAACGCAGTGCCGTATCGCAAAAAATGGCCTGGTCATGAAAGGGGGTAAATCTTCCGGAGCTAAAGTGGTTAAAGTGTTTTTAAACCCACAACAATAAAATCAGTCTGTATATGCATAAAAGCAAGCTTGTTATACTCACTGTGGAACCTAAGGTGTTAATCCCCTGCGTTGTGTATAAAGGTTGTGTCATCCTGTATCCACAGATCCTCCTCTTCTTCCACTGACTCCAGACCGTTTCCTGATAGAACAGAGCATTAGGGGACAGGCTGAACATGCTCAGTTTGGTGAGTATTGCTAGAGAGATTGTTTTTTTTCTTGGGAGAGTGCATGTGATCAGCACAGGGCCAATCAGCACTGTCCAGACTCCTTCTACATGCTTTAACCAAACACTGATAGAAGTCATAAGACTGCTATATACTGCTGATGGTAAAAGGTATTTATCGGTTTATATTTACTAAAATAATTGCATTTCCATGTTCTGTGTACTGTGGGAGATAAAATATAGTGAATTCAGGGTCCTGGGTTTAGTAACACTTTAAAGTGATTCTAAAGGTTCTCTGCATTTTCTGCATGTTATCTAACAATCTACTACTGTTGAATGGTGATGGCCATACAAGGATGGAAATTTGGCTGGCCCCTACGGAAGCGGCTGATCAATCTATGCCCCGCTTTACTCATCATCATCTATTAAATATTATTATACAGGATTTATATAGCGCCAACAGTTTGCGCAGCGCTTTACAAAATGAATTTAGGCAGGAGCTGTTAACCCCTTACAGTCCTGCATTGTACATGAGTACACAGCAGACACAGAAGGAGAATGCCAGCGGCTGGTGGTGGAGTGAGGAATAAGATAAATATATTGCAGTTAGCCCTTACAATATGGAGAGGGATCTACCACAAGCATAACGTTTTGTTAATCTATGGAGTTCGGCTTTAAGGGCTCATTCTCATGTGCAGCAGCCCATGCTACCCATCTCAACAACTATATCCGGTGGATTGTTTTTCAGAGGGCATTTATTAGGTGATGAGGAGATGATATGTCATTTCCTCACTGCCTGTTTTAACACTAAAAAGGCTGACAACCACACAAAGTGCACGGCAGTTGCAGCACAGCTCTATACACTTAAATGGGTTGTATTTAGTGGCAGTACTGCCTGCCAAATGCAGCATGTGATTTATTTACTTCTTTTTAGTTATTTATTTTTTACAAACTTTTTTTATTTGAGGTAAATTGTGGTACAATAAGAGAATTCCAATAAAAAAAATATTACATAACTTGTGTAAAATTGACAATAGAAAATATATCTGTACAATCATTCTAGTATTTCTGTATGAAACAGTACGTACGTGTTCATTAGTATAAACTTATACCAAAAATATAGAAATACACATTTAAACATACATCTATTCTTTTTTTCTGGTAGACCTTACAAAATGTAAGTGCTACTGAGATAATGGATAAATGAGATCAATTATTTGCAGATCTGAATAATAATATTATACTATATAATTTTATAATAAAAATGGGACTCTTAATTCACCCATGGTGATAAGATAATAGTCGATGAAAAATAAATAATAAAAATGAATAGTAGTCCCAGCAACTAATGAAGGGGGTCAGTTCTTTGCACCAGCGGCAGCTCCCTTGGGAGTAGAAGCAAACTCTGGAAAACAAGTAAAAGAAGAACAAGTGCATCATGTAGTGAACAATTTTTTTAGAAGTAAAAAAAAACAAATGGCTACTCACATGGCTTTATGTGAGTAGCCATTTGGCTTTTTTTACTTCTAAATAAATTGTTTGCCACATGCTGCACTTAGTTTGGCGCACCTTGTTCTTCTCTTTCTGTGGCATGTATACTGCCCCGAGCAGCCGCATGTCCTTCTTTAGATGGGCAAAAAAATTGCATCTCTACCACCTGCTTCAATTACCCCCTCCCCATGCCCTAAAAGTGCACAGCGAGTATAATAATAAATACAGCAACTTTAATAGAGACTCCAAATGGAAGAAGAGAAATCTAGATGTTGGGCAAATGGGGGTGAGTTTGACTTTAGTGGGCATCACACCCATTTTATAGATGCAACAAATCTGGTGAAAAAGTGGCAAATAGCCTGATAAGCAAACATTGTCCTCTTCCCCTATGTGCCCCTTCCTAAGACAAGTGTACAGGGGTTCCCTCTGCTCAGCCTTACCTGCTCCACCTTGGCCAGGCCACCCATCTTGTAACTGATGAGGTTGTAGATCACCTTGGGGTGGAAGAGTGACCTCAGGAACTCCATGGCCAGGGATGATCAACTCTCTGCAGTCGCCACATCCACACGCTCCTGCCACTTTTATAGTAGCAGCAGTCGGCCCGCCCTCACCTGTCATCAGCAGCCAATCGCTGTGCGGAGGGGCAATGTAGAGGCGTGGCGTGCTGCTTTCAGTGACAGCTGGTCGGGTACTGTGCAGGTTGCGGTGCGTGGGTGCAGCCATACAGGAGACTGGCAGGGAATGCTGAGTTCTGTGTAGCTGGGCAGCACCAGCTCAGCTTTTATTATGTATCCTCATGGTGTGAGACTGGAATGGTTAGGTTGTTCCCATAGACATTACAAAAAAAAAAAAAAATGCACTCACAAACTCAGGAGAAGGATTTCTCAAGGAATTTCTTGATTTATTGAGCTGATAGATATCAGATATGTAGCCAGATGCTTGGCTAAGAATGGGAGTAAGAAAACACTGACTGCAGCTGCTCTCTGTAGCTCCTGACCTGATGTGCTGAACTGGTTAAAGGATAAATTCTCCTCTGGTAAGGTTACATGTTAGACCCGTATTTAACATCCTGCTTGGCTCTCTTACATCCCCGGAGGACAATTCCCAGGATGAGGAGAAACTGTATGGAGGATGATGATTTTTTTTTTTTTTTTAATGCAGTCGAATATACTTGAAGTGGTTGTAACCCTAAAAAAAAAACAAAAAAAAAAAACCTGTGCCCTTATTGCAGGTTAAACCGCATAGTTCTTGTGCTGTCTAATTTGTCCCTTTCTAAGCTGTAAAATACATGATTGATCCTGCCTGTTCCTGTGTCCCCCTTAGTGTGCTGACCATGATAATCATGGCTGTTGATCCATGATACCATGATCATGTTATGTGCCTCCATCATCCCACTGCTCTCCTCTGTCCCCTCTCTCCCTGCCTGTCAGCTCCTGTGTGTGAGCGATCTCCTCCCCGCCCCTCCCCTCCTGCCACTATTAGTAGCTGGCAGTAAGGTCAAAGAAAGATTACTGCCAGCCCCTCTCTGTTCTACCAAGCTATATACTACACAATGTAAATGTCTGTATAAAATTATGCCTGGAAATACCTTATTTCAGATCATTTCAGTTCAGACACGTGACCTCCGGACGCTCTCCTCGCCCGATCTAAGGACTATGGTGGAAGGGGCTGAGCGGACAGCACGTGATCTGCTGGTTAATTTCAGAGGGGAATCTCAACCCCTCCCACTGTAGCCCTTAAATCGGGGGAGGAGAGCGGTCAGAGATAGATCTAAATTGTTTTATCAGTGATTTACAGTCCCCTTCTTTCTTCTTTCCCCTCCCAGTGGTGTCCTGTGTTCCCCCTCCTTTTTGTATATCATTCATTTTTGTTATATTTTTTTTTTCTCCTATTTATCTATTCATCATCTGTAGACTATTTTTATTTACACATGTATACTGTATTGGGTATGCAATCTGTGATTGTTTTGGTACAATTTGCATTTTAGGACCCTCAATTGCCTGATTTTACTGTATTATTAATTATTATCAACGATTTATATAGCACCAACAGTTTACGCAGCGCTTTACAATGTAGAGGGGGGACAGCACAATTACAGTACAATACAGAAGGGACAGGAGGGCCCTGCTCTTAGATCTTACATTCTAAAGGTAGGGGGTGGTGGTACAAAAGGTAATAGATGTTAGGTGAGTTTGGGATAGGCTTCCCTGAATAAGTGAGTTTTCAGGGATCTCCTAAAGGTGGACAGATTAGCGGCTGATCGGATATACCGGGGCAGGGAATTCCAGAGGATGAGAGAGGCTCTGGAGAAGTCCTGAAGATGAGCATGAGAGGAGGTAACAAGGGAGCTAGAGAGCAGGAGGTCCTGGGAAGAGCGGAGGGGACGATTTGGGTGATATCTGCAGATGAGGTTGGTGTTGTAGCTGGGGGTGATGTTGTGGATGGCCTTGTATGTTGTGGTTAGCATTTTGAATTTTATATGGTGGGGTAGCTGAAGCCAGTGAAGGGATTGGCAGAGAGGGGCAGCAGTCACAGATCGGTTAGTGAGGTGTATTAGTCTAGCAGTAGCATTCATAATAGACTGAAAGGGGGGATAGCCTGCGTAAGGGTAGGCCACTAAGGATAGAGTTGCAGTAGTCAAGGTGGGAAATAATCAAGGAGTGAATAGGTTGCTTTGTCGTGTCATTAGTCAGGAAGGGTCGAATTCTGGAGATGTTGCCGAGATAGAGCGAGAATAGGAGGGGCCCAAGGACAGAGCCCAAGGACAAAAATATACATTTTTCTTTGTGGGACGTTACTATTGTACATACTGTATGTGGTTTGTGATTTATATCTTAATTTGCAATGGTTAATGTCATTATATTTTTTGTTCTTTTTTGAAAATGATTATGTATGCTCCAAGTGAAGTAGTAGATGCCATGAGCTAATCTGGGCAGAAGTGATCCGATTTTCACTCTCAGTGGTGGCTCTTGGGAATTCAGCATCACTTGATCCAGTACTGTAGATAAATGCAGCAATCTATGATGTGGCTATTTGTCTGCAACCCGAGAATGGATGCCGCATCGGACCCTTCCTGATGTCTCGGTATCTCCAATTGCTTACATCGCTCAATGTATCACCTTGAGCTGAGAGGTGGAGCAGTTGTCAATACATAAAGCTCTCCGCATCTGTGATTGGCTGGGCCCTGATAAGTTAGTTGCCCTGGCCAATTGTTAGGAGGTCAATTGATTTCGCCCTGATTCTGGAATTGCTGCACTTCTCTCTTCTGTCGCTAGATGGCCGGGTATCTGGTGACATTAGTCAAGAAAAGGGCATTGCAAGGGCAGATTAGGAATGAATGGGGTTTCTCAGCCAATGGGCAGGGATTTTCTTGGGTCCCTTGGCCTGCTGGGAGAGCCTATTAATTTGGGTGTAGTCAGGTGATCGGGGTTCTGTGCCACCTAGACGGCTGTCTGGGAGAGGTGTGTTGTATTTCCCCAGCCTGCTAGGCCAGAAACCTAAGGCCTATCCTGGGGATATCTGGCTGCTAGACTGTCTGAAGGCCTATCCAGAAGCATGAAAGCAGCGTAGGGTTGGGACTGCGAGCTTGTAGTCCAACCAGAAGTAACGGCTCTGCCGGCCGGGGAACCAGTCGTGGTTGGAGGTAGAAGGAAAGTTGTTGCCACTAAGGGACCATCCACCTTGCTACTGGAGACCATTGTGAGTAAGCTGAGGCCAGTACCAAAGCAGACTTCTCGCCAGCCGGGGACGGTGAATAAGTAAGAAAACTTCAGCAAGTGCCAAGCCAGGGACCCAGCGGGACAGCAGAGATGATGCTTGTGGAGTGCCAAGCCAGGGACCTAACGTGCCAGCAGGGGTGAAGCTTGAAGAGTATCTGTGAGTGTCAAACCAGGGACCCAGCAGAGAAGCAGGGGTGACGCTTGAGGAAGTTACTGAGTGATACAGTGAAAGAGCTCAGGGGATCCAGTGGCTAGTGGATCTGAAGTCTAGTGAGAGAGACTGGAAGCTCATTGAGTAAAGACCCACAGTGAGTAAGTGCGGGATAAAGAGAACTGCTCATGTTTCAGATAGTTGAATACATTTAACATTAGTAACAGCTACAAGATTGTTGCCATAGGAGACAGCGGTCCTACTTATACAGAAGTGGTGTCCAGCTGAAAGCCTTCACCTGTATAGCTGTCTACCTATAGAAGTCTCAGAGTCTGCTAATTATCCTTGTATCTACCTAAGAGTGTCCTGGCCCTAACCCTCTCTCCCACAGTTCTGTTTAAGAGACAATAAATCTCTCTGCGCTCAAAAAGTGTCTGGCGCCCACCGGTTCATCTTGCATTACACCCAACATGCCTTGTAACCCACTCTACACTGAAGGATGTCAGTTGTCCTTAACTCTGGAGGTAACCATTATGCCTAAAGAGGCCCGGGACTTTGCTACATTTATATTGTATTATTTTATATATAATTTTTAATATTGTTTTATATAATTTTTGTATAGAGGAGGGCCTCACATGTCAGGGGGGCCCGCGGCAAGTGCACCTTTTTCCCCCTTATGAATCCAGCCCTGCCTAGAGGGCACCCTGGAGCACAAGTCTATAGTCTGGGTAAGCATGTAAACAAGAGGCAGTTTTTATTGCAGCCAACAGTAACAAATCTCTCTTTTGACAACACTAGTAGCAAGGATACCCAGGATCAGCTATGCAGTCAGGATGCTAAAGGCCACTTACCAAAGTGTTTATCAGAACTGTAGACTGGTTCATAGCCAGTCTCACATTTCTTTACACAAGCTGGATTGTCTCCGTGCTCTCCCTTACAGTAGGGATGAGCTTCGTGTTCGACTCGAACGCCGTGTGTTCGGTCGTTCGCCGAATTACGAACGATATGGGCCGTTCGCGCCAATTTCGAGTGGCGCGTCACGGCCCATAATTCACTGCGTCATCGCAGTGCATTGCTGGCTGATGATTGGCCAAGCATGCACTATGACCCGCATGCTTGGCCAATCACAGCGCCGTCTGAACAGAGAGCCGTAATTAGCCAAAGCCAAGGAGGCTTTGGCCCATTATAGCTCAGGGGGTTTAGTACACGCCCCACACTATAAAAGGCCGCCTGCATGGCGGCCCTGTGTAGTGTGTTCCGGCGTTCAAATAGAGAGATGGAGAGAGAGAGACAGACAGTGTCATTTGATTTAAGTTAGAGTAGGCAGGTCGAGTCAGTTAGCTGCAGTTACAGTGTATTGTGTATATATATATGCATCCCAGGTTTTGTATGTATATCTATATCTATCTATCTATATATATATATATATATATATATATATACACACACACTGTATTCAGTTTATCTAGATCCTGTTCTTCTCTTCCTAATATACTGACAGGCAGGCAGGTGTTTTTACAGTATTTCCAGCTACTGTACTGTGTACCCTGCACAGTCTCACCTACAGTATAGCAACCTGTAGCCAGGTGCTTGTGTAGGCTCCTTGAAGTATTTCCAGCTACTGTACTGTGTACCCTGCACAGTCTCACCTACAGTAAAGCTACCTGCAGCCAGGTGCTTGTGTAGGCTCATTGAAGTATTTCCAGCTACTGTACTGTGTACCCTGCACAGTCTCACCTACAGTATAGCAACCTGCAGCCAGGTGCTTGTGTAGGCTCATTGAAGTATTTCCAGCTACTGTACTGTGTACCCTGCACAGTCTCACCTACAGTATAGCAACCTGCAGCCAGGTGCTTGTGTAGGCTCATTGAAGTATTTCCAGCTACTGTACTGTGTACCCTGCACAGTCTCACCTACAGTATAGCAACCTGCAGCCAGGTGCTTGTGTAGGCTCATTGAAGTATTTCCAGCTACTGTACTGTGTACCCTGCACAGTCTCACCTACAGTAAAGCTACCTGCAGCCAGGTGCTTGTGTAGGCTTTTGACGTATTTCCAGTTACTGTACTGTGTACCCTGCACAGTTGCACCTACAGTATAGATACCTGAAGACAAGTGCAGGTGTTATCATACTAATAATACTACAGGCAGGCATAGTTTATAAGAAGAGGGGCACTGAGGCCATAAATAAGGCCCCGGGACTTTTAACGGTGCTTTAGTAAACAAATAGGAAATGATAGAATAAAAGAATCTTTTATTTAACAATCTTAAAAAGAGACAGACATAAAGCAAAAACTCTAACACATGTTTACAGAGCAAATTAAATGACTAATTGATACAGAGGTTGATACCACTTTTTCAACATGTTTCGCTTTCTTAAGCTTCTTCAGGAGATACAGTGTGGCATTTGATCAACTATAAGGTAAAAAAATAGTAATAACAATAAGAATCTTATGTCTGGTAGTATATTACAATCATAATGTATAACAGGTACATCAAAAACAAGACATTTATAAACATTAAATCAAAAAATCAAAAAAATCAATATACAAGTAGGTATTGTAGCTGAGTATTTATAATGATAGTGGGAAAAAAAAATAAAAATTCTTGAACACACACCACGTCAAAAAAGGTTCACCTTACCCGTATCAGAAAGGAGGTAGTTGTCAATATATGTTAAAAATGTGGATTTGTGCGCAGAAAAAAATATTAAGCCCTCCAGCCCACACCTCACTGATAAAGCATGCAGAGAGGGATAAAAATTCAAAAAGTACATGAAATTCTCTGAAAAGAGATAAAATCAAATACAAAGATATCAAAAACTGGAAGAAAAACCAGTGCATAATTAGAAGAATGATTGCTAATGTAGGCTACCATTAATTAGGCACTAAAAGGATAGTACAACTGAAAATAGTAGATAAAAATATATTAAATACCTTATGAGGTAGGTAGAATGAATTATATAACAAGGATCACATCCGAAGGATGGTATGAAGCCAAATCGCTTGTTGAAAAAGGAAAAGGTTCTTTGGATGCAGCAGGATGCAAGCAAGGAGTGGGGCAGAATACAGGATAGGGACCCCACAGACAAACTGCGGGTCACCAAGCCTGGAGAGTAGTCTACAGCAGACCCTATGAATTTTTGAAAAGAGAAAAAAGGGAATAGGCTAAGTTTAATTTAGCAAATCTATAGGAGATTAACAGCCTAGTTTTCATGGGGCAGGCAGTTGATTCTGCTAGCTGCAGTATAATCGGTGTATATATATATATATATATATATATATATATATATATATATATATATATATATATATATATATATATATATATATATATATATATATATATATATATATATATATATCCCAGTTTTGTGCAGTTCACTGCAGGCCAATAGTATGTCTGGAAGGCCAACAAGGAGAGGCAGACAGTCACAAGCCAATAAAAGAGGGCAAGCAGGCTCTGTGTCTAGAGGCAACAGTGCTGGTCATGGACACGGTGCATCCTCATCAGCATGTGGCCATAGTATACGCTTGCCCTTCTTTTCGGCAGCTGGCCATGTTGAGCCGCAACATGCGGAAGACTTGTTCGAGTGGATGACCAAGCCGTCCTCATCCTCCTCATCCTCTCTCACCCAGGCTCAGGGTACTTTGTCTGGCAAAGCAGCTGCCAACACGGCCTCTTCCCTCGGCTCAATGGCATCAGTGACTCCTTCCCTAGCCCCACCATGTCCTCCTGAGGAGTCCCTCGAACTGTTTGACCACAGTGTTGGGTACATGCTCCAGGAGGATGCCCAGCTTTTTGAAGGCTCTGATGATGATACTGAGCTAGATGAAGGCAATAACATGAGCACAGACAGAGGGGGTGCCCAAGAAGGACAGCAATCTGGCAGTCATGTTCCCCCTGCTGCAGCATACTGCCAGGATGGCTCCAGTGATAAGGAAGGAGGGGATGATGAGGTCACTGACTCAATGTGGGTGCCTGATAAGAGAGAGGAGAAGGAGGAGGCACATCACCAACGAGGCAGGATGCCCTCCAGGGGCCAGCCTAAGGGCAGCACACTGACTTCATCACACCGCTAAGCTCCGCATGTGCAGGGCGGAGAGCTCCGCATATGCAGGGCTCTGCATTATTCCAAAAGTTCTTTTGTGTGGGCCTTTTTTGAGATGAGTGCATCAGATCGCACCGCTGCTATTTGCAACATATGTCTCAAGCGTATCTCGTATGGCCAAAACATCTCCCACTTGGGCACCACATGCTTGACCAGACATATGTTGACCTGTCATGCAGTTCGATGGCAATCGTACCTAAAAGACCCACACCAGACCTCTCCTTGCTCCTCATCAGCTGGGATCTCCAACCCCACTATACCTTCAGTCCTCTCTGAGACCTGCACTGAGAGGAATGAAGGGTGTAGAATTAGGTGTGTCACAGCCAAGTACTTGCGGGCAACCTGCTATCGGTACACCGACGTCAGATTGTACCAGGCAAATTTCCCTGCCCCAGCTGCTGCACCGCAGAAAGAAGTTCGCTCCCAGCCATCCACATGCCCAGCGGTTGAATGCTAGCTTGGAAAAATTCCTTCAACTGCTACCTTTTTAGTTGGTAGACTCTGCCCCCTTCCGTGAGTTTGTGGAATGTGCGGTTCCTCAGTGGCAGGTTCCCAAACGCCACTTTTTCTCACAGAAGGTGATTCCAGCTCTCTACCGGCATGTGGAAGGCAATTTCTTGGCCTCGCTGGACAGGGCGGCAAGCAGTAAGGTGCATATTACCGCTGATTCATGGTCCAGCAGACATTTACAGGGACGTTACCTAAGTATCATGGTGCATTGGGTGACTCTGCTGGCAGCTGGGAAGGATGCAGGACAAGGTGCAGTAGTGTTGGAGGTTGTTCCGCCACCATGCCTCCAAAATGCCACTACTGGTGATTCTGACACACCTCTCTCCTCCACCCCCTCCTCTTCTTCTTCCTCCATGGCCTCTTCCTGTGCTTTGTCCTCAGAACTAGCGGTGCTCCATAGGCATTCAAGGGGCTACACAAGTATGCAGGCCAAAAGATGCCATGTGGTGCTTGAGCTGGTGTGCTTGGGGGACAGGAGCCACACTGGGGCAGAGGTTCTGTCAGCTCTGCAGGGGCAGGTTCAGAGGTGACTGACGCCACGCCAACTTAAGGCAGGAATGGTGGTTTGCGACAATGGCACCAACCTCCTCTCTGCCCTCCGACAGGGACAAATGACCCATGTGCCCTGTTTGGCTCATGTCCTTAACTTGGTGGTGCAGCGGTTCTTGGGCAGGTACCCAGGCTTACAGGATGTCCTGAGGCAGGCCAGGAAAGTCTGTGTGCATTTCTGCCAGTCATATAATGCCGGTGCTCGGCTGGCAGACCTCCAAAACGAATTTAACCTGCCCAAGAACCGCCTAATCTGTGAAATGCCCACCAGGTGGAACTCAACGTTGGCCATGCTGCAGCGGCTGCACACGCAGCAGAGGGCCATCAATGGGTACCTGTGGGACTATGGCACCAGGACAGGGTCAGGGGAGCTTGTTTTTTTTCCCCATGCCAGTGGGCCATGATCAGGGATGCATGCACTGTCCTGTCACCATTTGAGGAGGCCACGAGGATGGTGAGCAGTGACAGTGCATGCATCAGTGACACTGACCCCCTTGTCCACCTGTTGGAGCACACGCTGCGTGGAATAATGGACAGGGCACTTGAGGCAGAACAGAGGCAGGAAGAGGAGGACTTCCTTAACTCTCAAGGCCCCCTTTATCCAGACAGTATTCCTGCATGCCCGCCAATCACACAAGAAGAGGACGAGGAGGAGGATTGTGTCAGCATGGAGGTGGAGCCTGGCACTCAGCATCAGCAGCAGTCTTTAAGGGATCATTTACAGTCCCAATAAACCAATAGACTTGTACGTGGCTGGGAGGAGGTGGCTGCGGATCATGTCGTCCTTAGTGACCCAGAGGACTCCGGACCGAATGCCTCAGCAAACCTACACTGCATGCCCTCCCTAATCCTGCAAAGCCTGCGGAAGGATTCTCGTATCCGTGGTATCAAGGAGAGGGATCAATACTGGCTGGCAACCCTCCTTGATCCACGTTACAAGGGTAACATTGCGGACCTTATCTTGCCATCGCAGAGGGAGCAGAGGATGAAACATCTTCGGGAGGCCTTGCAGAAAGGTCTGTGCAACACGTTCCCCAGAGACTGGGAGGTTACAAACTCCTGTTCCTGGACAATGTGTTGCTGAGGCTTCGGTCAGTCAAAGAAGAATCGGTGGAGAAGGTAGCCTTCTGACCGATGCGTTCAGACAGTTTTTTAGTCCGCAGCCCCAAGGTATGATTGGTTCCAGCAACCATCACCAGCGTCTGTTTTACATGGTGCAGGAATACCTAGGGGCAAGATCTGACTTGGACACCTTTCCCACAATCCTCTGGGTTACTGGGTCTTGAAGATGGATCACTGGCCAGAGCTTGCACAGTATGCAATTGAGCTACTGGCCTGTCCTGCATCCAGCGTTCTTTCGGAACGCACATTCAGTGTTGCTGGAGGCTTTGTAACCGATCACAGGGTGCGTCTGTCCACCGACTCGTTTGTTCGACTGACCTTCATAAAAATGAATCAGTCTTGGATCACCACCAGCTACCAAGCACCTGATGCTGATGTAACTGAATAATTTTTTTTGGAAATGTCAGATCCCTTCAAAGACTGCCTATGCTGATTCTGAGTGACTATCCTGTTATGCTGAGTAATTATCCTCTTCCTCCTCAATGCTCATGCTGATAGCTTGTAAGAACATTTTTGGTTCTGGGCGCCGCCACCAGTGCCTAAGGCCCAATTTTTCAGCCCCTGTTTAACAGGGGCGTGTAATTACAATTTTTGATGCAATTCTTTGCAGCAGGGCTAGTTCCTGTGCTCCAACTAGAGTATCTGTGAGGGGTTGCAGTGTTGTGGCACCAGCACCAGTGCCTAAGGCCCAATTTTTCAGCCCCTGTTTAACAGGGGCGTGTAATTACAATTTTTGATGCAATTCTTTGCAGCAGGGCTAGTTCCTGCACTCCAACTAGAGTATCTGTGAGGGGTTGCAGTGTTGTGGCAACAGCACCAGTGCCTAAGGCCCAATTTTTCAGCCCCTGTTTAACAGGGGCGTGTAATTACAATTTTTGATGTAGTTCTTTACAGCAGGGCTGGTTCCTGTGCTCCAACTAGAGTATCTGTGAGGGGTTGCAGTGTTGTGACACCAGAACCAGTGCCTAAGGCCCAATTTTTCAGCCCCTGTTTAACAGGGGCGTGTAATTACAATTTTTGATGCAATTCTTTGCAGCAGGGCTCGTTCCTGTGCTCCAACTAGAGTATCTGTGAGGGGTTGCAGTGTTGTGTCACCAACACCAGTGCCTAAGGCCCAATTTTTCAGCCCCTGTTTAACAGGGGCGGGTAATTACAATTTTTGATGCAATTCTTTGCAGCAGGGCTTGTTCCTGCGCTCCAACTAGAGTATCTGTGAGGGGTTGCAGTGTTGTGGCACCAGTGCCTAAGGCCCAATTTTTCTGCCCCTGTTCAACAGGGACATGTAATTAGAATTCTTGATCTAATATTTCACAGCAGGGCCTCTTTCTGCGCCCACCAAGAGTAACTGTGAGGACTTACAGTGTTGTGGCACCAGCACCACCACCACCACCACCACCACCAAAGGCCCAATTTTTCTGCCTCTGTTCAACAAGGGCATGTAATTACAAATCTTGATCTAATATTTCACAGCAGGGCCCTGTGAGGGCTTATGCCCCATACACACGGCCAGACATTGATCGGACATTCCGGCAACAAAATGCTAGGATTTTTCAGACGGATGTTGGCTCAAACTTGTTTTGCGTACACACGGTCGCACAAATTTGTCGGAATTTCGTGACGTACACCACGTACGACGAGACTAGAAAAGGCCAGTTCAGAACCAAGTGTGGCACCCTTTGGGCTCCTTTTGCTAATCTCGTGTTAGTAAAAGTTTGGTGAGAGACGATTCGCGCTTTTTCAGACTCGTGGTTTTCAGGTCATTTTCTGCTGTTCAGTTTGTGCTTGTGGGTTTGTATCTACTCTTCAGTGTGTGCAGTCAGTTCGTATTGTACTATTCAGTGCGATCTTGTCCGTTCGTTACTGTTTTTCAGGTCGCTCTTCACAGGCCTTGCTGTTCTTCAGTGCGTTCTATTACTTCGTTCTGAGCAGCCGACCGTTTTCTAGCCATGTTGCGTATACGTACTCCTCGTAGAGTTCGTGCTGTGCGGGGGCTTGATGTTGGGGTCCTGACCTTGACACAAGTCCAGTCCATGAACAGGGTGGGGAGGAGTTCATGGACCAAGAATTGGTTGCTTCAGCGTGACCAGTTCTGTCCCATGCCTTTGCTCCGTGAGATTTGTGAGAATAATCCTGATGATTTCAGGAACTTTCTCCGGATGATGGACCCCGTATTTCACCGTTTGTTGGCTTTGCTGACCCCCTATATCAGCAGGCAGGATACCTCCATGAGGCAAGCCATCACTCTGGAGCAGAGGCTAGTCGCCACCCTGCGGTACTTGGCGACGGGGAGAAGTCTGCAGGACTTGAAGTTCTCAACAGGCATCTCCCCCAGGCTCTGGGTATCATTATCCCAGAGACCTGTTCTGCCATCATACAGGTCCTGCAGAAGGAGTATATTAAGGTAAGATTTTTATCCTTTAATATCACATTTTATTGTATTTAATGTTTGATAATATATTGTATTTCTTTCCTCATTCCCTAATTACCATAATTGTAATATGCTGTGAATGTCCCCTTTGTTCTCATGCATGCTGGATTTTTATGTAATTGTTTTTGTTGTCCTTCATACATATTTGCCTTCACTTACCTCCCCAGCATGGTCTCTTGGTCCTATATTCACCTCATGTAGTCACTTAACAATGTATTTTATCAGCTCCATAGTAGTGCTTTACCCCAAACACCCCCTAAAATTTATTGAAATCTGATTTTGCTTTAAATTCAGGCAGAGTGCCAGAGGTTTTTTTGGGGGGTCCCCAAATCATTTGGAACCCTCCCTCCCCCCAACTGCTAAGTCAGCTGATACCAATTCTCTATCTATCCTCAATCATCTATCTGCTGACTTTACCAAACCCATACACACTATACCCATCTCTTTTGTGCTCAGATTTATGGATGAATTCCCCAAAGCATGTAGTGCAAGGGCCTGCCTGTATACTTTCAAATGGTACTGTTTAAAGTTTTTATATCCTATTATTATCTTGATAGGTAATAGCAGAATGTCCAAATGTGCTCAAATGTGTACAGTGTGTATTTATATCTTTGTATTATGACACTTCTTACCTGTCCAATGGGCTGCCAATAGTGTAACTAAGGAGGGGCTGTTCCAAGTAATACACATTATTTAGGCATTCATCTGTCAATGAAGTGGAGAGGGTTACCTGTCCAAGAGTCCCCCCCCCTATAATGTTAGAAATGGCCCATGAGAGGGGGGGAGGGGGAATATGATAGGTGTACCTTATACTTTGGTCTTTAAAAATTCCCATAAATCAATGTTATCTTGATGTTGGCCAAGAATGTTTGTGTCTAATCTGCTTTCCATGTTTATGTGCAAAAAGACTAATTTTTTTTGTTTTCCTCCACAGTTTCCTTCCACGCCACAGGAATGGCAGACTGTGGCCTCCCACTTTGTCCAGCGGTGGAACTTTCCTAACTGCGGAGGGGCAATTGATGGGAAACACGTCCACATCATCCCATCACCCAACTCGGGGTCATACTATTATAATTATAAGGGGTTCAATAGTATTGTGATGTTGGCGGTGGTGTCGGCTACTTATGAATTTCTCTGTATGTGGACGTGGGGAAGAATGGCCGGATGTCCGATGGTGGAGTCATCGCCCAGACGGAGTTCTACAGGCGTCTCCAGAATGGCAGCTTGGACTTGCCACCTCCAGAAGACAATGTGGAAGGACTCCCATTCGTCTTCGTTGCGGATGAAGCTTTTGCACTGGGGGACCATCTTATGCGGCCATTCCCGATGAGGACCCTCACCCCGGACCAGAGGGTTTTTAATTATTGGCTGGCCAGAGCCAGAAGAGTGGTGGAGAACACGTTTGGAATCATGGCCAGCCGGTTCCGCCTATTTCTTACACCCATACATATGGCAGAGTACAAACTGAATCACATTATCCTGGTGTGCTGTGTTCTACACAACTTTTTACGGCAACATTCTGCCAACTATGCTGGCTCAGTTGTGCCTGAGGCTGGAATTTAAAATGAACCAACCCTGAGCGCTTGAAAGTGGCCGTCCTGGCTTGCCCTCCCTGAGTGCCCGTGATGTCCGGCTAAGATACCTTGAATTCTTTGCGGGTAGGGGGGCTATCAATATGCCAGACAATGTGTGAAACCTTTTTCAAATTAAAAAAAAATTAAGCAAATCTTTGGTGACATTTACTGCTTGTGTTTATTTTAGCTGACCCTGACAGAAATGTGTGGAGTCCTGAAAATGGCGTGATTGTGTAACCTTACAAAGCATTGTTGGGTGTTATTTACTGAAGGCAAAGACACTTTGCACTACAAGTGCACTTGAAACTGCACTTGTAGTGCAAAGTGGATTTGCCCTTAGGAAATAACCCTCATTGTCACAGAAAGCAGCAATTAGAGCACCACAAAAGTGTTGGAGCGTTGAGACAATAATCCACACATTCTTGATTAACAATCTTTTTAATACCAGCACAATCACATGTGCATTTAGAAAAGGTTTTTAAAACAAACCAACATGTTTGTTGTAAAACAATTTTTGGGGTGGCATTGGAAAAAGTAGAAATGTCCATTTAAGATAAAACAGGCATGTTTAAAACCAACAAGGGTGAAGTCCCCCCCGGAAAAGCCAAATTTTGAAGATGCACTTAAATTTATGAATGTCAACATGTGCTACCTGCCATCACGGGGGATCAAGGGACGTGTTTTGGGGGAGCAACCCCTTCCTCTCAGCTACTTTATTATTGAGGAAGGGGTTGCACCCCCAAAACGCGTCCATTGATCTGCCGTGATGGCAGATAGCACATGTTGACACACTGTGTGCATCTTCAAAATTTGACTTTTCTACTAGTTGACAAAAAATGGAAACATTGTATTACACCATAAAACAAAGGGATTTGGAGGGGTTTTAAACTCTCCCCAAAACATCAATGATGTTTTTTTTTTTTTTTTTTTGAAGAACGTCATTGATGTTTTTCTTGATGTTTTCCAAGTCCCATTACACCCCATGATCTCCCCGATTAGGATCTGTGCACTTTCCGAGGTGAAAGGATCTGGATCCACAACATCACGATCACCTAAAAAGATAGAAACCAAAAAAAAATGTATTATAAATATGCCGGCATCCATCTCTTACCTGAGCCTGTGGTCGCAGACACTCACCTGTTGTGGTGCCAATTTCTACCACATCTTCCTCCTCCTGCTCTTCTTGTCTTGGTTGGATTTCCCCTTCTTCCAGAGGATGAGGTGTGTCCTCCGAGTCTTTTCTCCCCTATGTAAAAAAAAATTGTGTACTTAGCACACAGATATTTGAGGGAAGAACTATAAATATGAAACATTGCTTTGAAGTGGGGCACAATTGTCTATTTTGGCTGAGTTCCAAGATGTAGAATTTTTAGTGTCCTTTGTCAAGCTTCAATACTTTACCTGTTTTGTACAAGCTTCACAGATGGAGACACCCCTATAGTATACACTGGAGCACCTGTGTGGGCCCCCTAATAAAAAGGGTGTTCTGGTGTCCCACACTAGTGCTCCAGCGTCCAGATGTCTAAACAGCTGCTGAGTGTCCTCTCCTTACAAAGAATCTAGTTTGCATTTCATTCTATTAACAAACACATCTACACAACCAAATTATTTTCAGACAAGTAGGCCCTAAAAAATGTTGGCAAATGCATATGACCCAAACAATGGTATTTTATAGGCCGAAAGAAAAATGTTTGATACGAACGAATAATGTGCCCAACTGTACAACAGTAAAGAAAAGCACATGGACCAGCACAAAAGTAATAATAATAATAGGAACACAGACAAAAACTTACTTTTTAGAAGCAGTTTCCTGATCCTTCTGTACTGATCGTGCTCCCTCAATTTCAGGTCTGACCAGCGTTTCCTCAATTGCTCCTTGGATCGTCATACCGCAAAATTCCTGTGCTGACTTCTCACAACTTTAGTCATGATCTTGGCCTTTCTCACATTTGGGTTTGGGTAAGGTCCATACTTCCCATCATAGTCGGCCCTCTTCAAGATGTCCACCATCTCTACAAAGGACATATTTGAGGCCTTATATCTCCTCCTGGATTGGGAACTACCTTGCTCCGGGCTTTCATCATTGCTGCTCTCTGCATGCACCTGCTCTGTCTCTGCCATATGCTCTCCCACTGTGTCAAAAGAGAAGGGGCGGGGAATACACTAGAAAGAGAGTCAGGGGCGGAGTTGTATATAAAGCATAACACACATGTGTTGTGCGTACGATCTGTGAGCGGAGGACAGAGTAGCATAAGCGCTGATCGTGCAAACGAAGGTACAATTTTAACTGTGGTTAGTGGCCTATACTGCTTATAGATTGAGGCCTATCTTGGGACAAGATTAGGAGATTTTAGCCTGACATTAGGGTTTGTCTTGTGTTGTGTCTTGCAGAGAAAATGGATACATTTAATGACCTGGACTTCCTGCCAAACTTCATAGACAGGTACAGGGAGCTGCCATGTCTCTGGCAAGTCAAAAACAGTGACTACTCCAACAAGCTAAAGAGGAAGGCAGCACTGGAGAAACTGTTGGAATTGGTAAAGCCGGTGTATACCACGGCAGACATCACCTATTTTGAAGGCCAAAATTGGTAGCCTGAGGAGCACATATAATAGGGACCGCAAAAAGGTCCAGGATTCCATGAGATCAGGAGCAGCAGCAGATGACGTTTATGTCCCCAGGCTCTGGTACTACGACAGACTGCATTTTTTTGTCAAACCAGAGTGAACCCAGGCCATCCCTCTCAACCCTTCCTTCCACACTTCCTTCCACATCAGCTGAGGCTTCAGAAGTATAACCTGGGCCTTCCACCCAGGAAGATGTGAAGGAGCACAGATTGAGCCAGGTATAGCATTGTTCAACATATTTCTTGTCAAAAATTTAATGATGTTAACTAGATGTTATTGATCACTAATTTCTGATTTAACAAAGTGGTTTACATATCAATAGACAATAATAGCCAAAAATGATTGGGACAAGAATGAAAAATGCTGTGGTCAGAATAATAGACTTTTCTATTTGTTAACATTCAATTTACAACAGTCATGAGCTCAAAATTGTGTATGATTGATGACCAAAAAACTAAAACTATGTACCAATTTCATACACAGGAAAGTCTCAGCCAGGAGGAGGCCGTGGAAAGTCTCAGCCAGGAGGAGGCCGTGGCAAGCAGCCTGACCAAATCCCAGGTTCCTCCCCTCCGCCTTCCAACAAAAAGGACCAGGAAGGCGAGGAACCTGGAGGAGTCCTCAACTACTTTGATTTGGCAGGCTACTGAGGTCCTCACAACAACCCATGGTGACCCCGAGTCGTATGGCTGTCTGACAGCCAGTAAACTGGAACAAATGGAGGCGGGCCAACGCCTCATCTGTGAGGAGATAATACTTCAGGCTCTAAACAAGGGGATGAGGGGCCAACTCACAACTAAAAGCCGTGTGTGTGAGTTCGGTCCATACTCCTCCTCCACCACCTCCAGCAACATCTCCAACACAACTGCCACCCAACCCACCACAGCAGCATGGAAGGAAGCGTGGAAGGAAGTGTTGAGAGTGATGGCCTGAGTTTGGTGTGGTCTGGCAAAAGATGCAGGCTGTTGTAAGTCCACAGCCTCGGGACATATATGTCATCTGCTGCTGCTCCCGATCTCTTGGAGTCCTGGAGCCTATTAAGTCCCTATTAAATGAACTCCTCAGGTTACCAATTTTGCCTGTCAAAAAATTGATGTCTGCCCTGGGGTACAAAAGGCTTCACCAATTCCAAATGTTTCTCCAGCGTTGCCTTCCTTTTTACTTTTTTAGGACCCCTAATACATTTTTAACCACTTAAGGACCGCCTCACGCCGATTTACGTCGGCAAGGTGGCACGGACAGGCAGAATCACGTACATATACGTGATCTGCCTTCCGCCGGTGGGACCTCAGTCCGACCGGACCCCCCCCCGGTGCCCGAGGCGGTCCGCTTCTGACCAGCGGCGATCAGAGATGAGGGGGAGACCATCTGTTCGTGCCCCCCCCTCGCGATCGATGAAATCATTCCTTTGCTACTGTATGCTAAACAGCAGCAAAGGAAATTATGTCTTCTCTCCTCGGCTCGGTATTTTCCGTTCCGGCGCCGAGGAGAGAAGACTGTAATGTGAGTGTAAAACACACACACACAGTAGAACATGCCAGGCACACAAAACACCCCCCTGATCCCCCCCGATCACCCCCTAATCACCCCCCCCCCCCCTGTCACACTGACACCAAGCAGTTTTTTTATTTATTTATTTATTTATTTTTCTGATTACTGCATGGTGTCAGTTTGTGACAGTTACTGTGTTAGGGCAGTTAGTATTAGCCCCCTTTAGGTCTAGGGTACCCCCCTAACCCCCCCTAATAAAGTTTTAACCCCTTGATCACCCCCCGTCGCCAGTGTCGCTAAGTGATCATTTTTCTGATCGCTGTATTAGTGTCGCTGGTGATGCTAGTTAGGGAGGTAAATATTTAGGTCACGTCAGCGTTTTATAGCGACAGGGACCCCCATATACTACCTAATAAATGTTTTAACCCCTTGATTGCCCCCTAGTTAACCCTTTCACCACTGATCACCGTATAACTGTTACGGGTGACGCTGGTTAGTTTGTTTATTTTTTATAGTGTCAGGGCAACCGCCGTTTATTACCGAATAAAGGTTTAGCCCCCTGATCGCCCGGCGGTGATATGCGTTGCCCCAGGCAGCGTCAGATTAGCACCAGTACCGCTAACACCCACGCACGCAGCATACGCCTCCCTTAGTGGTATAGTATCTGAACAGATAAATATCTGATCCGATCAGATCTATACTAGCGTCCCCAGTAGTTTAGGGTTCCCAAAAACGCAGTGTTAGCGGGATCAGCCCAGATACCTCCTAGCACCTGTGTTTTGCCCCTCCGCCCGGCCCAGCCCAGCCCAGCCCACCCAAGTGCAGTATCGATCGATCACTGTCACTTACAAAACACTAAATGCATAACTGCAGCGTTCGCAGAGTCAGGCCTGATCCCTGCGATCGCTAACAGTTTTTTTGGTAGCATTTTGGTGAACTGGCAAGCACCAGCCCCAGGCAGCGTCAGGTTAGCGCCAGTACCGCTAACACCCACGCACGCACCGTACACCTCCCTTAGTGGTATAGTATCTGATCGGATCAATATCTGATCCAATCAGATCTATACTAGCGTTCCCAGCAGTTTAGGGTTCCCAAAAACGCAGCGTTAGCGGGATCAGCCCAGATACCTGCTAGCACCTGCGTTTTGCCCCTCCGCCCCGCCCCAGCCCAGCCCACCCAAGTGCAGTATCGATCGATCACTGTCACTTACAAAACACTAAACGCATAACTGCAGCGTTCGCAGAGTCAGGCCTGATCCCTGCGATCGCTAACAATTTTTTTGGTAGCGCTTTGGTGAACTGGCAAGCACCAGCGGCCTAGTACACCCCGGTCGTAGTCAAACCAGCACTGCAGTAACACTTGGTGACGTGGCGAGTCACATAAGTGCAGTTCAAGCTGGTGAGGTGGCAAGCACAAGTAGTGTCCCGCTGCCACCAGGAAGAAGACAAACACAGGCCCGTCGTGCCCATAGTGCCCTTCCTGCTGCATTCGCCAATCCTAATTGGGAACCCACCACTTCTGCAGCGCCCGTACTTCCCCCATTCACATCCCCAACCAAATGCAGTCGGCTGCATGAGAGGCATTTTTATGTCCTCCCGAGTACCCCTACCCAACGAACCCCCCAAAAAAGATGTCGTGTCTGCAGCAAGCGCGGATATAGGCGTGACACCCGCTATTATTGTCCCTCCTGTCCTGACAATCCTGGTCTTTGCATTGGTGAATGTTTTGAACGCTACCATTCACTAGTTGAGTATTAGCGTAGGGTACAGCATTGCACAGACTAGGCGCACTTTCACAGGGTCTCCCAAGATGCCATCGCATTTTGAGAGACCCGAACCTGGAACCGGTTACAGTTATAAAAGTTAGTTACAAAAAAAAGTGTAAAAAAAAAAAAAATAAATATATAAAATAAAAAAAAATAGTTGTCGTTTTATTGTTCTCTCTCTCTCTATTCCCTCTCTATTGTTCTGCTCTTTTTTACTGTATTCTATTCTGCAATGTTTTATTGTTATTATGTTTTATCATGTTTGCTATTCTGGTATATATTTTTTATACTTTACCGTTTACTGTGTTTTATTGTTAACCATTTTTTGCCTTCAGGTACACCATTCACGACTTTGAGTGGTTATACCAGAATGATGCCTGCAGGTTTAGGTATCAACTTGGTATCATTCTTTTCAGCCAGTGGTCGGCTTTCATGTAAAAGCAATCCTAGCGACTAATTAGCCTCTAGACTGCTTTTACAAGCAGTGGGAGGGAATGCCCCCCCCACCGTCTTCCGTGTTTTTCTCTGGCTCTCCTGTCTCAACAGGGAACCTGAGAATGCAGTCGGTGATTCAGCCAGCTGACCATAGAGCTGATCAGAGACCAGAGTGGCTCCAAACATCTCTATGGCCTAAGAAACCGGAAGCTATGAGCATTTCATGACTTAGATTTCGCCGGATGTAAACAACGCCATTGGGAAAGCATTTTATCACACTGATCTTTGTGTGGTCAGATGCTTTGAGGGCAGAGGAGAGATCTTGGGTCTAATAGACCCCAATTTTTTCAAAAAAGAGTACCTGTCACTACCTATTGCTATCATAGGGGATATTTACATTCCCTGAGATAACAATAAAAATGATTAAAAAAAAATGAAAGGAACAGTTTAAAAATAAGATAAAAAAGCAAAAAAATAATAAAGAAAAAAAAAAGCACCCCTGTCCCCCCCTGCTCTCGCGCAAAGGCGAACGCAAGCATCGGTCTGGCGTCAAATGTAAACAGCAATTGCACCATGCATGTGAGGTGTCACCGCGAACGTCAGATCGAGGGCAGTAATTTTAGCAGTAGACCTCCTCTGTAAATCTAAAGTGGTAACCTGTAAAGGCTTTTAAAGGCTTTTAAAAATGTATTTAGTTTGTCGCCACTGCACGTTTGTGCGCAATTTTAAAGCATGTCATGTTTGGTATCCATGTACTTGGCCTAAGATCATCTTTTTTATTTCATCAAACATTTGGGCAATATAGTGTGTTTTAGTGCATTAAATTGTAAAAAAGTGTGTTTTTTCCCAAAAAAATGCGTTTGAAAAATTGCTGCGCAAATACTGTGTGAAAAAAAAAAATGAAACACCCACCATTTTAATCTGTAGGGCATTTGCTTTAAAAAATATATAATGTTTGGGGGTTCAAAGTAATTTTCTTGCAAAAAAAAAAAAATTTTCATGTAAACAAAAAGTGTCAGAAAGGGCTTTGTCTTCAAGTGGTTAGAAGAGTGGGTGATGTGTGACATAAGCTTCTAAATGTTGTGCATAAAATGCCAGGACAGTTCAACCCCCCCCCCCCCCCCAATGACCCCATTTTGGAAAGTAGACACCCCAAGCTATTTGCTGAGAGTCATGTCGAGTCCATGGAATATTTTATATTGTGACACAAGTTGCGGGAAAGAGACAAATTTATTTATTTTTTGTCACTAAATGATATATTGCTCAAACATGCCATAGGAATATGTGAAATTACACCCCAAAATACATTCTGTTGCTTCTCCTTAGTATGGGGATACCACATGTGTGAGACTTTTTGGGAGCCTAGCCGCGTACGGGACCCCGAAAACCAAGCACCACCTTCAGGCTTTCGAAGGGCGTAAATTTTTGATTTCACTCTTCACTGCCTATCACAATTTCGGAGGCCATGGAATGCCCAGGTGGCACAACCCCCCCCCAAATGACCCCATTTTGGAAAGTAGACACCCCAAGCTATTTGCTGAGAGGTATAGTGAGTATTTTGCAGACCTCACTTTTTGTCACAAAGTTTTGAAAATTGAAAAAAGAAAAAAAAAATGTTTTTTCTTGTCTTTCTTCATTTTCAAAAACAAATGAGGTCTGCAAAATACTCATCATGCCTCTCAGCAAATAGCTTGGGGTGTCTACTTTCCAAAATGGGGCCATTTGGGGGGGTTTTGTGCCACCTGGGTGTCCTGTGAAGAGTAAAATCAAAAATTTATACCCTTAGAAATCCTGAAGGCGGTGATTGGTTTTCGGGGCCCCGTACGCGGCTAGGCTCCCAAAAAGTCCCACACATGTGGTATCCCCGTACTCAGGAGAAGCAGCTGAATGTATTTTGGGGTGAAATTCAACATAGGCCCATGGCCTGTGTGAGCAATATATCATTTAGGCTGGGTTCACACTGGTGCGACACGACAGCCGTCCTACTTTGGATCCGACTTTGCCCTGCGACATGAAGCCGGCATGTGTCCGACTTTCAATGAACGGGGATCCGACTTGGATCCCCGCCAATGCCCGGCATTGTTTGGTATGAATCTTTAGGGGGAACTCCGCGCCAAATTTTAAATAAAAATCCGGCATGGGTTCCCCCTCCAAGAGCATACCAGGCCCTTGGGTCTGGTATGGACCTTGAAGGGAACCCCCTACGCCGAAAAAACGGCGTGGGGGGTCGCCCCCAATCCATACCAGACCCTTATCCGAGCACGCAGCCCGGCCGGACAGGAATGGGGGTGGGGACGAGCGAGCGCCCCCCTCCCTCCTGAACCGTACCAGGCCGCATGCCCTCAACATGGGGGGTGGTGCCTTGGGGTAGGGGGCGCGCTGCGGCCCCCCCACCCCAAAGCACCTTGTCCCCATGTTGATGAGGACAAGGGCCTCTTCCCGACAACCCTGGCCGTTGGTTGTCGGGGTCTGCGGGCGGGGGGCTTATCGGAATCCGGGAGCCCCCTTTAATAAGGGGGCCCCCAGATCCCGGCCCCCCACCCTATGTGAATGAGTATGGGGTACATCGAACCCCTACCCATTCACCTAGGGAAAAAGTGTCAATTTAAAAAAAAACACTACACAGATTTTTAAAGTAATTTATTAGACAGCTCCGGGGGTCTTCTTCCGACTTCGGGGGTCTCTCCGGTTCTTCTCCGCGCTCTCCGGGTCTTCTGCCGGGCTCCTCCTCTCTCTTCTGCCGCTCTTTTGCTAAAGAGGAGGAGCCCGGTCTGCTGCCTTCTTCTCTTCGGGGGTCTCTCCGGTTCTTCTCCGCGCTCTCCGGATCTTCTGCCGGGCTCCTCCTCTCTCTTCTGCTCTTTTGCCGCTCTTTTGCTAAAGAGGAGGAGCCCGGTCTTCAATCTTCTGCCTTCTGCCCTCTTCTCCTGATGTTGACACGACGCTCTCTGGGGCTGGAATGCACTCTGAGCGCTCCGCTCTGACTTATATAGGTGGTGACCACGCCCCCTTGTGCCGTCACAGTCCCTGGGCATGCTGGGACTGTGACGTTTTAGGGGGCGTGGTCATCACCCGATGACCACGCCCCCTGTATGCCGTCATAGTCCCAGCATGCCCAGGGACTGTGACGGCATAAGAGGGCGGGGTCACCGCCTATATAAGTCAGAGCAGAGCGCACAGAGAGCATTCTAGCCGGAGAGAGCGTCGTGTCAACATCAGGAGAAGAGGGCAGAAGGCAGAAGATTGAAGACCGGGCTCCTCCTCTTTAGCAAAAGAGCGGCAAAAGAGCAGAAGAGAGAGGAGGAGCCCGGCAGAAGATCCGGAGAGCGCGGAGAAGAACCGGAGAGACCCCCGAAGAGAAGAAGGCAGCAGACCGGGCTCCTCCTCTTTAGCAAAAGAGCGGCAGAAGAGAGAGGAGGAGCCCGGCAGAAGACCCGGAGAGCGCGGAGAAGAACCGGAGAGACCCCCGAAGTCGGAAGAAGACCCCCGGAGCTGTCTAATAAATTACTTTAAAAATCTGTGTAGTGTTTTTTTTTAAATTGACACTTTTTCCCTAGGTGAATGGGTAGGGGTTCGATGTACCCCATACTCATTCACATAGGGTGGGGGGCCGGGATCTGGGGGCCCCCTTATTAAAGGGGGCTCCCGGATTCCGATAAGTCCCCGCCCGCAGACCCCGACAACCAACGGCCAGGGTTGTCGGGAAGAGGCCCTTGTCCTCATCAACATGGGGACAAGGTGCTTTGGGGTGGGGGGGCCGCAGCGCGCCCCTCTCCCCCAAGGCAACAACCCCCCATGTTGAGGGCATGCGGCCTGGTACGGTTCAGGAGGGGGGGGGGGGGCGCTCGCTCGTCCCCACCCCCATTCCTGTCCGGCCGGGCTGTGTGCTCGGATAAGGGTCTGGTATGGATTGGGGGGGACCCCCCACGCCGTTTTTTCGGCGTAGGGGGTTCCCCTCAAGGTCCATACCAGACCCAAGGGCCTGGTATGCTCTTGGAGGGGGAACCCATGCCGGTTTTTTATTTAAAATTTGGCGCGGAGTTCCCCCTCAAGAACATCTGAGCACAAGTCGCGTGCCGAAGTCGGATCATGCAAGATGGCAATCCGACTTTGATCCGACTTCAATGATAGTCAATAGGCTGAAGTAGGATCAAAGTCGGACCAAAGTAGTACAGGGAGCATTTCTAAAGTCGGAACGACTTGTGTCGGACCAGTTAGGACGGCTCCCATAGGGAAACATTAAATTTCACACGTCATGCGACATGAGCTCCCAATGTCGGAGCGTTTGTCGGACCAGTGTGAACCCAGCCTCAGTGACAACTTTTTGTAAATTTTTTTTTTTTTTTTAGTCATTATTCAATCACTTGGGAAAAAAAAAAAATATTCAATGGGTTCAACATGCCTCTCAGCAATTTCCTTGGGGTGTCTACTTTCCAAAATGGGGTCATTTGGGGGGGTTTTGTACTGCCCTGCCATTTTAGCACCTCAAGAAATGACATAGGCAGTCATAAACTAAAAGCTGTGTAAATTCCAGAAAATGTACCCTAGTTTGTAGACGCTATAACTTTTGCGCAAACCAATAAATATACGCTTATTGACATTTTTTTTACCAAAGACATGTGGCCGAATACATTTTGGCCTAAATGTATGACTAAAATTGAGTTATTGGATTTTTTTTTACCAAAGACATGTGGCCGAATACATTTTGGCCTAAATGTATGACTAAAATTGAGTTTATTGGATTTTTTTATAACAAAAAGTAGAAAATATCATTTTTTTTCAAAATTTTCGGTCTTTTTCCGTTTACAGCAGCAAAAAATAAAAACGGCAGAGGTGATCAAATACCATCAAAAGAAAGCTCTATTTGTGTGAAGAAAAGTACGCAAATTTCGTTTGGGTACAGCATTGCATGACCGCGCAATTAGCAGTTAAAGCGACGCAGTGCCAAATTGGAAAAAGTCCTCTGGTCCTTAGGCAGCATAATGGTCCGGGGCTAAAGTGGTTAATTTTTGTTTTGACAAATACTTGGCTATGTGTTTTACTTCAAAAAAGATAGTTTGTTTGTGAGTAGGCAGGTACATTTCAAAATTCAAAATTTCAAAAATATGGAGATCACTATAAAATAAAAAGAAGAAAAAAGATTATTCTGGAGATCTCTGGAGTAATGAAAATAAAAAAAGGAGATCACTCTAAAAAAAAAAGATTTTTCTGGAGATCTTGATAAAAAACAAAAAAACCCCAAAGATTATTCATGAGATCACGAGAAATAATAAAAAATACGTTTGTCAGAACTCTGTGTGAATATCAGCAGCAAAGCAACTTCATTATTCTAGCATTCTAAAGAAGAAGAGAATGCGCTGCATTGAAAGATTTCAAAATTTGCAGCGTGATGAATGTGCTATCTCCATTAAGAACGCTAGTTTTACAAGACTGAGCGCTTCCGTCTCGTACTTGATTCTTAAACATGCGTGAACTTTTGTGCGCGGACTTGTGTACACACGTTAAGACTTTCCGTCAACAAAGTTTTGTTGTCGGAAAATTTGAGAACCTGCTCTCAAACATTTGTGTGCGGAAATTTCCAACAGCAAATGTCCGATGGAGTATATACACCGTCGGATTTCCGACAAGCTCACATCGAACATTTCCCATCGGAAAGTCTGATCGTGTGTACGCGGCTTTAGAGTAACACATTCTTCATAGCCTTGTTAAAATATGCCTTCTACTTTCCATAGAGCTAGATCCAATGCCCCACTGAAGGTTCAATTCCTCCAAAATTCAGGTTCTGATTTCATAACGCATCTGTCCTCCTCAGCTTAGAACATGTTTATTTTGAGGGTGGGCCAGTAATGTAAAGTTTGCATACTATGGATTAGGGCCACTCAGAAACCTGCCTCCCTCCGGTCTTGAGAACCAACGAAACTATAACTTCCATATACACAAAGCATTAAAAAAATTACTTTTGTGTTAAATTTTACCATTTAAAACACAATGGGGTTGATTTACTAAAACCGGAGAGTGCAAAATCTTGTGCAGCTCTGCACAGAAAACAATCAGCTTCCAGGTTTTACCGTCAAAGCTTAATTGAAGAAGCTGAAGTTAGAAGCTTATTGGCTACCGTGCACAGCTGCACCAGATTTTCCACTCTCCAGTTTCCGTAAATCAACCCCAATGTCTGTTACAAACATTTAATGCATGACAAAAGATTTCCAGAGTACTGCAAAGATAGCTAAAGACAGCAAAGCAGAAGTTGTCTTCCTCCTGGCCCATATTGACATAATCCTTGGATGAAGCCATTTAACGTGGGAAGAGTCTGCTCAGAATTTCACTTCCTTGTGGAAATTTCATCTTTTGGTCTATAAACAAGGATACCTCCTTCTAAACCCTAAACTCAATTTTTCATGGCTTATCTATATCTCCTCTTAGGCCCCTTTCACACTTATACGACTTGTCCCACGATTTTGTACTGCAAAATCGTATGACAAGTCATTCTCCATGATTTTCAATGACTACCATTCATATTGGCACAACTTTAAGTCGTGCCGACTTGAAAGTAGTCCCTGCACTACTTTGGTCCAACTTCTATGCGAGTTGTACTCCATAGACCTCAATGTTAAACCCTCAAGTAGCATGCAAGTCATGCCTGAATATTATATAGACACGACTTCAGTACGACTTTGTAAGCACAAGCCTGGCCTCGCTATTCGGGAAAGGAAAACTTTTCTTTCCTTTCCCGATGAGCGACAGGCAGTGCTGACAGCTGTCTGGTATGAATCCAGAGGGGGAACGCCACGCCAAGTTTTAAATGAAAAAACCGGCGTGGGTTCCCCCCCAGGGGCATACCAGGCCCTTAGGTCTGGTATGGATCTAAGGGGAACCCCCTACGCCGAAAAATCGGCGTGGGGTCCCCCCCAAAATCCGTACCAGACCCTTATCCGAGCACGCAGCCCGGCCGGTCAGGAATGGGGGTGGGGACGAGCGAGCGCCCCCCCCTCCTGGACCGTACCAGGCCGCATGCCCTCAACATGGGGGGGTGGGTGCTTTGGGGCATGGGGGGCGCAGTGCGGCCCCCCCCACCCCAAAGCACCTTGTCCCCATGTTGATGAGGACAAGGGCCTCTTCCCAACAACCCTGGCCGTTGGTTGTCGGGGTCTGCGGGCGGGGGGCTTATCGGAATCCGGGAGCCCCCTTTAATAAGGGGGCCCCCAGATCCCGGCCCCCCACCCTATGTGAATAAGTATGGGGTACATGGTACCCCTACCCATTCACCTAGGGAAAAAAGCGTCAATAAAAAACACAGTACACAGGTTTTTAAAATAATTTATTAGGCAGCTCCGGGGTCTTCTTCCGACTTCGGGGGTCCTCTTCCGACTTTGGGGGTCTCTCCGCCGTCTCCTCCCGGTGTCCGCATCTTCTGCCGGCTCCTCCGCTATCTTCTGCAGCTCAATTGCTAGCGGTGGTCCGGACTTCTGCCTTCTTCTTTTCTTCCAGAGATGTTGACACGACGCTCTCTCCAGCTGGAATGGTCTCTGAACGCTCCGCAACTGACTTATATAGGCGGTGGCCCCGCCCCCTTATGAGGTCACTGTCCCGGGGCATGCTGGGACTGTGCCGTCATAAGGGGGCGTGGTCATCACCCAGTGACCACACCTCCTAAAACGTCACAGTCCCAGCATGCCCAGGGACTGTGACGGCATAAGGGGGCGGGGTCACCGCCTATATAAGTCCGGTGCGGAGCGCACAGAGACCATTCTGGCTGGAGAGAGCGTCGTGTCAACATCTCTGGAAGAGAAGAGGGAAGAAGACGATCCAGAGGTCCGGACCACCGCTGGCAAAAGAGCGCCAGAAGATAGCGGTGGAGCCGGCAGAAGATGCGGACACCGGGAGGAGACGGCGGGGAGACCCCCGAAGTCGGAAAAGGACCCCCGAAGTCGGAAGAAGATCCCGGAGCTGCCTAATAAATTATTTTAAAAACCTGTGTACTGTGTTTTTTATTGACGCTTTTTTCCCTAGGTGAATGGGTAGGGGTACCATGTACCCCATACTTATTCACATAGTGTGGGGGGCCGGGATCTGGGGGGCTCCCAGATTCCGATAAGCCCCCCGCCCGCAGACCCCGACAACCAACGGCCAGGGTTGTCGGGAAGAGGCCCTTGTCCTCATCAACATGGGGACAAGGTGCTTTGGGGTGGGGGGGGCCGCACTGCGCCCCCCATGCCCCAAAGCACCCACCCCCCATGTTGAGGGCATGCGGCCTGGTACGGTCCAGGAGGGGGGGGGCCGCCAGCTCGTCCCCACCCCCATTCCTGACCGGCCGGGCTGCGTGCTCGGATAAGGGTCTGGTATGGATTTTGGGGGGACCCCCACGCCGATTTTTCGGCGTAGGGGGTTCCCCATTACAATCCATACCAGACCTAAGGGCCTGGTATGCCCCTGGGGGGAACCCACGCCAGTTTTTTTATTTAAAACTTGGCGTGGAGTTCCCCCTTATACCAACTACTGTGTTTTCATATGTTAATGCCAAAAACGTGGCAAAGTAGTACTGCTCCCAAATCGCGGTAAAATCGCGGCAAATCGCGGCGATATCGCGGCCGCGAAATCGTGGTAAAATCGTGCGACTTTGAAGTCGTATAAGTGTGAAAGGGGCCTTAGAGTGCCACCTGCCCCATTTAATATGATAAAAATACAATGATATGCAATATTTCATGATAACCAAAAAAATGTACCAGCCATAATTTTTAGATACATCTATATATTCGTTCCCTTAAACAGAGATTGAAAACCTAGGTATAAACATATTGACGCCATTTTTTTAAATATTTAAGTAGAGGTACCAGCCTTGTATTACATAGTCATAATTATAGATACAAAGAATGGGAACTTTCAAGGTACCAAAGAATGTCTCAATAAATTTGTAAAATGAGACAATATTTTTTTATTTTGATTTCAATTCAATATCTTGGTGGGATTGTTGTGCTCCTCCCCTGGTGATTTTGCAAGTCATTTTTGGATAATAACTGCTTGAATGGACATTATGGATTCTATGCTCTATGTACATAATTATGTATGCATTTTATTGATTATATACTGTATATCTTAGATAAGTCACATCATTAACACATAATGTTGTGGTGTGAATGGACCCTAAAGAAATTCCAACAGGAGTTAGGAAGTATTAAAAACCTAAAACTGAAGCAGAGATGAGCAACCTGCTGATAAACTTGTTTGTTCATAATTTTGTAAAATGTATGTAGTCATGCAAGTTTAAAGACTGGCCAAAAAACCCACCTGCAGCTAATGAACTGCACCGTCTGCAAGCTCAAATTACTGTATTTCCTTCACCTGTGTGTTTTCCAACTCAATCAGTAGTTCTGTCACAAGTCATGAGCGAATTTCCCTGAACTAACATTACTTGTTATTGTCAAACAAAAGCTGCAATAATAAAACTTTAAACTAACTATTTAACCACTTCAGCCCGGAGGGGTTTACTTCCTAAAGGGCAATACGGCACTGCGTTGCTTTAACTAACAATCACACGGTCATGTGAAGCTGTACCCAAACAAAATTGACGTCCATTTTTTCCCACAAATAGAGCTTTCTTTTGGTGGTATTTGATCCCCTCTGCGGTTTTTATTTGTTTGTGCTATAAACAAAAAAAAAAGCGACAATTTTGAAAAAAAAAACGCAATAAGTGTATATTGATTGGATTGCGCAATAGTTGTATCGTCTACAAAATAAGGGATATATTTCTGGCATATTTAGTAGTATTATTTTTTTTTACTAGTAATGGCGGTGATCAGCGATTTTTAGCGGGACTGCGACATTGGGGCGAACAGATCGGACACTTTTTTGAGACCGTTGACATTTATACAGCGATCAGAGCTAAAAATAGCCACTGTTTACTGTATAAATGTTACTGGCAGGGAAGTGGTTAACACTAGGGGGCAATCAAGGGGTTAATGTATCCTAGGGAGGTGTTTCTAACTGGGGGGGGGGAGTGGACTGACAGGGAGTAGTAGAAAGAGATTGCTGTTCCTGATCACTAGGAACAGCAGATCTCTCTTTATTTCCCTGACAGAACGGGGATCAGTCTGTATACATTGACAGAGTCCCCCTTCTGTCTCCTGAGGAGCACTCGTGGGTCTCCAGCAGACACACGCACATGCCCCCTATAGCCGTTAAAGTGTCCGCTGTACAGCGACGGCGATTCGCGCAGGGGAGCCAACCTGCCAACGGCAGCTGGTTGGCAAGTAGGGATGAGCTTGATGTTCAAGTCAAACATAAGTTTGACTCGAACATTGGGTGTTCGCCCGTTCGCCGAATACCGAACATTATGGGGCGTTCCTGGGAGATTTGAGCGCCCGCAGAACACCCCATGAACGACGAGACCATCAATGCACTGTGAGATCACAGTGCATTAACGGCTGCTGTTTGGCCAAAGCATGCACCTGACCTGCATTCTTTGGCCAATCACAGCGCGCTCTGCTGTGAGAGCCATGATTGGCCAAAGGCAGGGTGCCTTTGGCCAATCATGGCTCAGGGGGAGTTCACGCCCCACACTATGTAAGGCTGTTCACATGGCAGCCGTACATAGCTTTATGATTCAGAGCAGCAAAATTACATTTGTAAAGGAAAAAATGTAATTTAAAACTGCTTGTGCCTGTAATGTATTGCCGGATCCCGGCAATATAAATAAAAATCATTGAAAAAAAATGGCATGAGTTCTCCCCCCAGTCCATTACCAGGCTCTTTGGGTCTGGTATGGATTTTAAGGGGAACCAATGTGCAAAATGTAAAAAAAAATGGTGTGGGGGTCCCCCCCAAAATCCATACCGGACCTTACCCGAGCACACAATGGGGGATGATAGAGCACCCCCCTCCTGAACTGTACCAGGCCACATGCCCTCAACATGGGGAGGGTGTTTTGGGGTCCCCATGTTGATGGGGACAAGGGCCTATTTCCCACAACCCTTGCCCAGTGGTTGTGGGGGTCTGTGGGCGGGGGGGGGCTTATTGGAATCTGGAAGCCCTCTTTAACAAGGGGAACCCCAGATCCCGCCCCCCTATGTGAATCGGTATCGGGTACATTGTTCACCAACACATTGACCAGAAAAAGTGTCAAAATGGTAAAAATGACAGTAGACAGCTTGGGACAAGTCCTTTATTTAAAAGGGGGTGTCAGAAGGGGGTGGGGTCACCCATTTACATCACCGGATGGCCCTGCTCTAAGCTATATAACAGCTGTCATTGCAAAAAGCCTGCAGTCGCGGGACAGCTCTCACTGAGGCGGAGTTTTTGCGTTTCTTTTTTCTCGGGTCGTCTGCGCTGTCATCGAAGATGAAGTTACATCGTGGGACACTTTTTTTTAAATAAAGGACTTGTCCCAAACTGTCTACTGTCATTTTTACCATTTTGACACTTTTTTTGGTGAATGTATAGGAGTACAATGTACCCGATACCCAATCACATAGGGGGGCAGGATCTGGGGATCCCCTTGTTAAACTGGGCTTCCATATTCCGATAATCCCCCCACCCGCAGACCCCCACAACCACCGGGCAAGGTTTGTGGGGAAGAGGACATTGTCCCCATCAACATGGGGACAAGGTGTTTTGGGGGGGACCCCAAAACATCCTCCCCATGTTGAGGGCATGTGGCCTGGTATGGTTCAGGAGGGGGGGCTCTCTCACCCCCACCCCCCTTTCCTGGGTCTGCCAGGTTGCGTGCTCGGATAAGGGTCTGGTATGGATTTTTTGGGGGACCCCATGCAATTTTTTTTATTTTGGCACGGGGTTCCCCTTAAAATCCATACCAGACGTGAAGGGTCAGATAAGGATTTTGGGGGGACCCCCACGCCATTTTGTTTTTTATTTTGGTGCAGGGTTCCCCTTAATATCCATATCAGACCTGGAGGGCCTGGTATTGATTTTGGGGGGACCCCCACACAATTTTTTTTTACATTTTGGTGCGGGGTTCCCCTTAATATTCATACCAGACCCAAAGGGCCTGGTAATGGACTGGGGAGGGGGACCCATGCCGTTTTTTTCAATGATTTTTATCTATATTGCTGGGATCCGACAATTCATTACAGCCGCAAGCAGTTTTAAATGACATTTTTTCCTTTAGAAATGTCATTTTGCTGCTCTCATTCATAAAACTATGTATGGCTGTCATTTTGCGGCGGTACTGTTCTAAAAACGGGAAAGATGCACTTCTTTACAGGCATACTAAGGACACCACCCAGGCACGGTATTTAAAGGAATATTTCATTTTTATTGTTTCACTTTAAGCATTATTAAAATCCCTGTTCCTGAAAAAACGGCCATTTTTAAAACTTTTTTTTGCATTGATACATGTCCCCTATGGCAGGACCTGGGTCCCCAAAACAATTTTTATGGCAATAACATGCATATAAGCCTTTAAAATTAGCACTTTTGATTTTTCATGTTCATGTCCCATAGACTTTAACATTGTTCGCACAAATTTTTTGCCAGTTCGCAAGTTCTGGTGCGAACCAAACCGGGGGGTGTTCGGCTCATCCCTATTGGCAAGCAATTAAGCTAACTATAAAGGGGTAACTGCAGCTGCAGAGGAATAAACACTACCTCTGCTGGAGCCACTTGGTAATTTGGGATCTCTGATCTGTGAATTAGCACCAGGAAATAGACACATTTAGTGTAAATTTAACTCAATATATTGGTACGGGTTAGAATGAATGGTGGTTTGAGCATAAATTAAAGACAAAAACAGAACATTCCATAGCTCAACTCACCAACCAGTCTGCCAACTGACCAAATAAACCTGTCCAATAGTCTGCGTTAAAAACAGGGGCTTAGCACACATTTGCAAACGCATGCATAAGCTGCAAGGCCTCTTCACGGCACCCTGTGTATGCGTGCAGTCCTAACGCTACTGAACTTATAAGCGTCTCCACAATGGAAGCACATGCATTAAATGGATAGATGAGGGGTAGGTGGGCCTGGAGGCAGCCCAATCCCCCTTAAAGGAACAGGAGCACACTGGACTGGGGGCAGGGGCCATTTGTTTGTTGAGCATAAATTAACACACAGAAGGTAGGTTCAGATGCAGTCCACTATAATCCACTATGCCCAGGTAACTTAGAAGAGAGTTCTGTACCACTAGACTGGTATTAATTTAATCAATTTAATTAATTAATTTAATTAATTTAAATTAATCAGCAATAAACAGTGCATATACTGTATGCATTAACTGCAATATGAATAATAATACTATAACCAATCTGGAGTGCACTCTAGGAGAATCGCTAGGATATGGTGTAATGTCCCCTGAGAGATACCTCTTAGCATAAGCAACAGGTGAAGGTCCCTGTGTAGTAGCTGTAAAAGGAGAGTCTTTAGTTATAACTCGTCAGCTGGCTAGTGTTGGGGCCCAGTTGAACTGTTGGTGCACATGAGAATAGTCCCAGTCAAGTCTGCAGGCAGCAATAAGGCTACTAGATGGCTGTATGGTCAGTTCCTAAATGGCTCAGCCTTTCTAGCAGCAGATAGGGAAATCCCCACAGCAGCAACTCATCAGGCCCAGTGATATAACAGCCAAAAAAGATGGCCGTGAGCCGACCATGCAACTGCACATGCACCGTTCGGAAGCCGGACAGGCTCGGGAAAGTTCATACACACTCAGCCGGGCGGTGCATGCGCAGTAACGTAATGTCGCCACCTGGCACTATTTTTTAATAAAAGCTAGTCCTCTTGGCGGTGCTGCGGCGGCGCCACCCTAGTGCACCCACCACAACACAGCAGTCAGCAGAGGAGGACTAGAGCCGAGGAGGGGTGAGGAGACAGGAGCATGACACTGACTGTGTGTGCAGTCAGCAGAGGAGGGGTGAGAAGACAGAAGCGTGAAACACTGACTGTGTGTGGGGGATAGCAAAAAGGGGGCAGAGGAGGTTGATATTACTGGGTGGGGGTGAAGCAGTGCAGGGGACAGAGGAGGACACTGATGTGGAGAGGTAAAGGTGGATAGAGGAGAAAGCTACTGTGAGGGGGTGAGGAGGACACTACCATGTCCGCAGTCTCTGTCCGCCACCTCCTGTATCATGCCTGCAGCCTCTGTCCATCTCCTGTATCATGTCCGCAACCTCTGTCCAACTCCTGTATCTTGTCTGCAGCCTCTGTCCACCTCTTGTATCACGTCTGCAGCCGCTGTTCACCTCCTGTATCACATCCACAGCCTCTGTCCACCTCCTGTATCACGTTCGCAGCCTCTGTCCACCTCCTGTATCACGTCTGCAGCCTATGTCCACCTCCAGTATCCTGTCCGCAGCCTCTGTCCATCTCCTGTATCACTTCCGAAGCCTCTGTCCGTCTCCTGTATCACGTCCGCAGCCTCTGCCCACCTCCTGTATCATGTCCACAGCCTCTGTCCACCTCCTGTATCCTGTCCGCAGCCTCTGTCTGTCTGCTGTATCATATCCTGCAGCCTTTGTCCACCTCCTGTATCACGTCCGCAGCCTTTGTCCACCTCCTGTACCATGTCCGCAGCCTCTGTTCACCTCCTGTATCACGTCAGCATGCCTCTGTTCACCTCCTGTATCACATCCACAGCCTCTGTTCACCTCCTGTATCATGTCCGCAGCCTCTGTTCACCTCCTGTATCATGTCCGCAGCCTCTGTTCACCTCCTGTATCATGTCCGCAGCCTCTGTTCACCTCCTGTATCATGTCCGCAGCCTCTGTTCACCTCCTGTATCATGTCCGCAGCCTCTGTTCACCTCCTGTATCATGTCCGTAGCCTCTGTTCACCTCCTGTACCATGTCCGCAGCCTCTGTTCACCTCCTGCATCACGTCAGCATGCCTCTGTTCACCTCCTGTATCACATCCACAGCCTCTGTTCACCTCCTGTATCATGTCCGCAGCCTCTGTTCACCTCCTGTATCATGTCCGCAGCCTCTGTTCACCTCCTGTATCATGTCCGCAGCCTCTGTTCACCTCCTGTATCATGTCCGCAGCCTCTGACCATCTCTTATCTTTTATCATGTCTGCAGTTTCTGAGGGGTAGTCTGGAGAGGAGAGTGCCGCTGGGATGGAGGTCATAGGAGGAGTCAGATGTGTGGACTGTAGAGAGGACACTATAGGATAAAACCAGAGCCGCCAAGTTGGAGCCGTCTGACTGAGCCCTGCACGGTGCACCTGAGAGGAGGTCAGTGACAGCGCTGCCAGGCCAGTCTGAGGTGGGGGGGGTCACTGATGTAAGGGGGAGTGAATACAATACTGGAAAGGGGCACTGATATAAAAGGTCCCCCCATATTAGTAACCCCCCTTACCTTAGTGTATTCACTCTGCGTAAGGTGGTCTCTAGTCACCAGAGCCCCCATTACATTAGAGTCCCCCTTAGACCATGAACTCCTGCATTCCCCTTTACATAAGAGTTCCCTTTCACTGTAAGGGGGAATCCTGCAGACTCTGATGTAAGGGGGAACTCTGTGCCGGTGTCTTGCCGGGAAAGTTCCCTCGGCGGATAAGGACCCCCCCTGTACTGCGCAGTACGAACTACTATGAGCCGCCGGAGATAGCCGAAGCTCAAAATCTTCAATCAGCTGTACACGGCGCCTGCGCCCTAGGTCCAGGTTCCTTCCCCACCATCCAAGTGGACCTAGAGGGGGAATAAAAAAGAGCCGAGCGCAGCGAGGCCGTGCCCGAAGCGTGGCAAGCGAAGCGAGCCCGCAAGGGGCCCTCTTACAGGCGCTGTGTACAGCTGATTTTCACCTATTCACCTTCGGCTATTTCCGCTGGATCCTACTGCGCATGAGCAGTAGAGGGGGTCCTTATCCGCCGAGCGGAACTTTCTCGGCAGAACACCGGCTGGGTAATAGTAACCTGACCTACATGTCACTGGAAAAATATGTTTTTTGACTTTTGTTTAACTTAAACACATTGCTAATAGCATTAGCGATGTGTTTATAGTTTAAATATTGATATTTGCACTGTTTAGCACTGAAAACGGTCATTTTAGTTACTTTTTTGCAGTGGCAATAAAAAAAGTGTCTCTGTCAGTAAATTTCATGATTTTTGCCAGTAAAAAATTGGTGCCGTTTGTAAATTTTGGCATCCTGCCAGTAAACTTCACTTCAGGGGGTTGGCAACACTGGTTATCGGGGCCCAGCCAATCACAGATGTGGAGAACTTTATGTACTGACAACTGCTCCACCTCTCAGCTCAAGGTGATACATTGAGCAATGTAAGCAATAGGAGATGCCGAGACGACAGAAAGGGTTCGATATGGCATCCATTCTCGGGTAGCAGACAAATAGCCACATCATAGATTGCTGCATTTATCTACAGTACCGGATCAAGTGATGCTGAATTCCCAAGAGCCACCACTGAGAGTGTAAATTGGACCACTTCTGCCCAGATTGGCTCATGGCATCTACTACTTCACTTGGAGCATACATAATCATTTTCAAAAAAGAACAAAAAATATAATGACATTAACCATTGCAAATTAAGATATACATCACAAACCACATACAGTATGTACAATAGTAACATCCCACATAGAAAAATATATATTAAAATCAGGCAATTGAGGGTCCTAAAATGTAAATTGTACCAAAACAATCAGAGATTGCATACCCAATTCAGTATATGTGTGTAAATAAAAATAGTCTACAAATGATGAATAGATAAATAGAAGAAAATAAAAAATATAACAAAAATGAATGATATACCAAAAGGAGGGGGGGCACAGGACACCACTGGGAGGGGAAAAAAGAAAGAAGGGGACTGTAAATCACTGATAAAATAATTTAGATCTATCTCTGGCCGCTCTCCTCCTCCTATCTAAGGGCTACAGTGGGAGGGGCTGAGATCCCCCTCTGATATTATCCGGGAGATCATGTGACCGCTGTGCTGTCCGCTCAGCCCCTCCCGCGATAGTCCTTAGATCGGGCGAGGAAAGCGGCTGGAGGTCATGTGTCTGAACTAAAATCTGAAATAAGGTATTTTAAGGCATAATTTCATACAGACATTTAGAGCCCATTCACACAGGGGAGACTTTTGATCCGACTTAAACCCCTAGTCGCTTCAAGTCGCGCGACATGATAAAATCAATGTAAGTAATTGAGAGCCGTCTTAATGCACACTACTGAAGTCGCTCCGACTTCAGAAAAGGTTCCGGTACTACTTCAATCCGACTTCTAGGCGACTTGTACCCATTGATTTCAATGGAAGTCGCCTCCAAGTCGGATCACCGTTCATAGTGAGGCAACTTTACAGGAAGCTTACAGGAAACAGAAAGGAATTTACCTAGGAAGAAAACAGGAACAAGAATGATGTCACAAGAGCTGATAAGCTCTGATTGGCCACTTGTAAAGTTCCCTGGCCTGGAGGCGACTTCAAGTCGTGTTGTAAGTCGCCCTAAGTTGCGCTGACGTCGCCCCAAGTCACGCTGTGATTAATGCTCAAGTCGTGTCCAAGTTGCCTCCAAAAGTCGCACTGGAAGTCATGTTGCCCCTGTATAAATGGGCTCTTACACTGTGTAGTATATAGCTTGGTAGAACAGAGAGGGGCTGGCAGTAATCTTTCTTTGACCTTACTGCCAGCTACTAATAGCGGCACACAGGAGCTGACAGGCAGGGAGAGAGGGGAGAGAGGAGAGCAGTGGGATGATGGAGGCATATAACCTGATCATGGTATCATGGATCAGCAGCCATGATTATCCTGTTCAGCACACTAAGGGGGACCCAGGAACAGGCAGGATCAATCAGGTATTTTACAGCTTAGAAAGGGACAAATTAGACAGCACAAGCACTGTGCTAGTTAACCTGCTATAAGGGAACAGTTTTTTTTTTTGTTTTTGTTTTTTAGGGTTACAACCACTTTAAGTATATTGAACTACATTTAAAATAAATCATCGTCCTCCGTACAGTTTCTTGTCATCCTGGGAAATGTCCTCCGGGGATGTAAGAGAACCGAGCAGGATGTTAAATACGGGTCTAACATGTAACCTTACCAAAGGAGAATTTATCCTTTAACCAGTTCAGCACATCAGGTCAGGAGCTACAGAGAGCAGCTGCAGTCAGTGTTTTCTCACTCCCATTCTTAGCCAGCATCTGGCTACATATCTGATATCTATCAGCTCAATAAATCAAGAAATTCCTTGAGAAATCCTTCTCCTGTATGGCTGCACCCACGCCCTGCAACCTGCACAGTACCCGACCAGCTGTCACTGAAAGCAGCACGCCACGCCTCTACATTGCCCCTCCGCACAGCGATTGGCTGCTGATGACAGGTGAGGGCGGGTCGGCTGCTGCTACTATAAAAGTGGCAGGAGCGTGTGGATGCGGCGCCTGCGGAGAATTGATCATCCCCGGCCATGGAGTTCCTGAGGTCGCGCTTCCACCCCAAGGTGATCTACAACCTCATCAGTTACAAGATGGGCGGCCTGACCAAGGTGGAGCAGGTAAGGCTGAGCAGAGGGGACCCCCTGTACACTTGTCTTAGGAAGGGGCACATGGGGAAGAGGACAATGTTTGCTTATCAGGTTATTTGCCACTTTTTCACCAGATTTGTTGCATTTATAAAATGGGTGTGATGCCCACTAAAGTCAAATTCACCCCCATTTGCCCAACATCTAGATTTCTCTTCTTTCTTTTGGAGTCTCTAATAAAGTTACTGTATTTATTATTATATTCGCTGTGCACTTTTAGGGTGTGGGGAGGAGGTAATTGAAGCAGGTGGTAGAGATGCAATTTTTCTGCCCATCTAAAGAAGGGCATGCGGCTGCTCGGGGCAGTACACATGCCACAGAAAAAGAAGAACAAGCTAAGTGCAGCATGTGGCAAACAATTTATTTAGAGGTAAAAAAAGCCAAATGGCTACTCACATAAAGCCATGTAAGTAGCCATTTGGCTTTTTTTTTACTTCTAAATAAATTGTTCGCCACATGCTGCACTTAGTTTGGCGCGCCTTGTTCTTCTTTTACTTGTCTTCCAGAGTTTGCTTCTACTCCCAAGGGAGCTGCCGCTGGTGCAAAGAACTGACCCCCTTCATCAATTGCTGGGACTACTATTCATTATTATTATTATTTATTTTTCATCGACTATTATCTTATCTAGACTACTGCTATTATTGATATATTGTTTGGTTGTTTTTTTCCTTTTCAGTCACATGCCACAGACACTATTCTTTGCTTTGAAAAAAATAAATCACCATGGGTGAATTAGGAGTCCCATTTTTTTATTATAAAATTGTATATAGTGTAATATTATTATTCAGGCCTGCAAATAATTGATCTAATTTATCCATTATCTCAGTAGCACTTACATTTTGTAAGGCCTACCAGAAAAAAAAGAATAGATGTATGTTTAAATGAGTATTTGTATATTTTTGGTTTAAGTTTATTTATACTAATGAACACGTACGTACTGTTTCGTACAAAAATACTAGAACGATTGTATTTTCTATATGTCAATCTTACACAAGTTATATCATTGAATAGCCTTTATATTGTATTTCTTTTATTAGAATTCTCTTATTGTACCACAATTTACCTCAAATAAAAAAGTTTGTAAAAATAAATAACTAAAAAGAAGTAAATAAATCACATGCTGCATTTGGCAGGCAGTACTGCCACTAAATACAACCCATTTAAGTGTATAGAGCTGTGCTGCAACCGCCGTGCACTTTGTGTGGTTGTCAGCCTTTTTAGTGTTTAAACAGGCAGTGAGGAAATGACATATCGTCTCCTCAT
The DNA here is from genome assembly GCA_037952925.1 of Lithobates clamitans. Taxonomy (NCBI): domain Eukaryota; kingdom Metazoa; phylum Chordata; class Amphibia; order Anura; family Ranidae; genus Lithobates; species Lithobates clamitans. The sequence continues at coordinate 1,880,178 of JBBGZY010001007.1, forward strand.
CACCTATCAAATGCCCTCTGAAAAGCAATCCACCAGATATAGTTGTTGAGATGGGTAGCATGGGCTGCTGCACATGAGAATGAGCCCTTAAAGCCGAACTCCATAGATTAACAAAACGTTATGCTTGTGGTGGATCCCTCTCCACAATGTAAGGGCTAACCGCAATATATTTACCTTTTTCCTCATTCCACCGCCAGCCGCTGGCATTCTCCTTCTGTGTCTGCTGTGTACTCATGTACAATGCAGGACTGTAAGGGGTTAACAGCTCCTGCCTAAATTCATTTTGTAAAGTGATGCGCAAACTGCTGGAGCTATATAAATCCTGTATAATAATATTTAATAGATGACGATGAGTAAAGCGGGGCATAGATTGACCGAACCTCAGCCACTTCCGTAGGAACCAGCCAAATTTCCATTCTTGTATGGCCATCCCCGTTCAACGGTAGTCGATTGTTAGATAAAATGCAGAGAACCTTTAGAACCACTTTAAAGTGTTACTAAACCCAGGAGCCTGCATTCACTATATCTGATCTCGCACAGTACACATGGAAATGCAACTATTTTAGTAAATAGAAACGTCTAAATACCTTTTCCCATCAGCAGTATAATAGCAGTCTTATGACTTCTATCAGTGTTTGGTTAAAGCTTGTAGAAGGAGTCTGGACAGTGCTGATTGGCCCTGTGCTGATCACATGCACTTTCCCAAGAAAAAAAAAAAAACAATCTCTCTAGCAATACACATGAAACTGAGCATGTTAAGCCTGTCCCCTAATGCTCTGTTCTATCAGGAAATGGCCTGGAGTCAGTGGAAGAAGAGGAGGATCTGTGGATACAGGATGACACAACCTTTATACACAACGCAGGGAATTAACGCCTTAGGTTCCACAGTGAGTATAACAAGCTTGCTTTTATGCATATACAGACTGATTTTACTGTTGTGGGTTTAGTAACACTTTAACCACTTCAGCTCTGGAAGCTTTACCCCCCCCTTCATGACCAGACCATTTTTTGCGATACGGCACTGCATTACTTTAACTGACAATTGCGCGGTGGTGCAACGCTGTACCCAGATAAAATTGATGTTCTTTATTTCCCCACAAATAGAGCTTTCTTTTGGTGGTATTTGTTCACCTCTGCTGTTTTTATTTTTTGCGCTATAAATTTAAAAAAAACAACAATTTAAAAAAAAAAAAAACAATATTTTTTACTTTCTGCTATAAAACACATCCAATACAAAAAAATTTAAAAAAATCAAATTTCTTCATAAATGTAGGCCAATATGTATTCTACTACATATTATAGGTAAAAAAAAAAAAAAAAAATCCCAAAAAGCCTTTACACTATCATGTTCACCAACATCGACCCTAAACTAAACAACGCCAGCCAACGCTGGAAGCAGGGGCTTTCCCTAGATCTACCATTGAAGGCGTGGGAACGCATCCTCACCTACATCCATAAGACCCCTTTCAAACTGAGGTGCTTTGCAGGCGATATAGCGTTAAAAATAGTGTACGCAAAGCGCCCTGAAACAGCGGCTCCATTCACTCCAGTGTGAAAGCCCGGGGGCTTTCATACTGGAGCGCTGCGCTGGCAGGGCATCAGAAAAAGTCCTGCCAGCAGCTTCTTTGAAGCACATTAGGAGCGGTGAACTCACCGCTCCTAAAGCACCCCTGCTCATTGAAAACAATGGGGCAGCGCTGCTATACCGCCGGCAAAGCGCTGCCGCATCGGCGTTTTGTGGGCGTATTTAACCCTGTCGTTTTAGCGGCACTATTCGGCCACTACCGGGGCGGTTTTAACCCCCGCTAGCGGCCAAATAGTGCCGCTAAAATGACGGTAAAGCGGCGCTAAAAGTAACGTCACTTTACCGCTGACGCCCTTATTAATGCAGCAAAAATCTGTATACCTACTCTTTGGCACACACAATCCCCTCCGTCACTAGTTGACTGGGTTAACTGCATCAAGACTATTGCAGTAATGAAGGAGCTCATACACCAGGCCAAAGGGACCCCTTCCAAATATTGGAAAACCTGGGCATGCTGGCTAAACTTTATGAATTCCAAAGAATTCTCCCAATTCATGGACATTTCCATGTAGAACCCTCGACCCTAAAATGAGCCGGGGGGAAATGGAAAGGTACCCGCCGAGAAAATGAAGTTCAATGCTTCCGAGCATGCGTCGAATTGTTTCCGAGCATGCGTAGGAACTTTCTGCGTCGGAATTGGTACAGACGATCGGAATTTCCGATCGGAACTTTTTCCGACCGAAAAATAGAGAACCTGCTCTCAATCTTTTGCTGGCGGGAATTCCGCCAGCAAAAGTCCGATGGAGCATACACACGGTCGGAATTTCCGACCAAAAGCTCACATCGGACTTTTGCTGGGGGAATTTCCGATTGTGTGTACGGGGCATAAGAAAACCAGACGCATACGTTTGGGCAGTCTGGTGACACCTACCACTTAGTACCTGCGGTACCCTGATTGCTCAATTTTACAAAACAATTTTTGCTACTCGCCTGCTATTCTTTGTTGTAAACTGTTACTCACATTAGCAAAGTTATAGAATAGAGCGATGTTACAAGTGCTCATGTATAGACTATGATCCTTTAATTCGTGTATATCTAATTGTGCCTGATTAGAACATTTTGCTGTGTTGAATTGTCAACAATCCATCACAGAATTGTTTGTACCAATTGCTTTGAAAATGTAATAAAAATCTTTAGAAATAAAAAATCCCCAAAGCGTATATTGATTGGTTTGCGCAAAAGTTATAGCGTCTACAAACTATATGACATTTTTATGGAACTTTTATTTTATTTTTTTACTATTAATGGCGGCGATCAGCGACTTATGCCCCGTACGCACAAGCGGAATTTCCGTCGGAAAAATCTTGGATGGTTTTTCCGATGGATTTCCGCTCAAGCTTGGCTTGCATACACACAATCACACAAAAGTTCTCTGAACTTTCGACCGTCAACGCGGTGACGTACAACACTACGACGAGCCCAGAAAATGAAGTTCAATCCTTCCAAGAATGCGTCGAATTGTTTCTGAGCATGCGGAGGAATTTTGCGAGTCGGAATTGCTACAGACGAATGCATTTTCGGATAGGAAGTTTTTCCGACTGAAAAATAGAGAACCTGCTCTCAATCTTTTGCTGGCAGAAATGCCGCCAGCAAAAGTCGGATGGAGCATACACACTGTCACATTTTCCGACCAAAAAGCTCACATCGGTCTTTTGCTGTCGGCATTTCCTATCGTGTGTATGCGGCATAATAGCAGGACTGCAATATTGCGGTGGACAAATCGAACACTAAATCACACTTTTGATACTTTTTTGGAGACCAGTGACACCAATACAGTGATTAGTGCTAAACCATATGCACTGTCATTGTACTAATGACACTGGCAGTTAAGGGGTTAACATCAGGGGCAATCAAAGGGTTAAATGTGTTCCTAGGGAGTGCTTGCGAACTGTGTAGGGGGGAGCTTTAACTGTGGGAAGGCAGAGATCCGTGTTCCTGCTTAGCAGAAACACAGGATCTGTCTTCCCTACTAACAGAACGGCAAACTGTCTTGTTTACATAGGCAGACCGCTGTTATGCCTCTGTTGGGAACGATTGTCGTGTCGCGGCAGAGATTGGGTCCGTCGGACCCGCTGATAGGGTCCCGCTGTGTCCAATGACAGTGGGAGCGGGTCACCGGTGGTGCAGACCCGGAAGGCTGTGTACAATTGCTTTGTAGGTTCCATCCATCCTCTTTTCCAACAGGATCCCATGAGTGAGAGCCTGCAGACCTGCTACAAATACTTGAATGAGACAGGCAGGAGCTACTCGCCAGTCACCCAGGCCTTGGAAGGGGAGCTTCGGTAAGTGTATTGTCTGTTAAATACGATTTTTAGAAAATACTGTTTTTGAATAATTTGGGAATTTATTTAAAAAATTTTTTTTTGTCTGAGTTGCACAAGCATCAGTGTCTTATCAGCTGATGGGGTCAATCTAGCTTATGGGCATTGTATTTCATTTTTAGGTAGCTGGAATAGCACCCTAGGATGCCATCAACAGAAGTAGCATGTACTAGTTTATTTGTATTTCATTTTTAAGTAGCTGTAAATACCACCCTAGGATGCTAACAACAGAAGTAGCATGTACTAGTGATTTAAACAGAAGTGGGCATCACTAGAGGGTGGATTGCATTTGGGTTGCACAAATTGTATTATTAGATTGTAAGGAGCTGTCTTCTGTCTCTACTCCTTAGGCACATATTCTGTATCTTCTATCTGGTTATGAGGGCTATGGACACTGTGGAGGACGACATGACTATCAGTCTGGAGACCAAGATCCCCATTCTGAAAAACTTTCACAATCTACTGTACCAGCCTGACTGGAGGTTCATGGACAGCAAGAAGCATACTCGCCAAGTGCTTGAGGATTTCCCAACTGTGAGTAAAGATAGGGACTCATTTATGTGAACCATGCTACCATGGCATTATTTTTCATTTCAAAGTACGTTTTTGGACTATTCAGTAGATCGCATCAGCGCTGTGTATGAATTATTGTTAGTTGTTGTCCACTTACAGCAGTGGTCAGTGTATTACTTCTTTACAATTATTGTCACTAGGATCATCTTATATTGGTGGTTAGTGGTGAAGTGCCCCTTTCTGTTGGTGGCTAGTGGTGAAGTGCCCCTTTCTGTTGGTGGCTAGTGGTGAAGTGCCCCTTTCTGTTGGTGGCTAGTGGTGAAGTGCCCCTTTCTGTTGGTGGCTAGTGGTGAAGTGCCCCTTTCTGTTGGTGGCTAGTGGTGAAGTGCCCCTTTCTGTTGGTGGCTAGTGGTGAAGTGCCCCTTCTGTTGGTGGCTAGTGGTGAAGTGCCCCTTCTGTTGGTGGCTAGTGGTGAAGTGCCCCTTTCTGTTGGTGGCTAGTGGTGAAGTGCCCCTTTCTGTTGATGGCTAGTGGTGAAGTGACCCTTCTGTTGGTGGCTAGTGGTGAAGTGCCCCTTTTATTGGTGGCTAGTGGTGAAGTGCCCCTTCTGTTGGTGGCTAGTGGTGAAGTGCCACCTTAAATGGCCATTGCAGTGTTTTCTTATATTGCTGGTCAGTGGAGGAAGAGATCTGTCTTATCACCTTCCTCTGCATTTCCAGAGCACACTTCTATACTTCCCATCTCTCAATTTCCAGGTGTAGCACAGAGCCAGGACTGGTCTGGCTGTTTGGTCCCAGGTTCTTTTCCCTGATAGGCACACGGTAATCCACAGTCACTAAAATCATGGAACAGTCTGTACATTTCATTTTATAGTTTTTTTGTTAAAGAACTGGGATAGGGTAAGGGCGAGCCTAATGCCCGACGGAAAAAGTGCGATCGGATTGTGTTTTCGGAAATTCCAATCGTATGTGGGCTCCATCGGACTTTTTCCGTCGGAATTTCCGACACACAAAGTTTGAGAGCAGGCTATAAAATTTTCCGACAACAAAATCCGTTTGCGTAAATTCCGAGCGTGGGTGGACAATTCCGACGCACAAAGTGCCACGCATGCTCAGAATAAATTAAGAGACGAAAGCTATTGGCTACTGCCCCGTTTATAGTCCCAACGTACATGTTTTACGTCACCGCGTTCAGAATAATCGGATTTTCCAACAACTTTGTGCGACCGTGTGTATGCAAGACAAGTTTGAGCCAACATCCGTCGGAAAAAATCAGTGGATTTTGTTGTCGGAATGTCCAATCAATGTCCGATCGTGTGTACAGGGCATAAGGTTTCTCCAAGAAACTTCAACAACTTGCAGTAGAGGATACTAAATCTGAACTATTGCCATGTCTGCACCCCCTTTTAAAATGAAGATATGGTGGTGGTATTAAACAGGGACTCCTCAACAGGAGAATAGTCCTCTATGTACAAAGAATAAGCTCTCCCAAATCAAGCTAAAGAAAATCTCCAAGTCCAATAGGCTGGTGCTGTTTCCTGAATACTGTGTATTGTGTAGCTGCCTGCAGTATCAGCTAGTTTCTGTACTTCATTTTCCTGTGTCCTGGATATGTAGATGAGCTCTCTGCAATTTTTAGGAGGCTAGGCCAGATGTCCCCCAGACAAACAGAAGCTGGGACCACAAGCAGGATTCTTCTAGCTTCAAGTTGTCTCCCAGGAATACCACAGCCCCCTGGGTGGGTCTTACTCCCCCAGGAACAAGAGACCTTTGTTTTAAATCCTAGCCCTCTCATCCCCCTGCTGGTCACTCATTCCATTGACCAAGGAATGGCTGGAGAAGTATTAATATGGGGGCCAGGGTCTGGGTTCTTTCCCACACTATATCCCATAGCAACGTGGGATGCAGGGGAAAGTAACCCAGCTTGCACCAACAGGACCCAGAACAGACACTATTAAAAGATCATTGCTCTCCCTGGCTGCAGGGAGACCAAAAAATTATACATTTTAACAATGGTAGCCTATTCGGGCACTACACAGGATTCCCAGGAACTCCAGGTCCACAGGACCTTCTGCCAGGACTTCTCAATCTCTGCCAATACTTCCTATGGTGCTCGTAGCTGGACTTTGATAACTCTTGCACTCAGAATCCCTGCCAAGATTTCCAGTGGTGCTCCAAAATGCCCTCCCAGAACTTCAATGGTACTTGCAAAATTCCTGCCAGAACTTCAAGTTTCCTAAAATGATGCTTGGCATGTCCTCTGGGAGAGTATTTAAGATCCAGCCCTGGAAGTGGCTGGTGCTGTGTCCTCTTGCCAGATAGCCTGTGATGTGCAAAAGGACTATACTACACCACTGATTGCCACCACTCTGCATGTGGCACTCAGCCTCAGTACAGTAGTGCAACCTGGTGTAGTTAGCTGCAGAGTACTCTACATATCCAGTACCTCCAGTCCCTGAAGACCTTCATCATGAAGGAGTGGGCAAAGCAAGGAATTTCCACCTAGTGGTCTATCCCCTGGGAAGGTGCCTCTACCCTGGCATGGTAAGTCCAGGGCTTTGCCCCATTTCTCTGTGTAGTCACCCTCAACATCACACCCAAGCCCCCCCATCCTGGTGATAGTCCTTGAACAGGGGCCCCTTGCCTTGGCACCATGTGGTGGGCGTCAAGAGCACCTCAGCCCAAGAACAGTGCATTGCAGGGTGGCTGTGACACTTCTATCATGACTATGGCCTAGCAAGTTCCACTCTAAAAGGTTTGTTGTGGCCATAAACATAGCATGCACAACTTTACATATAGCAAGTCGATTTTGGCTTTGACACATATGAGTGCACAATGGCCATACTATGTTTATACTCCCGCCAATGGTAAAAGGTACACAGGCCTCCCACTGGCTCCAGGCGCCATCTTGAGCACATTTCTCTGCTCCAGATTGTGGTCTCAGGTCTCTGCGTCAGCCTTTACCAGCAGCTTCAGTAGTGGAACATAAGACAGCTAAACTCTTTTTGCTCTGTAACAATAATCTCTACACTGATCGAGGAATCCCCTTACCCTCATGGCAGACATCAGACAGAAGGAAAGTGGGATGAAGGGGCAGGCCAGCACACGGAGCACAGGATCATGATGAGGGTTCCTGTCAAAACGTCTGGGTCTTTGGACCTCTCTACACTTCAGAGTCTCTCCTTATCTCCTTGGGTAACCTCCATTCCTTCTTTTAAGCTCAAGAGGAATTTTCAGCCTCTATGGCATACTTGATGGGGAAAGTGTCTACTCCCATAGAGACTGCAGAACACTCAATGTGTAAATGCTGCCAGTCCATGTCCCCTGCTGAGTAAATGTCTGATTTTCCGACCAAAAAGAAGGGGAGGAAGATGAGGAAGTGGAAGGTGAATCTTTGGAACCTGAATGCATTTTGGGAGGATGGGCAGTTGTCCTCTCTCTCTCTACCAACCTAAAAGAAACCATTAAAGTGTTGGTGGACTTTTGTTTGCAGCTAGAATCATCACCATCTGCTAGACCCAAGGTCACCAGTAAGAAATTTCTTCCCAAAACCAAGAAACCTAATAGGTCTCTTTTATGGTTCACCCACTAGTACAGGATGTGCTGTATGAGGACTGACTTGAGACTAGGGATTGTAAGTTCGACTTGAACATCTGGTGTTCGCCCATTCGCCGAATCCCGAACATTATGGGGCGTTTGCGGCAAATTCACGTGCCGCAGAACGCCCCATAATGCACTGCAAGATCGCAGTGCATTGATGTCTGATGATTGGCCAAAGCATGCACCTGACCTGCATGCTTTGGCCAATCAGGGTGCCTTTAGCCAATCATGGCTCAGCAAGTCCACGCCCCACACTATATAAGTCTGCTTACATATATATAGATGTATATTTATTTTTTTATGGGTCCGTCGGGCGGCGTAACGATGGATGTAAATTTTTTTTCTTTTGTTTTTTTAGAAAGTAATTGTCAAACTGTCTTTTGTGTTTTTTACTTTTTGACACTTTTTTTGATGAATGGGTAGGGATACCCATTTACATAGGGGGGGCGGGATCTGGGGGCCCCTTGTTAAAGGGGGCTTCCAGATTCCGATAAGCCCCCCCACACGCAGACCCCCACAACCACCGGGCAACAGTTCTGGAGATGAGGCCCTTGTCCCCATGTTGATGCTTTGGGGGGGACATGTTGAGGGCATGTGACCTGGTATGGTTCAGGAGCGGGGGGCGCTCGCTTGCCCCCCCACCCCATCCTGTCCTCCAGGCTGCATGCTCAGATAAGGGTCTGGTATGGATTTTGGGGAGGACCCCACGCCAATTTTATTTAAAATTTTGGCGTGGAGTTCCCCTTAATATCCATACCAGACCCAAAGGGCCTGGTATGGATTGGGGGGGGGGGGGACCCACGCAGATTTTTTCCTTGATTTTTATTACCGGGAGCCGGCAATACATTACAGCCACGAGCAAGTTTTAATTAAATTTTTTCCTTTTAGAAATGTAATTTTGCTGCGGAACTGTAAAACACATCAGACAGATGCGACACTTTACAGGCAGACTAAGGGGACCCCCAGGCACAATATTTAAAGGAATATATAATTTTTATTGTTTCACTTAAAATCACTGTTATTAAAAAAGGTAGTTTCTTGTTCATACATCACAGGACACAGAGGCTTGGTAATTACTTAGTGGGTTAGATAGTACCTTCAGGTGATTGGACACAGGTAACCCTAATTACAAGGTGAGTTCCTCCCCTATATAACCCCTCCCATATGGAGGGTACCTCAGTTTTTTTGCCAGTGTCTAAGGTGGTTGATCACATTGAAGATGTGCTAAGAAGAAGGCTCTATTGATGGTCTGAAGGTTGATGGTCTCTGCGAGGACCTAGGAGCTATACAACCGGATCCATACCTCGGGCCAATAGTAAAAACGCTTAAGATGGATGGTACTCTGGCCTCGTGATAAGAAGATACAAGGTTTTGCCTGTAATGTCTCTCCTTGGAGGTCTGGGCTTGGGGATCCAGGCTTTGGTGTACTTATATAACAGTGGCACGAAAATTTTCTGGCAGAGTCTTCTACAGGTCCAGGGAAGAGGATCCTGGGAGTAGGAACCCAGAACCCTGAAGGTTGGCACAACGCTACCCGCCGTGATAGGTGAAGGCTGGAATCTGTCTGTTCTCTGCAGTTCCTGCGGTGGGGATAAGGTAAGTGAAGACAATCCTAAAGTTTACATTATGGATTATCTTCTGTGAGTAGTTTGTATGTCTTACCTGTTTTACGCCACTAGAGGAAGTAAGAGACATACCTGGTGTATACTTACATGCCTTCCAGGATACACGCTCAGTGAAGTTGGTCTAAGAAGCCGCTCACCTCCTCCGCTGCAGGCTCTGCCACATAAACTGAAAAGGGGGGGATCCCACGCAGTCCTCAGGTGGTCTCCTTTCTCCCCCCTCGCCCAGGCCACCGCCATGATGGTCCTACTCGCGCGCGCAGGGGGCAAGCTTTTACGGCAGGGTCGACGGGGAAGGAGGGGGGGCGTGGTTGCAGCACCGTGCACATGTGGTGTGCATGGCGCGCCAGTGTGCAGGCGCAATGCCCAAGGCGCCAGAGCTCCTGTAAGTGGTGGGACACAGAGCTGTGGGCAGTAAGCATCTCAGTGGATCGGATCTAAGACAACCTTAGACATCTACTCGGCATCATGTTGTGCAGTTTGTAGCTAATGTTTATAATGTAAGACTATAGCACAACAGTGATTGCACTTTACACTAGTACCTCTGCTTTGCAGCTTAGAACTATGTCTCCTCATAAGAGGACTTCAGGGGGAGGTAAAAGAGGCACCAGAAAATCAGCGCCTACATCTAGGGGTTCTGGACATGCCTGCAGGATACCATTCCCCCCTACAAGACTGGAGGCAGCCTCACAGGATGAGTCGGTACCCCTGTCAGGTTTTGCAGCCTCTCCCAATGTTTCAGTCCCTGTTTATGTCACAGAAGATGCTTTGAAGGCTGCATTGGATGGTTTAGAAGGAAGGATTACTACCTTTGTCACAGCTTCCTTAAAAAATAGCAGAAAAAGGGGTAGATCCCCTCTCTCTGCTTTGGGTTCCCTATCAGATGAGCATTCTGATAATGAGGAAATATCCCTATCTGAGGATAGGGATCAGCTACAGTCCGACGAATCAGGGGAAGAGGAGAAGCTTACTTCTACGTCCCAGGCCCTCAAAGCGCAGGTGCAATACTATACTGAATTGGTATGCCTTCCCAACTCATCCTTTACTGGGTGAATTGTTGAATGAGGACTGGGGTCACCCAGATAAACTGTTTTCTCCTCCTAAGAGGTTTTCTATGCTTTATCCGGTGGAGGAAAGTTTCACCAAGAAATGGGGAGTCCCAGCTATAGATGCGGCTGTTTCTTGTGTGAATAAGAGCCTGACCTGTCCTGTGGACAATGCTCAAGGGTTTAAGGATCCAACTGACAAAAAGCTGGAAACTTTATTTAAGGCCTATTTCTCTGTGGCGGGCGCTGTGGTCCAGCCTACGGTCACAGCAATTGGCATGTGCCAGTTCCTCAAAGAACAAATGAAGCAGGTGCTTAGCCTCCTTTCCACTTAGGGGGCCAAGGTTTATGCAGACCTGCCTAAAGCCTTGTGTTTTATGGTTGATGCCATTATGGATTCTGCTCAGCAAGCATCTTGCCTCACTCTCCTGCTGGTACACATGTGCAGGTCCCTTTGACTTAAACATTGGGCAGCTGAGGCTTCATGCAAAAAATATTTAACTGGGTTCCCGTTTCATGGAGAACGCCTGTTTGGGGATGATCTGGAGAAATACATCCAGAAGATTACCGGGGGTAAAACCATGTTGTTACCGGTCAAAAGGAAGAGTAAACGTCCTTCATTTAGACGTTCTCTGTCCCCAGCCCCTGGAGCCTCATCCTCCAGGCAGAGGGGACAGCCAAAGAAATACTAGGGAAAGGTCCAAAGTCAAGCTCAAGGGCAAAAGAAACCTTGGGGTCCAAAATCTGGTAAACAGAACCCCAAAGCCTCCATATGAAGGGACGCCCCCAATCAGCCGAGTGGGGGGAAGGCTGCTGCAGTTTGCAGGCACCTGGCGGGAAGAGTTTCAGGACAGATGGGTAGCCTCCATGGTGTCTCTGGGCTACAAGCTAGAGTTCCGGGAGCTTCCACCATCTCGTTCCCTAAGGTTAATAGTCTCCAGGGATCCAGTAAAAAAGAAGGCCCTTACTTCTGGCCTTAGAACATCTGTTATCCCAAGGGGTAATTATAGAGCTGGCTCCGGAAGAGCAAGGCTCAGGGTTCTACTCAAACCTTTTTAGGGTTCCAAAATGGAGATGTCAGACCTATTCTGAATCTAAAAGACCTGAATCAAATTCTAGTCATTCATCCTTTCCGCATGGAATCCATCCGCTCAGTAGTCTCCACCCTTCAGGGGGGAGAATTCCTGGCATCAATAGACATCAAAGATGCATATTTGCATGTGCCAATATTTCCCGCTCACCAAAGATTCCTAAGGTTTGGCTTTCAATTTGTGGCCCTTCCTTTTGGTCTTGCTACCGCTCCTCGAGTGTTCACAAAAGTTCTAGCCCCTGGCAAATCTAAGGGCTCAGGGCATAACTGTGACAGCTTATCTGGACGATTTGCTACTCATAGAACAGTTTGTAACACGCCTAAGCCACAATGTGCTCTGCACGGTAAAGTACCTAGGATGGGTCCTCAATCTAGAGAAATCCTCCTGGCAGCGCCTAAAAAGGCTGGAGTATTTGGGCATGGTCATAGACACAGTCCAAAGCAGAGTGTTCTTACCCAGATCAAAAGCCAGGGTCATAAAAGATTTGGTCCAGGTAGTCACAGCAAGGAGAAATCCCTCCATCCGACTATGTATGAGAATATTGGGGAAAATGGTTGCCTCTTTCGAGGCTGTCCCTTACGCCCAGTCTTACTCGAGGCCTTTACAAAGCAGCATCCTCTCTGCCTGGAACAAGAGGGTTCAAGCCTTGGATCTTCCAATGTGCCTATCCCCAGGGGTATGCCAGAGCCTCAATTGGTGGTTACTGACCAAGAATTTTCTAAAAGGAAAGTCCTTTGTTCCAGTTACTTGGAAACTCGTAACCACAGATGCGACCCTAATAGTCTGGGGAGTAGTTCTAGAAGAAGCTTCTACCCAGGGAAGATGGTCCAGAGCTGAAAGGCTCTTACCCATTAACATTCTGGAAATTCGGACAATTCATCTAGCCCTCAAGGTCTGGACTTTCAGACTACAGGGTCATCCTGTCCGGATACAGTCTGACAATGCCATGGTTGTGGCTTATACCAATTACCAAGGAGGCACCAAGAGCCTGGATGCCCACAAGGAGGTGAATCACATTTTTTTTTCTGGGCAGAAAGGCATATTCCTTGCCTGTCTGCGGTCTTTATTCCAGGGGTAGAAAATTGGCAGGCGGATTTTCTAAGCCACCAGCAGCTGTGTCCAGGAGAATGGTCTCTACACCCCGACATATTTCAGACCATATGTCAAAATTGGGGTACCCTGGATGCCAGGGCTGGACTGGGACAAAAATTTGGCCCTGGACTTCACCCAGAGCGACCCACTTTAATTTTGAAAACATGCACATAACCAGCATATAAAACCATACGCAATTGCGCAATATGGATACTTATTGAGTTTAGGATGGATCTGAGGGAAGCGGTGCGGCCTTTGTATGGGGCATCAGAGCGACCTGGAGGGTGACCACACTTCCAGACTGCCATTCAGGGACAATTTTGCCAAGGACTGGGGGGAAATGTAGTCTCAGGGTTGACGGGGAATTCAGCAGTGGGGCTAATTTGTCGGGTGAATGGCTGGTGCTGGCAATGAAAACATCCCGACACCATGCTTAATATGGTGTCAGGATGATCAAATCACATTATTTCTATTACTACATTGTAATATATAATGAAATAGTTCAACTCACCAGAATGCAGAATCGGTGGGAACCATTGGCCGTTACCAGATGCAGCATGCCATTTGCCACCGCCGCCTGCCACCAGATGCAACGTGTCATTTTCCACTATCGCCTGCCACCAGATGCAGCGCGTCATTTTCCACTATCGCCTGCCACCAGATGCTGCATGTCACTTGCCACCGTCGCTGGCCACCACATGCAGTGTGTCACATGCCACATCGTCTGCTGCCAGAGAGAGGGCAGAGAGAGCAGAGAGAGAGAGAGAGAGAGAAGGGGGACACAGAGAGAGAGAGAGAGAGAGAGAGAGAGGGGGGACAGAGAGAGAGAGGGGGGGGCAGGGAGAGAGAGGGGGGGCAGAGAAAGAGAGGGGGGCAGAGAAAGAGAGGGGGGGCAGAGAGAGAGGGGGGACAGGAAGAGAGAGAGAAAGGGGGGGAGGGAGGGAGAGAAAGAGAGAGAGGACAGAGAATGAGGCTGGCTTTCAGCACTATCAAGGTCCAGATCTCGGCCTTATCAGTATTCTTTAAAAGGCCACTTGCCTCACATTCCTGGTCCGGGCCTTTGTTCAGGGGGCAATAGGCTTGAATCCGCCAGTCAAACCTCGTGTGCCCATGGGATCTGAATTTGGTTTTGTCTGTTTTGCAAGAACAACCCTTTGAACCATTGCACCATGCTTCTCTAGTTCTTCTGACAAAGAAAATGGTCTTTTTGGTAGCCATTTCCTCGGCTAGAAGGATATCAGAATTAGCAGCTCTTTCTTGTAAAGAGCCATATTTGATTATTCACAAAGACAGGGTGGTGTTGCGTCCTCACCCGACTTTTTTACCTAAGGTGGTTTCAGGATTCCATCTGACTCAAGATATGATCCCACCGTCCTTTTTTCCAGATCCGCAGTCCGTGGAAGAGGAGTTGTTACACTCTCTAAATGTTGTAAGAGCAGTCGGTATCTATCTGCAGGCAACCGCTCAGATACAAAAAATTGTCTGTTTATTCTGCCAGAAGGCCCCAGAAAGGGCCAGGCAGCATCGAAATCCACTATTTCTAGATGGATTTGGCAAGTTATTATTCAGGCCTATGGTATAAAGAAGAAGATTCCTCCTTTTCAGGTTAAGGCGCACTCAGCTGGAGCGGTTAGTGCTTCATGGGCAGTACATCACCAGGCCTCCATAGCTCAGATCTGCAAGGCTGCAAATTGGTCTTCAGTCCATACATTCACTAGATTCTATCAGGTGGATGTAAGAGGGCATGAGGATGTCGCCTTTGGGCGCAGTGTGCTTCAGGCAGTAGTATGGATCCTCTTGTCCATTGGCGGTCTATGTATTTTCTGATCTGTGTCTCCCTCCCTTCAATTTGGGCATTGCTTTAGGACTCACGCTAAGTAATTACCAAGCCTCTGTCCCATGATGTATGAACAAGAAAATAGGATTTTTAAATACAGCTTACCTGTAAAATCCTTTTCTTGGGAATACATCACGGGACACAGAGCTCCCGCCCCTCTTCAGGATTTTTCTTTGGGGTACTTATTGCTTTGCTACAAAACTGAGGTACTCTCCATATGGGAGGGGTTATATAGCGGAGGAACTCACCTTGTAATTAGGGTTACCAGTGTCCAATCACCTGAAGGTACTATCTAACCCACTAAGTAATTACCAAGCCTCTGTGTCCTGTGATGTATTCCCAAGAAAAGGATTTTACAGGTAAGCTGTATTTAAAAATCCTATTTTTAAAAACTTTTTTTGCATTGATACATGTCCCCTGGTGCAGTACCCGGGTCCCCATACACTTTTTATGGCAATAACTTGCATATAAGCCTTTAAAATTAGCACTTTTGATTTTTCATGTTCATGTCCCATAGACTTTAACGTTGTTCGCACAGTTTTTTTATCTGTTCAAGATGTTCTGGTGTGGACCGGGGGGTGTTCGGCTCATCCATACTTGAGACCAAACAAACTGTATACATTTATCAAGAGGTTATTATGCAGCAGTACACAGTGGAGGCCTACCACAAAAATAGAAATTGCTTGTGGTGGATCTTGCTTTTTCCTGCCACAAGAAATTCCTTACATTTTCCTTTGAGAATATCCCAGTCTTCAAAGGCCCAAAGGAGAATTGGTTTGAGGCACTCTCTTGAGCTTGTCCATATAGCCATGGTATCTATGGCTGTTTGCCAAACTCTGGCAGTGTGTTCTAAGTGCATCACGCGTAACCCTGGATAGATCCTGACAGATTCTTCTGTACTGCAAAAAATTAAGCTCTTCCTAATAACCTTGCACTACTGCGTAGATGGTTTGACAGACTCACTATGCCAAAACTCTAGCCTGGCTGTCATGTCAGTACAGATGTGCAGGATCCACTGGCTGTGGAACTGGCTTTGGAGACAGTTTATAAGAATCACTTCAAAAGGATTCTGTTAGACAAAGAGTGACTGTTTGGAAAGTCATTAGATGCCATTTTTAAGGATATTATGGACAGAAAAAAACTTTCACCCAGTAAGAAGAAAGCTAAGAAAGAAAGCTACTCTCACACAGTAGAGTAGACTCCAGGCAGCCAGAGCCATGATAAGGAGAGGAGAGCTGCCCGCCTGAGCGCCAAGTGGGGTCGGGATCTTCTGACAGTGGTACAGCGGCCGCATTGTAATTCCT
Organism: Lithobates clamitans; assembly: GCA_037952925.1. Lineage (NCBI taxonomy): Eukaryota > Metazoa > Chordata > Amphibia > Anura > Ranidae > Lithobates > Lithobates clamitans. The sequence goes on from JBBGZY010001007.1 coordinate 1,896,188, forward strand.
GCCTTCTGGAGCCTGCAGCGCCTATGATGGACAAGAGGTCACCGCAGCATCCCAGGGACTGGTAAAAAAGATACAGTACGTACCTATACTGCATGCAGGTTAACTGGGACTGTCATTAAGTGCACCAACGCTCTTAAAGGGCCATAACGATAGCCAGCAGTAAAACATCTCAAAGGACTGCCCCTCTTGTAATTATTCTGCAAGTCACCCTTTGTCCCTCTGCCCCCTCCACTACCATCTTCCTTTTCTTTTGGGCAGTGCATACCCAATCGATCTGGGACTAGCATCGCTGCCATAAATGTGCTCTGGCAGTATAGTTCCAGCACTCAGTAGATTAAACTTTATTACTGCTCACTGCTTCACTTGAGATGACCTTACTACTGTGTTTATGCTGATCTGGACCCAAATGTCCTTTGCCTAGTCCCTACTGTTAATTACTTTGTATGCTCAATTGTGTTATTACCATTTATTGCTTGACAAGTTACCAACCCTATTGGGTGACAATATATTATGTTTGCCTTGATTATCTGGTTTGGTTCCTGTATTTTCTTTGATATAGCACTACTGTTGGGTACCAAGTATTACTTTTCAGTGAATTCATGTGATATTGTATGTTTGTACACTCAACCTGGTGTGTCAGATGGGCTGAGATTCTCGAGAAGGTCGAGGCAAAGAACAGAGGACCTATCCTATCCAGCGGCTCCTACAAGGGTAGCACTACAGGAGTTTCCCTAGATGATACTACATGGAAGGTATATTGTCCTTTTCCCAATCTGGTATGGAGCAACATTTTGGCCTTGAGCACCCTTAAGGGTCAAATCTTAGCACTGGCCAACCTCTTACATTGACCGCTGGTCTCACTCTTTTTGATAAGAATCTTTCCTTATTCTTCATAAAGACAAGGAGATTTTGGAGCCTCTGGCATACTTTCTGCCTAAGGTGGTTTCCTCCTTCTACCTTATTGAGGACCTAGTCCTGCCATTGTTCTGCTCCAAATCATTCCAAAGAGGTCTCTCTACATTGTTTAGAAGTAGAACATGCGGTCCGACTTATCTCTCAGCCACTGTGTTCATCTGTACCTCAAATTCTCTGTTTGTTCTGCCTGTGGTCTCTCGCAAGAGCTGTCCTGCATTTTCACTTCCCCATTTCTAGGTGGCTTAGGCAGGTTATGAGTAATGCCGCGTACACACGGGGGGAGACTTTTCGACCGGACTGGTCCGATGGACTTTCGACGGACTTCCGACAAACTTTTGAATGAAAGGATTTGCCTACACACGATCACACCAAAGTCCGACGGATGTGTACGTGATGACGTACGACTGGACTAAAATAAGGAAGTTGATAGCCAGTAGCCAATGTGTTTTCGTCCGTCGGACTAGCATACAGATGAGCTGATTTTTCAACCGGACTTGAGTCCGTCGGACAAATTTGAAACATGTTCCAAATCTAAAGACCATCAAACTTTTGACCGAAAAAGTCCGCTGCAGTTCCGATGGAGCCCACACACGGACGGATTGTCCGCTGGATTCGGTCCGTCGGACCAGTCTGGTCAAAGTCCGCCCGTGTGTACACGGCATTAGTCTTACACCATAAGGGGTAGGAATACTCCTTTCCCTGTTAAGGCTCACTGCCTTCATATAGCCAGTGTCTATTGGGATTTTCAGCACTAGGCATCTGTTTCTCAGGCCTCTGCCTATGTCATCTTTGGCTGTGTTTTGTTCTTTTCATGGAATATAATACAGGACACGCTGCCCTCTGTCCTGGTGTTTTCCTTTGATTGCCTTCTAAAAGATTGAAAATTGATGGGAGAGGGAGGGGTTATATTGGATGTCCCAACAACTTTGTTTGCCAGTGTCCTCAGTTGAATGACGTAAAGGTGCTATACTGTACTGTACTCTCAAAATAGAAATTATTTTACAAATAAGAAAAACATCCTTATTATTTGATATTACTTTATTTTCTTCTGATCTGTTCACAGATATCTCGGGAGTTTAGGAACTTGGCTGTAGCCTACCAGGAGGTTATTGTCAATGGTGCTTGCGAGATAGCGGATGGGATGGTGGAGTACCTACAGAAGCAAATAGAGTCTGTACAAGATTGGGAGAAGGTGAGAAATGACATTTACAGTATTTGATTACTTCCACATCCCTTCTGTTTCATCATTAGATGAGTTCAGCCCCCGCACAGTTAGATTCAGTCATAAAGGACTATAATTGGGGGGAAAGAGGGGAAGCTGGGACTTTAAAAGAGGCCATGGTCTGGTAAGGTTATGTGCCTCCATCCCTGTAAATATAAGGAGAGAGCAAGGGGGTGGGACTTTAAATGAAGCACATGTTAGCAATTGAATAGAGTGGTGGGTAAAAAAAAATGTTATTATTCCATAAACACATATTTACATAGTTTAATAACCATAGACATAGAAATGCACACCTGCATATTGTCGATTTCTAAAACAGTGGTAACTGATAATAACATGATTAAAAAATGAATCGCATGATAAGGTTTGAGGATTCCACCAAATTTCATGATTGGATATACATATATTGTATGATAGCCCCTGCATGGTCTATGATCTTTCAAATCCCTGTCACAATATATAAGGGTAAATGTGTATTGGCACAGTGATCTGATATACATGTAATTATATAGTACACGGCATCTGGTATCTCGACGCGTTTCGTGACTTTTAGTAGCTCCTCAAGAGCAAGCACGTGTTGTATCTGAAAATGGAAAATATGTTGTCTAGGTAAGCTAACTTGTATCAGTAAAGGGGAGGATAGGTCAACAATCCCCCCCCAAAAAACATCACTTACAAGTATCTTTGCACTTGATGGCGCAATGTCAGGGACTGTAGGCCACCCGAGGGCATCAATATCGGGAGCTGAGGCGGCATGTTCAACAGCGGCAACCACCACAGGCAACAGCCCGGGCGGATCTGGGCACACAGAGCGCTCCTAGTGTAAATGTGGAAGGTATTGTGATGTTTATTATTTTTTACAATTTAAATTTTTTTTTTTTTTTTTCAGTGCTTTCTTTATTTTTTTTGGGGGGGGGGGGGGGGGGGGAGATAGTGGACGGTGTCAATGTTTATTACAATTTTTTTTTATCAACCCCGTTGGGACGGGGGGCTTTGGTCAGATATCAGGGACCCCTAAACAGACCCTCACATCTCCCCTTTGAGACAAGAAAAGGGACTGAGGACACAGATTCCCCAGTCCCTTTCTCAGCAGCCTCAGCTGCACTGAAGATGAATGGACAGGAGACAGAGGCTCTTGTTCATTCATAAACTGAAGCATCATAAACACTGCTTACAATGCTCAGTTATGAATGAACAGTCCGTGATCACTGACTCTGTGCATTCGGAAAAGGAAGGAGCTGGTAAATGACGCTCTCCATCCTTACAGATCCAGGATAAGGGTGGACTGGAGGAGGAGCCGGGGAGGAAACAGGGGACAATCGAGGCTGATCGGTGCGGTGGTGGGGGCAGTTACAAGCACTGATCTCCCTGACAGCCACGGGAGGGAGAGGAGGAGAAGCGGATGTCAGAAAAGCTATACAGGGAGATTGGTGCTTGTAACTGCCCCCACCGCTGTACCGATCATCTGTGAGGCTGTGATGCATAGGAGCATTTGCACGAGTACAAGTACTTGTGCAAATGCTAGGTATCGGCACAAATACTGATACTAGTGTCAGTGTAACCCTATTTTTTTACCCAAAATAAGACTGGGAGAAGATGGCAGCAGCAACTACAGGGAAATGTGGGGGGCACATGGATGTGGCTTAGCTGGAAAGCAAGTGTGCCATATCGCTGTGCAATAGCTTTTCTTAGCGTTTTTTTTTTTTTTTTACATGTGATCACATGACTTTAAAGCTCCAGGTGCTCTCTGCAATCGCTGCAGTAGTAAGGGGGCGTGGCCTGGTCGGAGAACAGGCTGAGGTTGCCACTTCATTCACCCTCCTAGGATCTCTTGGATGTACAGCATCAGGGGACACCTCTTTTCCCTCTGTGCAGTAGTAAGCATTCCAGAGGGAAGAGGACCTGGAGTTTTGTGGTCATTGAATGTATAAAACACTGAAAAAACGTGTTTACATGGCAATTTGTGATAAAGGCCATGCAGGGCCATGGGAATAAAAGGGGAGGAAATAAATAAATGTCCGTTTGCTAGTTAACCTTACCTTCTACTTTAATACTGATGTTTTAAAGTAGAATTTGATTAGAATTATTTATTTTACAAAACAAAGAAACAAAAATGGAAGTTCATCACTGACGTGACAATGTGTTTGCAAAGCATGGGCCCAGCAGTTCCTATAAAACCTTATACAGTAGCTGTTTGCAGCCTGTATAAACCGACTGACGTTAGTGAATCTGATCTAGCCTAAAATGTTCCTAAAGTATCAACTGTGCTAAAGTGAAAATTCCTGTATTATTCTACAATTTGTTCCCTGTGGAGCCCCTTTGTCCAAATCAGGAGGAAGCCCTGCCCCTTACTGGAAGTAAGCCCCACCCTCTGTTATTCATCTGTCAAATGCCAGAATGTCAAGCCTGACTGAAGTCACAAAAATAGATACGCAATCAGATGAACATTACATGAACTATCTCCCCTCACAACTGATACAACAGGAAAATAGGGGCACGCCTGTGAAAATGGGGTCTAAATATGACTGTGTACACCCCTGGACACCAGAGATAGACCCAGCTTACTCAGCACTCAGTAACACACCTGATCTGACACATCTTCTCTCTTATTCTGCAATATAGTTCTGTGTGAGAACACTTGTGATGAGAGGTGTAGCTGTTACAGAGCTCTGCCAGCATAGAGCACTGGAGTGTGAGGGCAATTTCACCAAGAGAATGGTATTTTAATGACATTCAGGGGTACAGAACTATCAAGATGTAAAAAGATGTGAGGCTTCAAGTGGGCTGCATATAGGCAGTAGAGGCTCTGGCAAGTATAAAATAAGATAAAAAGGCTGCTAACCTAGCTTAGAGCCGTCTACAAAACTGTTAGAAGCAGTAAATATGAAACAATTATACTGTATTTCTCTGACTATATATTTTTAAAAAAATGCTGATTTTTAATTTTATTTTTTAAATACATAATAAACATAACTGAACATAATAACACAATAAAATGCATTAAAAATCACTTTTGTTTCCTGTAATGTCTTTCATCTTTCCCCCCACAGTACTGTGACCATGTATTCGCTTCGGTAACACGTGGCATGTCAGTAATATTCTTTGTCATGGGGCTGGAGGATCCCATTGTAGGAGAGGATAAAAGGCTCTCCACTTCTTTTGGTTTGTTATTGCAGAAATCCAACACTATCCGTGATTTCTTGGACGACCAGTTGAATGGCCAAGAGTTCTGGCCAAAAGAGGTGAGTACAGTCTTCTTCCCACTGCTGAAGAAAAAATTGGCACAAAATAGTGTAAATATTTTTTATTTTTTTATTTTTATACACAATTGCTTTGCTTTACACTTTTTTTCTCCTCTAGCTAGGAGAGCAAGAGAAAAAAAAACACAAGTGGTCTGTACAGTGATAGCTAATCACAGGCTATCACAGCGATCATGTAAATAGAAATCCTGCCCTGCAGCTAAAAACTGTGAATTAAGCTGCAAGCAAAAAGTGGATCACTCCATATGAATAGAAGAGCTGCAGTACAAAAAATATGAATTTGTAACATGTAATACCATCTATAAAAATAAAATTCCAACTAGAAAAGTCATGTGACAAACACTCCAAATGAATAACAAAATAGCAAGTGCAATAATAAAAAGTGTACACAACCAAATATAAATGTGAATAACATAAAACCCTCCATAAAGAGGAGAGAGGTGGCTGTCTGCAGGCTATTGGTTCTCATCCATCCAGTGGCACACACCACTCCCTACTTAGGGCAACAGTGCTGCTTCATAGGATTTATATTTGCATACCTCCCAACATTTGAAATTGACAATCAGGCACAGCCCGAAAAGTGGGTGTGGCAAAATTGCGCTGTATATTGCGCCTGGCCTAAAGGAACATAGTTATCTACTTGCCGACTGGCTTACGCACATTTACGAGGGAAAAGTGGTTCATTACCACAAAACCACGTACCGGTACATCGGCCCCTTTAAGAGCCATAGCAGGCGGGGGACCCGATGCGAGTGGCCGGTGGGCGCGATAGCCTCTGGCCACCCACGATCACGAGAGCCAGAATGGGGATTTGTGTGTGTAAACACACAAATCTCTGTTCTGACAGGGGAGAAGAGACACATCTGCTGTTTGTAGTAATTACGAACAGCGATATATCTCCTCCCCCCAGTCAGTCCCATCCCCCCCACAGTAAGAAACACACACGGGGAACACATTTAACCCCTTGATCGCCCTCTAGTGTTAACTCCTTTCCTGCCAGTGACATTTACACAGTAATCAGAACATTTTTATAGCTCTGATCACTGTATAACTGTCAATGGTCCCAAACATGTGTCAAAAGTGTCCGATCTGTCCGCCGGAATGTTGCAGTACTGATAAAAATCGCAGATCACTGCCATTACTATTAAAAAAAATAATAATAAAAATGCCATAAAAATGCCATAAATCTTTCCCATGGTTTGTAGACGCTATAACGTTTGTGCAAACCAATCAATATACGCTTATTGTGATTTTTTTTTTTTTTACCAAAAATATGTAGAAGAATACATATTGGCCTAAACTGTTGAAGAAATTTGTTTTTTAAAAACAACTTTTGGGATATTTATTATAGCAAAAAGTAAAAAATGTTTTTTTTGGGTTTTTTTCAAAATTGTCACTTTTCTTTGTTTATAGCGCAAAAAATAAAAACCGCAGAGGTGATCAAACACCACCAAAAGAAAGCTCTATTTGTGGAAAAAAGGGACATAAATTGCTCTGCATGAGGGAGGGGTGGGCATTGGCACTCTGAGGAGGGAAAGGGGGCAATGGCACTGTGAGGGGGAAAGGGGGCACTGGTGTTCAGTAGAGGTGGGCACTGGTGCTCTGCCCAGGTAGAGGGAGTCACTGGTGCTCTGCGGAGGTAGAGGGGGCATTGGTGCTCTGCATGAGGGAGAGGGGGACATTGGCACTCTGCGGAGAGAAAGGGGGCACTGGCACTGTGAGTGGGAAAAGGGTACACTGGCGTTAGGCAGGGGTAGAGGCTGGCACTGGTGCTCTGCAGAGGTAGAGGTGGGCACCAGTGCTCTGTGCAGGTAGAGGGGGGCACTGGTTCTCTGCATAAGGGAAAGGGAGCATTGGCACTCTAAGGAGGGTAAGGGGCACTGGAACTCTATGGGAGGAAGGGGGTACTGGTGCTAGGCAGAGGGAGTGTTGGCAATGGTGTTCTGTGGGAAGGTGGGGGGGGGGCACTGGTGCTCTGCGTAAGGAAAGCGGGGCACTGGTGCTCTGTGAAGGTAGAGGGGGGCATTGGTTCTCTACTTTAGGGTGGGGGAAGCTGGCATTATGCAGAGGGAGAGGGGAGGGGGACAGTGATATGATGTGATTAAATGAATTAAAATTAAAATTAGGAGTAAAATTAAAATTGAAACATAATAGTTATTAACCAATAATAATACATTTTCAATTTTAATTAATTTTCAATTATAAGACACCAACCAATAATTGTAAATATAAAAAAATTATTAAATTATCAATAGACCAATATTCAAACATTCAATAATTTAATGAATTGATACGTTGATAATTCAATATACTAACCAATCGGTCGATCAATCAGTTCATAATTGGTAGGTTGATTAGTAGACCTAGGTACCCCAAAGAAAATCAATTATTAATTAATAATCAATAATCAATTAAATTCATTATTAAATCAGGGTACCTATCTCTAGTTCCTCGTTGAGCCCCTCAGGTGTCATACTATTTAAAGTAAATATCCAGAAGGATTCCCATTTACACAAATGGGTAAATCTTTCACCTTCTGAAATTGACATAGATATAGACTCTATGCTAAACAGTTCCAATCCCTCTGTACTGCCCCCATGTTTAAAATGACATGGAACACTGTGCTGCTCCATTTTCTTCTCTATAAACCTATGATGCTCACCAAGGCACGTATGCATGGCTCGCACCGTCCTACCTACATAAAGAAACCCACAAGGGCACCTCAACCAGTATATAACAAATTTGGTGCTACAGTAAATTAACTGTTTGATATGGAAGACATGTCCATCTCTACTGCTAAAGGATTTTTGGCCATGGGAAATGAACTTGCAAGCTTTGCATTTGCTAAGTTTAACTTATGGCACCAAACATACCTTTTGAGATATGTTTTTCTCTGAGGTGACTAGGGACAATAAGGCTTTTAACATTTGTAGCCCGTCTGAACACTACCTGAGGTTTTTGGGGAGAACTCTCCCTAGCGCTTTATCCTGTCCCAAAATGGGCCAATGTTTTTGAACCACTTTCTTAATGGCCCAATGTTGGTCATTGTATCTTGTTATAAACAGGGTACCATAGTGTTCCTTATCAGATGTGGGGCCTTCTCTATTGGTAATACCCTCTCTATATCAGTCAACTGCCTTCTGAATGTGTTGAAGATCATACCCCTTTTCTAGAAATTTTGTGGTAAGTATGATGGCTTGATCATCGTAATCCCTAGTGTTGGTACAGTTTCTACGCAACTGGTAGAACTGGCTGTGTGATATATTTTCCTTCCACTTTGGATGATGGCAACTCTTTGGATGTTTCCCTGAAGTGGGTTTTGGATGTGATGCTACCATCTACATCACTAACCAGTTCAAGGTCTAAGAAAACTAAAGATTTGGCATCCACTACATGGGTAAAATGTAGGGCTGCAACTAACGATTATTTTCATAATCGATTAGTTGGCCAATTATTGTTTCGAATAATCGATTATTCGGTTAATAACCTAAAAAAAAAAGTGTGGTGTATAATTTAGTTTAATATTTAAAGTTTAAAAAAAAAGAAATTTATTCCTAAATATCTCAATGCAGTGGTAAATAAATTACCAACTTTATGGTTAGGGAGCAAAAGCTCTAATCCACTCTGAGAATAAGACAGAGGAGATATACTGTAGTATTTAGTATAGTATATACACTTAGAAGAGATATACTGTATATACAATTAGAGGAGATCTACTGTACATACTATTAGAGGAGATCTACTGTATATACTATTAGAAGAGATACTTTATATACTATTAGAGGATATATACTATTAAAGGGTTACTCTGGTAAATCTCATCAGACTCAGATCAATTTTTTTCATTCTTTCATTCAGCGAATGTACAAAGATTTTTCGTCTGAATTTTCTCGTCTGAAAATTGACTTGGCTGAAATAAGCATAGATGTGAACGTGTCCCATAGGAAACCATGTAAATGAACTGTAGTGCGTTTATGCAAAAAGCACCAAAAAACACACATAGATGTGAAGCAGGTCTAAGACGTTTAGTAACATAATGGAGTTAAAAAAAAAAAAAATTAGCCCTTTAGATAATCACTACTGTAAGGGGTTCATTTTTTACTGTAGAATTGTGAAAGTTTGATTTACAGTAACGATTATTTGCTCTTTTTGTGCTATAAAGGGCTCTTTTTTAGTTTTTTTTTAACCCCATTATGTTACTGTCCGATTAATCGATTATTAAAATAGTAATCGATTAATTTCATAATCGATTAGTTGTCAATTAATCGATTAGTTGTTTCAGCCCTAGTAAAATGGATGCCAAACTGATTAGAATTACAATACGAAACAAATTGGCCAACAGTTTCAAGGGAGCCATCCCAAATAATGAGGACATCGTCAATGTACCTCCCGTAATATACCAGATGTGAGACTACTCCCAGAACCCTATAAACAGATTGGCATAGCAGGGTGCAAAGTGTGCACCCATAGCAGTGCCTGATATCTGTCTATGGAATTGACCCTGGAAAGAGAAATAATTCCTCTCCAGGGCAAAGTGAGTGCACTGGCAAACAAATTCTGATTGTATTGGATTAATATGTGATTCGCCTCGAACAGGAAATATTCAACTGCCCGCAATCCACCATCATGGGGGATTGATGTGTATAGTGAGCTCTCATCCAAAGAGAGCCACAAGTAACCTGATTCCCACTTATAATGCCATAGGGTGTCCAAGACATGGGCAGAATCCTTAATATAAGCAGGCAAGGAAGTGACCAAGGGTTGAAGAAATGTGTCTAAATACTGGGGCACCCGATTGGTAACTCCATCCATACTGGCCACTATAGGTCTACCTGGTGGGCATATAGGGTCCTTGTGGATCTTTGGAATGTGATAAAAGTAAGGAGTCTTGAAATACTTTGTTAAAAATAATTGTTTTTCTCTATAAAAGAGGTAAATACACATGGAAAGGTAAAAATAAAAATAAATGAAGTAAGATTGACCCCATTTATACTCAAGAGACCCAGGAGATCCATGGGAGACCATCAAGGGGTGAGATGGAAGTTTATTCTCTCCAATACCATTGAGTTGTGCGGATGGTCTTGTGGAGTCTATTGAGGACAGTAATGGTTTAGAGCCTCCCTCTCCTCCCTCGGAAAAATGAAAAATAGAAGAACAAGGAGTCAGAGGGGGGAATCGGAAGGAGAAGAAATAAGGGTGTCAAAGAGGGAAAAAATAGAAGTCTAAATTCCATTGTTAAGATTTTTAATCTATGATCACACCTAATGAGGGACAGGGAAGTCAGTCCCCTCCAGAAAGGTCTTAATTTTGCTCCCAGCAGTAATGCTAATCTATTTGAATTATTTAGGGATTTACACAAGTACATCTGTGACATCACAGTGAAACACTACTATAGTCCAAAAACTGCTGAGACGCTGTACAATCATGTAGTAATCAAAAAGTACCTATACCTCCAGAATTTAGAAGAAATAGAAGAATCAAGTATGAGTGAAATGGATAAAGAGGCAATCAATATCTTAGAAGAATTATTACCAGAAGGAGGGCCGGAGGTGGAGGTTGCCTTATCTTCACCCTTTAACAATGAGATTATACATTCCGCATTCTGCCTTAAATCTGCATTTTACCCACACCATATCAAAAATGAATACATAAAAACTTTTTTATGCCATGGTTTACGCAGACTTCTGGAAATTGTGTAAGTTGCCACAGGGGAAGGTGAATATGCATTATCTCTCAAAATATGAAAAAGAGGCCTTGCTTGCATTTAAAAATAATCATGATTTAGTTATCTGAACTGCGGATAAGGAAGGAGGCATAGTCATTCAAGACAAAGTGGAGTATCTAAGGGAACTACATAGACTTCTTTCTGACAGTACCACTTATGAACTACTTCATGCTGATCCCCTTCCTGGGTATAAACTGGCGTTAATAGAATTGATGAATCAAGCTTTCTCTCAAGGCATAATGCAAAAATCAGAAAAACAATTATTTTTAACTAACTATTTCAAGACTCCTTACTTTTATCACATTCCAAAGATCCACAAGGACCCTGTATGCCCACCAGGTAGACCTATAGTGGCCAGTATGGATGGAATTACCAGTCGGGTGTCCCAGTATGTAGACGCATTTCTTTTATCCTTGGTCACTTCCCTGCCTGCTTATATTAAGGATTCTGCCCATGTCTTGAACACCCTACAGCATTTTAAGTGAGAATCAGGCTATTTGTGGCTCTCTTTGGATGTGAGCTCACTATACACATCAATCCCCCATGATGGTGGATTGCGGGCAGTTGAATATTTCCTGTCCGAGGCAGATCACAATAATCAAATACAATCAGACTTAATTTGCCAGTGCACTAAGTTTGCCCTGGAGAGGAATTATTTCTCATTCCAGGGTCAATTCTATAGACAGATATCAGGCACTGCAATGGGTTTACCCTTTGCACCCTGCTATGCCAATCTGTTTATGGGATTCTGGGAGAAGTCTCACATCTGGTCCCAGAACCCTTTTGCTAGACATCTGGTATATTACAGGAGGTACATCGACGATGTCCTCATTATTTGGGATGGCTCCCTTGAAACTGCTGGCCATTTTTGTTTCATATCGTAAATCCAATAAGTTTGGCATCCATTTTACCCATGTAGTTGATGCCAAATCTTTAGTTTTCTTAGACCTTGAACTGGCTAGTGATGTAGATGGTAACATCACATCCAAAACCCACTTCAAGGAGACAGCTGGCAATTCCTATCTCCATCGAAAGAGTTGCCATCATCCAAAGTGGAAGGAAAATATACCATACAGAAAGTTCTGCCAGTTGCGTAGAAACTGTACCAACACTAGGGATTATGATGATCAAGCCGTCATACCACAAAATTTCTAGAAAAAGGGTAGATCTTCAAAACAGTCAGAAGGTAGTTGACCGATATAGAGAGGGTATTACCAATAGAGAAGGGCCCACATCTGATAAGGAACACTATGGTACCCTGTTTGTTACAAGATACAATGACTAACATTGGTCCATTAAGAAAGCGGTTCATAAACATTTGCCCATTTTGGGACAAGATAAAGTGCTAGGGAGAGTTCTCCCCCAAAAACCTCAGGTAGTGTTCAGATGGCTACAAATGTTAAAAGCCTTATTGTCCCTAGATGCCTCAGAGAAAAACATACCTCAAAAGGTTGCTAATATTCCCCACTTTTTTAACATCACAGGGTGCCATAAGTGCAAACTTAGCAAATGCAAAGCTAGCAAATTCATTTCCCATGGCCAAAAATCCTTGAACTGTTTGATATAGAAGACAAGTCCATCTCTACTGCTAATTTGCTGTAGCACCCAATTCGGTATATACGGGTTGAGGTGCCCTTGTGGGTTTCTCTATGTAGGTAGGACAGTGCGAGACGTGCGTACGCGCCTTGGTGAGCATCGTAGGTTTATAGAGAAGAAAATTGAGCAGCATAGTGTTCCACACCATTTTAAACATAAACATGGAGGCAGTACAGAGGGCTTGAAACTGTTTTGCATAGAGTCTATATCTATGTCAATTCCAGAAGGTGAAAAATTTACCTGTTTGTGGAAACGGGAATCCTTCTGGATATTTACTTTAAATAGTATGATACCTGAGGGCTCAACGAGGAACTGGATATAGGTACCCTGATTGAATAATTAATTTAATTATTGACTATTAATTAATAATTGATTTTCTTTGGGGTACCTAGGTCTACTAATCAACCCACCAATTATGAACTGATTGATCGACCGATTGTTTAGTTTAATTATCAACGTATTAATTCATTACACGATTGAATGTTTGAATATTGGTCTATTAATAATTTAGTTTCAATATTTTTATTGACTTTTATCGTAATGAACAAACAAAAGGTAAACAGTATCTGTCATATATTCGGACATTGTCGAGAAAATCACGTGTATGAATTCTTATGTCACAACTATTTAACAATCAGGAAAGAACTAAATCAACCCTATGTAATGCTAAGCCTCAAGAAAAGGGTGTCGCCCTACACTCCCCGCCACCCCATATGGGAGCAAACTGTGACGGGGGCAGGATAACATCGCCCAGCTTCAGGTTAAATTGTTTAACGTTATACATTTTTTCCTAGTTAACATTGAGAGTTTCAGGACAGTGGTTTAGTCAGGCAAGTTCTAAAACCAGTAAAAATAGAACTAACGAAGAGGTGATATCCAGTCATAGGGACAGAACTCAATAACTCTTTAGAGAATTTAACAAGTGTAGTAAATAACAGAACCAAGAAGGTGAATTTTGCTTATTAATCTTAACTCACAGTTAATGCTATCTATCACCTACTACGGTACAACCGTAAGTCTCACAACTGAACCTTGAGAGAGAATTTCTCGGTGTTGTAAAAAAAAAGGGAAAGGAGAAAAGGATAGAAACAAAAAGAAAGAGAGGAGAGGGGAAAAGAAGGAGTTGTTTATTTTATGATCTTTGGGACAAGGAGAGAACTAGGACGAAGAAGTAGAAGAATTAGAGGGAGAGGAGCTCGGTGTGTGCACCATACCTATGTTCACGACAAGGGTACATGAATATATGATGGCCAGGGTTCCCACGTTCGTTCAAACAAAGCACTTCGGTCATTGAAAATACTAGCAATTTTTTCATGTATCATAATCCATGATATTTTGTGTTTAAATTGACTGTAAGATACTAGGGGTGTCTTCCATGCTCCTGCAATAGTGATCTTAGCTGCCAGCAGTATAAAGTAAATCAGCCATTTCAACAGGCGCAGCCACTCATTAGGTAAAACAATAAGCAAGGTCAAGCTTTGTTGTTGATCAATAGAGAGCCCTGTCACCCTTCGGAGCATCGCGTACACCTTGTTCCAGAATACCCTAATTTTAGGGCATTCCCACCATACATGCAGCATCGAACCCCGCAATAAACAGCCCCTGAAACATTTCGAAGTTGCCGTATCATACATCCTGGCCAGGCAAGTCGGGACCAAGTACCATCTGGTGAGTACCTTAAGTCCGGCCTCCACCAGGGATACATTGATTATTTCCTTATAGGCGACCTGTAGTCAGACCAGGAATCCAGGTCCTCATCACAGTTGAGATCCCTCTCCCAGGCCAGCATATATGGCTGTTTCTGAGGTGGGATGAGCAGCGATTCATACATCGTGGAGATGCCCCCTCTAGTGCCCTGATCCCTAAAGCACCATTGTTCATATGTAGTCAGTGAAGGGGGTTCTCCTGCTGGCCAAATTTTACGTAGAAAGTGAGAAATTTCTAGAAAACTGCATTTTTCAGAAACAGGCATTTTTAGGATCGAGGAACAATGAGAGAGGGTGAAGGGGCCTCTATGAGTGAAGAAATGGCCAATGCGATACAAGCCCTTTTCTGTCCACCACTTGAATGCCCCTATGTCCATACCGGGGGGGAAGGCAGGATTATGAAATATGTGTGCCAATGAGGTGGATGTAGACGTTAGTAATGGGTTAGGTCGCAAACGATCCCATAAAGCAAAGAAATGAGATAAGGTAGGTGCTCTTATTAAGGGGCGATGTTTTAAACGGCGCCATAGCAAATAATCAATTGTGAAAGAGGGGACGGCTTGACTTTCCCTCTGAAGCCATTCTGGTCTCTCGTGGCGAGAGTACACAACTGACAGTTGCATCAGTTGGGCTGCCTTATTATACGCGTGAAAGTCGGGTACACCAAGACCTCCTGCTCTAGGAGAGAACAAAGTTAACCGAGCTAATCTATGACCCTTTGTGCCCCAAATAAACTTTAAAACTTTGGACTAAAAACTGAGTAAATCCAACTCCGGTTAGGATCTAAATAAACAGAGAAGTTTAGGCAGAAGAGTCATTTTGACTGCGTGTATCCTACCAAGCCATGAAAGACCATATAGGGCCCAGCTAGAAAGTAGTAGTTCTAAACCTGAAAAGCAAGCAGGGTAATTTATTGCGTACAATGACGAGTATGTGGGAGGGAGGTTAAATCCCAAATATGGGAGAGCTGTATCCATCCATTGAAATGGAAAGGAGTCCTGTAAACGAGAAAACGTTGATTCAGGGATGTTGATGTTCATGGCAAAGGAATTTGTCTCGTTTACTCTGAGCCCAGACACCTGACCAAACACATGTAGGGTTCTAAGTATATTCGGAAGGGAGATAATGGGGGAGGTAACGAACACATGTCATCCGCAAATAATGCACACTTATGCATAGAAGAACCACATCGCACACCCTGCATGTTTGTATCTTCTCGGATGGCTTTAGCCACTATCTCAATTGCAATGGCAAAGAGCAACAGAGACAGTGGGCACCCTTGCCTTGTGCCCTTTTCAATTGAGATGGGAGCAGAATGATAGCACATCAGTTTTGCCCTAGCTTGTGGGTGGGAATTAAGTGTTCCCAGGGTACGCAAAAAAAGGGGACAAAAACCCAATTTTTCCAAAACCTGAAACAAATAATTCCAGGACACCAAATCGAAGGCCTTCTGCTAGTCTATTCACAGGAGAAGTCCCTCTTGCGCGGGGTCCCCTGAATAACCAGACTGTAGTAATGAGATAACATCCACTGCTCTGCGAATCTGATCTGGTCCTTGATGCCCTGAGATGAAGCCCATCTGATCCCTATGGACATATGTATTTATAAAGGAGGATAGTCTGTTGGCTAAAAATTTCGTGAACAGTTTAAGGTCATTATCAATAAGTGAGATGGGCCGATAGTTTCCAACTTCCCCAGGGTCCATATTAGGCTTCAGTACCACTGAAATATAGGCCATTTGAGAGAGAGGATCCAGAGGGGCCTCATCCCAAAGAGCATTAAAATATCGGACCAAATGCAGAACCAGGGAATCTTGAAATTTGCGATAATAGAGAGCCAGAATTCGGTCCGGTCCCAGGGCAGAACCTGACCTAGTAGACTTAATAGCCTCCAATATCTCCTGTGCTGTGAAAGGGGCTTCCATACGCAACCTATGTAGTGCTGAAATTTTGGGTAACGAGACACCCTGCAGGTATTGGGTACATAATTGAGGGACCTCCCCACCCTGATTTTTATAAAGGGATGAGTAAAAGTTACTGAATGCCTCCAATACCTTATGGGGATTCTGGGAATATGAACCATCATAACATCGTACCCTGGGAACCGCAAAAGTTCTCATACGTGGGTTAAGCTTATGAGCCAGTAAGGACCCTATCTTATCCTTATGCATGTAAAATTTAGCGGAGGGCCAACTGACACTCTTCTCTGCCCTAGTCGTCAATGCTAAATTTAGCTCTAACTTGAGCTCATCAATTCGCTGAAGCAGTTAACCATTAGGGGAACGCTTATGACGTTTGAGCATGGATTGCAGCTCAGTGTCCAATGCTTGGATCTACGCCTTTCGTGTTTGATGGATTTGAGATGATAGTTGGATTAGTTACCCGCGTACTACTGCCTTTTGGGCTGCCCATAGAGTAACAGTGGATATACCCTCCGTCGTATTCTCACTAAAGTACTGCTTTAAGCTGATCCATATATCCTCACACCAACATTCAGCCTCCACTGGTTAGAACGAGGAGGACCAGATAACACTGACAAAGACACAAAGACCATAGAGTGATCTGACCATACCATTTCTACCATACTGATACTTATACGATACTACAAATACTGGGTACCAGAGTACACAAGACAAATATATGTTCAATTCGGGAGTATGTTGCGTGGGGTGCAGAGATAAAGGTGTAATCTCTCATTACAGGGTGGGACTCATGCCATGCATCAACTAGGTTAAGAGAATGTAACATCTTTGCCACCCGTAAACCCGCCTTTGGGGCTCCCTTAAGGCATGCACGAGTGGGGTTGGATTTATCTAAGGATGGACCTAAAGCAGGGTTAGTGTCCCCCCCCCCACATAAAACCTGTCCCTCTAAGTAAGGCGTTAAAGCACCTAGCATCTTGGTAACAAAGGGGGCCTGACCAATGTTAGGAGCATAATAAGTGACAAAAGAGCAAAGTTGCTCTTCCACCATACCCTTTACCAAAAGGAACCTACCATCAGGGTCACTGATTTTCTGTTTAAGAGTGAAAGAGACACGTTTTGAGGAGCATATAGCCACCCCTTTACTTTTATCAGTGGCATTAGCCATAAAGAATAGTGGGTATTGTTTGTGGAGAAAGATCGGTCGGTAAGGCTTAGGAAAGTGGGTTTTTTGTAGGAGAAGTATATCAGCCTCTCAAGAATGATAGTATTGAAACGCCTTCCGGCGTTTAGTAGGGGAATTCAGGCCTTGAGTGTTGTGAGATATCACCCTGCAAGTGGGCCTCGGATGACTAAGGGTACTCATGGTGCGCAAGGGTAACAAAAACACTTAGATCTAAATTGCCACTCACCCCATCCCAAAGTATGGATTCCTGCTTGGGAAAGACACCGGGGCTCCTCATCACGAAACATCCAGGATGTGACCTAGTTCTCCAAATTGAAAGAAAAAGAAGGGAGGTAAAAGAAATAAAATAAGAGGGAGGGAGAAAGAAGAAGAGACCAACAAGGACCTCAGCCAGGGGAGTCCCCAGGCTATGGCAAAAAGGATTCGTGTCCTGAATCGGCGTGACGCGAAAGTTGGGCCAAAAGCCTGAAACATCAGGGAAGCAGCTCGAGTGAGTGCACATATTTACCCGGCCAGGCCTAAGCAACTTAAGCATATGTAACATGGAACTATAAAACATACGAGACAGCCTACATTGCGATGAGTTTTAGGATCAAGCCTGTGACCCCCCACAACACCCCATCTGAGGTGTCTAGGCATCACAATGCAAACCGCCTCCAAGTATATAACAATAATAAACCTGTGGAAGCACCAACGCTAGGAGGTGCAGACAAGTGAGTGGTCCTAAACCTATAGAACTAAACCCATAAAATGCATAGACGTTCCATGTAAATTCCAAGGGGTAACCCATAAGGATGTCAAAGTTCCTGGCTATCCAAGGTGTAATAAGAAAAGGTGCCCTGCTTAACAGCAAGGGTTAACATAGGCTTCAGGGAGGCTTGGAAGTTCCATGACAACCAGAAGACACTTGTTGCCACAACGGAGAGAGTGGACGAGTCGAGCTCCTAGGGCGATACAGGTCGGTAGAAGGAGGTTGTCCCAGATCAGAGCGGTCATGAGAGATGATTCCCAGCCTCAGAAGAAGGGCTTCTCCCTCTGCAAGTGATATGAAGGAGTGCTGTCTGTTAGAGTAGGTGAAGGACAAGCAGAAAGGGAATGCCCATCTGTATTTGATTGCTTTGCGCGTGAGAGCCTCTAGGAGGGGTTTCAGTGTCCTACGCTTCTGGGCTGTAAAAGGAGAAATGTCCCCAAACACTTGGTTGTCGTGACCCAAGAGGGACAAAGAAGAAGCCGCTTTAGCTTTCTGCATCACCAATTCCTTAGTCACATAGTAATGAGGCTTAACTATGATGTCCCGTGGCGGACCCTCATGGAGCGGAGGTTGTAAGGCACATTGAGCCCTGTCCAAGTCCAGATGATGAGGAGGCAGGTCAGGGAGCAGGTCTCGAAGGAAGGTATGCACCGCAGCATCCACAACCACATCCTTAACAGATTCAGGGAGACCTCTTATGCGGAAGTTATACCTCCAAGATCTATTTTCTAAAGCATCAATTTTCACTAGGGCTTGCTCTAATTGTTGTTGGAGGCTCTCAATGCATGTGGTGTTCTGATTGGCGCGAGCAATCATCTCATCAACTTTACATTCCAGTGTGTCAATCCGTGCCCCTAGCCCCTGCAGATCTGCCTTAATAGTGGTGGTGATTTGCTGTGCTGTTCTGGCTAAACCCTGTTCCAAAAGTGTGGAAAATCTTGCAAACAGAGTCATATCCAACACAGGGGAACCAGGGCAGGGGTCTGATGCAGCTATGCTGACAGGGGAAGATGTTGCCTGTGCTAGTAACAATTCTTCCAGAGTCTGCTCTAGCAGGGACTCTGTGGAACCAGGAGAGGCACTGACCTGTGCAGCTGTTAATTCTGGGGACAGCGGGTCCCGAGGAGAGAGCTGCGAAACAACACATGCAGCTGATCCAACTGAGCTGGCTCCACGTGTCCCTCCCTGTGCAGGAGCTGACACCATCTTGGCAGCTTTGGCAGAGGAGAGGGTTGTCGGCGGCTGTGGCAGTAGCTGGCCCGATGATTGCCCCCTCGGATATATGCAGGTGCAGGTGTCCCTGGGGAGATGTAGCAACCCAAGACAGCGGGATTACGAGGCTCCGGGGTCCCCTGCTGGGCTTTACGCAGCTGGCTAGGTGCGCGGCTCCAGGACTAATCTTGGATCCCGCGCGCATGAGCATTCCGGTCTATTGATAACTTAATCATTTTTCTTTTATATTTACAATTATTGGTTGGTGTCTTCTGACACTAATTAGAATTGAAAATGAATTAAAATTTCAAATGTATAATTATTTGTTAATGACTGTTATGTTTTAATTTTAATTTTACTCCAAATTTTAATTCATTCAATTATATGATAATATATCGAATTAACAATTAAATAAATATATTCATTAAAAGTAGTACCATTATAATGGATTATGGATGCGTTTTAGAAAATCTAATAAGGATATTTTCCTTTAGATGTAAATATATGTGTTTGTTTTTTTCTCAATGTATTTTATGTGAATACTGTCACTAATACTATTGAAACGTGATTTATATTTCACATTTTATATTTCACATTCTAAACTTTCTGGTAGAGGATGTGATTGTTCTTATTAATTGTAAATTGATGCATAAAGAATTAATTGTTTGCTAATCGTCGGCCCTCCCCCTCTATATCTCCCATTGTGAACTCCATACTCCTGGTTCTGCCGAGAAAGTTCCCCTCGGCGGATAAGGACCCCCCTCTACTGCACAGGTGCATCGCTTGCGCAGTATGAGTCGGTGGAAATAGCTGAAGCCGAATAGAATAGCAATCAGCTGTACACAGCGCCTGTAAGAGGGCCCCTCGCGGGCTCGCTTCACTCGCCACGCTTAGGGGCACAGCCTCGCTTCGCTCGGCACTTTTTTATTCTCCCTCTGGGTCCACTTGGATGGTGGGGCTTCAACCTGGACCCAGGGCGCAAGCGCCGTGTACAGTTGTTTTGAAGTTTTTCACCTTCGGCTATTTTCGGCGGCTCCTAGTCGTTCGTACTGCGCAAGCACTGCGCCTGCGCAGTACAGGGGGCTCCTTATCCGCCGGGGGAACTTTCTCGGCAAGACACCGGCCTGGTTCATGATACAGTTGTCACGGGGGAGGGGCCTGGGGTTCCTTATAATGGTGAGGGTAGAGATAGGTAGGGTGTGATCTGAAGGGGCCGAGCCTCCGAAACATGTAGTCATAGCAACCTCCCGCCCGCCTAAGGAGACGATCCACTCCCACCACTCCCCTTCTTGGCGCCAGCTGGTCCGGGTGCATGCGCAGCTCCTTCTACCACTCAGCGGGATGCTGCAGCTAGGATTGGATTAACATCCCACACTGCTCATCGGGTCCTGGAGCTTATCCAGTCATACAGGCCAGGAGAGGAGGCTATTTTTGGTGTCCATGTGAGAATTGTTCTCGGTTTGTGAGTGAATTATTTTCTACCTATGATTTTAACTAATAAAACGGTATTATACTGTGCTGTGCTTTCTCCTTCTCTTCACGTGTTTCAACTTCAAAATTGCACATCAAATATTGCACAGCAATAGAGAGCTCCCAGCGTTCCTGCCAGGGGCGGCCTGTCCATTAAGGGCGCATGGGCGCTGCCCCCCCTATTCAGCGCTGCCCAGCGCCACCCCCTCCTATCCATGCATCCGGCTCCTTGCAGGATGCCGGACGTATGAATTCCAGTGGAGGGGGTGTTTTTTTGAAGCACGTGATTAGAGCCAGAGGCTCTAACTGGCTTTAAAATAGGGTGGGCTCGGGGCGCAAAGCACTGCACTCTGGGCCCACCCAGGTGTGTTATATAGCAAATTAATATTTGCTATTGTAACACTGACCCTCCTCCTGGCCAATCAGGAAGCGTGTCCGAGACCCATCACCTGATTGTCTGAATGTACAGGCAATCCTATTGGATCCCTAGGAAGAGGGGAGGAGAGAGGAGAAGAGATGCAGGGGAAGCTAGTGGGCCGCCCGTCTGTCACCTGGAGGGAAGCTTGGCTGGCTGCCAGGAGGAGGAAGGAGACCCGCCACTGGAGGAGACACGTCAGTCGCCCAGAGGGAGGCTCACAGTAAGTGTTTTGCCGCTGGTTGACACTGACCGACCGACAGGGCGGGAGGAGGGGCGGCCGCTACTGGTTCCTGCCACTTCTGGAATGTGTCCTGGAAGTTCTCTTTTGGAATCGTGTTAAGGAGAGAGAATACCCAGAAGAGAATAGAGGTGGTGGCCTTTTCCTTTAGACCCATACTCTTCACAGAATGTTTACAGATTGGAATAATTGGGGAACTTGCACCGTCTGTTTCAGCACTGTTATTTGCAGAGCTTTAAGTTATGTTATTCCCATTTATATTTGGTGCTATACACTTTATTATTGCCCTTGATCTTTTGTTATTCATTTGGAGTGCTTGTCACGTGACTTTTCTAGTTGCAATTTTAGTTTATTTCTATATATGGTATTACATATTCATATTTTTCAGCATATATTCACCCCCACCACAGTGATCATTTGATCGGGAACCGGGACCATTAGTACGAGACCCAGAGCTGTTGGTGACCGCTCTGAATCTGTGTTGGGAGCACACTGTTTTGTGTTGGGAGCACACAGGGCACTGTGCTGAGCTCCCAGCACAAACACAGTCGTGCATATATGCAGCTCCATGTCTAGAGACCCACTTCTCTGAGTAGAGGGTGGGGTGTGCACTAGGACTGGACTGTAAAGAAGAGGGTGAAAAAAAAGTAAGTTTTCCTGAATTGTGGTGTAGGGCAAAGGAGAAGACAGTTGAACTGGAGTATGGAGGGGAAATGTGGTGCCCAACAAGGTTCCACAAGAAGATGATGGATCCCACCCTTCTTGAGGCTGTGCCCCACCAAAAGATTGATGAGCGTAAAATTGGTACTTATAGCTGAATTTTCCTTGTGCGAAGCCCTGAGACAGTCTACATTGTATATTATTTGTGGAACTACATATGTTCCATCTTCCAGTCCTACTGCCTTCTACTACTTTATGGAGCTACTCATCCCAGTACTAATGCTAAGACTTGTAGGTTTAGTGTAATTATGCTGGAGTATTTTTTCCAGCAGACCCTCCTAATTTTATAAGACAAGATTTCACAATCCAACAACCAGAATATTATTTAGGAAAATAAAGCGGAACTTCACTGCATCTGAACACCACAAACCAAAAATGCTATTTTATTTATGTGTAATATTCAAAGCAAACTCCCCCATCCATCAATGGACATCTTGAGTAAGGGCAAATTATTCATGTAGTGTTTACTTCCTGGAATCCATCTGCCCTTAGCTCAGGTATGCCTGCAGAAGAGTGTGCTTAGCTGAGAAAACCTCTCCCCCTCTCCTCCCCTCCTGGATGTATGATATCAATTGCTTAGGCAAAAAAAAAAAAAAAAAAAATCAGAAAGTAACTGAAGAAATGTAAAAAAAAAAAAAAAGTTTGAAACAAGTAAATATGATATACTTTCCTATCTGTTTACTAATGCTAGCAGCATGAGGTTTTTAGGGGGAAAAAAACTGTTGATTGGGAGAGTGAAGTTCCACTTTAAAAAACAACTTGTTGCACACTAATATAATATACACTATATTACCAAAAGTATTGGTTCGCCTGCCTTTACACGCACATGAACTTTAATGGCATCACAGTCTTAGTCCGTAGGGTTCAATATTGAGTTGAACCACCCTTTGCAGCTATAACGGCTTCAACTCTTCTGGGAAGGCTGCAGTGGCGGCTGGTGGTCAAAATTTTTTTGGAGGGGGGCGCAAACAAACTGAAAACCCCATCAATTGCAGCCTCACTGTGCCCATCAAATGCAGCCACTGTGCCCCATTAAATGCAGCCACTGTGCCCCATTAAATGCAGCCACTGTGCCCCATCATATGCAGCCACTGTGCCCCATCATATGCAGCCACTTGTGCCCCATCAAATGCAGCCACTTGTGCCCCATCAAATGCAGCCACTTGTGCCATCAATTGCAGCCAATGTGCCCATCAAATGCAGCCACTGTGCCCCATCAAATGCAACCACTGTGCCCATCAAATGCAGCCACTGTGCCCCATCATAAGCAGCCACTTGTGCCCCATCATATGCAGCCACTTGTGCCCCATCATATGCAGCCACTTGTGCCCCATCAACTGCAGCCACTTGTGCCCCATCATATGCAGCCACTTGTGCCCCATCATATGCAACCACTTGTGCCCCATCATATGCAACCACTTGTGCTCCATCATATGCAACCACTTGTGCTCCATCATATGCAACCACTTGTGCCCCATCATATGCAGCCACTTGTGCCCATCAACTGCAGCCACTTGTGCCCCATCAAATGCAGCCACTTGTGCCCCATCAAATGCAGCCACTTGTGCCCCATCAAATGCAGCCACTTGTGCCCCATCAAATGCAGCCACTTGTGCCCCATCATATGCAGCCACTTGTGCCCCATCATATGCAGCCACTTGTGCCCCATCATATGCAGCCACTTGTGCCCCATCATATGCAGCCACTTGTGCCCCATCATATGCAGCCACTTGTGCCCCATCATATGCAGCCACTTGTGCCCCATCAAATGCAGCCACTTGTGCCCCATCATATGCAGCCACTTGTGCCCCATCATATGCAACCACTTGTGCCCCATCATATGCGGCCACTTGTGCCCATCAACTGCGGCCACTTGTGCCTATCAAATGCAGCCACTGTGATCACTGCCTGCCCGCTGTCTGCCCGGTACTTATCCCATCTTGGTGGCAGGTCAGGCAGCAGGTGACGGCGGCGAGCTGTGGGATGGCTTCTGTGTCCTCCATGCTTCCCCCTTCTCTCTTCTTTAGTTCTGCTAGGCGTCCAATAGGGGCGCCTGTATCTTCAGCCAATCAGGTGATGGGTATTAGACCCGCGATTCCTGATTGGTGGAGAGGCGGTTCAGTGTTAGAAAAGCAAATATTTATTATTATTTAAATATTGCTTTTCTAACACATCTGGGTTGACTCAGAGCGCAATGCTCTGCGCTCTGACTCCACCTTTTTTGAAGCCTATTGGAGCCTATGGCTCTAATCGGGTGCTTAAAAAAAACGCTGCTGTAATTCAGGCGCCTGGCGTCCGAAAAGGGGCTGGATGTCTGAATAAGGGGTGGCATCGGCGGCAATGCATGAATCTATCCATTAGTCATAGATGGGGGTGGCGTGATGGAGGGGGCGGTGCCTGTGTGCCCTTAATGGACAGGGCGCCCCTGGAAGGCTGTCCACAATGTTTAGGAGTGTGTCTATGAGAATGTTTGACCATTTTTTCAAAAGCGCATTTGTGAGGTCAGGCACTGATGTGGACAAGGCCTGGCTCACAGTCTCTGCTCTAATTCATCCCAAAGGTGTTCTATCAGGTTGAGGTCAGGACTCTGTGCAGGCCAGTCAAGTTCCTCCACCCAAAACCTTGCTTTGTGCACTGGTCCAAATCATTTAGTGGAGGGAGATTATGGTTTGGGGTTGGGCTTGGCCCTTTAGTTCCAGTGAAGGGAACTCTTAAACCTTTAGCATACCAAGACATTTTGGACAATTTCATGCTCTCAACTTTGTGGGAACAGTTTGTGGATGGTCAATTCCTGTTCCAACATGACAGCGCACCAGTGCACAGAGCAAGGTCCATAAAGACATGGATGAGTGAGTTTGGGTTGGAGGAACATGACTGACCTGCACAGAGTCCTGACCTCAACCCAATAGAACATCTTTGGAATGAATTAGAGCGGAGACTGTGAGCCAGGCCTTCTCGTCCAACATCAGTGCTTGACCTCACAAATGCACTTCTGGAAGAATGGTCAAACATTCCCATAGACACACTCCTAAACCTTGTGGACAGCCTTTCCAAAAGAGTTGAAGCTGTTTATAGCTGCAAATGGTGGGCCAACTCAATATTGAACCCTACAGACTAAGACTGGGATGCCATTAAAGTTCATGTGCGTGTAAAGGTAGGCATCCCAATATTTTAGGTAATATAGTGTAGATCTTATGCATATTTCTTAGCTCCAATGTCTTATTGGCCTTCTGGACCTTGTAAAGTAGACGTGTTTGGTGTTTTAATTTGTATGTTCTTTGACAGTAAGGTAAACACTTTTTATGTACTGTTAGATAACACCATTATAGTATGAATTATGGAGATGGTATGAAGCGTGGGATTTTTATATCACTGTGTTATCCGCTCAAATGAGACGTTAGGAGCTCACTGGATTTCTGATAGATCAGAGGGGATTTTTCTGTACTTGCAGTGTTTTTAAAGAGATTGTACATGGGGAAATGTGTATCTATTGCAGAGATGTACTGTATGTGGATTTACCTGTCACATACAATCAGGGGCGTAACTAGAAATAGCAGGGCCCCATAGCAAAATGTTGTATGGGGCCCCCCTGCAAACAGCCCCCCCCCCCCCCCACAGCTGCCCTAGTGTCAATGCAGCGTGAGCTGTGCCACATACAGCGTGACCTGTGCACAATGCAGCGTGACCTGTGCCCCATGCAGCGTGACCTGTGCCCCATGCAGCGTGACCTGTGCCCCATGCAGCGTGACCTGTGCCCCATGCAGCGTGACCTGTGCCCCATACAGCGTGACCTGTGCCCCATACAGCGTGACCTGTGCCCCATACAGCATGACCTGTGCCCCATACAGCCTGGTCTGCCTGTGCCCCATACAGCCTCATCTATGCAGAGGAAGAGGCAAGCCACCCGGATTAGCAGAGAGCGGGATTGCCCGCTGTAATAGCTTTCATTTGAATTTCCCGTCTTCCCGGGGCTCATCGTCACATAGCCCCACCTCTTGGCATATGTACATGGGGAAATGTGTATCTATTGCAGAGATGTACTGTATGTGGATTTACTTGTCACATACAATCAGGGGCGTAACTAGAAATAACTAGAAATAGCAGGGCCCCATAGCAAAATGTTGTATGGGGCCCCCCTGCAAACAGCCCCCCCCCCAGCTGCCCTAGTGTCAATGCAGCGTGAGCTGTGCCACACACAGCGTGACTTGTGCACAATGCAGCGTGACCTGTGCCCAATACATCGTGACCTGTGCCCCATGCAGCGTGACCTGTGCCCCATGCAGCGTGACCTGTGCCCCATGCAGCGTGACCTGTGCCCCATGCAGCGTGACCTGTGCCCCATGCAGCGTGACCTGTGCCCCATGCAGCGTGACCTGTTCCCCATACAGCGTGACCTGTTCCCCATACAGCGTGACCTGTTCCCCATACAGCGTGACCTGTGCCCCATGCAGCATGACTTGTGCCCTATACAGCCTCATCTATGCAGAGGAAGAGGCAAGCCACCCGGATCAGCAGAGAGTGGGATTGCCCGCTGTAATAGCTTTCATTTGAATTTCCCGTCTTCCCGGGGCTCATCGTCACATAGCCCCACCTCTTGGCCCGACGCCTTTGATGACATCACATGTCCCGCATTGGATTGGCGTTCTGTCTATCAAAGGCTCCGGGCCAAGAGGTGGAGCTATGTGACGTGAGCCCCGGGAACACTGGAAGTTCTAATGAAAGCTCTTAGATCAGGCAATTCAGCTCTCTGCTGATACGGACAGCTCGCCTCTTCCTTTCCTCTCTCTTCCCCTGGCTGGGAGACTGTGCTGGCGGTGCTCTCATCCTCACTGGACCCCACTCGGCTGCGGGCCCCATAGCGCCCGCATGGGTCGCTATGGTGGTAGTTACGCCCCTGCATACAATACTGGAGGTGGCTCTTGTCCATCTCCTAGATGCAGTACTAGTTCTGGTGGTGGAATAGGTTTAAGACCTATCATGAAAAAGAGAGAAGAGAAGGGGGGGGAAAGGAAATTAAAGGGATCCCCCTCCCTCCTTAGTTGGAATGGGACTTTGAAGGAAAATACTGAGTTTAGTAGGTGAACATCAAACAAATTTGATAAAAAGTTAACAATATTTATTGAAATATGATTAAAATAGCATTTATCAAATACATGTAACGACATATGACCATCCAGTAGTAAATATCAGAATTCATACGTGACTAAAGCCAACATGTTTCGCAAAAGGATTTTCGCTTCATCAGGGCTAGACACGATGTCATTGATTCATTTAAACTGTATAAACAATGAATAATCACAAGTTACGTAATGGTCATACATGAAATCGAATCAAAACAATAGAAAAACATCAATTACATAGAATTATTGCTCACCTACTATTAAAATATCAAAGGAATAAGGCTATTCCCATCATTCACGGGACATCGACCGCTTAAACCACCGGCATGGATTGTCCCTGGGTGCCAGATCCCAGAGGGACAATACCAGTAGGAGGACTGGACCGCACACTCAGGGCAATATAGGCTGGTGACCCATACTGAAACAAAGACGGGAAACCCATAAGCTCCTCTGATTCAAAATAAATCATACATAATATTAACAATGACCATTACGGTCAAAAGGGTCTAGAGCATTACACGTTAATGAAGTTTTAATATGACGCCCAAATTAGTATATTACATAAAAGTAAGTTAATACAGTTTAAATGAATCAATGACATCGTGTATAGCCCTGATGAAGCGAAAATCCTTTTGCGAAACATGTTGGCTTTAGTCACGTATGAATTCTGATATTTACTACTGGATAGTCATATGTCGTTACATGTATTTGATAAATGCTATTTTAATCATATTTCAATAAATATTGTTAACTTTTTACCAAATTTGTTTGATGTTCACCTACTAAACTCAGTATTTTCCTTCAAAGTCCCATTCCAACTGAGGAGGGAGGGGGATCCCTTTAATTTCCTTTCCCCCCCCCCCTTCTCTTCTCTCTTTTTCATGATATACCTAAACTAGGGATTGGAAAAATTGTCTGAGATGTCCTTGGTATAGTCCAACCATCTTCCGCATACACTATATAAGGTTTAAGACCTAAGATCAGTATCTGATGTCTGTCGCTCTACCTCTACCAGGTGTGGAGTAAATATGGGAGGAACTTGTCTGACTTTATCAAACCAGAAAATAGCGTGCCAGCCGTGCAGTGCCTGAATGAGCTTATCACCAATGCCCTGCAACATATGCCTGATGTCTTGATGTACCTGTCCCAACTGAGAAACCAGAGTGTGCTCAAATTCTGCGCAGTCCAGATGGTAAGTGAACATATTAGATAGTGGATGGTAGTCTAAGCACTTTTGTGGTAAATCAAAATGGATTTTCTTCAGCCAACTGCATCATTTAAAAAAAAAAAAAAAAAAATGCTGTGCAAAGATTAAAATCGAAACCTGCAATGGTCACCCTGCAGACTCTGCCAATCAGTGCTGGTCTTCTTCTCGTTTGATAAACAGCATCATTTAACCCATTTCCTGTGACCCAAGGGGTGGATCTACCCTCTTGTGATCTCTACTTACACATACTACTGCGGAGAACAGTGTGCAGGTGGTTGCATGACATTGTTCTTTGCAGTATTTAGGACCTGCCCATCCCTGGAGGAAGACGTGAAGAAAGAGGAGCCTTTCCATCATGTGACCCAACCAAAGATGGAAAAAAGGTATGTATGTAAAATGTGTGTTTTTTTTTTCTATGTAGCACTACCCCTGTAGGGGAATGTGGTTCGTCACCCACCCTGCACAGCCAGTCACACGAATTTCCAAACACACCAAGTTAAGAAGAAGTCCTTGCATTTTTTTTTTTTTTTTTTCTTAGGGGGATTTGGATGGGGTACATATTGGATGCCCACTTGATTGAAAAAATAGACATAGGGACTGAATTATATACACTCTGGTATATACAACCTCTTCTCTTTCACCTCCAGCACATACAATTGCTTGCAGACTATCACTCCCAGGACCAGCTAGCACTGACTTGAGGGCCTGAAACTGACTCTGTCAGGCCCAAAGCAAATGCCCTTTGCAGGTAGGGACTATGGACCCCTATAGTGTAGCAAAAATATGGTAGTCCTGAGTGCTAGCTGTTCTACATTTGGCTACTGCTCCCAGTACCACCTCTTCAGGCAATGCTAGCCCTCCTGGCTTCAGCTGCCCCTTTCCACTGCCCGTGCAACCACAGTTCTCCCGACTGGTTCTGCTCCCATCCCAGACTGCTCCGTCCCAGTCCTCCTGACTGTGTGTCACTCACCAGCCCTCTTGGCTGTTCCTGTTCAACTGGAGACTTGCCCGGCAGTGTTCTCCTGCTGTCCTCCTTGCTTCCAGTGCCTCCTGACCAGGACACATCTGTGGGTTCTGAAAGGGTCCTGTCGACACATGAGCCCAGGCCCAAGGTCACCCCCACCCCCCAGACTCGGGAACTTCCTCAAAGCCCACGATAACACTCCATCTCCAGCTTCCACCCAAACTCTCCTCCCCAGCTGTGCTGACCCAGAGTATTTGAGGGGGCCTGTCCCCTGCCAACCCAATTTTGGGATTGGTCAGGGCCCCTCAGGAATAGGAATACTACAGGCAGTTTCACCTTACTTCCCCTCCCATCTTTCTATAAGGTTCCAGCACATTCTAGAAATAGGGGGAGGTCTCAGTGATGCTGCCTGTGAGTCATCCAGCCCTCTCTGGATCTCTGCCCAACCCAGGAAAAAAACAGACAGGCTTGGCTACCAGCCAAGCCTGCATAACTTTACCTGTACTAAACAAAACCTATTAACACTTCTAGCACTAGAGGGTGCTACATATAAATAATGGTAAGTAGGCATAGGCTTCATGCACATCGGTACATAATTTGTTCATCGAAAACACGCTCCGTATTTCTGAAACCAAGGATGTCCTGGAGTTGCATACAGACACCCATGAATGGGTGAAGGTGGCTTTTCCCAGCTGTGCCTTTAAAGTAGCGCAAGCACACAGATGTAATGTCCTGTCTATGGGCGGCTGTACAAAGCTTCAGCACATCATGGGCTCTAGAAATTAGCAATGTATTTATGCTGCACTTGGTGTTTATACAAGACTAATGCCGCGTACACACAATCGGAATTTCCGACAGAAAAAGTCAGACGGAAGCTTTTCATCGTATATTCCGATCGTGTGTATGCCTCATCGGACTTTTCTTTTCGAAAATTCTGATGGACCTAGAAATAGAACGTGTTGTAAATATTTCCGACGGAACCAATTCCTATGGGGAAAACCACTCGTCTGTATGCTGTTCCGACGAACCAAAAACGATGCATGCTCTGAAGCAAGTACGAGACAGAAGCTATTGGCTACTGGCTATTGAACTCCCTTTTTCTAGTCGCATCGTACATGTTGTACGTCACCGCGTTCTTGACAATCGGACTTTGGTGTGATCATGTGTACACAAGACAGTTTCAGCGGAATTCCGTCATGTGTACGCGGCATTAGAACTTTCTCCGCGCCCCATATGACAGCAGAGGGTGCCTGATCTAGAAGTTAAATAATAATAAATGAGAAGTTTAGACATGTCTGAATGACAGGACATGTGGGTTAGCAGGAGAAACCACTGAGTGCAGGGATGACAATGCCCAATGCGTCAGTCTCTGTAGAAACTTTAGCTGGTTACTTATCTGCATCAGAGTGGCATTCAGCAGCCCTTAGGGCTCACTTATACCAGCTTTGCCCTCTGATAAATGATCTGCGATGGATCTCGTTTCAAAGGGCAGTTGACAGACGACATGCCACCTCCTGCATCCTGTTTTTACAACTAAAAGGCCACAGCACCATGCTGCAACCTCATGCATTACACATGGTCACAAGTCAGCTGCAGTATGGCCCAATTTACTTAAATATGTCATGTCTGGTGGTGGTAATGCTTGCCAAATGTAACATGGATTATAATTTTTGCAGTGGCATGTGTACCCTACCACCTCTTCCTGCCACCATGTTAACCCAAGGTGGGCAATCAGGTGGTGGTAAAACTGAGGTTCAAACACCTATTTTTCCACCCTGCCTTTCTTCCCACTTCTCCTCAGCTGCAAATGCCTAACGCTGGAGAGGTGAATATCTGTTCTCTTTTTACAGATATACTTCAATTTGAATTTTAACTCTTTAAAGCTGGTACTCTTAAAGATTCATCACTAAAGTGATCCTGCCGATATACATGTAGCACCCTGCTGTTTAGGCAGGGTTGCTCACAAATTTAGTTTGCCAGATAGTAAATGTTCTGGTTATTTTTTAGAAGATCCACTGATCTCTCTCTAATTCTGGAGTTGCTGCACTTTTCTCTTCTGTGACTGGGTGGCACTGTTGCTGGTGGCATTAGATTGACAAAGGCATAGCAAGGTCAGATTATGAATGGATGGGGTGTCTCAGCCAATTGGCAGGGTTTTCTTTAGTCTCTTGGCCTGCTGGGAGAGCCTATTTAAATGGGTGGAGTCAGGTGATCGGGGTTCTGTGCCACCTGGACGACTGTCTGGGTGGACATGTGTTACAGTGTCTTGAAAAAGTATTTTTCATGTTACAACCAAAAATGTAAATGTATTTTATTGGGATTGTATGTGATAGACCAACACAAAGTGGCACATAATTGTGAAGTGGAAGGAAAATGATAAATGGTTTTCAATATTTTTTACAAATAAATATGTGAAAAGTGTGGCATGCATTTGTATTCAGCCCCCTTTACTCTTGTAGCACCCTCTACCTTAGGTACAGTGGGGCAAAAAAGTATTTAGTCAGCCACCAATTGTGCAAGTTCTCCCACTTAAAAAGATGAGAGAGGCCTGTAATTGTCATCATAGGTATACCTCAACTATGAGAAACAAAATGTGAAAACAAATCCAGACAATCACATTGTCTGATTTTTTTTAAAGAATTTATTTGCAAATTATGGTGGAAAATAAGTATTTGGTCACCTACAAACAAGCAAGATTTCTGGCTCTCACAGACCTGTATCTTCTTTAAGAGGCTCCTCTGTCCTCCACTCATTACCTGTATTAATGGCACCTGTTTGAACTTGTTATCAGTATAAAAGACACCTGTCCACAACCTCAAACAATCACACTCCAAACTCCACTATGGTGAAGAGCTGTCGAAGGACACCAGAAACAAAATTGTAGTCCTGCAACAGGCTGGGAAGACTGAATCTGCAATAGGCAAGCAGCTTGGTGTGAAGAAATCAACTGTGGGAACAATAATTAGAAAATCGAAGACATACAAGACCACTGATAATCTCCCTCGATCTGGGGCTCCATGCAAGTTCTCACCCCGTGGGGTCAAAATGATCACAAGAACAGTGGGCAAAAATCCCAGAACCACATGGGGGGGACCTAGTGAATGACCTGCAGAGAGCTGGGACCAACGTAACAAAGGCTACCATCAGTAACACACTATGCCGCCAGGGACTCAGATCCTGCAGTGCCAGACGTGTCCCCCTGCTTAAGCCAGTACATGTCCGGGCCCGTCTGAGGTTTGCTAGAGAGCATTTGGATGATCCAGAAGAGGATTGAGAGAATGTCATATGGTCAGATGAAACCAAAGTAGAACTGTTTGGTAGAAACACAACTCAACTCAACAGCCAGGGTGGCTTTGGCCAATTATGGCCCTGGACGGTTTAGTACACGCCCCACACTATATAAGGCCGCCTGCACGGTAGCCCTGTGTAGTGTGTTCCGGCGTTGAGAGAGAGACAGAGAGACAGTGTCATTTTTTTTTTTTTTTTAACAAAGGTAAATTTTATTTAAGATCCGTATTCACATGTCAGTTTATACAACATTTTGCTTAATATTGAAGAAGTACAAGTAAAAGTGTAATGCCTTACAAACATACATCTGTACATTATTTATCCTGTAAGTATATCTCATTTGAATTGAGTATACCAATAGGAGAGTATTCTCATCTGGACCAGTGAGTCTTAAGTACATTAAGGGGGGAAAGAGGGGGGGCAAGAGAAGGAAGGAATGGGTAGAAAGAGTGGATAGGATGCTATCAGGAAATTAAAAAGGGGGGGAGAGAGGGGGGAGCAGGGGCAGGAGGGGAGAAGAGAACAGAGGGTTACAGAAGGAGAGGAGGGAGGGAGGGACGGGCAGGAGAGAAGGCGGGGGGGGGCGTGTCTCACCATCTCACAGTCCTCTGTCCACCCAGCCCGGTCCGGATCCATTAAGGATCCTCGTCCGGATCAGGCGGAGGTACATCCAATTGCAAGGATCCCCAGGAAACTATCCAGGAGGACCAGATTTTATCAAACCTATTTTGGCAGTTCCTGTTGATGTATGTTATTTTATACAAGGGTAAAACCGTGTTCAAGGTATTTCTCCAGTCTGTGGCGGTGGGTGGTGCCCCGCTCTTCCAACGCGGCAGAATTTCCCTACGAGCATAGAAGGTAGAGTATACTATAAACAATTTGACATATTTGCGCACTGTGGGGTCGGTAAGTATATTTAGTAACATAATCTCTGGGGTCAAAGGGAGTGAAGTTCCTACTGTCTGGTTTATATCATCTAAAACTTGGTTCCAAAATCCCTGCAGATGGGGGCATGACCATATCCTATGCAGGAAAGAAGACTCTGGGTCCCCACACCTAGGGCAGGAGGAGGACCTGTCTGGGTAGATGGCTGCCAGCCCACCCAGAGTATAATATACCTGATGCAGAGTCTTCAATTGAACAAAACCATCCCTAGCCGAGATCATATTTGACACATATGAGGAGACACACTCCTCCCAGACCTCCTCCGTAAGAGAAGGAATATCCTGTTTCTATTTAGTGAAGATTTTAGTTAATTTAGCAGGTAGGGCCACCGAAAGGCGGAGGTACAGTGCAGACAAGGGGCCTATCACTATTTTAGAGGACAGCAGACTCTCCACCGGGTCTGATTCCAGAGTGACGCCATTGGGGAATTAATGCTGGAAGGCATGTCTCACCTGTAGATACCTGAAGTACATCCATTGGGGGAGGTTATGTGTTGCCCTAAGTTCTGAAAAAGTATGCATCCTACGTCCCGTTACCAAATGCCGCAGTTTTACCACACCTCTTTTCGCCCAGACATGCGGGTCAGGTATACTCCGCATGTGAGGGAGGTTAGGATTGCCCTATAGCGGTGTGTGAGGGGAGAAGGCATCAGGGGATCGGTAGACCACCCTAGCTCTGTGCCATACCATAACTGTTGTACGCATCAATGTAGTCACTTCCGGATGGGCCTTGACTCCGCGGTATACTAGGTTACTAAGTGTAGCATAGGACCCGAGAAGCGCTGCCTCCAGGGTTACCGCCGGATTTTCCCTAGGTTGTGAGAACCACCAGCGAACTGTCACTAAAATGGCCGCCCAATAGTATTGTTGGAAGTTAGGAAGGGCCAACCCTCCCTGCCCCACCGATAGCTGCAATGTTTTCAAATCTAATCTAGGCACCTTACCAAGCCAAATAAAGGAAATGACTATTGAGTGCAGTTTTTTAAAAAATGAGGCCGGGATCTGGATTGGACTATTTCTGAAAAAATATACAAATTTGGGGAGATAAATCATCTTTATCAGATTGATCCTACCCACAGGGGTCAGGGGGAGTGACTTCCATTCCGTACATCGTTTTGAAAATGACTCCAGTAAAGGTGTCAAATTAAGATCCATATATTTTAATTGCCTTTTCTCCCCTGCTCACCCCTGCCTCCACCCGATCAGCAGCCCCCCTCTCCTTACCCTAGCCACCAACTCTGACGCGATTGCTGTCGCATCAGGGATCCTCACCTCAGGATAGACCGCCGCTCAGGCCTAGTCCGGTGGCCATCTTGGGACACCCAGATGCGGCTGCAGCACTCCCAGCTACCCTGAGCGTTCCTCGCACTCCATAGAAGGACCCACCGGGACCCCGGTCCCCCTCACCCCCTCCCAGACCCCTACCTTTCAGTGCTCCTCCACAGCATTGATCCCACCATGGCTCGAGCCTAGGCCGGTGGCCATCTTGGTACTCCCAGTTGCGCCGTAGCTCCCTACTGGCCACCCGGAGCCCTTCCCGACTCCACAGCAGTACTCCACAGGGACCCACCAGCCCGCACCCACCGGTGCACCGCCACAGCCGCCGTCTAGTCACCTCGTCCCTAGCCGCTAGACTCGGGGGACAGACCGCGGCTGTGGCCTAGCTCCGGCCCACCTCCTCAGCTCACCCCTCTCTCTACGCGGGCAGCGTGCCATTCATACCCCAACACCACCTCCGACACACTGGACCTCACCGCAGAGCACGCGGTGATACTGAGAGCAGGATAATCCTCAGCTCAGGCCTTGCACCGGCGTTCATCTTGATCCTTCCAGACGCGGCGCAACACCAGTAAGTATTAGCCTAGGTCAACCCTAGTGCCCGCTCTTGGCCCGACATTCCCCCCTCCTCTCTCTCATCACCGACCAACCCGGGTCAGGTAAGTTCGCGGGGCCCCTCCACAGTTAATCCAGGGACCTCGGTCCGATCGCCTCCAGGGGTCAGGAAGGAATTTTTTCCTCTGCTGTAGCAATTGGCTAGCTCAGCTATGGGTTTTTCGCCTTCCTCTGGATCAACAGGAGAGCGGTAGGCCTGCGTGGCCCCCCTCCACCACCACAGTCCCATTCGCACTATCATCTTCGCCACCCTGAAGCAGCGGCATTCTTCTCAGCAGCAGAAGCAGCGGCACCCTTCAGGACCACCAATTCCTAAACAACCTCACCATCGCCATTTCAGTATCGTCACCGAATCATCCTACCATCAGCAATTTTCTCGCCATGTGCAACTTCAAGTACTCAGCGGACGCTCTCCACAAGCTAAGAAATACCACCTCAACATTAACAACTTCTGTTCATAAAATACTACAGAAAGAACAACTTCTAAGGACCAACCTACAATCAACCATCAAATATATGAAGACAACAATTCAACCACAACAATTAGAATGCGCACTGATCAACACCAGATCTGCAGTCAAGCACAGACTGGAGGTACACGACTTCCTCACCCAAAACAACATAGATTGCCTCTTCATTACGGAAAGTTGGCTAACACCCGACTGCAACGCCATCCAACCGAATTAGTACCTGAGAACTACAGGATTCTAACGGAGCACAGAACAGGAAAAAAAGGAGGAGGCCTAGCAGTGATCTTCAAATCTTCAAATCTCAGCTCGCGCTCACCAAACCAACTGTACAGAATTCAGTGCCTTTCATGGAGACACTCACCCTACATCTTCACACAACACCCCAAGACACTCTCCACATACTTCTATGTTACAGACCACCAGGACCGAAGACCAATCTCCTTACACCCCTCACAGAATTCATGTCAATGCGCACCCTGAAAGCCAAAAACTTTATGGCAATTGGAGATTTCAACCTCTGGGCAGACTCCACCCAAGACCCTATCGCCACCGCCTGCATTAACCAACTGAAAGAATTAGGTCTTCAGCAACTGATAAATGCTCCTACACATGGTTCAGGACACATTCTGGACCTCATCTTCAAACAAAATATGAACGTCAACATATTCGACAACCTACCGCTACCATGGACGGGTCACCACGCTATCAAATTTGAAATCGCCACCAACACCACTCTCCAAAAACGGAAACAGGCAAATACAACACGCTGGACAAGATCTCAGAAGAAACTACACTCCTAATTCTTCAAAACCACATTATCAAACAAAATAGCAATGCTAAACTTAAACCACTCAACGGAACAAACACTCAACTCCTTAACCGGTTCAATACAGGGCAATTTCACCCCCTTCCTTCCCAGGCCAAATTTTAGTTTTCAGCGCTGTCGCACTTTGAACGTCAATTGCGCGGTCGTGCGACGTTGTACCCAAAAAAAATTGCCGTCCTTTTTTCACCACAAATAGAGCTTTCTTTTGGTGGTATTTGATCGCCTCTGCGGTTTTTATTTTTTGCGCTATAAACAAAAGAAGAGCGACAATTTTGAAAAAAATACAATATTTTTTACTTTTTGCTATAATAAATATCCCAATTTTTTTTTAAAAAAACAAATTTTTTCCTCAGTTTCGGCCGATACGTATTCTTCTACATATTTTTGGTAAAAAAAAATCGCAATAAGCGTATATTGATTGGTTTGCGCAAAAGTTATAGCGTCTACAAAATAGGGATAGATTTATGGCATTTAAAAAAAAAAAAAAATTATTTATTTTTTTAGCGGCGATTGCGATTTTTTTTCGTGACTGCGACATTATGGCGGACACATCGGACACTTTTGACACATTTTTGGGACCGTTCACATTTATACAGCGATAAATGCTATACAATTGCATTGATTACTGTGTAAATGTGACAGGCAGTGAAGGGGTTAACCACTAGGGGGCGGGGAGGGGTTAATATGTTTCCTAGGGAGTGATTACTAACTGAAGGGGGAGGGGACGCTCAAGGGGAGGAGACCGATCAGTGTTCCTCCGTTCTGGGAACACAGATCGCTCTCCTCAGAGCTGACAGGCTGTGGATCTGTGTGTTTACACACACAGATCCACATGCCGGCCCGGTTAACGGGCAATCGCGGGTGCCTGGCGGACATTGCGGCCGCCGGGCACACGCACCGGGTCCCGAGGAACGCGGTGGGCGCGCGCGCGCTCCCGGCGGCGCGCGCGCGCCCCCTAGGCGGCCGGGAATCCCAGGACGTCATATGACGCCCACCCAGGATGGGAGATCCCATCCCAGGACGTCATATGACTATGGGCGGGTAGGGAAGTGGTTAAACAAGGCATTACTACAAACAGCGGACTCAGTGGCTCCAAAACGTAGAACACACAACCGCAAAATAAACTCTGGATGGTTTAATGGCACTCTTACTTTACTAAAGCAGGAACGCAGAAGAGCTGAAAGAGCCTGGAGAAGAAACTCCACAAAGGAAAACCACACAAACTACAAAACACTCATGGATAAATATCACAAAGCAATCTTCAAAGCAAAAAAGGAACACTTCTCAAACACCATCTCAACAGCCTTAAACCGCCCTCGGGAACTCTTCAAAATAGTCACTAAGACTATGAACCCCACCTGCCTAGAGCCCCCAGGAAACTAGAAAAATGCCTCACTCTGCTAGACGACTGGATGACTACTAGCTCTCTCAAACTCAACGGATCAAAAACAGAGCTTCTTCTCCTACACGGAAACCAAAATTCCAAAACTAAGACCCCATGGACACCTCCCACCATCTTTGGACAGACCATCTCGCCAAGCACCAAAGCCAAGAGTCTCGGAGTCATTTTTGACTCAGAAATGTCAATGGATGCACAAATAGGATCAGTAGTCAGCGGATCTCATCATCTCCTCCGCCTGCTACGTAGACTCATCCCATTTGTGCCAGAAAAAGGACAAACCAGCAATAGTTGGAACAATCATCAATTCCAGACTCGACTACGCAAACTCCCTCTACATAGGACTACCCCAATATCAGCTTGCGCGCTTACAACTCATCCAAAACACGGCGGCAAGACTGTTAACAGGAAAAAAACCCTGGGAATCCATCTCCCCTTCCCTGAGGAGCCTACATTGGCTAACCGTAAAGAATCAGATCACTTTCAAGACCCTCTGCCTCACCCACAAATGTATACACGGAAACGCTCCTCAATACCTAT
Source organism: Lithobates clamitans (assembly GCA_037952925.1). Lineage (NCBI taxonomy): Eukaryota > Metazoa > Chordata > Amphibia > Anura > Ranidae > Lithobates > Lithobates clamitans. The sequence continues at coordinate 1,935,179 of JBBGZY010001007.1, forward strand.
GTGAGAAAATAAAATGCTACACACTCAATCGCAGTCTTCGATCTTCTAACCATAACCTCCTCCTTATTCCAAAAACCCGCTACAAAACAAAGGGAGAACGAAGATTCCAAGGACCACGGCTATAGAACGCTCTACCTACTCACATTTGCATGGAAGAAAACCATCAGGCCTTCAGAAAGAAACTCAAGACCTACCTCTTCTAAGAAGCTTGACAACACAGGATGGAGCCAGTGCCTTGAGGCGAATAAGTTCGCAACTGCAGCGCTATACAAAGCATTCATTCATTCATTCATTCATCTGATTACTGGTCCACCCATACGAATCCCCAAGTATTTAAAACTGTCTACCCAGACCAATGGGCTCTAAATGGGGGGTTTAGGCCTAGTATGATCCAAGGGATATATAAGGGATTTGTCCCAGTTTATTCTAATGCCGGAATACGACCCGGATATGTCGACCAACCGTAGAGCGGCCGGGAGGGAGGAGGAGACATCACTCAGAGGATTTTATCGTCTGCATACAAGAAGATTTTCTCCACCACTCCCACCCGGATTCCCCTAATTGTGGGCTCAGACCTAATCTGGGAAGCCAGGGGTTCCACCGCCAGGGCAAACAGCCCTGGGGAGAGGGGACACCCCTGTCTGGTGCCCCTACCCAGTGAAAAAGCCGGAGACAGCGAATTATTAGTGCGTACCCTCGCCGTGGGAAGGGCATACATCAGGCGCAGCCACCTAATAAAAATAGGTCTAAACCCAAATTTTTGGAGGACAGCCCAGAGGTACCCCCACTCGACCGAATCGAATGCTTTCTCTGCGTCGAGAGACACCACCACCTCCAGGCTGCCCCCCCCCCCCCCCGCCCTGTCCAGATGTGTCAATAGCCTGCGTATATTTATGTCGGTCCCTCTGCTGGGCATGAACCCAGTTTGGTCAGGGTGAATCAGAGCCGTTATTACAGAGTTCAGGTGACCGGCCAACACTTTAGCAAGTATCTTCAGGTCGACATTCAGCAGAGATATCGGCCTTTATGAGGAGCATAACTCAGGGTTCTTTCCTGGTTTAGGGAGGACTACTACCACCGCCTCAGACATGGACCGAGGCAATTCGTTTCTATCTGAGGCCGACATAAGGACTTTGCGGTACGTGGGTAGGAGGTCATCGGCATATTGTTTGTAAAATTCTGCTGGGAACCCATCCGGGCCCGGCGTTTTCCCATTCTGCAAGAGTTTGACCGCCGTCTGGATCTCTTTAAGGGTCAGTGGACTATCTAGTCTTTCCCTGGCGGCGTCCGTAAGACAAGGCAGATCTATTTGGTCTAGATAGCCCCATAGCTCCCTATCAGTGTATTGCACCTTCGATCTATAGCGTTCCTGATAGTAAGAGGAGAACCTAGCATTAATGTGGGTTGGATCCATCAGAATTTCCCCATTGCGAGATTGTATTTGGGCTATAGTCACCGGTGAGGAGTGTTCCCGAGACACCCAGGCGAGCAAGCGTCCGCTTCTCTCACCTTGCTCAAATATTCTTTGGCTCTGGTGAAGTAAATGGATTTTTTGTAGTGGAGATCCTGAGTAGGGATACATCCCGCAGAGCCTCCTGAAAGGAGGAGTATGCCCGCGGAGTGCGCTCCCGAATAAAGACAGTCTCCAGAGCTCCCACTTTAGCCTCGGCCTCCTGCAACTCCTTACGAGCCCCTCTACGGACTCTCCCAATGTGAGCCTGAAAACTACCCCTCATAGTGGCCTTAAAGGCATCCCTAGCTACCGGGCAGGGGTAGACCTGCCCCGTGTACTCCAAAAGGAAATCATGTCATCCTTGCATGGCATTTCCACTCTCGTATCTGTCAACCAAAACCTAGAGAGTCGCCACAAGCCTTCCGATGACGGATATGAAAAACTCCAGATGCAGAGATACTGGGGCATGGTCTGAGACCCCTCTGGGTAAGATGGTAATATCTCGTATTCTGGAGAGAACAGACCCCCGGATTACACCGGATCAATGCTGGAAAATGTTCTATAGGATGCTGAATGGCATGTGAAGGCCCGCAATCGGGGATGTCTCCAATGCCATACATCCGTGAAGTTAAATGCATCTGCCCAAGCTTTCAATTCAGTGGCAGAACTTGTCGCTCGAGAGAGTCTGTCCATCTTCGGATCTGGGACCATATTGAAGTCTCCCAGCAGCAGGGTATTGTCAGTTGCATGTTGTAGGACTCTTGACACCACCTGGTATAAGAAGAAAATGGAGGCAGGAGGAGGCACATACAATCCTACAATGACTACCTCTAAAGTCATGATGTTGGCATGCACAATCACATACCGCCCTCCAGGATCCACCTCCACTACCAATAGGTGAAATGGTAGGGATTTACGTATCAATATACTAACCCCTCTCAAGAGGTTAGAATAGGTCGAATGATATGGATGACCCACCCATGACCTCTTGGGACTCAACAGTTTACCTCCGGTTAGGTGGGTTTCTTGGAGGATACAAATATGAGGCAACTGTCTCTGCAAAAACTGGAACACCAGTGACCTCTTAAACTTGGAGTTCAAGCCCCTGGTGTTCCAGGACACTATCTTACAGATTGACATGTATGTTCAATTTCACCAAAAACACAAGATCAAACAGTAAATCCCCCCCCACCCCGCCACCCCCCACTCCAATCGGAGGGGGCCTTAAATCCGGAACAAAAAAGGGCAACATGCCCACGTGGGGATGCAGTGTGCAAAAAGACATCAGAGTCCGTCCCATTTAACGGATGTGGAGTCCGGAATAAATGACACAATGCAGTCATCCCAGTTTGTGCTGGGGGTACAATCTTGACGTTTCAACAGAGCCGTGGCAAACAGTAAATAATAGCAACCATCAGGCCATTCCAATTCCCATGGAAGGGTCACATAGTGGACAATAGAGGTCAGCTCCACTGAAAGAGGGAGGATTTGATTGTGGGGTACATCATAAGTCGGCACGATGGTATATCCTTCTGTTTATATCTTTCCCCCTTCGGGTCCCAGTCAGCATCCCTCTCCAAGAGCCCTCAAGGCAAGTGGCCAACAAGGCAGGCGGAGGGAACCCTCATGAGAAGAGAGGGACTGAGCAGTCACCGTATTAAATCCAGGGTACACACTCTTGATCTTTTAGGTAATAAGAGGGATTTAGACGATCACCCACACTCCAGCTCCCCTCTCCCCGCCACACAACAAATCGGCTAATCTGGGAGGCCAAAAAAAGAGGGCATTATCAAACAGGCCATTCAAACTTTTCCCAGGTAATATCAGCAACCACTTCTCATGAGAAAGATGTCCATCTCGCACGCGGGAGATAAAACTGTCAGTGTCTGCGGATGGTTTCAATCCAAGAGGAAGCCTCCTCAGGGGAAGTGAAAAAGCGAGCCGTCTCCCCATCTTCCACTCTCAGTCTAGCCAGGAAGAGCATGCTATATTTAAGGCCCTTAGCATGCAGTTTGGCGCGCACCGCATCAAAGGACTTACGCTGTCGCTGAGTCTCTACGGAGTAATCAGGGAATATCATCAATCTAGTATTCTCAAACCGCAGCTCCTGCATAGCCCTGGCCTCTCTCAGCACCACATCTCTGTCCTTAAAATGTAATAGCCTAAAGATAAACGTGCGGGGGGGAGAGCCCTGGGGTCCCCTGGCAGCAGGCATGTGGTGAGCCCTCTCCACTGGGAAGAATAGGGAGAATCTGGCAGTGGGGAACAAATCTTTGAGGAGATGCTCAATAAATGTGACCGGGTCTTTACCTTCGGCCCCCTCCGGAAGGCCTATGATTCGCAGATTGTTGCGCCTATTGTGATCTTCTGCGTCTTCAGCGCGGCTTTCCAAGATTTTCACCTTGGTTTTCAGAGTATGTAGATCCCCCGAGTGTTCTCTCGCAGTGTCCTCCGCAGCCGAGACCCGTTGCTCCACCTCCATTACTCGGCTTCTGAAGGAATCTAGGTTCCTGCGTATAAAGTCCACGTTCGTCTGGACATGGTCTATTTTATCCATAAGTGCCACCTGGCCCGTTGCAATAGTCTGCAAGGCAGCAACCAGGTCCGTGGCAGGGGGAGACTCCACCGCCTCCGTCTGAGACTCCATGTGCTCTATAATGGCGGTCCGGCCCCTCGTCCTGGCTCTGTCTGCGGATGCCGTTGTAGACTGAGATCGCTGGCTTTTGCCGCTGGGCATGACCCGGCGCTCCCGCAGTGCTCTAGGGAGTGCTTCACCCCTGTAAAAGCGATTCCTGCGCCGGGAGGAAGAAAGATTATCGGCCGGACTCCGGGAGCTCCGTTAGTGAGCCTCCTCTCCCTTCGCCATCTTGGACACGCCCCGAGACAGTGTCATTTGATTTAAGTTAGATAGAGTAGGCAGGCAAGTCAGTTAGCTGCACTTACAGTGTATTGTGTGTATATATATATATATATATATATATATATATATATATATATATATATAACACACACATCCTAGGTGTTGTGTGTAGATAGTATTTACAAGTTAGTGTAGTGCATCCTCTGCACAGCGTGCACCTAAAGCTACCTGAAGAAAATTGGTGGTATTCTTCTGATCCTATTAGTACAGTACCGCAGGCAGCTGCAGTATTTACAAATTATTGTAGTACGTCCTCTGCACAGTGTGCACCTAAAGCTACCTGAAGAAAATTAGTGGTGTTCTTCTGATCCTATTAATACCACAGGCAGGCAGCTACAGTATTTACAGTTAGTGTACTGCGTCCTCTGCACAGTGTGCACCTAAAGCTACCTGAAGAAAATTGCTGTTGTTCTGCTCCTATTAATACCACAGGCAGGCAGCTACAGTATTTACAGTTAGTGTATTGTGTCCTCTGCACAATGTGCACCTAAAGCTACCTGAATAAAATTGGTGGTGTTCTTCTGATCCTATATTAATATCACAGGCAGGCAGCTACAGTATTTACAGTTAGTGTACTGTGTCCTCTGCACAGTGTGCACCTAAAGCTACCTGGAGACAATTGCTGTTGTTCTGCTCCTATTAATACCACAGGCAGGCAGCTACAGTATTTACAGTTAGTGTACTGTGTCCTCTGCACATTGTGCACCTAAAGCTACCTGAATGAAATTAGTGGTGTTCTACTGATCCTATATTAATACCACAGGCAGGCAGCTACAGTATTTACAGTTAGTGTACTGTGTGCTCTGCACAGTGTGCACCTAAAGCTACCCAAATAAAATTGGTGGTGTTCTTCTGATCCTATATTAATACCACAGGCAGTCAGCTACAGTATTTACAGTTAGTGTACTGCGTCCTCTGCACAGTGTGCACCTAAAGCTACCTGAAGAAAATTGCTGTTGTTCTGCTAATATTAATACCACAGGCAGGCAGCTACAGTATTTACAGTTAGTGTACTGTGTCCTCTGCATAATGTGCACCTAAAGCTACCTGAATAAAATTGGTGGTGTTCTTCTGATCCTATATTATTACCACAGGCAGGCAGCTACAGTATTTACAGTTATTGTACTGTGTCCACTGCACAGTGTGCACCTAAAGCTACCTGAAGAAAATTGCTGTTGTTCTGCTCCTATTAATACCACAGGCAGGCAGCTACAGTATTTACAGTTAGTGTATTGTGTCCTCTGCACAGTGTGCACCTAAAGCTACCTGAAGAAAATTGGTGGTGTTCTTCTGATCCTATATTAATACCACAGGCAGGCAGCTACAGTATTTACAGTTAGTGTAGTGCATCCTCTGCACAGTGTGCACCTAAAGCTACCTGGAGACAATTGCTGTTGTTCTGCTCCTATTAATACCACAGGCAGGCAGCTACAGTATTTACAGTTAGTGTACTGTGTCCTCTGCACCTAAAGCTACCTGAATAAAATTGGTGGTGTTCTTCTGATCCTATATTAATACCACAAGCAGGCAGCTACAGTATTTACAGTTTGTGTGCTGTGTCCTCTGCACAGTGTGCACCTAAAGCTACCTGAATAAAATTGGTGGTGTACTTCTGCTACTATTAATACCACAGGCAGGCAGCTACAGTATTTACAGTTAGTGTACTGCGTCCTCTGCACAGTGTGCACCTAAAGCTGCCTGAAGAAAATTGCTGTTGTTCTGCTCCTATTAATATCACAGGCAAGCAGCTACAGTATTTACAGTTAGTGTACTGTGTCCTCTGCACAGTGTGCACCTAAAGCTGCCTGAAGACAATTGCTGGTGTTCTCATACTAATAATACTACAGGCAGGCAGTTGATTCTGCTAGCTGCAGTATCAGTATATATATACATCCCAGCTTTGTGCAGCTACATCTCACTGCAGGCCATTAGTATGTCTGGAAGGCCAACAAGGAGAGGCAGATAGTCACAAGCCAATAAAAGAGGGCAAGCAGGCTCTGTGTCTAGAGGCAACAGTGCTGGTGGTGGAGACGGTGCATCCTCATCAGCACGTGGCCGTGGGACACGCTTGTCCTTTTTTTCGGCAGCTGCCTGTGTTGAGCCGCAACATGCGGAAGACTTGGTAGAGTGGATAACCAGGCCGTCCTCATCCACCTCATCCTCTCTCACCCAGGCTCAGGGTACTTTGTCTGGCAAAGCAGCTGCCAACGCGGCCTCTTCCCTCGGCTCAATGGCATCAGTCACTCCTTCCCTAGCTCCACCATGTCCTCCTGAGGAGTCCCCCGAACTGTTTGACCACAGTGTTGGGTACATGCTCCAGGAGGATGCCCAGCGTTTTGAAGGCTCCGATGATGGTATCCAGCTAGAGGAAGGCAGTAATGTGAGCCCAGAGAGAGGGGGTGCCCAAGAAGGACAGCAATCTGGCAGTTTTGTTCCCCCAGCTGCAGCATACTGCCAGCTTTGCTCCAGTGATGAGGAGGGAGGGGATGATGAGGTCAGTCACTGACTCCATGTGGTTGCATGATAGGAGAGAGGAGGAGGAGGCACATCACCAATGAGGCATGATGCCCTCCAGGGGCCAGCTTAAGGGCAGCACACCAACTGCATCACACCGCAGAACTCCGCATGTGCAGGGTGCTGCTGTCTCTGCGCGTTATTCCAAAAGTTCTTTGGTGTGGGCCTTTTTTGAGACGAGTGCATCAGATCCCACCGCTGCTATTTGCAACATGTCTCAAGCGTATCTCTCGTGGCCAAAACATCTCCCGCTTGGGCACCACATGCTTGACGAGACATATGTTTCCCTGCCCCAGCTGCTGCACCGCCAAAAGAAGTTCACTCCCAGCCATCCACATGCCCAGCGGTTGAATGCTAGCTTAGCTAAATTGCTAACACTTCAACTGCTGCCTTTTCAGTTGGTAGACTCTGCCCCCTTCCGTGAGTTTGTGGAATGTGCGGTTCCTTAGTGGCAGGTTCCCAAATGCCAATTTTCTCACGGAAGGTGATTTAGGCTCTCTACTGGCATGTGGAAGTCAATGTCTTGGTCTTGCTGGACAGGGCGGTCAGCGGTAAGGTGCATATTACCGCTGACTCATGGTCCAGCAGGCATGGACAGGGATGTTACCTATCTTTCACTGCGCACTGGGTAACTCTTCTGGCAGCTGGGAAGGATGCAGGACAGGGTGCAGTAGTGTTGGAGGTTGTTCCGCCAGCACGCCTCCAAAATACTACTAGTGGTGATTCTGCCACACCTCTCTCCTCCACCCCCTCCTCTTCTTCTTCCTCCATGGCCTCTTTCTGTACTGATTTGTCTTCGGAACCAGCGGTGCTCCATAGGCGTTCAAGGGGCTAAAAGATGCCATGCGGTACTTGAGCTAGAGATTCTGTCAGCTCTGCAGAGGCAGGTTCAGAGGTGGTTGACGCCACGACAGCTTAAGGCAGGTTTGGTGGTTTACGACAATGGCACCAACCTCCTCTCCGCCCTCCGACAGGGACAACTGACCCATGTGCCCTGTTTGGCTCACGTCCTTAACTTGGTGGTGCAGCGGTTCTTGGGCAGGTACCCGGGTTTACAGGATGTCCAGAGGCAGGCCAGGAAAGTCTGTGTGCATTTCCGCAGGTCATATAATGCCAGTGCTCAGCTGGCTGACCTCCAAAAGGAATTTAACCTGCCCAAGAACTGCCTAATCTGTGACATGCCCACCAGGTGGAATTCAATGTTGGCCATGCTGCAGCGGCTGCACACATAGCAGAGGGCCATCAATGAGTACCTGTGCGACTATGGAACCAGGACAGGGTCAGGGGAGCTTGTTTTTTTTTCCCACGCCAGTGGGCCATGATCAGGGATGCATGCACTGTCCTGTCACCATTTGAGGAGGCCACGAGGATGGTGAGCAGTGACAGTGCATGCATCAGTGACACTGTCCCACTTGTCCACCTGTTGGAGCACACGCTGTGTGGAATAATGGACAGGGCACTTGAGGCAGAACAGAGGCAGGAAGAAGAGGACTTCCTTAGCTCTCAAGGCCCCCTTTATCCAGACAGTGTTCCTGCGTACCCGCCGATCACACAGGAAGTGGACGAGGAGGAGGAAGAGGAGGATTGTGTCAGCATGGAGGTGGAGCCTGCCACTCAGCATCAGCAGCAGTCTTTAAGGAATCATTTAGAGTCCCAAGAAACCCATGGACCTGTACGTGGCTGGGAGGAGGTGGCTGCGGATCATGTCGTCCTTAGTGACCCAGAGGACTGAAGATCGAATGCCTCAGCAAACCTACGATGCATGGCCTCCCTGATCCTGCAAAGCCTGCGGAAGGATCCTCATATTCGTGGTATCAAGGAGAGGGATCAATACCAGCTGGCAACCCTCCTTGATCCACGTTACAAGGGTAAGGTTGCGGACCTTATCTTGCCGTCGCAGAGGGAGCAGTGTATGAAACATGTTCGGGAGGCCTTGCAGAAAGGTCTGTGTAATGCGTTCCCAGAGACTGGGAGGTTGCAAACTCCTGTTCCTGGACAACGTGTTGCTGAGGCTTCGGTCAGTCAAAGAAGGAGCGGTGGAGAAGGTGGCCGTCAGACAATTTTTTAGTCCGCAGCCCCAAGGTATAATCGGTTCCAGCAACCATTGCCAGCGTCTGTTTTACATGGTGCATGAATACCTAGAGGAAAGATCTCACTTGGACACCTTTCCCACCGAAAATCCTCTGGGTTACTGGGTCTTGAGGATGGATCACTGGCCAGAGCTTGCACAGTATGCAATTGATCTACTGGCCTGTCCTGCATCCAGCGTTCTTTCGGAATGCACATTCAGTGCTGCTGGAGGCTTTGTAACCGATCACAGGGTGCGCCTGTCCACCGACTCGGTCGACCGACTAACCTTCATAAAAATGAATCAGTCTTGGATCACCACCAGCTACCAAGCACCTGGTGCTGATGTAACCGAATAATTTTTTTTTGAAATGTCAGATCCCTTCAAGACTGCCTATGCTGATGCTGAGTGACTATCCCATTATGCTGAGTGACTATCCTCTTCCTCCTCAATGATCATGCTGATAGCTTGTAAGAATATTTTTGTTTCTGGGCGCCGCCACCAGTGGCTAAGGCCCAATTTTTCAGTCCCTGTTTAACAGGGGCATGTAATTACAATTTTTGATGCAATATTTTGCAAGGAGGGTTCGTTGCTGCGCTCAACTAGAGTATCTGTGAGGGGTTGCAGTGTTGTGGCACCAGTGCCTAAGGCCCAATTTTTCAGCCCCTGTTTAACAGGGGCATGTAATTACAATTTTTGATGGACAATTTTGCAAGGAGGGTTCGTTGCTGTGCTCAACTAGAGTATTTGTGAGGGGTTGCAGTGTTGTGGCACCAGCACCAGTGCCTAAGGCCCAATTTTTCAGCCCCTGTTTAACAGGGGCGTGTAATTACAATTTTTGATGCAATATTTTGCAGGAGGGCTCATTCCTTCGCCTCAACTAGAGTATCTGTGAGGGGTTGCAATGTGGTGGCACCAGTGCCTAAGGCCCATTTTTTCTGCCCCTGTTCAACAGGGACATGAAATTACAATTCTTGATCTAATATTTCACAGCAGGGCCCGTTTCTGCGCACACCAAGAGTAACTGTGAGGACTTACAGTGTTGTGGCACCAGCACCACCACCACCAAAGGCCCAATTTTTCTGCCCCTGTTCAACAGGTGCATGTAATTACAATTCTTGATCTAATATTTCACATTAGGGTCCGTTTCTGCGCCCACCAAGAGTAACTGTGAGGGCTTACAGTGTTGTGGCAACACCAACACCTAAAGCCGCAATTCCTGCAGAGTATATAGGGCAGGCCCCTACTTTCAAACATCCAACTTACAGACGACTCCTACTTGCAAACGGAAGGAGACAACAGGAAGTGAGTTGAAATCTACCCCTAGGAAGGGAAATTCTCTCCTGTAAAAGTTAATATGGGAAAAACGTGTCTCCTCTCCACAGATGCTTTATCACCAATCCTTGTTTCACTAAAAACCCCAAATTGTCAAAAAACATTTGTCATTGGGACAGAAAGTGAAGTGAAATCTTCTGAAGAGGTGCACAGACAGCAAAACAAATGTCCCAGGGGTGATAACCCTTCCCTATGTTTTCCAAAAAGCTTAAAAATAGATTTTTTGCTGGAGCTACACTTTAAAAATGCACCAGATCAAAATTACAAACAGATTCTACTTAACAACAAACCTACAGTCCCTGTCTTGTTTGCACCGCATGTATACTGCTGTTCAGAGTATATAACCCCTTTCCTTTTTTTAATTTGGGTGCGGGGTTCCCCTTAATATCAATAGAAGACCCAAAGGGCCTGGTAATGGACTGGGGGGGGGGGGGTTCCCATGCCGTTTATCTCACTGATTTTCATCCATATTGCCGGGACCCGACATTACATTAAAGCCGCAAGCAGATTTAAAAAACTTTTATTCCTTTTAAAAATGTCATTTTGTGCAGGGACTGTTCTAAGCACGGGAAACACGCGCCACTTTACAGGCATACTATAGACAACCCCCCCCAGGTACAATATTTGAAGGAATATTTCACTTTTTTTTTCGTTTTTAAAACTTTTTTTTGCATTGATACATGTTCCCTGGGGCAGGACCCAGGTTCCCAAATCCTTTTTAGTACAATACCATGCAAATTAGCCTTTAAATTTAGCACTTTTAAATTTGAACGGTCGAGTTCCATAGACTTCAATGGGGTTCTAAAGTTCGCGCAAATTTTCTGTCCGTTCGCAGGTTCTGGTGCGAACCGAACCGGGGGGTGTTCGGCTCATCCCTATTCAGCAGGTGCCAAGCCAGGGACCCAGCGGGTTAGCGGGGGTGACGCTTGAGAAGTATACAGCAGTTTAGCTGTGGTAGAGCTCAGGGGATCCAGCGGGCGGCTGGGATCTGGAAGTCTAATGAGAGACTGGGAGCTCAGTGATTGAAGCTCTATAGTGGGAAACTGTAGGATAAGAGAAGAACCGTACTCTGTTGCCAAGTTCTATGTGTGAAGATCTTTGGAAACTGTTAAAGCTTAGTTGCCATAGGAATCAGCGGTCCTGCCAATACAAAAGTTGCAATCGGCTGGAGGCTTTGAACTGTATAGCTGTTTGCCTATTGTGTCTCGGAGTCTGCTAATTCGCATTGCATAAGGGTGTCCTGGCCCTAACCCTCTCTCCCACTGTTCTTGTTAAGAGACAATAAATCTCTTTATTTGCATTCAAAAAGTGACTGGCGCCCATCATTTCATCTTGCATTACTCCCACCATGCCTGGTAACCCATTCTACTAATATGGATGTCAGCTCTCTCTGACTCTGGAGTTCACCATTGGCCTCTAGAGGTCCGGGAGGTTGCTACATAGAGGAAAATTTAAATCCAGCCATACCAGCCGTAAAAGAAGACTGGACATACAGTACTTGCCTTTCTTGCTGCACCCACCTCAAAACTCCTTTATGATATTCTAGAATCTTCTGGTAAACTCAGCACTCTGAGGTTCCTCCACAGATCTCACCACTTCCTACTTCTAACCTCCACTGATCACAAGATAGAGGATTGACATGAAGGATAGCAGGAGGAACCAGTGAGACACTCCAGGAAGTTTCAGTTTTAGTGCGGATTTTATATTTCTCAGCATCGAAGCGGAGCGTAGAGGAAAGTAAGGTAAGTATATCCTGTCTTCTTTTTACAGGTATGGCTGAGCTGGAATTGTTTTTTTTTTTTTTTCTGGTATAGTGACATGATCGCTTTTGATAATGACTCTTTTAGGCTAATTTTAAGGTTTTAAGATTAGAAGCTGTTCCATAGTAAGTGAATAAATCCGCAACTGAACGCACTTAAAAAAAACAAGCTTACTAATGGGTTTATTATCAGTAAGATTGTTAAATGTACGCCTAAATAAAAATAGGTTAAGCACCCGAATATAAGCCTCTTCCTGACATTCCAATATAATAAACCCAGATTAGGAGAGGTGAGGTCAGTACAAGGAGCAAATCAGGGGCTGCTGCAGTGCACATGTGCTGACAGTGAACATGCCAACAAGAGATAAGAGCAGAGTTGTTGACTTCTCAATGTGTTGCTGCTCTTTTATTTCTGAGTCATCATGCTGAGAGAGCGGTGTCACCCTCCTTGTTGCTTTGTTTAGCAGAGGTATAGAAGCAGAAGTGGTCCCTTCATTGTCCAATAAGGTATGCTGGGGTGTGATCTTGACCACCCTGTTCTGATTGACTGCTTTGAGAGTTTGGAACCTGGATATACTGTCTGAAGGGGGCCATTTAACACATTTAAAAATGGAATTAGAATTCTTCTGGTAGTTAATACAATTCTCATATACGTATTTGAACAGTATTTTGGCTGCTTTCTGGGAGTTCAGCTTCAATGGGTATTTGTGTATTACTGCAATATCGCTTGACCATAACTGTTGACCTTGTGTATTTTAGATGATGGCTATCACTACATTGGCCACCTGCTATAACAACCAGCAAGTGTTTAAAGGAGTGGTGAAGATCCCGAAGGGTCTGGTTGCCACTCTGATGATGGACATCACAGATATGCAGGCTGTAAGAGCCAACACATCTCAGTATGTGGAAGAGGTATGCATGTTTTACGTTTTTTTAAACCCTTAGGAAGGATTATTTATTATAAAAGTGGATGTAAAGGCAGGACATTTTTTTTAGGATTACAACATCGAGAAATGTGCATGTATGGCTGAGAAGTACTGAATAGGGTGGGTTTTTTTTTTTTGTTTGTTTTTTTTTTTTTAATTGTGTCTTGTAATACAATTTCGGTCTCATTGCATTGGAAGGCAATGTACTGCAATAGTCATGCATTGACTCGCATTGCAGAGGGTTATGTCAAACAGCCTATTTAACATAAATCCCCCCCCCCATGCATGACAATCTGGAGCAGGCTGCATTTTTAATCCGTGCAATGCACAGAACACATCATGCTGCACTGTGGTGCATTGCAGTGAACCAACACATCTAAGGTAAGTTACAGCATGAACTCAAGTTGTACCTAAGGGGGCCCATGCGGCCTCCCTATCACTTGGGTATCCATATACTCAGCAGGAGTCACCAACCTCCGGCTGTCTTTGTTGATGCTGGAGGTGTGGCTGGCTACACAGGAGTGTCTCGCCTGTCTCTCTCAGCAAGCAGTGTTGAGGACAGCTGGATCTAGGGGGTGGTGTGTAAGCGGGTGTAGGGTGTAGCGGCTTCACCAAGGGAATCACATGTACTGACTTTATAAACCAGGCAACGTTTATTACCGGAGAGACAGTAGTAGAAAGAGTATTTACAGCAGTAATTCGAGTAGTTTCACTCCAAGCATGAAGGCAAAGATACACAGCATAGTCACTTCCGATTTAAGCGGTAGTTGTATTTGTCAGCACTATAGGCACTTTCCACTGACTGAAACAGTATAAACCCAAGCACACAATGCGTATCAGTAGAGGCTGATATTCACATACTGTCAGCGAAATTAGGCTGTACGCAGAGCACACAGCCAAATCTCCTGTCTCTAATAATAATAACATTTTTGTCTAATGATATAAATGCATCTTACCTAAAATCCCACGCATCCAAGTGTCACGGAACGTCCCACACTCCGCTTGAGTGCTTCCGTCATATACCACTTCCTCCCAGTCTGTATACAGATATCTGATATTCCAACCGCTCTGAGCACAAAACAAGGCGACACTTGCTTAGATGCTAACATGGACTAACTTTTTTTAGAATCAAAATGACAAGACTTTATATGCCGTTGGAACCTCCTCTAACAATACAACTGTAACCTAATTAACATGAGCTAGTTTACTAAATCATTTACCCAGACCAGATGACTATTCAACACACATTACCATAAACATCAACACAGGAGTAATTAGAACAAACAACAATGAGTTGAATACCCTTAGAACCTGTGGTAAGCCAGACTAAACTCATTTACATTAAACACATTATAGCAGAGAACAAGACAGGTAGTTGGAGTTTATGACACCAGCATCTCCTCACAGGATGTGTTCCAACAGTATGAATCAGTCTTATCAGCAGGGGGCTGCTTGAGGAATCCCCCCTCCCTCTACAGAGACACACATCCCAAATGATCACAGGAAAGAGTCCTAAACAGAATCAAACAACATACAATATATACATATATACACGACTGAGTCCGATTAGTAGAGTTCAGACTGGATTTCTAATTCACCTCACAAAGAGTATTGTTCCCTTGAAAATCCAGGGCCTAATCAAAAGGCAAGAGGCTTGCATTCAGTCCTCTCCAACAGCCTCTGTCCCGGCTAGGTCTGTCACACCAAGTAATCAGACATCACCACCATTCCTCACATTACCAGCTCAGCCTCGGTCGGCATCTCTGACCTCTCTCTAGCTAGCAGGCTCTTTTATTAACACAAAAGGTTTCACAAACAGGAAGTGGTGGTTCCAACAGCCAATCACTTCTTACATGGCAAGTGACATCACAGGATATGACCATATAAGGGTTTAACAACACAGGATGTAAGCACAGGACATGATACAATATACAATACTACAGTTCCTCGTGGATGGGAGATTATCTGCAGGTGTACGTCATGGCACCCCAAATATGTTGATCAGGAATACGCCCCGCTGACTCCTGTCCTTTTCCCTACTGGCCCCATCCTCTGCCTTGCTGAACCCGAGTCCCCTGCCCTGCTGACCCCAGTCCTCTGCCCTACTAACCCTGTTCTATGCTTGGCCAACATAATCCTATGCCCCACTGACCCCTGTCCTCTTCCTTGTTGACCTTATCCTATGCCCTGCTGACCCCTGTCCCAGTGGTGGCTGGGGAAGTTTTAGGATGGGGGGGCGCCAGACCCCGCCCTTCCTTTTTGACCACTCCCACTTGGTGAAAATGGGTGTGGTTTTAGCATAATAGTGGGCGTGGCTCTAAGGTGGTGTGGTTAGCGTCTGAGATGAACAAGGGATGGAGAGACAGCAGGCCCAGATCCTACACAACAATAGAAATATGTGTATTCTAGAAAGTTTAACAATCAGCAGATAAAGATATTCCAAACACCTGGTGTTAGCACTTCAATCATCCCGGCACCATGGCTGTTATGGAGTCAGGATGATTGAAGCGCATTATTTCTATTATTACATTGTAGTATAAAATGAAATCATTCAACTCACCATAATGCAGAATCCATGGGAGCCCTGAGCGTGCCACTAGTCACGTCGCCTGCCACCAGATGCCATCAGGTGTCCCCAGTGGAGTCCACCCTTACATGCAGCCTGTGTCACACAAAATGCAGCCTGTGTCGCACCAAATGCAGCCTTGCCTGTGTCGCACCAAATGCAGCCTTGCCTGTGTCCCACCAAATGCAGCCTTGCCTGTGTCCCACCAAATGCAGCCTTGCCTGTGTCCCACCAAATGCAGCCTTGCCTGTGTCGCACCAAATGCAGCCTTGCCTGTGTCCCACCAAATGCAGCCTTGCCTGTGTCCCACCAAATGCAGCCTTGCCTGTTTCCCACCAAATGCAACCTTGCCTGTGTCCCACCAAATGCAGCCTTGCCTGTGTCCCACCAAATGCAGCCTTGCCTGTGTCCCACCAAATGCAGCCTTGCCTGTGTCCCACCAAATGCAGCCTTGCCTGTGTGTCCACCAAATGCAGCCTTGCCTGTGTGTCCACCAAATGCAGCCTTGCCTGTGTGTCCACCAAATGCAGCCTTGCCTGTGTGTCCACCAAATGCAGCCTTGCCTGTGTGTCCACCAAATGCAGCCTTGCCTGTGTGTCCACCAAATGCAGCCTTGCCTGTGTGTCCACCAAATGCAGCCTTGCCTGTGTGTCCACCAAATGCAGCCTTGCCTGTGTGTCCACCAAATGCAGCCTTGCCTGTGTGTCCACCAAATGCAGCCTTGCCTGTGTGTCCACCAAATGCAGCCTTGCCTGTGTGTCCACCAAATGCAGCCTTGCCTGTGTGTCCACCAAATGCAGCCTTGCCTGTGTGTCCACCAAATGCAGCCTTGCCTGTGTGTCCACCAAATGCAGCCTTGCCTGTGTGTCCACCAAATGCAGCCTTGCCTGTGTGTCCACCAAATGCAGCCTTGCCTGTGTGTCCACCAAATGCAGCCTTGCCTGTGTGTCCACCAAATGCAGCCTTGCCTGTGTGTCCACCAAATGCAGCCTTGCCTGTGTGTCCATCAAATGCAGCCTTGCCTGTGTGTCCATCAAATGCAGCCTTGCCTGTGTGTCCACCAAATGCAGCCTTGCTTGTGTGTCCCCCAAATGCAGCCTTGCCTGTGTGTCCCCCAAATGCAGCCTTGCCTGTGTGTCCCCCAAATGCAGCCTTGCCTGTGTGTCCCCCAAATGCAGCCTTGCCTGTGTGTCCCCCAAATGCAGCCTTGCCTGTGTGTCCCCCAAATGCAATTGCCTGTGTCACATCACCCCCCTCCCCCCCCGTTCTCAGTGGGAGCACAGCGGTACTTACCTTGCTGTGTGGTGTCCTCTCCAGCGGTGTCTTCTTCCACAGCAGCGATGGATAGGTCCGCTCCCCTCATACTTCCTGTTTCCTCTCTCCTGGGCGCAATGGGAGAAAGAAAACAAGAAGTGACATCAAACTCAGATGTCAATCAAACCGCCGGCCGTAGTAATATACTACAAGCACTGGGCGGAAAGCGACGCTGACTTCCTATCCTCCAACCCCCTGACATTTTTTACTGCACACCTTACTGGTGTCAATTGCTCCGCTGACCTTTGTCCTCTACGCGGCTGACCTCATCCTATGCTCTGCTGATCCCATCCTATGCCCTGCTAATGCCATCCTATGCCTTGCTAACTCCTGTACACTTACCTACTGGCCCCATCCTCTGCCCTGCTGAACCCCATCCTCTGCCTTACTGATGCTATCATATGCTCCACTGACCTTTGTCCTATGCCCTGCTGACCTCATCCTATGCCCTGCTGACCCCATCCTATGCCCTGCTGACCCCATCCTATGCCCTGCTGACCCAATCCTATGCCCCGCTGACTCCTGTCCCTTTCCCTGCTGGCCCCATCCTCTGCCTTGCTGAACCCCAGTCCCCTGCCCTGCTGACCCCAGTCCTCTGCTCTGCTAACCCTGTTCTATGCTCGGCCAACACTATCCTATGCCCCGCTGACCCCTGTTCTCTTCCTTGTTGACCTTATCCTATGCCCTGCTGACCCCTGTCCTATGCCCCACTGATGCCATGCTATGCCCTGCTGACCCCTGTCCTCTTCCCTGTTGACTCCATCCTATGCCCTGCTGACCCCTGTCCTATACCCTGCTCACTTCTGTCCTTTGCCCCGCTCACGCCATCCTATTGCCTGCTGACCCCCGTCCTATGCCCTGCTGACCCCTGTCCTATGCCTTGCTGATGCCATCCTATGCCCTGCTGACGCCATCCTTTGCCCTACTGACCCGGTCCTCTGCTTTGCTGACCCCTGTACACTCCCATGCTGACCTCCCATTCTCCACCCTGCTAGCCTCTGTACACTACCCTACAAACCGCTCAGCCTATCCTTTGTCCTTCTGACTTCCTATCCTCTAACCCCCCTGACATTTTTTACTGCACACCCACATTAGACAGGCTAGATTTGGTCCTGGTGTTGAGTCAGATCTCCCAAGCTGCTTGATCTAATTTTGACCTGGTAATTAACCAGCAACTACTAGTTTACAGGTGCAGGAATTAGGACTGATCTGATATGTGAAGGTCCAGGAATTGGGACTGTTTTGAAGTGTGAAGGTGATGGAAATGGGGCTGATATAAAGTGTGAAGGTGCAGAATTTGGGGGTAGTCTGAGGTGGGAAGGTGCAAGAATTGGCGCTAATCTGAGGTGGGAAGGTGCAGGAATTGTGGTGATCTGAGGTGGGAAGGTGCAGGAATTGGGGCTGATATGAGGGGCACAGTTGTACATGCACACAAGGTGGGGGGGGGGGGGTTGGGGAGGCCACACTCTGAGCTGCCAGATGAAATTTGAGCTGCCAGGTGTATGCAAATCTGGACAACATACAAGCCCACCACAAGCCCACCACCACCACCAGCCCACCACTTTTACCCGGAAGCTCTAAATGTGGCCTGCTCCACACCCTGTGTGCAATGTGCATATGCAGCTGGCAGCATTTTTGAGGATCTTGACACATGGTGGGAGTATTTTCGTGCACAGTTGAAGTAGCGAGTGACAGTGGGGGGGACCCAGATCAAGTTTTGCATCAGGGCCAACAAGGTTCAAGTTACGCCCCAGATACCAATATATGTGAGACTGCATTCCGTGCTTCCCATTGAAACTTCCTTGTCCTCTTTAGTAACAAGATCTTAGTGTTCATATAGAGAGTATATTGTCTGGAGCACCAGCAAGTTAGGACCGTGCAGTAGAGATGGTAAGGGTGACAAATCTGAATACATTCCTCCTTTCATCCCTTGGGCCTCTCCTGTGATTCAAGTACAGACTAGTAATTATCGAAAAAAGGAGAGTGGTCTAGGTATTGTCTCTTACTATAACACAACTCCATCCCTGTAAATCAAATAATACAAAAAAGAAGTTCACCCATGGGACTTTAAATGAGTTGGTCGTAGAGGTCATAGCAAATAGTATAGAGTTTTATTTAATTTCCATAAACATGATGAGAAATGAGCATAAAAACATCATAAGAGATCGTTTGACCATTGAAATGTTGATTACAATAATATGGTACATAATATACATTTACAACTTTTGTACTCGACACGTTACGCGAGCTCCGCTCGCTTCCTCAGGAGTTGGTGTATATGTGGAATATCTAAAAGTAGGTATCAATAAAATATGACATAGCTCCCGTGTGGAGGATTTTCCGCTGCTGCCTTTGTAAATCAGTCCTATGGACCATTTGACCATATGTAAGTATGGGAGGCCTCTATGAGGCCACATACTTCTTTTTTGATCATAACTACCATTGAATGTCATATTTTATTGATACCTACTATCTTTTAGATATTCCACATGTACACCAACTCCTGAGGAAGTGAGCGGAGCTCTCGAAACGCGCTGAGTGCAAAAGTTGTATATGTATATTATGTACCATATTATTGTAATCAACATTTCAATGGTCAAACGATGTCTTATGATGTTTTTATGCTCATTCCTCATCATGTTTTTGGAAATTGAATAAAACTCTATACTATTTGCTATGACCTCTATGACCAACTCATTTAAAGTCCCACGGGCGAACTTCTTTTTTGTATTATAGGACTAGTAATTATCGGGATTCTTGAGTTTGTTAGGGAGATGCAAATGCATGTTGATCCTTGGGCAGATCTCAGCAGGTTGGAATAATTTGAATGTAGCACGGTCCCCTAGAGGACTGCTTGGATTCACCTGCTCATCTGTATCACCATGACCCTGTGAACCTTCCAACCCACCTGACACTCTGGGTTTCGACATCTTTTCACAAGCACCTTTAAATGACACGTCACACAAGTCAATATATTTATGGTATCTCAGCTTTTACTGAAGTAGAAAAGTAGTATTAGTTTGTAAATGCAATTTCCCCCAAAGACAGCTTAAAGTGGTGTTCTGGCCTAAATGTTACTTTTTAAATAAAAATACCACTATAATACACAAGCTTAATGTATTCTAGTAAAGTTAGTCTGTAAACTAAGGTCTGTTTTGTTAGTTTATAGCAGTAGATTGTTATTTTATAAACTTACAGCAGGCTGTGGCCATCTTAAGTGTGGGCATCTGAAGCCAGACTGTATTTCTTCCTGGATCTCATCCTTGCAGATCTCGCACATGCTCAGTGCAGCACAAGCAGTGTAATGGGTTTCAGGTCAGGTTTCCATAGCAACAGCAGTGTCAGAGGAAATTGCCGCCCCTTCCCAAAAGGCACTGCAAACAGGAAATGATGCGATGGGCCAGGGAGGAGGAAGTGAAAAATGAATATAGCAGATATACAGTAGGTGCTGAGAAAAAAAATATCCAATTCGTTTACAGTGCACAGTTTAGTTAGGGATGCTGAAGAGTTGTAAAAGTGGGTGGAACTCCACTTTAAGAACAGTTTAACAGCAGGAAGATACAATATATCTTCAATGGCATACCACCTGTAGCATGACCTGAAGGACATGCTAATGATATTCCCTGAAGTGGTTGTAGGTAAAGGGTGTCTATGTACAGTGTTCAAATAGAAGTGCAGTAAAGTGTTCCAAAGGTAAAGGTGTCTGTACACAGTGTTTCAATAAAGTAACCAAGAAATTAATGCAGAAGGTGGGCGGTTGCCCTCTCACCATGACACACGGATGCAGAGTATGAACGAACGTGGTGTTGAGCTACTGAGTTGGTGCCGTGAAGATGTCTGGCAAACAGCCGCAGAGATGGGCCCTACGAGGCCGGACTGGAGTTTCTTGACACCGCGTGATAGGCCGCAACCCTTCTCTCCCCGTCACGGAGAGGTATGCATTACAAAAGGCCCAGGAAGAAGAGAGCGTGAGCCGGAACTCCTATCTCCTTTATAGTCTCCCCAGAAGTCCCCTGGATGGGGGCAAGGATCCCTGGGATATGTAGTCCGGGTGTATAGTTATGCAATGGAACCACCAGTCACAAAGATTACTAGTCCCACTATCCAGTGGGTTAGCTCACAAATATGATGACAGTCACTGGTGTCCAGCCCGACTATAGATGATGAATGATGAGGAAGGCACATAACGTTACACTTATTGTCCACTATCGCTACATGAATAACATTTGAACATATTTACAAGATGATTTTGCAAATATAAATTCAACTTTTGACTAGATTTAGGTACATATGGAATAGTTTCTGCTCCTATCCCAGCATGCATTGTGTGTAACTTGCTTTTATCCATACACAGCAATGGTGCTGCAAATTCCCTCTTTCTGCCAATCATTGTGATGCTGAAGATCAATGTCTAGCAGGATGGGAGCTCAGAGGGTGCATATGGAGAGCTGTGTTTGTGAGCAGGGTGCAGCATTGTGTGTGGCTAACAGTAAACACACAGAGTCCACGTTAGGCAATAGAGGTATATCTTAGAAAGGTTCAATGCAACTTAATCAGGCCCAGCAGGTAGGCACAACCATCTGGAGCCACTTATGAATTGTGACAGCTGTCTGAAATGAGGAGGGGAATGCAGCCTGGCCGGTTCCACACAAGGCTGGAGGCTTCTAGGAAGAGGACGTAGTCCCTGCACTGTCCCTACTCATCAGGAACCTTCCCCCACCTCTAAGCACTGTCCCTACCAGACAGGAACCTGTCCCTTTGCTAGCCACTCACATAAAGTGTGCCAAACCCAGGAGCAAGAGTTTTAAATAGACTCTGCCTGACCCAAGATGGCCACTGGAGTCACATGGGGTGCCAGCGTTCAATCAGACAGCTGTCTCCTTGCGACCACAGGAAGTTATATAAGAACCAGGTTCCTTACAACTTCCTTCCCCTTCTGCATTGCCACTTTGGTCAAGTGCCACCTGCAGTGGGGAGTACAGACTGCACCTGCCTACATTTAGCACATTTACCTAGACAGGCTTTTAGTTCTTTTTTTTTTCTTCAGTAATGTATTACTGGTTTGATATTTAATCATTTTGACATTCTTTGTCATTTTGCAGATCTACCAAAAGATTCCCCCAACAGACCCATCATCTGAACAGACAAAAAATATCTTGGCTACCATCAGGCAATTAAGTATGCCCAATGACACCACAGATCCACCCCAATAGATCTTTCCTGCACCATGTTGCAGGTGGCCCTTAGCTGGCAGTACCTGAGCAAGCTGCAGGTATTAGAGAAGGCCTTAAAGAAGGTCATGTAGACAAAAAGTCACCCAAGCCCCATCACATAATTGTAGAATGATGAGCTGAATAACGGTGCTCAGGCTTGTTGTGTCCCATAAACATCAAAATAGCAAAAAATATCGGCAACACGATTGCTTCTTAAATCTTTATTGAGCACTAAAAGAAGGTCGACATGAGCCAGTGACCTAAGATAATGCACACATCTCAGTTCAGTTCTCTATGGTAGTAATCTCTTGGAGGTCCCAGAGGATTATGAGGCTGGAACATTTCTGAGAACACCAATGCAGCTGAGATCCTAGCACTAAAAGCAAATCTGTATTGACTGCCACCAATCCAAAATAAAACTAGTGCCGGGACAACAAAAAGTGCACTTCTACTTTCTCCATGTAGCTCAGGTTCACTTAAATGCCTACTTTATCTTCACCTCCCTGCTGCTCTGTTCAACAACCCTTAGCAGGAGAACCTGTCCTGTGTAAGCATTGATTTACACACATCTATGGGGCCCAGCAGGTAGGCACACCCATCCGAAGCCACTTACAAATTGTGACAGCGCTCTGAAATGAAGAGCGGAATGCAGCCTGTATAATATTAATAATAATAATTAATTTACACACATCTATGAACTTTCCACATGAGATTGTGATGGTGA
The DNA here is from genome assembly GCA_037952925.1 of Lithobates clamitans. Taxonomy (NCBI): domain Eukaryota; kingdom Metazoa; phylum Chordata; class Amphibia; order Anura; family Ranidae; genus Lithobates; species Lithobates clamitans. Next base: position 1,957,971 of record JBBGZY010001007.1, read on the forward strand.
TTGGCAAGCACTGTCACAATGACTGAGGCACGTGCTCTTCTACACCTGAAGGTACATTGGAAGTATTTCCAACAGCTGCATGGAGGATTGGGGGAAGGTACAGTACAGTGCAAAAGTTTTGGGCAGGTATGAATGTTGTAAATAATTGCTTTCAGAAATAGAAGTATTAAAAATGTATTTTTATATCAATTACCAAAATGAGTAAAAAAACAAAATGAACAGAAAAGAAATCCAAATCAAATCCAATATTTGCTGTGACCACCCTTTGCCTTCAAAACAGCATCAATTCTTCTAGGTACACTTGCACACAGTTTTTGAACGAACTCAGCAGATAGGTTGTTCCAAACATCTTGGAGAACTAATCACAGATCCTCTGTGGATGTAGGCTTAAAGCTTTCTGTCTTTTCATGTAATCCCAGACAGACTCAATGTCAAGACCAGGGCTCTGTAGGGGACAAACCATCACTTCCAGGACTCCTTCCTTACACTGAAGATAGTTCTTAAAGTGGATGTAATCCCTCTCCTATACCCAGTGAAGTGAACAGCCTCAGATGATACACAGAGATGAAATAAATCTCCCTACATAAGTTTTACATGTATATCTGCTGTCTTCAGCTTTCTATACTCTTTAGAAAGTGTACATCATGTTAAAAATGTTTCTTCCTGTTTCAGCAGTGAGAGGGGAGTCTGGGCATACACTGTGTGTGAGCTGATTGGAGGAAAGACGTGCCCCCCCCTACATAGGCAGAGGAACGAAGAAACTTGCAGAGCTGGACTGTGAATAGACAAGCTCTCTGCTAATCTGTCTCTAAGCACCCTCCCCAACACAAATTTCCGGGTGCTTTTACCTCCTGTGTTGGAGAGCTTGTCAGAAGTTGTCATGCTGATAACAGAGGAATGGAGCAGCAGAAAGACACGGCACTTAGGGCTTTGGAGAGACATAAGTACCATGTTTCCCTGAAAATAAGCCCGGGTCTTATATTAATTTTTGCAACTAAAAACACACTAGGGCTTATTTTTGGGGTAGGGCTTGCAATTTAATCCCCAGTGTGAACAGCGTAAAAGTGCTTGCAAACTGCCAGAATCCACCACATGGTAAATACTACAGATACTGTATATGTGCTCAGGTCAGATTTCACGAATGGGGTTTACATCCACTTTAATGACATAATGTTTGGGTTGTTGTCCTGCTGCAGAATACATTTGGGGCAGATTACACGCTTCCCTGATAGTATGGTATGATAAAATAATATCTGCCTGTATTTCTCAGCATTGAGATCCGGAACAAATCTCTAACTCCATTTGCAGAAATGCAACCCCAGCCTTGCAGGGAACCTCCACTATGCTTCACTGTTTCCTGCAGACACTCATTATTGTACCGCTCTTCAGCTCTTCACCAACAAACTGCCTCCTGGTACAGCCAAATATTTCACATTTTGACTCTGATGAGCATATTTTGACTGTTGAGTCTAGAGCACCTGCTGACATTTTTCTGCACCCCATTTCCTATGTTTCTGTGTATAGTTGAGTTGCTTGGCCTTGTTTCCATGTTGGAGGTGTGGAATTTTGGCTGTAATTCTAACATGAAAACCACTTCTGGCCAGACTTCTCCAGACAGTAGATGGGTGTACCTTGGTCCCACTGATTTCCCCCAGTACTGTGTTGATGGCACTGCTGGACTTCTTCCAGTGTTGACGAAAAGTAAGCATGATGTGTCCTTCATCTGCTGCATTATGTTTCCTTGGTCGACCAATTTTTTTTTCTTTGTGCTTTTTCAAAAGAGTTTGAACAGCACATCTTGAAATCCCAGTCTGCATACAAGGCTTGCCTGGGAGAGACCTTATTGATGCAATAAAACAGCCTTGTGTCTTGCTGCTGTGCTCAGTCTTGCCATGGTGTATGACCTGTGACATTAAACATGTCTTCCACAACCTCATCTTAGTAGCTTTGGCTGTTCTTTATCCAATTTTAGACCCCTTTCACACTGTCGGACCGTTCAGGTCCGCCTGTCAGTTTTGTCGGCGGACCTGAAAGGGCGCTCTATGCTAGTCTATGGAGTGACGGATGTCAGCGGTGACATGTCCGCTGACATCCAACCCAGTCCGATCCGCTAAAATCAGAAGGATGCCCCTACGTTCGCATCTGTCCTTGGTGGATCGGGTGAGATCTGATGAAAACGGACATGCTGTCCATTTTCGTCCGATCTCCCCACAGTAACTAGCGGTGCTCGACAAGCCCCTCCCTGCTCTGTGAGCAGAGAGGGACCTGTCATCCACCTGCTCAGCGGAGATCAATGGAGAGATCTCCCGCTGAGCTGGCGGACAGAGGCGGACTGCGAGGCAGCGGATCCGCCTCGTGAGAATAATGCCTTAAGCCTCCTACACAGCTGTTTCTGTTTCAGTTAATGACTGTGTTTCAACCTATATATGAAATCGATGGTCATTAGCACCTACTTGGTATAATTGGTTTATCATACACCTGACTCTAATACTACAAAATCCATGACTTTGTGCAACTGTAATGCCCCGTACACACGATCGGATTTTCCAACAACAAATGTTGGATTTGAGCTTGTTAACTGAAAATTCGACCGTGTGTATGCTTCATCGAACATTTGTTGTCCGACTTTCCGCCAAGAAATGTTGGCTAGCAGGTTCTCCAATTTTCTGCCAACAAAACTTTGTTGTCGGAATTTCCAATCGTGTGTACACAAGTCTGACGCACAAAAGTTCACGCATGCTCGGAATCAAGCAGAAGGAGCCGCACTGGCTATTGAACTTCCTTTTTCTCAGCTTGTCGCACGTCTTGTATGTCACCAAGTTCATAATTGTTGGCCAACATTTGTGTGACTGTGTGTATGCAAGACAAGCTGGATCCAACAACCTTCGAACAAAAATCCACGGTTTTGTTGTCGAAAAGTCAGATCATGTGTACGGGGCATAAGAATTGATGCTGGTTGGAAGCCAATGGGTAATAAACCAATTATTGATTTGATTTAGATTTTTCTTCCACGTTGCATTTTGTAAATTTATAAAATTAAAATATATAATTTTGAAAGCATTCTTTCTTAACAGCATTTCTTCACACCTGCCTAAAACATTTGCACAATTTTGCACTGCCCAAAACTACACCCAAAAGGGGAAGTTCCGTGTTCTGCTTGTTTGCCCCCTCTCCTCTTTAACAGGGGGGTGAGCGGGTTCCTGGTTTTGACAGGTACCCGTTCCAACTTCTGCCCAGATTTCCTAGGCCTAGGAGTGGAGGTGCACCCCTCCTTCACCTGCAGCCTTCTGGGACACATCACTGGCCCCAGAAGACTGCGGGACCATTCACAAAGAGCAGTGCGGCTCGCTCATGTGCAGTAGAAAGCATTTTCTCTTAGTTAAGATGGCGGCACTAGGGACCTAAAGCCCAATGAAGAACTGACCGGGTGAGGATAGCGAGAGCCCCCAGGACAGGTAAGTGTCCTTATATTAAAAGTCAGCAGTTACAGTATTTGTAGCTGCTGACTTTTATTTTGGGGGGGGGGGTTGAAGCTCCCCTTTATGGGAACAGCAAACAAGATGTTTACCTTTATTCGGTAATAAACCCAAAAGCACACATTGGTATGCAAATTACCCAATCCTAGATGTGATGGCTGCATTAGTTTTTTTTTTTTTTTTATTTCTTTTTTTTGTTTCCATCTGGTGATCTGGCCTGTAGGTCTATTTTGCAACAGAACAAGCTCTCTTGCAGTTACAGGGATGAGACAAACCATTTAATACTGGCTGGGGTGCTTCAAATTATCAGCTTATATTTATGTAAAACCCATTTTCCCAAAAGGAAAGCAAATGTTTGCAGCAACTGCATATAAAGGTATTAGCTGGAGTTCAGCTTCAGTTTGTTAGTGTATTTAGATCTTCTAGTCATTCTAACACTCCCCTCCCCCCAGACTGACAATGCTGATGTCCAAAGTTGTATGTTACTAGTTATATATAAACTCATGACAGGTTTCCGTCAAACCATCCAGGTAAACTGACACAGTCTAACAGCAAGTAATATAAATCCTCTACACAATGTTATCACCATAGAAAACTTGCTCCTTTAAGCAAGATACCCCATTCAAGGACCTTCACTTAAAAGTACCAAGGAAAACATATAAAATTACCGCGCTTCCCTACACCCCCCAAGCTGCAGTCCTAATCCTCAGGTAAAAAGAATCAAAATAGGTATAGCAATAAAAAGAACTGCGCTATAAAATTATAATAAAAAACTGTGCTAAAAATAAAAAATGTATACATGAAATGACTCAAAAAATGTGTTACATTCACCTCTTAATTACATCTGTGAACCCAAATAGCAACACAATAGCAATCAGATGGCTTGATACATCCGAAATTATCGTGAAGCACTTAATACAAATTAGACAAGTGACAGAAACCAAAAAGTCTGTGAAATTAGAAATGGCTCAGGGAATCAACAGTCCTTAGTGTAAAACAAATCCACCGATAGTGATTGAAGACTTGTAGTGAAAAAGTATCTCGTGAACAGAAATCCACCACCTATAACAATATGTGCTTACCAGAGGTAAGCTATATTGAAGCTTATACTCGAAATCCACTCCGTGGGGACACCAACAACGATCTCGGCATGGAGGAGGATCGTCCGGAATCCACCAATAGAAAGGTCGAATATTCAACAATGGACACCCAGGGAAATAAAAAGTATATCCTCCATAGTGTGAATCCGTATAGAGCAGTTTATTTAAAAATAAAGATAGCGCACTTACATACAAATAGCGAGTAACAGCGTATAAAAATCAGCCGGCCGGCCTGCATACACCCGTTCACTGTAGGTGGAAACGATGACGTCAGCGCGTCTGCCTTCCGACGTACGTTTCGTCCTATTGGACGTTGTCATAATAGGACGAAACGTACGTCGGAAGGCAGACGCGCTGACGTCATCGTTTCCACCTACAGTGAACGGGTGTATGCAGGCCGGCCGGCTGATTTTTATACGCTGTTACTCGCTATTTGTATGTAAGTGCGCTATCTTTATTTTTAAATAAACTGCTCTATACGGATTCACACTATGGAGGATATACTTTTTATTTCCCTGGGTGTCCATTGTTGAATATTCGACCTTTCTATTGGTGGATTCCGGACGATCCTCCTCCATGCCGAGATCGTTGTTGGTGTCCCCACGGAGTGGATTTCGAGTATAAGCTTCAATATAGCTTACCTCTGGTAAGCACATATTGTTATAGGTGGTGGATTTCTGTTCACGAGATACTTTTTCACTACAAGTCTTCAATCACTATCGGTGGATTTGTTTTACACTAAGGACTGTTGATTCCCTGAGCCATTTCTAATTTCACAGACTTTTTGGTTTCTGTCACTTGTCTAATTTGTATTAAGTGCTTCACGATAATTTCGGATGTATCAAGCCATCTGATTGCTATTGTGTTGCTATTTGGGTTCACAGATGTAATTAAGAGGTGAATGTAACACATTTTTTGAGTCATTTCATGTATACATTTTTTATTTTTAGCACAGTTTTTTATTATAATTTTATAGCGCAGTTCTTTTTATTGCTTCACTTAAAAGTGTACACCAATCCCATAATCCCTCATTCTACCCGACTTGGTCCTCCCCAAACGCATTCTCGGCATGGTCAAGAGCTGGTTTGACCTGCGCTCATCATTAAGTGTTCTTGCATAGCAAGACCACCTACTGTTATCTCACATATATATTAATATTCTTATTTTAGCCAAATTTACCACCCTAACTCCTCCTACAGCTTTTACACTACATAGACAGTAATATACCGAAACGTGCGGATTGTTCCCGATTGGTGTCCTATTACTTTGTGGAACATTTCGCCGAAAGTTTCTGGTTCAAGAAATATCGTCGTTTTTGCGGCGAAATTGGTCCCATAGGAATGAATGGCGAAATGTTCAAAACTAGAGTGGGAGGTGACAAAAGCTGAAAAATCAGGATATGATTTCTAAACTGCCATCACTCCCTCATTTTCAAGTCCACCTACACAAATCTTATATCAAAACGTTCAGCTATCCCTGCTGCCACTAAACATGTCCACAGCTAAGCCATAGTCCTGATAGTTTTCACAATATGACCATTTGTTTGCAACTCACGCGGTCCATTGACATTCATTGAAACTCCACTCTAGCCCCTTAAAATTTAAAGGGCAATATCTAAACTGCGACTGTGCCTTCATTTTTAATATTTCAGAGACATACTATGCATCAAAATATAGGTCTGGGTCTTGTGATTCTCACAATATAAAGCTCTTTGCAACCGTTTGAAGTACTGCACAGTTATTACAGCTATCATGATCCTGTGTATTGTGTTTTGAGCAGTGGTTGTGAAGCATAAACAGGGCATGGAAACAGTGGTTGTAAACACTGATTATCATCAAACAGATAGCACACCTTCACCTCCATTCTACATCAAGATGCTGAGACCCCCCAAATGCATGTGGTCATACCTTCATCTGCTAGGCTTGATAATGCTGCTAAAGTTTTTATAAATGTATGTTTTAATGTAACTGTGAAGCACTTTGGGCAACAACGTTGTTGCAATTAAATGTGCTATATAAATAAAAGTTGAAATGCATTTCTCACTCTATCAAACTTGTCATGTGCACTTTTTAAATTTGATCAATCAATTGGTTAGTGTAATGTTTACTATCTTTACTCACTCCAAACACTCCACACAGTTACTCTGCCCACTCCATAAAGTTACTCTGCCCAGTCCAACCTTTCCACAGTTACTCCAGCCACTCCAACAACACAGCAGTTACTCAGGCCACTCCTCCCAGTTACTCCGCCCACTCCAGTTGTAGACTACTGGTGGAGGCAAGGACACTTCACACAATTTCCCCAGAAATTGTAGCTTTTCTAGTTTCTATATATCTTCTCTAATCACACCATTTCCTACTCTTCGTGAAAATTATGATCTCCCACGTACAGAAAACTTTCAGATATCTTCAAATAAAAAAAAATTTTCACAACAATGCACCCTCTGATACGAAATCACCAAGCTTTACTATATTTGAACAAGCCTGTAAATCAGATCCACATAAACGTGGTCTCATTTCCAACCTATACACCCATTTACTATTATACATTACCTCTACGCCCCCAACCTATACTGCCAAATGGGAAAAAGATCTCCAATTACAATCTGCAGACATAAATTGGTCTCAAATCTGGCAAACAACAAAGTCTGCCTCCCCGAATGTAGAGGCTCTCTAAACCAATTATAAGGTACTCACAATATGGTATCCAGAATTTCTAAAATCTCTCCACAATATCCTTCCCATTGCTTTCGTGGATGCTCTACTCCAGGTACTCAGGTACATATCTGGTGGGAATGTAATATTGTCAGATCCTTTTGGTCAGAAGTATTTAATATTCTTTCCACAATGTTCAAAGTTATATTACTGCCTGACACACACATTGCACTCCTGAATAGTAAACCACATGCATTGTCAAACCGCCAATTTAAACTTATGCTCTTTGTAACAGCAGCAAAACAGGTCATAGCGAAAGTTTGGAAAACAGATTAATTTGATATATCATTAGTCAAACAAGGAGTTACCCAATCCCCAATCAATGCCAAAACAGAAGCTATCTTGATAATATATCTAAATTCAAAGCCCTGTGGACACCATGGGTTGAACATTTCCTACCACCGGGCTCTGACACCTCTTTACTACTCCCTTAAGGGCTTAAGATCTATAATCTGTTATGTGATTTCATTCATTTTTTACCTCCCGAGTCTACTGACACCCTCTGGTGACATACTCCATTTCACATCCCAATGTCTCTTCATCATAACATTATCTAAGCTTCCCCTTCTCTTTACACTAGTTATTTTTACTCTAATAGGAGTCTTGCGAAATAATCTGAAATATTACTAATTTTTCCAGATAATGCCAAGTCAATTTGCAGGAACTTGGCCCTGGAAAACGTACCTATTTCTAGCGATTGCCCTGTAACACTCCTAATGTACCATTTCATACATATTATAACCACCTAGCTCTTCACTCAAAACCATTGGTACAATATTCTATTGAATTATTTGTATTCTCCATACTCATTCCTGAAATAACAAGTATCCTAATTTTAGTCATATATGTTACAAGTAACTTTGTATCATCTACTAATTTTTACCTTATAGCTTATTTTAATGTTTATTACTAATGAAACTTAATTTCTATTATTTTCTATTCCAGCAAATATTGTATTTCTATATATGATATTACTGTACATCTGCTGTTTAAACTTATGAAAACATAATAAAAACGTTTAAAAACGAAAAAAGTGTACACCAATCAAAAAACTTTGTTTTGAAAAGAGTAGGAAGGTTTAGAACCGTTGTCATATTTTTATTGCTGTTGGTACCCCATCAGGGAAATGTCACTGCATTTCCTGTCCTGAGACAAAAATGTGGTAAAACTCCATAAAGGGAGCAAAAATCCCACCTTGGACAAGTACCAAACAAGTATTCTCCTCTAAAAAAGTTCTGGTGACAGCTCTCCAATGGTGAAAGAGCAAAAACCTGTCAGACTATACCTTCCCTACTCTATACAGATCTAGAAAAGTTTTGTTTGATGTATTTGAAGTGTCTATCGGTTTATGTGCAGACCTACCAACACAAGTGCAGTATAATGGGATTTGTCCTCTGTGGCCCTGCTCTGTCCTCATTTACCCCGCAAACAAAATACTCAGTCATATTTGCCTTATTTTGCTTTATAACATCCTCATGTGTAGAATCACTCATAGGAGTATAGTAGAACAAATAGGCAGAGAAGTACAGGCTGCCAATCCTAAAAGCTGTCTTCAACTACATAAAGACAAAATGTAAAGCGATCATGAATGTCAGGCTCCTACTAGTTTTGTAAGTAAGGAAGTCTTCATACAAAAGGAAGGCACCCTCTACTGGGCCATTCTTGTAGATCCCAGCCATGATCTAACTTTGGTCGCTGGAGATATTGTAGGCATCCAAGTCTATGATATTAAAAGTTAGAAATTATTAAAACATCCTGTGCACAGCATACCTGATCTTATAGGCAAGTCGTCAAGGTGGCCATACTGCCTGTGTGACAGATGAAGGGCCTTACAGGGCCAATGAGAGCCCATCGTAAGATGATTTTGGAAGAATATATCCTCAATTTGTTCTTCCACAAAACATCTTATGATGGGCCTTCACTGGCTCTGTGAGGCCCCATTTTCTGTCATACAGGCAGTATGGCCACCTTAATGACTTGCTTAAAAGATCAGGTATGCTGTGCAGAAGATGTTCTAACCATTTCCAACTTTTAAATTTCATAGGCGTAGACGCCTACAGTTTCTTCAACTACAAACATTAGATCATGGCTGGGATATCCACCAAAAGCCAGTAACCTAAACCCTGCATGTCACGTATTAGGGGCACTCAGAAACCTGCCTCCCCCTGCTCCTGAAGAGCCAAGGAAGCTTCCATATCTACAAAGCATTAAAAGAAAACAATACTTTTGGGTTATGTTTTTATCATTTAAAACATGATATCTGTTACAGACAGTTTTAAATGCATAATAAAGAATTCCCAGAGCATTGAAAGTTAGCTAAAGACAGCAATACAGAAGTCGCTTGCCTTCTGACCCATATTGACTAAAATCTTAGAAGACACCATTTATTATGGTAAGAGTCCATGCTCAGAATTTCACTTTATTGTGAACATTTTAGCTTCGGCTTTTTGTCTCTGAACAAAATGACAACCCTTTCTCAATCCTAAACACTATTTTACATGGCTTATCTCTATCTCCTCTTCAAATACCACATGCATGTTAAAGAGGAACTGCAGTCTGCTCACATAATTTGTAATAAAAACATCTTTTCCATTCTGAAGCTTCCTTCCAACCACTTTGCATATTATTTTATATATACTGTACTTGCCAAATATGCTGCAGAAATCTGCCTCCACTGAGTCTGGCTGCAACCATCTTAACTGTGGGCAGCTGAAGCTGCTGCCTGTTCACTTCCGGGATTTACACAGAGGCACACCTCCAGCTTTGCAGTCCTGCAGCTCTCATTGGCCCTCTTATGACTCATTCCCCCCTCCCTTCCTGGCAAACTCTCACGACAGTGAGAGAGAGCTGTGCATGAGGTCATAAGCCTAGGCTTTTTACCAGACAAGAAACAGGAAGTGGGCTGTATAATCACAGAGGAGAAGTATAGTTTTAGAGCTAGTCTGTTGGAAAGACTCAATTTAGGCGCCACATCCCTTATTGCAAGAATAACATAGAAGGAAAGAAATTGGGACTTTTAAAGTGCACACATATACAAAATTTAGAAAAATAAAAAATGTTTATTAAATTAAAAATATATATGTGAAAAAAAGAGTTAAACCACAGTACATCAGTAACAAATATCAACAAAAGTAAATTGTCTCTCTACATGTTTCGCCGTTCACAGCTTCTTCAGGAGATTCTGTTACAAAAAACTATGTGTGTATAGACTGATTATTATAATAGAAAAGTATACAAATCAAAAAACACAATATATAAAAAAGAACATACAAAAACAAAGCAGCAACAATCCATAGAGATTTTAGTATCAGACTGATAAACAATGAACAGTAAGCATGTTCTAACCACGGCACCAACCATCAAAATTTCAAAAATACAGTCATCAATAGCGGAAGAAGGGCAAGCAGGGCCAATTGGGAGCATCATAGAGAAGGGTAATAGACTGGGAAGAACAGAAAGCCCATCTAAATTGAAGGTAAAGATGCAAAAAACATGAGTATAAATAAATATTTGAACATTTAGACAGAAAAAAAAAAGGAGGGAGAGGATTACAAAAGCAAACTCCTTAATAATAGCCTACCTCAATAAATTTTTGAGCCAGTCAAGATCTTGATAGCAACAGCAGGTTATATTTGCTCCATTTGCAAACAAAGGAAAAACTAGACTTTTTGAATCAAAAAGATTCTCAAAGTATTCCAAAATTCCCTTAAAATGAAATACAAAAACAAAGTTGTAATAAAAAATATTTTTTGAATGAAGACTAAGGTAACAAAGTCCAAATTAATCTTTACCTGGTAATTTCTGAAGTCCTAGGCAGCATGCCTCCTTCCATGGACCAAACCTAACAGTAACTCAGGATTACTTTCTTATATACCCTCCTCCAGACCGTTTTGGCACCAAAAATTGGCTCCAAAAAATTTCTGAGGACATATGATTGGCTGGATTGGACCAGAGACCTGTCGCACAGGAAATGCCACTTCCATCCATTCCGGCGCGCCAGAAATATTATCACGGCAGCCAAGGGAGCAGGAGAGGAAGTGGAGGATCGCATAGAGTAATCCCTCAACTTCCTCTACAGCAAGATGGAAAAACCTTTGGTAGCCAGGAGGGGGAAAAAGTCAAATAATGTGAAGATGGAACAACAAAAGAGCTAAACAGCCCAGCCAGATGGAAAGAATATAAATAATAAAAAACAGGGACCCAGGAGAAAACCAGCTGAGGTGGCGTTTAACCTTAGATAAACGCCTTGGGTGTCCATTTGATGCATCTAGCCCACAGCCAAAAACCTCCAACATGAAAAACCAAGATAAATATCCACGAAAAGTGGAATAAGGATTCACAGAGAAAAAAAAAAACTTTTTCTCTTTCTTTTCTCCTTCCCTTCTCTTCTTTTCCTTTGTTATTATAATCTCAATTTTTAATAATAAGGTGCCGTGAACAGTCAGACATACACGATTTTTTTTTCTTTCCCCATGAATCCTTATTCCACTTTTCGTTAAAAATGTTAACATTTTCAACGAAACATGTAGGGGTTCATAGGCAGGTGCACTGGGTGTGCCTGGGCACACCTTAATGCCCAAGCACATTTAGCACACCCCAGGGCTTTTTTGCTGGCGAAATGTACAGGATCTCTATTTCGGCACTTCTGCTAATGGACAATGGCAGCGCTGCGACTCTGCGAGTGGGACTTTTATTCAGTTGGCTGTGTAATTCTTGTAAGTGCAGCCACTGACCACGGAGTAAGCAGGAAAGCGGCCACATTTTCCGATGCTACTTCTATAGTTCTGGCTACAGTCTCCCTGACAGCTGAATATCACTCCGCTGCCTGCTGTCAGGGATGCTATAACCAGAACTATAGAGGTAGCATCAGGCCTGGATTAACCCCACTGTTTTTGTCATCTAAACAAGTCCTGCCCGCTGCCACCATGGGGGTTCCACACCCCACCACTGCCCTTTGTCCAAAACTATTGGTTGCCAGAACCGTCCCAGGCAGAGGAGGAGTTAAGAAGAGATCTGACAGAGAATACTATCCATGAGTGTGCCACATCCCAATAAGTCAAAAGAGAGAAGGAGGAATCCCCTAAAAATGGTATTTTGAAGGCACTACCACAGTAAAGATAAAGTGTATAAAAATATATAATTTTATTGACAAAGAAAATTTCATATCAGAAAACACATACAAGTAGTACTAATACAAATAGACATAAGTATGGATACAAAACCACCGTCAATGAAGGTAAGTAGATCTCCCTGAACCGACTTGTTTCAGAAATTCTTTCCTTCATCAGGGTTCATACAGAGAAAATTACATCTGAGGGGTTACAGAATGCAAAATGTTAGTAATAAATATCACCACCCCCAGAGTAAACCTTCAACATAGACATAGACATAGTTCACTTACTTTTAATTCTTTGGCAATACATAGGTATCCATATAATTAAAAATAGAATTTATGCAGCTTCACGTCTGGCTCCCCACAAGCATCCACTCAAAGATCTAATTGAAACTCCCTGGGCTGTATGAAAAAATTATCCAAAGGGGGATGACCCGAAATGGCGCTGAAAAATGCTGTACGCCGGGTACAGCGCTTGTGTGTATGCTGGGGTCCAAAATGTAAGGGACCTGGAATCAAAGGCACAACAAAGAGTGGACTAGCTGATGGAGCTAGAGTATATCCATAGATATACGTCAAAAATGTCAAAAAGGACCTACATAAATGCAGAAGTACAGATGTATACCTGTGGGTAGTCTGGTAAGTATGAACACTGGTAAATGGTCTCAAAACCAGGACAACTATGGTGTTGGGATGGCCAAAGCAGATGTAGACATAAAACATAAGGGAAAAAGAGAGGCATAAAAGCCCAAAGTTACTGACAAACGTCCAAAATAAATCAGATCAAGGCTACAAAGTATCAAATATAAGGTATCCACTTTCTTTTTCACCCATCATAATATTTCCTGACCAGGCCGTCCTTACCCCAACCTTATCTGGTGCTGAATGAATGAATGGGCTAGATATAGCCCCACTACTTCAACCATCAGCTGATTCCAACTTCCAACACCGCGCCGACGCTCCACTCATGCACGCCAACCAAGCTGGAAGGCAAGAGCCGACACATGTCACACAGCCGCGCAGCGAAGTGACACGCCGCAGTCGGCTCCCACCGGCACTGCTAGCAAGCCCTGGAGACAGTCGGTTACGGCTGGCTCAGGGCTGGAGGGGAAGGATGTTAAGAATGGAAACAAACAACCCTCCCACAGTGTCCTCAAAAGAGAACATCTTGGCCACGCCAGGCACACACACAAAGTACAACGCCATAGATGGACCATCAACATGTCATCTATTTGCACCAGCAGGGCCACAAGTCAAAATAAAGATAGAAAAAAATATCTAAAAAAAATATTATAAAGGTATACAAGTAGGTAATATTACCAAATGGTTTAGAAAGGTAGGAAAGAGAAGGGGGGGATTGCCATTAATGCCAACATCCCAACCTAATCTGTAAATAAGAACTAGATCCGTGACAGCAAAGATAATGCTAGTATGGTAAATCTTTTAGTGAGTGGATGACATGCATAGAAGCTACCCATGAAGCTGCCATAAAGACTATGACCAAACTAAAGGAACAGGTAATAATGGGAAACACTCCAAAAGCTAGATATAATTATATCATAGATAAAATTGAATACAGAACTCACATATTTCCCCAAAGGGAGAATCAGACAAGATCAAAAAAGAGGGAAAGAACAAAATGCATGGTGATCAAAGCTGAACGATATCACAAATCAAATAAACATATGAACTAGAGACAGGATCCCTATACCTGATAGATGGATAGTAATTGATGGTCCTATTTTTCCATGCCCCCAGAATCAAAGCCCTCCAAAAATGGCTTAAAACAAACCACGTCGTTGAGCCCTGGGGGCTTGGTAGCTCGCAAATTGTAAATCTATCGTAATTTGAGTTGGAGGAGATTCTTGTTCCAATCTCCCCCCTCAGATTTGGGTGTACCCAGTCCAAGATTAGAAACTTGATCTTTGGGAAGATACCTTGATGTACCAAGGTCGTATGTCTCCCCAGTGGCAAGTCAGGGTCGCATGTTTGCATGCTCCGGATGTGTCGGCATGCCCTATGCCAAAACTCAAGTTTCGTCTTTCCGACATAGAAACACCCACAATCACATCGGAGCATGTATATAACACCTTTGGTCTTACAGTTGCGAAGTGCTTCGGCCTGAAGGTACTGTCATCAGGTAGGATAGGGTTCCTGTTGGTATACATGAATTTGCAGTACCCACACGCCCTGCACATAAAAGTACCCTTGTACTTGCAATGTTCAACGCTATGATCCTCCTTGAATTCACTCATAACTAATCTAGATGCCGCTCATGTTGCTTTTCTAAAGGTGAAGAGGGGACTCTCGGGAAGAAGTCTACCCAGGTTGGGATCCATGGTTAGAATGTGCCAGAATTTCGACACAATTTTTCTCACTTCTGCATGTTGGTTACAATACTTTGTAATGATACGAAGAGGATTGTCTTGATTTTTATGTTTTTGTGACTAAATGAGTTTGTGTCTAGTTTAGATTGTGGCCCGTCTATAAGCTTTTTTTAAAGATGTACGTGAATAACCTCTAAGAAGAAGTCTTTCACGTAAATTATCTGCCTCAACTTTAAAAGTTGCATCATTGGTACAGTTTCTTCTCACCCTAAGATATTGGCTGTACGGTTTTATTAAACTCTGTGGATGGAAACTAGAAGCATGTAATATAGTATTACCCACATTGGCCTTCCGAAAAAGGCCACTGCTAAGTGTACCATCCTCACTCCTTGAGATCATTACATCCAAGAAGGGGATCTCACTGCGACTAGATGACATCGTAAAGGTAAGGTTGAACTGGTTTCTATTCATGTTGTCGAGGCATTGATGTAAAAGTTCTAGAGGGCCGTCCCAAATGGTGAAAATTTCATCGATATATCGGAACCATACAGGAAAGTGGTTTGTATATATCGATAAGGTTTTCATCATTGATTAGTAGCAGTCACCATCACCTCTCTGATAAATAGCATGTTTAACAGCTACTAATCCCCTAGAGTGGGAGATAGCGATAGTGGGCTTCTACATCAATGGTGACTAGGTAAGCATTATCAGGCACCACAAGATTTTCAATAATCCTTAGGAAGTGAATTGTGTCTTTTACGAAGGAAGGTAAACTTATGGCATGAGGTTTCAAATATTCGTCAAACGGCTCGCATTTTCGCTAATGGATCCCCTTCCCGATATTATGGGTTTGCCTGTCGGATTTAGACTATCCTTATGGACTTTAGGTAAGCAATAAAAGGTTGGTACAACTGGAAATTTTACTCTGATGTACTCCCATATAGTTTTGTTAATGACATTATTATTGTAGGCTGAATCGACCAGCGAATAATATTCCTGATTGAATTTATCCACAATATCTCTGGTGATCTTCCTATACCAGTTTTTGTTCATTAAAAATTTTAAACACATGGTGGTGTATTGGGCATTGTCCATCAGGACAATGTTGCCCCCCTTATCGGCTGGCTTGATAGTTATTGATTTATTGTCACTTAGCTTCTTCAAAGCCTGTTTGTCCGATGTATTGACATTGGTCACCCTTGGGGATCAGATAAAAAGCTTGTCGATCTCCATGTTGACCAACTTCAAGAACGTCAAAACGTTGGGATTAGAATTGGGGGGTGGAAACTGTATCAATTTTTTCTTTAATTTTGACCCCTTGCTGGAATCCTGTGTCAACCTACCAATATTATCCATTGGAAGGGAAAGTACCATAGGTAGATTGATGCGATCGATTAGATCAGTCGTATCGCTCTCTTCTAATAGTGATACCAAATGATCAATAGCTTGATTTTCTTTAGGTGTTAGATCGATGAATCCCTGAGGTTTCTGGTACATGTTTTTCAACATAAGCTTACGTGCAAAAAGTTCTAGATCTTTCACTACTTCAAACTTGTCCATATTTTTATTTGGGCATAACCCAAGACCTTTCTGAAGTACCCGAGTTTCACTATCAGTCAATATATAGGAAGAAAGATTAATAATGTTGAAAGACATGTTGGGTCCATCAATTGTCCCAACAAATTGTTCTTCATTACCCTCAACTATATTATGTTGGTGGTTTTGATTAAAAGAGTTTCCACTAAAGGGGTAGAGTCATGTCTATCCGCCCCCTGGGGAATTCTGGGGATTCTGATGTAAGGGAGGGTCTCTGGGAATCCTGATTTAAGGGGGGAACTGTAATATAAGATGTACCACTATTGACTCTGGTGTAAGGGGGAATGCTGTGGACTATGATGTAAAGGAGGACTCAGATTTGAGGGGGCACTGTGGCATATGTAGGGGCACATTCACAAAAATTTTGATTTCTGAAGAGCAATCCGCAAACAAATCACTCTTCATAGAGCATTTTAGAGGTGTTGCATCGCCTCCATACCACCTGCTTTAACCCCTTGAACTCCACACTGCACATGGTTGTGGGACGCTTGCAGAGTGCTGTCATTTAGTTGAATGGGTCACAGTCAGTGGGTGCTACACCTATTGAAAGCAAAACGGGGGTATAATTACAGCTGCGGCATGTGAACATGCCCAGCCGCTGCCTCTACAGCTAAAAGGTGGTAGTGGTTGAGGGGTGGTAAAAGAATGGCTCAACTGCAGAGTTTTACTGCCCCACAATCACTAGTGTAAACAATTAAATGTTTTAATAAGTTAAAAAAATTAAATAAAACACTTTATTTTCTTAACAATGATGAGTGTTAAAAAATGTTTTAATACATTATAAAATGTTTGTTCACATTTATTTATAAGAGTGTGTGTATTTGTGTATATATATATATATATATATATATATATATATATATATATATATATATATATATATATATATATATATATATATATATACACACACACACACACACACACACACACACACACACACACACACACACACACACACACACACACACACTAGGCTGCCCACACCTATGTAGGGGTTTATTTACTAAAGACAAATAGACTATGCACTTTGCAAAGTACAGCTACACTACAGTTGCTCCAGAGTTTGGTAAATGAGCAGAATATCCGTTGACTTTCATCATCCAATCATGTGCAAGCCTAAATGCTGTTTTTCAAAATTTTCCTTGCATGCGATTGGATAGTCTTTGCAAAGTGAAACCTTACCTCATTTACTAAACTCTGGAACAACTGCACTTTGCAAAGTGCACATTCTATTTGCATAGTTGCCAACATTGATAAAAAATGTATATTGACACTTTTTTGTCTGTAGGCGGGGTCTTATTATAATTAGGGGGTGGGTCATTTGTTTGTAAGTGTGACATGACGGGAAGGACAAAACTTTGGCGCGCAAAGCGCGCCGCCGGAGAGTGGGCGTGGTTTAAATTAAATGGTAGGCATGGCCTAAAGGGGGTGTGGTTCAAGTCTGATATGAATGAGGCATGGAGGAAGGTAGAAAGAAAGAAATATCGGGAGGGAAGGAGAGAGAAAGAAAGAAACAGGGATGGAGGGACAGCAGGCCCAGATCCTACACTACAAAAGAAATACGTATATTTCAGAAAGTTTAACAATCAGCAGATAAAGATACTCCAAACACCTGGTGTTGGCATTTCAATCACCCCGGCACCATGGTTGGTATGGTGTCAGGATGAGTAAAGCGTATTATTTCTTATATTACATTGTAATATAAAATGAAATAGTTCAACTCACCATAATGCAGAATCAGTGGGAGCCCCGAGCATGTCACTTTCCACATCACCTGCCACCAGATGCCCTCAGGCATTCCCAGCAGAGTCCATCCTTACATAAGGTGCCCCCAGTAGAGTCCTTCCTTACATCAGGCATTCCCAGTAGAGCCCCTCCTTAGATCAGGTGTCCCCAGCAGAGTCCCTCCTTACATCAGGTGTCCCCAGCAGAGTCCCTCCTTACATCAGGTGTCCCCAGCAGAGTCCCTCCTTACATCAGGTGTCCCCAGCAGAGTCCCTCCTTACATCAGGTGTCCCCAGCAGAGTCCCTCCTTACATCAGGTGTCCCCAGCAGAGTCCCTCCTTACATTAGGTGTCCCCAGCAGAGTCCCTTCTTACATCAGCTGTCCCCAGCAGAGTCCCTCCATACATCAGCTGTCCCCAGCAGAGTCCCTCCATACATCAGCTGTCCCCAGTAGAGTCCCTCCTTACACCAGGTGTCCCCAGTTACCAATGGCATCACTAGGGTTGGTGTCACCCAGTGGCGGAAAAACATGGCATTACCCCCCTCCACCCATAGTCCTCCCTCAGTACACACCCCCCTCCCACAATATAGATCCCCCTCCCTCAGTACAGACCTCTGTCCCACAGTATGGACCCCCCTCGCTCAGTGCAGACCCCCTCCATCAGTATAGATCCCCCACAGGATAAACCACCCCCCTCCTCCATCAGTACAAACCCCCTTGGACAAACCACCCCCACCCCCCATCAGTACAGACCCCCCCAGGACAACCCCCCCATCTGTACAGACCCCCCAGGACAACTTACCCCCCTACATCTGTACAGACCCTCCCCAAGAGTGCAGACCTCCCAAGAGTACAGACCCCCTAGGACAACTTACCCCCCTCCATCTGTACAGACCCCCCAGGACAACTCACCCCCCTCCATCTGTACAGACCCCCCAGGAGTAGAGGCCTCCTCCAGGACAACTCACCCCCCTTCATCTGTACAGACCCCATAGGACAACTCACCCCCAGGGCTACTCACCCCCCCTCCATCTGTACAGACCTGTCAGGACAATTCAACCACCTCCATTTGTACAGACCCCCCAGGAGTACAGACCCTCCTCCATCTGTACGGACCCCCCCAGGAGTACATACCCCCAGGACAATTCACCCCCTCCATCTGTACAGACCCCCCAGGAGTACAGACACCCCCCAGGATAATTCACCCCCTCCATCTGTACAGATCCCTCCAGGATGCCTGGGTGGCAAGAAAGTGGCCAATTGAAATGGAGCTCCATTTCTATTGGCAGCTGCTTTCATTGCCACCCTGGCTCCGCCTCTTGTTTCTTCCTTCTGTAAAATGGCAACGGAGACAGAATTGACCAAACCTCTAGCAGCGGCAGGGAGGAAAAAAAAAATATCGGGAAAAAAAATGATTACCCGGGACATTCCACAGGAATCAGTAAGACCAGGACAAAGGTCTAAATCCCGGGAATGTCCTGGGAAATTCGGGACAGTTGGCAGCTATGTATTTGCCTTTGGAAAATCAACCCCATAGAGTCTATTGCTTAGCTGTTTTTTCAACATAACTGTTATTGTAAAAAAAAAATATCTAAATGGTGTTGTGTAATAACAATTTCAATTGTACTTCAATATGGTGTTGAAGACATTAACAGGGGAGGTGTACAAAAAGTCTTATTTCACTAATGAAGTACTTGATTATGTAATTTACAGATAAAATTTTTTTTAATTTTATAAATAATAATTTAGCTGTGCCCCCGTGGGGTTGTTTCAGTAGCCACACATCACCCTGCTGGTCAGACATCCATTTTAGGCACACTTTCTCCAGTCAATGAACAGTCTCTTGCTTATATTTGTTGTTTTTATTAGGGGATTCAACTTGGATGGGGAAAAGGGACATGGGATGCCCAATGATGAATACTTCTTAAATGGAAAATAAAGTTGGTTGAATCTAAACTGATAGTCTCTGCTACTTCACATCTCCTCCAACACACTACTTGAGATCGCTTGCTTTCCTAACATTGTCCAGTTCTAGATTCCTGTCACCGTTAGCACATGGCTAGGCCTTACTCTAAATAAGTCCTAACATTTTCCTAGTAGCCATTTAGATGAAGAAGAAGATTGTGCTTGGTGGACTACTGCTCCCAGCACATCTGATGCAAGGCCTACCAACCCTCCTGGCTGCAGCAATTCAATATGCTTAGCATCTTCCAACCATATAGCATGGTTGCAGAAGACTAATCTTCTGCAGCCACATCTAACTTGCATGTTGCAACATGTAAACGGGTTGAAATTATGCTAGTTAGTTGCTTCCCTGGAACGGGAGAGTAAGGGCTATTGCCTTTCTAGTTTTTATGGTTTTGGTGGGCTATTTTTAGGTCCAACCCGCTGATCCTGTGTTATAAAAGAAGGACAGTGGTTCGGAGCAAGGGAGCCCCCAGCAGAAAGGCCCAGAGCCTATATCAGAGTCCTGTAAGGGAGAAGATCGGAGAGCCGCACTCAGGAAGAGCAAAAAAATGTCACTTGCTACTGCCGTGATGTAGAAGGTCATCAAGCCCTGTGGTTCGTCCCTGAAGATTCCAACACTGGGAAATGCCACTAATGGATCCCAATCATCGTACATGGACTTTACCTTTGCAGTAGAGATGGGCCGAACACCCCCTGTTCAGTTTGCACCAGAACTCCTGAACAGAGAAAAAGTTCTGGTGGCAAATAGACAAACCTTATTAAAGTCTATGGGACCTGAACTTAAAAAATCAAAAGTCCCCATTTTGAAGGCATATATAGAAGTTATTGGCCATAATAAGGGTATGGAGGTCTGGGTACTGCCCTGGGGGACATGTATCAATGCAAAAACATTTTTTTTAAAAGATTGTTTTTACAGGAGCAGTGATTTTAATGATGCTTAACCTCTTCAATACCAGTCACTTACACCCCCTCCCTGCCAAAGCCAATTATCAGCTTTCAGCGCTGTCACACTTTGAATGACAATTGCGCGGTCACACTACACTGTACCCAAACAGTTTTTTAATCATTTAATTCCCACAAATAGAGCTATCTTTTGATGGTATTTGATCACTGCTGGGGTTTTTATTTTTTTGCGCAACAAATAAAAAAATACCGAAAATTAAAAAAAAAAAATTCTTAGTTTCTGTTATAAAATTTTGTAAATAACTAAGTTTTCTCCTTCACTGATTGGCACTGATGAGGCTTCACTGATGGGCACTGACAAGGCGGCACTGATGAGGTGACACTGATGGGGGCACTGATAGGTGGCACTGGTATGCAGCACTAATGGGCATTGATAGGCGGCACTGATGGGCACTGATAGGCAGCACTAATGGACACTGAAAGGCTGCACTGATGGGTACTTATGGGTGGCACTAATAGGTGGCATGGATGGGTACTGATGGGCACTGATAGGTGGGCACAATTGGGCACTGATAGGTGGCACTGAAAGGCTGCACTGATGTGTACTTATGGGGGGCACTGATAGGTGGCACGGATGGGCACCGATAGGTGGCACTGATTGACACTGATAGATGTCAGTGATGGGCATCACTGATAGGGAGACATCTGGCAGACATTGGTAATGGGCACTGACTGGCACCATTTGTGGGCACTGATTGGCATATTTTGGGCACTGACTGTCATCCCTGGTGGCCATGGGTGGCATACCTGGTCATCCATCAATTGTGCGCCATCCCTGGTGGTCCTGGTGGCATCCCTGGTGGTCCAGTGTGGGCATCCATGGGGGGCTGCGCTGATAATAAATAAGACCCCCTTGTCAGGAGAACAGCCGATCAGCTCTCCTGTACTCGACTTTTCCTGTTTACACTGTGATCAGCCATGATCGGACACGGCTAATCACGTGGTAAAGAGCCTCCGTCAGAGGCTCTTTACCGAGATCGGTGTAGCGGTGTGTCAGACTGACACACCTTACCACTACCACCAATTGCCGCGCTGCGCACCCCCACGGGCGCGTTCCACCAGTTCCACCAGTTATCCTGAAAGACGTCAGATGACGTCCAGTCAGGATAACTGAACCACCGCCCGGCCATCATTTTGCTATAGGTCGGGCGGGAAGTGGTTAAAGTACAACAATAAAAATGAAAAATTCCTTTAAATGACATTTCTAAAGAAAAAAAAAAAGAATGAAATGATATTTAAATTTCCGGCAATACAATATAATGCAATAGAAAAATGTTTTTAAAAAAAACTTGGGGGTCCCCCCCAGTCCATACAAGGCCCTTTGGGTCTGGTATGGATTTTAAGGGGAACCCCATGGCAAAATTTAAAAAAAAACAGCGTGGGGTGCCCCTCAAAATCCATACCAGACCCGAAGGGCCTGGTATGGACTGGGGGAACCCCGAGCATGCAGCATGGCAGGCCAGGAAAAGGGGAGGGGACAAGCGAATGCCCCCCCGAATCATACCAGGCCACATGCCCTCAGCATGCACCCCCCCATGTGAAGAGGTGCATAGTACCCCTACCCATTCACCAAAAAAGTGTAAAAAGTAATGAAAACACAGAGACAGTTTTTGACAATTCCTTTATCAAAAAAAAAAAAATGTGCCCCAATGTAAATCCATCATCAATCATGACGCCCACCACACCGCCGGACCTGAAAATGACAAAAAAAATGCTCCACCGTAAACCTGTCGAATGCCTGGCTTGCTGTTTGATGGTTCCTATATAGGCATGCACCAGTTGGTGATGTCACAAGAACTGTCAAACAGCAAGTCAGGCATTCAGAGGTTTGTCTTGGTTGACGGCAGAGTGTTTTTTTTTTTTTACTTTTCAGGTCCAGTGGTGGCAGTGGCATCGTGATTGACAATGGAACTACATCGGTGGACATTGTTTTTTTAGTTTTTAATAAAGGAATTGTCAAAATCTGTCTTTTATTACTTTTTGACACTTTTTTGGTGAATGGGTAGGCCATACTGATTCACATGGGGGGGCTGTGATCTGGGGGCCCCCTTGATAAAGGGGGCTTCCAGATTCTGATAAGCCCCCTGCCCTCAGACCCCCACAACCACAGCCCCGCCCCAAAGCACCCACCCCACTATGTTGAGGGCACATGGCCTGGTATGGTTCAGGAGAGGAGGGTGCTTGTTCATCCCCCTTTTTCCTGCCCTGCCAGACTGCGTGCTCGGATAAAGGTCTGGTATGGACTTTTGGGGGTAACCCACTCCATTTTTTTTCACTTTGTTATTGCCAGCAATGTTTTTTTTCTTTATTAAGCTGTCAGCGGGGAAGCTCATTGACGACTAATGACTTATCGGTTGTTAAGGATGCTGCAGCCGTCTTCCGGGCCCGTTCCTTAACAACCAGCTATTCACTGCGCCCTGATTGGGAGAATCTTTCATTTTCATTTCATGATTGGGCAAATCCCCGCTGACAAAGTGGCAAACCGAAAGCAGTGCAGGCCAACACAGCGCCACATCTGTCCGCTGCAAAAGCGATCCCTGGATGCGCACCAGAGATAACTAAAAAAGGCTCCAGCGGAGGAGTATGCCAGGCTGGAGTACAAACCGGAAACGGCAGAGAAGGGCACAGCACACCTGGAGGAAGTCCCAGATTCGGCCCCCTGAATGACACACATCCGTATCCAAAATCATCCATGAAATGGAGGAGGGAAAGACCACCAGGCAATAAACCCGGAACATGGCTAAGTGGAAGACGTGTGCAATACTTACACGGAGACCCCAAAACTGGGGTGGAAAGGCGTTCGCCGATCCAATCACCCCCAAGGAAGAGGGACACGGGCTGGCAAAGAACATTGACACACAGGTCACCAAATGTTCAAAAAATTCCCCCAAAAAGGGAAAAAAATATATATGATTAAAAAAAAAAAAAATTAAAAAAATTAAGAAAATAAATATAAATATGAAAATTGAAAGCAATATAAAAAAATCCCAACAGATTAAGAAAAAAAAATAAGAAAATAAAAATAAGTATGAAAATTGAAAGCAATTAAAAAAAACCCAACCAATTAGTATTACAGTAAATCTTCCACATCTCCTCTCCCATCTCATCCATGGGGCGTACAATCTCAAAAAGATAATAGCAAGTCGTCAAAATGTACAGCAGCGGTTATGCAAATTACATGTAAATAATAGTGGGACCTATAATTACTTATAAAGTTAACTTATATCTATCCCCTAAAACAGTGGCCTCCAAACTTTCCAAGCAAAGGGCCAGTGTACTGTCCTCCAGGCTTTACGGGGGCTGGACTGTGACCAGTGGCTGTAGAAAATACCCCGGCATCAGCGCCCCCATCATCAGTTTTAATGGGAGAAATAGTGCCCCATTGTTGATATAAATGAGGAGAATAGTACCCCATTGATGGTGTCAGTAGGGGGAATGAGGCCCCTTCATTGATGTCAGTTGTTGGAATAGTGCTCCAATGCCCAGATAAGGGCAAGCAAAGTGCCACATTCGGCCCCGGGCCGCAGTTTGGAGACCAATGCCCTAAAGGATTGCTGTGAAACTAATGGTATCGTTCAGTCCCAAAGTTTCTGTGGCTTGTAAATTAAAGATCCATCTTGCCTCCACCTGGAGAATCTTTTTTTATCACAATCCCCACCCTGTGTATGGGGGTGTATTCTGGCTGGAGCTTGGAACTGTAAAGAGTCTTTCTTCCATTTGAGTGGCAAAGTGTCTTGGAATCAGTTTCTCGATGAGGTTACATCGAATGTCTGATATGTGGTCTTTGATGCGTTTTCAAAAAGTTTCTTTGGTATGGATTCTGGGGGGACCCCACGCCGTTTTAAAATACAAAAATTCTATTGCCGTCAAATTCGCCAATGTTTTTGTTTTCACTCAGCTTCGCACGAACCAGGACATCTCTCCTATATGGTCTACCTCGTACAAAACTCCCACAGACAGGTAAAATCATAACTAAATTTTCTACCCATCACAACCAATTACGTACGTTGTTATCTGAACACTGGCACTTGCTCACTGACCACCATGTCCTAAGCAAATATATCAGATCTAAACCTGAGCTGGTTTTTCGCAGAGCAACCTCATTGAGGGATAGACTTACCAGTAGTCACTACCAGGTGGACCCAGGTGAGACCATGGGTCCTCGTGGTACTTTTTGCTGTGGCCATTGCCCCCGCTGCCCTTGGATTCAAGAGGGCTCAACCTTTACTCTCCCCAATGGTGAGACTTTTTCCCCCCGTCAACATGCCTCTTCTGGCACAAGGGGAGTTATATATCTAATGGTCTGGGGGCGCATGCGCGGCGCGAACCAAGGAGGAAGCAAGGGCTGAGAGCTCCGTGAGCCGCGGAGACGAGCGGCACTTCCCCGGGGCCATCCACACAGAGTTTCTATCCGATTCTTCCCAGCACCCCTGGCGGAACATCCAGCGCATTCCGGGACCCAAAAATCGCCGCAGTAAACCGGCCCAAAGATCACTTACTACCTACTTGTTGAGAGTGAGAGAGAAGAACATGCAGGCCCAAGATGGCGCCCGGAGGACAGAGTCACAGGCACACCCTCCTGCTGCAGCTTCCTCACCGTCACACTCCCTGGGAGACTGTGAGTATTCTTTACAACTTACTAAGGCGGATCTGGATGAGAGTCTTACTCTATTGTATGACAAGATTGCCCAGAAATTCCAATCAGAGCTGCATAAATCTTCCAACACGTTGTCTCTTGAGATTGCAGGAGGGAGCAGAACTGACTTACTAGAGACCAAACATGATGAGCTGTCCCTAGTGTACTCAGATTTCAGAAAGGAGCATGAATCCCTGTCCGAAACGGTCCTGCAACTCCAAGCTCACATTGAGGACCTAGACAACAGGAATCGACGCAATAATCTTAGGGTGCGTGGAGTACCTGAATCGGTTACCGATTTACTACCCGCTATCCAGAAGCTATTTCAATCTCTCCTGCCTGACTCCCCTTTGACAGCCTTTTCCTGTGATAGGATTCATCCTCTTCTCTAGGGCCCCGCCGGAGAAGTTCTCTCCTTCGGGACACCCATGCAGGCGTCTGCTGCTGCGTTTATTGACACAGACAGCAGGACTCAGCCCCACCCCCGATGCCCACGTTACTAGATTTGATTGACAGCAGCGAGAGCCAATGGCTGCGCTGCTATCGATTTATCCAATCAGGACACGAGACACCGACCACAGCTGGTGTGCTCGTTCCCTCTGTGGGAATTACGGGGCTCAGGTAAGTGAAAAGGGGGCTGGGGGGAGGGGCTACTGCATGACAGGAGGTTTTTCACCTTCATGCATAGAATGCATGAAGGGTAAAAACCTCGAGGGTTTACAACCCCTTTAAAATTCCCAGGCCATATTTATTAGCACTGGTTAACTTGCAGTGTTAATTTTGTCTACTAAAATATTTTAATCTACTAAATTAATACTATTTTAGTCGACTAAATGTGACTAAAACAATTGACATGACTAAAATACGACTGAAACTAAAATGGCATTTTAGTCAAAAGACTATGACTATAACTAAAAATCAATATGTATGTGTCTCCGGCGCAACAATTTCCGCTTAATTACCCTTTTATACCCTGTTAGAGTTGCTGCATTCAAAAAAACCATTCAGTGAAATGGACTAAAAATTATAATTATTGTGTGTGAGTGCGCTACTCTTTTACCATGCACCACTCATAATTGTACATCACTTTCCTATTACTGTGCAAAAATGTATAAAATTAAATTAAAAAATTTGAAAAACCTCCCATAATCACCAATCTGTATATATTAATTGTTGTGATTTCGATTCTTTACCCCTCGATTCCCGTTCGTATCTCCACCAGCTACGGATGTTCCCGGACGCATACTATGATGCGAAGCGCGTAGAGGCTGCTGGGAGATTTTGGGAGATTTGAATCACGTGAGCTGGGAACGTCCGTAGCTGGTGGAGATACGAACGGAAATCGAGGGGTGAAGCGCAAGCCGGATGCGGGGATCACTCACATCGCACACAGGCTGACTACGCTATTGAATGACACCCATCCTTAACTGCTGGAATAGCTTAGTGCCGGCTCGAGGGCACTTTTAAATGTGAGTGTACACTTTTGTATTTTATGATAATAAACAGTTTTAAACGCATTGCGCAATGATCGTTGTCCATATACTTTGCATGAGGAAAACCAAAGCTCAAGCATAGCCGGTGGGGAGCAGTAAAAAGGTGGAGTGGTTATCCCATTAATAAACCAAAGGCGTATCACATAAGAAATATGTGGTGAGTGGCCGATCTAAAAGGTGGTGGTGGGTCACTAAGTCACAAATGAATACAGATGATACACAGCAGCACGTAAAGAGTCGAAATCACAACAATTAATAGAGAAATTGCACTTTTTGCACAAGGAATTTGTGATATATATTTTGCATGTCAGTAATTTTGATATACAGATTGGTGATTTATGTACCGTATATACTCGAGTATAAGTCGTTCCGAGTATAAGTCGAAGCCCTAATTTACTACAAAAAAAATGGGAAAAACGTATTGACCCGAGTATAAGACGAGGGTGAGAAATGCACAGCTACTGTAAGTGGAAAAGAGGGTCAACAATGCTCATTTGCAGCATCACTGTGCCCATTTGCAGCCATAGGTCCCCTGAACTTCAAACTCGGTAGTTAAGGGTTCCTAGATGCCCCCTAGCTGCAGCCAAAATTTGGGGTCTCTGAGCCCAAAGGGTCCTGAAATGACATTGCTGCAGATGGACACAGTTGACCGAATTTGGGGCCCCGTATCTCGGGGCCACTTAGTGCTAGGAACCCCAAATTTGGTGTGCAAACCCAGTGGAACTAGCACCATAAAATTTCCAAAGTTGGGGTTTCTAGCACCAAGTGGCCCCGAGATACAGGGCCCCAAAAATCAGTTCAGAAAATGTCAAGCACTTTTCTGCAGCAGAGAATGACATTTTCCGAACCGATTTCGGGGCCACTTAGTGCTAGGAACTTCATCTTTGGATATGTTATGGTACCAGTTCCACAGGGTTTGCACACCAATTTGGGGTTCCTAGCACCAAGTGGCCCTGAGATACGGGGCCCCAAAGTCGGTTCAGAAAATGAAATTTTTTGCTGCAGAAAAGTGCTTGGCTCAAGTATAAGTCGAGGGGGGCACTTTCAGCACAAAAAAATGTGCTGAAAAATTCGACTTATACTCGAGTATATACGGTATATGATATTGTAAGTGGAATTTAATACTTATGGGAGATTTTTCAAATTTTTTTATTTAATTTTATACATTTTTGCACAGTAATAGGAAAGTGATGTACAATTATGAGTGGTGTATGGTAAAAGAGTAGCGCACTCACACACAATAATTATGACTATAACTAAATTGAAATTTTGATGTAAAAACTAATACTGCACTACTATATAATATGTAAGGGCATCTACTAAGCGGCTAAAAGAAAAAACAATTAAGAAAAAAGCTTTTCTTAATATTTAAAGTGGATGTAAACCTCCATATACCCAGTGAAGTGATCAGCCTCAGATGATACACAGAGATGAAACAAATCTCCCTACATAAGTTTTACATGTATATCTTCTGTCTTCATCTGTATATATCCTTTAGTAGGGATGAGCCAAACACCCCCCGGTTCGGTTCGCAGCAGAACACGCCATTTTTAAAAAAATTTTGGCGCAGGGTTCCCCTTAATATCCATACCAGACCTGAAGGGCCTGGTATGGAATTTTGGGGGAACCCCACGCAATTTTTTTTTTTTTTTCATTTTGTTTCGGGTTTTCCCTTAATATTCATACCAGACCCAAAGGGCCTGGTAATGGACTGTGGGGGAATCCCATGCAGGTTTTTTCAATGACTTTTATGTGTATTGCCGGGACCGACAATTCATTAATAGCCGCTAGTACTTTTAAATTACTTTTTTTCCTTTAGAAATGTAATTTTGCTCTCAGACTGTTCCAAACACGGGAAACATGCGCCACTTTACAGGCATACTATAGACACCTCCCAGGTACGAAATTTAAAGGAATATTTCACTTTTATTGTTTCACTTTAAGCATTATTAAAATCACTTCTCCTGAAAAAACGGACGTTTTTAAAACTTTTTTTTGCATTGAAACATGTCCCCTGGGGCAGGACCCAGGTCCCCAAACACTTTTTATGACAATAACTTGCATGTTAACCTTTAAAATGAGCACTTTTGATTTCTGCCATAGACTTTTAAAGGGTGTTCCGTGGCTTTTGAATTTGTCGCGAACACCCCAAATTGTTCGCTATTCGGCGAACAGGCGAACAGCCAATGTTCGAGTCGAACTTATGTTCGACCCGAACATAAAGCTCATCCCTATCCTTTAGAAAGTGCAGATTGTGTTTTTCTCTTCCTGATTGTTAGGGCTGGGCTCAACCCTTACCCTCTCTGATCTGGCCGCTAAGCTGTCGGCTAATTGCCAGCTCCTATCTTTCCACAGTTAGCTGTTGATGATATCCTGCTCGTCAGTACTACCTACTTAAGCCGTCCAGTCCAGAGGCTCTCTGCCTTCACCTTGGTCAACATCACAGAAACTCCTGCGATCCTGTTCAAGACTTGTTTTGCTGACATCCCTTCTGGCTCCAGATCCCGCTTGCTGTTCCACTACATTGATCCTTGACTTCTGGCTTGGCTGACTACGCATTCCGGTTACTGAACTTTGGCTATGTTTTGCCTCTGTTTGTTCTTTTTACTTTTATTATTAAACAAGAGTGATTTAACTTTACTTCTGTCTCGGCCTGATTTCATGGTTTCTGACAGTAGGCAAAGGCCATGAATTCAGAAAATGCAGTCAATCCACTTGTTGGTAATATTTTTTCCAGATTGGATGAACTGGATCACCGCATGGATCAGTTTCCCATGGCGTTACAAATGCACCTGAGTCGCATGGCTCACCCGTAATCTCCCACTGTGGCCGCTCCGGTACAACCTATGTTGCAGGCTGACCCTGCTGCTGCTCCAGTCTCTGTGCAGACACCCACCTCGAGTATTACCTCTATAAGAGGTATGTCTGGGTCGCTCTGCTTCCCCAGCAGTTACCCTGAGTTTGTGGCTTTGTTTAAAAGGGTATTTGACGTTCCCACACGCTCCACTTCTGCTGCCAAGTGCCTCATGTCCATTGAAACGGAGTACGAGAACTGTTGCCGACTACGCCATTGAATTCCGTACTCTAGCAGCAGAGGTTGCGTGGAACAATAAGACTCCAGACTCAGAGAAAGACTCTCTTTTAAGGAGCGCTTGCAGAAGCCTCCTGTACATTTGTCTCCAAGCTTTGCAGTCCCACCTGTGCCTCCTTCACCTCCCGTGCCTCCTGGTACCGAGTCGGTCAGTGAAGGTGAACCCATGCACTTGGGTTTCACGCGTCTCTCTGTGGATGAGAGAACCTTTAGGAGGAGGGAGAGATTGTGCCTTTATTGTGGCCAGGCAGGTCACTTTTTGAAGTCTTGTCCTACCCGTCCGGGGAACACCCAAACCTTGAGGTCCTGTCATGGACAGACCTTAGGTGGCATTGTTTCATCCCCAGTTATCCAGAAGGATAAGCCCCTGGATCCGGTCACCCTTTCTTGGGCTGAGTCGTCTGTCAAGATACAGGCTCTAATCGACTCTGGGGCTGCAGGCCTGTCCATTGATGCTGTCTTTGTATTGAAGCACTCAGTTCCACTGCAGCTGCATGATACTCCACTAGCCATTGAGGCTCTTGATGGAAGACCTCTGCAGCCTGCCCATGTGACTCATGAGACGGTTCTGTTGTCCATGGCCATGGGGGCTTATCACCATGAGATAATCCAATTCCAAGTTATTTCCTCACCTAAGTTTCCGCTGGTTATTGGTCATCCTTGGTTACAGAGGCACAACCCCTTATTTGATTGGCTCCATGCAGAGTTTCTCTCCTGGTCACCACAATGCAGTGAGACATGCTTTCAGAAGGCAGCCAAGGTCCCGTGCACCTCTTCACTCTCCTTCCTGCCAAAGGAGTACCACGATTTTAGAGATGTCTTTGACAAAGGTCAAGCCGGTAGTTTGCCTCCATACCGGCCTTATGATTGTGCAATTGGCCTTCAACCTGGTGCCATACCCCCTCGTGGCTGGATTTACCCTTTGTCCGTCTTGGAGGATAAGGCCATTAAGGAGTATGTTGCCGACGCACTTTCTCAAGGTTTCTTCCAAAAATCCTCGTCTCCTGCTGGTGCTGGTTTCTTCTTTGTGAAGAAGAAGAGTGGGGAACTGAGACCTTGTATTTATTATAGGGATCTCAATCGTTTCACGATTAAGAATGCCTATTCGATTCTTTTGATTATGGAGTTATTTGACCGCCTCAAGGGAGCAACGGTTTTCGCGAAGCTTGATTTGAGAGGGGCATACAATCTCGTGAGGATTAAGGAGGGTAACGAGTGGAAAGTTGCATTTAATACCAGAACAGGCCATTATGAGTACCTCGTAATGCCTTTTGGCCTTTGTAACACCCCGGCAGTTTTCTAGGAATTTATTAACAATGTCCTCCGAGATTTGTTGCAGTTATGTGTGGTGGTTTATTTCGATGATATCTTCCAAGTCCCTGGAGAGCCACCACACAGATGTGTGTGTTGTGCTTCAGAAACTAAGAGAGAACAATCTCTATTGTAAGCTGGAAAAGTGCGAGTTCCATCGTGAACAGGTACAATTCCTGGGTTATGTCATTTCCACTGCTGGTTTTTCGATGGACCCATAGAAACTTTCGGCAGTTCTACAGTGGTCCCGATCCGTGGGTTTACATCCTCTGCAGCGTTTCCTGGGCTTTGCCAACTATTATCGGAAGTTTATTTGTAACTTCTCATCTCTGGTCAAGCCCCTGACTAATATGACCAGAAACGGTAACCCACAGAGTTGGTCTCTGGAGTCCATTAAGGCCTTTGAGAGTCTCAAGGCTGCTTTTGTTTCTCCTCCTGTGTTGGCACATCCTGATCTTACATTACCTTTTATCCTTGAGGTTGATGCTTCTGAGACTGGGGTTGGCACCCTTCTGTCTCAATGTCCTACCTCTGAGAGTGCTATGCATCCTTCTGGCTACTTTTCCAAGAAATTGTCACCTGTGGAGTGCAATTACGAGATTGGTGATAGAGAACTGTTGGCGATCATGTTAGCCCTGAAAGAATGGCGACATCTCTTCGAAGGTACCACTGTGCCGGTTCTCATTCTTACTGACCATAAAAATCTCACATTCTTGTCTGAGGGTAAATGCCTCTCTCTCAGAAGGGCGTGATGGGCTCTTTTCTTGTCAAGTTTCAATTACATTGTCTCATTCTTGCCCGGTACTAAAAATGTAAGGCCTGACACCTTGTCACAACAATTTTCCTCCACTTCCAAGTTGGAGTTGGTTCCGGTTCCTATGATTCCTCCTGATCGTATTCTGGCTATGGTTTGCAACAGTCTCACTTCTCCTTTGGGTGACAAAATTACTGCTGCTCAGGTCCATGCTCCTCCTGAGAAACCTTGTGATCGCTGCTTTGTCCCAGAGAGTTTCCTTACTGCCGTGCTCCAGACTTACCATTCTCCCAAGGCTGCTGGCCACCCTGGGAGGAATCAACTCTTTGGGCAATTTCTCAACAATTCTGCTGGCCTAGTCTACATGCTGATGCAACTGTCTTCATAGCTGTTCCATGTGTGCTCAGAGTAAGACTCCACGACACCTTCCAGTGGGCCTCCTACAAACCATACCCAATGGAGAGAGGCCCTGGACCCACTTGTCTATGGATTTCATTGTGGAATTACCCAACTCCCAGGGCAACACAGCTATCCTTATTAAAAGCTTTGGTCTGCAACCGCTTTACCACCTCGGTGCCATGTCCTCACCCTGTACAGGTTGAGAACCATGAGGAGTATGAAGTACAGTCCATTGTTGACGTAGGTTCTGTTGGCGCATACAGTATCTGGTGCATTGGGAAAGGGTACAGTCCGGAGGAACGCTCTTGGGTCTCATCCTCGGACGTACATGCCCCTGTCCTCCTCTGTGATTACCATAGACATTTTGCCCTCAAGCTTGGTGGTCCTCCGAGGGGACCGTTGAGGAGGGGGTACTGTCAGGGCTGGGCTCAGCCCTTCATTCTCTGACCTGGCCGCTCAGCTGTCAGCTAATTACCAGCTCTTATCTCTCCACAGTTACTCAGCTGTTGATGATATCCTGCCTACTTAAAGGGAAGGGCCACCCTAAAAAAAAAAATTGCACCAAAAATCTTAAAAAAAAAAAAAACATGAAAAAAAACATTTTACTTACCTGAAACCTTTGTTGCGAGGCAGTCTTCCTAATCTGCCTCTTCCTATTCTGCGGCGTGTCCTGCTCCTCGGTAAGCGGCCCCGTTGCCTTCTGGGAACTGTGTGTGTTCCCAGAAAACCACGGGGCCATTCACAGAGCGCCGCACCGCTCGTGCATGCGCAGTAGGAAACTGGCAGTGAAGCCGCAAGGCTCCACTGCCTGTTTCCCTTACTTAGGATGGCGGTGCCAGGACCCAAGGGATGGGTCGGCCTCAGGCGACCCATCGCGGGCACCCAGGACAGCTAAGTCTACTTATTTAGAGTCAGCAACTACAGTGTTTGTAGCTGCTGACTTTAAAAAAAAAATTATCCTGGCCAGAATCCCGCTTTAAGCCGTCCAGTCCAGAGGATCTCTGCCTTCGCCTTGGTCAACATCACAGAAACTATCTCCTGTGATCCTGTTCAAGACTTGCTTTGCTGACATCCCTTCTGGCTCCAGATCCTGCTTGCTGTTCCACTACATTGATCCCTGAGTTCTGGCTTGGCTGACTATACGTTCCGATAACTGAACTTTGGCTATATTTTGACTACGTTTGTTCTTTTTACTTTTATTATTAAACAAGTGTTATTTAACCGTACTTCTGTCTCCGCCTGATTTCATGGTTTCTAACAATGATTACCACTAGGAGTGGATTATTGGAATTCAGTCAAGACAGTTGATTGGAAGAAAGGCACACACCCCCTCTCCTCATTGGCAAAGGAAGAAAGGAATGTGCAGAGCTCTGCTCTTAGACGATGTTCTGTCGAGAAGTGTCCCCCATCGGATAGTGCCCGGGCTGAAGGGCGCATGCGCCCTATGTAACAGCACAACAGCTAATTTTAAACATCAGTTGTTGTGACGGCAAGACGGCGCAGGTGCACAATAGCCGACAGACTTTTTATTTTCTGTCAGATTGTGCCCGTGCTCCTGTGGCGAGTTCATGTCCATGATGGGCAGATTTCTACACATTGTTGGCGGAATTAGATGGCCAGTGCAGCAAAAAAATAAAACTTTATGATGGGTTGATTTTTACATTTCTTGTGGGCGGAATTAGATGGCCAGCTATCTCCCATGTTAGAGAATGTGTGAGAAGTTATCAGGCTGATAAGAGCTACGGAGCAGGAGACAGCTACGGGACTTGGTGGTTTGGAGAGAGATAAGAAAACACTACAGATATATGTGCTTAGGGCAAATGAATCGGGTTTACATCCACTTTAATGTTGGTAATATATTCAGGTAATATGTGCAATGGCATTACAGCCAATAGAGTTTAGTTTTTTTTGTGTTTTTTTTTAGATTTTCAAGTTGTACTTCTGTCTGACGTTATATATTACAACGGCTAAATCTGTGTCTGTAGTGCATGTTCAAACCTTAATACCATAAATAATAACATGTTATTAGATTTTTAATCCAGTAGTATATAATGTGTTTGGAAATTCAAAAGAAATGCTTAAATATTGCATTACAATTTAACTAAACCTATTAGATTTTAGATTACTAAAACGTACTGGCATTTTAGTCGAAAGACTAAACTACGACTAAATCGAAATTTGATGTCAAAATTAACATTTGACTACATTGTGTATCTAATGTATGTATTTTGGGATATAGGACTCAATGGTACACGGTTTTTAACAAAACAGTGCTTAGTTTCTCAGTGTCCATTGTGTTTTGCCATAGTTCAGCAGAACACAGGTGGTTAGAGTTTTAGCAAACATATTCAGAAAAATATTCCTGAATGCCTGTATTGCCATAGGAGTCATTTTTTTTTTTTTTTTGTTTGTTTGTTTTTCCAATGGTAATGTCTATGTAGGGTGGGAATTAATGCATTCTGTAGCCATGGCTGTAAATTTCCCATGTAAAGCTGAACATATAAAATGGATACTTCTAGAGCAGATGGGATTTTTGGCATTTGAAGTTAAATTGTTAATAATTCAGCGGATTTAAACTTGACTTGAACCTGATTTAATAAAGCAATTGAGCATATTTACATTGGAAAGAATACTCAACCACCTGCACAAGAAAATGTAAAATATTTGTTTGCAAAAAAAACATGCTCTACCCTGTTAGTAAATCAGGGTCATTCTGAGAAGGGACATTAAAGCATAGCCACTGTTTAACTACTGCAAAGCAGAAATCCGAGACTGCATATTTAATGACCAATATGGATGACCCTAAATATGTAAATAACAAACATTACACAGAAATGAGGTTTAAATATATCCATTCAATATGTACAATAAGGTTAATCTCTGACAAATATTAAAAATACTAGATGCCTATACATTCTCTTTAAGCCTAAGTTTAACTAAACAGAAAAATCAACACGGGGCCATAACTTAGTCCCTTGTCCTGATTCTTCTGCTCTCAGTAGATATCTTCATCTATCCTACCCTCCATAATCTTCTGGTGCAGCGGGGGTTAATATAGCTAATGGGCTGTTAGGAGTTCTCGTCATCACCCTTTCCTGCCTCACCCACCATTTACAGAAGCCATACTACAGCTTCTATGAATGACACAGGAGCTTTGAATGGAGGCAGGGCCGGATTAACATAGGGGCTGGTGGAGCTGCAGCTCCAGGCCCCTCCCTCAATATAGGCCCATGCCAGAGGCTTATGAATATCTGTGTCTTCCTGAAGGAAGAGGAGCCCTCTGTGCTCACATGGAGGAGACAAGTGTTAGTGCAGCCGAGTCCTGTCTCTGCCAATGCCTGACTCCTATCACAGGATCTGTTACACTCACACAGATCCTCCTCTGTGTCTGGGAGCTGTCTGGGGGAGGGGCGCTGATGTTCTAACCAGCAGGAGCCCGGGAGGAAGGCCATCTCCCATGCTGTTGTTGAGATAAGGTTAGTACATTTGTTAGGGAGGTGTTTTATTGTGCTAGGGGAAAGACTGCTGCTTCCCCCCATGTAATGTGCTCTCTTGTGCCCACCATGTCATGTGCATTGCAGTGCCCCCATGTAATGTGCTGTGCCCACTATGTCATGTGCTGTGCATTGCAGTGCCCCCCATGTAATGTGCTGTGCCCACTATGTCATGTGCTGTGCATTGCAGTGCCCCCCATGTAATGTGCTGTGCCCACTATGTCATGTGCTGTGCATTGCAGTGCCCCCATGTAATGTGCTGTGCCCACTATGTCATGTGCTGTGCATTGCAGTGCCCCCATGTAATGTGCTGTGCCCACTATGTCATGTGCTGTACATTGCAGTGCCCCCATGTAATGTGCTGTGCCCACTATGTCATGTACCGTGCATTGCAGTGCCCCCCATGTAATGTGCTGTGCCCACTATGTCATGTGCTGTGCCCACTATGTCATGTGCTGTGCATTGCAGTTCCCCCCATGTAATGTGCTGTGCATACTATGTCATGTACCGTGCATTGCAGTGCCCCCCATGTAATGTGCTGTGCCAACTATGTCATGTGCCGTGCATTGCAGTGCCCCCCATGTAATGTGCTGTGCCCACTATGTCATGTGCCGTGCATTGCAGTGCCTCCCATGTAATGTGCTGTGCCCACTATGTCATGTGCCACCATGTCATTTGCTGTACATTGCCGTGCCCACCATGTAATGTGCTGTACATTGCAGTGCCCACCATGTCATGTGCAGTGCCCACCATGTAATGTGCTGTGCCATGCAGTGATCCCACAAAGTAATGTACAGTGCCCACCATGTAATGTGATGTGCCATGCAGTGCCCACCATGAAATGTGCTATGCCATGCAGTGCCCACCATGTAATGTGTTGTGCCATTCAGTGCCCCCCATGTAATGTGCTGTGCCCACTATATCATGTGTTGTGCATTGCAGTGCCCCCCATGTAATGTGCTGTGCCCACTATGTCATGTACCGTGCATTGCAGTGCCCCCCATGTAATGTGCTGTGCCCACTATGTCATGTACCGTGCATTGCAGTGCCCCCCATGTAATGTGCTGTGCCCGCTATGTCATGTGCCCTGCATTGCAGTGCCCCCATGTAATGTGCTGTGCCAACTATGTCATGTGCCATGCATTGCAGTGCCCCCCATGTAATGTGCTGTGCCCACTATGTCATGTGCCGTGCATTGCAGTGCCCCCCATGTAATGTGCTGTGCCCACTATGTCATGTGCCGTGCATTGCAGTGCCCCCCATGTAATGTGCTGTGCCCACTATGTCATGTACCGTGCATTGCAGTGCCCCCCATGTAATGTGCTGTGCCCGCTATGTCATGTACCGTGCATTGCAGTGCCCCCATGTAATGTGCTGTGCCAACTATGTCATGTACCGTGCATTGCAGTGCCCCCATGTAATGTGCTGTGCCAACTATGTCATGTGCCGTGCATTGCAGTGCCCCCCATGTAATGTGCTGTGCCCACTATGTCATGTGCCGTGCATTGCAGTGCCCCCCATGTAATGTGCTGTGCCCACTATGTCATGTGCCGTGCATTGCAGTGCCCCCCATGTAATGTGCTGTGCCCACTATGTCATGTACCGTGCATTGCAGTGCCCCCATGTAATGTGCTGTGCCAACTATGTCATGTGCCGTGCATTGCAGTGCCCCCCATGTAATGTGCTGTGCCCACTATGTCATGTGTTGTGCATTGCAGTGCCCCCCATGTAATGTGCTGTGCCCACTATGTCATGTGCCCTGCATTGCAGTGCCCCCATGTAATGTGCTGTGCCTACTATGTCATGTGCCGTGCATTGCAGTGCCCCCCATGTAATGTGCTGTGCCCACTATGTCATGTGCCGTGCATTGCAGTGCCCCCCATGTAATGTGCTGTGCCAACTATGTCATGTGCCGTGCATTGCAGTGCCCCCCATGTAATGTGCTGTGCCCACTATGTCATGTGCCGTGCATTGCAGTGCCCCCCATGTAATGTGCTGTGCCCACTATGTCATGTACCGTGCATTGCAGTGCCCCCCATGTAATGTGCTGTGCCCACTATGTCATGTACCGTGCATTGAAGTGCCCCCATGTAATGTGCTGTGCCAACTATGTCATGTGCCGTGCATTGCAGTGCCCCCCATGTAATGTGCTGTGCCCACTATGTCATGTGCCGTGCATTGCAGTGCCCCCCATGTAATGTGCTGTGCCCAGTATGTAATGTGCCGTGCATTGCAGTGCCCCCCATGTAATGTGCTGTGCCCAGTATGTAATGTGCCGTGCATTGCAGTGCCCCCCATGTAATGTGCTGTGCCCAGTATGTAATGTGCTGTGCATTGCAGTGCCCCCCATGTAATGTGCTGTGCCCAGTATGTAATGTGCTGTGCATTGCAGTGCTCACTATGTAATGTGCAGTGCCCACCATGTCATATGCTGTACATTGCCGTGCCCACCATGTAATGTGTTGTACATTGCAGTGCCCACCATGTCATGTGCAGTGCCCACCATGTAATGTGCTGTGCCATGCAGTGATCCCACCAAGTAATGTACAGTGCCCACCATGTAATGTGATGTGCCATGCAGTGCCCACCATGAAATGTGCTATGCCATGCAGTTCCCACCATGTAATGTGTTGTGCCATTCAGTGCCCACCATGTAATGCGCTGTGCCCACCACGTCATGTGCTGTGCCATGCAGTGTCCACCATGTAATGCGCTGTACCCACCATGTAATGTGCTGTGCCATGCAGTGCCAACCGTGTCATGTGCAGTGGCCACCATGTAAATTACTGTGCAGTGCCCACCCTGTCGTGCTGTGTTGTGCCCACCATGTCATGTGCTGCCCCATGCAGTGCTTACCATGTAATGTGCTGTACCCAGCATGTAATGTGCTGTACATTGTCCACCATGGCATGTGCCGTGCAGTACCCACAATGGAATGCGCTATGCAGGGCCCACCATGTCATGTGCCGTGTCCACCAATTAATGTGCTGTGCTCACAATGTAATGTGTTTTGCTGTGTCATGCAGTGCCCACCATATCATGTGGTGTCATGCAGTGCCCACCTTGTCATGTGCTGTGCAGTGCCCACCATGCCATGTGCAGTACCCACCATATCATATGCTGTGCCCACCATATAATGTGCTGTGCAGTGCCCACTTGTAATGTGCAGTGCCCACCATGTAATGTGCTCAGCTGTGCCCGCCATGTCATGTGCTGTGCCCACCATATAAGGTCCTGTGCCCACCGTGTGCATGTGCTGTGTTGTGCCCACCATGCAATGTGCTGTGTTGTGCAGTACCAACCATGTCACGTGCTGTGCCCACCATATAATGTACTTACGTGCCTACCTTGTAATGTGCTGTATTGGGCAGTGCCAACAGTGTAATGTGCTGTGCCCGCCATGTAATGTGCTGTGCTTCGCCCACCATTAAATGTGCTGTATCCATGTATCCACCATGTAATGTGTAGTGCCAACCATTTAATGTACTGTGCTATTCCCCCCCGTGTAATGTACTATGCTGTGCCCGCCACAGACTCACCCCCTCACTCTCACACCCCCTCTCTCTCTCTCTTTCACCCCCTCTCTCTCTCTCATCCCCTCTCTTTCACCCTGTTCTCTCTCTCACCCCCTTCATCCCCCATTCTCTCTCTCTTGCCCCCTTCAACCCCCTCTTTCCTACCACCCTCTCTCTCTTTTACCCTCTCTCTATTCCCCTTTTTCTCACCCCCTCTCTCTCGTCCCCATCTCTCTCATTCAACGCCTTTCTCTCTCTTTTCCCCTCCCTCTCATCCCTTCTCTTTCAGCCCTCTATCTCGCTATCACCCCCCCCCCCCTCTCTCTCTCTCTCTCAACCACTCTCTCACACCCCCCTCTCTCTCTTTAATTTAATTCAACAAAAA
Organism: Lithobates clamitans; assembly: GCA_037952925.1. NCBI lineage: Eukaryota > Metazoa > Chordata > Amphibia > Anura > Ranidae > Lithobates > Lithobates clamitans. The sequence goes on from JBBGZY010001007.1 coordinate 1,998,035, forward strand.
ATTGTTTTCATTTTATTTAGTTTCATAAAAAGGCCCACCAAAATCCTTAGCACCAGGCCCATGTTGCTCTTAATCTGGCCCTGAATGGAGGTCAGGTGAATGACAGCTCTGGGAGGTACAGAAATCTTTTCACCAAAGCCACAAAATCTGTGGGTGGGAAAAATAAATTGGGGAATTTTAGTGTGTCACAAAGAGAACAAAAAGTCAATAAAAAATACAAATATTATGCAGTTAAAATCTTCATTAAAAGCACGTTGAAAAAAATGGCCAATTATGTAACTGATAGATATACAGTATCTCACAAAAGTGAGTACACCCCTCACATTTTTGTAAATATTTTATTATATCTTTTCATGTGACAACACTGAAGAAATGACACTTTGCTACAATGTAAAGTAGTGAGTGTACAGCTTGTGTAACAGGGTAAATTTGCTGTCCCCTCAAAACAACTCAACACACAGCCATTAATGTCTAAACCACTGGCAACAAAAGTGTGTACACCCCTAAGTGAAAATGTCCAAATTGGACCCAATTAGCCACTTTCCCTCCCTGATGTCATGTGACTTGTTAGTGTTACAAGGTTTCAGGTGTGAATGGGGAGCATGTGTGTTAAAATTGGTGTTATAGTGGTGTTATATATACATATACACATATACATATACACATATACACACATACATATACACACACAAACAAATCAAATAAATACATTAAAAAAAACTTCATAGACATAATATAACAACAGCTGTTAAGTAGGAGAGCAAAAGGAAGACGAAGAAAAAAAAAAAAAAGGGGTTATCCTACAGTGGCATAAAATCTAAACCTAGCCATAATACGTCACCTGTTAAATGCTACCAAATCTTGTATACCTTTGAATTGGAAAAACCCGCATTCTCCTACTATCAGTTGATGGTTTCAAAAAGTGAAAGAAATCAACAAAATAGAAGATTTGATATTAACGGCATAACATAAACACAAAATATACTCCAAGATCTGGGGTGGTTATCATGTTGGAATCATGCCCTGCGGCCCGGTCTGTGTTTTTTTACAAAAAAGTCATAAGTTGGTTTTGCAGAGTGGCCCCAATCCTTTTCTGGGGGTCCTTCCATCCCTCCCTCTCCCTCTCGAGTGACCTGTTGAAGAAGCACTCTCCCTCAGGTCACTCGTGTGGGCTCCTGTGTCCTTCTGCTGCGTCTATTGACACAGACAGCAGGACTCGGCCCCGTGACACCCACGTCATTGGATTTGATAGCAGCGGGAGCCAATGGCTGCGCTGATATCAATCTATTTAATCTGAACATGAAACACCAGCTAGAGCTGGTGTGTTCGTTCCCAGCCGGAGAAAGACAGGATTCAAGTATAAGGGGGGCTGCTACATGACAGGAGGTTTTTCCTTGTCAAAAGAAGTTTATTGAGTATACAATATTATAAAGATACATAAAGTAAGTTTACAAGGATCTATAAAGTAAGTTCATTGTTTTACAGTAGGGTTTATATAGGTAAATATCATGAAATTTCAAATATTAAACATTGGGTTCACGTAAACCTAAATTAAAGCTATATATAATTTCCATAGTTACTTTTGTAGGTATTTAAATGATTTATACCTACTATACATATTGTTTACAAGTAGAGTGTATATAGGTCAAATAAATTCTGATAATGAGCTTTAATCGTAAGGTGGAGAAAAGGAAAGAGAAAGAAGAAAAAGGGTTGAAAGGTAGAGGTATGGTCCACAAGGTTGTCCCGCTCGTCAGTTTATTATTCTTTTTAGTTCTCTTTGAAGCCTTAGAATGGGTGTCTCTGTAAGTCATTTAATCTGTTACCATGGCAACAGGACAGAGTCATTGAAGTTTGACAGGAACTGTTGTTTTATCCAAGGATGCCAAAGTTTTTCAAATTTTGGAATTTGATTTTGATCGATGGCTACCATCTTAGCATGGGACATTGTATTATTCATTCTGTGAATTGTTTCTGCTAGTACCAATGTAGGAGATTTCCATGCCTTGGCCACTGTTTGTTTTGCAGCCGTTATTAGTTGGATCATAAGTTTGAACTGAGAGAGTGTTAACCATTCCGGTTTTAGATTAAGTAAAGTTAAATATGGATCTGGTTGTATTATTTTTTTAAATATTTTAGATGCAATCACGAAGACTTCCTTCCAGAAGGTTTGGATTACTGGGCACGTCCACCATATGTGTAAATATGTGCCTATTTCTGGGCATCCTCGAAAACAAAGAGCTGAGGTATTAGGTGAATATTTTGCCATTCTAGCGGGTACAAGGTACCAGCGAGTTAGGACTTTATAATTTGTCTCCAGTGCTAAGATGTTGGGGAAGATGACTTAGATGTGAGCCATATGTTAGACCAGTCCGTGTCTTCTAAAGTTCGTCCCAGGTCCTCCTCCCACCTCTGAACGTAAGAGGGTCTATTAAGATTTGCTACTCCATATAATTGATTATAAAGTGATGAAATTGTACCTTTAGCAAATGGATCTTTTGTACAGATTGATTCAAAAATGGATAATTGGGATAATGGTGTATCCCCCTTTAGGAATGGTGTATAGAAATTTTTGATTTGGAGATATCTAAATATCTCAGAGTTTGGTAGATCATATTTTTCTCTAAGCGATGGGAATGAAAGGAATGATTTAGATGCTATGAAGTCATTTAGTGTCTGAATGCCTGATGTTGTCCAAGCTTTAAAAGAATTTGGGTAGATCCATGCCGGATTTCTGATAAAAGAAAGGAGAGGATTGTGTGGAGATTGTAACTGATATTTGGTTTTTAGTTTATCCCAGAGAGATAAGAAGTGTTTAGTTATGGGATTATGAATTTTAAAGCGGTCTTTAGGATCAAGCCATAATAAATTTGATATTAATAGAGGGTCATTTTCTGAAGCCTCTATAAATACCCATAATGGGATTTCCTGTTTTGCATGGTATTTGGACAGACTGGCCAAATGTGCTGCTCTGTAGTAGTTAGTAAAATTAGGGTATCCCAGGCCTCCTTTATTTTTGGGAAGATTTAGTGTGTGTATAGGTATACGTGGTTTAGAAGAGCCCCATATAAACAAAGTTGCTCTTTTTTGTACTATTCTCAAAAAATAGGAAGGAATTGGAATAGGGAGGACTCTGAATAGATAAAGCAATTTGGGTAGAATAGTTGTTAGGCGCCCGTCTTCTCCTTGTGGCCTAGGCTCTTGGAGATGGCTCAGTGGAGGTCCTCGCCGGCGGTTAATCAATTACACATACACACATTAGGTATGCTGAAATGATTACAATACTTTATTCCAGGACTCGCTGTTTTATGCTGTTTTTACAAGACTCTGCCCCAATTGGGGGCCAATCAAAATAATACATATTAGCATATGCAGTAATTTCTTAATCTCGTGATTTTCCATACTTTAATAATGCCTTCATCTTGTGATCTTAAAATGTTAACCCCTATAGTTCAAGTTAATAGGTCAAAAGATTCCTTATTTTCTGTCACCGTCTGCCGGACCATGAGATGTCCAACCACAGCTTCCTTAAAAACTAATTCTAGCTGCTGTACCCAGCAACAGTGTACAGAGGTAAAAACCACAGACAGATGTTTCCTCAGATGGAGACATAAAAGAGGAAAAGACAGACAGGGTGATATTGCAATGAGATAATTCAGTAAGTAATACTTGTCATAAGACAGTCTGTCACATTCACTAAAATATACCAAGATATTTTTCTAATTATTTAAGCAAATAAGCAAACCCTGAACATATCTCATGAACAGGGTGAAATCAACAATTAATCAATAATGAAATGTATTATGGAATCTCCTTACAATCCTCCCTTTGACCATTCGATATCATCGAAATGGTCATTCTACCTTTTCGTCACGCCTCAAGGAGTCATATTCCTCGGCTACCTTTTCGTCATGCCTTAAGGATTCATATCCCTCGGCCTCATTTTCCTGGTTCTCGTACCATACCGTGGGATCTCTGGTAATGGAAGTCAGCTTCATGGTTTCGGAATGTGCTTCGCTACCCTTCTTGTAGAGGCATTTAAGTAACATGAAGCATGCATACAAGAACAATATGAAAAGCAGTATGGTAAAAATTGTCATTGCAGTGTTCTTAAACCATGAAGTGAGACCTCCCAAACTGAACCCGGTAGAGAAAGACATTTCTCAAAACCAGATTTTGTGCATAACTGTACTTAAACCTCAACAACGACATTTTGTCAGTGAAACCTGAAGGGGGTTTAGTGGGGGACATACTTCTTTTATATTTTATACTAGGTGCTTTGGCTGTCTGGGCATTTCCACATATCCCTTTTAGTAGCCCTAAACCTTCTGGATGATACACACAATTTGCTATTAACCAAGTAGGTAGGAATACTATCAGAATCAGACATGTCCAGAGGCACAATGTTTTTCCTGACACAAAGGTAGGAATCATTTTGTCAGGTACTGTGTGCAAAGTTCTGTTACTCGTTTCTTCTTGTTGGTGGGGGATTCGTCTCGTCGTCCAGAGAGATTTGTTTTATGCCTTCTTGAATGTCCTCCAAATCTGGTCGCTGTTCCTGAAGAGAGAAGTCTTGGGATGCTGGTGGAGGGTCAGGGGTCTGGGGTTGCTGTGGACACTTCTTTAACCGGCTGGCGTGGATCCAGGTGTTTCCTAGATCGGTCAGTACAGCAGTTCTGGAAACCTTCTCTATCTTCCAAGGTCCAGAGAAAATGGGTCCAACCTTCTTTTTGTGTGCCAGTTGTTTCACCAGTACTTTGTCTCCTGGGATGAAGGGATGAGTAGGTTCTGTTGAAAGAGGAGAAAAGGTGACAGAGACTTGTTCGTTCATATCCTGTAGCATACTTACCAGATTTTTCACGTACATTTCCTGTTGAGAATAAATGTTAATGTCAGTGTTTTGATCTAAGAGGGGCAGCTCTATGTTTGCAGGAACTCCCATCAAAATCTCAAAGGGCGAGAGTTTTGTTCTAGCATGTGGTGTTGTCCTGATCTGGAATAGGACAGAAGGAAGGTAATCCAACCATCCTTTCATGGTGCCCCCCGTGGCCTTTTTTAACTTGTCCTTAATGTTCCTATTCATTCTTTCCACTACTCCTGCACTTTGTGGGTGGTAAGGGATGTGCAGTTTCCACTGTAAGCCTAGTAGTTTAGCTAAAGTCTGTGTAACAGAGGAGCTGAAGGCAGGCCCTCTGTCTGACCATATGGCCGTTGGTATTCCGAACCTACAAACCCAATGGTTCAGTAGGCATTTGGCAGCAATTTTAGCAGTCTCACCTGTACATGGAATACCTTCAACCCAACCTGACCATTTGCATACGATCACGCAAAGGCATTTCAAATTGCCTTTTTGTTTGGGCATGTGTGTGAAGTCTATTTGAAAATCTGTTAGGGGACCCAGGGGTGAGGGCAGGTGGCCATGTAATCCATGATTTTTCCCTTGGACATTGTTTTGTGCACAGGTCAGACAACTGCTGGTGAGGAGTTTTGCCTGTTTACTTAAGTTGTTTGTGCAGAAAGACTTTGTGTATATGTTTGTTAGGGCGGTGGTACCTATATGTCCTGGACCATGGAGATAGGAAAGTATGAGAACACTGCTTGATTCTGGTATGCCCAATATCTTCCCCTCTTTTGACCAAAGACCTTCTTGGTCCTTGGTCAAGCCATCCTTGACCCAAAAAGAAACATCCTCCTCTGTAGCTAATCCCTGTATTTGTGCCACAACGGTTTTAAAGTTGGGTGATGTAAAATGTTCTTTGAAGAACATTGTTGTGGGGGCTGGCTGACCAATGTACAGGGCAGCGGCTTTTTTTGCTTCTCTGTCTGCCAGAGCGTTTCCTTTGGAAACTCTGCTGTTATCCGATGAATGTGCCTTTACCTTGACGACCGCTATCCTCTTTGGGAGAAGAATCGCTTGCAGGAGTGCTTTAATTTGCGTAGAGTTAGCGATTGGCTTGTTGTCAGCGGTTTTAAATCCTCTATTCGCCCAGATTACGCCATAGTCGTGCGTTACACCAAAAGCGTACCTACTATCTGTGTAGATGTTTACCTCCTCATCAGAGAAAAGTATGCAAGCTCTTGTGAGCGCCTCCAATTCTGCTACCTGTGCCGAGGAGGGTGGTAAGGCTTTTGCTTCCAACACCACATCAGGTAGTTGGACAATGGCATACCCTGTCAGGAATGTTGCATCAGAGGGGCGAGTACAACTGCCGTCTATGAAGATGTCCTGTACTCCTGGTAGGGGAATGTCAGTGAGATCTGGGCGAGGGCTGGTTATTGCTGCAACCTGTTCAACACAATTGTGCTTCTGATCAGGGTCTCGTGGCAGCTTGAGCAAAGAATGTAAAAGACGGACAGTGGGATTACTTGGTGGTGCGTGTTTGAGGGTGAGGTTATCAGTATTCAGAAGTGTGATCTCATACCCACTAAGCCTTTGTGCTGTCATGTGCTGTGTGTTCATGTTTTGCAGAAGGTGAGTTACTGAATGAGTAGTGTAAAGAGTCAGTTCATGGCCTAATACTGATTTGTTAGCCTCCTGAACTGCCATAGCACAAGCAGCAAGGTTTTGTAGACAAGATGGCATCCCCTGTACTTGGGTAGGCAACTTTTTTGAGAGATAGGAGACTGGTCGGTACCCGGTTCCATGTTGCTGTGTCAAAACCGCAGCAAAAGAATTTCCTGATACCACACAGTATAATTGAAAGGGTTTGCCATATTCTACCAATCCCAGGGCGGGGGCCTGAGTCAGACTTTGTAACAAGGCCTGAAAAGCACAGAGCCTTTCTGTTGTCCAATCTACTGTCTTTGGGGCGGTGGACAAGGTAGCCTCCCTCAGAATGCCATCATAATATGAACAATCTGGGATCCATTGGCGGCAATATACAATTGCGCCCAAGAATGAGAGCAAAGTTGCTTTGTCTCTTGGAGGACTGAGAGCCTGCAGGGCTGCGGCACGTTTGGGGGATACCAGCCTGGTTCCCTCCTTCAGAATGCATCCCAGGTATTCTACCTGACTTTGACACCATTGTATCTTCTTCCGCGATGCTAGGTGGCCAGACCTGGCCAGGTGATGTAACAGAGATGTGGAATCGACCGCACAATCTTCAGCAGATCGACTGCACAGGAGCAAGTCGTCCACATACTGTATTAGCACCGACCCGCTCTCAGCAGTCCATGACTTAATTGTCTCATTAAGGACCATGGAGAAGGCTGCGGGACTGTCCACATACCCCTGCGGTAATCTTGACCAGGTCAACTGTTTTCCCCTCCATCCCCATGAGAATGAAAACATGGGCAATACCCCATCATCGATCGGGATGCTAAAGAACGCATTTGCCAGGTCTACTACTGTGTAGCAAAGGGAATCAGCAGGTATTTTCAAAAAGATGAAAGAAATATCTGCCACCAAAGGTGGCAGAGGTATAACCTGCTTGTTCACGGCCCTTAGGTCCTGTACAAGCCTCCATTCCCCATTTGCCTTTTTCACAGGGTAGATTGGTGTATTCCAGGGGCTTATAATGTGTTTCAGAATCCCTTTTGCTATGTAATCATTGATTAATGGTGTGATGCCTTCAATTTTTTCAAGTGGCAGGGGGTATTGCTTGTGATATTGTACTACAGCGTCTGGACGCATTTGTGGTGTGTAGGGTGTACAGTTAATAAAACCCACACTCCCTTTGCTGTCTGCCCATATAGCATGTGTTTCTAGAGTGGGTGGCAATGATGCAAAGAGTCCCCTGAAAGTGTGTCTCTTTGGAGCATGTAAATCACAGAACGGTGAGCTGGCAGTGAGGGAGCCCCCTCTGTCAAATTTAATGGTGATATTCAGTTTTGAGAGTAGGTCCCTCCCCATTAAAGATACTGGGCAATCCACAAGGACAGCAAAACTCTGGGTGCACAGTTCCTGCCCTTCTGGAGTAGCCAAGGGCAATGGTGGAGTGATGGGGTGGGTAACTGATGTCCCATTTATACCAATAGAGTTTCCCTCAGTGCAGTGCGGTGTGTCATATATGGCATCATTCAGACTACTGAATGTAGCCCCTGAATCCAAAAGTAGACATATCAGGTGATTGTCTACCCGCAATAGTACCTGCGGAAGACTTTTCCACGATGGATTGTAACACACAAGGCTGAGGGACGGGACATACTCTTGGCATCCCTATTGTGGTGTCCGCCGAGCGGATGGCCACTGCATCGGGATGCGTGGGGGTGGTCTGTTAGGCTGAGGCTGGTATTGGGGTTGTGGTGGGGGTGGTTGGGGTTGTGGTGGGTGAGGATACCTGATATCCTGAAGGCGACGGGGGGTGGTGTTAAGATTCCTACCTCTTCCTCTCTGGGCGTTTGTTCTAATTCTGTAGGGACATTGGGACTTCCAGTGCCCCAGTTCCCCACAGTTAAAGCACCCCTGGTCTGGTGGGTAAGCCTGGTCTGGGGGATAAGATTGCATTGGTGGATAAGGTTGCATTGTCATTATGTGGGTGGGCGGGGTCCCACCAGTTGGCAGAGTCTGGGTTGGTGTCAGGGAGGGAAAAATGCCACCCTTTTGCTCAAATACCCCTGATGTTTCTCGTGACCTAGCATCTTTCATAAATTCATCTGGGGGTTGTTCTGCCCACTTTGGATTAGTGAATTTAAGCAACTGTGTCACCTTCGTATCACCACCAGCCATAATGGTGGTAGTGAACAATTGGGGGTTGGCGTTATCTACTGCTTTCCACAGACCATATACCCGGGTACAAAATTCATAGAACTTTTCCTTCGGTCCCTGTTTTGCTAGGACAAGTTCCTGAAGTGCAGATGAACCCTTGTATATAGCAGACCAATGAGTCCCCATACCTTTCCAAAAAGACACCCAATCTTTATTTTCTTCTATGTGGGCTGTCCATAAGGCCTCTACGGGATGCCCTTCTGGGCTGTCAGGGTCAACTATACTAAGAATCCCTGCTATATCTTCCTTGTCCAGGCTTGTCCCTGCACTGTATTTTGCAAGGAAATCACCAGCCTCCCTAGGGCTTTTCTTTGGGCTGGGGCATAACTCCTTTATTTTTGACAGTGTGCCTAGGGGTAGGGGAATATGCACTACCGTCTCCCCTATATGCATAAGTGGTGCTTTAAAGGTGGCACCTAGAGTTTCCTGTTCCATGTCTATTTCTCTTTCCTCAGTAGAGGATTCACCCTGCTCCCTTTCCTCCTGTGGGGGTTTCTGGCTTCTGAGTGTGGTGGATGGCTGTGAAATTATCTTTTCCTCAGCTTCCTTAATCCTTCTTGCCTTTTTCTCTAGTTTCTTCTCATACGCCTCTAAATCTTCCCTTTTCCTCTGTATCCTTTCTTCCTCTTCCTGCTGTCTCTTATTAAATTCTTTCTGTTTCTCCTCCCATTCCTTTTCCCTGGGGCTTAACTTCCTGACTCCTTCTTCCTCTTCTCCCTTTTCCAGGGACATTCCATCCCTTTCTTCCTTAGTTATCGCAGAATACTCTCTCATCTCACCATCCCTCTTATCTAGCTCTCTTTTGTAATGTTCTAGCTCTTCCTCCCTTTTCTTGAGCTCTTTTAACTTCTCTTCTAATTCCCTTTCCTTCGGATCCAACCTCCTAATCCTCTCTTCTTCCCTCCTACGTATACCTTCTGCCCGGACTTCCTCTTCCCTGTTTCTACTTTCGTTTTCCCATCGTGTAACCTGTACCTGATCAGCTGCCCCATATACCATGGTAGCCAATACTGCTGGATCCAAAGATGGATACAGCTGAAGACATGGACCCAATGTTCCATCCTCCTGTTTAACCATCACATAAGGGGGGGGTGCTTCGGGTTGCTGAGATAGGGCGGGTGAATTTACAGGTTTTGGTGTGGGGGCTTTAGTTACATACTCTGTTTTATATTTGGCGAGGCATTTATTCCATATTTTGTAACAATTTTTCATATACTGGGTGTCTTCCCATTTCCCAGGTGGGTAGGAGTGCTTGTGTACCTGACACACCTTGCTCACTTCCTTCCACTCGTCTTCAGAACAGGGTCCCACTGGCCCTGGGTCATGTATCCCCAGCTGTTGGCACCTCTCTCTGACCTGTGTCCAAAACGGTTCTACCTGTGACCCCGGTAGTGTGTTCTTAACATACTCATAGGGAGATGGATTGGCCATGGTCTGGGTTGCCGCAGAATTCCCCATCTAATAACCTTGGTAGTGTGTGTCTAGTACAGGGACAGAGATGAAAGCAGCCTGTTTGTGCTATAATCTGTTCCCTGACTTGGGAGTAAGTCCCTTGGTCTCTTATGGCAGTGGGGCTGAAATAGCTATGAAGGTTAACTCTTAGTACTCGGTATAGAGTACCCCTTCTTGTGGCAGGAAAAACCCCCCTTGCACCAAGTCGGTATGAAAATCCGGTTGGTCTAGTGGTAAGCAGGATCCACGTCCTGTCAACACTAAGGAATAGTAAACCAAAGGTGCAATGTGGGCAGGCGGGCGCTATCTCACTACAGTCAGGCTCCTGTCTTAGGTCGTTCATTTAGTGCATATATGTGTAATACTTTAACAAAAAAATCCTCTAAATCAATACAGTACTTTACATTCAGTTGTCATACACATATATATCATACACTTATCTCTAATTCTCTAATACTCTATACACTCTAAATACTTACGGTGGTACCTAAAAGAAAACAAGCAAAATCTTATATATACAGTGGCAAAATAAAGTTACATTATATGAACATGTTATAATAAGTATAATAAGTGCACTTTTCAATATTTTCCCCAAAAATTGGGCGTCCACTCAGCCACTCCTTATACTACGGGCGTATTCTATACTTCCCGAGTTTTAAACACACATATATCTACCCAACACAGTCAGACCAACCTAGTCAGACTACTTAAAAAAAACAAAAAAACAAAAAACCTGGGAGCCCTTCTTTAACCCTCCAAGGGACCAGCCTTAGTCCGTTGCGAAGGCACAGTTATGTAAGTGGGTGGACATACAAGGTTATTTGAACAAGGCAAGCATCAACACCAGTTACCAATAGGTAAAAAGGAGTAAAAATGTCTTACCTGTTCAAACACCCCACTTCTGGTACCAAAACTGTTAGGCGCCCGTCTTCTCCTTGTGGCCTAGGCTCTTGGAGATGGCTCAGTGGAGGTCCTCGCCGGCGGTTAATCAATTACACATACACACATTAGGTATGCTGAAATGATTACAATACTTTATTCCAGGACTCGCTGTTTTATGCTGTTTTTACAAGACTCTGCCCCAATTGGGGGCCAATCAAAATAATACATATTAGCATATGCAGTAATTTCTTAATCTCGTGATTTTCCATACTTTAATAATGCCTTCATCTTGTGATCTTAAAATGTTAACCCCTATAGTTCAAGTTAATAGGTCAAAAGATTCCTTATTTTCTGTCACCGTCTGCCGGACCATGAGATGTCCAACCACAGCTTCCTTAAAAACTAATTCTAGCTGCTGTACCCAGCAACAGTGTACAGAGGTAAAAACCACAGACAGATGTTTCCTCAGATGGAGACATAAAAGAGGAAAAGACAGACAGGGTGATATTGCAATGAGATAATTCAGTAAGTAATACTTGTCATAAGACAGTCTGTCACATTCACTAAAATATACCAAGATATTTTTCTAATTATTTAAGCAAATAAGCAAACCCTGAACATATCTCATGAACAGGGTGAAATCAACAATTAATCAATAATGAAATGTATTATGGAATCTCCTTACAATAGTCATTTTGATTGCATTAATCTTCCCTATCCAGGATAAAGGAAGTTGCGACCATTGTTTTATTAGATTTGTGATCTGTCTTAATACAGGAGGATAATTGGTTGAGAATAAGTCAGAATGAGATGCTGTTAAATGAATTCCAAGATATGGGATTGAATTTTCTGCCCATGTGAATGGGAGTGCAGCCCAAGCCGGGATCAATTCCATGTTTGTGAGTGAAATATTAAGCACTAGGCATTTCTTAGGATTAATCATAAGGCCGGATAGGGCTGCAAATCCATCAAGAGCTGGTATTAAGTTAGGACCAGAGACCTGTGGTGATGATAGAAGAAGTAATATATCGTCTGCAAATATACATAATTTGTGTGTAATACCTCCTACTTCAATGCCAGTTATAGTTTGGTTTGTTCTGATGTATTGGGCCATGGGTTCGTGTATAAAGGCAAATAATAAGGGAGATAATGGGCAACCCCGTCGGGTACCTCTTTCGATATTAAAGGCATCAGATTTGTATCCAGCATATTTTATATAGGCTTTGGGTTTATTATATAATGCTTTGATCCATGTTAAAAAGTGGGGTCCAAAACCCCATTTTTGTAATGAATATTGCATATATTGCCAGGATACTGTGTCAAATGCCCTCTTAATATCGAGAGATAGAAAACATAAAGGGATTTTCCGTTTTTTAGCAATATGTGCCAATAACACTGCCCTGCGTATATTATCGCCTGCCTGTCTATTTGGCATGAAGCCTACTTGATCTCTATGTATTAATTTCCTATAATGCTATTGAGGCATTTTGCTATTATTTTTGCTAATAATTTAATATCGAGGTTTAACAGAGAGATAGGCCGATAATTCACACAGGAAGTATCATCAGAAAGGGGTTTTGGGATCATACAAACAATTGCCATTATTGTTTCTTGCCGAAAAGAATGTCCATCTAGAAGTTTGTTAAAAGTTTCAGTGAGAATGGGAGAGAGTATTTCTGAGAATGTTTTATAGTATAAAGCCGAGTAGCCGTCTGGGCCTGGTCTTTTGTTAAGTTTTAGGTCTTTTATGGCGTTAGCAACTTCATCTATAGTTATAGGCTCATCCAAACTGCTTTTTTGATTCTGAGATAACTCAGGTAAGGTTATTTTTGAGAAGAAGGATTCAGCCTCTGTAGGATTAAATTCATTGTTTGTCTTGTATAAAGTTGCAAGATGTGAGTGAAATTTATGGACTATTTTAACTGGATTACAAGTGTAAACATTTTTTGATAATTTCAAACGTATTGGTTTGAAAGATTTGTTAGTTGAATTTAATGCCCGAGCCAAATATGTACCTGGTTTGTTTGTATTCATGTAGAAATTGTGTTTGGAGCGTTTGAGGGATTTATCAACTGACTCAGTGAGAAATAGATCGTATTCCAATCTAGATTTTTCCAGATGAGAGTTTGTACTCTGAGATGGATTATCTTGAAATGATATGTAGGCTGCATTAAAATTGAGTTCTAAAATATAGTTTTTTTGCTAGATTTTTGCGTTCCCGTTTAAATAGTGCCATTTGTCTTTGTATTGTACCACGCAAGACAGGCTTATGAGCTTCCCACAGTGTTATTGGGGAGATGTCTGTTGTATTATTAATTGATATGTATTCCTTTATGTATTCCACGGAATCAGAATTATATCTGATGCAATAATTTCTGGTATCATTCCTATTGTTAGAAAAATATGATCTATTCTGGTGAAGGTTTGATGAGGGTGCGAGAAATAAGTGAATTTCTTTTTCATTGGGTTACTTTCTCTCCAGGAATCTACCAGATTGTATTTGGAAAGAAGTTGAGAAAAAGGTAATCTAGAGGTTATTTTGGATGGTGTAAAAGGTGATTTATCTAGAAATGGGAGGAGGACCTGGTTCGAATCCCCACACATTATCACTGTTCCTATTTTGTGTGTATTAATCACTTGTAATATATGTGGGAGGAATGGTGTAGGTTGTTTGTTAGGAGCGTAGTAGGAAATCACCGTGATTGCTGTATCCATTATATAACCCATGAGTATCAGGTATCTACCTTCTGGGTCTTTAATTTCTGATGATAAGGTGAATGGTGTGGATCGGTGAAATGCAATTAGAGTTCCCCTTTGCTTGGTACAGGCAGAAGCCGTGTAAATTTGTTGATAAAAAGGAGAAATATATTTTGGAGTAGAATCTTTGGTGAAGTGTGTTTCTTGGAGGCATACTATGTGAGCCTTCTTGTTATGAAAAGTACGGAAGGCTTTGGTCCTTTTTTGAGGGACATTTATTCCCTGAACATTCAGGGAAAGTATATTCAGTGGTGCCATGGCAACAGATCAAATAGTTTTGACTTACTTTTTGTTATGCAGAGCTGACTGCGCAGATCAACCTGTGTGGACTGAAGAGATGAATAGATAGAAAAGAAACCAGTGAATTCTGGAGTAAAGAGTAAACAAAAAACATATGAGATTAGATGATACATTGTATAAATTATTTTTTGCAAGTAATCACAATTTACCCGTGAAAGAGAGTAAATATCTCTCTCAGGGGAATAAGTGCCTTCGTCACACTCCCACATAATATGGTTGGGAGAATGAGGAGGGCTAATGAGGGTACACGGATCTTCCGCTTACAGGAGAGAAGTGCTATGTCAAAAGACATCAAAATGATGTTTCATTAATTGGAGTGCAGAATATAGTTTTTGTTGAAATTATTTATTCCAGGGTGGTTGTATATGGTTAGTCTTGCCCTAGGCTAAATAATTCAGTTAGAAAGGTACTGTTAATAACTTTGGTATTGATGAAGATAGTTTGAATTATTTTGGGATTTTAACCCTTTTAGAGTAAACAATTACATATTTTATTCATATGTAACTGTTTAGATATGTTAACTCATAAAATTGAGGTTGTATTGCTTCAGATTAGAATAAACAAAAACATAATTCTAGGAACTAGTTGGGTAATAATATATTTGTTTTAGGAAAAGAAAGAAAAAGCTTCCATTACTTCTGGATTATTGAACATATTTGTCCTAAAAAGTAATAAATCTATTGTTATTACCTGATAATATATAACTGAACAAGAATTTCCTTATTTCACTTATATATTCTAAGGCTATATGAATCAGAAGTAATAAGAAATATAACTGGAATGTAATGTGATCCCACACAGTGTGTGACTATCAGAATGCAGTTACATTCAGTTATAAATACAGGTTTTTTTATAGAGAACCATCTCTTAGTATAATAAATGAAGAGATATCAGGAATTAGGATGTCAGTCCATTGAACCTTCTTGGTCCATGGATAATGTGGCATAACGGCCTCTTTTGTGAGAATAATGATTCCTATTTTGTTCTGAAATTTTCTGAGTGCTGCCTGAAGGTGAAGATGATGTCATTTCTGCGTGTGGGAAAGTTGCTGCTTGTGGGTTCTGTCAGATTTAATTTTAAAAGGGTTTGTTGTAGTTCATCTGCTGATCTGCTTCTGTAAATTGTACCTTGGTAGTTAAATCTGACTGAAAAGGGGAAGCCCCATTGATACATAATGTTGTGGCGTTGCAGTTCCATTAGTTGGGGTTTCATGGATCGTCTTTTAGTAATAGTAAGTTGGGATAGGTCAGCAAAAATTTGATAATTGTGTCCTTGAAAATTAAGTTCCTTTTTTTCTCTTGCAGCAATTAGTATTTGTTCTTTCGTTCTGTAATAATGAAATTTTGTGATTATATCACGTGGGGGTCCATCTTTCTTTTTGGCTGTGAGGGCTCTGTGTACTCTGTCCAGTTCTAAACGTTCAATAGGGATATCTGGCTTTAGTTCTTGTAATAGAGCAGTAATAGTAGATTGCAGGTCTGTCACAGTTTCAGGTATTCCCCTTATGCGCAAGTTTGAACGTCTGGCTCTATTTTCGTAATCTTCTAGCTTAGTTTGAAGTATTAAATTCTCTTCTTTTAATTGTTCCAATTCTGTTATATTTACTTGGGTTGTAATTTCAATTTCATCCATTTTTATTTCTAAGGCTGCGGTGCGGTTTCCCAGCTCTCTTATTTCTTTGGTTAGGCTTTTTGTTATTTGGTCTGAGGTTTGTTTTAAAGCCTTATGAAGCATCTTTTCAAATTGTAATAATATTACTGGGGATGCTGAGGAGGCTTGTGGAGAAGTTTGTGAGAGGATTTGTTCTGTATCTGACTCAAATGGAGAGTCTTGCTGTGACATTTTCTGTCTGTGAGAGCGCCCTGATGCTGTATATTGTGAGGTGACTGGAGCTGCTTTAGTTGCAGTGAGTGCCTGTGAGCTCTTTGTCAGGTGATTTTTATTTCTGCCACAGCTTCCTCCCAGTACCATATTTCCTGCCCAAACTTTCACAGTTTGTTCCCTGGGGCAAAAAGGTTAAAATGGATACCTTTTGAGCCTGCAGGCTCCGCTTTGTCCTTCTCTTCTCTCCTCAGCGGTGCAGAGCTCTAACAATGCATGTCTGCTCCGCTAGGCTCTGCCCATCTCACCCCGACAGGAGGTTTTTCAACCCGTTGAAAGTTCCTGCATTCCAGCCATGCCCCTCACATGCAGGGATTGTAGCTGAAACCTCCATTCTTACTATGGGACATGACCAATTTGTTTGGAGCGTGGTCATGATTTTATTATTGGGGTGGATGAACAGAAGAGGACACCCAGGGTGAGGAGAGAGCCAACAAGAGGGGATGCAGGAGGATTTTAAGATCACTATCCTTTATATACTAAAACATCCTCTGGTTCATACATTTCCATCCATTTCCCAACCCTCCATTTAGTTGTTTGAAGTATTGTTTTTAACCACTTGCCGACCGCCGCACGACGATGTACGTCGGCAAAGCGGCACGGGCAGGCAAAAGGGCTTACCTGTACGTCCCTGCCTGCCCGCGGGTGGGGGGTCCGATCGGACCCCCCCCCGGTGCCTGCGACGGTCGGCAAATGTCCCCCGGCGATCGGTGGTGAGGGGGAGGCCATCCATTCGTGGCCCCCCCCTCGCGATCGCTCCCAGCCAATGGAATCATTTCCCTGCCTCTGTATTGTAAACAGAGGCAGAGGAAATGATGTCATCTCTCCTCGGCTCGGTATTTTCCGTTCCGGGCCGAGGAGAGAAGACTGAACTGTGAGTTACACAAACACACACACACAGTAGAACATGCCAGGCACACATTTCACCCCGATCCCCCCCCCGATCGCCCCCCGATCCCCCCCCGATCACCCCCCCCCCTGTCACAAACTGACACCAAGCAGGTTTTTTTTTTTTTTTTTTTTTTTTTTTTCTGATTACTGTATTGGTGTCAGTTTGTGTCAGTTAGTGTGTTAGGGCAGTGAGTCTTAGGCCCCCTTTAGGTCTAGGGTACCCCCCTAACCCCCCTAATAAAGTTTTAACCCCTTGATCACCCCCTGTCACCAGTGTTGCTAAGCGATCATTTTTCTGATCGCTGTATTAGTGTCGCTGGTGACGCTAGTTAGTGAGGTAAATATTTAGGTTCGCCGTCAGCGTTTTATAGCGACAGGGATCCCCCTATACTACCTAATAAATGTTTTAACCCCTTGATTGCCCCCTAGTTAACCCTTTCACCACTGATCACCGTATAACTGTTACGGGTGACGCTGGTTAGTTCGTTTTTTTTTATAGTGTCAGGGCACCCGCCGTTTATTACCGAATAAAGGTTTAGCCCCCCGATCGCCCGGCGGTGATATGCGTCGCCCCAGGCAGCGTCAGATTAGCGCCAGTACCGCTAACACCCACGCACGCAGCATACGCCTCCCTTAGTGGTATAGTATCTGTATGGATCAATATCTGATCCGATCAGATCTATACTAGCGTCCCCAGCAGTTTAGGGTTCCCAAAAACGCAGTGTTAGCGGGATCAGCCCAGATACCTGCTAGCACCTGCGTTTTGCCCCTCCGCCCGGCCCAGCCCAGCCCACCCAAGTGCAGTATCGATCGATCACTGTCACTTACAAGGCACTAAACGCATAACTGCAGCGTTCGCAGAGTCAGGCCTGATCCCTGCGATCGCTAACAGTTTTCTTGGTAGCGTTTTGGTGAGCTGGCAAGCACCAGCCCCAGGCAGCGTCAGATTAGCGCCAGTACCGCTAACACCCACGCACGCAGCATACACCTCCCTTAGTGGTATAGTATCTGAACGCATCAATATCTGATCCGATCAGATCTATACTAGCGTCCCCAGCAGTTTAGGGTTCCCAAAAACGCAGTGTTAGCGGGATCAGCCCAGATACCTGCTAGCACCTGCGTTTTGCCCCTCCGCCCGGCCCAGCCCAGCCCACCCAAGTGCAGTATCGATCGATCACTGTCACTTACAAAACACTAAACGCATAACTGCAGCGTTCGCAGAGTCAGGCCTGATCCCTGCGATCGCTAACAGTTTTTTTGGTAGCGTTTTGGTGAACTGGCAAGCACCAGCCCCAGGCAGCGTCAGATTAGCGCCAGTACCGCTGACACCCACGCACGCAGCATACACCTCCCTTAGTGGTATAGTATCTGATCGCATCAATATCTGATCCGATCAGATCTATACTAGCGTCCCCAGCAGTTTAGGGTTCCCACAAACGCAGTGTTAGCGGGATCAGCCCAGATACCTGCTAGCACCTGCGTTTTGCCCCTCCGCCCGGCCCAGCCCACCCAAGTGCAGTATCGATCGATCACTGACACTTACAAAACACTAAACGCATAACTGCAGCGTTCGCAGAGTCAGGCCTGATCCCTGCGATCGCTAACAGTTTTTTTGGTAGCGTTTTGGTGAACTGGCAAGCGCCAGCGGCCTAGTACACCCCGGTCGTAGTCAAACCAGCACTGCAGTAACACGTGGTGACGTGGCGAGTCCCATAAGTGCAGTTCAAGCTGGTGAGGTGGCAAGCACAAGTAGTGTCCCGCTGCCACCAAAAAGACAAACACAGGCCCGTCGTGCCCATAGTGCCCTTCCTGCTGCATTCGCCAATCCTAATTGGGAACCCACCACTTCTGCAGCGCCCGTACTTCCCCCATTCACATCCCCAACCAAATGCAGTCGGCTGCATGAGAGGCATTTTTATGTCCTCCCGAGTACCCCTACCCAACGAACCCCCCAAAAAAGATGTTGTGTCTGCAGCAAGCGCGGATATAGACGTGACACCCGCTATTATTGTCCCTCCTGTCCTGACAATCCTGGTCTTTGCATTGGTGAATGTTTTGAATGCTACCATTCACTAGTTGACTATTAGCGTAGGGTACAGCATTGCACAGACTAGGCACACTTTCACAGGGTCTCCCAAGATGCCATCGCATTTTGAGAGACCTGAACCTGGAACCGGTTACAGTTATAAAAGTTAGTTACAAAAAAAAGTGAAAAAAAAAAAAAAACACAAACAAAAATATAAAATAAAAAAAAAATAGTTGGCGTTTTATTGTTCTCTCTCTCTCTATTCTCTCTCTATTGTTCTGCTCTTTTTTACTGTATTCTATTCTGCAATGTTTTATTGTTATTATGTTTTATCATGTTTGCTTTTCAGGTATGCAATTTTTTATACCTTACCGTTTACTGTGCTTTATTGTTAACCATTTTTTTGTCTTCAGGTACGCCATTCACGACTTTGAGTGGTTATACCAGAATGATGCCTGCAGGTTTAGGTATCATCTTGGTATCATTCTTTTCAGCCAGCGGTCAGCTTTCATGTAAAAGCAATCCTAGTGGCTAATTAGCCTCTAGACTGCTTTTACAAGCAGTCGGAGGGAATGCCCCCCCCCCCCCCAACGTCTTCCGTGTTTTTCTCTGGCTCTCCTGTCTCAACAGGGAACCTGAGAATGCAGCCGGTGATTCAGCCAGATGACCATAGAGCTGATCAGAGACCAGAGTGGCTCCAAACATCTCTATGGCCTAAGAAACCGGAAGCTACGAGCATTTCATGACTTAGATTTCGCCGGATGTAAACAGCGCCATTGGGAAATTGGGGAAGCATTTTATCACACCGATCTTGGCGTGGTCAGATGCTTTGAGGGCAGAGGAGAAATCTAGGGTCTAATAGACCCCAATTTTTGCAAAAAAGAGTACCTGTCACTACCTATTGCTATCATAGGGGATATTTACATTCCCTGAGATAACAATAAAAATGATTTAAAAAAAAAAAAAATGAAAGGAACAGTTTAAAAATAAGATAAAAAAATAATAATAATAAAGAAAAAAAAAAAAAAAAAAAAAAAAAAGCACCCCTGTCCCCCCTGCTCTCGCGCTAAGGTGAACGCAAGCGTTGGTCTGGCGTCAAATGTAAACAGCAATTGCACCATGCATGTGAGGTATCGCCGCGAAGGTCAGATCGAGGGCAGTAATTTTAGCAGTAGACCTCCTCTGTAAATCTAAAGTGGTAACCTGTAAAGGCTTTTAAAGGCTTTTAAAAATGTATTTAGTTTGTCGCCACTGCACGTTTGTGCGCAATTTTAAAGCATGTCATGTTTGGTATCTATGTACTCGGCCTAAGATCATCTTTTTTATCTCATCAAACATTTGGGCAATATAGTGTGTTTTAGTGCATTAAAATGTAAAAAAGTGTGTTTTTTCCCCAAAAAATGCGTTTGAAAAATCGCTGCGCAAATACTGTGTGAAAAAAAAAAATGAAACACCCACCATTTTAATCTGTAGGGCATTTGCTTTAAAAAAAATATATAATGTTTGGGGGTTCAAAGTAATTTTCTTGCAAAAAAAATTATTTTTTTATGTAAACAATAAGTGTCAGAAAGGGCTTTGTCTTCAAGTGGTTAGAAGAGTGGGTGATGTGTGACATAAGCTTCTAGATGTTGTGCATAAAATGCCAGGACAGTTCAAACCCCCCCCAAATGACCCCATTTTGGAAAGTAGACACCCCAAGCTATTTGCTGAGAGTCATGTTGAGTCCATGGAATAATTTATATTGTGACACAAGTTGCGGGAAAGAGACAATTTTTTATTTTTTTTATTTTTTTTTGCGCAAAGTTGTCACTAAATGATATATTGCTCAAACATGCCATGGGAATATGTGAAATTACACCCCAAAATACATTCTGCTGCTTCTCCTGAGTACGGGGATACCACATGTGTGAGACTTTTTGGGAGCCTAGCCGCGTACGGGACCCCGAAAACCAAGCACCGCCTTCAGGCTTTCTAAGGCCGTAAATTTTTGATTTCACTCTTCACCGCCTATCACAGTTTCGGGGGCCATGGAATGCCCAGGTGGCAAAAAAAACCCCCAAATGACCCCATTTTGGAAAGTAGACACCCCAAGCTATTTGATGAGAGGTATAGTGAGTATTTTGCAGACCTCACTTTTTGTCACAAAGTTTTGAAAATTGAAAAAAGAAAAAAAAAATTTTTTTTTCTCGTCTTTCTTTATTTTCAAAAACAAATGAGAGCTGCAAAATACTCACCATGCCTCTCAGCAAATAGCTTGGGGTGTCTACTTTCCAAAATGGGGTCATTTGGGGGGGGTTTGTGCCACCTGGGCATTCCATGGCCTCCGAAACTGTGATAGGCAGTGAGGAGTAAAATCAAAAATGTACGCCCTTAGAAATCCTGAAGGCGGTGCTTGGTTTTCGGGGTCCCGTACGCGGCTAGGCTCCCAAAAAGTCCCACACATGTGGTATCCCCGTACTCAGGAGAAGCAGCTAAATGTATTTTGGGGTGCAATTCCACATATGCCCATGGCCTGTGTGAGCAATATATCATTTAGTGACAACTTTGTGCAAAAAAAAAAAAAAAAAAAAAAAATTGTCACTTTCCCGCAACTTGTGTCAAAATATAAAACATTCCATGGACTCAACATGCCTCAAAGCAAATAGCTTGGGGTGTCTACTTTCCAAAATGGGGTCATTTGGGGGGGGTTTATGTCATCTGGGCATTTTATGGCCTTCAAAACCGTGATAGGTAGTGAGGAGTAAAATCAAAAATGTACGCCCTTAGAAATCCTGAAGGCGGTGCTTGGTTTTCGGGGCCCCGTACGCGGCTAGGCTCCCAAAAAGTCCCACACATGTGGTATCCCCGTACTCAGGAGAAGCAGCTAAATGTATTTTGGGGTGCAATTCCACATATGCCCATGGCCTGTGTGAGCAATATATCATTTAGTGACAACTTTTTGTAATTTTTTTTTTTTTTTTTTTTTTTTGTCATTATTCAATCACTTGGGACAAAAAAAATGAATATTCAATGGGCTCAACATGCCTCTCAGCAAATTCCTTGGGGTGTCTACTTTCCAAAATGGGGTCATTTGTGGGGGTTTTGTACTGCCCTGCCATTTTAGCACCTCAAGAATCGACATAGGCAGTCATAAATTAAAGGCTGTGTAAATTCCAGAAAATGTACCCTAGTTTGTAGACGCTATAACTTTTGCGCAAACCAATAAATATACACTTATTGACATTTTTTTTACCAAAGACATGTGGCCGAATACATTTTGGCCTAAATGTATGACTAAAATTGAGTTTATTGGATTTTTTTTAGAACAAAAAGTAGAAAATATCATTTTTTTTCAAAATTTTCGGTCTTTTTCCGTGTATAGCGCAAAAAATAAAAACGGCAGAGGTGATCAAATACCATCAAAAGAAAGCTCTATTTGTGGGAAGAAAAGGACGCAAATTTCGTTTGGGTACAGCATTGCATGACCGCGCAATTAGCAGTTAAAGCGACGCAGTGCCGAATTGTAAAAAGTGCTCTGGTCAGGAAGGGGGTAAATCCTTCCGGGGCTGAAGTGGTTAAATTCAACTTTTACTGAAAAATTAAAAAGCCTTTGTACAGAGTTTCTACACAAAGAAAGTGGTATAAAAAAATTGTCAGAAGTGAACAGGCGAAAGTACTGAAGTGAATGCATCAAACTAATCGATGAGGTAGCACACAAGGAAATAGAAATGTGCAATTCATTTAGTTCCGAATTAGTTTAACGAATTTTCTGAAATTTCAAATTTCTGAAAATTCATTAAAAAACTAATTCAGAACTAAACGATTTCGGAAATTTGGTTAATTTCGGAAATTTGGTTAATTTCGAAAATTCGAAAAATTTTGAATTTCCGAATTCCGAAATTCGAATTTCCGAAATTATGAATTTCTAAATTTCCAAAATTCTGAATTTTGGAAATTCGAAATTTCATAAATTTTAAAATTTTAAAATTATAAAATTTGTAAATCCAAGAATAAGAATGAAAATCTGAAAATTCAAAAGAATAAAAATCTGAAAATGCAAAAGAATGAAAATCTGAAAAATTTAAAAACTCGAAAATCTGAAATAATAACTAACTAATAATAAATGTTAAATTATAGGTATTGGAATTTCCTTTCAAATTTGGCTGTTAGTGAACCTAACGAGTACGAATTTATCTGAAGTTATGAATTATCTGAAATAACAAATGCCGAACAGCCAAATTTTAAAGGAAATTCCAATACCTATTATTTAATAGTTAGTTATTATTTTGAATTTTACTGGTTTTCTTTTTTTTCAGATTTCCGAATTTTTGAAAATTCGGAAATTCCGAAAATTTGGAAATCAGATAATTCGGTAATTTGATAATTTGAAAATTTGAAAATGTGAAAGTTTGAAAATCCGAATTTTCGTTTTTCCGAATTTCCAAAAAAAGCACAAAAACAAATGAAATGGTAGATATGCATAGATGGAAAGTAGCACCTGACCTGGTGTAAGACCATGAAAATCACAAAAGAGAATCAAAAATTGGAACCTGAAAATGATCGCGATAGACTGTAGACCAGGGATATGCAATTAGCGGACCTCCAGCTGTTGCAAAACTACAAGTCCCATCATGCCTCTGGGTGTCATGCTAGTGGCTGTCAGAGTCTTGCTATGCCTCATGGGACCTGTAGTTCTGCAACAGCTGGAGGTCCGCTAATTGCATATCCCTGCTGTAGACCAAAAGGCTGTAGTTACGCAGAGTAAACCAGCCACGAGAGGAAAAAAAACGTGGTGTTTGAGAAAAATGTTCTATCTTGCTTATTTGAATTTTTTTCTCACTGCGGCTGAAAATTAAATGCCAATTTGACATCCAACTAATGAACAAACATTCTTACAATAAAATACATTTAAAAAGTTGAATGAAATTCTACCAGTGTATAGTCAGTGCATACCAAGTGCCAGCACAGTCACATGTAGAAAGTCCATAGGTGTGTAAACTTATTGCTTCTCCTGCTCCCAGTGGTTGAATAGAGCGACAGGAGGTGAAGAGAAGGTGGGCACGACCCTGAGCTGCATGGATAAAGAGAGGTGCTTTTTAATTGCCCAAGGACTAGTTTTAGTTGGACTTCGTTTGTTAAAAAAAGAAAAAAGAAAAAGAAATTTGAAGTGACCTCAGTCTTTAACTACTAAAATCTCAGCTGCATTGGTGTCCTCAGAAGTCGCAATCCTCTGGATCCCCCAAGAGATTATTACCATGGATATGAATTGAAC
Source organism: Lithobates clamitans (assembly GCA_037952925.1). NCBI lineage: Eukaryota > Metazoa > Chordata > Amphibia > Anura > Ranidae > Lithobates > Lithobates clamitans. The sequence continues at coordinate 2,022,182 of JBBGZY010001007.1, forward strand.
AGATGGGTGCATTGTCCCAGGTCACTGGCCCATGTGGACCAGTCCTGAATCTTGCTCAGGTGCTACCAGCTGAGGGCCACCAGTAGCACCATCGGGCACGCTTAGTTTCCGAATGGTAGCTATGATGTTTTGCGTCTGCTCAGATGATGGGTCTTTTGGGGGAATCTTTTTACAGATCTGAAAAACGAAAAAGATGTCATATGATTAAATATCAAAACCAGTGATAAATTACTAAAGAAAATGCCAAACAACTGAAAGCTTGTGTCTGCAAATGTGCCAACATGGCTCTCCATATACACATTTGAATGAAATCCTGCTAGACATTGATCTTCTGCATCACAAGGGCTTGGAGAATGGGGGAGGTTGCAAAATTATTCCTGTGTATAGAAAGAAGCACACAATGCATGCTGAGCTATATATGTTCCATATGTGCAAAAATCTAGTAAAAAAAAAAATAGAAGAATTTACATTTGAATGTATTTACAGTATGGTTCTGCAAATAAATTTTTCTGATCTACTTGGTAGTGGGTGCAGCGTCGGTTGGCAGCAGTAACAGTCCAGATGCAATAGAAAACTTGTATTGTAGTCAGAGTATAACAGTTCACAACAAGCCCGGCAGAAAGCCTGACCGGGAACACTCACAAATGAACAGCAGATGAACAGCAGACTGTAGCAGAACACATCTTAGCTGAACGGTCAGCAGTCTTGAAGGGTAGAATGCGGCCTGGCAGGTCTGTGTCCAAGCAGGGACGTTTCCAACAAGAGTGGTGGATCCCTAAGCTTTCCCTACTCATCTGGAACCTTTCCCTGCCACTATTGCTGTCCCTGACAGTTGATCTGTTTCTACTCTACCCACACACTAAAATGCATACCAGACCCAGGAGCCAGGGTCTTAAATAGACTGAGCCAAGATGCCCGCCAGAGTCACATGGGCAGCCAGCATCCCACTGGATTGCTGCCCCAGAAAACCATAGAGGAACCATGTTCCTCTTGAATTCCTCCCCCTCTGCACTGCCATTGAGCTTCACCTGCGCCTGCCTACATGCTGACATTTGACCAAGGATCAACATGCAAGTGACTCTCCCTAGCAAACCCAAGAATTCCAATAATTAATAGTCAGTGCTTGTATCACAGAGAGCGGAAGGGGAGAGAGACAGCACAAACCACTCTAAACCTTGTTGGAACTTCCTACACCAAGGTTAAAAATTATTACTCACAAAAAGGTATAAAAATGCACATACAGTGCCTTGAAAAAGTATTCGTGAAATTTTCCACATTTTGTCATGTTACAACCAAAAACATGAATGTATTTTATTTTGGGTTTTTTGTGATATACCAAGACAAAAGTAGCACATAATTGTGAAGTGGAAGGAAAATGATAAATGGTTTTCAAATTTTTTTACAAATAAATATATGAAAAGTGTGGCGTGCATTTGTATTCAGCCCCCCTGAGTCAATATTTTGTAGAACCACCTTTCGCTGTAATTACAGCTGCAAGTCTTTTTGTGTATGTCTCTATCAGCTTTGCACATCTAGAGTGACATTTTTGACGATTCTTCTTTGCAAAATAGCTCAAGCTCTGTCAGATTAGATGGAGAGCATCTGTGAACAGCAAAATTCAAGTCTTGCCACAGATTCTCAATTGAATTAAAGTCTGGACTTTGACTGGGCCATTCTAACACATGAATATGATTTGATCTAAACCATGCCATTGTAGCCCTGGCTGTATGGTTAGGGTCGTTGTCCTGCTGGAAGGTGAACCTCCGCCCCAGTCTCAAGTCTTTTGCATATTCCAACAGATTTTCTTCTTATGCCGTGTACACACGAGCGGAATGTCCGATAGAAAAAGTCAGACGGAGTCTATTTATCGTATAATCTGGTCGTGTGTAGGCCTCATCATACCTTCTTTTTCGAAAATTCTGACGGACCTAGAAATAGAACATGTTCTACATCTTTCCGACGGAACCCATTCCTATCGGGAAAACCGCTCGTCTGTGTGCCGTCTGTATGCTGTTCCGACGGATCAAACATGACACATGCTGTGAAGCAAGTACGAGACGTAAGCTATTGGCTACTGGCTATTGAACGTCCTTTTTCTAGTCCCATCGTACGTTTTGTACATCACCGTTTTCTGGACGGTCGGACTTTGTTGTGACTGTGTGTAGGCAACACAGCTTGAATGGAAGTCCGACGGAAAAAACGGTCGTGTGTACGCGGCATAAGATTGCCCTGTATTTGGCTCCATCTGGATCATCTTCCCATCAACTGACCAGCTTCCCTGTCCCTGCTGAAGAAAAGCATCACAACAGCATGATGCTGCCACCACCAGGTTTGGGGATGGCGTGTTCAGGGTGATTTGCAGTTAGTTTTCCACCACACAGTTCAATATTGGTCTCATCTGACCAGAGCACCTTCCATATGGCTTGTCACAAACTGTAAAGGGGACTTCTTATGGCTCTTTCAACAATGGCTTTCTTGCCACTGTTCCATAAAAGGCCAGATTTGTGGAGTGCACGACTAATAGTTGTCCTGTAGACAGATTCTCCCACCTGAATTGTGGATCTCTGCAGCTCCTATATAGTTACCATGGGCCTCTTGGCTGCTTCTGATTAATGCTCTTCTTGCCCAGCCTGTCAGTTTAGGTAGACTGCCATGTCTTGGTAGGTTTGGAGTTGTGCTATTCTCTTTCCATTTTTGGATGGATTGAACAGTGCTCTGTGAGATGTTCAAAGCTTGGGATATTTTTTTTTTTTTTATCACCTAATCCTGCTTTAAACTTTCACAATTTTATCCCTGACTGGTCTGGGGTGTTCCTTGGCCTTCATGATGTTTGTTCACCAAGGTTCTCTACAAACCAATGAGGGCTTCACAGAACAGCTGTATTTATACTGAGATTAAATTACACACAGGTAGACACCATTTACTAATTAGGTGACTTCTGAAGGCAATTAGTTCCACTAGATTTTAGTTAGGGGTATCAGCGTAAAGGGGGCTAAATACAAATGCACGCCACAATTTTCAAATATTTGTAAAAAATGTTGAACCATTTATCATTTTCCTTCCACTTCACAATTGTGCCACTTGTGTTGGTCTATCACATAAAATACGTTAATGTTTTTGGTTGTAACAATTCAACATGGAAAATTTCAAGAGGGTATAATACACACACACACATACATACATACATACATACATACATACATACACATATATATATATATATATATATATATATATATATATATATATATATATATATATATATAATTTCGTATCATACCCTTCATATCATATACACACAAACACACAACACTTTTACAATTTACAACAAAATGGTGAAGCACTCAACCCGAAAAAGCTTTTGGTTTATGAGAGCTACACCATTTTTGTGGAAAAACCTCTTTAACCACTCGCTTACTGGGCACCTAAACCCCCCTCCTGCCCAGACCAATTTTCTGCTTTTAGCGCTGTCACTCTTTTGCCCTGTACACACAATAGGATTTTCCAACAACAAGTGTTGAATGTGAGCTTGTTGTCGGAAAGTCCGACCATGTGTATGCTCCATAGAACATTTGTTGTCGGAATTTCCTCCAACAAATGTTTGAGAGCAGGTTCTCAAATTTTTTGTTGTCGGAAATTCCAAGCGTGTGTACATAAGTTCGCACATGCTCGGAATCAAGCAGAAGAGCCGCACTGGCTATTGAACTTCATTTTTCTCGGCTCGTCGTACGTGTTGTACGCCACTGCGTTCTTGACGTTTGGAATTTCCATCCAACAACATTTGTATGACCGTGTGTATGCAAGACAAGTTTGAACCAACATCCTTCGGAAAAAAAAATCCATGGTTTTGTTGTCGGAAAATCCTATCTTGTGTACAGGGCATTTGAATGACAATTGCGAGGTCATACAACACTGTACTCCAATGAAATTTATCATTTTTTTCCCACAAATAGAGCTTTCTTTTGGTGGTATTTGATCACCTCTGGGTTTTTGGGTTTTTTTTGTTAATTTTTTTTTTTTTTTTTAAAGGACCGGTTTTAAAAAACAAAAAACTAAAACCGTTTTATATTTTGTTATTAAATTTTGCAAACAGGTAATTTTTTTCCTTCATTGATGTACGCTGATGAGGTGACACTGATGGGGGGGCACCAATAAGGCGACACTGATGAGGGGCACTGATAAGGCGACACTGATAGGCCGCCTTGCTAGGTGGCACTGATTGGCACCACTGGTGGGCATTGGTAGGTAGCACTTATGTACTGGTGGGCACTGATTTGTGGCACTGGCGGTATTGGTGGGCACATATGAGGCAGCTTCGCCTCTTCGGGACCAATGTCCCTTCAACAGAAGCCGGTGATCGGCTTTTTTTTCTCCTCACGCTGTCAGCGTGAGAAGAAAAAAAAAAAAGAGTACCGCTCTTCGGTTTACATCACGTGATCAGCCGTCGATGACAGACAGCTGATCACGTGGTAAGGGGTAGGGATCGACCCCTTACTCCAATCTGTGATCACCCAAGTCTCATTGACTCGGGTGATCATAGCACGCGCCCTTCAGGGGGGTGTAGCGAGCATGCAAAGGTGAGGACGTCTATTGACGGCCTCCTGGCAAAGCAGAACTGCGCTGTAGCCGTCATTCGGCTATAGTGCGGATCTGAAGGGGTTAATACCAGAGAGCTCCTAACTTCCTGTTTGGGCTGACAGTCCTTCTGCTGCTGCTGCACTAAAATCTAAGTCAGTGTTGTCATCCCTGCAGGACCACAGGTCTTCACCTATCCCCCTGCTCCTCATTGCTCCCATACATTGCATATTTTCCCAGTAAAACAATGCTGCCGCTTTGACTCCAAAAGGCCTGCCCATGCACTGTGTAGAGAACGGGCTCTTGGGCGATGTAGTTCTGGGGACATTTCCCTCTTTACAATCAGTTTACTTCCATTTTCTGCTGAGATACAGATGTTGTACTGCACAATTTTCCTCTGGCCAGCAGAGGGACAGGGAAAGTCAAGCAACCCCATAGACTTCTGGGAATTGTAGTCTAAAACATACAGGAACTGACTTTCTGAACTACAGTCAGTGGAACACCCCCCCCCCCTTTGTGAGCAGCCACAGCAAACATCCTGGGAACTTGTAAGAGGGTAATCTGCCCATTATTTACACATATGGCAGAGACTGAGCCACAGAGCAGGGTGTCAAGTGCATCCAACCCATACCAGCCCTTTACTGTGCTTCTAACAAGACTATACTGCACCCATATCAAACCTATACTGAACTATCAATGCATTTGACCCACATCTACAGTGTACCTGTACCACACCTATGGGACATGCTGTTTTTTTAAACCGGTTGATAAGTGCACCACCACTTCATAAAGGGCCCCCACTGATAGCTGGCAGAACAACCCTGAAGACTTCCCCTCCAGCAAGTCACTTGACACACACACACACACACTCAGTGGTCTAGGCCTAGCATAGGGTTGCCGCCTTTCCTTCAAGCCTAACCCAGACACTTTAGCAGCCTGGGACACCTTTGGGTGCCCCAAGCAGTGTAGTAATGCGGTGCGCATAGCGTGCCACAGCGAGCAGTGATTGTGGCCAAATTGCTCTTGCTGACATTGCTCTTGCAGCCACAAGGAGCTCTCGGACGGCAACAGATTTGTGTGTGGCTATCTTGGTTACTTGGACGAGTCACAGCCTGGTCTGAACTATGTGTCCGGGTTTCAGTCTGCCTGAAACCCGGACACATGATTCAAAACCCAAACTGTCTGGGTGAATCCCAGACAGGTGGCAACCCTACATAGTCACCATTTATGCACTTTAGAAGTATAGCCTCCTATAGTTAGTAAATTAAGCTTCATTACTGCCCGCAGCTGCACTTTAGATGGCCTTACTACCGTGTATGATGATTTGGATGTCACATGTCATATTATGCCAAGTCTGTATTACTAATCATTCTGTATGCAAAATGGTGTTAATCTATTTTTTTCACGCTTGCCTCTTTACCCACCATGTCAGTAGACAATGTGTTAATTTTGCCTTTACCAACAGGTTCAGTGCCTGTTTTCTTGGACATGGTAGCATCAATGGTTACCAGATATTACTTTGTGATTTTCTAGTGGTATTGCATGCTTTGTACACTCAACCTAGTGTGTCAGAGGGCTGAAGATCTTATAGAGTTCAAGGCACAGAACAGAGGACCCTTAACCAGCGGTTACTACAGGGGTAGTGCTACATCAGTAAGAACTGAGATCCCTGTAGTTGCTCCAGCCAGAATTTCATAGGTCTGGTGGGTATATCACATTGAAAAGTAAAATGCATTGCTCACTACAGAAACAAGGTACAAGAGAGGAAAAAAAAAAAACACACACACACCCTAGGGTGACAAAGTAAGGTTTAAAAAGGTAAAAATTGAGTCAGTTAGTCTAATGCCCTGTACACACGGTCGGACATTGATCGGACATTCCGACAACAAAATCCATCGGATTTTTTCCTACGGATTTTGGGCCAAACTTGTCTTGCATACACTCGGCCGCACAAAGTTGTCGGAAAATCCAATCATTCTGAACGCGGTGACGTAAAACACGTACGCCGGGACTATTAACGGGGCAGTAGCCAATAGCTTTCGTCTCATAATTTATTCTGAGCATGCGTGGCACTATGTGCGTCGGATTTGTGTACACACGATCGGAATTTAAACGATAGGATTTTGTTGTCGGAAAATTTTATATCCTGCTCTCAAACTTTGTGTGTCGGAAATTCTGACGGAAAAAGTCCGATGGAGCCCACACACGATCGGAATTTCCGACAACACAATCCGATCACACTTTTTCCATCGGAAAATCCGACCATGTGTACAGGGCATGATACAAACCGCTTTAGTATCTGCCTTAAGGATTATTTACAGTTAAGTTATCCGCTTTAAGGGTTTAAAAATCATAAGCCATCCATACCTCCTCAACATACTGACATGTGATGGCTCTTACAGCCTGCATATCTGTAGTGTCCATCATCAGAGTCACTGTCTGGCCCTTCCGGATCTTTACCTTTCCTTTAAACAGTTGCCGGTTGTTGTAGCAGGTGGCCAATGTAGCGATAGCCATCATCTATAAAAACACACGGTCAGAACAGTTATGGCCCAGGGTGCAATGAATGTTAAAGACAGCCCTAAATTTAAGCATGATTAAAGTGATACCTCAAGTGCTGGGACTGAGTTACAGTACTGTCAACGTTGCGGAGAATGGTTGTACCCAAGTCACCCATGTTGACTCTGAGGCCATATTGTTGTGGAACTGTTAAGCACATTGCTGCAGCCCTCCACAGGATTTGTTACTTCTAATTAACCAAATAACAGCACCACTTTACTTGGTCTCTGTGTGCCTTACTCCATCTTGATACTGATCAACTGGCCCAGCCCACACACCTGTGGGCAAGACCTTGATGCCCTGGGGTTACAGGAAGTGGGTTGAATGATGCTGGGCATTAGCCAAATGCAGAAAAGGACCAGCACTGGACTGCATAGCAAAGTCTGCGGAGGACAGCAGTAGAGATAGTGTAAGGGTAAGCACTGCTGTGGGAGCGGCTTTCTTATTTTAACTTGAGGGGGAATCATTTTGGAAATGCTGTAGTTGGGCTACAATTGAAAGGAAGACCATCCATGACTTGGAAGAAAATCTTTTCTTACTCACTACAAAACAACTTAACACTACCATTTACTGCAGAACTTTGGCTACTTACCAGCGGCACTGCACAGAATTTGAACACTCTCTGGTTTTGCAGTCGGGACAGGTACAGCAAGATGTCAGGCACATGTTGCAGGATATTGGTGATGAGCTCATTCAGAGGGTCCCGGAGCAGAGAAAGGCAGGGGATCAGCGTAGGGACAGCATGACCTGTGTGGACTTCACAGGCACGCTGTATTAGGCTGCTCTGCTTTCCCCTTTAAGAAAGGGGGAGTGGCTGTAGCAAGGGAGGTTTTCCTGAGGGAAGTTAGTGAAGAAGAAGGGGGAGTGACGTCAGTGGAGAGCGACGGGGAAAGAAGATTACACGCTCCCACATCTCTCCTCTAAAACTGAGTCTAATGGCGGCATTAACGGCGGCGGCGATGCTAGAGCAGCTACGAGCGGCGGCCGCAGCTCAAGGGGCAGACTGGCTGCAGGCTCAGGTCTCAGCCATACTAAATGAGGACAGAGCGGCTCCGAGCGGGGGGGCGCCGGAGACTCCACGTGCGCGCCGGTCCAGGCCGCCTGAGCGTTTCAGCCCTGACCCTGCTCCTGGGGGTCAGAGGCCACAGATCCAGCACAGAGGACGATCGAGCCAGCCATCCCCCAGTGCGCAGCAGGCTCGGGGAGCCCGACGAGATGACGGACGGCGGTCACAGCGAAGAGGTCGGAGTGCAGGGATGGGGGAGACCAACGCAACCCACGGTTCCCCCCCCTCAGTGCGTCGCAGATGTCAGGAACAGCCGGATGGTGAGCCACGGGGGGCTGCGAGCGGTCAGTCGGACCGACAGGCGTCGTCAGTCAATCGGGGGGCTGGCCAGGCGGCCGAGGCGGCCAGCAGCCCTACGCCAGACAGAGGCAGAACCGTGAGGAGCGCGGTCTCGGTTGTGCGGAGAGGCAGAGGGAGAACAACAGTGGCCCAGTACGGTCAGAGGAACAGAAGTGCATCTAAGAGGCCAGGACACGGGTCTGGCGTTGCTGCGCAGCGGGTGGGAAGAGAGCAACAGCGGAGACCCCCGGCAGCCAGAGCGGGTCCCTCTGGTGTGCAGCCAGCAGTCGTTCGTCAGGAAGAAGTCAGCGACAGATCGGAAGGCGAGCTGTCCGGGTCAGAGAGGGACGAGGACCAGGGACATTCGGCAGCGGTGGATTCCGGAGTGGCGGCTGTTGGGCCCAGTCCTGGGCAGCCCGGTGAGTCCAGCTCTACTTTTGCTATTTCTTCTTTGTTAGAAAAATTATTAGAGCAGGGCAGACAGGGGGTTTCTTCCGGGGAGGGTAGTTCAGTGGGTGTTAGTGTGGTCAGGTCGCCCATAGCGCAACCTAGGGGGGCAGGTGAGGAGGTGAGCAATAAGGGCTTGCAGGACTTATTGGCTGGGTTGCGGGATTTGGTACAGCGTTTTGATTCAACCACGGGGGACAGTTCATCACCAGCGCGGGCGTGGGCCACACCTCGAGAAAAGGAGACGGCTGTGGTAAGTACGCCGGGTATGGCGGTGGCGGTTAGTGGAGGTGCGGAGACAACGGCAAATAGCACGGGGTCGGCTGTGGTTGAGCAGCCCGGGACGTCAACTGGCGTTTCGGTCTCGGACAGCCAGGAGAAAACAGGGGAAAAGAAGGCAGAGTCAGTCAGATTGGCCGACGCTGCAAAAAGTGAAGTGTACGTCTGCTTCGAAGGCCCATTGGGAGCACATCTTAAAGCAGAAGTAAAGGAAAAAATTTGGAAAGGGGAATATGTGGAGATATTTACATTATTGCCGTTAGAGAAATTCAATCTGGATAGATTGAAACCTGAAGAACGCAAGAAGGAGGATGAAGAAAAACGCAGGTATCGGCTGATTCCGCGTACTTTTTCAAACTGGTTACAGGCGTTCGCTATCCTGGCAAGCGTGGTTGGGGAAAAGGCCCCCGAGCACTGCTCGGCCTTATTTGTGTATTTAGATGCCATTAGCGAGGCGCACCGGACATACGGAGGAGTGGCGTGGCTGCGATACGACGAGCAGTTTAGGCAACGGATGGCCGTCCGACCTTCACTTCGCTGGGATCATAAGGACATCAGCCTATGGATGAAGCTTATGACAGCAGCGAGGGCTCCGAACCAGTTTTTTCAGGCAGGGGTCGGAGGTAACGCAGCTCCAGGACAACCGACCGACAAAAAATGGGGCTTTTGTTGGCAGTTTAATGAAGGCACCTGTAAGTTTGGTGCAACCTGCCGGTTCAAGCACACATGCTCGGGTTGCGGGGGATCTCATGCCCTGTCCAAGTGCTTCAGAAGAGGAAAGGGGCGTGGGGGAGAGCCTGCGAACAAAAGGGAGGACTCCAGTGCTGGTGGAAAGGATGCGTCCTTTTCTCAGTAGATACCCCGACAGAGAGGCAGCACAGTTATTAGACTCAGGATTTGAGCATGGTTTTCAAATACCGTGTTCATTGGATGTGGCACCTCCTTTAGCTAAGAATTTACGGTCGGCCCTCATGCATCCGTTAGTGGTTGCTAGTAAACTGGAAAAAGAGGTGCAATTAGGGCGCATGGTCGGTCCTTTTACCTCGGCACCGATTCCGGGATTGGTGGTTTCTCCTTTGGGAGTTGTCCCGAAGAAGGAGCCCAATAAATTTAGGTTGATTCAGCATCTTTCTTTTCCGAAGGGTGCTTCAGTTAACGATGCGATTGCGCCGGAAATGTGTGCGGTGTCGTATACTCCCTTTGATGCAGCTGTATCATGGGTGCGGCGCTATGGGCGGGGGGCACTGTTGGCAAAAGCGGATATTGAATCTGCTTTCCGGCTTTTGCCGGTTCATCCGGATAGTTTCCGTTTGCTTGGCTGCACATGGAATGGGGCGTTCTACGTGGATCGCTGCCTTCCGATGGGATGCTCTATCTCATGCGCTTTCTTTGAAAAGTTTAGCTCATTTTTAGAATGGGTGGTTAGGGACGTTTCAGGGATCCAATCGGTGATCCACTATCTGGACGACTTCCTTTGTGTTGGCCCAGCGGGTTCCAACGTTTGTGCAGTCCTTTTGGGGACCTTACAGCACATAGCGGAACGTTTTGGGGTTCCGTTAGCACCGGAAAAAACGGAGGGCCCTAAGTCCTCCATCATTTTTTTGGGAATTGAGATAGATTCCATGAATATGGAGTGCCGACTGCCAGCAGACAAGCTGGGCAATCTCAAAGCAGAAGTGGGTGGGGCCATCGGCAAGCGCAAGGTGCAATTGAGGCAGCTCCAATCTTTGTTGGGCAAACTAAATTTTGCTTGCCGAATAATTCCCATGGGCAGGGTTTTTTGCCGACGATTGTCGGCAGCGACCGCGGGGGTCACGGCTCCCACTCACTTTGTGACGCTTAACAAGGAACACAGAGAGGACTTATGGGTATGGCAGGAGTTCCTAGAATCATTCAATGGGCGTGCTTTGTGGATGTCAGGTCCCATCAGTAACTGGGATCTCGAATTATTTACGGATGCGGCAGGTTCTACGGGCTACGGGGCCATTTTGCAAAAGAAGTGGAGCGCAGCACGCTGGCCCACAACGTGGGTCGAGGCGGGGTTCTTGAAGAACCTGGTCCTGCTGGAATTGTTTCCAATTGTAGTGGCAATGGAAATATGGGGGGAATCATTTCGCAACTTGAAAGTGCGGCTCAACTGCGACAACCTAGGTGTCGTGCAAGTGATTAACCGTTTGTCAGCCAAGTCATTGCCAGTGGTTAGGTTGTTAAGGCATTTAGTATTGCGTTGTTTGAAACTGAATGTTTTCATCTACGCTGTGCACTTACCTGGAGTTGAAAACACCTTAGCTGATGCACTGTCTCGTTTTCAGTGGGACAGGTTTCGGGAATTGGCACCAGACGCGGAGCAGCAGGGGGTTACCTGCCCGGACTGGATGTGGACCGTTGCATTGGGAACGCGGCCAGGTGGATCCAGAACTCAGTGAGTAAGGCCACTTGGGACGCTTACTCCAAGGTATGGCAAGAATGGTTGGCTTGCTTACATAGGCTAGAAACTGACCCTGTGAGCCGGGAAGTGCCTCAGGCGTTGCTGTATTTTATTAATGCGGGATTTGAGCGGGGCATCTCGGCAGCTGCCATTGATAAGAAATTGGCGGGTTTGGCCTTTCTTTTCAAGCTACAAGGGCTGCGGGACCATACCAAAGATTTTTGGGTGAGGCAAGCAGTGAAAGGTTATAGAAAAGCACACAAGGGCAGGGATGGTCGGCGCCCGGTGTCTTTTGACATGCTGCATGTCCTATTCAGGCAGATAGAACTGATTTGCTGTTCAAAGTTTGAAAGCGCTTTATTTTGTGCGGCTTTCGCACTAGCATTCTTTGGGGCGTTACGGATCAGTGAATTGGTCAGCCCGTCTAAGCGTGCAAAAGGGGGACTTCAGTGGGAGGATTTGGAGTGTTCGAAGGATTCAGTTCGGATTTATATTAAACGGTCAAAAACCGATCAGGTGGGGAAGGGAGCACAGCTGGAGGTGTTCCGGATTGCGGAATCACACATATGCCCCGTAGCAGCGGTGGCAGCATTTAGGGATATGCGCCCGCGAGGTCCGGGGTCATTTTTAATTCATGCAGACGGATCGTCATTGTCAAAATTTCAATTTATAGCCGTATTCAAGAAGTGTTTATCCGCGGCCGGCTATGACCCCACCAGTTATTCGTCCCACTCTTTTCGTATAGGTGCGGCCACGGAAGCGGCTAGGGCAGGGCTCAGTTCTGAGGCAGTAAAGCGCATTGGCAGGTGGGACTCAGATAGATTTAAGCTTTATATCCGCCCACATCTAGTTTAGGTTTGTTAAAAAGGGGTAGTATTTTGGCGTAATTCAGGGGGGTTCAGGGTTCATGTTAGGTAATTTATTGTGGTGTTTTGTTAATCTTGCTTTGCAGGTGAATCGGTGGCCCTCGTTTGGATATTGGGTCACTCATTCGTTTTCTGGGGGGCCAAACGAGCAGACGTTCGGCCGAATGGTAGGCAGCTGGGTATCCCAAGGCAGGAGGCACGGGTAAGGTGGATTGGGTTATCGGGGATGCTGTGGAACAGGGTAAGGTCGGAAGTTCATAAGTTTGCTAGGTGGGACAGGGCTCCAGATGTTCTAGTGCTACATGTGGGGGGGAATGACATGGGGGTTAGGTCTATGAGGGACCTCATCCGAGATATAAAATGCGATGTTTTACGCCTTCTGGCTGCATTTCCTGGGATGGTGATAGTATGGTCAGACATGGTAGGGAGGAGGTCATGGCGCTGGGCTTTGTCTGATAAAAAGGTTGACAGGGCCCGTGTAAAGGTTAATAAGGAGGTTAGCAGGTTTGTTATGCGGAATGGGGGCGTGACTATAAGGCACAGGGAGTTGGAGGTGGATACTTGGAGGTACCTTAGGAGTGATGGGGTGCACCTTAATGATGTGGGCACGGACCTTTGGGCACTTGGTTTGCAGGACGGAGTACAGCGGGCTTTGAAGGTGTGGAGGTGCGCGCAAGGGTAAGGTTTTACCCCTTGCGCGCGGTGGCAGTGGTTTGGGTCTGGGAGGAGGAGGAGAGTATGGTATGGTGATATAATCTGGTTGGTACCCATATATAATATGGGCTGTTTTTTGTACCTTCCGGTTACGAGTGGTTAACCAGGAAGGGGAAGAGTTAGGTCACTGAGAAGGTTGGGTACTGTCTCACAGTCTGGGGTTAGCGACTGGAGGCCAAAAAGTTTACGAGGTTTTACGCAGTGACCTGTGGGTGTGTTCCCCTTCCAGACTACAATAAGTTCTGAGAAATTATTATTAAAAGTTATTTAAAAGTTATTTAAAAAGGAAAGTTATTTTAAAATGTTATTTATTGATTTATATTTTGTTAATAAAAGGCCGGCAAGGCCATTTACTCCAACACCTTGTCACGTCATTTGTGGGAGTATTTTGAGGGGTATTTAATTATGATAAGGGGTAACTTGGAAGACTGAGGTATGTCCTTCATAGGTCAAGAGGGTCCCGGAGCAGAGAAAGGCAGGGGATCAGCGTAGGGACAGCATGACCTGTGTGGACTTCACAGGCACGCTGTATTAGGCTGCTCTGCTTTCCCCTTTAAGAAAGGGGGAGTGGCTGTAGCAAGGGAGGTTTTCCTGAGGGAAGTTAGTGAAGAAGAAGGGGGAGTGACGTCAGTGGAGAGCGACGGGGAAAGAAGATTCCCACCCACCCTCCCTGGTGTTTATGGAAAAGGTAACGAGGGGCGGCTAGGCAGTGGTTTGGGTCTGGGAGGAGGAGGAGAGTATGGTATGGTGATATAATCTGGTTGGTACCCATATATAATATGGGCTGTTTTTTGTACCTTCCGGTTACGAGTGGTTAACCAGGAAGGGGAAGAGTTAGGTCACTGAGAAGGTTGGGTACTGTCTCACAGTCTGGGGTTAGCGACTGGAGGCCAAAAAGTTTACGAGGTTTTACGCAGTGACCTGTGGGTGTGTTCCCCTTCCAGACTACAATAAGTTCTGAGAAATTATTATTAAAAGTTATTTAAAAGTTATTTAAAAAGGAAAGTTATTTTAAAATGTTATTTATTGATTTATATTTTGTTAATAAAAGGCCGGCAAGGCCATTTACTCCAACACCTTGTCACGTCATTTGTGGGAGTATTTTGAGGGGTATTTAATTATGATAAGGGGTAACTTGGAAGACTGAGGTATGTCCTTCATAGGTCAAGACACTGCACGGCTGGCACAATATTTTCTGGCTTGGTAAAGTCAGACAATTTCTTCCCATATTTACGCCACACCTGTTACAGGCCGAGCGACAGACATCAGCTGCTAATCATAGGTTTATCTCAAACTATTTCCATCACATACAGCTCATAAGTCTGAGGTCAACATTGGGAATAAAAAGGCAATGGTCAATCTTTCCTTCCCAAGGATTCACAGCCATGTACAAAGAATTCTGGGTAATACCATTTGCTTTGGAAAATTTCAACTGGCCGTACTCATGAGTTGGGAATTAGAGGTGGCATACTTGAAAACAGATGGGTTTAAAAAGGACCAACTTCTGAAACGGGTGCTAGTCCTGGGCAGAGCAAACTCCAGCAACACCGCACATGAAGGTGTACTTTCCTCAAACCTAGCACCAAATCTAGGACCCTGTTGCCCAACCTGCAAGCACTTTGGTATATGATGCGTGGCCCTTGGACCTCAGCAGTCTGTAGCAGGAACAGTTAAGGTAGAAAGATCTCGCGCATAAAATCTATTCACACATAATGTAAAATAACTAATAATAAAAAATTACAAAAAAATTATTAAAATAGTGAAAATACTGTGGATAAGATAAACATGAAATATCACAATAAGCCATATCTATAGAAATGCAAAACTAAAGTGAACTGTGCTTGGTGTCAATGTATCAAGGATAAAGTTCATAAAGTGAACAGGTGAATAACTGAATTTGGCTGTGAAGCTTCATAAGTTGGCTGGAGTCGAATTAATTAATAGATGGGTAAAGGTTCATGTAGGTCTTCATGAAAAATATACCGATAGCATTAAGCTCTCAGAACTCTCACCTTAAAACCGATAAAATCAGGCATCATTAGGTGTCTTATGTTGGGGCTGCATATTGCATCTCAGTGGTATTCAGACATTCCCATCTGTTGGTGGTGGCGGCTTAGTTCATTTCCTTCCCGCTCCTCATACAATAGATATGCCTATTAGAGCAAATTCCACCAAGGCTCGAACGGCCCGGTGGAAAAGAAAAGGGGAAAAAGAAAGCCTTCAATGGTGTAGTATTCGGATAAGTAAACAAGCTTTATTTACGGGCTAAAAAGTGGTCTCTTACATTTAAAAACAATTAAAAAATCGCATGTACAGAAGGAACGGCCTTTGGGGCGCCTCCTTATGTGACTTCCGGTTTACATCTGCTCTCCGCCACGCCCTACGCGTTACGTCACCGCTCATGACTTCATGACACCGCTCGTCCCCAGATGAAGTCACGAGCGGTGACGTAACGCGCAGGGCGTGGCGGAGAGAAGACGTAAACCGGAATACTACACCATTGGAGGCTTTCTTTTTCCCCTTTTCTTTTCCACCGGGCCGTTCGAGCCTTGGTGGAATTTGCTCTAATAGGCATATCTATTGTATGAGGAGTGGGAAGGAAAAGACTAAGCCACCACCAACAGATGGGAATGTCTGAATACCACTGAGATGCAATATGCAGCCCAAACATAAGACACCTAATGATGCCTGATTTTATCGGTTTTAAGGTGAGAGTTCTGAGAGCTTAATGCTATCAGTATATTTTTCATGAAGACTTACATGAACCTTTACCTATCTGTTAATTAATTAGACTTCAGCCAACTTATGAAGCTTCACAGCCAAATTCAGTTATTCACCTGTTCACTTTATGAACTTTATCCTTGATACATTAACACCAAGCACAGTTCACTTTGGTTTTGCATTTCTATACATATGGCTTATTGTGATATTTCATGTTTATCTTATCCACAATATTTTCACTATTTTAATAATTTTTTTGTAATTTTTTATTATTAGTTATTTTACATTATGTGTGAATAGATTTTATGCGTAAGATCTTTCTACCTCAACTATTCCATTGAAGTGTAATGTGAACACTTTTGATTTTGCTGCTGTCTTCGTAAGACATCATCACACAATAGTATTTGTAGCTATTATCCATTATCACTTACTTTTGTTATGTTCTACACATTTTCACTATTACTCATTAACAGCGCGAAGGACACTTCCACTTGCACTGTAGCAGGAACAGTTATTAGGGCAATAGCCTCAAGTCTACCAAGTTTCCAGTGTCATATTGTCTTCTACAGAATATCTGTACATCCCAAGCCAAAAATGTTGCATGTTCACAATCTGCTCTCATGTCCTCCATTAGGCCTCATGCACACTGCATGTTTTTGGAAGCTGCTCTTAGGGGCATCTGGCGTTTTTTCCCCTGCTTCTAAACATCCCTCCATGCACAGACTTTTAGCAACATTTAGTGGCAGGAAAGTTTAAAGGTAGGGGGGAAAAAAAGAGCCTCTGCCAGTGCGTCCAGGAGCAGCACAGTTTGCAGAGGAGAAAAGCCTGCTTGATACTTGTAAATGCAACTAAGCACGTGTGAACGCTCAAGAGCTTAGCACGCCTAGCGTTAATGCATTTCAATGGTCAGAATAAATTCTTCCCAATGAATCGACTTAACTCCCAGCCATTTAATGCGTGTAAAAGCGTTAAGACTAGAGGTCGACCGATATATCAGCCGGCTGATATTTGTCCTTTAAGAAATTGGCATCGGCCGATTAATATGCAAATTAGGTCAATACTCAACACTGACCGCACCGTGCCTGTTCCTCCTACCTTCACCACACTCCATTGGCAGAGCAGCGCAGAGTGCTGTGTAAAACGTGTGACACTGTCATGTAATGTAACTGAATGCAGAGAGAGACCAGCTGTCAGAATTGAGCGTTGATGTTGGGGGTGGGCAGGACCCAGCAGCTATCAAACACCAGCCAATGGGATGGGATCTGGGTGGACGGCTATGTGTATGTGGCCCTGCCCCCTTAAGCAGCCCAATCATTGGCTGGTGTTTGAGAGCTGCTGGGTCCCACCCGACATCACCGCTGAATTTTGACAGCTTGTCTCTGCATTTGTTACATGTCAGTTTCACTATATCGGCTCACGGTGAAACCTACCAGTGCCATCAGTACTGAATGACATAAAGTGTGTGGTAGAGTGACAGTGCAGGGGGGAGTGGAGTGGGAGAGTTTATGAGATGAAGGAAAAAAATCAAAAAATAAAATATCGGCCGCCTCAATTTCTAAATATCGGCATTGGCCAGAGAAAAACCCATATCAGTCGACCTCTAGTTAAGACACTTTTACAAGCGTCAGGTGTTTTTTGCTGGCTCTAGGAGAGTTAAAAATCAAGTCCTGTGTGCATGAGGCCTTTAGGTCTGCAGTTTCTGACAGCCCTCCCAAGCATTATATATATTGAACATTATGTGCGGCCCTTTGGTGATGTCAGGGGCTGCGTTTGAGGACCCCTTTAGCTTACAAGTCGGCAACCACTGATCTAGGAAATAGACAAATTGCCACATCCAGTATTACAGGTTAAAAAACACATGTCTGCAATACATGCTTTTGCCAAACCTCCCAACTTTGGGATGGGAACAAGGGACACCTCTTAGCAAAATTATGTAGGCATAGGACACACACCCTTAAAAGGAGAACTGTACAAAAAAAAAAAAACACTACTATTCCTTTATACTGGCTTTTGAAATGTAAAAATGCAGCAATTTAGAAATCGGATGAAAGATTTAGCTCCGGAAACACTTTTTGAAAGATATAGATCAGGCCAAAATGAGGGACAAGTGAGGAGGAAAGAGGGACATTCCAAATCAGGGACAGTCCCTCAAAATCTGAGACAGTTGGGAGCTATGCTTTTGCATTGTCGTGTGCATTACAAATTTGGTACAATCATATCAGTTCCTGCCACCAAGGTTCTTATCTCATATACACACACACATGCTAGCACCAATTTAGATAGGAGAAAATTATTGTACAGTATAACTAAAAAGGTAAAACTTTTTAATGTTGGATAGAAGGGAGAGGGATTAGAAGACATGTCTAGTTTATTGCGGTCTGTGCCCCTATTAGTGAGATTCACCCTTCTCTTGTCCTATTTATGGTTATCACTGAAAGTGAAAGAAAATCCCAAATTTTTGGCTGTCACTAGAACAGGAATAGAAGGGACATCTTTCAATGGGGCACCATTTCTGGTGACCCTGGATTTCCTCTCACTTCCTGTTTTGGCTATAGAATAGGAGTGAATAGAATCTACTCAATGGGACACAGATGGGAAAAAACTTTTGCCTTTAGTTCTATCTTAACCTACCAGCATGTCTTTGGAATGTGCAAGGGAAACCGGAGTACTCTCAGGCAAACATGGTTGGGGTTCAAACTGAGGACCCCAAGGCAGAAACACTAACCAATGGTCCACTGTGCCGCCCATAAAAAAAAAAAAAAAAAAATATATATATATATATATATATATATATATATATATATATATATATATATATATATATATATATATATATATATATATATATATATATATATATATATATATATATATATATCCCATGCTCTGACTGTTGGGCATAAAACTGTCACTCATTGTCCAAAGATCAGATGGATTGGAGAGGTTTCATCTCATAAGATTTAAATTATTATTCTTGGGGAGATGAAAGTTAATCCTTCTGATAGTAATATTTGTGCTGCATGCGGATACAAAATTGCATGTTTGGGCCCTCTAAAACCACCTAGGGACCAGATGGTTATTTATCAACATGATGTGTTGGTGTAGGAAAAGCCAACTCCCGTGTGTTGGCCAACACCCGAGTGCTGTGAGCGCCCGCATATTGTGGGTGCACTAGGATTAGAGAGCTGGGAATAGGGTAGGTTACAAATAGTTTGTCTACTCAATTTCCCCAATAAAAGAGGGTAAAATGTCCAACAGGATTGGTGATGCCACTCAGTGCACATCCTGCGCCATGTATGCATTCCTTGATGAACCAATCCAGGGCGCATACTACTGTGCGAGCTGTTTCTCTGGAAGCCCAGAGCCTGGTTCTGGAGAATCAAGTAGCAACACTGAGAAGCATTAGCAACCTGGAGAGGAGCTTGGACATTACTTTAGGTGCTGGCGGGGGCCAGCCTAGAGGTGGTTGGAGAGATGGAAGCACGGGAACCAGAGGTAGGTAGCTGGGTGACAGAAAGGAGGAGAGGTAGAGGGAAGAGTGTTGTTAGGGAGGCCAGTCCTGAGTTGGTACATCCCAACAGATATACTAAGTTGCATGATGGGGATATAAGCTCAGGGGTGGCAGTGATAGAGAAGGCACCCTCCCCTAGCTGCCAGGAGAGTGACAGCTCCAGTAAGGATGGGAGTGGTGACAGATAAGGCCAGACAAGTGCTGGTAGTAGGAGACTATTAGGAGGACAGAGAAGGCAATCTGTCAGAAAGACCTGGGTTGCCGAACAGTGTTCTTTACCGGGCGCTCCGGTTCAGCACATCACATATTTGTGGCTCTTTAGTAAGGACGGGCTGCACCTTAATGGGGATGGTACAGCTCTATTGGGAAGCAAGATGGCCACAAAGCTGGAGGGGCTATTAAACTAGGTGTGGGGGGGGGGATCACACAAAGCGATAGCCGACAGGGAGCAGGTGATAGGAGAGTCAGCAGTAGTAATAGCAGTGAAAATACACCCATAACAACTAATCCCAGGGTAAGTGAGTGGGCAATTCAAAACACAAAGACAGGAAAAACAAATGGGGGAAAACAATATGCACTCTTAGTACACTGAGTATACACAAATGCTAGGTGTCTAGCTAACAAAATAGTGGATCTGGAGCTGCTATTACATGAGGACTTAGACTTTGTGGAAATAACTGAAACTTGGTTTGACAGCTCACACGATTGGCTGACCAATATACAAGGGTATTCCTTGTGTCGAAAGAACAGGGAAGGTAGAAGAGGGGGGAGGGGTGTGTCTATATGTCAAACGTAAGAAAAAAGGAGAACAGTTGGGACTTTATATGAGCTGGTAAAGTCAATTGCCTCCATCCCCATCTATATGTCAAAAAAAGATGGGAAAGGGGTTTGGGACTTTGAATGAAGCACGTAGGTATAAAGAATTCAGTTTATTTTATAAATCAACATACAAACGCATAATCATGACTAGGTGTATATCCAATACAATTATAATAACTGGTACAATTCATAAAAATTTATATCTATACATACAATGTAGACAGGTTGCCACATGATTAGAAACGATTAATATCAAAAAATATACATACTGACAGATATTAATTAAATCATAGGGACATGGCATATAATAGCTCTATGCATTTCGTGGATTGATTCACTCTTCAGGAGCATGCGCAAGAGTTCAATAAAATATAATAGAAGGACTTGCTGTATGGTCTGATCCTACCCAAGGAAAAAAGAAATATCATAAAGAATAAAATAAACTCAAACCAAGTATAAAAACCCACTCTCTAACATACTTACAAGGTTGACTATATAATAAAAATAAGTGTGGCACTGTAGATCGGGGACCCCCAAAGGGGGGCATCTCCAACGGGAGCTGAGGTGGTGTGAGCGGCCTGCTATCCATTAAGAAAATACAGGGGAGACAGATTTCAAGAAGTTGAAATAGTCAGAGTGACCATAAGTGCTGAGACCATCAATGAAGGACTTCTGAAAGTATGTATTTTTTTTAATTATATATAGTTATAGTATGCCATGTGCAAGGTGTCCTGTGCTCGGGAAAGAACAGGGGGATTGAAGTACTAAAAAGTATTGGTGGTAGTCAAGATGTAAGAAGTGAAAAGTGATGAGGATATAAACGCATCACCAAGACTAGTTGAATAAAACAAACAGTGCAGTGCAACTAGAAGTGAATTCTAATTACCAATTAGACAGTGATCAGTTCATAGGGTCCTTGGATCCAAGGTTAATCATGTAATGATCCGAAGTGAGCAACGACACACCAGAGTGAATCTGATGCTTCATTCAAAGTCTCAAACCCTTTTCAACTCTTTTTTTGATATATGTCAAACGTGAGGGTGGTAGAGAGAAGTGACATTATGGGGGGGATGGGGGGTGGAATCAGTATAGGTAGAACTTCAAAGAGGAAGCAAGTGGGAAATTAAAAGTGGGGTATGCTATAGGCCACCCAACATGAAGGAGAAGGAGGAGCTGGAATTACTATCAGTTAGAACTGGCAGGGAAACATGAAAATGTAATCATAATGGGGAACTTCAATTATCCTGATATCGACTGGGCAGAGGGAACAGCTCTATCACTAAAGGCCCATCACTTCATGAGTGTTTTACAGGACAACTTCATGTCCCAATTGGTGGATTCCCATCTAGAAAAAAATGCCCTGTTAGATCTATTAATTACGAACGATCTAAGGCTGATCTCAGATGTGGAGATATGCAACAACTTGGGATCTAGTGATCATAAGATGATCACGTTTAGCATAAAATCACAGGAAAAGGAGGCATATGGGTAGTACGAAAAAAAAAAAAAAAAATATAATAATAATAATAATAATAATAATAATAATAATATATATATATATATATATATATATATATATCTAAAATTTCAAATGAGCCAATTTTCCTGAACTACAGTCATTGCTACATGACATTAATTGGGACCAGATTCTGGAAAACAAAAAAAAAAATAAAACAGAAATGGGAATGCTTTAGGAGCATATTAAACAAAAAGGTATCAAAACAGTGCATCCCAATGGGCAATAAAAATAGAAGAGCAAAAATGTAACCTGGGTGGTTAAACCGTAATGTGAGTAGCCTCAAGGAGAAAAGTATGGCCTTTAAAAAAATGTAGCAATAACTCTCGGCGGAGCTGCTGGTTTAAGCGGGTCTGTTACCTTCACGCTGCTTCCCTCTGTTTCACCAGCACCGGGTCTAGGGTTCTGTTGAGTTTACCTCTGGACGACACACACACCAACACTGGAGTACATTTTCAATGCTTTATTAAACATTTGACTTAGGAAATAGCAGGAAAGAGGTGGAAAGGAAACTGCAGAAGAAACTCAAACATCTTCTTGTAGGGTTCTTTTGACAAATGTCCTGGTGGAATTCAGATATTGTATGGGATGTGCTCCCCTCGTGGGACACACTCTTTGCTGGTCTGGATAGGCCTCTCTCACTAGCCTAGCAGCCAGTATGCAGCATGACTCAAAGTCTCTGCCACAGACTTGCTTGGGGAACAAAACCCGTACGATCCTCTGCCACAGGATGTATCAGATTTTTCTGTAATGAATGTCAGTCACAGTGCTTGAACCTTTAAGCCAACCCGGCAACACTATGCTGTATAGTCACTTTCGGATACGTCCTCCAACCGAGTCACCAGGCCCTTCTGTAGACCAGCACACTGCGTGATCCCTCCAAGACGGGTCCTCCCCTGGGATCTCCTCGGTTGTCCAGCTTCGCCTCAATGGACCGACAGCTCAGGACCATTCCTCGGCCGCGGTGGTAGGCCCCAGACAAGCCTCTGGACCCACCCCTGCACCGTAGTATCGTGGGCCTCCAGGACAGAGGACCACCAGGTAGCTCCTTAATGCATACCTGTCGGCCAGGAGGACCAGCAGGTGGCTGTAAAACGTACCCCAAAATATGGCGTCTGTCCCATAAATACCCTTGCCCAGAATGCAACTCGGAGGACCACCGAGTTGTCTCCGGGACAGAAGAGCATCCATACGCTTCAACACGTTGCCTTTCCAACACTAACCAGTGATAACAGCGACACCCACTGGTCAGCACGGAAACACACACAACGTCAGCCAAGCTGGAACAGAGGCAAACTTAACCTTCCTAACGAACAATTTACTAAATTTACCTAACATGCGGTAGATTGCAAATCTACCAGCGCTACAAAAATATAAAGAGAATGGGTCACCATCAGCATTCCAGCACTACAAGGAATGCAACAAGAAATGTAAAATCGCAATCAGGACAGCTAAAAAGGATTATGAGAGACACATATTGGGATAGTAAAAATAACCAACATTTTTCAGATATATTAACAGTAAAAAGACAAAATCAGAGCACATTGCACACTTAAAAAGATGAGGATGGTTACAAATGACAGAGGCAACTTACTAAATGCCTTCTTCTCCACAGTTTTTACGCACGAAAAAGTGTTTACTGACAGCAGCTGTAGTTAGTGACACAACCATAGGTTGGACTTGAGTCTTTTCAACCTCAACTACTATGTAATAACCCCTGATATAATCACGTGGCTAACAGAGGCCGGAGTCAATGAAACACTTAATAAACTTAACACAAATAAATCACCAGGACCAGATGGCTTACACCCAAGAGTCCTCAGAGAACTCAGTCAAGTTAGTTAGTCAGTCATTTATCAATCAACTGTGTTTACTCTTTTTAAATCATGATAACAGAAACTACCCAAATGACCCTGATCAAAAGTTTACATGCACACAAGTTGACACAAAAGGGGTTTGAATGGCTATTAAAGGCAACCATCCTCACCTGTGATCAGTTTGCTTGCAATTAGTGTGTATAAAAAGGTCAATACCTTTCTGGACTCCTGACAGACCCTTGCCTCTTTCATCCAGTGCTGCACTGACGTTTCTGGATTCTGAGTCATGGGGAAAGCAAAAGATTTGTCAAAGGATCTGCGGGAAAAAGGTAGTTGAACGGTATAAAACAGGAAAAGGATATAAAAAGATATTCAACAAATTGAGAATGCCAATTACCAGTGTTCAAACTCTAATCAAGAAGTGGAAAATGAGGGGTTCTGTTGAAACCAAACCACGGTCAGGTAGACCAACTAAAATTTCAGCCACAGCTGCCAGGAAAATTGTTTGGGATGCAAAGAAAAACCCACAAACTACTTCAGATGAAATACAGGACTCTCAGAAAACATGTGGTGTGGCTGCTTCAAGATGCACAATAAGGAGGCACTTAAAGATGGCCTGCATGGTCGAGTCGCCAGAAGAAAGCCATTACTATGCAAATGCCACAAAGTATCCTGCTTACAATATGCCAAACAGTACAGAGACAAGCCTCAAACCTTCTGACACAAAGTAATGATGAGACCATAATTGAGCTTTTTGGCCACAACAATAAACACTACATTTGGAGAGGAGTAAAGGTCTATGATGAAGGGTACACCATTCCTACTGTGAAACATAGAGGTGAAACACTGATGTTTTGGGGGATGTGTGAGATACAAAAGCACAGGAAATTTGGTCAAAATTGATGGCAAGATGAATGCAGTATGTTATCAAAAAATACTGGAGGAACATTTGCATTCATCAGCCAGGAAGCTGCGCATGGGACATACTTGGACATTCCAAAATGACAATGATCCAAAAACACAAGGCCAGGTCAACCTGTCATTGGCTACAGCAGAATAAAGTGAAGGTTCAGGAGTGGCCATCTCAGTCTCCTGACCTCAATATCATTGAGCCACTCTGGGGAGATCTAAAAACGTGCAGTTCATGCAAGACAGCCCAAGAATTTACAGGAACTGGAGGCTTTTTGCCAAGAGGAATGGGCAGCTTTACCATCTAAGATAAAGAGCCTCACCCACAAATACCACTAAAGATTTCAAGCTGCCGTTGATGTTAAAGGGGGAAATACACGGTATTAAGAACTGGGGTATGTAAACTTTTGATCCAGGTCATTTGGCTAGTTTCTGTTGTCATAATTTAAAAAGTACACAGTTGATTGATAATAAATGGCTTCAGCCAAACACCAACCATGAGTGAAAAATGTTTTTGTGTTCTCATTCACATTCTCTGAAAAGTGGCCAAGAAATCATAAATTCTGCCAGGGTATGTAAACTTATGAGCACAGCTGTATTCCTGGGAATTCTAGGCCAGTCAGCCTAACATCAATAGTGGGTAAATTATTGGAGGGGATGATTAGGGATTATATCCAAAGTTTTACTGAGAAGAATATCATTATTGGCAATCAGCATGGGTTTACGAGAGGACGTTCCTGCCAGACCAATCTGCTAACATTCTACAAGGAAGTGAGCAGCCATCTAGATAGAGGGAGGCCTGTGGATGTGGTGTATCTAGACTCGGCAAAAGCATTTGCTACAGTCCCCCATAAACGCTTAATTTACAAGCGGAGGTTTGCATGCTTGGACCACAGTGTTTGTGCTTGGGTAAAAAAAAATGGTTACAGGGACGGGTCCAAAGGGTAGTGATAAATAACATGTACTCAGACTGGTCTGGAGTGGCGAGTGGGGTACCCGAAGGTTCTGTCTTGGGACCAATTCTATTCAACATATTCATAAATGATATAGAGTATGGGATAACTAGATCAGTCGCAGTTTTTGCAGATGACACATAGATAAGCAGAGTAATACATTTTGCAGAAAGACCTGAACATAATAGAGTGGGCAGACAAATGGCAAATGGGGTTTAATTTGGAGAAATGTAAAGTAATGCACTTGCGGTCAAAAAACATAAATTAAAAATATTCACTAGGTGGAGAACAGCTGGGAGAAGCAAGGATGGAGAAGGATCTAGGGGTGCGATATGACAGATTGAGAAACAGCATGCAGTGCCAAGCTGCATCTACCAAAGCAGGCAAAATATTAGCATGCATTTAAAAAAAAAGGGATATACTCCAGGGACAAAACTATAATTCTGCCACTTCATAAAACTCTGGTTAGTCCTCATCTAGAGTTCTGTCCAGTTCTGGATACCAGCCCTTCGTAGGGATGTGCTGAAGCTAGAGAGTCCAAAGAAGGGCAACGAAACGAATAAGGGGACTGGAGGACCTCAATTACGAGGAACGGCTGCAAACACCAAATTTATTCTCGCTGGAGATGAGATGCTTGAGAGGGGACATGATGGCAATCTACAAATATCTCAATGGGGATCTCAGCATAGGAAATAAACTATTCAGTCCTAGGGAGTGTAAAAAGACTCGGGGATGGTTATTTTTTATAGTAAGAGAATACACTAATGCGCAAACCAAAAACTGATAAATAGTGAGTACCTGCCAACACAAAATATGTTCCCACAGTGATAAATAAAAAATGAATGAATGTGGCACTTCGTCAGGGATCGAAATTATGGTAAATTAAATCATAAAGTGTGATAACCAAATAGCTAAAAATGACAAAGTGTTAGGTGCAAATAATCCTCGATACACACAGTGCAAATGAATATAATAAATTAGTAATACATCAAATATAACTTAAAGTGCAAAAAAGTCCATAAAGGGATTGGTGCAATCAATCTTCAGTGCACAGAAATAAATCATAAAGGGTGTCAGCAATCACAGTGCAGACCCATATAGCAAATTCCTCAATCGTTCTGCACCATCTCACCTCCAAAAGAAGACCTATGGGTCTGCACTGTGATTGCTGAGACCCTTTATGAATTATTTCTGTGCACTGAAGATTGATTGCACCAAGCACTTTATGGACTTTTTTGCACTTTAAGTTATATTTTATGTATTACTAATTATTATTGTATTATATTTATTTGCACTGTGAAGATTTTTGATCTATTTCTGGATCAAGGATTGTTTGCACCTAGCACTTTATTTATCATTTTTAGCTATTTGGTTATCACACTTTATGATTTAATTTACCATAATTTCAATCACTGAGAAAGCGCCACATTTCATTTTTTTTTTTGGAATCTCAGCAAGTTTTTTATTTTAAGTGCCCAATGAAGTGTAGTGTTGTGTATGCAATTAGATCTTGTTAAAAGCGGCAACATCCATGGACTGTACATAGTCTTCAAATGCTGTGATTTTATTCTCTAGGACATCTGTGCCGACTTTGTCATCTTCCACGACACTCTGGATTTGCAGCTTCTTGATTCCGTACCCAACAGGAACAAGCTTGGATGACCCCCAAACCAAGCCATCCAGCTGACTACTTCAAACACATTCTTCTAATTTTCCCATGTTTGTTTCATCATCCCATGGTTTCACATCAAGCAGGATGGAAGATTTGGCGTTAAGTGCAGGCTTTTTTGATTTCTTTGGTCACATTTAATTTTTAAAAGTCTTAGATGTACATCTTAAAAGGACACAATATACAGGGCTATGGAAAATTATAGACACTAATACGCATGCACCTACACAGGTTGAACTGGATCGACTATTGTTTTTTTCAGCCTTACCGACTATGCAACTCCAACCCAGCCATGAAAACCAACTGGTCTCTAAACTTTGACCCCTTAAGCAGCAAGCACTTTCCTCATACCCGACATCTCTAAAGGTAAATGGCCATGGGGAGGGTTGGGTTAAGAGTCTGCCCCACATCTGTACCCCTATCAAATTAAGTAATATGAAAATGAACAGTGCAATTTCTCCAAAGCGTGTTCTGGACAAGGCATTTACTAGCTTTCCCGCTCCTGACACGATAAGGATACTGCCCAATTGTCCTATTTTTAATCCTATAGGAAAATGACATACAGCACTATTCGCTCTCAGTTCTAAGTAAAATAATAAAAACTTGGCTTTCTGTGCACTAAGAAAAGACTTCACAGCGACTAGAGAAACCATAAGCTCTAACGAGCAGGGCCCTCTGATTCCTCCTGTATTGAATTGTATTGTACTTGTACTGTCCTCCCTAATGTTGTAAAGTGCTGCGTAAACTGTTGGCGCTATATAAATCCTATATAATAATAATAATTGTATGACCAATGCTTGCACGTATACATTTGTTGCTAATCTGTCTCAGATTGCATTTTGTGGCCACGCCCTCGCGTTTTTACAGAAACGCGCTGCCATCTGCAGATGGCACCCCCCTCACATATGTGTCCGTGTACCTCATTACAATTTTAGAGTTAATGGGCTGCTGCAAAAATCACTATGTGGGAACGTGCATGCTTAAATGCATCAATATGGTGTGAACAAGCCCTAAGATTGCAGTGCTTTAAGTGTGTAGATTTTAGTTATCAATGGAAAACCTGAGCCTGTGGTGATGCATACAACCCACCTTGATGAAATTACTCATCTAAACTTCACCCCTTCACATCGGAGATACTCCCATTACATCAGTGTTTCCCCTTCATGTCAGAGGCCTCATCACATCAGAGGTCCCTCCATCACATTAGACTCCTTCATGTTAGCATCCCCCCCCCCATGGCAGAGTCCCTCCCATTTCCCAATCACATCAGGGTCCACCATCACTACAGAATTTTCCCATCAGAGCCCCACCCATTACAGTTTACCTATCACAGGCCCTGCAAAATGCAAGAAAAAAACCTGGGTAAACTGGGTCAAATGCTTGTGGCCCCCTCCCGAACTCAAACAGTACTCCAGGGTGCCTCAAAACCTTGGTGGCAAACCAACCCAGTTGACAAAGTGCAGGTGGTTGCGGTGACATTGAAGTATAACTAAACGGAAAACTTTGTTTTGGATGGAGTGGAGAGGGATTAGAGCCCCTGTTAATTTTTATTGCTGTCTGTGCCCCCATTAATGAGATTCACCCTCTTTGTCCTGTTTACCATGATCATTGAAAGTGAAAGTAAAAAGAGGACCCCAAAAAAGTAATAGATGGGAAATCTTCCAATGGGACACTAGTTCTGGCAAACTGGGGGTCCCCAAGAAATTCCTTTAATTTGCAGAGATTTCTTCTCATTTCCTGTTTGGCTATGGGACAGAAAGTGAAGCGAAATCTCCGCAATGGGACAGAGATGGTGAAAAAAAAAAAAAAAAAAAAAAACTGACAGAGGTTATAACTCTCCCTTACTCTATCCAAAATTAAAATGTTTTGCCCATAGTTCTACTTTAATCTCAGTTTGTGTACTGGGATTAGGGAACAATGGGTTTTCTATATTTGGTGGCGAGCTGGTCAATTTCTGAGGAAACACAACAGATGGCAATAACTTTCACAAAGTTTGACCTCCCTTGTGCCTTCTGTACCCCAATCTGTGACCATAGAGCAGACAATTTCTTGAAGAATTACAGAAGGTGGTAAGCCCTCTTCAGAACTATCACTGCATCTATAAGATGGCCAATAGCCACCTCCAGTGCTGGATATGACAGGAAAAAAACACCTGCACATTCCACCATGTTTTGTCTCCAACAATGCAAGTACAGAAAAATCCCTGTTGATCTTCCAAAAATTCAGTGAGCTCCATCAGTCCTGTTTGAGTTGACTACACAGTGACACTGAAATTCCAAGTAGTGTTGTCAGCCTTACCAAAGTTCTCCTCTGCAGGACTACAGAACACATCCCTCTAAGGTTATGAAGATGAGGCGCAATAACAAAAATGCGCCTAATGCAAAATATTCTTATTTGAATGCAGCCAGGTTTAACATATAGCTTTTTTCCTTTGCCTCTATAGGACTGATGAACGTGGACTAATGAGGCCCCAAATGTGTTTGTTGCCTCTGTGACTTTTACCCATTAGAATGCCTCTGTTGTAAACTTTGTCTATAAACTTTTCCACAGTGCCTGCAGCTACAGAGATCAGCCAAGGTTTATTTTATAGCACTTTTACTGCTTGGTGTATCCTGCCCACATTTAATTTAAATTTAAATAAGCATTCTACCCAGAACTGAATTTTAGCTACAGGCTGATTACAGTGAGCAGAAAACGCATACTCGCCTCTTTTGGCCATAACTCTAGTTCGTTCAGCTGGTCTTCCAAGAAATCACGGATAATGTTGATCTTCTGCATTAACAGACTTACAGAGATGGAGACCTTTGTGTCCTCTCCTACTATGGGGTCTTCCAGCCCTGAGACAGAGAACATTACTGACAGGCCAATTACAGTTGGACTAGATGCGAAATGACAGTACTGTGGAAAAAAAAAAAAAAAAAAAACACCACGATATAGATATAGATATAGATAACTGTAGGGCAACAGTGATTTTTTTGTTCTATACTATGCTGCAAAGTCATAGAAATACCATAAAATACCATCATCTCAGTGAAAAATGCTGGTCCCTGCCCTCACATTCCAGTGCTCTGTGCTGGCAGAACTCACTAAGACCCCTGTTCACACATAGTCGCTTTTCAGGTGCTTTCACGCTAAAAACAAGCGCCTGAAAAGCTCACAAAAACTTATTTCCATTTAAATCAATAAATGCTTTCACACTGGGGCAGTGCGCTGGCAGGGTGGTGAAAAAACGCCCCCTCCATTGAAATTAATGGAAAGCTCTTCAAATGCGCTCAGTGTTTTACTGGCAGTTTACAAGTGCATTAGTGTGAAAGGGGCCTTACAGTTACACCTCTCATCACAAGTGTCCTCAAACAGACCTATATTGTGGCGGAAGAGAGATGTGTCAGATCATGCGTTAATGAATGCTGATTACTGCATGAACTGGTCTCTCTAGTG
Organism: Lithobates clamitans; assembly: GCA_037952925.1. Lineage (NCBI taxonomy): Eukaryota > Metazoa > Chordata > Amphibia > Anura > Ranidae > Lithobates > Lithobates clamitans. The sequence continues at coordinate 2,052,748 of JBBGZY010001007.1, forward strand.
CAGGTGTGTCAACCTGGTAGCCCTCCAGCTGTTGTGAAACTACAAATCCCATGAGGCATCGCAGGATTGACAGTTAGGCTAGGTTAACACTATACTACACGACAGTAGTACGGCTTTCATCCTACTTTGCTCTGTGACATCAGTCCTACATTGGTCCTACATTGATCCTACATTGGTCCTACATCCATCCGACTTTCATTAACAGGATGCTACATTGATCCAACTTTTCAGATAGTTTTGATTGGTCAAAGGACAAGTGTACTAACACACATTGGGAGGGGCTACAGCAGGGGGCAGGAAATAACACAATGTCGGATGCCAAAGTCGGATGGTTAGGACAAGGATCCGACTTTGATCCTACTTAAGTGATAGTCAATGGGCTGAAGTAGGATCAAAGTAGGACCAAAGTAGTACAGGGAGCATTTTCAAAGTCGGACCGATTTGTGTCGGACCAGTTAGGACGGCTCCCATAGGGAAACACTGAATTTAACACGTCATGCCACATGAGCTCCCAATGTCGGAGCGTTTGTCGGACCAGTGTGAAACCAGCCTTACAAACATGACTCCCACAGGCAGAGGCACGATGGGACTTGTAGTTTCACAACAGCTGGAGGACCACAAGTTTGAGACCCCTGCTCTAGTGCCTAACAGTCTGTAATTTTGTCTCCCTACACAACCGCCACAGAAAGACTAAAAATGGAGATGGTTAATGCAATGTCCATCTGATTGCATCTTTACTTTGTTACTTCAATTGGGCTTGGCATTCGACAGATGAACAAGGGATGGGGCTCAGCACCAGGAAAGGAAAGGGCTTTATGCTAGTTAGGACTGAGGGAGCTTAAATTGTAGATTATCAACTGTTTTTAAAGTAAAAATACCTGTGTTAACATTTTAGACTACACCCTGTTCATCTTCAGTCGGTTTATACAGGCAGCAAACAGCTACTGTATAAGATTTTGAAGCAACTGTTGACCATCATTCTTTGCAAACTAAAAAAATCAAAAAAATGCAACGAAAGTGCTATTGCGAACAAAAAATGCTTATTGCGCATGCATTCCAACATGGCTGCTATGAGTTCCAATAGTTTTCCCAATCTGACAGAACACGAAGGTGGCAGCGGACATCTTGTTACACCCAGGCAAGTCTTGAATGTCACACTTATTTTAGCAGTAAACTCACCTTATATAGTGAAATACAGTATTTTTAAATCTGTGACACTGTTTTGATGTTGACTTTGAAAAGCAGTGACAAGCCTGCAGTCAGAAGGTTGCGATGGCCATCTTGGTACACCCTGCACAGCACCAAACTGATAGCCATAAGGCGCCGAGGGACATTTTGACATCCTCACTCTATCGCAGTGAAATTGTATATTTCAGTATAAAAGGGGAGTTTATTGCTAAAATAAGTGGGACATTCAACACTTGACTGGGTGTAACAAAATGTTCACTGCTGCCTTCATGTTCTGTCAGATTAGGAAGTCTATTGGAATGAAGGCCTCTTGAGCCCCCTAGGGAAAGAGAGCCTTGACTGATGGGGGCATGGCTAGGTGTGTAACAAGGGGAACGATTGGTTGGGACATTGGGATGGGATGGGCCTGAGCTCAGGAAATCGTGTGCCCCAGGGAATTCTGGGTCTTTCGGAAGAGTCGTTGGAAGAGCTGCTGTGGACCCTGCACCTCTGCCATGGACACTGACATTCTGCTGGCCAGGGTCCATGAGCTGGCTCTCCAAAGGTCAGGCAGATAGGATTTTCTCCCTTCTTACCCTGGAAATGGTCCCCCCCCCTCCACATGCTGGGGCCCCGGCTGCTAGGGCCAGGAGACGCACTCGTCCCCCTTCCCGCCTGTGCCCCAGTACTTCAAAGCTTTCTTATCCCCTTTCCACCCCCCCCTCGCCTCCTGGGAGCTGCTGTGGCTAATGATGCCGGCTCTTCCCCCCCTCCCTCCCGCCCGCCGTAGTCTTCCTCGGCGGGTTCTCCCGCCATCTGAGCCGGGTCTCATCTCGCCCGCCCGCTCCCGGAACCCCAGAGTCCCCCGGCAGTACGTTCGGGCTCCTCAGACTGTCCACCCCCCCCCCCCGCGGGCGCCTGCTCGGCTGCACGGGCGGGAACAGCGGCGCTTCCCGACGCTGATCGCCGCCTGCGAGGAATTTTACAGCTGTCCCTGGTCCCCCCACGCTCTGCCGCCGCTTACAAGTTTACAAGAGGTTCTTCAGGTTACCACGGTTTTGTTGGCCATGCCTTCTTTGTCCTTCTTGGTTTTCAGCTCCTTGGGTGGGAAGACATCACAAAAGCGTTTGTCCCGACGGGTCCTGCGGGGTTGGAGGTGTGCGACTTACTCCCCCGATTCCCGGTGTCCGGTTTCCCTCCCTATTCTCTCCGGTATCTTTTCCCGGTTGCCGTCTTTTTGTTTCCCCCGTTTGAGACGCTTCTCTTATGGAGCGTGGGAGATTCCTTCATTTATTGGGCCGCACGTCGGTTCGGAGCTACGGGAAGAAGTGGGGTTTTTACCTATGATCTCGACTGGATCCGCTGGCTTGGGCTTCATAGTTTACGCTGGCCTCGGGTCCTTCCGGAGTGTTTACTCATTCGGTCCCACGTGACTGGCCTCATCATCTTGATTCTTCACGCTGGGGGAATTAGGGGGTTATACACGTTCTATGTCTTGATCTCTGCCATCAAGCGGGACATTGCTCAATGCTATGCAGTTTACACCAATTTGGTGCCCATCTGGTCAGAAATTGTGCCTCGCCTGCTGTGGGCAAGGGAATTACCTGGCCCCCCGCCCGTCCAGAACGCTTCCGTCTGAAAGTGAACGCTCAGGTCGCTAAGTCTGTTCGGCAAATAGGGGGGGTTCGTCATCAGTCACAAGGATCTGGAGGGTAATAATGATGATCTGTTGAGACCGGATGGCGTTCACCTTAATGGCATTGGGTTGGATATATTCAATTTTGGCCTGCAGCGAGGTGTGGAACAGGTGCTGGCTGCGGTGGGGCGCTCGTCCGTTAGTAACTGACGGGCGTTTGGCGGTTTTCTTGACCTTGCCAGCAGTTAAAGTTGCTGTAATGGGCTATGCCCTTGATGGAAAATTGGAAATAGGCTGTCTGTCCAGCACTTATGGTAAGGACAGGCCCTACTTCCCTAAATTGGTTAAGTGCTCACAGTACGACTGTGACTGGTACTGGTTAAATATGTTCACCACTTCCCTCTTTTGGTTAAGTGCTCACAGTACGACTGTGACTGGTACTGGTTAAATATGTTCACATGTTATGTGTTGGAATTTAATAAAGCTGTGGCCTTGCCCTTTCCAACCTAATGGTTGTAAGTGTCTTTTTTAATGGAGTGAAGGGCAAAGGTGGTGGGGGATTTTATCCCATGGTGTTAAGTTAAGTGGGACCTAAGCCCATTGCGCCTCAGCAGTCATGCATAGTGGCCATGTTGGAACGCATGGTGCATGCGCAGAAAGCATTTTTAGTCAGAATGTCACTTGTGTTACATTTTGATGGGCAACGTTATTCTGATAGAACACCGGTTTTAGGTGTCCGTTTATTAAACTGAACAGCAGTGATCCAGAGGATTGCCGCTGATCTCAGTTCATGAACGGTTTATGAAACAGATAATCGGGGGAGAACATGTTCTCCGCTGATTATCTCTGCACACAGAAAGGCTGCAACTGACTGACACAGAAACAGGCCAGTTTATGAAGGTCTGATCTCAGCACTTCACTGGCCATCTGTGTCAGAATTCACCCGCTTAGAGATGGTGAATCGGGGAGAGAAGAGAATCCCGGGGGAACCGAGGGGGAGGAGGAAGATTATGGACTTCCTTATACTTCGATCAGACACCCCCCCCCCCCCACATCCAGTGAAGCCATGTCTGCCCCCCCCCTTATCACTGCTGTTAGTGGGGGAGGGAGCTTTTCCAGCAGGAAGAGAATCTTCTATGGCAGAAGAGACAAAAAAAGAAAAACCGCACACCAACAAATAAAGTCCCACCTACACCTAAAGTCCTACAATCTGATCAGCACATGAAGTATGAATGAAGTAAGCTAAATATTGTGAATGCCCTCTTTACTAGCAATCTTATTTCTCACCTTGTCCCAATCTTGTACAGACTCTATTTGCTTTGGTAGGTACTCCACCATACCCAGCGCTAGCTCACGAGCAGCATTGGCAATCACCTCCTGGTAGACCACAGCCAAATTCCTAAACTCCCGAGAGATCTTAGAATAAGAAGGAGAACAAAGTAATGAAATGCCATCAGAAAGATTTGTTTGAACTGGTCAAAAATGTTTTGTTCTAATGTTTACTGGGGAGCATATTACGACCATGGTGTATGTGGGCTGCCTATAGAAGGCTAGGCACTAAGAAAAGTTGCTCTTAATCTAAAGCATGTGTCAAACAAGGCCCTCCAGGCCATTTCAGGCGACCCTCACGTAAGGGGGATGCTTTGTCATGCAAGGGAGAGTCGGGGACTCTTGACTTCTAATGGTGGTTGGGGTAGTTCAGGACATTATGAGAATATTGCAATTCTATGCCAGTTGAAAACGGAGGGTTGCACACTGCTGGTATCATCTACAAGGAACTTTATTGGAGACAGCTCTGAGAGAACACCATGGCATAACCATTTTCTGTCTGAGCATTCCCCAATAAAGTTCTTGTGGATGAAACCAGCAGCGTGCGACCTTCCTTTTCAGACTTGCATTATCTGCTACAGCAATGTGAGTGAGCCCTGTGCTGGTCCAGTAATAATCGAACGCATAGGCAATTTTTTAATAAGATCAAGAGTAGGTACATTTATATAGTCCTACAGGTATATCCGGCCTTTTGAGTCCAACCATATTGCTGATGCGGCCACGAGGAAGTGGAGCTTGACACCCTTGTTCTAAAGCTTTGTAGTGTCACCCTTGTTTTAAAGCCTTGTAATGTGAATGTTCCAAAATTATATTTTGTACCTAGAGAAGTTGAATTTATTTTTATTATTATTCAGACCAACTGCTTTGTACTATCTTTGCAGTAATCCATGGACCATCAATGTGAGGGGGCAATACACAATCCTAAGCGGACACCTCACCACGGACCTTCAATTTAAAGGAGGCACTATACCACTGACTGCTAACATAAGTGGGTGCTTCCCCCACTGACTACCAAATTTAAAGGGGCAAGTATCCACTGGCTATGAAAGTATGGGGGGCACTTTGCTAGCCACCAATGTGAAAGAGCCCTACCAACCACCAATGTAAGGGGGGGCGGGGTCTTCCTGCACTGACCACCAATGTAAAAAGGTGCACTTCTCCATAGACCGCCTATATAGGGGGAACACTACACTGCCTACCAAAAGTAGGGGAGCACTTGAAAACTAATGACCAAGGTAAGCTGGTCCTACAGGGACCACCAACTACCAATGTAAGTAGGCACTTCACTACTAGTCATTTACGTAAGGGAGCCCTACACTGACCAAAAATCTAAGGATGTACTTCACATCTAAGAGCGAATAGTATATACTTTACTGCTTTAATGTACTAAATAGCCCAATAATGTTGCTTTGAAAAAACAAACAGTGGCTGCATGGTAATAGAATTCACATAAATGAGTCCCTAACTTGACTCACTGTTGGGAAATCCTCGAGAACTATGCGATTCTTCTGCTTGCTGTCCATGAACCTCCAGTCAGGCTGGTACAGGAAGTTGTGGAAATTTGTCAGAATGGGGATCTTGGTCTTCAGACTGATAGTCGGGTCATCCTCTACAGTGTCTATAGCCCTTATAACCAGATAGAAGATACAAGCTGCATGCCTGAGGAGTACAGACAGAGAACACATATACACCAATCATGCATAAAATTATGACAATGAATCTATAAAAATTGAGCTTCGAGGAAAAAAAAAAAAAAAACCCACACAACACTAAATTATTATTATTATTATTATTATTAATTTATACGGTGCCAACAGTTTACGCATCGCTTTAGAATATAAAAAAGGGAGACAATACAGTTATAAAACAATAAAAATACAAGAGGATCAAGAGGGCCCTGCTCAGAAGAGCTTACAATCTAATAGGGTGGGGCAGGTGGTACAAAAGGTTGTAACTGTGGGGAATGAGCTGATGGAAGTGGTAAAAGATTAATTGGAGGCGTGATAGGCTTTCCTGAAGATACAACTTTTCAGGGATCGCCTGAAGGTAGCACGAGTAGGGGATAGCCGGACAGGTGGAGGTAGCAAGTTCCAGAGGATGGGAGAGGCTCTGGAGAAATCCTGGAGACGAGCATGGGAGGAGGAGACGAGAGAGCTTGAGAGTAGGAGGTCTTGAGAAGAGCGGAGAAGACGATTTGGGTGATATACAGAGACAAGATTGGTGATGTAGCTCAGGGCAGAGTTGTGAATGGCTTTGTATGTTGTGGTTAGTATTTTGAATTTAATTCGCTGGGTGATTGGGAGCCAGTGTTGGGATTGGAGGAGAGGGTTGGCAGACACTGAGTGGTTGGTAAGGTGTATAAGTCTGGCAGCAGCATTCATGATAGACTGAAGAGGGGATAGCCTATGGAGAGGCAGGCCAATGAGAAGATAGCTGTAATAGTCAAGGCGAGAGATAACAAGAGGTGAATGAGGAGCTTGGTAGTTTCATTTGTTAAAAAGGGGCGAATTTTAGAGATGTTACGGAGGTGAATTCTACAAACTTTTGACAACGATTGGACTTGAGGCTGAAATGACAAGTCAGAGTCGTGAGGGGAGGGACTGATAGTTGGATTGTTGATTTTGATGGAAAAATCATGGAAGGGAATATTAATAGCTCAGTTTTAGAGAGATTTATTTTAAGGAAGTGATGCGACATCCATGCTGATATGTCAGTTATGTAATGTGACAGTAATGCGAGAGGAAACTGAAGGAGTGAGGTGAGGAGTAGACAGATAGTTTTGGGTGTCATCGGCGTATAAGTGGTATTGCAAGCCGTGGGTCAGTTATCGGGTGACCAAGGGAGGAGGTGTAGATAGAGAAGAGAAGGGGACCAAGAACAGAGCCTTGGGGGACCCCCACAGAAAGGGGCAATGGAGAGGAGGAGACAGCTGTAGGTAACATTGAAGGAGCCCTGTGATAGATAGGCAGAGAACCAGGATAGAGCAGAATCTTGGAGGCCAAGGGAATGTAGTTTATTGAGAAGGAGCGGATGGTCAACAGTATCAAAGGCCACAGAGAGGTCAACTAGTAGGAGTATGGAGTACTGGCTGTTGGTTTTAGCAGTTAGTAAATCTTTAGTGAGTTTTAGTAAGGCAGACTCTGTGGAGTGCTGCGAGCAAAAGCCAGGACTGTAAGGGGTTAAGAAGGTTATTTTCACTGAGGTAGGAGCTAAGACAGTTGTAGACAAAGTTTTCTAGAAGTTGAGAGGTGAATGGGAGCAATGAGATGGGTCTTAAGTTGTTCAGCTTGGTGGGGTCCAGTGAGGGCTTTTTAATTATGGGAGTGAACTGCGCATGTTTTAGAGGGGAGGGAAAGGTGCCACTAGAGAGGGAGAGATTGAAGATGTGAGTAAGGGAGCATAGGATAGAAGAAAAGGGTGACCATAGTAGTTGTGGGAGAACAGGATCCAAGGGACAATTGGTTAGGTGGGCATCTGAAAAAAGTTTTGTAACCTCTTTAGTAGTAGCCAATTCAAAAGAGGAGAGTGTTGAATGTGCTGTTAGGCAAGGTATGTTGGGTGGGGAAGATGTACGCACAATGGAGATGTCCTCACAAATTGAATCAATCTTGTCTTTGAAGTGATTGGCAATCTCTTGGGCAGTGAGTGAGTTAGTGGGTAGAGGGGGATGAAGCAGAAAGTTAAAGGTTGAGAAGAGCCGACGAGGACTGAATGACAAGGTATTAATAAGAGAGACAAAGTTGGGCTTGTTTGGCAGCATGGAGGCAGGAATTGTATTTTAGAAGGGCAGATTTATATAGGGTGAAGTCTTGCAGGCATTTGGTTTTATGCCACAGTCGTTCAAGAGCATGGCAATGTCTCTTGAGATTTCTAGTGTTGTCAGTTTGCCAGGGTTGTAACGGTCAGGGCCTAATTCTGCGTGTGGTTCGAGGAGCAAGTGCATCTAGTGATGATGAGAGTGAACTGTTGTAGACAGAGGTGGTCAGGACAGGGGAGAGATTATTTCATAGTAGCAGAATAGTAGCATAGTTATGTCAGTAGCAGAATAGAGAAGAGAAGGGTTAAAGTGGCGAAGGTTCCTAAAAGTAATTGTTTGCTGCTTGGGAGGGATGGGTGGTTGGAGGCAAGGAAACAGTGAAATTAATGAGGTTGTGATCAGAGAGAGGAAAGGGGGTGTTGGTGAGGTTGCCAGGCTTGCAGAGATGGGAGAATACAAGGTCAAGGGTATTACCATTGGAGTGAGTGGAAGTATGTGTCCATTGGGTTAGGTCAAAAGATGAGGTTAAGTCGAGAAGTTTAGCTGTAGTTGGGCTGTTAACATTGACAGGAATGTTGAAGTCACCAAGAATGATAGTGGGTATTTCAGAGGAGAGAAAGTAGGGTAGCCAGGCTGCAAAGTCATCAAGAAAGAGCAATACCGGTCCAGGAGGCCAATAAATTGCTGCAATCCTCAGAGAAATGGGAGAAAACAGATGAATACAGAGCATCTCGAAAGAAGAGAGGGATAGAAAGGACTTGGAAGGTGCTTTGTGGGGATAGAAGGAATCCAAACTCCACCTCCTTTCTGTCTGTTGGGTCTGGGGGAGTGAGTCCAATGGAGGCCACCATGGGAGAGGGCAGCAGGAGAAGCTACGTCAAAATTTTGAAGCCAGGTTTCGGGTATGTTAAATTTGCACAGCTGCAGTCGAAAAGCATAAATAATACATACAAATTCTCTACAACAAACCTAATATTGTTGCACTGTGTGAATATTGAAAAATCATTCAAATATAAACCAAATTAGCTCAATCAGGCACTTCTCTCTTACTAGATTGTTTGACCCCCAAATTATAGGTGGTCCCCCAAATTATAGGTGGTCCAACTAGGCATGAAGCTGCATGCATCTTGCGTCAAGGATCTTATGGCATAAAAAACACAGGCAGTATTCCAATGTGAGACTCCAAACCAGTCCTTCTTACGCTCAGTTAAAACTTGGCCAGAGAAAAAAAAAAAGACTCCAATAGTGTCATACCATCAAATGACACACGAAAACTACTTACAAAGCTTCAGAAGAGTAATCATATAGAACATTAAGCCGCTGGTGCCGGCTCCAGCCAGGTGTGGGCGATGTCAGCACAAGCTCTGCCTTGCCCTGACATACATTTTATCTCAAAAGACATTGTCAAGCAGTGGTGGTCTGCCGATAGAGGGGTGCAGGGGAGCTGCCCCCCAACCCCAAAGCTACTCAAAAGAGGAAAGAAAAAAATACTGGCCCTCTAATGCCCTGTGCACACGATAGGTTTTGTCTTGTCTTGCATACACATGGTAACACATAAATCTTGTCAGAAATTCCGAACGTCAAGAACGCGGTGACGTACAACACGTACGAGGAGCTGAGAAAAATGAAGTTCAATAGCCAGTGCGGCTCTTCTGCTTGGTTCCGAGCATGCGTGGAACTTTGTGTGTCGGAATTGTGTACACACGATTGGAATTTATGACAACGGATTTTGTTGTTTGAAAATTTGGAGATCCAGATCTCAAATTTTGCGTGACGGAAATTCCAATGGAAAATGTCCGATGGAGCCTACACACGGTCAGAATTTCTGACAAGCTCCCATAGAATATTTTCCGTCGGAAAATCTTATCGTGTGTACGGGGCATAAGTGTGTGTGGAATTCCAGACATGTATGGGAAGCATGATGTGCTGCAATCACTTAAAAAAAATAAATAATGGCCCTTTAAGTGTGTGCAGGGCGCAGGACATTGAGCTGCTATGGGAAGCATGACCGGTTTGCAATAACACGATTGCAAATAAGAGGTTCTGAAAGTCCTCGGGGTGCTGAGCTCTGAACACTCCCTCTATAGCATTGTTCCCTGCTGTGGTGTGTGATTGGCGGGTCCTGTGCCTTCACTTCCAGTTTGACTCATCCCGGCTGGTCCGAAGGTGGATGGAAGGCGACTTGCTGTGAGTACGACGGGGAGGGGGGGGGGGGTTCACCCGCTGTAAAGGGGGCTCTGATGAGGACACCTTATGTTAAGTAGTTTTATTTTACTTGAAATATGGATGTGATTGGCCTACTGTGACGGGCACAGTAAGTCTGCATATGATGGGCACAGTTTTTATCCAGCTGTAATGATAATTACCTAATAAATGGCCATTTACAGTCCTGCATTACTAACAGTTTAATTTCAGTTTATTTGCGCCCTCCCATAAAATTTTGATCACCATCCAACACTGTTGTCAAGAAGATGGGTGTATGCTTACTTTTCTGAAGTTTTGCAAATAGTTTTCAGTTTTTTTTTTACTTAAACATTTGATGGTCTTACACTAGTAGTTTTTCCTCTGGCCAAGTTAAGGAGTAGGGACTGGATTGGAGTCTCACATGGATTGGATGAAAAAATTGTTAGACCCCCGCGCTTATGGTGAAAATGAAAAATGAGGAGCTGCAGCCTCTATCAATAAATTCACCCTAAGGTAAATCTAGGAGAAATGTGAAAAAGAGGGGATAGGTATGGCGCTGCTCTTATTAAGAGGTGACCTACAACCTCTAAATACTTGAGGGCTGTGTGTCACGGGTGCATTTAGTGGAAAAAGTGACAACAAAAGTGCAGAAAATAAATATTTGTATATTCACAAAATCCACAAAAAAATCCTACTGTGTAAACTTCCTAACCGCTTATAAATAATATATATTTTTATGTCAAAACGAAAATAGAATAAAATAAACACAATCCTGTGCAAAACCTGCAATTCAAAGAGACATTTCTGTGCAAAAAAAAAAAAATCCAACATGTATGACTGGTGTATATTGTTGCTGTGAAACTGGGTTCAGAAATACGCATATACCGTCCTTAAACCCTGGTGTATAAAAAAAAAAAAGTCCAATAAAGTGACAATGTGCTCCTTCAAATTGTTCTGTGCTTCTTGGAAAACAGTGCCACATAAGAAACGCACTCACTGCTATTATTCACCCCACAAGTGAGCCACTGTGTAGCCTGTGGAGTGGGAGGAAACTTCCTGTCCTGTGTTCTCCAAGTGCCTCCTTGTCTGCAATGTAAGTGGTCTCCTCACTGCTAACCTCTTTGCCCACATTTAGAGAGGAAAGACTCCATAGTGTGATATCGTACAAAAATCCAAAAATGTATTAATAATACTGATGGGTACTCACATTTAAGAAAAATCATTAAAAGCGAAAACAGTGTTTAAAAACTGGAAACTCGAAATCGGAAGTGATGCAATGACTCTGTCCCACCCTACGTGTTTCGTCAATGGGACGTCATCTGGAGAGGTGCCATCCTGCTACACCATCCGGTTTTTATATGGTATGAGGTGTGTCCTAAATTCATGGCAATGTGACCACGGCCCTTTTTGGTTAGTCCAGGCTTCGGCATGGCAGATGCTATTGCTAGTAACGTGATTTAAAATGCCAATAGACAACACTACTCCGCAACATGACAAGGGGTAATTTTAAAAGGAGTTCTTAACTCCAAGTTGTAACGGACACACCGCATAATACCAAAATACATATCATAATACACAATATTACAAAATAAAATTTAAGTTAAAAAATGGGTAAGAAATATAATTGCATTGTGATATTCTGCTGGACTAGAGGTAAAAAAAAATTATGTTAGAGGATGTATAGTGACATCCGAAGGTGGACATAACAGAAAAGAGGGTATTATTGTGATAAAAAAAAAAAAAAAAAATCACAGCAAGTCGGATAAAATCGTAGGTTGCAAAAAAATTGCTAAAAAAAAAAAAAAGTATGTAAAGTGCATTAATACATTCAAAAATGCAAAAAAAAAAAGGCAGAACATCGCAGCAAGTCGCATAAAGTCTCAAATTACAAAAAGTTGTTAAAAATTGCTAAAAAAGTAGGCAAAGTGCATATATACATACAAAAATGCTTTCTAAAATAATGTAATGGTGTTTTACTAGTGGCATCTTAGATTAAAGGTGAAAGTGATGTATAATGTAGTAACATCAATAGTTCATGAGAAATAGGAAAAAAAAGGGGGTGTAATTGCGGCGAAAGTGCAAAAAAGTCAAAAATTGCAAAAAACGCCGCAAATCGCATAAAGCCGCAGATGTATCACATGCTTATAGAAATGCTTTAAAAACATATGATGAAGACCATAGTTGATGAGGGAACCCTTTATAGTATAAACTTTGACAAAAGGAGATAAAATTCGAAGTTGGTGAGGAAGCAGTTTAAATCTATGTCAATGTTCAGGCCTTTAGGCTGAAGGGTGTCTAAAGTAAAGATCCACCTGGTCTTGTTTTGGGAGATTTTTATTCTTGTATTATCTCCTCTCCAATGTCCCTTTATCTTGTCTATACCATAAAAAAATGAGACCAGATGGGTCCTCATTGTGGCACTCTTTAAAGTGTCTGGATACACCATGTTTTGTAAAGCCTGTTTTGATCTTGTTTATGTGTTCTCTAATTCTGATGAATAAGAGTCTGGTAGTTCTGCCCACATATTGCTTGTCGCAAGGGCATCCCAGAACATATGTGACATGTGTGCTGGTGCACGTTATTAACTCCTTTATTTTGTATTCTTTTCCTGTAGTAATAGATCTTTTGCTTTTTCTGCAAGGAAGACACTTTCCACATTTTAAAAAATCCTATTTGATCTTTGGAAGTCTGGAATTGTTTAGGGGGATCTAGTGCAATGTGCACCAACCTATTTCTTAGAGCAGGAGCTCTAGAGGCTGAGGCACAGCAAGAGGCTGTGGTTTTTAGCAGTGGTGGACACGCGGATTAGGCCTGGTTCACAACTATGCATTTTAGGGCGTTTTCAGTTTTCACGTTCACATCTCTGCATTTTATGGAAAGGAGCAGGGACTTTTTGGTTCCATAGACTACAATGAATCAAAAACATGTATTAAAAACGCAAAATGCACCTGGGATATGCAAACTGCAACCTGCATAGGTGTGAATCAGGCCTTATACACCGTTGGGTTTAAAGGACATGGACACAATTTCTTTATATTGAATATATACACACTCACCAGACACTTTATCAGGTACGCCTTGCTAGTACTGGGTTGGACCCCCCCACCACCTTTTGCTTTCGTAACTGCCTTAATTCTTTGTGGCATAGATTCAACAAGGTGTTGGAAAAATTCCTGAGATTTTGCTCCGTATTGACATGATAGCATCACGCAGTTGCTGCAGATTTGTCAGCTGCACATCCATGATGAGAATCTCCTGTTTCACCACATCCCAGAGGTGCTCTATTGGATTGAGATCTGGTGACTGTGGAGGCCATTGGAGTACAGTAACCGCGTTGTCATGTTCAAGAAACCAGTGGTGAGATGATTTGAGCTTTGTGACATGGGGCATTATTCTGCTGGAAGGAGCCATCAGAAGATGGGTACACTGTAGTCATAGAGGGATGGACATGGTCAGCAACAATACTCAGGTAGGCCGTGGCGTTTAAACAATGCTCAATTGGTACTAAGGGGCTCAAAGTGTGCCAAGAAAAATATCCCCCACACCATTACACCACCAGCGGGAACCGTTGATACAAAGCAGGATGTTTCCATGCTTTCATATTTACATCAATTTCTGCCCCTATTATCTAAATGTCGCAAGTGAAAGCGAGACTTAGAACAGGCAACTTTTTTCCAATTTTCTAATGTCCAATTTTGGTGAGCCTGTGTGAATTTTAGCCTCAGTTTCCTGTTCTTAGCTGACAGGAGTGACATCCGGTGTGGTTGTCTGCTGCTGTAGCCCATCTTCTTCAAGATGCAACATGTTGTGCATCCAGAGATGGTATTCTGCATACCTTGGTTGTAACGAGTGGTTATTTGGGTTACTGTTGCCTTTCTATCATCTCAAACCAGTCTGCCCATTCTCCTCTGAACACAACAAGGCATTTTCCTCCACACAACTTCCGTTCACTGGATATTCTCTTTTTTAGACCATTCTCTGTAAACCCTAGAGATGGTTGTGTGTGAAAATCTCAGTAGATCGGCAGTTTGAAATACTCAGACTAGCCCGCCTGGAACCAACAACCAGTGGCATCGCTATAGAGGTGTGGGGCCACACCCTGGTGGCACCCGCTAGAGGGGTGACACCAGGGGCGGCCCCATGATCGGCTCCAGGTTCCTTTATTGTTCAGACATGTGTCCCATGATATGTCCTGTAGTTCTGTCAGTACTGTGTTCCTTCCATCTCCCTGCCTTGTACTTAGATTCTGCACGCTGCGGAGTCCTCCCCCTCCTGCCAATCTTCTCAGACTTTCTGGAATACTGGCCACAGTAGAACCCATCCCCTTTCTCTGCCCACCTCAGCTGTGCGCACGCTGCCCAGGCTGTGCCATGCTAGGAAGATGTCCTTGGAGAATCGGGGAGGTGGCAGGCTTTACTCCTGTTAGAGAGTCCCCACTGTCCCACCCACATGACATCAGATTAGTGAGTCTGATGAGTAAAAGTCTAAGAAACTGTACTCACCACAGTGCTGGAGGGGGACACACACATGTTCACTTGCACTACATCTGCACTGGGGAGAAGGGGGTCCTACTACCGAGGAGTCTGTACTGGGCCCCACTATTGCAATTATATGTCGGAAAGAAATTGGGGGGTAGCTGTCACACCACGTTTTGCGGCACCAGGTGACACCAACCTTAGTGACGCCACTGCTAACAACAATGCCATGTTCAAAGTCACTTAAATCCCCCTTCTTTCCCATTCTGATGCTTGGTTTGAACTTCATCAAGTCGTCTTTACCACATCTATATACATTGAGTTGCTGCCATGGCCAATTAGCCATTTGTGTTACCCAGCAGTTGAACAGGTGTAACTAATAAAGTGGCCAGGGAGTAAATAACACACACACACACACTTTATGCAGACTTTAAAATAGTTTTCACTGGTTCACAATAATTTGCACTTAAGAAGCACCTCAACTGAGCTAATTGGTTTAGATTTTTTCACATTTATAACATTATGACAACTGACAGGTAAAGTGAATAAAACATTAATTAGCTCATTAAAATGGCATCTAAAAGTGGGTGGGATATAATATGCAGCAAGTGAATGTTGTCCCTGGAGGAGGATGTATAGAAAGCAGAAAAAAAAAAAAAAAAGTGCAAGCGTAAGCATTTGAACGCCTGTGACAAGGACAGGACAGATTGTAATGGCTAGATGACTGGGTCAGACTCCAAAACTGCAACTGTTGTGAGATGTTTCTGGTCTGCAGTGGTCAGAACCCACCAAAAGTGGTCCAAGGAAGGAAACAGGGTCATGGGTGGCCAAGGACCATTGATGCATGTTCTTTTTTCCGATAGAAAGACGTCACCTCTTTGCATATAGGGCTGTTTAGCCGCAGACCGGTCCAGATGCCCATGCATAGTTGCCAACTGTCCCGAATTTTCCAGGATTTAGACCTTTGTCCCAGTCTTAATGTTTCCTGGGAAATTGCCACTTTCCCGATTTTTTTTTTTTTATTATTTTTTTAGAGGTCCGCGACCAGCACTAAATCGTCTCAGCTGGCCGCTATTTTACAGAAGACCAGCTATCGTGATGAGGAAAGAGGCGGAACCCAGGCTCCGCTGCTTGGTTCTTCCCTTCGGCCTCCAGGAGCTGGGCTTCTGGAATGGGGCGGAGACCATTCACCAGCAGTGGCGTCGCTACCCGGGTGCAGAGTAGGGTTGCCACCTCATCCCTTTAAACCCGAACACACATGGATTACACAGGTTCTGAGGCTTATTTAATGCACATAAGGCACTAAGTGAGTTTAATTGCCACCTTAATTAGCCACAGAACCTGGGTAATTTATATGTGTTCGGTTTTAAAGGGATGAGGTGGCAACCCTAATGCAGAGGGGACACCTGATGTAACGAGGGACACCGCTGGCTGGGGGCACCTGATAGCATGCGACGTGGCAAGTGTCACGCTCAAGGCTTCCACTGATTCTGCATTATGGTGAGTTGAATTATTTCATTTTATATTACAATGCAATAGAAATAATGCGCTTCAGTCACCCTGACACCATAACAACCATGGTGCCGGGATAATAGAAGCGCCAATACAAGGTGTTTGGAGTATTTTTATCTGCCGATTGTTAAACTTTCTGGAATACACAGATTTCTATTGTGGTGTAGGATCTGGGCCTGTTGTCCCTCCATCCCTTTTTCTTTCTCTCTTCTTCCCTCCCCATCTCTTGCTCCCTCCATCCCTCGTTCATGTCAAACTCTAGCCACACCCCATTTAAGCCACGCACATTTTAGTTTAAACCATACCCATTTTTGCCGCGTCCGCACGCCACATTTTTCTTTCCCCGCTGCATCCCGCCTGAATGAATGAATACCATGCCCCCTAATTATAACAAGATGCCGCCTACAGATGAAAAAAAAAAGTGTCTGTATAATTTTTTTTTAAAATGTTGCCAACTGTGCCCATGCTGACCTGTGTCCACAGCCAAAAGCATCTTCAATGGGCACATAAGCATCAGAACTGACCACAAAACAATGGAAGAAGATAGTCTGGTCTGATAAATCTGGTTCTCTTTTACATCATGTGGATAGCCAGGCGCTTGTGTTGCTTACCTGGGAAAGACATGGCACCAGGATGCACTATAGGAAGAAGACAAACCGGCAAAGGCGGTGTGATGCTTTTGTCTAGTGGTGTCCATTCCTCGATGTGTCAGGGCCATGTTGGTGGCAAAAGGTGGGTCTACTCAATATTAGGTAGGCAGACAATGTTATGGTGGGTTGTCATAATGTGAGGTGTATGATAGCCTGATAGATCACACTGGGTTGCAGTTCAGGTCAGGTCCACTTCTGTTCAGTTATTCACGAATAGGTTTCGAATGGTTATTAACGAATGGTTTCAGCTGCTGGCAGCCTAGGGTGCCATTATTTTAAAATATTGAGAACCAAAAAAAAAAAAAAAGCGTAGCTCTAGCCTAAGTTGACCCCATCTAACGACAATCCATAAATGCTCAGACACTCTGATTCATGTGCCACTCGAACAGAAAAAAAAAGAAAAAAAAAGCCATTTAAAGTGATAGAATTTATTAAACAGTAAATTCACACAAAATCAACTTACTGCAGCTATTGAGGGGTTAAAACAGACAATACACTCACCGTAGCTCCCCTTTCAAGGCCTGGATAACAAATGCGTAGCTCCTGCCCGTCTCCTCCAAGAATTTGTAGCAGGTCTGCAGGCTCGCACTCATGGGGTCCTGTAAGAAAAGAGACAGAATGGAAAAGCTTCCAGTACAAAGCAATTGTGCATGGTGTGGTCTTCCCCCAAGCCCCTCTCCTGCAGCCTACTGACCCTCACCAGCAACAGCTGCCCACTGGGCTTCATTGCAGGGGAACGGCACTCAGATCAATGACAAAGCGCATCTGATTTCTCACTTTGAGGCACACTGGGCATTTGCCCAGCTCGGATCAGGGCTGCTCTGTGCAAAACTATAGATCAGGCAAGTATGACATGTTATTTTTTATCCTTTACAATCACTATGAACTTAACTGAAAATAACTGTTACTTTTTAAAAGATAAGGATTCTTATCCTGGTGTATTAGCTTTGTGAATTGAGCCTACAGCTTCCTCTTGAACAAGTTAATGGCCACTGTTAAAGCAGACCTTCAACTAGACAATCAAAAGCCTCGTACACACGATCGGATTGTTCGCCAACAAAACCGTGGAATTTTGTCCAAAGGGCGTTGGCCCAAACTTGTCTTGCCTACACACAGCCACACAATTGTTGGCCAACAATTACGAACGTAGTGACGTACTAGATGTACTACAAGCCGATAAAAAGGAAGGTCAACAGTCATGAGCCACCCTTTGGGCTCCTTCTGCTAATCTTGTGTTAGTAGAAGTTTGGTGAGTGTCGATTTGCCCTTTTCTGCTCGTGCCTGTCAGTTCATTTCTGTTTTTCAGGTCGTGCTTGTCAGTTCATTTCTGTTTTTTCAGTGCGTGCTTGTCAGGTCGTTTCTGATTTTCAGTGCGTGCATGTCAGTTTGTTTCTGAACGGTCATTCATCTACTAGCCATGTGGCGTTCTTGTCGGAGAGATTGTGCCATCATTGGGCTTGGAGTTATTGCTTTGACCCAAGTCCAGTCCAGGAACAGGAGGAGGAGGGGGAGTTCTTGGACCAAGAATTGGTTGCTGAAGCGGGAGCTTCAGGAGAAAAATCTGGATGATTTTCGGAATCATCTCCGGGTGACGGACCTCTGCATTCACCGTCTATTAGCATTGCTTACCCCCTATAGTTGTAAGCAGGACAATGTATTTTGTTAGCTTCATTTTTGTGCTTACGCTAAACACTCCCTAAAATGTGTACAAATGTTATTGTTGTCCTCAAATTTAGGCAGAGTGCAAGAGGCACTTTTATTGAGGCACAAACTCATTTGGAACCCCCGACCCCCCCCCCCCCCCCAAAAATGCTAAGTCAACCAATACTCTATCTGCTGACTTTGCAAAACCCATACACACTATACCTCTTTTGTGGTCACATTTCTGGATGAATTCACCAAAGCATGTAGTGCAAGGGCCTGCCTGAATACCTTCAAACTGTTGAAAGTTTTTGTCTCCTATTTTCTTGATAGGTAATTTATGAATGTAAAAATGTGCTTCAATTTGGACAGTGTGTATCCATATTTTTGGATTATGACACTTAACTGTTCAGTGGGCTGCCAATAGTGTAAGTAAGGAGGGGCTGGCCAAAGTATCACACATTATTTAGGCATTCAGCTCTCATGGAAGTGGAGAGGGTTACCTGTCCAAAACATCTACGCATCCCCCCCACCATAACATTTTTAGAATGGGCCACCAGAGGGGGTGAGGAATCTGATAAGTTGACCTTATACTTTTGTCTTTAAATACTTATTTAAATAAATGTTATACTTATGTTGACCAAGAATGTTTGTGTCAAATCTGCTTGCAATGTTATGTGCAAAAGTATTTTTCTTTTCTTTTCTTGTTTGACTCCACAGTTTCCTTCCAGCCCACAGAAATGGCAGGCTGTTGCAGCCCAATTCCACCATCAGTGGGATTTTCCCAACTGTGGTCTGTGGTGGAGCGATTGATGGGAAGCACGTCCGTATTGTCCCACCACCCAACATGGGCTCTTACGATAAGGGCTTTTGCAGCATAGTCATGCTAGCAGTAGTGTCTGCAAATTACGAGCTCCTGTACCTGGATGTTGGGAAGAATGGCCAAAACTCGACCAGAGAAGTGATTGCACAGACCGAATTCTACCGTCGGCTACAGAATGGCAACTTATATTTGCCACCTCCTGAGGAGAATGTTGAGGGCCTCAATTTTATGGCAGATGAGGCCTTTGCTCTAGGGGAACATCTTATGAGGCCCTTTCCTATGATGAACCTCAACCCAGAGCAGAGGATCTACAACTACAGGCTCTTCCATGCCCGAAGGGTTGTGGAATACGCCTTTGGCATACTATCCAGTCAGTTCAGGCTGTTTCTAACATCAATTAACCTGGCAAAATACAAGCTAAACCATGACGTATTGTGCTGCTGCATACCACACAATTACTTACGTAGGAATGCATGCAGCTACCTTGTCTCACTTCAAAGTGAGGTTGACTTTTCAGTGTCAGGTCCAGCTGGTGTGATGATGGCTCTGGAAAGTGGACGTGCTGGGTTGCCCTCCCAAACTGCCCGAGATGTCCGGCAACAATATATGGACTACTTTGTGGGTAGAGGGGCAGTGGCTTTGCAGCAAAATGTTGCTGATCAGGAATAAATCTTTTGATACTAAACTCCTATTTCATTTGAATTACTGTTTGTGTTTCTTATCTGTCTCCTAGGTTCTCAAATGGCCTTAATTTTGGCCATTTTGTACAATGGAGCAAATAAGTTACGTTTGCATTATGAGGTGACAATCTCTTCTTCAGTTAACTATTATGTTGTGCTGTGGGTCTGCTATACACACAATGTTGTTGTTTAATGCATTAATGTTAAAAATATTCAGCCTTTTCAACTCCTTTAATTAATTTCTTTGAGGCCCTAAAATTGCCTGAGTTTCCAACATTTTAGAGCATATTGTCACTATAACTACACCAACTTAACAAACACACTGGTATTGAGCATTTAAATAAGAAGCCACACATAGTTTAGCATAAAACATTTTACTCCAAGCACATTCACATGTGCGTTTTAAAAAGGTTTTTGAACCAACATCTTGGTGTATAACATGTATGTTTGCCATTATTTTGCTTTTTTGGGGGGGCCTAAACAGGCATGTTTAAAAACATAAGATACACATCCCCCAACTCAGGCACTTACAAAGTTCGACTTTGCTGTGAAGGCCATATGAGACATTAGTATCCCAAAACTGTGTTACTGTTGCCTTCCACAGATGGGGTGATCTCACCCCTCTAAAAGCCAGAATTTGAAGCCACGTACACGTAGAGGCATAACTGTTAAATGTCCTTTATGATCCCCTGCCTAAAATGTGTGTAGGTACAAGCAGGTTATTTGCTAAAGCCCCAAAACACACAGCGTGTCAATATGTGCTATCTCCCATCATGGGATATCAATTTATGTGTTTTGGGGGTGCAACACCTTCCTCAAAACTAAAGTAGGAGAGAGGAAGCGGTTGCACCCCCAAAACATGTCCATTGTTCCCCATGATGGGAGCTAGCACATGTTGACACACTGGGGGTTATTTGTGAAAGGCCAATGCACTTTGCACGACAAGTGCGGTTTAATGGACATGTTTTAGGGGTGCAACCCCTTCCTCTCACCAACTTTAGTTTTGAGAAAAGGGTTGCACCCCCAAACGCGTCCATTGATCTCCATGATGGGAGATAGCACATGTTGACATACTGTGTTTTGGGGCTTTAGCAAACTAGTTGTAGGGAAAGACACACAATTTAGGCATGGGATCATGAGGGAATTACGAATTTTGTAGCCCAATTTGTGTGCAGCTTCAATTTTTTGGCTTTGCGATTCCTAAAAACACAAAGATTACAATTAAAACATTACTTAGCGCAGTGTTTCACAACTCTCCTTCTCCAGATGCATTTCTAGGTCATGTTTTCTATATTTTTTTTGTTTTTGGCACAGGTGGTCATTTGAGGTTAGTAATTCACAGTCATTTTCAGCCTGCAGAAAATAAAGAAAACAGGACCTGGTGGTGCACCTAGAGAAGTGGAGTGGCTAAACACTGACCTCTGACACTATAAAGCCTAGGTTCACATTGGAGTGATTTGTCATGCGATTTGATTGATAAAATGGCATGACAAGTCGCAGCCTATTTGAGGCAATGGCACTGTTCCAATCGGTGCAACACTGATTTAGGGGCGCCACAACAATTTGCAAAAGTAGTTCCTGTACTACTTTTTCCAATTTCAAGTGCGACTTCAATAGACATCTGCGCATGAAGCCACATAAATGTCTATCAAGTTGCACCTGAAATTGCACTGACCTTGCTACTTCAAGTGAAGTAGTGCAATTTCAAAGTAGCATCAATGTGAACCGGGGCTTAAAAGTAATAAAACCATGGGAAATCTTAAAACTGAAAACACGAGCCAACAAATGGAAGAAAACTTCAGGCCAGATGAACTTAAAATTTGGCAAGCATGTCGACATAAGGACATATTCTTCTCTGTAAAGCAGTGGCAGCCTCCTTTAATTTTCTCTAGATCAATCAAAGCCTGCATCATATCTGCACTGTGCATCTTGGAAGTTTGTGTCCTTGTAAGAAGAGGAAAAAAAAAGTATTAAGAGAACGATGGTCAAGTGGCTGAGGACCTACATAGTGAATTATGGTCAAGTTACTAGTCAAATTGGGGAAATACTTACCTACCCAGTCTACTGTTACCTGCAACCTTCTTGCCCTTCAGACACCTACACTACTAGGAATGCACACACTGCAACTACTCGAATCTTGGCTCTGGTGCCTGGGTATACAAAACGCGGGTACCTAGCAACACTGCCAGCTCCTTCCACCTCTTCCATTCTAATGTTAAGGCACTACATACTTTGCTAATGTGTGGAGTGGGTGATGTTTTGGACATCTAAACATTTGAAGACAGATTCAAAAATACTTACTTGAGCAAATAAGAGGCTCTCAAATATTTTCTTCTGGGTCTCTTTGGCCCTCTGTTTGACTTGCGTCAGGGGATGTTACATCCACAATAGGAAGGTCTGTGCTGGGTCCAGGTGTCATATCCCACGCCTCCAATCCAATATCCTGATTCAGCTGAATGCACTCGCTTTCCTCTAAAAAGAAATAAAGAATTCATTAACCCCCCCAAAGTCCCATATGTTTCTAGCATCCATTTTGCTGCAATTAGTTGACCAACCTTGCACAGGGGACAATGTTTGCTCATGACTAGTGGCCTACACCATGCTGCACTATGACTAGTGGCCTACACCATGCTGCACTGTGGGTTTTTTTCCCCCTTAAAAATACATTGAAAAAAGGGAAGGCGATGTCATTTTACAGAGGGGAAACACTGGACAAGTGCTAACATTGGAAAACTCATGCAGTTGCCCCCCACCCCTCATGTCTATGGGATAGGGGATATATGAGGCTCACTCTAGCAGGTGTGACTGATCCCGGGGCCTCTCCTCTACCCTGGCAAGGCAGCATCAATGGGCACTGATGAGCCAGACAGCAACCATAAAGTGTCCCTCCGCCCTAAGCCCAGGGCCTTTGGCACACCCAGAATCACCCGTCAGTGGCTACATGAGTGTGTTTAAAGTTGTCACTTATGATTTGGGGGGGGGGGGGGAGATGGCCTTGTCTCCCCTGTTGGGGCCCGGTGAGGGCAGCCTCCCCTTGTCCCTTCTGGTGGCTTGTCTGTAGTCTCCTTTGTTTGTGCTTCCCTGTTGAAAGAAGAGTATAAAAAAAAAAAAAAAAAAAAAAAAAAAAAAAAGCAAAAAAAATTAAAATGTTCATATCTGCTTTATATTTAACTTCATGTGAAGATAAAAAAAAAAAAAAAAAAAAATTTACGGACAAAGATTAGAGAAGACATTATCTAGAATTTTCAAAACTTACTTGGAGAAAGCACATAAACAGACAGCTAATTTACACATATTGTTTAGATACAAATATTGCTTACTTTTTTAAATTATGTGATGGACTCCATCTGCTCTTGCTCGCGGTGCTTTAAATTTGACCATCACTTTCAGATTTGGTCCTTCATTAGTTTGACCGAAAATTTGACCTCCAAAACGGCGAGGACCTTCCCCAAAATGAGGTCCTTTCGACTGTTGGGCCTTTTATAGTTGCGCGGCTTGCAATCGTAGTCGTGCTTCTCAAGGATGCTCACCATTACCAGCTCAGCCTTGCTCATGGGGGTGGCTTTGTGCCTCCTATAAGCTCCAGCATCGCAGACCTGCCTTGAATTATCAGAAGTCGCCATGCTGTCACACTCCCGAATCTTCCGCCGTGTGTCGCATGCAGAAGAGATGGTCACGCCCCAGCGTCATGGCACACTGAGAGAGGAGTTTCACGCATGCGCAGTGTATATAAAGCCATAAAGCGCGATCGATGTAACGGCTGTAGGAACGATCTGGGAGTGGAGGATGAACGATCGATATCGCCAAAAGGAAACATAAAACAAAAGGTACAATTGTAAATTGGGGCATCAGTGGTTAGTGGCCTATACTGCTTATAGATTGAGGCCTATATTGGGACCAGATTATTTGTGAGTTTAGCCTGACATAAGGGTTTGTCTTGTGTTCTGTCTTGTAGGCATCTAATTAATTTCATTCACAATGGTGGATAAATTCACAGAGCCAGACTTTTTGCCAGAATTTATACAGCAGTACTGGGAGCTGCCGTGTCTATGGCAAGTCAAGAGTAGGGATTACTCAAATAAAATCAAGAGGAAGGCAGCGATGGAGGAACTGTTGGTATTGGTGAAGCCTCTGTATCCCAGGGCAGACATCAATTATTTGAAGGCCAAAATTGGTAGCCTGCGTAGTACATATAATAGGGAGTGCAAGAAGGTCATGAAATCCCAGAGATCGGGAGCATCAACAGATGACATATGTCCCCAGGCTGTGGTACAACAACCTGCGCTTTTTGTCTGACCAAACGGAACCACGCCCATCACTCTCAACGCTTCCTTCCACATTGGCTGAGGACACAGCTTCTGAGGTCCACCCTGGTCCATCTACACAGAAGAAGATGTGGAGGAGCCCAGCTTGACCCAGGTATAGCACTGTTGAACATACTTGTAGACAAAAATAGAATGATGTTAACTAGACGTTATTGACCCCAAATTTCTGCCTTAAAGTGGTTTACATATCAATAGTGGCCAAAAAAGATTGGGACGAGAATAAAAAGTGCTGGGATCAGAATGATAGTCTTTTCTATTTGTCAACATTCAATTTGCAACAGTCATGAGCTCAAAATTGTGTGTGACTGATGGAAAGAAAAAAAAAAAAAAACCACACACAAATATGTCCCATTTTTATACACAGGAAAGTCTCAGTCAGGACGAGCCTGTGCCCAGCAGCCAGACAGAGTCACAGATTCCTCCCCTACGCCCTCCTACTAAAAGGGCCAGGAAGACCAGAAACCTGGATGACGCCACGGCTGACTTCCTCAGACATGCAACAAGTGCCATTATTACGGCCCCGGATGCACAGGAGGCATTTGGCTGCATGACAGGCAATAAGCTGAGGGATATGGAGGAGGACTGAGTATGTGTGAGAAGCTGATCTTGGCTATGTGTTTTACTTAAAAAAAAAAAAAGTATTATTCTGGATATCACTAGAAAAAAAAAGCCATTTGAAATAAGTTTGGCAGAACTGTCAATATCACCAGCAAAGAAGCTTCATTATTATCCCATTATAAAGAAGAGAATTGTGCGCTGCATTGAGAGATTTCATAATTTGCCACGTCACGAATGTGACATCTCCATTACGAACGCTAGTTTTACAAGACCGACCACTTCCGGCTCGTCCTTGCTTCAGAGTTTGTACTTTGGACTTTTGTCCGACGGACGTGTGTACACACGCTCGGAAAATCGAACAACACACATTTGTACGCGGAAAATTTTAAAACCTGCTAGCCAACATTTGTTTGCGGAAAATCCGACAACAATTGTCCGTTGAAGCATACACGGTCAGATTTTCCGCCAACAGCCTGTCACACATTTCCCGTTGGAAAATCCCATTGTGTGTACGCGGCTTAAGGCTCCAAGGATCCAGTCACCCGACCGCAAATCAGCACTTTTTGGGGGCTTTAAAATTTTTTGCTGCCGCCTCTGCCTTGGACTGAGGAGGACCAAGATGGCGCTGAGAGAGCTGGGATGCTGCACCTGATCAGGAGACAATGCTGCACAACAGGTAAGTGTGGCTAAAAAGTTTACACTGGTCATAAACCCACCATGGAGAGATTTTCTTCAGAACAGAGAACTTTTCAGCAACCATGAGAGGTGCCCTCAGGCTGCCAGACATGCCCTTTAAAGTGGAAGTAAAGTCCGCAATACTTACCTCTCCTTGAATGGTCCGAGGTCCCTCAACCACACTGGCATCTTCGGGGTCTTCATTGGCTGGCGCAAGCTGACATCACAACTATGCATGCGAAGGGTTTCAGTCATCCAGACACAGGATGTGCCAGAACGTAAACTGGGCAGCACAAGAGAAAAAAAACAAAAAAACAAAAAAAAACCTCTACTACAGCAGAGACTTCCTTCCACTGATGGTCATCTGAAAGGCCCCTTACATTGGTGGCCAGTAGGAACAATGCCCCTCACATTGGGGACCAGTGGAAAGAATGTGTTGAAGACAGCTAAAAAGATAGTTAGACTCATGCTTTTGGCTTGGCTAAGTGATCCTGTAACTATGAAGTTACCAAATGGGAGGTTAACCACTTAAAGACCGAGCCGCTCTGAGATTTGTTGTGTACTTGTAAAAACTGTTTTTTGCTAGAAAATGACTTAGAACCCCCAAACATTATACATTTTTTTTTTGACACCCTAGAGAATAAAATGGCAGTTGTTACAATACTCTGTCACACAGTATTTGGGCAGCAGTCTTACAAGCGCACTTTTTTTAGATTACACTTTTTTGAATTTAAAAAAGACAACAGGAAAGTCAGCCCAATTTTTTTTTTTATACTGTGAAAGATAATGTTACGCCGAGTAAATTGATACCCAACATGTCACGCTTCAAAATTGCGCCCGCTCGTGGAATGGCGACAAACATTTACCCTTAAAAATCTCCATAGGCGACGTTTAAAAAAAAAAATTCTACAGGTTGCATGTTTTAAGTTACAGAGGAGGCCTAGGGGTAGAATTATTGCTCCCCCTCTACCGATTGTGCCGATACCTCACATGTGTGGTTTGGACACAGTTTTCATATGCGGCCGCTACTCACGTATGCGTTCGCTTCTGCACGCGAGCTCGACGGGACGGGGCGCATTTAAAAAATGTTCTCTCTTCTTGTTTATTTTACCTTTTTACACTGCTTTTTTTTTTTTTAAATTGTGTCATTTTTATTCCTATTACAAGGAATTTCCCTTGTAATAGAAAAAAGCATGACAGGACCTCTTAAATATGAGATCTGGGGTCAAAAAGACCTGGAAATCTCATATTTACATTAAAATGCAATTTAAAAAAGAAAAAAAAAAAAAAAGGCCCTTTAAGAGCTCTGGGTGGAAGTGACGTCGCTTCTGCCCTGCAGTGATATTAGACGGGTGGGGGCTATCTTCCCCTCAATCGTCTCCATACCCAGGCAGGGGACAGACGTGATTGCCTCCGCCGCTGCCCATGGCTCCGGTAAGCGGCAGAAGTGGGGGGGCCCTCTCCCGCCACCGATAAAAGTGATCTTGGAGAATCCGCCGCAGAGACCACTTTTATCTTAAACCGGACTTCTCACTGAAGAAGAGGATACCGGGGTTATGGCAGCTAGGCAGAAAGAATAAACTGATGGTGTTTTAACCTGTGCCCTAGCCTACTTTTTCTAAAACTGCAACCCCCCCCCCCCCCCCCAAAACAAACACACACACACACACACTTACTTTAAAGCAGTATTAACCGTGACCAATATATACGCACAGACATGGGAGCTTCATCTGTCTCAGCAAGAGCTACATGCAAGGAGTTTAGCCCCGGTGTGTCACATCCCAGCATCTGGGGGCCTGAGAGGCACAGGTGCAACGTCCATGATTGGACAAGTATGGCTCATGCCACCATGTAAACGGTTTTACACATCACTACCAGTGTCACCTTCCTCAACTAGCATCACTGCAGAAAAAACAAAATGCAGTGCATTCTGCATTTGTTTAATTGGAGGACATGTGAGACATCAGTAGTCCTTTATACTGTACTGTACTGTGTCTCCTTAAAAAACTGTTACCAAAAAAAATAAAACAGTATTAACCACTTAAGGACCGAGCCTCTTTTTGAGATCTGTTTTTTTTTTTACAAGTTATTTTTTTTTGCTTGAAAAATTACTTAGAACCCCCAAACATTATACATTTTTTTCTAACACCCTAGAGAATAAAATGGCAGTCATGGCAATACTTTCTCCATAGGCGACGTTTAAAAAAAAAAAAAAAAAAAAAAAATTAATTCTACAGGTTACATTGTTTTGAGTTAGAGGTGGTCTAGGGCTAGAATTCTTGCTCTCACTCTACCGATCGCGGCAATACCTCACGTGTGATATGAACACCGTTTTCATATGCGGGCGCTACTGCACGCGAGCTCGCCGGGACAGGGCGCATTTAGAGAAATTTTTTCCCCTCACTCGTCTCCATGCCACTGATGTGAGAGGATCCGATCGCCTCCGCAGATGCCAATGGCTCCGGTAAGCAGCAGAGGACACTGGAGCACGGTGGGAGGGGGGGCCCCCCCCCTTCTCCCGCCACCGATAAAAGTGATCTTGCAGTGAATCCACTGCAGAGACCACTATTATCGGAAAGCGGACCGCCGGCCGAAGAGGAGGATACCAGGGTTATGGCAGCAAGCTGCTGCCGTAATGACAATATTCCTCTTCAAAGTTAGGACATATATTGGCGTGCGGCCGTCCGTAAGTGGTTAATAATAAATTTAATCTATCAACACATGGGGGACATTGTCACCCAAGTATTAAATAAAAAAAAAAAAACCCACACACTCTAAACATTCCAAAGCAATAAAAAAAAAAAAAAAAAAAAAAAAAAAAAAAAAAGCAAATGCACTAAAACCTTGCTGGCAATACAAAAATTAAACATTGACACACATGCTGGAGTGAGGGATATATCTCTAGGTCCATTATTCAGTTAACTCTAAACTGATGATCTGTAGGGGGATTTAAAATATATTGTCTATGGAAAATAAAAGGGTACTGAAGTTTGCTGCCACATCACAGAAGCAGCAATTTTAAGGCTTGACATGTACCCATTTATGTATTGCAACATCATCTTTTAAAGTTTTCCAGAAACTTGGGTAACATATTGCATCTGTGAGCCCCAAAATTAACATTAGTGTTTTTTTTTGTTTTTTTTTTTAACCAAACCATTGCGTTTCATAAACCATTTAACTAATATTGTGCAACTTAGAAAATAGGGATCACCGGCATTTTATTCTCTAGGGTGTCTGCTTTCAGAAAATATAGAACATTCAGAGGTTTTACGTAATCTTCAAAAAACAGCTTCGGCTGAAAGCATTCAGCACAGTGGCAAGTGTAACTTTAAGAGACCCTCATCCCTAATTGGATGAATGAGAAATGAGAAATCCAGATGTTGGATGGACAGCACTGAATTTGACTTGCTTGGCACATGGAGGACACTTATTTCAAATATAAATAATCAGAGAACCAATCATGGTCCTCTTCCCCTATGTGTGCCCCCTCCTAGGACAGGTGTACAGGGGTCCCCTCTGCTCAGCCTCACCTGCTCCACCTCGGTCAGGCCGCCCATCTTGTACCTGATGAGGTTGTAGATCTCCTTGGGGTAGAAGAGTGACCTCAGGAACTCCATGGCCGGGGATGATCAACTCTCTGCGGTCGCCGCATCCACACACACCGGCCCCTTTTATAGTAGCAGCGGCCGGCCCCGCCCTCACCTGTCACCAGCGGCCAATCGCTGTGCGGAGGGGCGATGTAGGGGCGTGGCGTGCTGCTTTCGGTGACAGCTGGTCGGGGCTGTGTAGGTGCGGTGGGCGGGTGCAGCCATACAGGAGACTGGCAGGGAATGCTGAGCCTTGTGGTGCACACACCATGATGGGGGAGGAATGGAGGTACTCCCAGCTCTGTGTAGCTGTATTCCTCATGTCACTGGAGAGGGGACAACACATTGATGGCTATGGGCAGCACCAGCTCTGCTTTTATTATCCTCATGGTGTCAGTGCAAGAGACTGGATTGGTTAGGCTGTGCTCAGAAATACAGAAAAAAAATAAAAAAAAAAATATATATATATATATATATATATATATATATATATATATATATATATATATATATATATATATATATATATATATTGTTTAAACCACTTCAGCCCTGGAAGAATTTACCCCCTTCCTGACCAGAGCACTTTTTGCGATTCGGCACTGCGTCGCTTTAACTGACAATTGCGCAGCCGTGCACCCAAACAAAACTGACGTCCTTTTTTCCTCACAAATAGAGCTTTCTTTTGGTGGTATTTGATCGCCTCTGCGGTTTTTATTTTTTGCGCTATAAACAAATATAGAGCGACAATTTTGAAAAAAAACACAATATTTTGTACTTTTTGCTATAATAAATATCCCCATTTAAAAAAAAAAAAAACACATTTTTTTCTCAGTTTAGGCCGATATGTATTCTTCTACATAATTTTTGGTGAAAACAAAATTGCAATGAGCGTATATTGATTGGTTTGCGCAAAAGTTATAGCATCTACAAAATAGGGGATAGATTTATAGCATTTTTATTATTTTTATT
This sequence comes from Lithobates clamitans, assembly GCA_037952925.1. Classification (NCBI taxonomy): domain Eukaryota; kingdom Metazoa; phylum Chordata; class Amphibia; order Anura; family Ranidae; genus Lithobates; species Lithobates clamitans. The sequence goes on from JBBGZY010001007.1 coordinate 2,082,719, forward strand.
TTTTTTTTACTAGTAATGGTGGAGATCTGCAATTTTTATCGTAACTGCGACATTATGGTGGACACATCGGATAATTTTGACACATTTTTGGGACCATTGGCATTAATACAATAAAAATGCATTGATTACTTTAACAATTCACTGGCAGTGAAGGGGTTAACACTAGGGGGCGATCAAGGGGTTAACTGTGTTCCCTAATGTGTGTTCTAACTGAAGGGGGGAGGGGACTGACTAGGGGAGATGGCAGATCGCTGTTCATACTCTGTATGAACAGACGACCTGTCACTTCTCCCCTCAGAGAACACAGAGATCCCGGTTCTCGCCGTGTTACGAGCGATCGGCTCCGGGGGCGAGCAGCGGGCCACCTCTAGTGGCCACCTTTGGAGCCGACGTAACATGATGGCGATTCGCCTGCCCATGCCATTCTGCCGCAGTACAACCGCGGCGGCTGGTCGGCAAGGTGTCCCAATACTTTTGGCAATATAGTGTGTGTGTGTATATATATATATATATATATATATATATATATACACACACACACACTCCAATAAATAAATAAATCATTTTTAAAAATGTATAAAAACATGGACGTGTCAGTAGAGAAGAGATTGCTGTCAGCAGGGCACTGGCCAATTTTTGTTAGGAGCTCCATTTGGGAGGCTTTGGTGGTATATTAGCAGGGGCAATCTGTGCCGCAGGGGGTGATTAGGGTGTACCTCTGTTTGATCAAATCTGATTGAACTTGAATCAAATCAACAGAAGGTACGTTATGACTATTCAATTCTTAGCAGATTTGATCAATTTTGATCAAATCACAGATCGATTGCATGAAAATAATTGAAGCGTGTACGGCCAATATTTGGCTCACCATACAATCTGATTGTCCAATGTTTGTAGAATCAACCTTAGATTCACCAAAATTATATAATATGAAGACTTACCTAAACTATCCAATCATTTTATATCCAATCAGGCACTACAGACTTCTTGGTAGATCTAATGGTGACCATACACTATACAATCTGATTGTGTGATCTCTGTACAACCTCTTTTAGATACACCAAAACTATATAATAGGAGGACACACCCAATCTAGCCAATCAATCTCTCAATCTGTATCCAATCTGGCAAGCCCTTGCACTACATACCGTAGTTGACGGTAGATCTAAAGGAGATTGTATGATCAGATTTTATAGTGTATTGTGAGCTTAAAGTGATACTAAACACACACTGTTTAAATTACATTGTCCTTTCTATTTCTATATATAGATGGTGGCACTGTAATTATTTTAAATTATTTAATAATTATTTTAATTAAAAAAAAAGTACCTTTTTCCTAATCCATATACAGCTGTCACATGTTAACAGCAGGGGCGTTGCTAGGTGGCAAAAAGACCAGGGGCTTCAGCCCGAAGTCCAAGGCCGGAAACGGTGGGGGGGTTGTACACGTGACGCAGGCCTTTTTTTTTTTTTTTGGCTGGACCGTGACCTACCTGACCTACATACACTGACCTACCTACACTGATCTACCTACACTGACCTACCTACACTGACGGTAGTGACCTACCTACACTGACCTATCTACACTGACGGTAGTGACCTACCTACACTGACCTATCTACACTGACAGTAGTGACCTACCTACACTGACAGTAGTGACCTACCTACACTGACGGTAGTGACCTACCTACACTGACCTACATACACTGACGGTAGTGACCTACCTACACCTTTACCTACATACACTGACGGTAGTGACCTACCTACACTGACCTACATACACTGACGGTAGTGACCTACCTACACTGACCTACATACAATGACGGTAGTGACAATGGAGAGCTGCATGCCTGAGGCTTGGGGCTTTTCGGGGGCACATTCGGGGCTTCAGCTACGTCTAGCCACCCCCTCCTGACGCCCCTGGTTAACAGCAAACAAATACTCCTGCGCAATGGCGGTACGTCAGGGTAGTCCGTCTCTCAGGGGATAGTTGCTATGGCCTTGCTGCCCTCCGGGATAGGGGATATCCTAGTAGTGATAGAACAAGAAAGAAAAGGAGGGCACACCAGCCTTGTGCATTATCCCAAGCAAATTTATTAATAAAACCAGAATAAAATACTACTCACAAACATGTGGAGATAAAGCCCTTAGTGTGATCAGTCCAGAACCAATGCTGAACCTCAAGCTCACCATACATACACCATGAAACTCGGGTGCAAATAGCGTGTGCATGTTATATGTCGATACTTCAATTTTAGCTTCCTTGGAGTGGACAGGGAGGGGGGCGGGACGAACGCCGTCAGATTACATACAGTGAGAATCTCCTGTTTACTTGGCGGCCTCTGTAATAGAAATTCCTGTCTCCTGGGCCGCCATTGGACCACTGTTCTGTCTAGCATATTAGATTCTCACTGTATGTAATCTGTCGGCGCTGGTCCCGCCCCCCTCCCTGTCCCCTCTAGGCTGCAGATGGGCATCGATCAGGCTGCAACGATGGCAGTGGTGAGGCTGCTGCATTGAAGGCAATGGTGAGGCTGCTGCATTGATGGCAATGGTGAGGCTGCTGTATTGATGGCAACGGTGAGGCTGCATTGATGTGGACAGATGAGGCTGCATTGATGGCACTTGTGAGGCTACAGATTGGCATTGACCCTTATTTTGCTTCAAAGTTCCTTATTTAAAATGTAAGTTTTTTTCCTGAAACTTCCCTCTTAAAATGAATGTGCGTGTTATACGCCTATGCGTGTTATACGCCAATAAATACGGTATGTCTTCAAATTAACATAAAACATATCAGAAAAAAACATCTGTTATTCAACCCATAAATCTGTCTAGCGTTGATTTCAGAAGGACTTCGTAACCATCTGTGGCCATAACAATATTACACTGCGGTCCCTATCAAGAGTATTAAAATAGGTCTCAAACCAACAGGCTGGCTCAGAGACTACAAATGCCCCCCATTATCACTTCCCGGCTAACCTCCGTTAACCGGCAACCACCATCAGGACCCATACCAACGCTAGATCCTGAACTCTTACTTCTGCCATCTTCCTTCCCCTGCACAGACCAAGGCCCGCCGCTGCCACGACATCCCATCGTCCATAACCTGTCCAAAAGGGTTGAAAACAACAACCTGCCAAATATACATTTGAACAACCCCAAGGAGGGTGGGCGGGAACTTTCCCCCTCGCTCTGGTGATCCGTCCCAAGGCGGAGCCTCAATTTAATATCTCCTCTAGCCCCTCCCCCTCGGCTCCATAATACCACCCCTCTCCTAATACACTCACTGCTACCACCGTCATGTACTCCCTGCGCCTATGAATTTCATTCTATTGCCCTGGGCTTTCTAGCAAGCTGGATGGAGGAATCCTCCCTATTGTGATATTGTATTCTGACAGCAGAGACTTTTCTACTGTAAGTATTATTTACTGTATCAGTGCTGCAGCCGATTGGTTGCAGGCGTTGATTGAACTAAAAATTTACCAACAGTCCTGTTTGAGAAGAGTCCATCATTAGATCAATTTCTCTCAAACGGGAACACCATAGATCAAAATTTGGCTGGTTTAGCATGGACTGGCCGAATTTGGATCCATCTATGGCCAGCTTTAGCCTCTGTGCAACTCTGAAGCCTAGCTTCAACCGATTTTGTAAACTTGACTCTTAACCCAATTCAGCCCTAATTGCCAAACAATTACAGAAATTTATATCACGGGCTGTTCATAAATCAGCCTTTCTCAGCCAGGACTCCAGGGAACCCCAGGGCTTCTCCAGAGTTTGTTAGGGGCCCTTGGAGCAGTGAGCAGTGATGTTTGCATAGTCCTAAAGGCCAATGTCACATGGCATGGTACCAGTAAAACCTTTCCTCTCTTTGGTAAGTAACCACTAATACCAAATATCCATGTAGCTGTTTTTAAGGGGGCATCATGACTACCAAAGCAAGAGGACCCTTTCTTACTGCCACCAATCTAAGGGGGTCTCATTCAGACTGACCACCAATGTAAAGGAAGCCCTTCTCCCACTGACCACCAATGGAAGGAAGTCCCTCCCTGAATGATCACCAGTGTAAAGAAGTCCATCTCCCACTGATCAGCAATGAAAGGAAGTCCTTTTCTGACTGACCACCAATGAAAGCAAGTCCTTCTTTGACTGACCACCAATTGAAGGAAGCCCTTCAATTGGCATTCTCCCACTGACCAACAATGTAAGGGAGTCCTTCTCCCGCTGAGCACCAATGCAAGGGAAACCTTTTCCCACTGAATTGTAAGAAAAGTCCTTCTACCACTGAACGTCAATGTACGGGAGTTCTTCTCTCACTGAGCACCGATGTAAGGAGCTCATTTTCCACAAGAGGAAATAAGCAGGTTGGTAGCCAGAGATGTTAGTCATCTAAAGCTTAGTAATCGATCAATCAAACAATCAATCAAGACAATCAAGACAAACAGAATAAGCACAAGTTAAATTTAAGGTGGCAACATCTGAAAATGGCAAAAATGGTGTCAATAGCTGTCTGTCATAGATTCCAGCATACTATTCCATAATGTCTTCAAGGGCAAGAACTAACTAACAGCAAAGATGCTATCTGGCCTCAGGCAGATGGTCAGAGCAAACAGCAGAGAGTGGAAACAGGGTCAGCAGGCACAGACAAACCATTCCCAAAGAAAATCCAGGTTCTTCAATGGAGCAATAACAAACATAGCAAGCCAATAATCAGAATAAGCTCAGACAAGCTGAATACAAACTCAGTCCAAACAATCTGCAGGAGTAACCCAGGACATGAACAGACAGATTTCAGACAGACCTGACAATAGGGCAAATATACACAGAATAAAGTGCTGATTAGGCTGAATGTCAAGCAGTCTCCTTAAGCCAGGAATCCTCAAACTACGGCCCTCCAGCTGTTGCTGAACTACACATCCCATGATGCATTGTATAACTCTGACATTCACAGACATTACTAGGCATGATGGGACAACTGGACAACTGGAGGGCCGTAGTTTGAAGACTCCCTGCCTTAAGCAAAAGGGCAGGTGTACAAAGCAAAAAACTGAGCTGCAATGCTGAGTATCAACCAGAAGATGGCGAAGGTTCAAGCCTAATTTCAAGATGGCAAAAAGAATACACCTGGTTATAGAACATAGGAGTGCCTAGCTTGCTACAAAACACTCCAAGGCTGTGACCTTCTGACTTTCTTCTTTCATAGTAGATGCTAGATATAGAGAATAGAGCATCTACCATATAAGAATTAACAAGGAAGAAGAGGTAACAGCAAACAAAACAATGGCCAGGACCATAGAGGATAACAGATATACACACCACCAAAGAAAGCAAGGCAAAAGTCCAATGACGTAGAGCAGTGGTCTCCAAACGGTGGCCCGGGGGCCGGATGTGGCACCTCGCCTGCCTTTATCCGGCCCTTGGAACTATTCCTTCCACAGACACTAAATGATGCAGAACCATTTCTCCCACTGGCACCAATGATGGGGCACTATTCCCCCACTGATACCAACAAAGGGGCACTATTCCTCCCGCTAGAACCAATGATAGGGCATTGTTTACTCTCATTGACGTTGGGGCAGTTACTACTCTACAAAGTCCAGGCCCCCTAAAGCCTGAATGACAGTAAACTTTGTTTGGAGACCCCTGACATAGAGAATCATGAAATTAGCAAGATTATGTAAGGCAAGGTTATCCAAGACTAGACAGGGAGATTAAGGACACTGTTGTACATAAGGCAAAGTGCCTTAAATTAAATGTCCCAGCACCTGGCCAATAGGGAGGCAACCTTAAATATCCATAGGCAGAGTACAAATAAAACATAGGTGTGGGCAAGCTGAGCAGGGTGGAGGCACAGCCCCGGGACAGTTGACATACAAGTGACAGTAGGAAAGGAGAGGAAGAGTGCACATAAGAGCCAGGAGAATTGGGATTGACTCCAAATGTTCCTTACATAAGTTAAATCTACTGTTTTGCACCAGCTGCTCTAACCTCTGAGACATTTGGGTATGAAATGAAAAGTCCTGTTTTATAAGCCTTTTTAATACTTAATTATTATGTCTAAGGAAGCCAAAATGGCAATTGTCCAGAGGCCCTAAAACTGATCTCCAAGGTTCTGAAATGGTCACCTACCACTGGAAACTGTATACCGATTGATGGTGTTTTCTAAGTTGTAACTGAAAGTGGGAACCCACTTTGCCATCACTTTGAAGGGAATGTGCTAGAAGCATGCACCTTTATCTCTGATCAATCTCATACTGTGTCATTTTGGTAATATAGGCTTCACCATTACCTTTCACCAATGACAACTCTGTAAGGCCCAGATTAGAGGTCACCATTCGGGTCAAGGGTGAGGGGATTATTTATAAGCATGAGGATGAAGTTTGGGATTTAATGATTAAAATATATGTAACCCAAAATCTATTTTTCAAAATGTTTGGCACCACGTCTCAATAAATACAGTTTCCTTAAGCAAAGGGTATTTTGTGAATCGATTGCAAAGTTTACTATCTGCAGATCCTGCTAGAAATGGCACTTCCTGTTGCAGGCTGACAACCCTTAACTCTAACCAAGTAGATTTCAGAATACGCATTCATATGAAAATTCTAAGTACATTCGATGACTTAACGAATGTTGTTCAAAAATACTTTATAATTTTGTTTGCTTTTAACATTGGATTTTAGAAAGGAATTTTATTTCTTGACCAAAAACCACTGTTAAAAATTGATTTGTTTGAGAAAAAAAATGTCATTCTGCCTCTTCGAAATTTCTTGTCGTTGAGCCAAGAAACAAATATCAATTTGGTTGCACTAACCATTGGAAAATTGAACAGATGTTCTTAAAACAAAAAATTTTGATTGAAATTCTGATGGTATATGGCCAGCTTGCAATAAGCAGGTTATCAGACAGGCGGCCCAACAACCAACTGAAGAGGTTGCATGGCAGGCTGACAACAATGTCACTACTTGCTGCTAGGCAGTGAATTAGCATTGTTAATGGCAGGAGCAACAGGTAAGAAACTTTGCAACATTTCCACAAAATACAATTTGTTCAAGAAAATGGTGTACAAAAGACGTCATGCCAAAAAATACTGAAAAATAGGTTATATGTATATTAACAGTTTTATATTTTTACCAGGGGACTATGGCCCCTTTCACACGAAGGGTCCGACCGGGTCCACCTGTCAGTTTTTCAGGCAAACCCGATCGGATAATCCATTCACCCCTATGGACTGGTGGGTGTAAACAGACTTGTATCTGTTTACACCTGCCTACCTCCGATCTGATCAGCTGAAAACAAACAGAAGGGGATCAGTTCTTCGTGTAGGCAGATCGGATCAGAGGGCACTCTGCTGTCCATTTATAACCAGCCGCCCATAGAGCAGAGCAGACTCTATCCGTGTCCGCTCTGCATAAACTGTGAGCAGGCGGACCTGTCATCTGCCATCTCTGCTCTGATCACCAGGGGATTAGCAGACACATCCCCTGCTGATCAAAACGGAGTCCATCCCCAAGGAGCCTAGTGGTTAACTTAAGCTGGATACACACTATACAACTTTTGTTGTTTGATTTCCTTTAGATTTACCAAGTAGTGCAAGGGCCTGCCTGAATGCATACAAATTGAAACTCTTAAAGGGGTTGTAAAGGTAAAAGTTTTCACCTTAATGCATTCTATGCATTAAGCTGAAAAAACATCCGACAATACCGCCCCCCCCCCCAGCCCCCCGTTTTACTTATCTGACCCCTCGAAAGTCCCGCGCTCGCTCCCGACATCTTCTTTGCTGCTCAGCCTGGCCGTTGATTGGGTAGAGTGGATGGATTGAAAGCAGCGCAGCCTTTGGCTCGCGCTGCTGTCAATCACATCCAATGATGCGGCGTGCCGGGGGGGGGGGTTAGGGCCGAGTGATACAGTGAGTGGCTATGGCCGCCGGCTGTATCACAGGAGCGTGCCCGCAAGCACTCAACACCATGCGAGGGAGCTCGCATGAAGGTGTTGAGTCCTTGTGGGGGGGGGCCGAGACAGTCGCCGAGGGACCCCAGAAGACCAGGTTCGGGGCCACTCTGTGCAAAACAAGCTGCACAGTGGAGGTAAGTATAACATGTTTGTTTAAAAAAATAGCTTTAGTGATCCTTTAAGCCTCGTACACACGATCAGATTTTCCGCAGACAAAGCCTTGGCCAAAAACTTGTCGTGCATACAAACAGCAAGCAATTGTCGGCCAACAAACACGAACGTAGTGACGTACTACGAGACGATAAAGAGATAGTTCAATTTTCGTGCACCACCCTTTGGGCTTCTTCTGCTAATTTTGTGTTAGTAGAAGTTTGATGAGTGTTGATTCACGCTTTTCATTTCGTGCTTTTCAGTTTGTTTCTGAACAGCCGTTCGTCAACCAGCCATGTTGCAGAATCGGAGGAGATAACATGTTATTTATTATTAGCCTTGGAGTTATTGTTTTTGACCCACGTTCAGTCCGGGAACAGGAGGAGGAGGATTTCTTGGACCAAAAATTGGATGCTTTATTAATCGTGACCAATTATGTCATATGCCTTTGCTGCGGGAGCTCCAGGAGAATAATCCAGATGATTTTCGGAATTATCTCTGGATGATGGACTTCTGCTTTCACCAACTCTTGGCATTGTTGACCCCCTATATTAAGAAGCAGGACACATACATGAGGCTTTTATTTTATTTTTTGGTTGAATAATGATTTGATTTGGTATATTTTCTATATTTTTGGATGCATAGAATGCACTTTTTGGTTAAGTTCAATTGGCAGATAGCATGTCTAATTTTATTTGTTTTCTTTTTTTAATGCAAAATAAAAAAAATTGTGTAGAATAATACTTGGCTATGTGTTTTACTTCAAATGACAGTTTGGGAGTAGGTAGTTACATTTTATAAAATACAATGTAAAATTAACAAGGGACACCAACATAGTTGTATCTTTGATCTTAAAAACTATGGAATAATGGTGTTGTGGTAACTTGCCCAAAGAAAAAAAAAAAACAAGCATAATAATATTATTCTTGATATCACTAGAAAATAAAAGCCTTTTAAAATAGGTTTGGCAGAACTCCATCAGTATCACCAGCAAAGCAGCTTTATTATTATCCTATTAAAGAAGAAGAGAATTTCAGAATTTGCCGCGTCACGAATGTTAATTCTCCATTACGAACGCTAGTTTACAAGACCGACTGCTTCTGGCCCGCCCTTGCTTCCGAGCATGCGTGTGTGTACTCTGGAGTCTTTGAGCGTGTACACAGGCTCCGAAAATCTGACAACAGACATTTGTCCGCGGAAAATTTATAAGCCTGCCATCCAACATTTGTCCATGGAAAATCCGACAACAATTGTCCAATGGAGCGTACAAACGGTCAGATTTTCTGCCAACAGTCTGTCATCATACAATTCCCATCGGAAAGTCTGATCGTGTGTACGAGGCTTTGGACCCCATACGCACTATTACATTTTCTGCAGGTTTTCCGCTAGTGGCCAAAAAGCGCCACTATAACAGCGGTAAAGTGTCACTAAAACTAGCAGTGCTTTACTGCTAACCGCTTTACCCCAGTGTGAAAGTAGCCTTATACAAGCTGTACACTCACTACTTTACATTGTAGCAAAATGTCATTTCTTCAGTGTTGTCACATGAAAAAATATAATAAAATATTTACAAAAATGTGAGGGGTGTACTCACTTTTGTGAGATACTATATATATATATATATATATATATATATATATATATATATATTTCTTTCTTTCTTTTTTTAAGCAGAGGCCCTAAAGAATAAAATGGTGGGTACAATTTTTATATCACACAGTTTTTTGTTTTTGTATTTGCACACAATTTTTTTTTTATTTGGAAAAAATACACTTCAGTCAATTTTAATGCACAAAAACACTATATAATACCCAATTGCTTGGTAAAATATAAAAAATTATGCTACACCAAGTAACTAGATACCTAAGATGTCGTGCTGTAAAATTGCTCATGGAACGGCACCAAGCGATGGTACCTAAAAATCTCCATGCTCCATGCAATGCTTTATAAGCTATTACAGGTTACCAGTTTAGTGTTACACAGAAGGTCTGGTGCTAGAATTATTGCTCTAGCTATAACATGCGTGGCGATATCTCACATGTGTAGTGTGAACACCGTGTACATACTCATGAGTGACCTATGTATGTGTTCGCCTTTGCATGCGAGCACGGGAAGACGGGGCGCCTTCAAAATTATTAATTTTTTATTGTTTATTTTTTTGTGGTTCTAAAGGTAGAAGGTTTTTAATCTTAATGCATTAAAACAAAAAAACCTTCTGTGTGCAGCAGACCCCCCCCCAGCCCCCAAAATACATGCCTGAGCCCCATCTCCATCCAGTGATGCTGCACGAGAGCCTTGTCTGTCCGGGACTCCCTCCTGATTGGCTGAGACACACAGTGGGCACCATTGGCTCCCGCTGCTGTTAAAGTCAGTGAGCCAATAAGGAGAGGGAGGCGGCAGGGCCGAGCTGCGGCTCCATGTCTGAATGGACATAGAACAACAGCTTGGATCAGGTGCCCCCATAGCAAGCTGCTCAATGTGGGGGCACAAGGGAGGGGCAAGGAGTGCCGGCGAGGGACCCAAGAGGAACTTGACTGCTCTGTGCAAAACCACTGCACAGGGCAGGTAAGTATAACATGTTTGTTATTTTTCAAACAAAACAAAAAACAAGACTCTAGTATCACTTTACCTTTATTGCTTTTCAAAGGGATGAACAACATTTTTTGTGATAGCATGGACAGGAGAGCAGCGCCATCTAATGCCCCATACACACTATCAGAAATTCCATTAGAAAAAAACTTGGATGGCTTTTCCGACGAAATTCCGCTCAATTTTGCCTTGCATACACAGGGTCACAAAAAAGTTCTCTGAACTTTCAACTGTCAAGAATGTGGTGACTTACAACACTACGACGAGCCGAGAAAATGAATTTCAATGCTTCTGAGCATGCGTCGAATTGTTTCCGAGCATGCGTGATTTTTTGCGCGTCCAAATTACATACAGACGAACGCATTTTCGGATAGAAACTTTTTCCGACCGAAAAATAGAGAACCTGCTCTCAATCTTTTGCTGGCTGGAATTCTGCCAGCAAAAGTCTGATGGAGCATACACACAGTCGAATTTCTGACCAAAAGCTCACATCTGACTTTTGCTGACGGAATTTTTCATTGTGTGTACGGGGCATAAGTGCAGCATTATTAAGACCTTTTATTCCATAAAAGACAATTGGTAACTCACAAGATGTATGAGATGTCAGCGCATGTGGGATTAATAATGTGGTTCATCCACTCATGGGAAAGACGATCTTCTCACTGGTGAAGAGACAGCTGATGGGTCCAGGGATGCCGGTGGTTCCCAGCACTTCCAGACACTCAGGACAGCTCACAGACAGCTGTGTACTTCACTTCCGGTTGGAGAGAGCGAGGAGGAGCGCGCATTTGGAGCATGCGTGCTCCTTCACCAGGCTATCTTATACAGTCAACTTATCTAAGAACACTTCAACTGTCCTTGTGCCACAAATGTACTCCTCCACATGAACTTGATGTGAAAGAGAGTTCTAATTACCCACTCTCTCTTTATTCTGCTGATCGAGCGCACATGATCAAATGTACTTTCTCTTGCTTGTGATAGCATGGGCCATTACAGGTCCTCTTTATGGAGAGATCTGGAGTCTATTAGACCAAAACCAGATGTGACAATATCTTCACACTCTGTGACATCTGAAACCGGAAGCAACGAGGAACGACATAATTTCCTCTCATTAGAGAGCCTGGTAAAGGCAGCAGCAAATTGGTGGTGGGACCATCTTATCCCACCTGTAAAAGTAATCCAGTGGCTTCTTGGGCCACTAGGATTACCATCAGGCCTAAAAAAATCCTTGCAGGAATAGCTGCTAGGAGCTACAGTGCTTTGAAAAGGTATTTATATCCCCTTGGAATTTTCCACTATTTCATCATGTTACAACCAAAAATGTAAATGTATTTTATATTTTATGTGATAGAATTGTAAAGTGGAAGGAAAATGATAAATGGCTTTCAACATTTTTTACAAATAAATATCTGAAAAGTGTGGCGTGCATTTGTATTCAGCCCCCATTACTCTGATACCCCTAACTAAAATATAGTGGAACCAATTGCCTTCAGAGGTCACCTAATTAGTAATAGAGTCCACTGTGTGTAATTTTAATCTCCGTATAAATACAGCTGCTCTTTGAAGCCCTCACAGGTTTGTTAGAGAACCTTAGTAAACGAACAGCATCATAAAGGCCAAGGAACACACCAGACAGGTCAGGGATAAAGTTGTGGAGAAGTTTAAAGCAGGGTTAGGTTATAAAAAATATCCCAAGCTTTGAACGTTTCACGGAGCACTGTTAAATCCATCATCCGAAAATGGGAAAGAGTATGGCACAACTGCAAACATACCAAGACATGACCGTCCACCTAAACTGACAGGACGGGCAAGGAGAGCATTAATCAGAGAAGCACCCAAGAGGCCCATGGTAATTCAGAGATCCACAGCACAAGTGGGAGAACCTGTCCAGAGGACAACTTTTAGTCGTGCACTCCACAAATCTGGCCTCTATAAAAGAGTGGCAAGAAGAGAGCCATTGTTGAAAGAAAGCCCTAAAAACTCCATATTGCCACTTTATGAGAAGTCATGTGGAGGCCACTGATCTACTTTTGGCCTGTCATAAACTTAACATGACTTCCTCTTCTGTTGATGTATATAGTTTATTTTCAGAGAATCCTTCATTAAGCCAGTTATTAGCTGTTGTAGCCTCTAGTTTAGTAGACCAATGATTGAATAGTTTAATGCAGTAAAGTGATTTTGGGTTATACCCTGTCTTTAGGGACCAAAGACTTTCAAGTGGGGGGGGGATATAGCGATATGGATTGTTAGCAGAAAGCAACGTACCTTTCAGTGTTTCTAGACATCGCTTGTCCCTTTAGTCATCTGTGTAATCTGTGACCTCATATTTGTGTGTCCAACAAAGTGAATTATGGGACATATAGCTCTCCCTGAGACTATTGCTATGCACCCATGTACCCCAACACTACACATCCCAGGGATCTTTGCTATGACATGGAGATTGCTGGGAGTGACCATAAAAGGAGTGAGAAGCTCCCGCAGAGCTCTCTTCCTCCTGGGCCTAATGCGGGACAGACCTCTCTATGCAGCAGAGAAAGAGGTTGCAGCCTACCGCGCGGAGCCTGACTTCCAACCTGAGGCCTAAGGCCTAAGGGGCCCAGCTTCACCACTCGCTGTCGGACATCCTGTCGTTAACACCACTTGAATCGCCTGCCTGTCGGTGTGGGTGCGTGAGGCAAGCTCTACTTCGGAAGATTGAGGCAGCGGGTCCGCTGCCCGAATGCGGTGCACGTGTTCCTGTCCACAAGACATTTTATCGATCTGGTCATTGGTGAGAGGGCAAGCTGCTTGATCCTTTATCTGTCCACTGCAACTATTACAGAACACTGTGCACAGACATCTTGACCCCAAGATCACTTTACTGCATTGCACAAACACTGTGCTCAGACATCTTAGATCTTTACCCCAAGGAGTCTGTTGTTTTATCTACAACCAAATGGATTACAGTTAACGAGCTCCACCTAGCTAGCAAAGAACATCAGATCTGCAATGTGGAACTATCCGTCAGTACTTATAGGAAAGCATATTAATATATATATATATATATATATCCCCCTCTGTAGAACTTGCTTATTGGGATAGCATAGGCTGACTAGTTTACACGCAGTTAACTGAGACATCCACTAAGGGGTGACCTTTGATCTAAATATAGTGTACATATATGTGAGTAACATTGTTTGCTGCTGAATCATTGTTTGTGTATATAGGAGGAATTTGTTTGCTGAGTTGGCACTGTTAACCTGGCTCAGCAGATTTATTACCTCATTTGTAAAATAACCTTTCCTTTCTTTTGGTTCAAGTAAAATATTTCAGAACCTAACATTACTGAGTTGTTTGATTCTTGCTACACAGTGTTACTAAGATGTCTGAACCCAGAGTGTCAGGTGGGTTGGAAGGTTCACTTGGTCACAGCTGTGCAGATGAGCAGGTAATTCTCACGCAGTCCTCAAGGGGGGCTGTGCTACAGTTACATTGTTTTTTTACACTACGGCAAGCCTTTTTTCCTTTCTGAGTCACATTCTGAGCCTACTCCTTTATCAAAAGTGGCCACTTTGGATGCGTTACAAAAACTCAGACCACAAACTTTGCTCCACCATAAGAGCGACTCACCTGACAAGAGCTGTCATCTGACTCCCTGGTTGAGGATAAAGGCCCGGGCTGGGTATTAAGCCACAAGCGCCATATCACTTGCTATCTGGTAAGCATTCATTCTATGTGGTGGAGGGATTGCTATGATATGTCTGTTCACCATTGACACTATGAGAAGACTTTGAAAAGTGATTTGCCAATTTCATTTGTCTCCACTTTCAAGAGTGATACACATAATTTTCCTTTTCAGGGATTTGTTTGTTTAATTTCACTACGGACTATATCATGTATTTTCTGTTTTCACTTTCAAGAGTGATACATGATTATTTTCCTTATTTAGTTCATTTCACTACGGACTTTATAAAGTTAATTAGTGCAGCTCTTATTTTTTTTTGTTTGGAACAACCTACCAGCTGAGTTCCTTCAAAAACATTGTGCATGTATACCTAGAATAATTGATGCTGTTTTGAAGGGTGGTCACACCAAATATTGATTTGGATTTCTCTTCGGTTCATTTACTTTCCACTTTAATTGATTACTATTAACACTTCTATTTCCGAAAGCATTCTTTAATTTATTGATTTTTTTTTCACAATTTCCTAAAACTTTTGTGCAGTAGTGTGTATGTAGTTCAGTCAAATGTTGCCTGCATTTTTGAACGATGTTATGTGGACTGCTTGTGTAAGTTTGCTTCCCAGTATGGAGGCCATGGCGAAATCTGAAGGGGTGCTGGGGGGGCTAGGCCCCCCCAAGCAAAATCTACCCACATGGATATTGTGCCTGGGCAGGGTTGCCAACCATCAATCAGAAGAAGCTGTTAGGACAGGCTTGCTGCACCTGTGAAGGCTGAGTGTCTTTAACATTCTCCTGGAGCCCAGCCAGCGCACTCCCCCAGCCTCCCTGCATAAATGGGACAGGAGAGGGATATTGATTTGCTCCAGCTCCTCCCGCCCCTCTCCTCTGTGTCTGCCCCACCCACACTCCAATCCCCGGCTAGTGCTGTGCCTGAGAAAGGGATGTTGGCTGGAAATTTGAAGCACTGTAGGTGGCAGATCCACCTGGCTGAGTGATTGATGCTGCTGTCAGAGCCTGCAGAGACCAGCCTGGGGTGAGTGAGCTCTGCACTAGATCTATCTCCCTCCCTCCTCTCCTCATCTAGCACTTGGGGACAACTGAAGTCTGGTGTAAGGGGGCACTCTGCCAGATTCTGATGTAAGGGGGCATTCTGACAGATTCTGATGTAAGAGGGCACTACACTGAATTCTGATATAAGGGGCCAGTCTGCCACATTCTGCTGTAAGGGGGCACTCTGCTGGATTCTGCTGTAAGGGGGAACTTTCACACTCCACCAGATTCTGACGTAAGGAGGCACTCTGGCCACATTCTGCTGTAACGGGGCACTTTCACATTCTGATGTAAGGAGGCACTCCCTCCAGATTTTGATGTAAGAGGCTACTGCATTGGATTCTGATGCAAGGGGGCACTCTCCTGGTGAAAGGGGGTATTCTGCGGACTCTACTGTAAGGGGGGGACTCTGCAGACTCTGATGTAAGGTGGTGGCACTCTGGGGACATGTATGTTAGGGGGTACTCTGTTTAAGGGGAATGCTGGGGACTTTGATGTAAGGGAGGACTCTGATGTTTTTATTACAAAACAGCATCTGATCTCTCCCCTCACACTGTACCGATCGGTACAGAGAGGGGAGAGATGAACTGGACGTGACGCTGGTTTGTTTACAAGTGATCGCTCCATCATCTGACGGAGTGATCAAATGGTAAACGGCCGCTGTCAGCGGCCATTTACCGTGATCTGTGATGCGCCGGATCCGGTCACGGATATTCCCGGTAGCGCGCCCCAGGGGGCAATGAACGCCCTCCCACAGTTATCGAGCCGCGCTGTAGCTGTCATTCGGCTATAGCACGGTCGGCAAGCGGGTCAGTGTTGCATGACTGAGTACTTGTCATTCAAAATGTGAGAACACCGAAAACAAAAAATTGGTCTGGTTAGGAAGGGGGTTTAAGTGCTCAGTAAGTGGTTAAATATGAGATCTGGGGTAAAAAAAAACCTCAGATCTCACATTTACACTAAAAAGCAATAAATAAATAAAAAAAAGTCACTATAAGAGCTATGGGCGGAAGTGACGTTTTTATGTTGCTTCCGCCCTACAATTGTATGGAGCCAGTCGGGGGCCATCTTTCTCTCAGCTCCATGTCAGGCAGGGGAGAGGACGCCATTGTCTCCACCGGCGGCTCCGGTAAGTGGCGAAGGGCACCGGGGAGCAGCGGTGGGGGGGGGGCTCTCCCACCATCAATTAAAAGTGATCTTGCGGCAAATCCGCAGCTGAAACCATTTTTATCTGAAAGCAGACCACCCTTGAAGAAGTGGATACCGGGGGTTATGGCAGCTAGCTGCTGCCATAACAACGGTATTCCACTTCAAAGTGCCACCGTATAATGACGGTGGGCGGTCTGTAAGTGGTTAAAAGGGGTGATCCTTTTCTATACCCACTGTATGTGTGCATTGTATACAGCAGGTGCAAATTATGTTCAGTCCCCCTTAAGACTCCCCAATGGCCAGATACAGAACATTTATATTCTGTCCCAGGGTGCTTAAGGTTTTTCATAATCCTAGACTTGCTTACATTTTGTCATGCTGTCTTGACTTTTTAATTTTGTAGCACCCTCTAGTGTGCTTCTAGTGGTAGTGTAGGTAAAATATACTTTGGCTCAGGGCAAAGCCTAAGCCATGGAATCTGGGTCAGGATTAATTTAAGTTCAGAGTTAGATGACCCATCCAGGCAGCTCTCTGGTATCTCCCCCTGGTTCGAGAATGTTCTAGAAATTAGTGGATAGAGGCTAGGAGGGTTGTCCTGCATGTTTAGGGGGGCTTAGTCCCCTGCCAGGCCCACCGCCTGAGCATTGGCTAAGTGAGCCCTTAAATATGATTGAGTTATGCCAGCTGGAGAGTCGGTGAAAGGTGGAGATGCAGCGCTGAGGGAGACTGTCGGTGGCCCTTGAGGGACCCCGGTCAGGGAGGGGTTTTACCTTGGCCAGGGGCTCAGGTGGCTGGTCTGGAAGGATCCTACCGCAGGAACAGACAAGGGGAGAGACTGCCACATGCAGCAGGCCTCTCTTGACGACAGCAGTGTGCTTAGGTCTTCAGCCTTGCCCTGGGCGATTTCCAAAGTGTCAGTGGGGTAGACTGGGAAAAAGCAGCCATGTAGGCTGGTGAAGAGAGAGCCAGGTGGGCTAGCATTTCCTGCAGTGGTGGAGCTGGGATCAGTGTCTACAAAGGAGTGGAGATGCTCCAGGGTGATACTTTTCTAAGGGACAGAGTTCCCAGCCTGTAAAGGGCTGTTTCTAAGATAACAAAAGACTCACCGGTAGTTTCTAAAGAAAAGAGTAAATCAAGCAGAACTGTGCAGAAGGATCATGTTGAAGTTGTCCCTGGTTCTTTTTGTTACTGGCAAGTTGGACTTTATGTGTCTGGATGCAACTTAAAGATGCTATATGCCTGGCTGTGCAGCAGTGGGGAACCCTGACATCTGCAACTTTTACGGAATAGTGTTACAATTGTAAAGTCTGGCAGATTACTTGTAATGAGTATTGTTAATGTTTACTGCTTCTACTGTTTAAAGGCTTCGTTTTTGCCTTTTAGGAATCTATTATACGTCCTCTGCCCTACTCTCCCCTGTTCTCCATCCTGCTGATTCCTGTCATCTCTCTGCTGCCCTTCCATTCTCTGACATTTTTTTTACTGCACCCCCACATCAGACTGGCTAAATCTGTCCCTGATAGAGTCAGTATGGTTTCTGTTACATGTTTACAGGCCGGAGTCTCAATGCCAGCAATTAGTCCTGTTTGTTGGCCTTAACCTCCCTGGCGGTATGATTATTTCGGATTTTAGGTGCTGAAAGCGGTACAATTATTTTGCATGGAAATTTGGCGTTTTATATTGTAGGTCTGTAATTCTTAACAATAACACACTTAAATCTGTCCAAACAAGAGTCTAGTAGATATCCCGGGTATGATAAAGTTTGAAACACAAAAACATAAATTATAATATAATAAATAAAAATAAATCATTTTAAAAAATAAAAATAAATAGTAATAAAATAAATTTCCCCACGATTCACTATCGCTCAATTCTGCAAGTGTTCTAATTTATTATCGTTGTTTTCTAGCTGGTCCAGAGCCACTTTTGACGTAAAGGGACACTTTTTGGTTGCTATGGACAATCTCCAGTTTCCAGGCAGAAAGAACAGTGTATATCACATAAAACTGCATGCAGGGCGTGGGCCAAAGCACTGGGGACAAAAGGGATGTGAAATCATTTCATACAGTACTGTAATGTGTAAGATTACAGTACTGTATGTGTTATGATTTTTACTTTTTTTTTAATTTGCTGCCAGGCTCCGCCCCCGTGCGTTGCGACGCTCACAGAGAACGGAGCCTGGCAAGGAGAGGCTTCGGAGGAGGACGGAGCCCACGTACACTGCGGGGGACATCGCAGGATCCCGGGGACAAGGTAAGCAAAGGCACACCAGGATCCTGCAATGCAATCCCGAGTGTGGCTCGGGGTTACCGCTAATAGTCCTGAATTTTAATCCCGAGCCACACTCGGGAAAACCGCCAGGGAGGCTACGGTAAAATGTAATCTTAGTTTGCTGGAAAGCTTTTTCCGCTTGGTCAATCAATAGCTGGTTCAGTGTACGTTTTGCCTCATCTTAGGCCAATTTCAGGGGGCAAACGGGCCGGCTTGTGCCTTTTCTTAGTAGTCACATTCTAAATGGATGAGTTGCGCTCTATGTTCTTTTTTGGTGAGGAGCCCAGCTGGCTACAAAGGCCCCATATGATGACCTTGTGGGTCTCCCATAGGGTGAGAACTGAGACATCAGTGGTTGCGTTGTGTGTTATATAGTCCAAGATATGAGAATGAATAAAGGTTTGGTGTATTGGAAAGAAGGTATTCATTTAAAGGGGTTGTAAAGGCAGAAGTTTTTTTTTTTTTTTAACCTTATACAATCTACGCATTAAGATAAAAAAAAAAACCTTTTGTGTGTAGCAGGCCCCCCAGCACCCCCTAATTACTTATCTGAGCCCCCTCTCTCACCAGTGATATCCACAAGTGTCTAAGCCATCCGGGACACTCCTCCTGATTGGCTGAGACACAGCACTGGCACAATTGGCTCCTGCGGCTGTCAAGATCAGTCAATCAGGGGAGAGAGGGGACTGGGCCAGGGCTCTGACTCTGCTCGCATACCCCCATAGAAAACTGCTGGGTGAGGGGGCACTCGATAGGAGGGAGGGGCCAGGAGCAGCAAAGTGAGACCTGAGAAGAGGAGGATCTGGGCTGCTCTGTGCAAAACCAATTGCATAGAGGAGGTAAGTAAACATGTTTGTTTTGTTTTTTTTGTTTTTTTAAAGCAAGACTTTACAATCACTTTTAGTACCATGTACAGTCAGTGCCCACAGCCAACAAGGAGGAGAGTGTAAGGAGCACTGTAGAGCGGTCTGTCCATGAAACTGGTAGTTGGCATATGTCCACCACCCAGGTAAGCATTGTGTGTCACATAGAAATATGGTCATTGTGAGAGAATTAATTGTGTGGATGGCAATAGTAGGTGTTGTCTTTAGTGGTTGGATTAATCTCCTGCCACCAGTCGACCAGGGCATGTTGAGAGATGAGTGTATGGAAGCAGGCTGCCTGGTTTGAAGAGGCCAGAGATGAGTCAGACCTATCTAGGAAAGGCAAAAGTACAGAGTTTGAATCTCTGCCCAAAATTTATGTGCCCTAGTGGTCCCTGTTTACTTTGGCGCACATGAAATGTGAAGATCTATGAAAGAAGAAAAAAACACACAACACACTTCCATTTTATTTGAGTGCTGGCTTGATACACCAGGGGATACCTAGCATGGAAATATTCAGAAGCTGAGGGTTTCTTTACTGTCAGAGCATAGTAAGGTTGTGGCACTCCCTTCCACAATTGGTGGTATCAGCAGGAAGTGTTGATAATTTAAATAATTCTTGAATGAGCATCTTAACAAAATATAATATACAGGGATATGGTTTTGACATAAATACAATAGACTGGTGTCTTTCTTCAATCTTACCAACTATGTAATGAAAATAGAGTGTTTCCTGCAGAGAAATGATAGAAGCTCTCGGACTGAAAATAGCAGAAAGCAACAGTGTGCTTATTGGGGGAGTTAAATACTTAATATTAATGGATAAGATACATAAATCAGCCATGATGGTGGGCTAGGTTCTCAAGCTGCCTGAACCTGTGTGCATTTAAATGGGGTTCCACCCCAGTCGGCTCAGTTTTTAGGGAAGGAAAGGGGGTAGGAGGAAGAAGAAATCCAGCAAATGGGCATGTAGAACATGAGTCAAAATATGGCAACCAAGAGGACAATACAAATTCGTAGGTAGTTCAATAAGCATGGCAAACACCTACATAGGCAAGTCAAGGTCCCTAAGCGTAATATGGAAATCATAATGCTGTAAGGATCCAACATGCGTAGAGATTCAGGGCCCCTGAAAGGGCCAGCACCATCTAGAATGAAATGGTGTGGTGAGTTTGCCCCAGCCGTGGCCGCCGCCAGCAAAACACTAGACCCGTAGGCATGACGCAGCATGCAAAAATTGAGCTTGCCCAGAAGAGACTGCAGGGAACGCAATTGCAATTTTTTTTGCAACGACAAGCACCTATAACTGACCCCCGAAGATCTTGCAGCTTATCCACGAGTAGCAGACATTCCATCCACAACGTATCGATGACGATATCCAAAAATTTCAGTTCCTCAATTGGGCTTTCATTTTTTTTTCGCCCTAAAAAACCTCAAACACATACTGGACTGTGGCCAACGATCTGGCAAGTCCGAGCCCCCGGAAGGCCGATAACCAAGAAATCATCCAAATAATGGACTGCAAACCAGACAAATCCTGCACCACCTATTCAAGAAAGGAAATTAAAGTTTCAAAAAGAGAACAGGAAATGGCACAACCCATCGGCAAACAGCAATGAACAAAATATTGACCCTGCCACATGCAACCCAACAGGCGGAAACTCTGTGGGTGGACGGGCAGCAATCGGAAAACGGCCAAGTGGCAGGGAAGCAAACGGGCCTGCCATCCTCCCCAAGGACACTTCCTTAGCCAATTTCGTGGAAACCTCAGAATGCAAGTGAGCAGAGCGCAAGTTAGCCACCACGGGGGGGGGGGGACACAAGACAACATACAGGGAATCATAAAACCAACATTAAACCCCCGCAACAAAAACCATACAGCGGCCCTGTCTGGATACCTACAGAGAAAGGGTGACATTTTTTCCCATCCGCCAGAGTTCTCCCCGTTTCCAGTGGTCAACTTTACCCTTTCCTTGCTTAAGACATTTGACAAGGGGTAAGAGCCCTGCACCAAAGTATGTGTGACGATAACAGCAGGATCCCCCAAACCCTTAAACTGCCGGCAGTAGCCCTTTGTGTGTGGCCGAGGTAGGAGGCACCCCCAGCCCCCTCTGAAAGGGATGGGCAATGGCCCTGGCCATCAGTTTCATTAACAAGCTTATATCCTTGTGGTCCCACCTGAGCGAGGGCCTATCACACTGGCAAAGATATTGAAAGCCTGAAGCCATTTTCCAAAGGTCCTGGGAAGCAGGCGGTAAGGCAGTTCCTACTCCTCCGGATTTTTATAACAGCTTACCTGTAAAATCCTTTTCTTGGAGTACATCATGGGACACAGAGCACCATAGTAATCACTATGTGGGTATAGAGGCACCTTCAGGTGATGAACATGGTATACCCAATACAGGAAGTTAACTCCCTATATAACCCCTCCTCCTACAAGGAGTACCTCAGTTTTTGTAGCAAAGCAATTATACCTAAACTCCAAAAAGGAGGGGAGGGACCTCTGTGTCCGATGATGTACTCTAAGAAAAGGATTTTACAGGTAAGCTGTTAGAAAAAAAAACATTTTCTTTATCGTACATCATGGGACACAGAGCGCCATGGTAATCACTAATGTGGGACAACCCATAACAATGCTATTTGAGGGGAGGGAGACAACCCATAGGGCACCTCCAGACTTGAGGGGTTATACTGCTACCTGCAGCACACTGCGCCCAAAGGCGATATCCTCATACCTCCTTACATCCACCTGATAAAACTTGGTGAATGTACATACTGAAGACCAAGCTGCAGCCTTACAGATCTGAGCCATGGAGGCCTGGTGACGCACTGCCCAAGAAGCACTAACCGCCCTGGTAGAGTGCGCTTTGACTTGAAAAGGTGGAATCTTACCCCTTAAATCATAAGTCTGAATTATAACTTGTCGACTCCACTTAGTGACAGTAGATTTTGACGCTGCCTGTCCTTTCTTAGGACCCTCTTCAGTATAAACAAGACATCAGTCTTCCGGATCTGAGTAGTCATCTTTAAATAGACTTTGACCGCTCTAACCACATTGAGACAATGTGGTGACTTCTCTTCCCTGGAACATGGTTTTGGAAAAACGATGGCAGGACAATATCTTGGTTCAGGTGGAAACCTGAGACCACTTTTGGCAAAAAAAAAAATCTGGACGAGGGCATAACACCACTCTGTCCTCATGAATAATCAAGTATTGCTCTTTACAAGAAAGAGCAGCAAATTCCAAAACCCTCCTTGCTGAGGATATAGCAACCAATAATATTAGCTTCCTTGTCAGGACTAAGGGAATATGCTGTATCAGTTCAAATGGCTGTTTTTGTAACACTGACAAAACTAAGTTCAAGTCCCAAGGGTTCAAAGGTGATTTAACTGGCGGATTAAGCCGCATCACCCCTTGCATAAAACCCCAGACTAAAAAATGTGTAGCAAGCAGTCTTTGAAAGAAGACCGATAAGGCTGAGACTTGGCCCTTAATAGTACTCAAGGCCAACTTCACCTCTACCCCCAATTGTAGAAAGGCAAGAATTCTGCCTATGCTATACCTCCGAGGGCATCTTGGATTCACACCAGGAAACAGAAGCCCTCCGGACTATAATACATAGTCCTGGAAGCTGGCTTCCTTACATTAATCAAGGTAGAGATAACTGACCCGGAAAGCCCACATTTTCTCAGAATGTGTTTCAATAGCCAAGCCGTTAAATTTAGCATTCGTAAGGTAGGATGGAATACCGGCCCCTGTGAGAGTAGGTCTGGCTATATTGGAAGGGACCGTGGATCCTCCACCGCCATCTTTACACTTTCTGCATACCAGGATCTTCTGGGCCATGCTGGGGCTACCAGAATTACTGGTTTTCTTTCCAGCTTGATCCTGCAAAGAAGTCGTGGCAGCAACTGAATGAGGGGGGGGGGGGGGGGGAATGCATAAAAATCAGTGAAAACTGATCCCACAGGGTCACCAACGCATCTGTTCCGCATGGGGGTGGATCCCTTGTTCTGGACAAAAAGTTGACTAACTTCATGTTGAACCTGGATGCCAGAATATCTACATCCGGAGTCCCATCTTTGGCAAACAGCCCAAAAAATGTCAGGGGGAAGAGACCATTCCCCAGGAATAACTGTGGGTGACTCAGGTAGTCCGCCTGCCAATTCTCTACTCCTGGAATGAAGACTGCTGATAGGCAAAGAACATTCCTTTCTGCCCAAGTTAGAACATGGTTCACCTCTGTCAGTGCTGCGAGACTCTTGGTGCCCCCTTGGTTATTGATATAGGCCACAGCTGTGGCATTATCGGATTGTATCCTGACAGAACAATCCCGTAACCAGAAAGTCCAGGCCTTCAGAGCCAGACGCACTGCTCGAATCTCTAGGATGTTGATGGGCAAGGCTCTCTCGGTTTTTGACCACTGCCCTTGGACAGTTGTCTTCTCTAGTACTGCTCCCCAGCTTGAAAGGCTGGTGTCTGTCGTTATTACCACCTTCCAGATAACTGGTCTGAAGGATTTTCCTTTCAGCAGATTTTGGGTTAGTAACCAACTGAGGCTTGGGGACAGCTGCATTGGCAAGTCTGAACGCTTGAATAATTTTTTTCTAAGCATACAGTCTCAAATGAAACTGGGCATAGGAAATGGCTTCAAATGAAGCCACCATCTTTCCCAACAACCTCATGCAAAGGCGAATGAAGGGATCTCCTTTTGACCTGACCATCCACACTTGCTCTCTTATGGAGTTGATCTTTGCCTGAGGCAAGAACACCCTTTTCTGGGCTGTATCTATGATCAGACCCAAGTACTCCAGCCTTTTTAGCGGTTTTAAGGAAGACTTCTCTAGGTTGAGAATCCAGCCTAGACTTTCCAAGTAACTGGTTGTAATAAGTACACTTTGGTTCAAACGAGCCACCAACTGGTCTATTAGCAATAGATCGTCTAAGTACACCAAGACTGTTATGCCCTGTGCCCTTAACCTTGCTAGAGGTGGGGCCAGCACTTTTATGAACACCCAGGGCGCTGTAGCTAGCCCGAAGGGCAAGGCTACAAACTGAAAATGTTGTTCTACTTCGAACCGCAGAAACCTTTGGCGAGTGGGGAATATAGGAACATGCAGGTATGTATCCCTGATGTCGATACATGCCAGGAGGCTCTCCTTGTAGGATAGAAACCACTGACCTGATCGACTCCATGCTAAAGGAGCGGATCTTCAGGAACCGATTTAGATTTTTGGATCTAGAATGGGTCTGACATTTCCATTCGGTTTCGGTACCGTAAAGAGGTTTGAATAAAACCCCAAACCTTGCTCTTCTGTGGGGATTTGTATGATCACCCCCTGAGCTATTAAAATCGGTCTAGAGCCCAAAACAGAGATAGTCTCTTCCCTGGATCTTTGGGAACGTTTGACTTCAGGAAACAAGACTGTGGAAAAGTCCCGGACTTCCAGTTTGTATCCCAGAGTTACCATGGAGATGACCCACCTGTCCTGAATTTCCTCTTGTCAGACTTCTGAAAACTGCAGAAGTCTTTCCCCCCACTGTGGCGAGGGGTGGCACACCTTTTCACAATGAGGCTTTAGAATTCTGTTTTGCAGGTTTCCAGCCCCAGGACTTCTTTTGAGCCTGGGCCTGACCCTGGGGTTTTCCTCTACAGTCTGACAGAGGCTGTCACCACTGCCTAGAGGCGGAAGCCCCTGGTGCAGGAGAAAGTGCCTGCTTAAATGAAGGGTGTTTATACTTTCTTTTGACTGGCAAAAGTACTTTTCCCACTGGAAATAGTGTGGATGTATTTGTCCAAATCATCCCCTTGAAAAGGAAAACAAGTCAGGAGCTTTCTGTATGGTGCTTCGGCTGACCAATTTTTTTTTTTTAACTACAGGATTCCACGCAAGTGTACTAGCACAAGGCGGGATACCTGGTGAAAAGAATCTTTAATGGCGTCTATGGCAAAAACATAATGCTTTTGGTAGTTCAGCCAAACTCCAGGCTTGTTGTGCAGGGACCTCTTTAAAGGCCCATCTAATTTGGTCCTTTAGGGATTGACAGATGCCTATTGCAGCGACTGCAGGCTGAGTAACAGCACCTGCCAAAGAAAAAGGACTTCAACAGGAGTTCCAAACTTTTATCTGTTGGATCCTTAAGCATTTGTGCATTGTCTACTGGACAAGTTAGACTTTTATGCACACTGGAAATCGCAGCATCAACTGCTGGTACATTCCATTTTTTGGTGAATGTCTCCTCCATGAGATAGAGAGCTGAGAATCTCTTTGGAGGAGAAAATGCTTATCCGGGTGATCCCATTCAGAATAAATAAGCTGTTCTAGAAATGCATGGACAGGAAACCACTCATACGCTGACGATACCCAAATCTACTTTCGCATCACCGGACAAAAAGACCACCATCATCAACTAGAGGAATGTCTCAGTTTGATAGATGACTGGATGACCACCAGTTCCCTCAAACTCAATGTGTCAAAAACAGAACTTCTCCTCCTAAACGCTAACCAAAATCCCAAAACCAAGTCTCCATGGATACCTCCCACCATCTTTGGACAGACCATCTCCCCGAGCACCAAAGTCAAGAGTCAGTTATCTTTGACTCAGAAATGACAATGGATGCACAAATAGGATCAGTAGTCAGCGGATCTCACCATCTCCTCCGCCTGCTACGCAGACTCATTCCCTTTATTATCCCAGAAAAGGACAAAGCAGCAGTAGTTGGAACAATCATCAATTCCCGTCTTGACTACGCAAACTCACTCTACATAGGCTTACTCCAATATCAGCTTGCACGCCTACAGGCCATTCAAAACACGGCGGCAAGACTGCTAACAGGAAAAAAAAACCTGGGAGCCCATCTCCCCATCACTGAGGAGCTTACATTGGCTAACGATAAAGAATCGGATCACATTCAAGACCCTCTGCCTCACCCACAAACGCATACAAGGAAACGCCCCTCAATACCTCCGAGAGAAAATAAAACACTACACACCCAATCGCAATCTGCGATCATCCAACCATAACCTCCTCCTCGTTCCCAAATACCGCTACAAAGCAAGGGGAGAACGCAGATTCGCAGTCCAGGGACCTCGGCTATGGAATACTCTTCCAACTCACATCCGCATGGAAGAAAACCATCTGGCCTTTAGGAAAAGACTAAAAACCTTCCTCTAACAAGCTGCTCAGACACAAAACGCATTAGCGCCTTGAGGCGATTCAGTTCGCATTTGCAGTGCTTTACAAATCATTCATTCGTTCAGGAAACGCATGCAAATGCTGTGAAGGTTTTAAAGGAACCCAAGGAAGAAACTGAACTTTCAGCAGACTCTGTTAGGGATAGCATGAAAGTAGAACGAACCATCTCTGTAAGAGATGGTATCCGTAACGTCTCAGATTGCAAGGCTGAAAAGGGTTCATCCACCATGGTTTCCTCCGCAGAAGAGTCATCGGTTTGTCTTTCCTCCTGATCGCCTGAGGGTAACACCTCATCCTGTACCCACTGTTCCCCTTGCAAAGGGTCCAAGGTGGGGGAGGGGGGAATCTAACACGCTTCCTATCCATTTGAATGCAATTAAAGCTGCTAATCTTCCTTCTAGGCCCTGCAGGGCGGAGGAAAAGGCATCTTCAGTCATGTATACAGGGGCTGAGATGAGAGAAGCAGCTGCACCACCAAATTTGTTCCAATGACTCACCCTGGCTTGCCCTAATTAGGTAAGTGACTCCACTAAAAAGTGATACTCAATAAACTGCATAATACATATTAGTGCTGTACTGAATATTGAAAAAATAAAATGTAAATGTGATATACTAGTGAAAATAATCAATAAATATTGAAGTAAAGAATCAGGTGACCAAGTGGAAAAAAAAGTCCATAGTGAAATCAAAAATATTTAGACAACAACATGATTACTCCATAAAGACTGGCGATTCTTCAGTAGTGATGTGCTGTAGGCTTCCACAAATAGACATAGTGACAGGTGAAAGTTGCCTCCACCACAAAAAAATACTGCCGCAGATAGATCAATTTGGATGGGTTGTATTACATTTATTCTTGTTTAGTAAGACAAACTTACAAGAAAACAGACAATGGGCATAGTAGACATAAAAACGAGCCGGCTTCAAAACAGCCCATAGCTTCCGGGACTGGACATGTAGCGGTGATGTCAGAGCGTAGCTCCTCCCTACATCATTTTGTCACTAGCGAACGTGGTCACGGATCCCATGGAGGTCCTAGCGCCTGGAGGGTGAAACCTTTGGAACCTTTTTGGTTTTTGTGGTGTCTTTTGGTATGCATAGTCCTAAGCACAAAAGCAGAGGCACTAATTGCCAAACGTACTCTGACAGTATAATGCCGCTATACAAGTTCAGCCTAGCGCTGGGGGAAAATTAAAAAAAAAAAAAAAAAAGTCCTTCCCGTATTCGGAATGCCACTTGCAGCCCTTATGTGCCCCCCACTGTTCCTTTGTCCTGAGTGTAGGCTGCTTGCTCCTACTTGCTATCAGCCGAGGAGACTGCTCCAGCTGACCCAACACGAGGGGGGGGGGGGAATGGTGTAAAGCCCATGGACCCCAAGCAGGCAGAGGAAAAAACCATATGGAGCAAAACGCAGAACCTGGGGGGTTTGTACAACTGCTGATTCCCTAACCCTTCTGGTCTCGCTGCTGCAGCCACATAGACTGACACTGAGCTGAAGAGAAGACAACAGGTTAAGGCATGTGCAGATACTAACTCTAGTGGAGACTTAAGGCATGACATTTTTTTTTCTTTAGGGGGGGAAAAAAAAAAAAAAAAAAAAAACAAAAAACAAAAAAAAAAAAAAAAACACACCTTTAGGTGGACTTTAGTGCTTAGGTTTCTTCCCTTACCTTATTCTTACCCTTACCTTATCCCCACCACAGGATTTGCTGATTTAAGACAGATCCAACCATCATGGCAGGCTGCATTTAGCAAACCTTCAAGGACCGGGTCCCTTTTTATCAGGGTTCTACTCCATTGGACCTGTAAAAGCACCCCGCCAGGAAAAACTTTAGGTAATATAGCATGACCAAAGCTCTGGGTCCCGTGGTCCAGCCCTGCAGAGGAGTTACAGGCAAAGCCTCATGCTTTGGATACAAGGCCCAGGTACCATCCACTTTGGCCTCAGTGGCACTTTGGATGGATCCGGTCTATGGAGGCCATTTAAATCCAGCAAGGAACCCTCCTGGAGTTCCTCAGAGCACATCTTCACTCGTGACCAACACCTTAAACACTTGCCAAAAAAAAAAAAAAAAAAAAAAAAAGTACTCCTGGTAGGAGGATGGGTTATATAGGGAGTGAACTTCCTGTATTGGGTATACCAGTGTCCATCACCTGAAGGTGCCTATATACCCACCTTACTATGATGCTCTGTGTCCTATGATGTATGATAAAGAAAACATTTCCCCCTTTCCAGATCTCACTTCCAGCTTAGGATGCACACCCAACAGGCCCTCGAAGCAGACAAACTTCACATTTTGCCACATCAGATAAGATGCACTCCGGAGGCACAATCCACCTTCTTGGATGCCAATGCAGGCTGTGACAACTGAGCCCGCTTCTCTGCCCATGGTTGGCGAGGCACCCCCAGTCACCTTGACAGGGAGTCCTGGCAGGGGCTGCAGAATTCCTGCAATGGATGTACTCTGGTCACCCGAAGTCATCCAGGCGGACATAGGCAACCCTACCTGAGAAGATACCCATGTCAACCAGGTCTGCAGCACCTGCGCCATTAACCTCCCTCTTGCCCAGCAAGCCCTGCTGCAGCCGGGGGACCACCCACAGAAGCAGACAGCTGAACAGAGGGCAACACAGAGCTAGCAACAGTGGGGATAACAGACGGTACCAGCAGACTTACCAGGCTGACCGGTGTGAAGCCACACAGCCGTGCCTCCGGATCCCCGCTGAGCTCCCGTAGCAGCCTCTCTCCCCCTGGGACACCTCTCCAGCCTCTTATGTAGAAAGCTCCCCCCCAGACCTGTCATCCTCACAGGGAGCAGCAGCATCCAGGGAGGGCTGTCCACTCAGCCCTCTCCTTCCATGCCGAGCACACTGCCTGGCAGCCCTGGTCGCACCTGCTGTCCTCTGGTACAGAACCAGAGTGGTGACAGTAGCTGCACACAGGCAACCTCAGCTTCTTCCAGAAGGCGTCCCAGCCACTCCCAGGGACAGGTCAGCACTCGCATGACCGAACTGAGGAACACAGGAGGCCGAGACCTCCTAGCCTGTGATTTTTTGGGGGTGGCAGGAACCTGCCCTGACCCCCTGCAGCATGTCAGTCAATTGGGACTCCAGCCACTGGGGGCCATTCGCCACTGCTGCTGATCTGCGAGAGCATGCTCTCAATGTCTGCCATGGTGAGGGGCCCTACAGCACAGACCTGCACAAGGGCTCCAAAAGTTTCTCCTCGGCTGACCAAACTGACCTACCCTCAGTCAACACCCACTTCTTACTAGACCCCTAATCATCCTGCCCCACCCAAACCACACCCTGCTACCGTTCAATCACGTAGGCCTCTAAACCTGCCTAGACTGCAAACTCCATCATGTAGGGCCTCTTAAATGCTGGGCAGGCCTGCTCTCAACAAGCAATAGAAAAAAAAAAAATTATATTTTTATATATATATATATATATATATATATATATATATATATATATATATATATATATATATATAAAAAATCATACCAGGCTTCCACCTATCCCCACTGTATCCAATTGGTTTTACATTTATGCAAATGTGTCAGGTTAAACATTCGTCAAAAACCCTGATTTATAGATATGTATAAGTACCTGCATTGGAGTATAGTCACTTGTACATATTTGTCATACTAGACTATGGAGAAGTGCTAATACCATCTAGGTAGATTGTCCTTCAGTAGGTGTTGATGTTCAAGAAAAAGCGGGATGGCAGGTTAATACAGTAAAGTTGCCAAAAAGGGCAGATGTGTTTATTTTAAAAACCTTAACAGTCAAAAAAAATAAAATTGAAAGGGTGAGAAAGGTAACCAACACTCCCAGATGATTTGAACAGACAGTCCTTAAACAGAAGACGGTAGGAGGCACGAGTCATTTGATGCCTGTGCCCCCCCCCCCTACACTCGCTCCCTCTTACCCTACTCTGCTAAGCCATGTAGAGACATATGGTGGGGAATAAAAGGAATTAATGTGTGCAGTGCAAGGGGGATAAAGGCAAAAAAATACTCAGAAGTATCAAAGACTGATGAAGGCAGAAGACACTGGAGGAGTACAATACCTTTTACTACAACAGTCTTGCATTAGAAAATTTGTAAAGGCTTACAGGGTCTTTAATTATGTAGTCATGCACACAGACAATTAAAGGAAGACAAGGCATTTTATTGGCAAACAAAAGTTACATTAAGATTAAACAAAAAATAAAATCCACCCCTATAATCTGGTCAGTAATGCAATCAGCTTGCTCAATAATCTGTACTAAAGGCAGAACTAAAATTACACAATAGGACACCAGTCAGGTTATTGTGCAGACTCTTCCATTATTAGAACTTGTGCACAATATACAAACTGTATCCCAATCAGGCTTCTTGCTTTCAAATAGAACAGGTTTAAAAATATCATCTATTTTGTCACTTTATACTGCCAGGTCTGCGTTATGTATGAAATAGACCATTAGGTTGCACATTGTTGCTGTACCCCATCTAGACCCCTGTCTGTCTTAAAACTGCCATTTCCAATGAGAAGCTATTTTTACTATTTGGCATGGAACATTAGACCCATGGAAGGCTAAGCGAGTGTTTCATAGACAAAAAAAACAAAAAAAAACAAAAAAAAACCACACAAAGTGTACAATACCTAAAGACTGTTGGTGGAACTTAGCAACTGCTAAGGGGCTATACTACCTGCTTCCACTTTCCACACAGCAATTTGGTTTCTAAGCTCTGTACAGAGGCAACAGATTTAGTTTGATAGGGAAGTTGGTAGAACCAATGACTGCCATGTCATGGACCTCCTTTACAATACAAGTCAAAAGAAAGGTGTTCTACTTTAGTTTCTTTAGGCAGGTGGATTAAAAGGGCGGGGGGGTTGAAATAAGATTTCACAATAAAAAAGTTGCAGTGCAAAAAAAATTTCAAAGTTTCGGAGCAGCACTGCACATAAAAAAAAAGTGGCATCTGTTGCCAGTATGCTAGAACCCTGAATACTAGCACTGGTTAAGTTGGCATCTTAATTGTTCTGGAAGCTTGTTTGGTGAGAAGATGACCCAGTAAGACTCTCCTACACAATTAGAGCCATAAATTCCATTATGTGCTTTCCGATAAAAAAGTCCCATTAAAACGATGCAATTAAAAAAGAAAGTGGTTTCTGCTAAAGTTGAGTAAAAACCAACTCAAGCTTGGAGATCTGATGGAAGCGGGACCAGGATAGGAGATTATTCTTTGGGAACTCCAGCAACTATTTCAGACTCTATTCCACAATGATCCTGTCCACGCAGAATTTTGAAGTAACCTGGAAGAAAAAAAAAAAAAAAAAAAAAAAAAAAAAAAACTAATGAGAACATAGAAAATTGAGTACAAAAAAAATAAAATATGAACTTTGTTACTGTATGGGCAAGCTCAAAATTTAGAGCTCTGCTTTGGAAATTGGCAACCATCTTCCATAGTCTTTGGCCTGGTGACTATTAGCTTGTCAAACCTCATCTGTAATAGTAATAATGTGCTTCAATCATCCTGACACCACAACAACCATGGTGCTGCGATGATTGAAGCGCCAACACCAGGTGTTTGGAGTATCTTTATCTGCCGATTTGTTAAACTCTGGAATACACATTTCTATTGTGGTGTAGGATCTGGGCCTGCTGTCCCTCCATCCCTCTTTCATCTCAGACTGAGACCACACCCCCATTTGAACTACATCCATTTTTTGGCACGCACCACATTTCTTTTGCTATGTCATGCCTACAAACGCATGCCCTGCCCACAATTAGAATAAGACCCCGCCTACAGCCAAAAAAGCATCCCTAAATTTTTTACAATGTTGGCAACTATGCAACCTATTCTTCTGTTTGTATCCTGTCATCTGCTGTAACCCGATGTTCAGAATAAAAGCACCTTTGTGGATGGAATCGTTATTTGGCAAGGTCAAACTATCTGATGAGGATTGTCCTCAGTGATTATATCTTATACAGGCCAGGCAGAGAGGTCTCACAAGGGATAAATCGCTTAACAATCGGAGTCAGAATAAAGTAAATAGATGTGTTGTCCATGGCTGCACCTCAGTAGCTACCGTGGCGCAATCCTGTCAACAAAACCAATCTGCCTTGATCATGTGACCTCACATCATGGAGAAATACAACCAGACATACCGTTATCACCCCAGTCTGTGTTCCAGGAGTTGACACAAAGCCAGTATGGAGTTCCGTTTTCTACACCCCAGCCAATGACTTTAATAGCATGGCCACCAACTTCCTCTCCAGTTGTGTGCTGGTAGACACCTAGAACAGAACAGAGTACTGCATCACTCTATGGACATTTGGCTGAAATACAGATTTAGGCAACTTTCCATACATTTTGGTGCACCTTTCATAAAAGCAAAACAAGTTTCTAAACAAGTATTCTCAAATAATTCTGGTGACAGCTTTAATTGCTAATTAAAAAAAAAAAAAAAAAAAAAAAAAAAGTCAAACAAAACCAAACTTCCAACTCGAATCCTAGAAAAATTGTGTTCAGATGTTGTATTTTAAGTCTATAGGTGCAAGTGCAGGCCTACCAACACAAGTGCAGTATAATGGTCATTTGTCCTCGGTGGCCCCTCTGTCCTCATTTGCCCCACAAAGTACTCAGTCATACTTGCCTTATAGTTTGCTTTAAGACATGCTCACATGTGTAGAATCACTCATAGGAGCATAGAACAGGTAGAGAAGTACAGACTGCCACAACAAAGCTGTCTTGAGCCACATAAAGAGGCTTTACGGAAGTCATGAATGTCAGGCTCTTACCAGATTTGTAATTAGGGAAGTCTTCATACACTGTGAAGGCACCCTCTACTGGGCCATTCTTGTAAATCTCAGCCATGATCTCCTGTTGGTTATTGGCGACACTGTAGGCATCCACACCTATGAAATTTAAAAGAAAGCTGTAAGAGAACATGCATCTCTCTGGCAAGTCACCAAGGTGGCAACACTGCCTGTATGACAGAACAGGCCCCACAGAACCAATGAGAGCCCATCATTTGAATAGGTTGGGGGGTGTCAATCTGCTCATCTTCTAGAAGGGTTACACAGCAGCTCCACAATTTTTTTTATTTTGCATAAAATGTAATGGACTACATGGAAGCCTAAAAATGTACAATGAAGACCTTGATAAAAGAGGACGTCGGGCAGCTATGTAGCAGATGAGGTTTAATATTGAGAATTGTAAAGTTATGCACTTGGGTGCCAAAAACACAGGGGAGAATTAGATGGAAAGGATCTGGGGGTGCTTGCAGAATATTTATGCATTAAAAAGGGCACACATTCCAGAGATCAATTCTACCCCTTAACACTGGTTCAGCCTCATCTTGAATATGCAGTTCAGTGTCAGTCACCAATCCTCCAGAAAGATGTTGAATTAAAAATAAATAAAGTGGGAGGGAGAACCTCAGCTTTGAGGATTGATTAGATTTTCACTCTTAAGGTGGCGATAAAAAAGGGATTACAAAGTACAACTATAATCAATAGGTGACGCCAATAACTAATAAATGGCTTATAGGAAGGTCTCTGAAGAGGATACACAGCCATTTGAGGTTAGAAGAAAGGAGGTTTAAACCAAAGGATCAAGAGCAGTGAAAATGTGGACCTCCCATTGTAAGTGGTACTAGGATCCAAGTAAAAAACCTTTAGCGATCTTACTCAGAATTGAAATTGTTAAGAATAAAGACCGAACGTTTAGATGTTTATAAGGTTAGGGAGGGAAAAAAAAAAAAAAAAAAAAAACACACCCTACAGTGCTGGATCTTTCACCAGATACCAAGCAATCCCATGAAGTCATACACTTCAACAACATGAAGTTTAAAGTAGGTTTTCCACAGACAGCTGAATAGAGCAGCAGGGGAGCCACAAACATGAGTATGCACGGCTGGTGTGGGGTAATTGCGCTAAGGGTTACATCACTTCACCCAGTCTGGATAAGCTAGCTAATGGGAAGCAGTTTTTATTGCAGCCAATAGTTGCAAATCCCAGTGTAAAGGCCAGATTCCCTTTTGACATCACTATATCCAGGATCAGCTATGCAGTCAGGATGCTAAAGGCCACTTACCAAAGTGTTTATCAGAACTATAGTCTGGTCCATATCCAGTCTCACATTTCTTCACACATTTTGGAGTGTCTCCTTGCTCTCCCTTACAGGATGGGCGGGAGCCATTGACGTGGTGCTCGCAGGGAGGGATAGTATATGGCCTGCAACCTGAAGAGGGAGATGTGAATTTCACATTAATCAGCTCTCATGATCAAAAGGTCTATAGAATATGCCATAACAGCAAAACACTCACCAATATGGGAGTCATACAGTCCCCCAGACACAAGACCTGTCTCAGTCCAGTATTTCCAGGCTCCAGATGGATATCCACCATTACAGCTGAAGCAATGAAAAAATGCTTAGTAACACATTGTTAAAATAGGCTTTCTATAGAGCTGGATACAACCCCCACTAAAGGTTCAATTCCTTCAAAATTCAGGTTCTGATTTCATAACTCATCTGTCCTCAGGTTAGAACACATTTGAGGGAGGGCCAGTAATTTAAACACTACATACCATGGCTTGGGCCCACTCAAACATGCTTACCCTGCTCAAGAGTTAAGGAAATCTATCACAAACATCAAATGCATGAAGGATTCCTAGGGTACTGCAAGTTTACCTTCTGGCCCATATTGACTTATCTTAGACGAAGCCATTTACTATGGAAGGGTCCATACTCAGAATGCCACTTGCTTGTGAAAATTCTCTGAAGACTCCTTCCTTCCTGGCCCTAAACTCTATTTTACATGGTTTAACGCCATCCCCTCTTAAAGTGCCTCCTGTCCATTAAATGGCATATTGATATGTAATATTTTGTAATAACCCAAAAAAAAAAAAAGATACCATCCATAATTTACAAACATTTGTTCCCTTAAACTGAAGGGAAGTAAATATATGGACAAGCATTTTTTTGTATTAAAAAGTCTCAATACATTTGAAAAACATTTTCTTCCAAAATCTTGGTGGGATTGTTGTGCTGTGATTTTGCAAGTTCACTTTTGAACAACAGATTTGAAATTGCCTTGTGCAACAATAGAAAGTGTACTTAAATATGGTGTGGAAGACATGAGCAAGGAAAATGTACCAAAAGTCTTATTCACCAAGTATTTGATTATGTAAAGGCAGCATACTTCCCAAATTGCTGACTCAAATATTCTAATATGAAGAAATTGTTCTATTGGATGTTAGGGTGGATGAGGTAGCATACATATACATATTAAATATATTCCATAGCTGGCATAAAACCAACTGAGATCAATAAAGATGCTATGCAATAGTTTATTAGAGCTCCCACTGAAGACTTACCCCGATCCACACTCCAAGCCACAGCAGGAAAGCAGATCCTCAGCAGATATCTCCACATTCACCTTTCCCTTTGAGTGCACACATGTTCGGTCTGAAATTGCTTCCGCAGCCCCAAAAGCCTAAAATTAGAGAATTGCTTCAGACCTCTGCAAGACCCATAAATCTGACCAATTTTTGGGAAGAAGCTTGCAGCTCCTTTCCCACTCCAAATGAAGAAACAAAAACCTAGTACAAAGCTACTGAGTTTGTTCATAGTCTCCCAAGTGCCCCAGCTTGGAAGTGATATTTTGCTACCCAGCTAATCAGCTGCTCAAGTTATTGTAAACAATCCATTGAGTTTAAACTAGAAATAAAAGGCAAACATTTGTGTATAGCAAAACAAATGGTATAAAAATGCAAACACTTTAAAACCCATAAAGAGAATAAAACAAGCCTCCAATGTTGAAGTACCACTGGTTTACTATTAGTCTGCTTACAGAACATCCTTATGAATGGCACATGAACACATACCCAGTGCTGGCACTGGCTCCAGCATAGGAACGGTCAGCAGGGCCGCTGCTACTGCTAGACAAACTAGGCAACCGCCTAAGGCGCACTGCTTTCCAGGGCAACCAGCCACTGGTGTTCTTACTTGCTCTGCAACAAGCAACAAAGTCTCAGCATTAGCAGGCAGCCGCCGCTCCGTTCACACATAGTGTCAGAGGCGACGGAGGACTGAGTCTGTGTCCTGACTCCTGAATTGATGGGTGCTTGTGAGGCTGTATTTGATGGACAGAGCAAAGGGGGGTGGGGTCAGGTGTGAAGCCGGGGGGGGGGTCGGCAATCAGCGTTGTCACCTAGGGCATCAAAAATCCTTGCACCAACCCCGAGTGTCAGCACAAACACTGCCCACCTAGATGTAGATTTTGTCTGATTAGATGTTCAAGGAGATCAGCTCATAGGTCTTACACTCCTTGGAAAGGAACAGCAAGTTTCAGGCCTGAGCAATGGTCTGCTTAGCAGACAAAAATAAAATGGGATGCTAGGTGTTTTTTTTGGGCAATGTAATAAAGACCCAAAGACTCTGGACCAGAAACCTGTAAGCCATGACCACCAAATCTGTAGGCTGTTCCCTCGCTGGCCACAATTCCTAAACCATTTCTAGATCTGGGATTAGCATGGCCTATCTGGACAGGTACCCAGTACAACCACAGGAGCACTTTATAGGCAGCCGTGAGCATGGCAGTGTTGAAAAGAACATTTTGGCCATTACTTCGGTGTGCAACCAGATCAGAAGTTAATGTGCTTTTTTAGGGATACATTCCTTCAGCATAATCTGTCCCACGAGCTAATAAAGACCTCAATGGCCAGAAAATTCTCACCCTGGAGAAGCTTTTTCAGGTGGCTCCAGGAGTCAAGTTGCCAAGTCTCAATCAAAAGGACTTTGGGCTGACTCTTTAGAAGTTGGATTGAAAGGTGCACTTTAACCAGAGTGTGAGGGAGATTATAGCCTTATTAGAGGTGCCGCAAGCGACCCTGTGATTAGGGATCCATCTCCATGCTTTGATAGAACTCCTATAACCTGGGGTCTCAAACTGTGGCAAGAAGCTGTGTGTGCGCACATAAAGGTGGAGGGCTCAGACTACACAACATAGTATCAATTTTAATGAAGGATAGATACTGTTGCTTTGACTTTCTGGAGGTTTTATTTTTCCTTCCTTTGTTCACATTTTCAAATGGTGTTCTCTTGATTTGTTTTTATATTAGGATTAGATACCATTTGTATTCCCAGAACCCTGGCAGCGTGCATTGGGCACTCTGACGTGTCCTTCAGACACTGATCACAGAACAGGGTAAAGGGAAAATCACAGCAGCCCTTAATCATGTGATCAGCTGTGT
Organism: Lithobates clamitans; assembly: GCA_037952925.1. Taxonomy (NCBI): domain Eukaryota; kingdom Metazoa; phylum Chordata; class Amphibia; order Anura; family Ranidae; genus Lithobates; species Lithobates clamitans. Next base: position 2,120,850 of record JBBGZY010001007.1, read on the forward strand.
CCAATCACAGCTGATCACATGTAAACAGACTCAAAGTTATCAGCAGTCTCACATGCTGTGTCTGGGAGGAAAGGATTGCCGATACTCGGCAAGACTGTCAGCACACTGCTTACATGGTTCAGTACCATCCCGATCATTAGCACCACCGCACCAGTGCAAAGCAGTGAAGATAATGGAGTACAGTGTTGCATGACCACACAATTGTCACTCAAACTGCGACAGCGCTAAAAGCTGAAAATTGGCCTGGGCAGAAAAGGCCCAATAATGCAGTGGTTAAAAGACTCCCACTCCCAGTTCCTCAAAATCTGAGAACCTTGGATTGATTATTCCTTTCCATCACTGCACCTGGCTAGTTTTGGCTCTCCAACAGATGCCCAAGATGGTTTTGAGTAAGTGGTTTCCCCTTCCCTGCTGTTTTCCCCTTTCTAGTTTTATACCCTCATTGGTTGCAACCTTTAGGCGACAACTTGAGAATTTTCTGGCCTTACCACTCAACTGATTACATTTTTTAATATTAGCATTATGTTTAGCGATTAGGTACATTTTCTACTGTGGAAGTTTTCAGCCCGTGTGGGGAAATCTGGAGTGTACTAGGATTGGTTTTGAACAACAAAGCAGCACTTTATCCTGGACTTAAGCTGATCATACAATTGTGCAATCACAACTGTAGATTCACAAAAAGTGAGGGCCTATCAATTCAGTTTGTAATCAGGCAGGCCCACATACTACATAGTTGGCAGATGCAAATCAGCAATTGTAACTTCTGGTGAGCTGTAGGCAGGATTGATGTTAAAGTGCATGTAAACCCAATGAACGTCCCTTATTTGCACTCTTGAGTTTAAAAATATATCCTTGGATGTTTGTTAAATCTTTGATAACTGCAGAACTACAAATCAGAAGAGGGTAACAAGCATATCCTGCGTCATTACAGCTTACTAGGTTTAGCGTCTTCCAACCACATAAAGCCAAAAGTGTCAAAATCACCTCTTATGAACAGGTTTTAGACCAGGGGTCTCAAACTGGTAGCCCTCCAGCTGTTGCAAAACTACAAGTCCCATCATTCCTCTGCCTGTGGGAGTCATGCGTGTAACCAGCAACCTTGTAATGCCTCATGGCACTCATTTTGCAACAGCTGGAGGGCCACCAGTTTGAAACCCCTGGTCTAGACCTTAATAAAAAGGCATCACTACAGTCACCAGAAGATAGTTTTTACAATTGTGCATCTGCTTCAGTGTGGGCAGCAAGCCCATGAATTGAAGACCGCTTGGGGTCCAGGTATAATTTAAGCCACTGTATATACACAAGGGGCTATAACATGACAGAAGTAGTAGAGTACTACAGCAAAGAATAGATCAAGTTACTGGCTCCCCCATTATGACCAATCAATTGACTATTAAAAAAAAAAAAAAAAAAAAGCCCAAAGTGATGTATAACATTGCTACAAGTACCTACCCAGCAAGAGCCACATGAGCCCTGGTCTCTAACTTCCCCAATAGTTGGGCAGTTTGGCCAGGCTTTCCGAGAGTCGAACTGGTCTGGTAGGACCATACGGTCAGAAAAGGTGTACCTGAAGTAGGGAAAGGTCGTTAGGACCCATTAGAACAAAATAATGTTAAGACAAAACTGACAAAATAAAGCAAAGAAAATTCAAGGGCGTACAAGCTTTGATTCTCACAGGATAGTTTTTTCATAAAATATAGACTACCAAAATTTTTTATCAATTCATCTAAGCTCTGCAAGAACCCTCTGTGTATTATTTCAGAAAACAAACAAAAGCATGAAAGGTTTAAAGATGATCTGTGCTTCGTTCATGTAGGGCAAAAACAGGTTGCCTTTAATGCTCCCTCCCCTTTACTCCACAAAGAAACCAGGTGCAAGGAAAAAAAGTCCTGTGCAATCTCCAAGTTCTTCTAGTAGGAGAAGGACCAAGGGCATCTACCTGCATCTGACAGTGCTGGGCCATAGACCCAAGGGCCAGCACGGAAGAAAAAAAAAAAAAAAAAAAAATTGTAGACAGGTGGGAGGTTCCAACAAGAACTTTCAAACAACTTCAAGCACCCAAGAGGCCAATATGCAAACGAACGAGAGCTGACCCACTTCCTGCACTGACTGCTAGCTACTCAGTTGACCAGAAAAATGTTCAGCACACGATTGGGGAAAATGCCAGCTTTCAGGTCACTCCTGAAATAGTTCTCAGGATTCATTTTTAGAGTCTTATTTAAATAGCTGGTTTAACATGAACACAGAAAATAAAAAATCCACCACTTTATAGGCGTGAATAGATGGTCTTATCAGGTCCGCCTTTTTAAATACTGGTTTACAGTATCCCACAAAAGTGACTACACCTCACTTTTTTTTGTAAATTTATTATATCTTTTCATGTGACAACACTGAAGAAATGACTTTGCTACAACGTAAAGTAGTGAGTTTACAGCTTGTGCAAGTGAAAACTTGCTGTCCCCACAAAACAGCCATTAATGTCTAAACCGCTGGCAACAAAAAGGTACATCCCTTAGTGAAAGTGTCCAAACTGGGCACAAAGTGTCAATATTGTGTGGTCACCATTTTTCCATCACTGCCTTAACCCCTCTTGGGCATGGAGGTCACCAGAGTTTCACGGGTTGCCACTGGAGTCCTCTTCCACAATGACATCACAGAGCTGGTGGATGTTAGAGACCTTGCACTCCACAGACGCGCAATAGGGTTTATGTCTGGAGACATGCTTGGTCAGTCCATCACCTTTACCCTCAAGCTTCTTTAGCAAGGCAGTGGTCATCTTGGAGGTGCGTTTGGAGTCGTTATGTTGGAATACTGCTGCCCAGTCTCCGAAAATGGGGGCGGGGGGGAACGAATCATGCTCTGCTTCATAATGTCACAGTACATGTTGGCATTCATGATTCCCTCAATAAACTGAGGCTCACCAGTGCCGGTAGCACTCATGCAGCACCAGACTGACACTCCCATCACCATGCTTAACTGTAGGCAAGACACTTGTCTTTGTACTCCTCACCTGGTTGCTGCCACGCACACACACACTTGACACCATCTGAACCAAAAACGATCTAGGTCTCAGACCACAGGACATGGTTCCAGTAATCCATGTCCTTAGCAAACTGTTTGTGGGCTCTCTTGTGCATAATCTTTAGAAGAGGCTTCCTTCTGGGATGAAAGCCATGCAGACCAATTTGATGAATCGTATGGTCCGAGCACCGACAGGCTGACCACCCCCCTACCCCTTCAAACTTTGCAGCACTCATACGTCCATCTCCCAAAGACAACCTCTGGATATGACACTGAGCAGATGCACTCAATTTCTTTGGTCGACCATGGCAAGGCCTATTCTGTGTGTAACCTGTCCTTAAACCGCTGTATGGTCTTGGACAACATGCTGCCGCCGAGTTTCAAGGTCTAGGCAATCTTATAGCCTAGGCCATCTTTATGTAGATCAATAATTTTTCAGATCCTCAGAGTTTTGCCATGAGGTACTATGTTGAACTTCCAGTGACCAGTATGTGAGCGATAACACCAAATTTAACACACCTGCTCCCATTCACACCTGAAACCTTGTAACACCAATGAGTCACATGACACCAGGGAGGGAAAAATGGCTAATTGAGCCCAATTTGGACATTTTCACTTAGGGGTGTAATCACTTTTGTTGCCAGTGGTTTAGACATTAATGGCTGTGTGGAGTCAATTTGAGGGAACAGCAAATTGACACTGTTATACAAGCTGTACACTCAATACTTTACATTGTAGCAAAGTGTCATTTCTTCAGTGTTGTCACATGAAAAGATAAAATTTACAAAAGTGTGAGGGGTGTACTGTAGCTATATGGATACAGCACAGATATAGAACATTTTATCTGGCAGTTTTCAGCCCTCTAAAGAGAAGTTAACCCCTTTATGGTCTTATTCTACAATCATACAGATTTGATTTTAAAGCAAAAAAATTTATAGTACCTGGTTATAGGACACATCTCACCTGATTGGCAGTTTTTTATGTTTATGTTCAATGATGGTCCCACACATCTTCTGCACATGTTTCATATCCGTTTCTGCAAAGTTGTGTCCTGCCTACAAAAAAAGACAAGTCTCACCTTAGGATGCAAGTAACATTGAACACAGTCAAAGTTGTCGGTAAATTGCTGAACATAGACCCATTTTATACTTGCTAAATTCTGAGTGCCAGGACTAACCAATGAAGCCCCTCAGGACAGACTTAAGGACATCCAAACCCAAGATCTAAAGTGTAATTCCACTGCAGGTTGCCATTCCTTTGACATTTTCAGGCCAAGCAAAATTATAGCAAATACAGGAAATGCCCCACCAGGGACAGAAAATGATCTTGTCAGAAATGCTGCATCCTTGTAAATTGAACACCAATATGTTCTGTAAAAACATATTACCCAGAACCCCATGTTATGCAGATTTTGTGTATTCCTGTTCCAGGGTGACAAGAATGGTTCCCTCTACAAATAGTGGAATGGACAAGTGTTTTCTGAAAGGACAGGATGCGTTCACAGGTTTACTGTGTAATACTTTTAATCATAATTACCAAAAAAAAAATCCTACTAGTTTTGATTAAAGCATCAATATCTGGTTTGATGGATGTAGTAGCAATTCTCTAGGTGCTCAGATATTGGTTTTAATGTTACCCTTCATCCTTGAATATAGTTGCTGCAGAAAACTGGTACAAATTGTAAAGAGTAGGAGGATTCTTTGGGAAAGTCCAGTAAAGGGACTCAAATTTCTTCGGCTGCATGTGTTCCAAACAAATGCAAAAAAAAAAAAAAAAAAAAAAATTCCCCAAAAATTCCCCAACCCCTCCCAAACACATTTAGTCCATATTGTGTGTTGGGCCACATGTGGCCAGTGGGCTGCAGGTTAGACACCCCTGCTCCAAGAACTGGCAAGCCGATTTTTTTTTTGGGGGGGGGGGGGGGGGGTTGGATATATTGACTAATTTATCTACAGTTCTTTATTTGCGGTGAGTGGCTGAGGTCTCAAATGTTACTTTTTAAGTAATGTAGAACAGTGGTCATCAACCCTGTCACCAGGGCCCACCAACAGGCCAGGTTTGCAAGAAAACTGAAATACATCACAGGTAATATCATTTGCTGCTCAGTGATTGCAGTATTCTAATCTGCATCTCCCCAAGGTAATACATAAAACCTGGCCTGTTAGTGGGCCATGAGGACAAGGTTGATGACCACCGTTGTAGAATGAAGGGCACTGATAGAACTGGATATACAAAAAAATTAAAATTAAAATTAAAATAATCCTAGGGTAAAAGGCCACAAAGGCCCTTATATAGTTTGTGCAGAACTCCTACATCAAACTTCATTAAGCCCTTTTAAATGCTACAAAAAAAAACATTGTATGGTCCTTATAAGCCTCTCAGGAGCAGAGGAATGTGAAGAGGAATGTGGGTTCAAAGGTATTGTGGGGGGGAAAAAAAAAAAAACCCACACCCGTTTATAACCCCTGTTCTGGCCCTTATGCTGTCATGTCAAGTATTTACTTTGCAGCTTGATGTAGTTGGAGGGCCCTGCTCCAACCATAGTCTCTGCATTGACATTAGGGGACAGTTTAACCACTTTAAGGCCAGGTATTTTCTGGCACTTTGTTTCTATGTGCAAATCAGATTTTTGCAAAAAAATTAGTTAGAATCCCCAAACTTTTTAAAGCAGGGGACCTAGAGAACTGCTGGGTTTTGCCATTTTCTTTTTTTTTTTTATGTTGCACACTAGCACAGGGCATTTTAAAAAAGGTTTTTTTTTTTATTTACACAGGTATATTCATTTTTGGATAGCCACTACAGTTATTACAGGAGAGTTGACTGTCAGCTCTAAAGGCCTCACCCCGGTACAACCACTTGAAGTCAAATGACGTACTAGGTACATGATTTGGCAGCAAGTTAAATTACATCTGAACAGTATCTAAACCCAAGAACAAAACATAGGCTGCATACATTTTCTATTAACAGGATTTTCCCCTACCTTCACCTGGTGGTCCTGCCAATACTTTGTCCTAGAACAGGGATCCTCAAACTACAGACCTCCAGATGTTGAGGGTTTTGACAGGGCCACCACAGTTCAATAATTTCAAACTCTAAACTAACTTGAACAGAGTTTTGGCAATCTTTACATTCTGTAGGCACTCTTGTGACCAAGCAGTGGTTGGTGGTTCTCCTATGTTGCAATGTATGGCTGAGAGGGTAGGATGACTTGTGCTGTTGCTTCAGAGTACATTTACTCAGTGTTGATGCTCTAGGACAGGGGTCTCCAAACTACAGCCCTCCAGATGTTGAGGAACTACACATCCCATGAGGCATTGTAAAACTCTAACATTCACAGACATGACTAGGCATGATGGGAATTGTAGTTCCTGAACACCTGGAGGGCTGCAGTTTGGAGACCCCTGTCCTAGAGCATCAACACTGAGTAAATGTACTCTGAAGCAACAGCACAAGTCATCCTACCCTCTCAGCCATACATTGCAACATAGGAGAACCACCAACCACTGCTTGGTCACAAGAGTGCCTACAGAATGTAAAGATTGCCAAAACTCTGTTCAAGTTAGTTTAGAGTTTGAAATTATTGAACTGTGGTGGCCCTGTCAAAACCCTCCCACTCATTCAGTCAATTTTTCAAACATTTTTCAAAGGAGCCCACCTGAAAATTTCCAGCCAAACAGCTAGGGTTGCCACCTGTCCAGGATTCACCCAGACAGTCTGGGTTTTGAATCATGTGTCCTGGTTTCAGTCTTCCTGAAACCTGGACACAATATTCAGACAGGAATGTGGCTCAGAACAGGGCCCAACATTACTATTCTCCTTGGAGAACCCAAAGGTGGTGTACCATGTCCATTACAATCTTATAGTGCTGGTAACCAGTTGATCACGAGCTACCATGTCAATGGTGGGAAGTCAACAGGTCGATCTCAAATCAAGGCTGTGCCAATGCTTACCCCAGGTTCTGCCAACATTGCTCTCCCTTCACTAGCAGAGAGGAGCGAGAGGCAAAGCTGCACTGGATGGAGGGCAGGAGCCAATTTAGTTACCTCTGCAAGTTAACTAGCAGATGATTGGTTGATAACTGGTCCTAGCAACCAGCTTAACACAAGTCAATTAAAGCAGCTCCCAGTGCCATGCTCCATTCAGCAGCCTCTCAACTCTAATGTACAGAAACTGTAAGGTAGGAAAGAGCTACCTACAGCTGTGTGCTGGGAGTGACAGGGGAAACAGGATAGTGCTATGCAGGGGAAGGGGGGGCAGAGAAGTATTGTGGGGGTGTAGGGGGCTGCAGAGGACACAAGACACTGTTGGGTGGGGTCAGAACTGCATGTGGGGAGGGCAGAGGACACTACAGTGGGGGGCATAGTATATTACGGGGGGGGTTGGGGGGGATGTGAGGAAGCAGAGGACACTGCTGTGGAGGAGGGGATGGCAGATAATACTACGATGGTGGGGGGGGGGGGGTTGAGTGATTTGAAGAGGGGCAGAAGACACTATGGCTCAGTTCTCACTGCAGTGATGCAGGAGCCCTGCAAATCCAGTACAGTTCCTCCATCACATGTCTCCCAACGAGCAATTCACACTGCCCTATGCGAACTTCTGGGGGTGTTAACTTTGTATTGACACTCCCAGATCAGTTTGCATATCACAACGCGAACTGTCAATTAGGACCGGAATCTGATTGCATAGGTGTGAACACCCAAGCAATTCGATTCTGGTGCAGACCAAGAAAAGGGTCCTGCATGAGTTTGGTCCAAATACGATGCAAATTCAGCCATTCAATATGGCTGAATCCGCATTGCACAGACATCGCATGCGATTTGTACAGCAGTGTGGCTCACATGTGATGAGTGACACCACAGTAGTGTGAACCAGCCCTTAGTATTTTTATTGAATGCCACATAGTGCCATCAGGTTACATACAGTGAGAATCTCCTGTTTACTTGGCAGCCTCTGTAATAGGAAGTCCAGTCTCCTGGGCTGCCATTTGACCACAATTCTGTCTATCATAGGAGATTTTTACTGTATGCATCTGTCAGCGCTCGTCCCACCCCTGTCCCCTCTAGGCTGCTGCATTGATTGCAACGGTGAGGCTGGAGATGGGCACCGATCCTTATTTTGCTTTAAAGTCGCTCATTTAAAATTATTTTTTTCCTGAAACTTTCCTCTTAAAAATGAGTGTTATACGCTGATAAATATGGTAATTGGTCTGTTTTCCAACCCAACCAGTTGTTCCAGAAAGTCATGAGCCATTTTCCCTGAACTGACATACGTGGGTTTGTTGTCAAACACTGAAATCAAAAACTAGCAACCACAAAGAGCTAGCTATAGCTTTGCAGAGGAGGAAGGAGAAAAAAAAAAAACCCACCCTAATGAGCATTGGTTATAAACAGTCCAATTCCACTCCGCAGTCAATGTCAGATAGACAGACATTAACACTTGAGAAAAACACAAGGCCATTTATTGATGAAGATCTGTGTGACATGGCCAATCCTTCCCTTTCCAATAAGGGGAAGGACGTTCTTAGACTGGCTGAGCCATTTTGAAAAAACCTCAGCCCTGCAGAGAGCAGGAAAAGATTGCCTATATGTGAAGTCTTGACATCTGTACATTTATGGCCAGTCCAAGAGAACTTAACTCTGGAAGCTGTGCCCGAAAAGGCAAGCAGAGGACAAAGGACCCAGTCACCTTCATTGCCTGTGGTCTCCTTGTAGTAATATTTCCCTATTACAGAGATGCTTTTTCTTGCATAGACTGTGTGGTGTCAGCCATCTTGGTAGAGGAAGGGCTTTTATGGCTGCATGTCAGCCATCAGCAAAGGAAACAGTGAGCAGTACAGTAGTGACAGCCCCAAATCTTCTGAGACTAGCAGTCATAGGCAGCAGTGAATTCAGATATACAGCCATTAGGCACACAAACACCAGAAGTGCAAAGTCATTTCCAGGGGTTCTTTTCAGGGTACTGTTTAGGCACCATTTAAATTTTAACGTTTTCCCTGCAACATAGAAAACCTCCACTGAGTTCAGTTCTATGTTAATTAAAAATCTCAATTTCAAAAAACTCAATCTAAAAATCCCAGATGCTGCATGGCCTTTTTAACCATTACAATGCATTTAAACAGGTTTATTTTTAATGTCCCCCCCCCCCCCCCCCCTTCCACTAAAAAACAGTTACTAGAAGTGTTCATAGCATTTACAAGAGCTAGACTAACTCAGCAGCTACTTGGACCAAAATGACCCCATTTCAAGGGGGGGGGTTTAGAGGGAGGGAGGTACATCTCATCTTTCCCCCCCCTTTACGGTCAACAGGCGTAGCAGTACAAGACTACAGCCATTAAATCAGGTTTCAGCTTCTATCAAGCATAGAAATCTGATTTATAATCATTCATGTTCCTGACCAGTCTACGTTCCTACTCACCTTCCACGTAGTGTTCAACTTGTTGATGTAGTTGACCATCTCCTTGGACAGTGGAGCAAAGGCAGGTACATTTCGGGAGCTGGCCAGAGAGGCCAGGAAGCAGAGGAGGGCCACCGGTATCCACATGGTTTCTTGATTCACCCTGTAGGCAGAAAAAGAAGTTATCTACAAGTGTTGAAGACCAAATGGAGATAAAGTTTGGCCAACCTGAAAAAGTTCCCCTTGCACCAACTGTTTAATCCTTTGATTACCCAAAAATGGTATGAACTTTAAAATGTTATGCAAGTTTATACCATAAAAGTAAAAAAAAAAAAAAAAAGGTACTAGTTTTTTTTTTATTGCTGAAATGCCTGCACCAAGATATAGCTATCCAATACTGTTAAGATTTCATCCCATTTTATAACTTGCTTGGTCATTTAGGGCCCACTTAGCTCCAATACCATCCATCACAGAGCTTACACATACTTGGGTTTGGGCTTGAGGAAATGTGCCTGTACAGGCTGAACCAGAGGTAGGACCTTTCACCTGTAGTTTAAGGTATTGAAGAATGCCAGGAGGTAAACTACAGAAGGACCACGTCTGCTCTTCGGGGGAAAAATTTACTGGGCCGTTCCTTCTGCAGCGGTTCCATTTGAGGCTGCTGCTAAAGGGCCTATTAATACCACTGGGATAACATTCAGAAAGCTGTCCTTTGGTATCCTTCCCCCCTCAATCCTCTTACTTGCATTTTTGGTCAACTGGAACAAAAAAAAAAAAAACAAAAAAAAAAAAACACCCTCTACACTGGAATCCAAGTTAATCAGTGTGCTACTGGGACTGGAAATAGGTCAAAATCCTCTGAGCAGGCAGCAGGGTCCCAGTTCTTTTGCAGCAACTACAGGAAGAAAACTACTAGTTAAACATCTAGGCTGGAGTTCTTAATGCCAGTATGCAAAACAATTTTATACTACCAATGCTGGTATTGCAAGGAGTCTAATTAGTCCTCCCAATTCTTATCTTTTACTACAGAACACCCCCCCCCCCCCCGAACGGAGAAATTCTGTAGTTTATCAAAAAGACAAATTGGCAAAGCCAACAGCATTACTGGCTATTTCAGTCCAGAAAAAGGCATGTTATCAGTTCATACAAGGACATTAGGAGCCAGGTGCATAAAATGATTAAAAATAAAAATACTGCTTTTTTTGTCCCAACACACCAAGTTACTAAGGTTTTTCTGCACATAACAAAAATGCTGATATATCAGCTTTAATATAATTTACAGGAGGTGTCACAGCACAGACGGAACACATAATGCAATAATTTAGTCATGGGGAGACCGCAAAACAAATGTGCCAATGTAGCAAAACTATAGCCTGTCACATGTCCTCCGATGTCAGGTGACAAATGCTAACGGTCATGTGTGTTACCAAGATTCTGGCTAAAGCATATTGATACCTGGACATTCACTACTCAAGTTTTTATTCTACAAACCCATTTACCTATGATTCCTAAAGCCAACACGCCATTCCCCCCACCCCACAGTTGTCACAGAAACCAAGTGTCACTTACCAATATCACATCAGAACAAAGAATCTCAAAACAGAACTCAAAAACCTGACGAGGTTCTAATCCTTCCACTATTCAATTTTTTTAAGAGCCACCCTAGTTGCCCTGTGCTTATTAGCTCCGTCTTGCAGGGGAGCACTGGCAGATGGTGGCAGCGGTCAAGGCAGAGTTGTGAGCCCAGCAGTGCAGCTTCCCCCGTGAATGGATGTGCTCCACTCCCTGCCCACATCATGTCCACCCTTAATACAACCCCCCCCCCCCCCCCCTCCCTCCACCCCATATATAGCCGGTGCTTGTGTTTTGGCAGGGAATTCAAAATTAGGCAGCGCTGCACCTAGTCTGAAAAAACAGACTAACCTTGGTAACAAAAAAAAATAAAATAAAAAAAAAAACCCCACACACCACCTGACTGAACTCAGTGCTTGGGCACAGTTTAGCTTGGGACGCCCTTTGGATGAGTCTAGGGAGTTCCGCTGCTGCTGGAGGGCTCGGCTATCCCCCACTTCTGCCTACATGCATGACATGGTACAGGAGGAGAGTCCAGTGAAAAGTTACGGCATAGATAACAGAGTTTAGGGCTATAGGTAGTGGCGGTAAGCTGCAATTTTTAGCAAGAATGAAATTGCGGCAGACATCTGACACTTTGGGGAACCAGTGACAGTGATAAAAATATGCACAGATATTGTATTAACGGCACTGGCAGGGAAGAGGGTTTGAAACAGGAAAATATGGATGCCGCACACCGGATAAAGTTGAACATCCTCTTTATTGTAAAACTTGGATCATAAAAAAACAGGACAATCAGGCGGGTGGTACAGACAGTTAGCTGTGTCTGTAACACCCGCCTGATTGTCCTGTTTTTTTATGATCCAAGTTTTACAATAAAGAAGATGTTTAACTTTATCCGGTGTGCGGCATCCAGATTTTCCTGTTTCAAACCCCGCTTCAATTTGCATTTAGCCAGCACCTGGGACGACTCCTCTGGGGGATTCACTGGCACGCACCTGAGGGCGGGTTCTCCTGGGCGGTGATTTATTTTCTCTGTCTTGTCTGCACCACTGGCAGGGAAGAGGTTATCAGGGGCGATCAAGGGGGTTAAATGTGTTCCTTGTGCATTTACTAACTGTTAAGGGCTGCCTGGGACACAGATCAGTCTTCCTGCATAGCAGAAAAACTGGAGTTAGACTTACCGGTAACTCCTTTTCCAGTGGTCTTCCAGGACAGCCCTTGAGAGATGGAGTCCCTCCCATCGACCCAGGAAACACATTGCCAAAACAGTTCAAAAGGCGGTCCCTCAGGTCCCTGGTCAGTCATTCACCAAGAACCGAAGGATGGAACTGCAAAAAACATAACCATAACAGGTAATAATGTTAGTACATTCACATAATCAAAAAAGGGTGGGATCGTGCTGTCCTGGAAGACCACTGGAAAAGGAGTTACCGGTAAGTCTAACTCCAGTTTTCCCCAGTTGTCTTCCAGGACAGCCCTTGAGAGGATCCCCAAGTACTCACCAGATTAGGGGGGGGCCACGGCTTGGAGAACTTTTCTCCCAAAAGCCTGATCCTGACTGGACATTAAGTCCAGTCGATAATGCCTTGTAAAGGTGGAAAAGCTTGACCACGTGGCTGCTTTACATATTTGCTCCGGGGTGGCACCAGCTCTTTCTGCCCAGGATGCTGATAATGCCCTTGTGGAGTGGGCTTTAATACCCCCAGGAGGATCTTTGTTTACTGTCTTATAGCCCTCTGCTATAGCTAGCCTAATCCACCTAGCTATGGTGACTTTAGAAGCTTTTTGCCCCTTACGTTGTCCGGAAAAAAGAACAAAAAGTGAATCTGAGATTCTAAATGGATTGGTTACCCTAAGATACTCTAGGATACACCTTCTCACATCTAATAAATGAAAACGCCTTTCTTTCTCGTTTGAAGCCTTTTGACAGAAAGAAGGGAGGACAATATCTTGTGATCTATGGAAATTAGATGCAACCTTTGGTAAGAACCCAGGGTCTGTCTTTAGGATGACTCTGTCTTCCAGAATCTGGAGGAAAGGCTCTCTGACAGAGAGAGCTTGGATTTCACTAACTCTGCGTGCTGAAGTGATTGCCACAAGCAGTACTGTCTTGAAAGTGACTAGTCTTAGAGAGGCCTCTGAGATAGGTTCAAAAGGTGACCCCAAAAATGCCCTTAGAACAACTGACAGATCCCAGGATGGGGCTATGTTAAGCCTAACAGGTTTGCGTCTGGAGATTGCTTTACAGAACCTAGCAATAAAAGGATCTTCCTGCAACCTTTTCTCTAAGTACACACTTAAGGCCGCTATCTGGACCTTAATAGTACTAGGAGTTAGCCCTTTATCTATCCCTTCCTGGAGGAACTGCAGGATATTTGCTGTATCTGTATTTACCTCCCCTCGGCTGTTCAACCAGCTGTTAAATTTCCTCCAGACCTTCCTGTAAATGGCCTGAGTGACAGGTTTTCTACTTTGTAGCAGGGTCTGAATTACTCTGTCAGACAGGCCCTTGCTCCTCAAAATTTCCTCCTCAGTAACCACGCTGAGAGGTTCAGCATGGATACTTGTGGATGAAAAAGAGGTCCCTGCGACAGAAGGTCTGGTCTGTAGGGAAGCCTCAGAGGAGGTTGGTCTGTCAACTGTAGCAACGTTGTGAACCATGGTCTCTTGGGCCAAAACGGTGCCACTAAGATTAGACACGTTTCCTCTGCTAGAAATTTCGCTAAAACTCTTGGGATGAGGTGAAGCGGAGGAAACGCATACGCTAAACTGAAGTTCCATGGGGTCTGTAAGGCGTCTACTGCCCAGGGCCGATCTCCTGGGTGTAGCGAGCAAAAATTTGGAACTTTTGCATTCACCTTGCTTGCAAACAGGTCCACTACTGGTTTTCCCCAGTAAGCTGCTATATATTTGAACACCTCTGGGTGTAGAGACCATTCTTGATTCGACACTTGTTGTCGACTCAAGAAATCTGCCGTGTTGTTGAGCTCCCTTTCAGGTGAACTGCGGAGATGGAAGCCAGATTGGATTCTGCCCATAGAAACATGCGATTGGCCACCAGCATTAGTCGACGACTTCTGGTGCCCCCTTGCTTGTTTATGTACGCTACAGCCGTCATATTGTCTGAACGGACCTGTAGATGATGACCCTGTATTGCATTCTGAAAGAATAACAGAGCCCTGAGGACCGCTGTTAGCTCTTTCCAATTGGACGAGAGGAGTTTCTCCTCTGCCGTCCACCTGCCTTGTGCCCAATCTGAGTTGAGGTGGGCTCCCCACCCCCAGCTGCTCGCATCCGTAGTTAGTATGGACGTGATGGGAGAGATCCAGAGAACCCCTTTGTTCAAATTCTCTGAGTCTTTCCACCACCAGAGGGAGCGTTTTACTCTGGTGGGGATTGAAACTTCTTCCAGATCCCTGTCCTTTAATTTTTCCAACAGAAAACTTTGAAGGTCTCTTTGGTGGAACCTGGCCCATTGTACAGCTGGAATGGCCGCTGTCATCAGTCCTAAGACCGACATCACCTCCCTCACTGTACACTTGGCGCTGCTTTGAAGAAAAGACATTCTGTGGCGTAAATTCAATATCTTCTCTTCTGGCAGAACTATCCTCTGCTCTACTGACAGGATCTTGTACCCCAAATACAAAATCTCCTGTGTTGGGGTAGTCTTGGACTTTTCCAGACTGACTATCCACCCCAGCTGCCTCAGGTTGAACTGAGTCAACTCTAGGTCCCGACGAAGTTGTTTCTCCGAACGGGCCGTGAGAAGTAAGTCGTCTAGATATGGGATAATCGTGACTGACTGTAGTCTTAACGGAACTAATGCCTCCCCGAGAACTTTGGTAAAGATTCTCGGGGAGGACGACAGTCCGAAAGGAAGTGCTCTGCACTGGAAATGATAAACCTTGGTGTCCATCTGAATCGCCATCCGAAGAAATTTCTGGCATTCCTTCCTTATTGGGATATGCAGATAGGCGTCCCTTAAATCCAGGGTAGCCATGAACACCTCTTTTTGGAGTAGATTCCTTATTGAGTAAATAGACTCCATCCGGAATTTTTTGTATCGGATGAAGCGGTTCAGAGGTCAGAGGTTCATTATTAGTCTGAATCTCCCGGACGGCTTTTTTACTACAAAAATGTGCGAGTAAAAACCGTCCCCCTGTTCCTGAATAGGGACTGGTGTCAATACCTCTTGATCCACCATTTCCCCTATTAACAGAGGCAAGGCCCTGGCCTTTTCTGAGTCTCTTGGAAGCTTTGTCACAAGAAACTTTGAGGGTGGATCGCTGTGAAACTCCAGCGCATACCCCCTTTTTATAATGTTCAAGACAAACTCGTTTGAGGTTGTCTTTTCCCACTGTGGGAGAAAGTTCATTAATCTTCCTCCCACCGGGACCCTGATGTCACTGGGGTTTGAATTGGGGCGGTTAAAAAGTATGCCCCCTTTTCCTTTCCCTTTTTGTCCTGTCCAATGCTTTTTGGGCTTGAACTCCTTCTCTGACTTAGAGGGTTCTTTTGAGGGACGAAAAAAACTTTCTTTGAAAATTTTTCTTTTTAATGGGAAAGGTTTTCTTTTTATCCGCCGTTCTTTCCAAGGCGGTATCAAGTTCAGGCCCGAAGACTAAGTCTCCTGTAAAGGGGACACTGCATAAACGTGTTTTAGACGCCGTGTCTCCCCCCCAAGTTTTCATCCAGACTGACCTCCTAGCTGCGACCGAAAGCGCTGCTGTTTTAGCCGTAAATTTAATGGCATCAGTGGAGGCATCAGAGATGAAACTTGTCGCCTTAAAAAGCATAGGGAAGGTTTTTAAGATCTCCCCCCTAGGCGTGCCTGCCTTTAGATGTTCTTCTAGTTGGGCTAACCAGAACTCTAGGTTCCTGGCTACACAAGAAGTGGCCAGAGCTGGTTTTAAACCTGCCATAGAAGCATCCCAGGCCCTCTTTAAGACTATGTCTGTTTTCCTGTCCATGGGGTCCTTTAAATGACCCATATCCTCAAAGGCAAGGTCAGACTGCTTGGAGACTTTGGACAGGGGGGCGTCTAGTTTAGGATTTTTATTCCAGACCGCCTCTGGGCTCTCGTCAAAGGGGAATCTCCTTTTTAGGGAATTTGGGAAGAAGACCTTTTTATCTGGCTCGGCCCATTCCTTGCGGACAAGGTCAGAAAGCACATTATGTATAGGGAATACCTTAGCTTTCTTTTTCCCCAGAGCCTCATACATTTTATCATGTCTGGTCAATTGAGTTTCTTCCTCATCAATTTCCAGTGTATCATAAATGGCGCTCAACAGCTCGTCTACATCCTCCAGAGACAGCTTGTATTTTGCGACTTTGTTAGCTACAGCCTGATCCTCATCTGAATCTGCGTCAGAGGATTCAGGGCTAACTAACACGGGGCTATGCTCCCTGATTGTACGGGGCTCCCCAGAGCTGGGTGTTGTAAGGCATGGTGAGGAGGGAATCGCAGCTGCTTTACTGGTGGAAGCAGACGTGCCTACATCTGCGATTAACTCGCGGAGAGATTTAAAGGTTGATGCCATCTCATCTTTAAAGGAGCCAAGGAATCTTGCCAAAGGAGAGTCTGCCTCTGTTTTAAGTAAGCCTGCAATACATTGCTTGCATAGGGCTTTGTTAGAGCCTGAGGACAACTTATTTCCACAGTTAGGGCATTTTTTGCGGCCTGACTTGTCTTCCCTTGGAGCTTCCTTCCCCTAAAAATAAAGAATAGACTTTTTTAGCATCAGGAACCCCTAAAACTCTAAAAACACCTGTGCTGCAACCACCACTGCATCCACCCGGGACTGTGAGGAAACCACCACCATGGGGTACTACAAATCCCAGCCTTACAACAAAAAACCCCAGAAAAAACCACAGTAAGGGCTTGCCCAGCAGCCTACCTGGGTTTGGCTGGTGCCTGCCTCCACCGGAGTGTCCTGGGAAGTAGCCTCCATGGTCCCCCTCACGCTCCGTGTCCCGCCGCTAGTCCGGTATAGCTGGACGCTGGTCGGAACTGCAGGCCTCAGCGTGGGCCTTCCCCTCCTCCTTGTGCCTGTAGAGACCCGGAACCGGAAGTCTCGGCACACAGGATGACGCGGTTCCGCCGGAAATGACGCTCGGCGTCTCCGACCCCCACCGCTGTGTATAGCAAGGAGCTGTGATGGAAGAATCCATCTGCACCGCTCCTGGGGGAACCTGCGCCAACCTGTCCCTGGCACACCTCGGCACTGGAAGGAGGGGGGTAACGGGTCGGCTCCTAATCAGCTGGACGGTACCCGAGCCCCAAATAGAAAAGGTAGGACTAGATTGGAGCCGCTGGATAGGACCCGGTCCCCCTGTGCGGCTCCGCTCCCCTCAGGCAGCCCCTGAGAGATAGAGTCCTTCTCTGGTTCCTGGCAACATGTTCCTCCGACGGAGGAAACACAAATGACTGACCAGGGACCTGAGGGACCGCCTTTTGAACTGTTTTGGCAATGTGTTTCCTGGGTCGATGGGAGGGACTCCATCTCTCAAGGGCTGTCCTGGAAGACAACTGGGGAAAAACAGATCTGTGTCATCCCCTGACAGAACACAGATCTGCTTTGCTTACCCTGGCAGATCCCCATTCTGTCTGTGCGGGGGAACCATCGTGGGCAGTTGGCGGACAGAGTCCACTGTACCTGCCGATTGGCTCCCCCGATGGCCAATCGCCATACGCACACCCACAGAAAGCAGTGTATGAGCCCGACGTACACCTATTTGTACAGCTGAGCCAACATTCCGCAGTATGACTGCGACGGCAAGCCGTTAAATAGGTCAGTGCTGGTGGGTTTAATTTAATCCATGCCCCCCCTGTTAAGTTTGGCCCCACCAACTTTGACACAGCGCACTGCAGGACACAGCCTCCCTGAGGTGTCCCTCATTCTCAGGTTCTGAAGTTTGGAGGTTTGCAAGATAAGCGCTTCCATGCTTCTTTCACTGTGCTGGTGGGAAGATGGGAAAGACCTCCCACTGAGCAGCTCTGCTTAGAGAAGCATGGAAGCACTTTCAACCTGCAGGCAGGGAGATCAGAAAGCTCTGACCAGCAGAGTGCCGCAAGGGATACTTACACTCAAGCATGCACACTATGATAGTGGGCGGGGGACCCTCTCCCCTGCAGCCATTTTAAAATGGGCACAGCTGCGTGGGGTCCTGCCCACATAGCCACCTCATTCTGTGACCAAACTACAAGTCCAATCTTCCACTATGGCAGATGGCTTGTAGTTCTCAACAGACTGAGGGGTCTTATAATATGCTGCCCCCTCAAACCAACTGCTGATGCATGTACAAAATTGCAAAAGTTGACAAAGTGCAATGCATTTTGGTGTGTGCAATAAAAAGGGTGCGTGCACTACAGGCGATTGTCACACATCGGGCAGCCATTAAAAATGAATGGGCTGCCCTAAATACAACACGCAATTATATGCATGCACCATTGCGCCTACAGAGGTGTGAATGGACCCATAATCTACATTAACACATGAGTGGCTCTGGATGCAGTAATATTGCAGGGGGGGGGGGGGGGGGGGGTCACTCATGCATCCCTAATGGCATAATGTGAAGATCCAATACATGCAAAAAGCTATGGCTTCTGCTACGGCCTCATGAGAAGCAGCTGCCTACATACACCTATGATCTCACCTGCAAAAGAAGCTAATTCTTGCTGGAAGAATCCTCTGTAAACCCCTAATCGACTGTGGGAGTTTCATGCTAGTTTGGAGTTTCCATATGGTAAATCAGGACCATTAAGGGTGTACCACCAGTCCTACTGTACGGAACCAAGGCAGCAGGGTGAATCCGATGTGGGCAGGGGAAATTACTAGAACCAACCCAATGTATGGCTCTCTACAGCAGCTGAAAGTGGTCTTCTCCCTCCCATTGGCTTTCAGCTGCTGCAGATAGCCATACAACAGATCGTTCCGGTAATTGCCTGCCCCTCCGATCGCACTCCCTGTGCACCATACGTCTCCCCTGCTGTCCAGGCATGCGCTTTCACACTGGGGTTGCAGAAGAGGCAGTTTACAGGTGCTATTTTTACTGCAAAAATACACCTCAGTGTGAAAGGGGTCCAAGATTGATAGTGGGGGAAGGGTCTGTTAAGTCATATTTACCAGCCCGTTCCTTTCCTGAATGAACACAATGAGTGATCGGTAAGGATCACTCACTGTTCATAACTGAAGCATTGGCTGTATGGGGCCCCTGTGATTTCTAACAGCAGCCCTGATGACAACCATACTGGCAAGTGGATGATGCAAGCCATTCCTTGTTTAATGTAAACACCTGTATGAGCAACAAACCATTATTTAGATGCTTGTGTAGACAATCCACTCTTCAGAATTTTATAACCTGGTTTCTGAACGCATACATAAAAACCCATAAACAAGGGGAGGTTTATGATTGTAATGTGATCTGGAGACTATAAAATTTGAACTTAACTACACTTGGGAATTAAAAGAACACAATATTACGTAACAATTTGAGGGGGGACGACAAATGTTTGGCTCTCATTATCTCCTGGCTCAAAAATAAATTAAACGTTGTACTTTGCCCAGACAAGAACGGGAGAGTCAAGGCGAAAACAAACCCCAAACCATTGTGTTTGCACGCAGAGCGATTTGTTTATTGCGCAATCAGCATCGACTTTTTGTCGATAAGCTGAATGTAATCAGCTGCTACATAAGAGAACAGTCTTATTTCAGGGACAACCCCCCACCCTGGAAACGACCAGTTAGGACTAGAGGAGATTTACATCTCCTATATAGCAGGGACATATGGCAGTGGAGGGGGGGGGGGGGGTGGAGGTGCAGCACAATCACTACCCCATCCCCCCTGTGCAGGGCACCAGCCACTCCCAGTCCTAGGAGTACTTCCTGCAGCAGCCATGTAAACATGTGATGTCCCCAGTCTGCCCACTATTTCTGGGGTTCTCTCCTCACAGCTGATCTGCTGTAAATGACGTCACCAGCCTGCATGTGACCAAAATCTTCCTACAGAGGTCAATGCAGAGGAGTGGGGGGAATCCCAACCAGGAAGAGGAAGAAAAAGTGCACAGCCATCAGAACATTGCAAATGTGCAACTCAATATAATAAGACTATATTTACAGCCTGGATGGTCCCATTACAAAAAGAAGATTAACTTTTAGCAATTAAGTGCACTTTTTTAATTTTAAGACTGCAAGCTTCCATAATTAAGAGAAAAATTATATATATATATATATATATATATATATATATATATATATATATATATATATATATATATATATATGTGTGCTTTGTTTATATTGATTGCACTATATATTTTGTGCCTTCACATCCTCCTGTATTGCAATTGCACTCCTTTTATATAGCAGTGGCACTACATAAACCCTGAATAATAATAGATGCCTGGCTTCCATGTTCTCCAGCTACTGTGGAACTACAAATGGCAGGATTGTCATACTGCAAATGTAAAATTACCAATTAGCATGCTAAAATATACCAAAGATTAAAAAAAAAAAAAAAAAAAAAAAACACCCACACAATGTATTGGAAAAAAACCCAAAAACAAGTAAAAGTAAATAAAGATACGTTTTTAGATGCCATAAAGAAACAATAAATAAATAACTCTGGTTAATATGGGTACAGTGACTGGAACTACAGCTCCCAGCATGCCTTGCTCAGATCTGAAGTCCAACAGCTGCATTGTGTCTAAAGCAAGCCACAGTTGGCAAGATCACAAACAATAGATAATACAAACAAACAGAGCTTGTGCCATTAGCTGCTGTACTACAAGTCCCAGGAGTAGAGCTGGATGGCTTGTACAGGACCCACAGCTACTGAGATCACAATGTAGACACTTCCAGAGGCTATAGATACATATTGTTACATTTTATCCTATGTACTGAAAACATGATCCCCCAATGTTTGTAAATATGCAATGTGATCTTACACTCTGTTACATTGTGTGTTTTTTTTGTGTACTGGAACTGATCCTAGTGTGTGATATGCAGGGATGGCTCTGATCATAGAATACACATACAAGATGATCTTGGTGTGGAATATAAAGGAAAGACTCTGATCACAGCCTACATAATACATGTGACCTTAGTGTGGAATATACAGGAAGATCTCTGATCACAGCCCATCTAATACAATGTGATCCTAGTGGTTTGCTGCACAGGGATGGCTCTGATCACATGCTATATAATAAAATGCTCTCTCACCTGGCTTGCTGCAGTCACACTGAGGGTGGGGGATGAACACAGGAAATTCCCAGCAACTCTTTTATATATAATCAGCTCTTGGCCCCGCCTCCACCGCCTGACTCCTCACATGACCTGTGATTACACAGCAAGCCCCAGCCTGCACAGCACAGACTGACGTTTTATTTAAAGGGACAGGGGACAAAGAGCAAAACAACAGAGAGGAACTGAAAAGCTTCTCTCAATGGGGGAAGGGATTCATCAAGTATTCACAGCCAAATATCATCCAGCCTTATTAGCCATCAAAGAGGTTATTTGTCTTAATTGCAAATTGAGATCTCATTTGGATACATTTGCAAAATAAAGTTACACTTTGAAAACTTTCTGGAGAAAAAAAAAGGCTGTTTTGGGCAAAAGAGACATGCAAAGAAAAAAAAAAACCTTATACAACCATAGCTCCCAACTGTCCCTGATTTGGAGGGTCTGTCCCTGATTTGGAGCAATGTCCCTTTGTCCCTCTTTCCTCCTCATTTGTCCCTCATTTTGGTCTGATCTCTATAGTTGTATATAAAATGCACTTTTTATCTTTCAAAAAGTGTTTTCCAGCACTAAAACTTTCATTCAAATACTAAATTGCTGCATTTGTCGATTTTAAAAGCCAATATAAAGGAATAGTTGTGGTAAAAAAAAGTCCTTGTGGATTTAATTAACCTTTTTTTGTTATTTCTCCTTTAAGGGGGTGTGGCAGGGGGCGTGTCCTATGCCTACATACGTTTGTTAGTAGGTGTCCCTCATTCCCAACTCAAAATGTTGGGAGGTAAGTATGCAACACTCTTAGCAAATATTAGAAATGTATACTGCACCATGCATGTACCATACAGCAAGCCTCCTGGATCATTCTCAGCATGCCAACAATAGTGGCAGGGACAACGTTACGCTCCATTCACATCATTGAAGTGCACATTTTCACATGCAGGGAAGCCCATTCATTTTATTGGGCTGCATTACACATAAAAAAAACTCTCAAAAGAAGTCCCTCACCCTTATGAGAAATGCCACTACACCAAAATGCATAGTGCTATGGCATTGCACCAAAATGCATGGTACCATGGTACCACAGCAAAATGCATGGTGCCATGGCACTGCAGCGAAATGCATGGTGCCATGGCACCGCAGCGAAATGCATTGGTACTATGGCACCACACAGAAATGCATGGTACTATGGCACCACACAGAAATGCCTGGTACTATGGCACCGCAATGAAATGCCTGGTACTATCACACCGCATTGAAATGCCTGGTACTATGGCACCTCACCGAAATGCATGTTAGTTTGGCACCGCACTGAAATGCATGGTACTATGGCACCGCACCAAAATGTGTGGTACTATGGCACTGCACTGAAATGTATGGTGCTATGGCACCACACCCAAATGCATGGTACTATGGCACCGCACCGAAATGCATGGTACTATGGCACCGCACTGAAATGTATGGTGCTGCGGCACCACACCCAAATGCATGGTACTATGGCACTGCACTGAAATGCATGGTACAATGGCAACGCACTAAAATGTGTGGTACTATGGCACTGCACTGAAATGTATGGTGCTATGGCATCACACCCAAATGCATGGTACTATGGCACCGCACCGAAATGCATGGTGCTATGGCACTATGTATTTTGGTGCACGCAAAAACATGCGTGCTGCCAGATTCATGGGAGAGCCATTAATAATTATTGGCACAACTCCGGTCTGCAAAAGGGCAGCATGTTTCTGTGCATTGTGGGAAAGCAGGAGATTTTACGTGTGTTCTCCCAACACAGAAATGTGAACGTAGCCTCCTGTGTTCATGCACAGGAGCAACCTAATCAGTGCTCATTAAAGGGCCAAAGAGGATCGCCAGAGGACCTGCAATAGTGGTGGAGGAGATGGTGACCATGCTCCGTTCAACCTAGCTAATTCTCAGCATGCCAAGAATAGAGTCAGGGACAATGTGCATGTATACTCAGTGACCGTGCAATGGCTGAAGGATTGCCCTGGGACCTAAAAGTAGACACGTGCACTACCGAAAAATTTGTTTATCTTCATTTTTGTTTCATTCATTTTCTTTCCTTTATTGGATCATTCGTTATGACCGCCATTCATTATTTCAGATTATTCATAACTTTGGATGCATTCATATTCATTATGTTCCATTCGTTTAGATGCGGCATTCATTATTTTGGATAATTCATCATTTCGGATGCATTCATATTCGTTCCGTTCACTAACAGTTACTTTCAAATTTGAAAAGAAATTCCGATCTATAATTTAATAATTTATAATAATAAATAAAAATAATAATAATACAAGCTATACTAATAGTTAATAATTTAATAATAGAGAATACAAAAAACTAAATTATCCAAATGTATTCGATTCGTTAAACTCGTAGGTTGAATCGTTTTCTTGTTCTTTCGGATTTTCATTCTTTCGGATTTTCGTTCTTTCTGAAAACTTGTTTTCGTATGCATTCGTCAAAAGAGTCTTTCATTCTTTCGGATGCTTTCGATTGAACGAATATGGCGGATTTCGTAACGGAACGAATTGCACATGTCTCTACCTAGAAGAACCAATGGGGATATAGCAGCAGAGCGCATGTGTAGGAGTTACCTAATCTGTGGCCATCCAATGGCCTAAGAGGATCACCAAGGGACCTGATGGTGGGGGAGATGGTGGAGAGATGGCAATGCAGGCCCCATGCATTGCTCATCCTAGTTTAAACGATAGGGCAGATGACAATGAGGAGGCAGCACATGCCCCATGTAGTGTACATCTTAGGTCATTTTTGGAATGGCAGGAATAGAGTTGGGGATGATGTTATCAGGGCCATCTTTAATATTCATCGGACCCTGGGAAATCATTTTCTCCCCCCCCCATGCAATTTTGCTCTCCACCCGCTCTGAGACATACAATAAATAGCAGCTAGACTCAAAATCAGTTTAGTGTATCAGATCAGGCAGCGATTGCTATTGGTTACCAGAGATTACAGCATATCATTACCTCTTACTGCCTGGCTGCAAGAGGTTAAAACATATGAGTAATGCTCACTGACTGGTTGCTAGAGGCTACAGCACACCATTGCTGTTTGCTGATTGGTTGCTAGGTTACTGAACATCCTTACCGCTCACTTATTGGTTGCTAGAGGTTGTTGCACATTATTACTGCTCACTGATTGGTTGCTATAGGTTACTGTGCATTATTACCACTTACTTATTGCTTGCTGAAGGTTACGGCACATCATCTCCTCACTGCCTGCACACCATGGATTGGGAAGGTGGGGGGAGACTGGACATTATTAACCCTTTCATTGCTGGCAGATCCCAGTTAAAAGTGCATGATTGACCATTTCAGATCCGTGTTGGAAGTGTATAATTAAAGATTGCTTTACTAGCAGAATCCTAGTGGAAATGCATAATATTACCACCGGGGATCTTCTAGCAATAAAAAGGTTATCATGTGCTTCCCCTGGGATCTTCTATCTCAAATTAGTAGCCACCACAGCACATATTTCCATCCAGTCTGCTCTGCAGCCTGACTAAAGCCGGCCACAGACAGTTCGAATCTCGGCTGATTCAGCAGGAACTGGCCAGGATTCAAACCATATATGGGCAGGCTGAATGTACCCAAGTTGATCGATCGATCGATCAACTTGGGTACAACCAGCCTATCAGATTTTACAATCACTGTGTTCTCCCAACAGGGATGGCTTCTCCCGCCCCCCCTGCCAGAAGAACGCAATGGCTCCTAGGTTGATTGGAGAATCAAGCGATTTATTTTCCTGTAACCTGTGGTTGCAGGAAAGAAAATCGCTCCGTCTATGGCTGGCCTAAGCCTCTCCTAACAGCACACCTGCTTACCCCACAAGCCGCGATCACCTCCAAGGCCTGCCACGCCCCCTCCGAGTCCCGTCCAATCACTGCGAGCCTCACAGCAGGCTCCACCTCAGGGATTACCAGTACTTTAGTGGGAGCCACCTGATCACTGCTGGGGGAAAAGGTAGGGGGAGGGATCTGTCCCTGGCATGTTTTGCAGCAGGCCCCTTTCCTGCCATCTGGGGCCTCCCCACAGAGATGGAATGGCAGGGCTCGGTCGCAAGTGCGACCTTTGTTACCCTGGGAGTTCTGCCACTGGTACCAGAGCTATAAGGTATCTGTTAGGTAGTTCCTAATGGCTCATTCTCTAGTGGTGGTAGCAAGTAGTGGCTGTAAGGCCCTCTCACCAGATCCAGTGACACAGCAGAAGTGGTCCCTTGTATCAGGTGTCCTCTCACTCTGGGTTGCCCATGATGACTCCAGTAGGCAGTGCAGCAAGGTCCGTACCCTGGCAGTGGCTCGGCAACACAGTCCTCTTGCAGTCTCCCACACATGGTAGTCGCTTGGTGTTTTTTCAGCAGCTCAGTCTCTCTCTGGGGGGACTGGACCACACGTTCCTCTTACCAACTTGCCCCAGAACACTGCACTGTCCTGATTTCTGCCCAGGCAAATCTTGCCCCTTCCTCCTTTAAAAGAAGGGTGTAGTTCAGGCTCCATGGACTTCAGCGAATAGTCCACTCCTCGGGACTGCATATCCCATCATGCCCCTCGAGTCTCTCTTGATTGGCTCCTTGTTCTGCTTAGCCAGAGGGAAGGGGAAGAGAGAGGAGCGATTACACTGAGCCCGCTGCTGACAGGAGGAGGCGGGGGGAGAGAGGAGCGATTACACTGAGCCCGCTGTTAACAAGAGGAGGGGGGGCAAGCAAGTTGCGAGCACACAGACAACCCACAGTGGCGCCTCTCCCCTGTCATAGCACAACTGACCCGAGACTCACTGTAGTGGCCCCCGCAGCGGTGGGAGGGAAAGCGCTCGGCTAAGCTGATCTGACAGGGAGTCCGCACGGCCCCCTGAAGCTAGGGGTGACCCCCTGATGTTACGCTTATGGCAGGCTTAAGGGGCAGCTGCTTTGGGCCCCACAACAATGACTGGGCCCAAGGCAGCTGCCCCTTTTGCCCTGCGTTAAAGACTGCCCTGGATGCAATTTCTGTGTGTATGCACGGGAGTTACCACATCCATGGCCGTCCAATGGCCAAAAAGGAAGAAGTCCTGGAAGTTGCTGCTAGGGAGGTGTGTCAGCAGCAGCAGACAGAGAGGGGATTGAAACTCTGACCTGTCATTGCTAAAGGAGTAGAACCTGACAGGTAAGTGTGCCATATTGTACAAGTATGCTATGCTCATCCGCACGCGGTGGAATTTAGGTCCCGGGCTGGATTAGGTGCAGCATCATCTAGCAGCCTCCTCCCCAGCCCTACTGTCCCTGGCCCTGCCCCTTTCATTCATTGGATTTCAGTTTTTCCATCACGGAGGTTCAGCATCACATATAACCAAGGGTGGTCCTCATGCAAATACAACCTACCTAGGAACACCCACTCCTCTAGATTGACATCCATCCATGAAGACATTTTAATATTTGTAGAACTCCTCCCAAGAACCAGACCACTGATTTCATCAGAGCTGTGTGCTCTTTAGAAGAGTACTGAGGTAGGGTGCTGTGAAGCTTTTAGGAAGCTATGTACAACACCCTGCCGGCCCTTTACACCAGCCATGATTTGCCAGCATTGCATAGAGAAGCACAGAGATCCAGCAAATGATATGACATCACCACATCTAAAATAAGGTATGTAATGAAAACAGAAAGGTTTTATTTAAAAATGTCATTAGCATTTTGATGGGGAGGGGGGAACCAGGGAATGCAAATTACAAGTAGATTAAACTCCACCTTAAAAAACTTAAAATTTGAGATTTTATTTCAGTCTGTGACTACCCCGTATTGAGCTTTCCCCTCATTTTCTTCCTGTTCCTGTGACACCCATACATGCACAGACAGCAGTAAGAACATGGTTAGCAAACGTGTTACTAGAAAAAAAAACATGGGTGGTAGTGGGGACGGGGGGGACGGGCACAGAGGCAAATCTGGAAACAAAAGTCAGTGAAGTTAGCCATCTTACATTTACCATTGCACACATCTCAATTACACAAAGTGTCATTTTAAAAATGGTTTAATATTTAGACTTCATAATATGCCCCATCATATTTGACATAAAGGTGCCTTTTTGAAAAAAGAAAAATTCTGTTTTTATTTTTTTGTTTTGTTTTTTGGCAGATGAGGGAGGTTTGGGAATGCTATATGGACTGTACATTGAAAACTTGGGAGTAATATTACAAAATATCAAATTACTGGAAGTCTCTCAGGTAATAGATTAAAATACACAGCATATGAGAACAATAGAGATTATCTAAGAACATAAAGCCATTAATATTAAAGCTGAAAAAAAATGCCCTTGCAGTGGGGCTCCTGCACAGCAAGGGTTAAATGCTTGTTAAAGCCGAACCCCATGCACTAAAAACTTACTGGCAATACTGCAGCAACAGAATGCATGCCAGAAAAGAAATCTCCCATCATTATGACTTTATTCTGTAGCTGTCAAATCTGTTTTTTTACATGCAGGAGAGGTACAGCTCCCGCTCGGATGTAAGTACTGCGGGTCTCATAGACCTCAGATCCATGGTCCCATCTCTGACCTCCTGGCCTGAAAAAACATAGCTTAGGACCACAACATTTTTGTATTTCAATCAATTTGTATTAATTTTCACAGAGAAAAAGGAATGTATTACAATAATACAGAACTATAAAGAGATAAATATAGATTTAAATAAAGAAAAAAAAGAGGGTAAACACAAAAGACCCAAGGGTATGCTCATGGGTACAGTAACATACAGTGCGTTGTAATAGCTGCAGTCAGAAAACGTTAGCGTTCAAATGCGAAACATACAGGAGGTTTCACCTAAGGTCCTTCGAGCCAAGGACGGAAGGGGGGTACTAATAAAGAGATAACAACACAACCAAGCAATGGTATAATTTTCCTTAACGTGTCCACTTGAGAAAAATGCAGAGAAGATATAAGCATTCCTTAGCCTATATGACCATACTACAATTTTCATCAAATTAATCACTTAGTAAAGGAGAAAAGGAAGAAGAAACTAAGAAACTAGGAGAAAAAGTAGGAATAATAGTATAGAGAAAGATAACAAAAGTAAAACAAAACCAAAGAAAATTTGCAGCTCAACTTGTCAACCAGCCTGCAACCAACCAAATTAATCCGTCTAATGCCGTGTACACACGGGCGGACTTTTCGACAAGACCGGTCCGACGGACCGAATCCGGCGGACATTCCGACCATGTGTGGGCTGCAGAGGACTTTTTCGGTCAAAAATCTGACGGACATTAGATTTGGAACATGTTTCAAATTTGTCCGACGGACTTGAGTCCGGTTGAAAAATCCGCTCGTCTGTATGCTAGTCCGACTGACAAAAACCCAAGCTAGGGCAGCTATTGGCTACCGGCTATCAACTGCCTTATTTTAGTCCGGTCATACGTCATCGCGTACGAATCCATCGGACTTTGGTGTGATCGTGTGTAGGCAAGTCCATTCATTTAAAAGTCTGTCGGAAGTCCGTCAAAAGTCCGTCGGACCAGTCTGGTCGAAAAGTCCGCCCGTGTGTACGCGGCATAACAGTTTGCATTAAAAATAGGGGTTTCGTTTGCACAGTTTTGCAAATACATGCGTAACCTGCAGAGGTCGTGACAAAGCACCCTATTGTTATTCGCAGTCCTAACTCAACACATTTTCACTGGCTCGCCTGCCCTCTGCCTATCCATTATAATGCATGTGCTTCTACTATTCAGGCTCTCAGAAATGTATAGAGTTAGGACTGCCGACAGCAATGGGGTGCATTGTCGCGGCTTCCGCAGCTTATGCTTGTAGTTGCAAAAGTGTGCAAATGAAACCCCCCATTCTTAACACAAACTGTTAGTTAATTTGGTGGGTTGCAGGCTGGCTGACAAGTTGAGTTAGGAATTTTCTTCGGTTTTGTTTTACATGCATTGTCTTCCATGTGCTTCTTGCCGCGAAGGCCAGTTGTAGGTGCGGGGCCATTTGTTTGTAAAAATAACCAAAAAGGGGGGAAAGAGAAAGTGAGGTGCCTGTCCATATTTCTGCTGCCATCCACCTGTATGCCCAAATCTATTTGGAGGGTAATTGTAAATATGAAAGCCAGGGATCCCACATTTTTTTCAAATTCTTTCATTTATCAGAATCCATGTAAGTTTTATTATTATTATTATACAGGATTTATATAGCGCCAACAGTTTACATAGCGCTTTACAACTTGAGGGTAGACAGTACAAATACAATACACTTTAATACAGTAGGAATCAGAGGGCCCTGCTCCTTAGAGCTTACAATCTAAGAGGGAAGGTCAAGAGATACAGGAGGTAATAACTGTGGGCGATGTGCTGATTGAGAAGATAAATGTACAGTTGTTAGGTGGGGGCCAGATAGGCTTCTCTGAAGAGATGAGTTTTCAGGGATCGTCTGAAAGTGGATAAAGTAGGAGAAAATCGGGGGGTAGAGCATTCCAGAGGATGGGACAGGCTCTGGAGAAGTCCTGAAGTTTGCGCTTTAATAAAGACAAATCAAACACAGCACTTTTCCAGGCCATAGCAATCACTATCTTAGCTGCTAGGAATATAAAACGGACTAATGTTTAGGAATTTTCCCAAATGGCTCATTTAAAAAGGCAACGCAAGCATTCCTAATATTTACTGAATATAGCGAGTGGACTTTAGGGTATGTCCACCATATGTGTAGAACTGTTCCCACCTGACCACTTCTCCGGAAGCAAGATGAAGAGGAGCCAGGATACATTTTTGACAGCTGTTCCAAAACTAGGTACCGTTTGGAGTAAGCTTTATATCTAGCCTCTATCAAAGACACATTCATGATTCCTTTATGAATGTGAGAGGTTCAGGCTCTCCAATCCTCTTCCTCTATTTCTTCGCCTAGATCTCTTTCCTATGCTAACTGGTAAGACAACTTAATAGGAGGGCTGATCAAAATCTTATATAACATTGAGAAGCCCCCACTGTTGTTTATCTTGGAAACATCTATTTTCAAATTTGTTCTTAATGTAATATCAGAAGCCGATTTCTGGAGA
Source organism: Lithobates clamitans (assembly GCA_037952925.1). Taxonomy (NCBI): domain Eukaryota; kingdom Metazoa; phylum Chordata; class Amphibia; order Anura; family Ranidae; genus Lithobates; species Lithobates clamitans. Next base: position 2,151,115 of record JBBGZY010001007.1, read on the forward strand.
GATTCTAGAGAGAGTAAGGTTTGCTGTAATCTGAACAATTCTGTGGAATGCCCCATACACACAATCGAACATTCCAACAACTAAATCTATGGATGTTGGCTCAAACTTGTCTTGCATATACACGATCACACAAATCTTGTAGGAAATTCCGAACGTCAAGAACACGGTGACTTACAACACGTAGGACGAGCCGAGAAAAAGGAAGTTCAATAGCCAGTGCGGCTCTTCTGCTTGATGCCGAGCATGCGTGGAACTTTGTGTGTCGGAGTTGTGTACACACGATCGGAATTTACGACAACGGATTTTGTTGTCGGAAAATTTGAGTTCCAGATCTCAAATTTTGCGTGACAGAAATTCCGATGGAAATGTCCGATGGAGCCTACACACGGTCAGAATTTCCGACAACAAGCTCCCATCGAACATTTTCCGTCGGATGTACCGGGTGTACGGGGCATTAGGCATCTGAAGGTGTTGAACATAGTAGGAAGCAGGACATATGTCCATACGATTGATAAAATGGCCTATGAGACATATACCGCTTTTTACCAACCAAGGAGACTGGTGGGGCGGGAGGCCAGGTGGGAATGTTGAGTTATTAAATAGTGAGGCCACCGGTGTGTGGAGGGATCGAAGAGGCTATCTTCTACAGGAGAAGTCCCATAAATGTAAGAAGTGAGATAGCATGGAGCTTAGAATTGCCTTGCGATGTTTTGGGGTAAACAAACAAAAGATTTCCCAGCACACTTACCAGCCAGCCTACAAAACCAATTTGACCCTGTATAACAGTTTACATTACAAACAGAGGGTTTTGTTAGCACGCATTTGCAAGTATATATGTAAGCCTCAGTGCCAAGGTACCTCTACCCAACCACGACACTACCTGCCTGGAGTTTGCATGTTCTCCCTGTGCCTGCGTGGGTTTCCTCCGGGTACTCCGGTTTCCTCCCACACTCCAAAGACATGCTGGTAGGTTAATTGGCTTCTGTCCAAAATGGGCCCTAGTATATGAATGTGAATTAAGGACCTTGGATTGTGGGCTCCTTGAGGGTAGGGACCGATGTGAGTGTGCAATGTATGTGTGGAGCACTGCGTAAATTGGCGGCGCTATATGGGTACCTTAAATAAAATAATAATATAATAGATGAGCATCTTGATGAGACACAATGTACAGGGATAGGGACAATTGTAGACACGCACCCACACTCCCTCAGGTTGAACTGGATGGACTGGTGTCTTTATTCAACCTTACTAACTGTGTAACTATGTAACCTCTGTAAAATACTGTGATCCTAACTCTAAAATGTCCAGAGTCTCCATAGTAGGAGCACATATCTTAAATGATGGGTTAAGGTGAGGTGTGCCTGTAGGGAGCCTCAAGTGGGACCTGAAGGGAGCTTCAAGTGGGACCCAGTCTGGTCTGTAGTGGATTGAGTGGAGTTGGTGCAGCTGGGTCAATTGAGCATTTGTGTAATACTTCTTGAAACCAGGAACTCCCAAGCTGCCAAGTTCTTTGGGAGAGTATAATGTACGTCAAGCTAGTCTGCAACTTCTGGAACCCCAGATAAATTTAAAGAGCCTTGCTTGAAATATATTTAATACTCATACAGGTACAGAAATGGGTAAGGACCACAACATTTTATTGATTGGGTTTTTATATATCTTTTGGGGAATGAAAGAGCATGTGACTCCTTTTCCACTCATGTGACAGTGCTGGTGCATGATGATTGGGTGCTCAAGCACCCAACACTGTCACGTGGGGGCCCTGTGTAAGCTCCAAATTGCAACAAATGTAGCAATTCCGTTTTTGTTTAAAAACCTCCCGGCTGATGTCAGAGGGAGATCTCAGCCCCTCCTGCTGTAGCCCTGGATCTGAGGTGTAGAGGGGCCGCGAGTCACATGACCGGCTTGAAGACGTATGCAAAAAGGTATTTAGAGGCATCGATTTTAACAAAAATGTATACAGTACATTATGGATGTATACTGTAACTGTTATGCCCTGTACACACGGTCGGACATTGATCGGACATTCCGATAACAAAATCCATGGATTTTTTCCGACGGATGTTGGCTCAAACTTGTCTTGCATACACACGGTCACACAAAGTTGTCGGAAAATCCGATCGTTCTGAACGCGGTGACGTAAAACACGTACGTCGGGACTATAAACGGGGCAGTAGCCAATAGCTTTCATCTCTTTATTTATTCTGAGCATGCGTGGCACTTTGTCCGTCGGATTTGTGTACACATGATCGGAATTTCCGACAACGGATTTTGTTGTCGAAAAATTTTATAGCAAGTTCTCAAACTTTGTGTGTCGGAAATTCCGATGGAAAATGTGTGATGGAGCCCACACACGGTCGGAATTTCTGACAACAAGGTCCTATCACACATTTTCCGTCGGAAAATCCGACTGTGTGTACAGGGCATTAGGGTTACAAACACAGTGGATGTAAACTCGATTCATGAAATCTGACCTGGGCACATCTATTTGTAGTGTTTACTTACCTCTCGCCAAAGTCTTAAGTCCCGTATCTTTCTGCTGTTTCATTCATCTGTTATAAGCATGATAACTTCTGACAAGTTCTCTGACACGGGAGATAAAAGCAGCTGAAAATTTGTGTCGGGGATGGTACATTGAGATAGATTAGCAGAGAGCTGGTCTATTCACAGCACAGCTCTGTATGTTTCTGTCTTCCTCTGCCTATGTGGAGGGGGGCTGGGTGTGTGCCTTTTCTCCAATCAGCTGTCACACAGTGTATGCCAAGATTCCCCTCCCACTGCTGAAAGAGGAAGTAAAAATTCCAACAGGATGTTCATTTTCTAAAGAATATAGAAAGCTGAAGACAGCAGATATTCATGTAAAACTTATGGAGATTTTTTTCATCTCTGTGTATCATCTGAGACTGTTCACTTTACTAGGTGTAGGAAAGGGTTTATATCCACTTTAAGGTCCAATTCTAGGCAAAAAAAAGACAGTTGTCACCCTGTAACAGGAAGTGTATGTACAAGGATTTTATTGACAGGATCACCAGGTATTATATTTAAAAAAATGCAGATTTTAAGATATTAAAACAACTGTTGAAAATTGAAAAGTCTCACTCTTGACCCCTGCACTTTGTGCACTTCTCACTACTAACCCCTGCACTGTGTGCACTTCTTACTCCTTACCCCAGCACTATGCACATTACTCACTCCTAACCTCTGCAGTTTGTGCATTACTCACTCCTGACCCCTGCACTTTGTACACTTCTCACTCCTGACCCCTGCACTTTGTACACTTCTGAATTCTTACCCCTGCACTATGTACATTACTCACTCCTGACCCCTGCACTTTGTACACTTCTCACGCCTGACCCCTGCATTTTGTGCACTTCTCACTTCTAACCTCTGCACTATGCACATTACTCACTTCTAAACCCCTCACTTTGTACACTTCTCACGCCTGACCCCTGCACTTTGTGCACTTCTCACTCCTGACCCCTGCACTATGTACATTACTCACTCCTGACCCCTGCACTATGTACATTACTCACTCCTGACCCCTGCACTATGCACATTACTCACTCCTGACCCCCGCACTATGTTAATTACTCACTCCTGACCCCTGCACAATGTACATTACTTACTTCTGACCCCTGCACACTGTAAAATACACACCCATTACTCCTGACACCTGCACACACATAACATACTTCTGAATCCTGTGCTCTGCACATAGGCTAAAGTTTTAGGCCCCTCCCACTGCCAGCACAATTTTGCTACAACCCCTATTTGTTCAAAGTACTTGCAGCCTCATTTTTCTCCTCTTGGTAACAATGGGTGCCTCCAAATTTGTACACCCCTCTGGGAGGTGGGGGCCCAGTCACATAAGCTGTACAAGTCCCATGAGTTCCAATGGTGGCCCAGAAAGTAACCAAAAAACCCTCTACAGGACCAGTACAGCAGAGCCTTCTAAAGACACAAGGTCTCACTTCCATCACAATTCCCCCCAAAAAGGGTAATTACCCTATTTTAGGATAGTGGGTGGAGCCATGCAAATCATTCCTTATGACTCTGAGCCAACTATGCATGCATGTCCTCTGGTATATAGTACAGATAAAGCCTGATTTTAGAGAGTCATCCATTCCAAACTGGATTCAGCTGTTTCAGGCCTACAATGTAGTAGCCTTTGTTTCCATATACTGCACTAATGGTAGCCAACAAACTTGAAACTTCTTTCTGCTGCTTAGGCGTAGGCATAGGGATTAGGTTGGGATTTGCTGCAGGTGCTTTTTAGTCAATGCACATTTTTGGCCTTGTAGACTTCAGTGGCAGTGCATGCAAAACACATACAAAATGTGCATCAAAAATGCATGAAAATGGAGAAGCAAAGGTGTGAACCTCGCCTTAGTTGATTGGTGTAAGCAACTGTAGCGCTGGTAGATTTGTAATCTACCGCTGATAGGTAAATCTTGTGGGTTACTTGTTAGGTGAAGTTAGATTTGCCTCTGTTCCAGCTTGGCTGAAGTTGCGTGTAGTTCTACACTGTGCCGGTGGGTGTCGTTGTCACCATGGGCTGGTGTTGGAAAGGAAAGTGTTGAAGCGTATGAGTGCTCCTCTGTCCCGGAGATAACTCGGTGGAGGTGGTCCTCCGAGTTGCATTCTGGGAGAGGGTATTTATGGGACAGACGCCATGTTTAGGGGTTCGTTTTCAGCCACCTGCTGGCCCTCCTGGCCGACAGCTGGCGTTAAGAGTACCTCCTCGTTGTCCTCCGTTCCAGAGGCCCACGTCGCTGTGGCGTGTGGGTGGGCCCAGAAGCCTGTCTGGGGCCTACCCATAGGCGTGCACACGGGGTGTGCCGGGTGTGCCTGGGCACACCCTAATCACCCCGAGCGCAACACGCACAGCGGCAGTTGGGTGGCCAGTGCTGGAACTCTCTGTGTTCCAGCAGCCGGCACAGAAAGGAGATGCAAGCAGAGTGGCAGCGGAAGCTGGGCGCTGGAACCCTCTCTGTGCACCAGCACCCGGCACAGGAAGGAGTACACTGTCGGCGGCTGGTTTTTTTTACGATCGGAACCTCCAGCGCTGGCCTCTAGTGTCTGCACACACAAATCCCTCCCTGCTCTCCCTAAACAACAGAGGAGGGGCGGGGCGGAGTATCCACTCAGCCGTTCTAGCCTCACACCTGCAGCAGCAAGAGAAGCCCGCGGCAGCAGCCTGACTAGCCACAGTAAGTTTAAGATTCTGTTCTGCGGGGCAGAGGAGAGCTGCTGTGGGTATAGGACAGGGAAGGTTAAAGAGCTGTAACTCCAGCTGCACTGGAAGGAGAGGAGAGCTTTCGCTTGGGGAGATATTGTAGGAGAGAGCTCTGTACTGGGGGGAGGGTCTTTAAACTGGTGTAGCATCCCCTGAATTTTGTAAGTAGTAGTTTGTGTACAATAGCACACGTCTGAACTCTGCACCCTGTGCATAGGGAATTCCAGAATTCTGCATTCTACATAGCGCACTTCTGAACTCTGCACCCTGCGAGCAGCTCACCCCTGAACTCTGTACATAGCACACACATAATTTCCACACCCTGTACCTAGCTCACTCCTGAACTGTGCACCCTGTGTGTAGTGCACGCCAGAACTCTGTACTCTTTGCATAGTGCATACCTGAAATTTGCATTCTGTGCATAGCGCACTCCTGAACTCTGCACTCTACATAGCGCACTTCTGAACACCTGCACCTTCCACGTAGCTCACGTCTGAACTCTCTACACCCTGTGCATAGCTCACTCCTCAACTGTGCACCCTATATGTAGCGCACACCTGAACTCTGCACCCTGCACGTAGCTCATGTCTGAACTCTGTACATAGCACACGCATGATCTCTGCTCACTCCTGAACTGTGCACTCTGTCTATAGCACACTCCTGAACTCTGCATAATGCGTGTAGCTCACATCTGAACTCTGTACATAGCACACGCATGATCTCTGCTCACTCCTGAACTGTGCACCCTGTGTGTAGCGCACACCTGAACTCTACATTTCTGAACGACGGAACTTTGTACACAGAACATGCGTGAACTCTGCACCCTGTACCTAACTTACTCCTGAACTCTACACTCTTTATATAGCATTTCTGAACTCTGCACCCTGTGCGTAGCGCACGCCTGAAGTCTGCACTCTGTGCTGGCGCACTCCTGAACAGTACACTCTGTATGTAGCATTCTTCTGAAACCTGCACACTGTATGTAGTACACGCCTGGGCCCTGCACTCTGTACGAAGCAAAAGTTAACCCCCCTCAACCTGCCACACACAATTTTTGTTGCCATCTCCCAGGTAGGGGCCATCTCCCAAGAGGACGTATCCAGGGGCCCATGATACTTTTAAGACCACCCTGGCTCTGTGTGTAGATGGGGAAGTTCTCCCACTAATGGCTTGGCTTATAAGAGAAGTGTGGAAGCACGTGTGCGTGTGCGTGTGTGTATATGTATATGGTATATGTATATGTGTATATATATATATATATATATATATATATATATATATATATATATATACACACACACACACACACACACACACACACACACACACACACACGTGTTTGAGCTTTAAGGTGCACACTCTAATGCAATAGGCTGCGCACACCTATGGGCCTACCACAGCAGCGGAGGAATGGTCCTGAGCTGTCTATCCTGAGTGGAGAAGCTGGACAACCGAGGAGATCCAAGGGGAGGACCCGTCATGGAAGGATCATGCAGAGTGCTGGTCTGGAGAGGGGCCTGGTGACTCGGTTGGAGGACGTATCCTGAAGTAATCTTACTGCATAGTATTGCCGGGTTGGCTTAAAGGTTCAAGTGCTGTGTCTGACATTCATCGCAAACCAATACATCCTGTGGCAGAGGATTGTACGGGTATAATTCCTAACAAGTCTGTGGCAGAGACTTTTGTTCGTGCTACGTACTGGCTGCTAGACAAGTGAGAGAGGTCTATCCAGGTGGGCAAAGATTGAATCCCACAAAGGGAGTGCATTCAATTGCAAGTGTTCAACTCCAAAGAATGTTCTAAAGAATACTAAGGAAAGGTATTTGAGCTTCCCTGCAACTTTTCTTCTGCCTCTTTCCTGCTACTTCCTTTATTACTTGTTCATTAAAGCATTGGAAAATATACTCAAGTGTTTGGTGCCTACATCGTCCAGAGGTAAACTCAACGGGACCCAAGACCCGGTGCCAGTGAAAAAGAGGTATCGAGAGTGAAGGTAACAGCCCGCTTTAAACCAGCAGCTCCACCGAGAGTTAGTGCTACACAACAAAGAAGCACTATTGCTTTGTTTGAGTTGCCTGCCCACCACCATGCAGGAAAAACAAACACTGGTGGACTCAGTATGTGATAACATTAAAAACTTATATCATACACGAACTGTCATTTTTCCATGTTATATGCCAGGATGCAGATGCAGGGATTGGAGAAGAGTTCAGGTATAGTGGAATCCGCCTTTATTCTTGCACATCAGGAATTTGGCTGAGTAGAACAAATACACGGTTAGTCATCCAGGACAGAACTTCGTCTCCCATTGAGTGTTTAGTGTGAAGGGCACTTGGTATCACTTCAGTGATCTCCTTTCCACAAATATTTTCACTTATTGGAAATCATACTGAGTCACAAGTTACAAATTACCTTCTTTAAAGAGAACCTGTCATTTCCAAATGTATACCATTGTGCAAAGGTTTTAGACAGGTGTGAAAAAATGCTGTAAATTAAGAAAGCTTTCAGAAATAGAAGTGTTGACAGTTTATTTTTTTCAATTAACAAAATGTTAAGTAAATGAACAGAAGAAAATCCAAATCAAATCAATATTTGGTGTGACCACCCTTTGCCTTCAAAATAGCATGGCTGCATGTTTGGGGTTGTTGTGCTACTGCAGAATAAATTTGGGACCAATTACATGCCTCCCTGATGGTATGGCATGATAAGTCTCTGTCTGTATTTCTTAAGTTTGAGGACACCATTGATCCTGAGCAAACCAACTCCATTTGTAGATATGCAGCTCCAAACTTGCAAGGAACCTCCACCGTGCTTCACTGTTGCCTGCAGACACTCATTATTGTACTGCTCTCCAGCTCTTCGTAAACAAACTGCCTCCTGCTACAGCCAAATGTCATCAGTCCAGAGCATCTGCTGCCATTTTTCTGCACCCCAGTTTCTACTTTTTTGTGCATAGTTGAATCACTTAGCCTTGTTTCCACCTTGGAGGTATGGCTTTTGCCCACAACTCTTCCATGAAGACCACTTCTGGCCAGACTTCTACGAAGAGTACATGGGTGTACCTGGGAGGGTCCCACTGGTTTCCACCAGTTCTCTGCTGATGGCACTGCTAGACAGCTTCCGATGTCAAAGGGATGTAAGCATGATGTGTCTTTCATCTGCTGCATTAAGTTTCCTTGGCCAACCACTGTGTCTACAGTCTTCAACCTTGCCCGTTTGTTTGTGCTTCTTCAAAAGAGCTTAAACAGCACATCTTGAAACCCCACTTCATGCTGATACAGTATAACTACCTTGTGTCTTGTTGCTGTGCTCAGTCTCGCCATGTTGTATGACCTGTGACATGAAACTCTCTTCCACAGCCGCACCTTAGTAGCAGAGTTTGGCCGTTCCTCATCCAGTTTTAAGAGCTACAGTGCTGTTTCTGTTTCAGTTAATGACACATATGAAATTGATGACTATTAGCACCTGCTTGGTATAATTGGTTAATCAATTGTACACCTGACTCTAATCCTACAAAATCCCAGACGTTGTGCAAAGGTAAGAATTGATGCTGGTTAGAAGCCAAAGGGTAGTGAGACCAAATATTGATTTGATTCAGATTTTTCTTCTGTTCGCTCACTTTGCCTTTTGTAAATTGATCAAAATAAACAATGAAAATATATAGGTTAGAAAGCATTCTTACTTTACAGCATTTCTTCACACCTGCCTAAAACATTTGCACAGTACTGTACGCCTAGTGTTAAAGATAGCATTAAAGGGTTACTATTTTTTATTAGGAATCAAGATGCCCCGGGCCACCTTGTAAACAGTAAATATTTTCTTGGCAGTTCAACAACAGTATCGTTGTCTGCACGGAGTGCTGAGAGCTCAACCCCTGCCCCCGCTCCCATAACCAGTCCATGGTGTCTAATATTGATTGTCCGACCCCACGGGGTTACCAACAGTCTGTTAATTTATAGACTGTTTGTAATAAAATGTTTGTTTTGCCCTGCCTGTAAAAGTCCATGGACGGTCGCAAGCGCCGTAAAAATTCCCCTCTGCTGGTAAATACGCATATACAGTTCTGGAGCCAATTGATTCAAATTCAAACTTAAATCAATGCCACAGCAGAGTTGAAATCATTGAACGCAGTTTCTTCCACAGTCAAATCCTGGACCACATGTTTGGAGAAGATATTTCTCCCTCCTATTTCTCCCCCTCCTCACTCTCCTCCTCCTTCATCTCTGCCCCCCTCCTCCTTCTTCTCACTCCCCTCCTTCCCCCTACCACCCCCTCTCTCCTCTCCCACCCCACTTCCCTCCCTTTTCTCTGCCTTTCTCTCCTCCCTCCCCCTCTCTATCCCCCCCACTTCCCTCCCTCTCTCTTCTTTCTCTCTCCTCCATCCGCTCTCTCCCTCATTCGCCCCCCCCCCCCATCTCCCTCCCTCTCTCTCCCCCCTTCCCTCCCTCTCTCTTCTCTGCACTCCCTCTCCTCCATCCGTCCTCTCTCTTATCCGCCCCCCTCCCAAGTCCCTCCCTCCCTCTTCTCACCCTCTCTCTCCCCCTCTCTCTCTCCCCCCCCACTTCCCTCCCTCTCTCTTCTTTGCTTCATCCACCCTCTCTCTTATCCGTTCCCTCTCTCTTCTATCCCTCTCTTTCCTCCCTCCCCCTCTCCCCCCCCACTTACCTCCCTCTCTCTTCTCTGCACTTTCTCTCCTCCATCCGCTCTCTTTTATCCGCCCCCCCAAGTCCCTCCCTCTTCTCTCCCTCTCTCTCCTCCCTCCCCTCCCCCCCCCACTTTCCTCCCTCTCTCTTCTCTCCTCCATCCGCCCTCTCTCTTATCCGTTCCCTTCCTCTTCTCTCCCTTCTCCCTCCTCCTCTCCCCCCTTCCACTTCCCTTTCTTTTCTCTCCCTCTCTCCTCCATTTCGCCCTCTCTCTCATTTGCCCCCCCACTTCCCTCCCTCTTCTCTCCCTCTCTCTCCTCCCTCCCCCCTCTCTCCCCTCCCCCCCTCTCCCCCCTCTCTCTTCTCTCCCTCTCTTTTCCATTCACCCTCTCTCTCATCTGCCCCTCCACTTCCCTCCCTCTTCTCTCTCCCTTCTCTCTCCTCCCTTCCCTTCCCCCCGCACTTCCCTCCCTTCCTCTTCTCTCTCTCTCTCTCTCTCCTCCCTCCCCCTCTCCCCCCCACACTTCCCTCCCTCTCTCTTCTCTCCCTCTCTCTCCTCCATCCGCCCTCTCTCTCATCTGCCCCCCCTCTTTCCTCCCTCCCTCCCTCTTCTAACCCTCTCTCCTCCCTCCCCTTCTCTCCCCCCCACTTCCCTCCCTTTTCTCTCTCTCTCTCTCTCTCTCTCTCTCTCCCCCTCCCTCCCTCCCTATTTTTCCGCACTCCCTCCACCTTTCTCTCTCCCTCCCCATCTCTCTCCCTCCCTAACCCCCTCCTCACCCTCACATAGTAGTATCTTTTTGAGTGCGGAACAGCAACTGTAATTGAATAATTATATATTTTTTTAATGCGCCTTTGTCCTGAGGTTTATGTGTGTCTGTAAGACCATCCCATGTGATACAATAATTAGGAACATTTTTTGGGTACAAGGACTGTGGTGAAGGGGTGCAGCTTATACAGCGACAAGGTTCAGAATCTGTTTAATCATCCTTCTTTAAGCCACTCCTACTGTTAGGTGCAACCTGACAGTGACCACCATTTTCCACCATGTTAAGCGCATCACAGAACTTGTTTTTCTGTTTGATCCCTGAGTGCCTCAGGTCTTTCATAATCTTAGTCATGCTTACATTTGTCACGCTGTTTTGACTTTTTTATTGTAAATCCAGGCAGATTACTTGTTGTGGATATTGTCAAGGTTTACATATTGTTTCTATTCTTTAAATATCATTCTCCTAATAGGAGTTTCTGTCATATTTTCGGTAAATTTTTCATGTTCTGACCGTAAAAAAAAAGTAATGCAGGGTTGGTTGGGTGCATACGCTGTATTGGTAGATGCATTTTCAAATGCTCTGGAGTTGTTTGTTGCTGAATTTGGCATTGCAGTGGAACAGAATCAAAACACATATCAACGTACAGTATCATACGGTTTTAATGTGCGTTGCAATGCACTTTGTATGCAATGTCAAATGATGCTGCCACCACCATGTTTCACGGTGGGGATGGTGTGTTCAGGGTGATGTGCAGTGTTAGTTTTCCTTCACACATAGTGTTTTGCTTTTAGGCCAAAAGTTCAATTTTGGTCTCATCTGACCAGAGCACCTTCTTCCACATGTTTGCTGTGTCCCCTACATGGCTTCTCCTAAACTGCAAACAAGACTTCTTATGGCTTTCTTTCAACAATGGCTTACTTTTTCCACTTTTCCATAAAGGCCAGATTTGTGGAGTGCACGACTTATAGTTGGCCAGATTCTCCCACCTGAGCTGTGGATCTCTGTAGCTCCTCCAGAGTTACCATGGGCCTCTTGGCTGCTTCTCTGATTAATGCTCTCCTTACCCAGCCTGTCAGTTTAGGTGGACGGCCATGTCTTGGTAGGTTTGCAGTTGTGCCATACTCTTTTCATTTTTGGATGATGGATTGAACAGTGCTCCGTGAGATGTCCAAAGCTTGGGAAGAGATGGTCAGGGACTGAAGACATGATACAAGAGATCAGTATATGCAAAATAATTCTGCGCTGCTCACAAGAAACAAAAAAGGGAAGCAGCTAACACAACCAACAAGGTATATAAGCAGGAAACAACAAAAAAGTGTAGCGCTAAATCATATCATAAATGACAATAGATGGGTAGGTATACTTAAATAAAGACCTATCCATGGGCAGGAAGTCCTGATAAGGATGTTATGACTAAAAGGTAACCATAGTTAGTCCTCAGGTAGACATATTGTACACAGGTAAATCCAATGTCCCAAAAGGCAGATCAGCTCACTCCCACCGGAAGGAAAAAAGGCTTACCAGATGTGGTGGACCCGACAGGGCATACGCCGAATTGGGTCAGATAAGGCTTGGGTGGTAAGTGGCTGTAGATGTCTGTGATGTGGCGGCTTGGTGGATTCCTCCAACTGGTCCCCGAGTCCTGGAAGGTGTGGGGTGTCCCAAGAATATGGATGATTCTGTGGGTCTTAGGGGAGGGATGAGGTGTTCCGTGGATAGATCCCTCAAACCAGCATTCATAGGTTAGGTGATGATGTAAATATGGAGATAAGAAAGGAAGGACCACATAGTGTAAATCCGAATATAAAATTTTTAATACAAAAATGTAAGGAAATACACTCACGTATAAGTCCAAAATATACAGCGCTGTGACAAAGTGGCGACAATGGGGTCCTACCCGACGCGTTTCGTTCTAAAAAGACGTCATCTGGGGGGTTACCCCCACTGTAGCCACACTCATATATATAGGGGGTGCTTCAGTAATCATGGAAAACAGCTCCACATTGAAAAAACAGCACTTCCGGTATTGGCCCAAAATGGCCGACCGGCGTGCGTTCCAGACATGCGTTCCACGCCCCACTTCCGGGATAGGAGGTGAACCGGAAGTAGGGGAGCGATCTAAAGAGAGAAGCGAAACTACATGCCAAATTAAAAATATTCAACTGGTGCACAATAAGTAGGTGCAACAAAGTGATTGTGGATCGGGAAAAATCTCGATACTACACGTTATGCAGTGTGTGTGCATAGAGAGGAGAAGTTTCTCCAGTATGTCACCAGGAAGTGACGTGGGTGGGACAGTGAGCGCCGCAAAGGCGCTGTGATTGGCCATGGGAGGAGGATGCTTAAGATGAGAGGCCGTGGGTGGAACGGTGAGCGCCGCATAGAGGTTGGCCATGCGCAGTGAAGGTGTAAGCGGTGCTTGGAGTGAGATGCCGCTGTCGGCGGACTTATGACATGCGCAGTGAGAACTGAAGAGGTGCTAGGGGAAGCAGTACAAAGACTGCTCAGTGATGTGGATGTATGTGGAGGGTGTGGAACCTGAACGCAAGTGCATCAGGGAGCTGCACAGATGGGCTTATAATCATAAAAATGTGAATCTAACACCCAATGAACACACTGAAGGATCTATAAAAATAAAATAAAAATAAATAAAAAGGGCCAATGTGAAAAAAAGGCCAATGTGGAAAAAAAGGGGGGGGGGGGAATAGTGGAGCGGGCTTCCATGAAACAGTATATAAGGCAACGTGCCCATATGCATAGATACAAGAGACCAATACATAAATAAACATGATAGTGTGAAAATGCATGTAAGGCTCTTCCTATGACCATGGGAAAAAATGAAATAAAATAAAATTAAAATTAAAACAAAATTCACACTTAGGTGCCACATAGGTATGTATGAGACATAAAAACAAGTTAAAATATATGGCTGGACATAAAAGCAAAAAATCGGAAATAAACATGGAACCCCAAAAAAGAAAGAAAAACAGGTCGCATCGCCCCAAAATGGGGTGAAGATGGGGGGAGAGAGTTTCTTGTTTGGAGGTGGATATCAGGCTCCATTAATGAAAGCGTTGACATCCAACTCCACATTGATACCTAGCGGAAAAAGGGTACGGAGCTCATGGATCCAAAAAGTCTCCAATCGTGATACACCTCTGGTCATGGCTCCGCCCCTCCATGGGGGAACATATCGGTCTATCACTGTAAATTGTGTACCTGCAAACACCCGATTATGTTGTAGCTTATAATGTCGGGGAACTGTATGTTTAGTGTCGCCACTCTTAATCAAAGCAGTGTGCTCCGCCACTCTTATGGAAAAAGAGCGAATGGTACGGCCTACATATTGCTTGCCACAATGGCATGTGATTAGGTAGACGATGTAGCTGGTGGTGCAGGTACAAAATCGTTTGATGGATTTACCTGTGTACAATATGTCTACCTGAGGACTAACTATGGTTACCTTTTAGTCATAACATCCTTATCAGGACTTCCTGCCCATGGATAGGTCTTTATTTAAGTATACCTACCCATCTATTGTCATTTATGATATGATTTAGCGCTACACTTTTTTGTTGTTTCCTGCTTATATACCTTGTTGGTTGTGTTAGCTGCTTCCCTTTTTTGTTTCTTGTGAGCAGCGCAGAATTATTTTGCAAATACTGATCACGTTTGTTTTGATAACACATTCTGCTGCAGCCTAGTCCATTTGATAATATAATGGATGTTTTTGACTACAGGGCCTCTCGTACCGTTAATACGGACGGAGTCTTTGTCGTCACTAGTAATGACACCGAAATAGGCGGTTTATTTTTGAGGCTTAAAAACATCATGACCTCCGAATTACATCTACAATGGGACATGGTGTTTTTGGAACAGTATGTCTCAGAACATATGGTCCCCAGAAGCCTCAGGTGGGATGTACATCCCCCACAAGGAGAACCGGATGTAGAATCTTGGTACAAATACTTCAATGAGGCAGGGATTAATCTCCTCGGTGTCCTCATCTCCAAAAAACGCCACAAACTATCCCTATTGGATGGCGAGATCAAGGAGATTAAAGATAAACTTTTAACCCATAAAAATTCCTCAGAGTACTCCGTTCTTTCCTCCAACCTTCAGAAATATCTTGAAAAGGAGGATAAGGAACAGAGGAATAAAAAACAAAAAAAGTATTCTAGAGATGTAGGGGACTATAGAACAGGTAATGTGTTTGGGTGGCAAAAGCTGTATTCTACAAATTCCAACGATGCCGCCCCTGCACCCTCCGGTTCTTGCCCCCCTAGTACCTCCACAGCCAGAATAGCTGACATAGGGGTACAACCCTCAAGTACCCCGGTTCATATGGTGAGGTATGACAACCCAAGATATGAATCTCCATCACGTACCAACAGATATTTCCATGACCCCGACACTCCTTATGCCAACCAGAGAGGTAGGGGTCACACCAGAGGGAAACATGGTGGTGGAGGTCAACGTGGCCGGGGAAGGTATCCCCCTGAATTTCACTCAGGACAACGCGAGGCCCCCCAATCTCGACAGAGGCCACACATAGATGCTTACCACCACAATCCCCATTACTATGAACAACCAGCCTTGACTACCCAAAACAGGTTTTTGCCTCTTAGAAAGACCTGGGACGATGATTACAGGGATGAGTATGGTTATAATCCCGAATCCAGACATGAACAGCCTTTTCAGGATTATCCTCCATCCAACACCAACTCACGTCATGCGCAGGTTTTTCACGAGGTCCAAAGACCCAGAAAAAGGGGTCCCAACCCAAGAGAGGCACAAGGGGAGGTTGGAGAATCCAAAAGAGGAAAACGAAGGAGAACTTAAAGGGCCAAGGTGTCTTTAATCTAAGTGCCAAGCCATTGACCAAGGAGAAGCTGTCCGTATTGGATAAGGGACTCAAATTTGCCCCCCCTAAGAAGCTTGATAGGTTTGGCACTTTTATAGATATTCACAAATACATACGGAAGTTACATATCCAACGCTATCTCATTTCCAATCCTGTCAGGAATGAGAGGTGCGCCACAGCGGGTACAATTCACTCTGGCCTGTCGAACCCCTCATTATTCATTCCTCCAGTCCCTATGGCGCCTGCCATCAGTTTGTTTAGGGATTTAGTCCTTAAAGATCTATCCGAACTTCCGGATAAACGCACATTCCACCACTCCTTGTCTAATACTGGCTTGAAGTCCCTATGCTCGCAGAAAGACCTTGTGATCCGTCCAGCGGACAAGGGGGGTGGCATTGTGGTCCTAGACAAGAAGGACTACATAACTGAAATGTACAGGATTCTTAATGAACCTGATACATATAAAATAATTCCCAACAACCCCACCAACCGTTTCAAAAGAGAGCTGTCCACCATCGTCAAGAAGGGCTATGACCAAGGAATCCTAAATAGAAAGGAGAGAGAGTTTCTGGTGCCTTCGGCACCCAGGGTTCCAACTATATATTACCTACCAAAGGTACACAAAAACCCCGTTCAACCCCCAGGCCGGCCTATCGTGAGTGGCATAGACTCTGTCACTTCACGCATAGGCCGGTACATTGATTTTTATTTACAGCCAATTGTTAGGCGCATGCCCTCCTACCTGAAGGATACAGGGGCCACTATACGCATGCTTGAAAATTTGGAACTACAGGATGACCACATCATTGCTACAGCTGATGTGGCCTCCCTGTATACTTGCATACCTCAAGACAAGGGCTTGGAAGCTGTTCGGTACTTCCTTGAGAAAGAGCCTAGTATTGCATCCTTTCAGTGCTCTTTCATCATGGAACTTTTGGAGTTCGCTACGAAGCGAAGTTACTTCTGGTTTGACCAGCAATATTACCATCAGCTGCGTGGCTATGGGCGCTAAATTTGCCCCTAGCCTCGCCAATTTGTTTATGGCCAAGTGGGAGGAGGATGTTGTCTATGCCAATAGGGATCCCTCCCTAACTATGTGGGCGCGGTACATTGACGACATCCTCCTCCTATGGAAGGGTAGTGCCGAATCGTTGGACCAATTTTTTGAACATCTAAATACCAACGATCGGGCCATCTCCCTGACATACACAGCCAGCAAACAAAAAATTAACTTTTTGGATTTAGACATCGAGATCCGTAACGGCCGTGTTCATTTACAGACCCATTTTAAAACCACGGACCGGAACAGTTTCATTCCCCCAGACAGTTGCCATCACCGGTCCTGGTTAGATTCAGTTCCGAAGAGTCAATTTCTTAGACTACGAAGAAATTGTTCCAGCATTGAGGCCTTCACAACACAATCTGCCATTTTGAAGGCGAAATTATTTGACAAGAACTATGACCCCCAACTTGTTGATCGGGAGTTTCAACGTGCCTTAGAGACCAATAGGGAGTCGCTTCTCGTTGAGAAGCCCAAGAAAGAGCGAGGTGAGATTTTCAGGTGGTCCCTCCTCACCGTTTTTTCTAATAAATTTAAACATATCAAAGCTATCATGTCCAAACATTGGGACATCCTCAGGAATGACCGAATTTTGAACACTGTCTTGCCTGACAGGGCTAAAGTCATTTTTAGGGGTGCCCCTACCTTGCAAAGTAAAATTGCCCCTAACATCATCAATCCCCCTATACATCAACCCCTTTTTCATGAAATGGAGGGCTTCTACTCCTGTAGAAGATGTATAGTATGTCGCCACAATTCTGGCATAGGAAGGAAAACCACATCGTTTATTTCAACAGTTACACAGAGACGATACTCCATCAAATGATTTTGTACCTGCACCACCAGCTACATCGTCTACCTAATCACATGCCATTGTGGCAAGCAATATGTAGGCCGTACCATTCGCTCTTTTTCCATAAGAGTGGCGGAGCACATTGCTTTGATTAAGAGTGGCGACACTAAACATACAGTTCCCCGACATTATAAGCTACAACATAATCGGGTTTTTGCAGGTACACAATTTACAGTGATAGACCGATATGTTCCCCCATGGAGGGGCGGAGCCATGACCAGAGGTGTATCACGATTGGAGACTTTTTGGATCCATGAGCTCCGTACCCTTTTTCCGCTAGGTATCAATGTGGAGTTGGATGTCAACGCTTTCATTAATGGAGCCTGATATCCACCTCCAAACAAGAAACTCTCTCCCCCCATCTTCACCCCATTTTGGGGCGATGCAACCTGTTTTTCTTTCTTTTTTGGGATTCCATGTTTATTTCCGATTTTTTGCTTTTATGTCCAGCCATGTATTTTAACTTGTTTTTATGTCTCATACATACCTATGTGGCACCTAAGTGTGCATTTTGTTTTAATTTTAATTTTATTTTATTTCATTTTTTCCCATGGTCATAGGAAGAGCCTTACATGCATTTTCACATTACATGTTTATTTATGTATTGGTCTCTTGTATCTATGCATATGGGCACGTTGCCTTATATACTGTTTCATGGAAGCCCGCTCCACTATTCCCCCCCCTTTTTTTCCACATTGGCCTTTTTTTCACATTGGCCCTTTTTATTTATTTTCATTTTAATTTTATAGATCCTTCAGTGTGTTCATTGGGTGTTAGATTCACATTTTTATGATTATAAGCCCATCTGTGCAGCTCCCTGATGCACTTGCGTTCAGGTTCCACACCCTCCACATACATCCACATCACTGAGCAGTCTTTGTACTGCTTCCCCTAGCACCTCTTCAGTTCTCACTGCGCATGTCATAAGTCCGCCGACAGCGGCATCTCACTCCAAGCACCGCTTACACCTTCACTGCGCATGGCCAACCTCTATGCGGCGCTCACCGTTCCACCCACGGCCTCTCATCTTAAGCATCCTCCTCCCATGGCCAATCACAGCGCCTTTGCAGCGCTCACTGTCCCACCCACGTCACTTCCTGGTGACATACTGGAGAAACTTCTCCTCTCTATGCACACACACTGCATAACGTGTAGTATCGAGATTTTTCCCAATCCACAATCACTTTGTTGCACCTACTTATTGTGCACCAGTTGAATATTTTTAATTTGGCATGTAGTTTCGCTTCTCTCTTTAGATCACTCCCCTACTTCTGGTTCACCTCCTATCCCGGAAGTGGGGCGTGGAACACATGTCTGGAACGCACGCCGGTCGGCCATTTTGGGCCAATACCGGAAGTGCTGTTTTTTCAATGTGGAGCTGTTTTCCATGATTACTGAAGCACCCCCTATATATATGAGTGTGGCTACAGTGGGGGTAACCCCCCAGATGATGTCTTTTTAGGACGAAACGCGTCGGGTAGGACCCCATTGTCGCCACTTTGTCACAGCGCTGTATATTTTGGACTTATACGTGAGTGTATTTCCTTACATTTTTGTATTAAAAATTTTATATTCGGATTTACACTATGTGGCCCTTCCTTTCTTATCTCCATATTTACATCATCACCTAACCTATGAATGCTGGTTTGAGGGATCTACCCACGGAACACCTCATCCCTCCCCTAAGACCCACAGAATCATCCATATTCTTGGGACACCCCACACCTTCCAGGACTCGGGGACCAGTTGGAGGAATCCAGCAAGTCGCGACATCACAGACATCTACAGCCACTTACCACCCAAGCCTTATCTGACCCAATTCGGCGTATGCCCTGTCGGGTCCACCACATCTGGTAAGCCTTTTTTCCTTCCGGTGGGAGTGAGCTGATCTGCCTTTTGGGACATTGGATTTACCTGTGTACAATATGTCTACCTGAGGACTAACTATGGTTACCTTTTAGTCATAACATCCTTATCAGGACTTCCTGCCCATGAATAGGTCTTTATTTAAGTATACCTACCCATCTATTGTCATTTATGATATGATTTAGCGCTACACTTTTTTGTTGTTTCATGATACAAGAGATGGTTAGAGACTGAGGGCATGATACAAGGGATGGTTAGAGACTGAGGACATGATACAAGAGATGTTTAGAGACTGCAGACTGCATTTTTCTTGACCTTTCTTGCACTAAAGGTGCCAATAATGACCAGCAATAAATTCATATTAATTTAAATTGATGATATTAATTAAAAAGTCGAATACAATTATATATAAGATTATAAATATTTTTTAAAAACTGTCATTTTCAGTTTAGTTTTTTTGCGGCAAAGTGCATCCTGCATTTTCGGTTTCGGTTTCGGCAGCCAAAATTTCCATTCAGTGCACCTAAAGGCATAAGCAAATCCTGTCTAAATCAATTTCCTTAAATCTTGGTATGCTTTGTGTATTTGTTCCAGAACTGTGTAGTAATCCAGTGTGATACTTTACAGGAGCTTCCTTTAATAAAGACTGGTCACTGCTGCTCTCTCTCTATGTGCCAGGTGACTGCTCTTGCGTGGTCAGTGTGGGCAAGTGCCTACAAGGGTTGTGTTTTGCAACTGCAAGTAAGGCTGCCCAGAAATTAAAGCAGAACGTCACCCAAAAGGGGAAATTTCTCTTTAATTAATATTTGGGGGGAAGGGGTGCAGGTAGCTATTAATGACAGGTACCTCTTCCCACTTCTCCTTCCCCCCCTCCCTCCCCGCAGTCTTCTGAGACACGTCACAAAGTGCAGCGCGGCTCGGGCATGTTCAGTGGGCAGCCGGCTGTAAAGCAGATGGCCGACTGCCTACAGTTAGGATGCAGGCGCCAGGAACCCGAAGGCTAGTGAAGAACTAGCCCCGGTGTGGACGTTGCTGGATCCTTGGACAGGTGAGTATCCTTTTATTAAAAGTCCGCAGCTACGGAGGCGTCGGAGACTAAGGGTATAATTTCACAATGCTATAACATGTTATTAGCGTCATTGTTAGAGGGGTACCCCACAAGGGCGGCTGCTCAGTGGGAGGCAGATTTGGGCCCCTTGTCTAGGGAGGTATGGGAACAATCTTTGCAAGCAGTTAACACCTGCTCACTAAACGTGGCACAGAAGGTATCCCAACTTTATATTTTGCTGAGAGTACATTATACCCCTGTAAAGCTACATAGAATGGGCAAGGCTCCTGACTCATTGTGTGGCAGATGCAGGGCGGCATCTTGGGACTTGATTCACCTCCTCTGGCGTTGCCCCAAACTCCATAGGTATTGGACTGAGGTCCTGGCTACACTAAATCAGGTGTTCCAGGTCAATGTCCCACTAGATCCAATGTGTTGCTTACTGGGAGTTCTGGAGGGGGTGATCGCGGAGGAGGTGACGAGAGTTGCTTTTGCACATGCACTGTTCCAGGCTAGAAAGGTAATACTGATGGGATGGAAGTCTGCTACGCCACCTAATAGCAAAACATGGATACTAAATATGGGAAAAACGCTCATAATGGAAAAATATATTTACCAGCACAGGGGCAACCCTGGAAAATTTGACAGATTGTGGGACCCGTGGTTGGATGTGCCTGGAATAAGCCCCATGGAATTGGTACAGATGAGGCTGCTAAGAAGTGTTTAAAGATATGACAGGTGGAGGCCGAGAGTGTGTATTGGAGGATGGAGGAGGACGGTGTGTGGGCAATGGAGAATATGTTACTGGTTTAATTAGATGGGACATATAGTCCGAATGTTGACAGTTCTAAGATGCAAAATATAAAACCTTCTTGATGACTATACTGTTATTTAGGGAAAAAGAAATTTTGATTATGGTGCATATATATAACTGTAATGTATGTTCTTTCTTATGAGCAATAAAACCTTTTATGATTTAAAAAAAAAAAAAAGTCCGCAGCTACAAGATTTGTAGCTACTGACATTTATTTATTTTTTGTGGAGAACCGCTTGAAGTGTTTGCCAACGCTTTCCTGGGCTTTTTGGGTCTTGCCTTTCTTCCCAGTTGATGTACACTCACCGGCCACTTTATTAAGTACATCTTGCTAGTACCAGGTTATACCCCCTTTTGCCATTAAGAACTGGCTTAATTATTCGTGGCATAGGTTCAACAAGGTGTTGGAAACATTCCTCAGAGATTTTGGTCCATATTGACATGATAGCATCATGCAGTTGCTGCAGACTTGACAGCTGCACATCCATAATGCAAATCTCTGTTCCACCACATCCCAAAGTTGCTCTATTGGATTTGTTGACTGTGGAGACCATTGGAGTACAGTGACCTCATTGTCATGTTCAAGAAACCAGTGGTGGGATGATTTGATCTTTGTGACATGGTGCATTATCTTGGTGGAAGGAGCCATCAGAAGATGGGTACACTGTAGTCATAAAGTGATGGACATGGTCAGCAACAATACTCAGGTAGGCCGTGGCATTTAAACGATGCCCAATTGGTACTAAGGGGCCCAAAGTGTGCCAAGAATATATCCCCCACACCATTACACCACCACCACCAGCCTGAACCGTAGATACAAGCAGAATGGATCCATGCTTTCATGTTGTTTACGCCAAATTCTGACTCTACCATCTGAACGTTGCAGCAGAAATCGAGACTTATCAGACCAGGCAATATTTTTCCAATCTTCTATTGTCCAGTTTAGCCTGTGCGAATTGTAGCCTCAGTTTCCTGTTCTTAGCTGAAAGAAGTGGCACCCGGTGTGGTCTTCTGCTGCTGTAGCCCATCTGCTTTAAGGTTCGATGTGTTGTGCATTCAGAGATGGTATTCTGCATACCTTGGTTGTAATGAGTGGTTATTTGAGTTACTGTTGCCTTGCTATTATCTCCAAGTAGTCTGCCCATTCTCCTCTGACCTCTGACAAGGCATTTTCCTCCACACAGCTGCCGCTCACTGGATATTTTCTCTTTTTCTGACCATTCTCTGTAAACCCGAGAGATGGTTGTGCGTGAAAATCCCAGAAGCAGTTTTTGAAATACTCATACCAGCCCGTCTGGCACCAACAACCATGCCAACGTTCAAAGTCACTTCAATCTCTTTTCTTCCTCATTCTGATGCTCGGTTTGAACTTCAACAAGTCATCTTCTCCACGTCTAGATGTCTAAATGCATTTAGTTGCTGCCATGTGATTGGCTGATTAACAATTTGTGTTACCAAACAATTGAACAGGTGTACGTAATAAAGTGGCAGATGAGTGTATTTCAGTTACGTTTTTTTGTGTTTGAAATGCAGTTTTTTCCATTTTCATTATTAACGGAGATTGTAGCTCCAATTATTCAGTTGATTGGTTATATCCAGAGTGATAATCATACTTCATGATGCCAGCCTGCAGTTAGAATTTGTACCTTGCAAGTGAAAACATGACAATACAGCTTCCCTCGTGAGCCGTTGTGCAATATGTCTGTCTGCTAATCCTGGTCATGCGACTTGTTATAAGGAACAGGGAACAGAGAGTCTCACTTCTTCATACAAGTGACACAGCTCGTCCTAATAAAGAATGTCCGGCAAATGCGCAAAACGTGCTTTAGTACACCTACTGCACTGGTTCCAAACTTGATATGGAATTTTATAGATAGGCAACTCCTATCCTCATATTGATTAATGCTTCCAAATTAATAATAACTACTGCAGTAGGGAACAGAAACAGAAGATAAGCACAGCATCTTTCCAAATAACTGTTCTGCTTTATTATGACGCAATTGCAGGTTTTTATACACATGATTACGTAGATATCACATTAACCAGTTGCCGTCTGCGCTATAGCCGAATGAAGGCCACAGCGCGGAGCTGAATTTCCAGGAGTCCGTTATAGGACGGCCTCCCCTTTGCACGCTGCCTGCGTGCGCAAGGACAGCGTGAGAAGAAAAAAAAGCCGATCACCGGCCCCTTTGCAAGGGACATCGGTCCCAAAGAGGAACAGGCAATTATGCCTCATCTGTGCACACCCGTACCCCCTGCCAGTGCCACCTGCCAGTGCCCACTAGTGCCACCTATCAATGCCCATGAGTGCCACCTATCAATGCCCACCATTGGTGCCCATCAGTGCCACCTAGTAGTGCTGCCTATCAGTGTAACCGATCAGTTCCCATTATTGCCACCCATCAGTGCCCATCACTGCCACCCATCAGTGCCCATCACTGACACCTATCGGTGCCCATCAGTGCCGCCTCATCAGCATACATCAATGAAGGAGAAAAATTACCTGTTTTAAAATTTTATAACAAAATATTTAAAAAAAAATTTTTTAAATGTTAAAAACTCGGTCTTTTTATATTTTTTGTACAAAAAATAAAAACAGCAGAGGTGATCAAATACCACCAAAAGAAAGCTCTATTTGTGGGAAAAAATGATAAAAATTTCATTTGGGTACAGCGTTGTATGACCGCGCAATTGTCATTCAAAGGGCGACAGCGCTGAAAGCTGAAAATTGGTCTGGATAAGAGGGGGGTTTAAGTGCCCAGTAAGCAAGTGGGTAATATTACAATTGTACGTTTATGGTAACAAGGGGCGTAACATAGGCGGACTATTTCTAATCAGGACTCAAAAGAGTGTAAACATGTAATAAAAACATTATTAGTGCAATGTGCACAATGAGGGCAGTGTGCAATACATACAAAATAGAATACAATTATATACAGAACTTACAAATTTATTTTACAATCTGCTCTCTTTTGATCAATATTTTGATCACTAACCATACCTGCTATCACCTTTAACCTGGAACCTTCACACGCTTAGGTGAGAGTAGTCCTGGCCAAAGAGGCAAAACTCCATTGTGGAGAATATAATAGCTAAGCAGCTTTTTCATTACAATAATGACTTTTCATTGTGAAAAACAAAGGATTGAAAAGACATATTTACAGAGTACTGGCTGTACACTCCTGGGGCCAGAATGGCCTTCTAGCTGAATTGTTGGCATGCTGACTTATCAGCATATGTAAACACAGACAATTCTACATAAAACGGAAGATGTACAAAAGACAAATATGACTTCAACATGGCTAAACTACTTTTCAAATCACATTATATATATATATATATATATATATATATATATATATATATATATATATATATATATCCCTTACAATTAAAGTATTTGAATAAATAGTACCCTAGACGTTGATCGTAAGAGGGAAACAAATCAAACACAGAGATTTCTTTAATTTAGTAATTTCTCAAGTCATCTTCCAGGACGGCAGGCCTGAGAGATGAGAGGCTCCTCCCGACAGGAAACACAATTAATCAACAGCTGTTTTAAGTCCACACCCTTCCCCTTGATCCTCAGTTTTTGATTGTGTTTCTCCCTACACGGCGAAACTGTTTGTTTTTTTCCAAATGACCGAAGCCTGGGGCTGGTGGTCTCCCCCTGGGAGCCGGACCAAATGCCTGGGAAGCCTCTGGGTCTGGCAGGATATATTTATCCTTCCCGGGGGGTTCCCCTATCCTTTCCTCAGGGGGGGCAGCAGAAACTGGGAAAGCCCCCCTGAGAGCTGAAGGCCCCTGGGTACAGTGGTGTCCCCAGAACTTCAGGGGCCTTTATCCTGTCTCCCCCCCCCCTTACCTGTCCGGGCGTCCGTTCAGACGGGGGTGCTGGCCGTCGGTTCTTTCCAGGGGATCGTATCCCCTGACTCCTGGGTCCCTGGTAGCTCGCGTGGGCTGCTGGGGAGGGTACCGCCTGAACGACCCGCGTTCTTACCCAGAAGGGAAGGCTGAGAGTCAGCAGGAGCAGGCGCCCACATCCTCCTTTCGAGGAGGCACCAGTTTACTATGGTGAATGTCTGCCTAAACCACCTCATGGGAATGAGGAACGTACGGCATTGCCCCCCCCCCCCCCCCCATGTGTATATACTGACTGGACAGTGCAGGACACAGCCTAACCTTGCAGCTCCCTAAAGGGACAGCAGTTGTGGGGGGGGGCACTTTGGCGGCTATCCTCCTTGCGTGTGGACCATAAGGATGGAAAAGCAAGCCCGGTGGCTGTGGAAAAAGGGGAAGACGACAACGGTGAGTCAAAAATCCCCAATCCCAGCCAGATGGTTTCTGGGCATTTGAGATAATCTCCCCTGGGGTCTGGATTCAAATAGCCCAGAAGCTTTTGCTAAAGACACCAGCCACAGCTCCCTCCTACATCGGAGATGCTGTATGGTGGACAAGTGGTGCAGAGGAGCGAGTGTGCCTAAACCACCTCAGATGGGAAAGAGGTAGGTAAGGCATTTTTTCCCCTTCCACCTGTATTTACTGAGTGGTGCAGTGCAGGACCTGGGGTCTCCATAACAAAATAGCCCAGAAGCTACTGCTAAAAGCCACCAGCCACAGCTTCCTCTTATAGCAGAGACACTGTGGTTATCACAACAGTAGGTTGCCAGCCTCTCCCTACATACCCGGTTGTGGTACATTAGTAGGGGTGAATACAGCAAAGAGGGTGACCTGGTAGAACAAAGAGTTCCTTACTGGCCAGGTATACCACTGAACAAGTTATTAATGGTGCAATGGTTGAAGGATTCAGGAGTAAGCTCCCTTGCTCAGCAGGTGCACTAGGTTATCTGGCCCTATTTGCCCAGCTGCCAGGAATCTGCTTAAAGTTGCTCCAAGATGCTTAAAATCTAACTTTCAACAATGTGGCAGGGACCAAGCTTCTGTGTGGCACAGTAGGGGTTCCCTTGTGACAGATCCTCCTTTTGGGGGTTGCTTGCTATGGGTAACTTTTCATAAGCTCCAACCTCCCACTCCACTCTTACATTGTGGTTATATTTTAATGCAGGGGGTAAGAAAAACCTTTTTGGTTTGGACTACAGTCCACTCAGTGACAGATCTAAAGGCGATTTACCATAAATCGTTTTCCTATATCCTTTGATTAAGGATTTTCTGTGCAAACATATGCAAGAGCTAGATGGCTATATGATTGCTTCTTTAAGGGCTGCAGGTGGCTATTTACCTCCAGGCTAAATTGGTAACCACCCTTTTTAGAGGTCTTATATTGGTCTCTAGGGCTGGGCTCATTGAGACTTTAGTTACTGATCAGCCCCACCCGTGTATGAGCTGGCTAGCGTTTGCTCAATCTACGGAGGTAAGGTAGGACAACAGCTACTATAGTAAGGTGTCCAACCATTTTAGGATTGGTTCCTTCACTGGTGGTGAAGGATTAGTATCTACAGCCCAGGCTAGGCCTATGAAATAAATTGCTCCTGTTTGGTTATTTCATAAAGGGATACACCAGGACTCCTTTTTGGCTGCTCACCAGTAGATCTCAGTAGTGAAGGTTTGTCCTTGCTGGGGTGTTTGGCACAACTAAAGTACACATTGAGATTTGTGACCTCTCTGCTGAAGCTTGTTGGGTGTCCTTTATATCCTAAAGGTACTTCTTTGTTTGGCTACAGATCAGAAAATACAACAGGGAAGGTGGTCTGTACTTTCTGGTTTTGTGCCGCACGCCAGAAACGCACATCATTGAGTCTGGTGATGACATTTCTGCTCATAATTGTTATATTGCTGCACATCAGACCTACACAAGATTGGGGTCTGTCTGTGGGGTTTTTGTGTCCTGTATTACTGCCTTATTGGTTGCTTATCAGAAAGGCAGCAGGAAAGATTGATGGCAGGGGTAGTAAATATACTGCCTTTGGTAATCGGTACAGCACCACAAGGTGGCGTCGTGCTGATTCAGACAGTGCTATTAACGGCAATAGCTGTCGATTTTAGGCATGCGATTTGACATGTGAGTCGCATGCAAAATCGCTTCAATATGGATGTGCTATCTCTATTCAGAATTGTTAGATTGTTGCACATTAGAGATATACACGATTGAAGTTTGTCTGTGGGTCCTGTATTACTGCCTTATTGGTTGCTTATCAGAAAGGTAGCAGTGAAGATGGATGGTCCTGATTTTGTTGGAAAATACAAATTGAACCTGGGCCATGGGTAGTACACATACTGCCACTGGTAATCTGTGCAGCACCACAAAGTGACGTGCTGATTCAGACAGCGCTATTAACGGCAATGGCTGCCGATTTTAGGCATGCGACTTTGAGATGTTGAGTTGCATGCCAAATCACTTCAATATGGATGTGCTATCTCTATTCAGAACTGTTATATTATTGCACATCAGACATATACAAGATTGAGGTCTGTCTGTGGGCCCTGTATTACTGCCTTATTGGTTGCTTATCAGAAAGGCAGCAGTGATGACGGATGGTCCTGATTTTGTTGCAAAATACAAAATTGAACCTGTGCCAGGTGTAGTACACATACTGCCATTGGTAATCAGTGCAGCACCACAAAGTGGCCCGGGCTGATTCAGACAGTGCGATTAACAGCAATGGCTGCCAATTTTAGGCATGCGATTTGACATGTTGAGTCGCATGCCAAATCACTGGAATATGGATGTGCTATCTCTATTCAAGATTGTTGTTGCACATCAGACACATACAAAATTGAAGGTTTACTGCCTTATTGGCTGCATATCAGAAAGGACACAACAGTGAAGGTTGTTTGTCTTTTTCTGATTTGTTTTTGCTGCTCAGCAGGGAGACACATTGAGGGTAATGACATCTCTGCTCAGTATTGGTATATGCTACACATCAGACATACACAAAGATTGAACATTGTTTGTGTCCTGTATGTCCTATATTTACTGACTTATCGTCCGTATATCAGAAAGGCACAGCAGTAAGTGGTGTTTCTCATTGATCTTCCTTGCTGTTTCTTAGGTATACACAGTAGGGGGTTGTTGGCTGCACTCCTCCAGGGAGCCACAGCATGGGGACCCCTTGTTCGACCCGAAAACTGCTTTTCCTGCGACCTGTGTAATCTTGAGGTCTGTGGTTCCGTAAGCAGGGACTGCTGGATACGCTGCGACCTGGAGTCGCACAGTCACGAATGATACCCTTTGGAAGCCATAGTAGGACTTCTCATGCGTCTTGCAGTCCCAAGTGGCAGGTTGGGTCACACGGGTGTGGGAACCCTAAGCTTATCTGTCCCTTCTGGTTCAGGTTTTGCAATGCTGCAGGAATACTCATTGTGGAGTTATTGCCTTATTTTGCAGTAGACCAGAAAGATCGCAGCTGTAAAGGCTGTCTGTTGTTTCTTTGTTTTTATGTTGCTCCACAGCAGAAATACTCAACATTGAAGCTTGTTGGTGCTTTCTGTTTCATATTGCCTTACCTTACGGTACTTCAGAAAAACACAGTGCTGTAGGTTGCTTGTGTTCTTTCTCTGTTGGTTCTATGTAACTGCACTACAGAACTGCATAACAGGAAGTGTCTTATAACTGTACCTGGTGGTTCGTCATAAATACGCAACATAGAAGTTTGGGTCTTTCTGTCTTCTCTTTATAGCCTTGTTTTGCTGTACATCAGTAAAACACCACTGTAAAAGGGGGTTCCCGGCCTTTCTGTATTTACCAGTTATGACCTAGCTAGCTGCACTTCAGAAATGCGCAGCATTTAAGGTGTGTTTGTGTCTTAATGCTTACATATTGGCCGCACATCAGAAAACCAGACTGTGAGGTTCAGATTTGGGTCTCTTCCCATATTTGATATTTTGGTTTAGCTAGTCACACTCAGATACACAACATTGATGTCTATGCTTGTGTCCTTTCTGTCTAAATCTATTGTGCTATGTCCACAATCTATGATTTTTTTTATTTGTGATATTAATAATACATGTATCACCTTTTTGTATTTCAGCCTTCTCTTCCGTGAAAGGGCCTGGAGTCCAGGTGCAGATGTCACATGTCAAAAAGCCTCGACCCCTTACATTCAGGGATGCCAGAGCCATTTCCTAGGGTTGAAGCCCAGTAGAGTTATGGGTCACTGGAGGAAGGCAATAATGAATCGCCCTGTTTAATAAGAACTTAGGAAGTTCGGTTCAGAGGAGTTTTATGGCCTGAAGATGAAGTATAAACATGTATACCCGACCAAATAGGTTACAGCTCGGTGCATGGCCTTCATTTTGTCCTTCTAGCAAAACTAGATGTAGCAGTATGAGTGTTCTCCTCCTGCTACGGATGTTAATCTCCTGAGTAGGCTCTCAGGCATAAGTAAAACTATAGATTGGGCATGCCTTAAACCCAGGGGTTAAGTTTTTGTTAATCTATTTCCCTTAAGTAGGTTTCCCTTCAGTCTTTGCTGACGTAAAGATAAAAATGAACAAAAAAGGTTGTCTGTCAGGGGCCCCCCTTTTGGCAGTTTTATTTCCCTGGACAGGGTTGTGTTAAGACAGGCTCCCTTATTGATCAATGTAGTGTCCTTGTCTTACAACGCAGCTCTCCGATTAATTTTTTTAGTGGTTCTAAGCAGCACCTATAGGCAGAATAGGCCATTGTTGTTAGATGTGTGACAGGCAACATTGATAACCTACAAGTTTAACATGTTTTCTGATTCCATCTTTAAGAGACCACTCCACCTAGATCCTGCATCCGAAGCAGAGAAGGCAGGGACACCGGTGGAGTAGACCGGCAGATAAGCCGCATGATCCAGCTAAGATACCTTCATCAAGCATATGGAGTGAAGGTAAAGCTCACTGCAGAACCGAGGTTCGCCAAGAGGGTCTTGCAGTGGTCCCACCCTAAAGGTAGTCCTGAGCTACTTGATTATCCTCTCAGGTGTGCCGTCCTGGAAGATGACTTGAGAAAAGTACTAGTTACTTACCGGTAACTGTCTTTCTGGGAAATCTTCCAGGACGGCAGGCCTACTTCCCACCCGTTGGAGGAGGGAAAATTTTAGAACACTAGAAGGTGAGTACCTATGAGGAATGATTTCCCTTGTGAAACAGGTTCAGGAGTTACTTCTCTACAAACTGAGGATCAAGGGGAAGGGTGTGGACTTAAAACAGCTGTTGATTGATTGTGTTTCCTGTCGGGAGGAGCCTCTCATCTCTCAGGCCTGCCGTCCTGGAAGATTTCCCAGAAAGACAGTTACCGGTAAGTAACTAGTACTTTTTTGCAGTGTCTGGTGTGGATCCAGGTGACTTTTCCTTCAAGTTTTGCACAGCTGTACATGAAATAGATGCCTTATTGAGTCTCCAAACATTTACTTATATATAAATGTCTCTTAACAATCCACAAGCCACCTGGCTTTAGTTTTAGATCCTTCCAAACTTTTAGAATCTGGAACTGGGGAGAAAACTAGGGTTGCCACCTGTCCGGGATTCACCCGGACAGTTCGGGTTTGGAATCCTGCGTCCGGGTTTCAGACTGCCTCAAACCCGGACACATTATTCAGACCGGACTATGACTTTCCAGCAGGGTTGCTGGCTGCAGTTGCCTAAGCCAAGAGTATCTGTTAAACTCTTTTCACACTGCCCAAAGTTAGCACTAACCTAACAATTACCCACATTACAAAGGCAGCCATAACTAATTGGGACTGATGACAAGCTGGAGGGAAAAGAGTGGCTGGCAAATAGGAATGAGCCGAACACCCCCCGGTTCAGTTCGCACCAGAACCTGCGAACAGACCGAAAATTTGCACGAACGTTAGGACCCCATTGACATCTATGGGACTCGAACGTTCGAAATCAAAAGTGCTCTTTTTAAAGGCTAATTTGCATGGTATTGTCCTAGAAAGGGTTTGGGGACCCGGGTCCTGCCCCAGGGGACATGTATCAATGCAAAAAAAACTTTTAAAAACTGCCGTTTTTTTGGGAGCAGTGATTTTAATGATGCTTAAAGTAAAAAAAAAAGTGAAATATTCCTTTAAATATCGTTCCTGGGGGGTGTCTATAGTATGCCTGTAAAGTGGCGTGTGTTTCCCGTGCTTAGAACAGTCCCTGCACAAAATGTCATTTTTAAAGGAAAAAAAGTCATTTAAAACTGCTTGCGGCTTTAATGTAATGTCGGGTCCTGGCAATATGGATGAAAATCAGTGAGACAAACGGCATGGGTACCCCCCAGTCTATTACCAGGCCCTTTGGGTCTTGTATGGATATTAAGGGGAACCCCGCACCCAAATTAAAAAATGAAACAGCAGTATACAGGCTCTGTACTGTGAACAGCAGTATACAGGCGGTACAAACAAGACAGGGACTGTAGGTTTATTGTTAAGTAGAATCTGTTTGTAATTTTGAACTGGTACATTTTTTACTTGTTTAGCTCCAGCCAAAAAATCTATTTTAAGCTTTTTGGAAAACATAGGTAGGGGTTATCACCCCTGTGACATTTGTTTTGCTGTCTGTCACCTCACTTTTTGTCCCAAAGACAAATGTTTTTTGAAAATGTGGGTTTTTTTGTGAAACAAGGATTGGTGATAAAGCATCAGTGTAAAGGAGAAATGTTTTTCCCATATTAACTCTTACATGAGAGAATTTCCCTTCCTAGGGGTAGATTTCATCTCACTTCCTGTTGTCTCCTTCCGTTTGCAAGTAGGAGTCGTTTGTAAGTTGGATGTTTAAAAGTAGGGGCCTGCCCTATATACTCAGCAGAAATTTGGGCCTTAGGTGTTGTTGTGGCCACAACACTGTAAGCCCTCACAGGGCCCTGCTGTGAAATATTAGATCAAGAATTTTAATTACATGACCCTGTTGAACAGGGGCAGAAAAATTGGGCCTTTGGTGGTGGTGGTGGTGCTGGTGCCACAACACTGTAAGTCCTCACTCGCTCTTGGTGGGCGCAGAAATGGGCCCTTCTGTGAAATATTAGATTAAGAATTGTAATTACATGCCCCTGTTGAACAGGGGCTGAAAAATTGGGCCTTAGGCACTGGTGCCACAACACTGCAACCCCTCACAGATACTCTAGTTGGAACGCAGAAACAAGCCCTGTTGCAAAGTATTGCATCAAAAATTGTAATTACACGCCCCTGTTAAACAGGGGCTGAAAAATTGGGCCTTAGGCACTGGTGCTGGTGCCACAACACTGCAACCCCTCACAGATACTCTAGTTGGAACGCAGGAACGAGCCCTGCTGCAAAGTATTGCATCAAAAATTGTAATTACATGCCCCTGTTAAACAGGGGCTGAAAAATTGGGCCTTAGGCACTGGTGTTGGCGCCCAGAACCAAAAATGTTCTTACAAGCTATCAGCGTGATCATTGAGGAGGAAGAGAATAATTACTAGGATAGTCACTCAGCATCAGCATAGGCAGTCTTTGAAGGGATCTGAGATTTAAAAAAAACAATATTCGGCTACATCAGCATCAGGTGTTTGGTAGCTGGTGGTGATCCAAGACTGATTCATTTTTATGAAGGTCAGTCGATCGACCGAGTCGGTGGACAGACGCACCCTGTGATCGGTTACAAAGCCTCCAGCAGCACTGAATGTGCGTTCCGAAAGAACGCTGGATGCAGGACAGGCAGTAGATCAATTGCATACTGTGCAAGCCCTGGCCAGTGATCCATCCTCAAGACCCAGTAACCCAGAGGATTTTCGGTGGGAAAGGTGTCCAAGTCAAATCCTCCCCCTAGGTATTCCTGCACCATGTAAAACAGACGCTGGCGATGGTTGCTGGAACCGATCATACCTTGGGGCTGCGGACTAAAAAATTGTCTGAACACATCGGTCAGACGGCCACCTTCTCCACCGCTCCTTCTTTGACTGACCGAAGCCTCAGCAACACGTTGTCCAGAAACAGGAGTTTGTAACCTCCCAGTCTCTGGGAACGCGTTGCACAGACCTTTCTGCAAGGCCTCCTGAAGATGTTTCATCCTCTGCTCCCTCTGCGACGGCAAGATAAGGTCCGCAACCTTACCCTTGTAACGTGGATCAAGGAGGGTTGCCATCCAGTATTGGTCCTTCTCCTTGATACCACGAATACGAGGATCCTTCCTCATTCGTTCCGGAGTCCTCTGGGTCACTAAGGATGACATGGTCAACAGCCACCTCCTCCCAGCCACGTACAAGTCCATGTGTTTCTTGGGACTGATCCCTTAAAGACTGCTGCTGATGCTGAGTGCCGGGCTCCACCTCCATACTAACACAATCCTCCTCCTCCTCGTCCTCTTCCTGTGTGATCAGCGGGCACGCAGGAACACTGTCTGGATAAAGAGGGCCTTGAGAGCTAAGGAAGTCCTCTTCTTCCTGTCTCTGTTCTGCCTCAAGTGCCCTGTCCATTATTCCACTCAGCGTGTGCTCCAACAGGTGGACAAGGGGGACAGTGTCACTGATGCATGCACTGTCACTGCTCACCATCCTCGTGGCCTTCTCAAATGGTGACAGGACAGTGAATGCATCCCTGATCATGGCCCACTGGCGTGGGGGAAACAAAAACATGCTCCCCTGACCCTGACCTGGTGCCATAGTCGCACAGGTACTCATTGATGGCCCTCTGCTGCTTGTGCAGTCGCTGCAGCATGGCCAATGGGGAGTTCCACCTGGTGGGCATGTCACACATTAGGCGGTTCTCGGGCAGGTTAAACTCCTTTTGGAGGTCTGCCAGCTGAGCACTGGCATTATATGACCGGCGGAAATGCACACAGACTTTCCTGGCCTGCCTCAGGACATCCTGTAAGCCCGGGTACCTGCCCAAGAACCACTGCACCACCAAGTTAAGGATGTGAGCCAAACAGGGCACATGGGTCATTTGTCCCTGTCGGAGGGCAGAGGAGAGGTTGGTGCCATTGTCACAGCAAAGAGGGAAGACACATTAAGGAGAGATATCAATGCTGCTCACCCCAATATGGACAAGAAAAATGGGAAAAAGTCCCCCAAGCGGGGTTTTTAGGCAGCTAGCTATAGATATGAGCAAGGCATTAAGTAAAATATTAAAGTTCTTTATTGAAGGGTAATGAATAACTGTAACAACATATAAATATAAATTGGGAGCTCAAGTGGGAAAATACCCATACCAAATACATATAATAGCAAACATAGGTTATACACAGCATGTGATAAGGCTATTGCATAACAATCCTGACGCGTTTCGACCCATTAATTTTGGGGTCTCTTCAGAGGATGAGTTTGCTAAAGAAAAAAGAAAAATTTATAATAGTATGTCCAGCTTATTTAAAAGAATTACAGCATAGGCAAGTTTGTTTAGCAACATGTTTAGTAACACTTTGCACATAATTACCACTGAGTTTGGGGGACTTTTTTCCATTTTACTGGTGCCATTGTCATAAACCACCATTCCTGCCTTAAGTTGGCATGGCGTCAACCACCTCTGAACCTGCTCCTGCAGAGCTGACAGAACCTCTGCCCCAGTGTGGCTCCTGTCCCCCAAGCACACCAGCTCAAGCACCGCATGGCATCTTTTGGCCTGCATACTTGCTTAGCCCCTTGAACGGCTACGGACCAACGCTGGTTCCG
Organism: Lithobates clamitans; assembly: GCA_037952925.1. Classification (NCBI taxonomy): domain Eukaryota; kingdom Metazoa; phylum Chordata; class Amphibia; order Anura; family Ranidae; genus Lithobates; species Lithobates clamitans. The sequence goes on from JBBGZY010001007.1 coordinate 2,185,806, forward strand.
AGGACAAAGCACAGGAAGAGGCCATGGAGGAAGAAGAAGCAGAGGAGGGGGTGGAGGAGAGAGGTGTGTCACAATCATTAGTAGTGGCATTTTGGAGGCGTGGTGGCGGAACAACCTCCAACACTACTGCACCTTGTCCTGCATCCTTCCCAGCTGCCAGCAGAGTCACCCAATGCGCGGTGAAACTTAGGTAATGTCCCTGTCCATGCCTGCTGGACCATGAATCAGCGGTAATATGCACCTTACCGCTGACCGCCCTGTCCAGCGAGGTATGGACATTGCCTTCCACATGCCAGTAGAGAGCCTGACACACCTAATTCTACACCTTCATTCCTCTCAGTGCAGGTCTCAGAGAGTACTGAAGGTATAGTGGGGTTGGAGATCTCAGCTGATGAGGAGCAAGGAGAGGTCCTCTTTGTTCTTTGGTGTGGGTCTTTTAGATATGCTTGCCAACGAACTGCATGGCAGGTCAACATATGTCTGGTCAAGCATGTGGTGCCCAAGCGGGAGATGTTTTGGCCACGCGAGATACGCTTGAGACATATGTTGCAAATAGCAGCGGTGTGATCTGATGCACTCGTCTCAAAAAAGGCCCACACCAAAGAACTTTTGGAATAATGCGCAGACAGCAGCGTCCTGCACATGTGGAGCTTTGGGGTGTGATGCAGTCAGTGTGCTGCCCTTAGGCTGGCTCCTGGAGGGCATCCTGCCTCGTTGGTGATGTGCCTCCTCCTCCTCTCTCCTATCAGGCACCCACATTGAGTGAGTGACCTCATCATCCCCTCCCTCCTCATCACTGGAGAAAACCTGGCAGTATGCTGCAGCGGGGGAGCATGACTGCCAGATTGCTGTCCTTCTTGGGCACCCCCTCTGTCCGTGCTCATGTTACTGCCTTCATCTAGCTCAGTATCATCATCAGAGCCTTCTAAACGCTGGGCATCCTCCTGGAGCATGTACCCAACACTGTGGTCAAACAGTTCGAGGGACTCCTCAGGAGGACATGGTGGGGCTAGGGAAGGAGTCACTGATGCCATTGAGCAGAGGGAAGAGGCCGCGTTGGCAGCTGCTTTGCCAGACAAAGTACCCTGAGCATGGGTGAGAGAGGATGAGGAGGATGAGGACGGCTTGGTCATCTACTCGACCAAGTCTTCCGCATGTTGCGGCTCAACACGGCCAGCTGCCGAAAAAAAGGCCAAGCGTGTTTCCCACGGCCACGTGCTGATGAGGATGCACCGTCTCCACGACCAGCACTGTTGCCTCTAGACACAGAGCCTGCTTGCCCTTTTTTATTGACTTGTGACTGTCTGCCTCTCCTTGTTGGCCTTCCAGACATACTAATGGATTGTAGCTGCACTAAGCTGGGATATATATATTTATATATATATATATATATATATATATACAGTATATATATATATATATATATATATATATATATATATATACTCTGATACTGCAGCTAGCAAAATCAACTGCCTGCCTGTAGTATGAGAACACCACCAACCTTCTACAGAGCTTGTGCAGAGCTCACAAAAAACTAACTTGTTTTAGTTTAGTTTTAGCTGAACACTGTGAGGAGGACACACTACACTAACTTGTAGCTTTAGCTGAACACTGTTCAGAGGACGCACTACACTAACTTGTAGCTTTAGCTGAACACTGTGCAGAGGTCGCACTACACTAACTTGTAGTTTTAGCTAAACACTGTGAGGAGGACGCACTACACTAACTTGTAGCTTTAGCTGAACACTGTGAGGAGGACGCACTACCCTAACTTGTAGCTTAAGCTTAACACTGTGCAGAGGTCACACTAAACTAACTTGTAGCTTTAGCTGAACACTGTGAGGAGTATGCAGTACACTAACTTTTAGCTTTAGCTGAACACTGTGCAGAGGTCGCACTACACTAACTTGTAGCTTTAGCTGAACACTGTAGTAGGACGCACTACACTAACTTGTAACTTTAGCTGAACACTGTGCAGAGGTCACACTACACTAACTTGTAGCTTTAGCTGAACACTGTGAGGAGGACGCACTACCCTAACGTGTAGATTTAGCTGAACACTGTGCAGAGATCACACTAAACTAACTTGTAGCTTTAGCTGAACACTGTGAGGAGGACGCACTACACTAACTTGTAGTTTTAGCTGAACACTGTGCAGAAGTCACACTAAACTAACTTGTAGTTTTAACTGAACACTGTGAGGAGGACGCACTACACTAACTGTAAATAGTCTAGCTGCCTGACTGTGGTACCAATAGGATCAAAAGAACACCAGCAATTTTCTTCAGGTAACTGTAAATACTGTAACAAGAAAAGCCTGCCTGTCGGTAGGAAGATAACAGGAACGGATCTAGCTAAACTGAATACAGTGTGTGTATATATATATATATATATATATATATATATATATATATATATACAACACCTGGGATGCATATATATACACAATACACTGTAAGTGCAGCTAACTCACTGACTGTCCTGCCTAATCTATCTAACTCAAATGAAATGACACTGTCTCTCTCTCTCTCTAAGCACGCCGGAACACACTACACAGGGCCGCCGTGCAGGCGGCCTTATATAGTGTGGGGCATATTCTAAATCCCCTGAGCCATAATTGGCCAAAGCCACCCTGGCTTTGGCCAATTACAGCTCTCTCTACTGACGGCGCTGTGATTGGCCAAGCATGCGGGTCATAGTGCATGCTTGGCCAATCATCAGCCAGCAATGCACTGCGATGACGCAGTGAATTATGGGCCGTGATGCGCCACACGAATTTGGCGCGAACGGCCCATATCGTTCGCAATTCGGCGAACGATCGAACAGACGATGTTCGAGTCGAACATGGGTTCGACTCGAACACGAAGCTCATCCCTACTGGCAAATATAAATGATCACCTTTTTTCCAAAGTCCTGTTTTATAAGAAGTTGCCCCCTGTGGACCACTTGTTCTTCTAATATTGGGGTCCGTAAAGTTGAATTATTAATCCTAGCTATACTGGGCCAGAACTAGGGAGGAATCTGTGAGTTGCACAGACCCAGCAAGTGTCCAGGGCTGTAAATGCAGCATCCTTAGTCGCCTGGTCTGCTTCCATGTGTGAGTTTTATTTTATTGAGATTTTATTGAATTTTTTTTATTGAATTTTTTCCTGACTCCAGTAGGTTACAGTGTCGTGGAGCCTTGGAGAAGGCGTCCACCTTAGTGAGGCATTTCGGAATTTTTTTAGTCCTCGCCACCCAGGTCTGTCAGCTTCCACATCCCATCGGCAGCGTCTGCATCACATGGTTGACGATTATCTCGGGGCCAAAACAGAGATGGAGAGCTTTTCAACTGACGATCCACTGACTTACTGGGTCATGAGAATAGTCCACTGGCCAGAACTTGCCCAGTATGCTATTGAGTTGTTGGGCTGCCCTGCATCCAGCGTGCTTTCAGAACAGGCATTCGTTGCTGCAGAAGGTTTCGTTACTGATCATAGAACGCGTCTGTCCATAGACTCCGTGGACCGTTTGACTTTGATAAAAATTAATCTGTCCTGGATTACCAGCTATGAAGCCCCTGATGCCGATGTCACTGATTAAGTCTTTTTGGAATGTGGAATCTCTGCAGGACTTCGAAGCTGCCTATAGCTTTGAGGGTGTTCAATAATTTCATCTGGAAGAATGATTATGGTATAAGATTCATGGGCACAATTACACCTAAAGACCAATTTGTCAGCACCTGTTTGACAGGTGCATATCATTGCATTTTTTTTTTGCTTTCATCAAGAGCATCTCTATAGGGTTACGGTGGGAAGGCGCCCCGACACCCAAAGAGTAATTTTTCTGCACACTGGCTCCCCAGCTGTTGCTGAGCAAAATAAAGGCAGCTTGCAGGTAAAATGTAATTTTTCTTGGCTTTATAAATGCAATTATTGCTGCGGCAGATTATAGACATGTTACAGGTCTTCCACTTTACAGGCAGACTAAGGGGAGCCCCCAGGCACTATATTGGAAGGAATTTTTCATTTTATGATTTCACTTTAAAAATCAAAAAATCACTGCTCATTTAAAACTGACGTTTTTCACAAACATTTTTTTGTATTGATACATGTCCCCAAGGGCAGGACCCGGACTCCTATAACCATTGTACGCCCAATTACTTGCATATAAGCCAAAATGGACACTTTTGATTTCTGACATTTGGGTCCCATTGTTTTAATGGGGTTCGCTATTCGGGTCCGAACTTTCGCTGTGTTCGAAAGTTCTGGTGTGAACCAAACAGGGGTCCGTTCGACCCATCCCTATTGCTGACCTCCTTCAGGCTATTGACCCCTTCCCGCCCGCACTATAGCTACCCCTATAATGACAATCCCCAACCAGCACTTTATGTCTCATAGGAAACATATAGAGCTGACCTCATACCACTATGGATTATACTCTAACAATGACAAATAGACGAGTATGAGGATATCTGAGGATTAGACTTGGTCACCTAATCACAACACATGTAGGGTGATGGGTTGTTAGGTTACCTAAATGTAAGACGTGTACCATTTAAATACACATTTAAAGTACCATTTAATCATAATAATAGAACCACCAACCAATTTTATATACAGTATATATATGTAGGAAGGCCAGTATGCTGGCCTGAATTTATGGGAGGAGCCCGGGGGGTATTTAAGCAGCCCGCTCACCTGTGGTGCTTGTCGGTTTCCTGTGCGCGATATACGTCACTAGGCCGACGATTCGAATGCCAGCGTCCGCTAGTTCTTGTCTCGCAAGTTCCCGTTTTCGCAGTTTCCGTGCTCGAGAGTTTCGAAGTCTGTGTTACCGATTCGTAGTTCGTACCGCGCGTCTGGCTTGGCTGTCGCAGGTAGGGTCCCGTCGGACTTTGTTTTTACGCATTGTTAGATATCATGTCACTAAACCATGATATCAAACTTACGAGTCACTCGCAATTTTCAAACGTAACCGCATGCATACCACTCGCACTTTCGTTATGTTACCATTTCTCGTTATCTGAAAAAACCACCGCGACATAGATGTCGCTTAATTTCAGGCATGTCTAATTATTACCAGGCGTCAGCAAACAGCCGAAGCGATTCGCAATTCCTTATCGAACCACGTCAGTTCGATACCAATCATTTCTCTTTTTTTTTTTGAACATTTCTAAATACATTTCTAACATTTCAAACCATTTCAATCATTTCTCATTTCAGTCACGTACCGCGCTCCGGTTCGAATCCAGTCGCATCTAAAGATGCACCGATTCGCTCCGGTGTGCCCCAGTAGTTACGGCCTCATTTCAGTACATGCTCCAGAGTCACGTCATTGTCAGTCGCTTTCGACTCACCGATTCGTACCTCTGTCATGGTTTTTCATGCCACGTATCACGCTCCGTTACGAATTCAGTCGCATGGAAATGCACCGATTCGTCCCGGCGTGCCCCAGGTATTAGCCACATTTCAGTACATGCTCCAGAGTCCGATTCGCAGTCAGTCGCTATAGCGGCATGATCGATTCGCGCCTCTGTCATGGCAACAAATGTTACACCTGCACTTACCGCGCTCCGGTTCGAATCCAGTCGCATCTTCGATGCACCGATTCGTTACGGCGTGCCCCAGGGCCCGGCCTCATTTCTGGACATGCTCTAGAGTCCAGTTCGTTGTCAGTCGTAGTTTGCGACTCACCGATTCGTGCCTCTGTCATGGGAATCATTTCAACTGTCACGAATCACGCTTCGATTCGAATCCAGTCGCATCCACGATGCAACAATTCGTCCCGGCGTGCCCCAGGTTTTTTCGGCCACATTTCAGTACATGCTCCGGAGTCCGGTCGTTGTCAGTTGCAGTCGCGACATGATCGACTCGTGCCTCCGTCATGGCATGTGCCTTTACCATGACAAATCATTTCATTCATTTCATCATTTCAATCATTTCTCTGTCACGTACCGCGCCCCGATTCGAATCCAGTAGCATCCGAGATGCACCGATTCGTCCCGGCGCGCCCCAGTTGTCTTGGCCTCATTTCATTCGTACTCCACAGTCTGACTAGCCATCTGGTGCAGCCGAAAAAAAAAAAAAAAAAAAAAGAAAAAAAGAAAAAAAAAAAAAAAAAAATATATATATATATATATATATATATATATATATATATATATATATATATATATATATATATATATATATATATATATATATATATATATATATATATATATATATATATATGTATGAGAATATATATATATATATATATATATATATATATGTATACAAAAAAAAAAAAAAAAAAAAAAAGGTGTGTATGTGTGTGTATATATATATATATATATATATATATATATATATATATATATATATATATATATATATATATATATATATATATATATATATATATATATATATATATATATATATATATACACACATATAAATAAAGTAGTATAAATTAAACGTTTTCGGCCCCAGCCAACACCTGCATCAGAACTTGGTTAGCTATTAGTTGCGGCATAAACAAATTCGTGCCTTTGCCAGGACAAACATTTCACGGTTACATACCACACTCCAATTCAAATCCAGTCGCATCCGTGATGCACCAGTTTATTCCGGCATGCACCAGCGTTTCTTTGCCTCATTTCAGTACATGCTCCAGAGTCCGGGCCGCAGTCAGTCGCAGCTGCGGCACGACCGATTCGTGCCTCTGTCATGGAGAAACCTTTTTAATTCATTTCACTCTAAGGCAAACATTTCATTTATTTCACTGTCGCATGCCGCGCCCCGATTCAAATTCAGGGCATCTGTCAGACATCCATTCATCCTGGCAAGCCCCAGTTGGCGCAGCCTCATTTGCGCAGTCATGGCACACCGATTCGTGCCTTTTGTCATGGCACAAACAGTTCACTCATATATTTAATACCATGCACCTGTCTCTTAAACATGTTACAATGACCTTTCAAACCAGGTAGTCAAACACTCCACCGGTTCTCATCTGTCATTTCCTCAAGGTAAGTCGAGAAAAAAAAAAAAGGGGGGCGGGGCCACACCCCGTCTTCCTTCGAAGCTCAGTCATGGTCCCGATTTCATTCGTTGAAACCTTCGCCTCGCAACTATACCCCCTCATAGTCACTGCACATCCAAGTATAAACTTCTTGCAATCCTCGCAAATACGCATCCAAACACAACTTTTTGCATGTTATTGCAAGCTTGCAATTGTTGCAAGCACACATCCCATCATGACTTCTTGCAATCGTTGCAAGTACGCATCCAAACAGAACGTCTTGCAATCGTTGCAAGCACACATCCTAGCTCAATTTCTTGCAATCATTTCAAACACGCATCCGATCACAAAACTTCTCGCAAACGTTGCAGGCATGCATTCAAGCATAAACTTCTTGCAATCGTCGCAAGTACGCATCCAATTACAACTTCTCGCAGCCATTGCAAGCACACATCCAAGCTTAACGCTTGCAGTCTTGCAAGCACATGCAGCAATACGAACTTTTCACAGTCACCACAAACACATCTCCACCGACAGGAACTCCCTTGCAATCATTGCAAGCACACATTCAAGCACAAATCTCACAATCATTACAAGACACGCATGTCAGCATAACTTCTTGCAATCATTGCAAGCACGCATCCAGTCGCAACTTCTCGCAAATGTTGCAGGGACACACCCAAGCACAACTTCTTGCAATCATGGCAAGCATGCATCCAAACACAACTTTATAATCATTGCAAACACGCATCCAAGTATAACTCCTTGCAGCCCGTGCAAGCACATGCAGTAATACGGACTTCTTGCAGTCACGGCAAACACATCTCCATTGACACAAACTCCCTGGCAATTGTTGCAAACACGTATTAAGCACAACTCTTGCAATCATTGCAGGGTTCGCATCTTAGCATGACTTCTTGCAGTCAGTACACATTTCCAGTGGCACACAATCAGTCACACATCAATCTTCAGTGGCACTTAATCGGCCACTTGTCTCCGGTGGCATTTCATACGAGCCACTCATCAATTTCTGTATCATTTCTCGCTTAGGTCAGTTGAGTTCAGGTTCCACCCCGCACCAGGTATCGTATTGCCACACACAGCTGGCTCCACATAACATCATCAGGCTATACCTAGCCAACATCCAGCATTTCTCGCCCTCACAGGACCCCAGAGAGTCATCCGTGTTTACGGCTCATACAGTAGAATCCTTTCTATGTGGCGTCCAGAAGCATCAGACCACAGCTAACGACAAACCTTGCCCATCACAACTGCCATCTTCAGGGACATGTCAAAACCTCAGACATTCCCCAGTCTAGTCAAGCAGCCATCTACCTGGCCCTCTGAGGTTCTACGGCCTAACAATTAACTTTTACTGGCACAGGCAGCCAGGTACTACGTACACACAACTTGACTCGCTGGTAATACCATTATGTCCTTCAGCTTGTAGTCTCTAAAAATTCAATAAACCGGAACCGAGGTCTACAATAACCTCCTCCGAATTAACGAACACCACGCAGGCCAGCCTCCCCCTTGACAAACTGACCCGTATCAGGTTAGTTCCCCAAGACTTCTCCCATATACGGGTGTGTACTAACAAGTAGCTGCAGTCTTTCCTAAGAACGCGGACCTAACAATGTCGGAAGGTCCCGTACTACGTGGATCGGTGTATCAATGGTTATACCTTAAACTCTAGGGTCTTATCACCTACGTCGCCCTTGTCACCCCAGGTAGCAACAGATGCCACAACCACCACAGGCATCGCGGCAATTTTTGGCCATCATAGGTTTACAAGTACATGGCCCCCAGAGACACTCCTAAACCCCGGGTTTACCCGGACTTCCTCCCTCTTCAAATTACACCCAGTCATGGCAACCGCTTAACTCTAGGGTCTTATCTGGACAGGACAGGTCGTGGCTTTGCCACCGACATCCGGTCCGAGGCGAGCCTCTTAATGAAGCCAGGTCCGCATCGCTCTGTTATGTCCTTCTTGCGCAGGCTGGTGTAATTAGCTTGGCAACACCAGTTTAATGTCCACTGCACGTTCGTTCCAGGCTGCCATCTTCTGGGACATGTCTAATATATTAACCAGTTCACTGTTGGGCCTTCTCCCCAGTTTGGTCATACAAGCAGCCATTTACTCGGCCTACCACGGGTTCTGGCGGCCCAGCGAGTCCACCCGCAGCAATCCCGCAGGCCAAGTTCTGTGTAGTTGGCTCCCTGCCAAAACCATTTCATCCTCCACCCTGCAGTGTCCAAAACCCAGCAATCAGCTCCAGGACAGTCATCCATCTCCATAAAGTAAACAACGTCCGGTGGCCAGTAACCATACTCGACCGCCTACTGTCACTCCTACCGGAACACCCAACCTCTAGCCCCCTATTACCTTTCCGGGCAACCCTCGAGTGCCTGCCAGTTCATCAAACACCTGGGGGTTCTTCTACGCTGCCTACACCTCGACCCCAGTCAGCACTCCAGTCACTCTTTAGTATTGGGACAGCCTTGGCAGCATTTCGGCATGGGTCCCAGACCACGTCATCAAGAGACTCAGCAGGTGAAACTCTGCCTACCTCGCCTGAAGGTCCCCACTCCTTAGGTGGAAACGGCACAAGCATTCACCAAACTTGCTCAAATAAATAAAGCCAAAACTAATATAACCACACCCCTACCTGGATGTTTTTGCCCCCTTATTCTGGCATACCGACCAGCAGACCAAGGCACACTTTCAGGTCCATTTCATATGATGAGTCCACACTTCCAGGTCTATTTCCGATGGTAAGTTTTGTGTTAACTACAAATGTTATCTATGTCCATATCGGACATAGGGTTCCACCCATAAGTAGGAAGGCCAGTATGCTGGCCTGAATTTATGGGAGGAGCCCGGGGGGTATTTAAGCAGCCCGCTCACCTGTGGTGCTTGTCGGTTTCCTGTGCGCGATACCCACCCTCCCATCCCCATTTCAAGGCATTCATTTCATTCATTCATTTCATTAATTTCTCTCTACAGAATAATCATTTCTTTAACTAGGGTATGCCCCCTTATTCTGGCATACCGACCAGCAGACCAAGGCACACTTTCAGGTCCATTTCATATGATGAGTCCACACTTCCAGGTCTATTTCCGATGGTAAGTTTTGTGTTAACTACAAATGTTATCTATGTCCATATCGGACATAGGGCTCCACCCATAAATATATATATATATATATATATATATATATATATATATATATATATATATATATATATATATATATGTGTGTGTGTGTGTCTCTTTTTCCCTCTGAATGAATTGTAGATCTCTCTATTTGTAGACCATTAGAATATTATCAGCGTTAACTGATATCTGTATGGTAACAATAAGTGTAAGATAAGTATCATCATTCAAATACCTGGTAGGACTAATGCATCTAGAATTATAATAATAGGACCATCAAGCAATAATACTCTTCCCTTTGATTTGGGTAAATCATAATTTTAGAATTATTTTGGATTTTTAGAATATTTGGAGTTTTACTTGATAATATCTGTATTGTAATGGAGAGGACAATTGCAAGTTTAAATCTGACGACCAGGGGCATAAGGCTCGAATATACACAGATCCCTATGGAGAATGGTCTACCTGTATGAAGATACGTAGCAGAGCAATCCTCTCCGGGATTCATGGAGCTCTGAATGGGATATCTAAGACAATCAGCTATAGGGATTGTATAATACACATATGGCAATCAAATATCCCGATTTGTGAACCTGCCTACGGGGGGGGGGGTGTGGACCGTGCAAGATCACTCACTATAACAGACGTGAGGTGCACCAAGATGGCACTGCCTCAGACGATGTCCTATGACAAAACGCGTAAGGTGGAGTTTGGTACGCAGGCACGGTTGCGGAGTTCCGGTCTGTGGAACGCACGCCGGTCCGGAGCTCCTGTACTGCAACCAAGTTATTCTAGCTAATACACCTGACTGTGTCACATGGTGTTTTTAAACTTTGCTTTTTAATAAAATCACTTGGATTTACACTATAAGTACCCATCTCTTTCGTCTATGAGGATATCTTCCGGCCTACCACGTGGGAGGTAATTACTGCAACCTTTTCTACTGAAAGTGGCTAACCCTCGGAGGGACACAAGCATTCGGATACCTTATCGTTTGCTGTGCTAAGGAGGAGGTGAATGCTCTGAGGACTGCCACTACACTCACTGCATGCGCTTTACCCCTGCAGGGGTGCAAGGATCTGGTGAGTGAGGAACTGAAGGGGAGCACGGAAGTCACCTAAATTGCTACTTAGACACTTTGGACAAGCACAGGTCACTTGAAACTTTGCCATTTTTTTGCACTAATAAAGACTGAACTTATAATCAATTATTAATTTTTTCACTGGAATTTTTTTTCACCACAATGTGTTAATGCATTTATCTATCTTCACAATTAATGTGGATATAATTAATTCTTTCTGCACATTTATGATGTACTGGTTGGGATGAATTGTTTAGGATGAAATCTGGCTGCAACTGGTGATTGGGTGAGAATATTCACCACTACACCATGCACATAACACATTTAACATTATAGGTTGGCACACACGTTTGCAACCAGCACAATCATTAGAGCTTTACTAGTATACCTTTTTCCAGGCTCAGGGAGAGAATGCCCTTTATGATATCTACTCTACATTGTGACTAATTACATTACCTAGCACTCACTATTCATTCATAAAAGAGTAACTCACTTTGGAGGATTACCCTTCAGGTGAGGGTAGTGTTTATCACCTATCTACTGCACACTCACCTGGGAAGAGTGACTCACTGTGGAGGATCACTCTTCAGGTGACGGGCAGCACCACCCACCCCTATATTCATATAACTTTTACTACTGGTACTCCGGTTGGAGCCCCCTAGGGGAGGCAGCAGCCCAGCCTACACCTAAGCGCGGAATATAACAAATTGTAGAGAACTGTCACAGTTGCCATCAAATAGCTGGTATCATTATAGATTGTGTACTATAGTGTCGTATTTATGATTAATAGTAGAGAAAAAAACAACCCAAAGTATTGCACTTACATTTGGCCTTCCCGACAGACAGCTTTTCTGTATTAGGAAATCGCCGCTCTGCTGAGCCAGCATGCATTTCACTGGCCAGAAATGATGCGGGTACCCCACCAGATGTGACGTTACCCGTAGCGACTGCTCGGTCCCAATGCATTTCGCAGGATGTGCGTCATCTGTAAGCTCGTGGTCGCCATTTTCTTGAAGCCATAAATATCTCCTGGTTGCATTCTATTGGTTTTACCCGATAATGCCGATAAATGCATACATGGGATATATGCTAACAATACAACCACTCAATAAATCCCACCATGGATGAAAGAACTAGGCTATATATGTTGGAGACAGTCTATCACATCTGTATAAGCCTACATATATATTAATCTTTACACATGTTTCTATACTGTATTAAAACACACTACATTCTCCAGTGTACCAGCCCGCTACTGGTACCATGTGATTACTGTGACCAATCACGGCAGATCACATGACCGTTGTACACAATGAATGGCTTTGATTCACCAAGCTCACCAACTGGTGAGCTTGAGGGAACCAAGATGTATATATATATATTCTTTTTTTCTTTTTTTGGGGGGCCCAGGGCTCACCATTCTCATTTTTATGTCTTGCTTCACCCCCTTTTTTTTTTAGAAGGTGATTGTAAAGGTGGCTGTTAAAATTATGAAGGTTATATACAAAGTGTGGGTGTTGGAGTTTATGAAAATATGTTTTTTCACCCCACAGATTACATTTTATTTTGTATTTTCTACACCCCTACACCTACTTTTTTTCTGGGGGGGAGGGAGTTGGTGAGCTTGAGGGAACCAAGATGCTATATATATATATTTTTTTGGGGGGGCAGGGCTCACCATTCCCATTTTTATGTCTTGCTTCTCCCCCCCCCTTTTTTTTTTGATGATTGTAATAGAATCGTAAAGGTGGTCATAAAAGATATTAAGGATATGTGGGGTTGTGTTTTTTTTTTTTTTCCCCTTTGAGGGGGTGAGTCCCTTTTGTACCTCCTACACCTCTGGTCCCCCTAACCTGAATTAATATCAGTGGCATAGGGTAATAAGGGATCCCTATAGATAAGATAGTAACAATGGGGAATGTAATAGCTTGTCTGGGGGTAGAGGGATAGAGGGATGCATGTTAAGGTATTGGGGTAAAGGTTTGGGTTACCCATTAGGTCAGGTCCGATATAAGGGACTTGAGATCCTGCAGTATAGCAGGAAGACGGAGAGAATGATGGGTGAGGGTGTCCCCTACACTTGGATTTAACTCCCGATTAGTATGTATTCCTTGGGGTGGAATACTGGGGTGGGGGTGAGGGTGGGGTGGGTGGGGGGAGGGTTTCATGATTTCCCATTTTTTTTTCCTTCCTCCCAGGGGCGTCTGCAGAGAGCAAAGAGAGACAGCGGTTACCAGAGGAATAGAGTGGGTAGTAGGTCTAAAAGTAATGGCAGGCCCAATAAAAGTGATATTGTATAATATAAGAAAACAATAGTTTTGGGAGGGAACCAAAGTTGGAGCTTTTCCGGGGATCACTGCCACATCCCAAATAAGGAAAGAAACCAAAAGGAAAAATGTGCCTCAAGGGGGATAGTGTGGGCAGTGTATCACCGGAAAATGGATAGATGGTGCAGAGGTCAAATACACAAATATTGTTAAAATTTATAACAAAAGTTTTTATTGATTACAGGGTATACAAAAATATCTATGATATAAAATCAAAAAAGTAGAAGAGACAATGAACAATTGTAATCAAACTGCAAAGGTGCTGTAATACGTCATCCCAGCAAATTCAGAAAATAACTCACTGGGGTGAGGATACGGCAACACGTTATACTCTACATGTTTCGGAATATAGAGAGACTCAGTTCCCTCTATAATGTGTGTTTCCTTCTTCAGGGCTGGCCTGTATCCGGAGGGTGTTATCACAAACCAGTCACCATGAGACCTCATTTAACTAATTTATAGTTGATTCCTTGGATTTCATACTCAACCACAACATTTTCTCCTTTGACAGTGGACTCTTCCTCCAGGTGCAGGGCGTAGCCAGGGGCACCTGTTGTGCCCCTGGCTACGCCAATCTGTACCTGGGGGAGTGGGAAAAACAATGAGGATCTCTCTATGTACCTGTGCCATGTCCTCATGTGGCACAGGTACATAGATGACATCTTCATCATATGAGATGGCACAAAATCTCTTCTGAATGAGTGCCTGCAAGCACTAAACAAAAACCTGTTCAATCTTAAATTCACCATGACCTCTGACAAGAATACCATTACATTCCTGGATATTGAAATTTCAATCAATGAATCCAATGTACTATGTTCTAAATTATTTAGGAAACCTACCACTGGAAATATAGTACTCCATTCTTCCAGCTTTCACCCCAAACCCCTAATTTTCAAACCCTTATGGGGAATATCTGAGAATAAATTGAAACTGTTCAAACATTTAGATTTCAAACAGGAGGCCAATAAATTAAAGTGTCGACTATTACAGTGCGGATATAGCCACAAGTGTCTGAAAAGAGCATTCAGACGCGCCAACCAAAAAGACAGACGCCAATTATTAATTCCTAAACAAAAACCCACCACTGATGCCCCTGCTAGAATAATTACAATCTTTACAAACGATCATAACAAAATCAGTCAGATTTGCCAAAAATACTGGCATCTATTGACTTCAGATCTGACTATAGGCCCCCTGGTACCCCCAAGACCTCCAATCACATATAGACGTACTACCTCTGTGGGAGATTTATTAGTCAAAAGTGAGTACAAAGCACAGGAAAGAGGTGACCCCTGTACTGCAGTAGGCACATTCCAGTGTGGATCATGTGCCTACTGTAAGTACATGGATACACGCAAAAATATATATCTACCAAACGGTAAGCATGTTGTGCCAAAACATTTTGCAAATTGTCAAACAACAGGAGTGGTGTACCTACTAACATGTCACTGTAATTGTTTTTACGTGGGGAAAACCTTACAAAAATTGTGGCAACGCATTTATCGCCACCTCAGGGCGATGCAATCTGCCGACCCCGATCTCCCCTTAGGCAGACATGTAGCCCAGGTACATGATGGTATATGTCCCAAAATCTCGGTACTAATTTTGGATCGCCTGCATCCTAGTTCCCGTGGGGGAGATCTTAACAAGATCCTCCTACAACGGGAACTCCGCTGGATATCCAATCTCCATGCGACAATGCCACCGGGCCTGAATGAGGCCTTTAATTTAAAACCCTTTCTTCCTGGTTTCTCCACAGGAGGCTATGATAAGGAATTATAGGATAATTACTTGCCACATTAAGCTATCCCGCCTCATCTCCTCTTTCTACCTGGTTACTTATAATCTCTCTTTTTTTTTTTTTTTTCTATTATTTTTGACGTTTGGCGAATGTGTCATGTGTCAGGTTTCTGCAACAATTCTTTGTTTTATTTTTCTCTAATTTATTTTCATTGTATTTTTACTTTTATTATGTTTTGTTATCAGTCTGAATTTTGGGTCTATACTGATGTTTTCCTTGGATATAGCCAAATGCCTCCATGATCAAGTGGAGAAGCAATAAATAAAATGTGCTCACTGTAATTGCCACCTAACCCATTTGCCTATCTTCAATGTACATCTGTACTTCAATATCCAGAGGATTTATATATGTTTGTGTTTTATTCCCAGGGATGACTATGTACTGCATTGTAAAGATGGAACTCCCACGTCCGGATAGTCTGAAATAGATTAATTCAATCTTTTCAAAATCAATCATATCAACTAATATAATAACTGGATTTACAATTGTGGCTTTGACTAATGTCCTCACCGGGATTGCTCGTCGGTGCTCCCCAACACGGAAAGGCCTCTGTATCCCTTCCCTGGGGACAGAGGCATTTCCTTAGCAGCGCTGGCGCGCACGCGCCTGGTGTCCCGTCTCGCGCCTGCGCATCCGGTAATTTTCCACTCTTACCCTACCAGGCTGCTCTTCCTCCGTGTCGGCGGCCTCTGTCGACGAGTGACGTCACCGTGCCCGATGACACGCTGGTGTTGTACGCCGCTCAGGCCGAGGAACCACAATGGGCGGACGTCACATTGTTTGCATACACAGCTGATGCCTCTCGTTTTTAGCACGTTCCGGCTTGCTTCTTAATTAGCTACATCATTACCATCTTAGCTTACCCCGCCCTCTGAGCCAGTGATTGGCCTGTAGACTCCACACCCCACATCACACAGGGTACTTAACACCAATTCTATACACACTCTCCTCTTCTACACAGCTGAGAGGAACATGCTTTCCCTGTAGTGTATGCTTATACCGCGAAACATCAGAGATCAGGTATGCAACCTTTACCCCTTCTGCTACACTTATGGATTACCTTCTTACACATCTTTCTACTTGATGGCATAGGCCCCGAAAGTAAAACTTTTTGTACAAAACCTTACAAGCCCAATGTCTCTAATCAGAGATGTATACTTTTTACTTTTTTTTATTGATTTTGTAGATGTGTGTCCAGTCCACTCAGTAGTAGTGGCTCTTGTGAGCCCTGGCTTGCCGCCTCTGTGGGGATCAGCATCAGGGCCTAAATTTACGAAGCACTCCAGACTTTCCCCTCCCGGTTTCATCTATCCAACTACATCCATTGCCTGGATTTTTGATCAACCAATTTAACCCTCTGGACTTAAGGAGGTGGAAGTCCATTTCTCGATACACTTGTGTACAATGTTTATGCTGAAGAGACGAATGTTCTGTGCGTACATTTACACATTCATGCTTGTTCAGATTGAGATCTTGTTCTGTCTTTATGCTTTGTCTGGATTATAACAGTCTCTCATACTTTGAGACATAACTGCTTTACATTCTATGTTGGTGCTAAATACATTTACTGATACACACCTATATACATATATCCCCTTTTTTTTTTTTTTTTTCTTCTAGAAATATATCAAAACTGCTCCCCTGAAACTCCTGAAGAAGGAAACACACATTATAGAGGGAACTGAGTCTCTCTATATTCCGAAACATGTAGAGTATCACGTGTTGCCGTATCCTCACCTCAGTGAGTTATTTTCTGAATTTGCTGGGATGACGTATTACAGCACCTTAGCAGTTTGATTACAATTGTTCATTGTCTCTTCTACTTTTTTGATTTTATATCATAGATATTTTTGTATACCCTGTAATCAATATAAACTTTTGTTATAAATTTTAACAATATTTGTGTATTTGACCTCTGCACCATCTATCCATTTTCCGGTGATACACTGCCCACACTATCCCCCTTGGGGCACATTTTTCCTTTTGGTTTCATTGTATAATATAAGAGGTTTAAGTTCACCCCAGAAAAGGAGTCGTCTCTAGCAGGAGCTGCACCATCATAAGGTGGGAGTGGCTTTCCTGTAAGAGACACATTTTGTAAAGGGGTCAGTTCCAAATGTGCCATTATATTTGTTTAATTAGTGGTACCATACACCATCCCCCATTTTGGGTGGTGTTAAGAGTGATATGGCACATAGAAGCCTCTTAATTTTTTTTTTCCCCTTGGTTTGGGTGAATTGGGAGCAGGAGGAGGGTGGGGGAAGGTTCCCCCTTTTTTTTCCCCTTTTTTTGGGGGGGGAGAATTGGGAAGTAGATAAAGATGTGTTGACACTTTGTGATAAATTTAAATATGTTATGAAGGCTGTTTTAATGGATATGTCAATTTAATAAAAAAATTAATGATAAATAAGAATGGCTTTGATTCATGCCATTTATTGTGTACTTTTGTGTTGAAATTATTATAAAATAAATAAAAATTGAAAAATATTTATAAAAATTTGTTTTGTTTTTTTTACATACTGTCACCAGTCAGTGTTCCTGATCACTAACCACACCAGTTGTACAACCCCTGTCAAAAATTATGGAATCACCAGTCCCTGAGGATGTTCCTTCAGTTGTTTATTGTTGTAGAAAAAAAGCAGATCACAGACATGGCCAAAAACTAAAGGCATTTCAAATGGCAACTTTCTGGCTTTAAGAAACACTAAAAGAAATCAAGAAAAATAATTGTGGTGGCCAGTAACAGTAACAGTTAGATTTATAGAACAAGCACAGGGAAAAAAATATGGAATCACTCAATTCTGAGGAAAAAAATATGGAATCATGAAAAACAAACAAACAACACTCCAATATAACACTCCAACACATCACTAGTACTTTGTTGAACCACCTCTGGCTTTTATAACTGCTTGCAGTCTCTGAGGCATTGACTTAATGAGTGATAAACAGTACTCTTTATCAATCTGGCTCCAGCCTTCTCTGATTGCTGTTGCCAAATCATCTTTGCAGGTTGGAGCCTTGTCATGGACCATTTTCTTTAACTTCCACCACGGATTTTGAATTGGATTGAGATCCGGACTGTTTGCAGGCCATGACATTGACCTTATGTGTCTTTCTTCAAGGAATTTTTTCACAGTTTTTGCTCTATGGCAAGATGCATTATCATCTTGATAAATGATTTCATCATCCCCAAATATCCTTTCAATAGATGAGATAAGAAAAGTGTCCAAAATTTCAATGTAAACCTGTGCATTTATTGAAGATTTAATGACAGCCATCTCCCCAGTGCCTTTACCTGACATGCAGCCCCATATCATAATTGACTGTGGAAATTTGCATGTTTTCTTCAGACAGTCGTCTGCATAAATCTCCTTGGAACGGCACCAAACAAAAGTTCCAGCATCATCACCTTGCCCAATGCAGATTCGAGATTCATCACTGAATATGACTTTCATCCAATCATCCACAGTCCACGATTGCCTTTCCTTAGCCCATTGTAACCTTGTTTTTTTGTGTTTAGGTGTTAGAGATGGCTTTCTCTTAGCTTTTCTGTATGTAAATCCCATTTCCTTTAGGCGGTTTCTTACAGTTCGGTCACAGATGTTGACTCCAGTTTCCTCCCATTTGTTCCTCATTTGTTTTGTTGTACATTTTCTGTTTTCAAGGCATATTGCTTTAAGTTTTCTGTCTTGACGCTTTGATGTCTTCCTTGGTCTACCAGTATGCTTGCCTTTAACCACCTTCCCATGTTGTTTGTATTTGGTCCATGTTTTAGACACAGCCAACTGTGAACAACCAACATCTTGTGCAACACTGCGTGATGATTTACCCTCTTTAAGGAGTTTGATAATCCTCTCCTTTTTTTCAATTGATATCTCTGGTGTTGGAGCCATGCTTCATGTCAGTCCACTTGTTGCAACAGCTCTCCAAGGTGTGATCACTCCTTTTTACCTACATACTAACAGGCAGATTTAATCTGATGCAGGTGTTAGTGTTTGTAATGAAAATTTACAGAGTTATTCCATAATTTTTTCCTCAGAATTGAGTGATTCCATAATTTATTCCATGTGCTTGTTCTATAAATCTAACTGTTACTGGCCACCACAATTATTTTTCTTGATTTCTTTTAGTGTTTCTTAAAGCCAGAAAGTTGCCATTTGAAATGCCTTTAGTTTTTGGCCATGTCTGTGATCTGCTTTTTTTCTACAACAATAAATAACTGAAGGAACAGGGACTGGTGATTCCATAATTTTTGCCAGGGGTTGTATCATGATGCTGTACTGCACTGTATGTCCATTTTTTTAAATTTCTTTATTTTCCCCAAAAATTGTAACAAAAAAATACAACGTCACAAAACTCACCATACCTTGGACTGTCAAGGGGGCTTTGGGCTTTGTCTTGGGGGCCAAGACAAAGCCCAAAGGACATAGGGACAATGCCTACACATAGGGGAAAGAAAACAAAAAGGAAACAAATTATTGAACCGAACCATTCAAGAGGAATCACAAGGTGATAATTAGTAAGTAAACACCTGCAAGAAAGGTTTGTATAAATTGGCTTCATTAATTTCAGGGGGACTTAGGGCTGATAATTGTTCAATCAATAGTGTTTCAGATCTTAAAATAGAGTTATCCCAGTCACTGCTTCTGAAATTAGGAGGAATTACCTCCAACACAAAGAATGAAACTACAAAATTGTCGAATTTGTGATGAAGGCCTATATGCCTAGTAAAAGAAGTGATGGTTTTCCTGTCCGATTCGACGCATGTGTAGTCCGAGATCGTGTCCGGTGATGTCGTCTATCGGCGCCTCTGCGCCGCTTTGACGTCATCAACTGGACAGGAGCCAGGTGTATTTAATAGGAACGTGCCTCCCAGTGTTGGTTCAGTGTCGATGTACATGGCGCAGAGGTGGGGACTCATTTTGGAGCAGGCTTTCTGGACAGTATTTCTCATATATTGTGGCTCAAGCCTAGGGGTTGGTGATGGTATCGCTTCCTCTTTGATTGTTTATATGCCTTATCTTTACATGTAACCTCAGCTGTTATATGCATGACTTAATTCGACCTATCATTATTTTAGTTTACTATCCTGCCATTGGACCTGTGTCGGAACCTATGATATCAAGATGCAATATCTTTTGGTCTAGGCTGAATGACTGATTTCTCAAATGATGAGCTCTTTGAGTCAGATGAGTGTTTATGTGAACATTTGAAGGCTGACCTTCGGCTTGTCGTCTTATATATGGTGAAATGATGTTTTTTTTTTCATCTGATCCTTTTATCTCTTGTCAATACTTTACAGAATCTGTTTCAAACCCAGCTGTCCAGTAGTTTATTACCAGGTTCAAGTTCCCCATCTGCTGACTAGTTCCCCTTTTGCCCCGCCCTGCTACACACAATTATATGAGGATATTGTGGGTGTGTATTGTTATACTTTCTATATATTCAATATAAAAAAAAAAATATGTATGGGGTCTAGGAGATTGGGAGGTAGTTGCCATTAGTCTTATAGACCCTATGCCAAACATCTATTTTGGTGTTTTTCATTGTATACCTTTTTCTTCTTAAAACTGTTTCTTTCTATCATGCTGTATTTGCTTGGTTCCCGCACTCGCCCGAGAGATTGCCTATTTTGGCCTTGTGACGCCCAGTGTGTTGGTGCTGGCAGTGTTGGTGAGTACTTTTGCTCCTGTGTCATCTCTCTTGATGGCCATAGCTGTTGGGGATCAATGGATGTATTTATCTTGTATAATGTTTTTTGAGTGTGGTAGTGTTGCGTTTCACCACTATGGCAGTCTTTTGGTGTCATGCTCCACATTCGATAGCTTTAATCATACTTCTCCTTTTCTGTTATATGAAGTTTTCTTACATGTATGTTCTTTTTCAGAAAAATATTTATCTGAATTATACTCCTGAAGAAGGGGGTCACAGCGAAACATGTAGAGTCTACAACTGTATTAAGATGAATACCGTACTTTCTATTGCCGATCAACTCATTAATTCCTTTCCGTTTTTTTTTTCAGAGAAATTAGATGATTCAAGGACAATTCCCTATATTGGATAGTCCCACTTACTCACCTCATATAAAGTCCCACCATTCCTCCTTCCGTATATTGGATATTTAGTATCTTTCTGTATGCTATATGTCTGCCAATGTCTTTTAAATGACTTGTTTATGAATCATCTCCGGTTGGAGACAAATAAAAACTTTTCTGTTAAATGACTTGTTTATTTAGCCGCTTCAGCCCCGGAAGATTTTACCCCCATTCCTGACCAGAGCACTTTTTGCGATTCGGCACTGCGTCGCTTTCACTGTCAATTGCGCGGTCATGCGACGTTACAACAAAATTGACGTTCTTTTTTTCCCACAAATAGAGATCTTTTGGTGGTATTTGATCACCTCTGCGGTTTTTATTTTTTTTGCTATAAACAAAAAAGTGCGACAATTTAGAAAAAAACTTTTTTCCTATAATAAATATCCCCCAAAAATATATGAAAAAACACATTTTTTCCTCAGTTTAGGCCGATATGTATTCTTCTACATATTTTTGGTAAAAAAAAATGGCAATAAGCATATATTGATTGGCTTGTGCAAAAGTTATAGCGTCTACAAAATAGGGGATAGATTTATGGCATTTTTATTATTAATTTTTTTTTTTATTAGTAATGGCGGCGATCTGCGATTTTTATCATGACTGCGACATTATGGCAGACACATCGGACACTTTTGACACTATTTTAGGACCATTGTCATTTATACAGCGATCAGTGCTATAAAAATGCACTGATTACTGTGTAAATGACACTGGCAGGGAAGGGGTTAAACACAAGGGGGCAATCAAGGGGTTAAGTGTGTCCAATGAGTGATTCTAACTGTGTGGGGGGGGATGGGCTACCACTGACATGACAACGATCACTGCTCCCGATGACAGGGAGCAGTGATCTCTGTCTTGTCACTAGGCAGAACAGGGAAATGCCTTGTTTACATCTCCCCGTTCTCCGGCTCTGTGACACGGTCGTGGGACACCGGCAGACATCGATTCCGCCAGTCTCCCGTGGGCACGGTCACACTGTACGCGGTGGGCACGCCCGCTAGCCCCGCCAATTTAAGGGGACGTACAGGTACGCCCATTTGCCCACCGCTGCCATTGTGCCAACGTATGCAGTGGTCGGCAAGTGGTAATAAATGTATAGTTTTTATATAAAGCTGTTTTGAGCAGTGCAAGTCCGTTCATTCAGAAAGTCCGTCATAAAGTCCGTCGAAAAGTCCGCCGGGCAAATCTACCGTAATGTCCGCTCGTGTGTACGCGGCATAAGTCTATACCGTACCATAAAAGTCCCAGTTGCCTCAAATTTCTTGTGGCCTTCAATATTTATAGGATGAAGGTACCTCCTATTTTTCATATCTCATTAGTGCAAAAATACTTTTAATACCACAATGATAGCTCAAAATATGCATTCACTGAAAACACACTTTGTTTGGTCAGAGTTCTAATTGTGCACACTATGATCACTGGGAAAAATAAGGAGGACAAGTTTCCCTAGTGGTAACACAGCAATAAAAAAAACTAAACCAGGCAGAGGTTCTAACCCTTCCCTACTCTATCCAAATGTTTTGTTTATAAATACACATTAAGGTAGGCTATAATGGCATGTGATATTGAGAGGCCACATAAGCATGCCTTAAAGCAAACCCAGGCTTTGCCTATGCAAAGAAAAAGCACAGGTTTATTCAAAGCTCTAGTGTGCCTTAAAGCTGAACCTTAGGATGATATAAAACACACAAATTAAAGAGGAAGTAAAGTCTTCCTCTTTCATTGTACCTACAGGTAAGCCTATAAATAAGGCTTCCTGTAAGTACTGTAAATATCTCCTAAACTTGCACAGTTTAGGAGATATTTACTATAAACGCTGCGGCCTACGTCATCGGCACATGCGCACTGAAGGAATGGCCCGCTTGTGCCGTTTCTTCAGGGCCCATGCCGTGCGCATTCGCGGGAGTGACGTAATCGCAGCTGCGGCCAATTACAGCGCCAGAGCCCACAAACCCAGAAGTAACTCCGGGAAACTGTCTAGTCACAGCCTGGTGGGGTTCAGGGTGACCTGGGCTCAGAGGAAGTGGGTTGAATGATGCTGGCCATCTTATAGTGTGCTATTTATTTTGTTGTTTAACAACGTGTCCAGATATAATGCAACCAAATGTGTGGATAATATCATAAACATGTTCAGGATTGATCAATGAAAGTCGTAAGGTCTGCAGGCTCCATTGCAAAAGGTGGGTACAGACAACAGGGAAAAAAATCCATACAGTTTACAATTATATGGAAAGGAGCTCCCTGGATATGTCCAGACAGCCAACTCTAATAATCCTATCAATTTGCTTAATTTTGCTATAGGACAAGGATAAAAAATGGGGGGAAACTATATTATACATTTTAGCAGGTGCTCAGTCTGCAATCTGGAAATAAAAATAAGGTGGCTCAGACTTATAAATCCAGAGAGATCAGACTATACAAGCAGTGTGACCAGGGGTGCCAATAGGGGTGGGGGCATGGTAGGAAATCCAATGCACCAGCTCAGTCTCAGACTGATGAAACTACTGAATCTGATTCGTCCCTGTCTATGTTCTCTCTTCCACGGGTACACAGTCATCCTTTTGGAGCACAAGCATCATGTCCTTATAAGCGCACTAGGCACGGTGGTGGGTATTCACCTTCTGACCCCAAGCATAAAAAACGTCCTGAGATGTCTCCTCACCCGAGGAGGCTACCTGTAGCAATCTAACTCCAGTTCTGCAGGGCATTTTGTCCAAAGGAGCCCCTATTACCAGTGGCCCAAATAGACCATGATTGGAGGCAAAGCATGATCCAATTTGCTACAGCAGGGGAAAAATTCCATTCTGATCCCAGAGAGGCAATTGGATTTTCCCTGAATCAACCAAAGGGCAAAAGAGAGAAGAGGAAAGGAGAAAAAAAAAGGAGGCATGTAGGCAGGTGCAGTCTACTTTCTCCACTGCAGGTGGTGTTCTTCCACATCGGCACTGCAGTTGGAGAGGAAGTCAGGAGGACTGTGGTTCCTCTATGGTTTCTAGGGTCACTGGGGAAGCAATCCCATTGGATGGTGCCGATCCATATGACTTTAGCAACCATCTTGGGTGAGGCAGAGCCTTTTTAAGGGGCTGAGTCCCAGGCTTGGTGCACTTTTTGCTGGTAGAGTAGGGACAGGTACCCTGCCTGGTAAGGACAGAACTAGCATCAGGGAAAGGTTCCTGACCAGGAGGGAAAGCATAGGGCTCAAAACCTCTCTGGACATCTGCTGGGCTGCATTCTACCCCCCTCTACAGATGCTGTCAGCTCGGCTGAATTCTACTCCCTACACACTGTTGGAACTGGGAGTGTTCCCAGCTGGGCTGCCTTCCCTCTCGGTTATTTGTCCCTGCATTATTTCAATACAAGTGCTTTTATTGCACTGGGACTGTGTGTAATATTGCCGCTGCACCACACTGCACCCCATTTACGGACAGGGGAAAGGAGAAAGAGAAAGGAGAGAGGAGAAAAGAGAGGAGGCAGAGGAAAGGAGAGAGAGAGGAGTCAGGGGAAAGGAGAGAGAGAAAGGAGAATGAGGAAGAGAGAGAGAGAGAGAGAGAGAGAGAGAGAGAGAGAAGAGTAGGGAAAGGAGAGAGAGAGAGAGAGAGAGAGAAGTGGGGAAAGGAGAGAGAGAGGAGAGAGTGGGGAAAGGAGAGAGAAAGGAAAGTGGGGAAAGGAGAGAGCGAAAGGGGAGAGTGGGGAAAGGAGAGAGAGAGAGGAGAGTGGGGAAAGGATAGAGAGAGGAGAGTGGGGAAATGAGAGAGAGGGGAAAGGAGAGAGAAAGGAGAGTGGGGAAACGAGAGAGAGAGAGAGAGAGAGAGGAGAGTGGGGAAAGGAGAGAGAAAAGAGTGAGACAGGAGACGGGGAAAGCCGAGAGAGAGGAGATAGGGGAAAAGAGGGGAAGGAGAGAGAGAGAGGAGGCAAAGGAAAGGAGAGAGAGAGGAGTCAGGCGAAAGGAGAGAGAAAAAGGAGAATGAGGAAAGGAGAGAGTGGGGAAAGGAGAGAGAGAGGAGAGTGGGAAAAGGAGAGAGGGAGGAGAGTGGGGAAAGGAGAGAGAAAGGAAAGTGGGGAAAGGAGAGAGCGAGAGGGGAGAGTGGGGAAAGGATAGAGAGAGAAGAGTGGGGAAATGAGAGAGAGGGGAAAGGAGAGAGAAAGGAGAGTGGGGAAAGGAGAGAGAGAGAGAGAGAGAGAGAGAGAGAGAGAGAGAGAGAGAGAGAGAGAGAGAGAGAGTGGGGAAAGGAGAGGGAAAGGAGTGAAACAGGAGACGGGGAAAGGCAAGAGAGAGGAGATAGAGGAAAAGAGGGGAAGGAGAGAGAGAGAGGAGGCAGAGGAAAGGAGAGACAGAGGAGTCAGGGGAAAGGAGAGAGAGAAAGGAGAATGAGGAAAGGAGAGAGAGAGAGGAGAGAGTGGGGAAAGGAGAGAGAGAGGAGAGTGGGGAAAGGAGAGAGAAAGGAAAGTGGAGAAAGGAGAGAGCAAGAGGGGAGAGTGGAGAAAGGAGAGAGAGAGAGAGAGAGAGAGAGGAGAGTGGGGAAAGGACAGAGAGAGAAGAGTGAGGAAATGAGAGAGAGGGGAAAGGAGAGAGAATGGAGAGTGGGGAAAGGAGAGAGAGAGAGGAGAGTGGGGAAAGGAGAGGAAAAGGAGTGAGACAGGAGACGGGGAAAGGTGAGAGAGAGGAGATAGGGGAAAGGAGAGAGGAGACAGAGGAAAAGAGAGAGAGAGAGGAGATAGGGGAAAGGAGAGTGGGAAAAGCAGAGCGAGAGGAGAGGGGGGAAAGGAGAGGGAAAGGAGTGAGACAGGAGACGGGGAAAGGCGAGAGAGAGGAGATAGAGGAAAGGAGAGAGAGAGAGAGATAGAGGAGATAGGGGAAAGGAGAGTGGAGAAAGCAGAGCGAGAGGAGAGGGGGGAAAGGAGAGCGTGGACACAGGGGAAAAGAGAGAGAGGGGGAAGGAGAGAGGGGGAGAAGAGAAGAGAGAGAGAGAGAAAGAGAGGAGACGGGAAAGGAAAGAAAGAGGAGACAGGAGAAAGGAGAGATGGAAAGGAGGCAGGAGAACAGACAGAAGTTGAGGTAAAGAGAAGTAGAAATAAAAAAAACAGATAGAAGGAGGGCCAGAGAATGGGGGACACGGTAGGATAGAGAAGAGACAGACAATAGGGGACAGAGAAGGAAAGGAGACAGAGAAAGAGAGAAAAGAAACAGTGATGGACGAAGAAGGAGAATGAGGAGACAGGGGGGATAAGAGAGAGAAAAGGTAGAGTGAGGGACAAAGAGGGGGAGAAAAGGGATATGATAAAAGAAGAGACAGGGGAAGGAGTAGAGAGAAGAGACAGGGGAAGGAGTAGAGAGAAGAGACAGGGGAAGGAGTAGAGAGAAGAGACAGGGGAAGGAGTAGAGAGAAGAGACAGGGGAAGGAGTAGAGAGAAGAGACAGGGGAAGGAGTAGAGAGAAGAGACAGGGGAAGGAGTAGAGAGAAGAGACAGGGGAAGGGGTAGAGAGAAGAGACAGGGGAAGGGGTAGAGAGAAGAGACAGGGGAAGGAGTAGAGAGAAGAGACAGGGGAAGGAGTAGAGAGAAGAGACAGGGGAAGGAGTAGAGAGAAGAGACAGGGGAAGGAGTAGAGAGAAGAGACAGGGGAAGGAGTAGAGAGAAGAGACAGGGGAAGGGGTAGAGAGAAGAGACAGGGGAAGGAGTAGAGAGAAGAGACAGGGGAAGGGGTAGAGAGAAGAGACAGGGGAAGGGGTAGAGAGAAGAGACAGGGGAAGGGGTAGAGAGAAGAGACAGGGGAAGGAGTAGAGAGAAGAGACAGGGGAAGGAGTAGAGAGAAGAGACAGGGGAAAGAGTAGAGAGAAGAGACAGGGGAAGGAGTAGAGAGAAGAGATAGGGGAAGGAGTAGAGAGAAGAGACAGGGGAAGGAGTAGAGAGAAGAGACAGGGGAAGGAGCAGAGAGAAGAGACAGGGGAAGGAGCAGAGAGAAGAGACAGGGGAAGGGGTAGAGAGAAGAGACAGGGGAAGGGGTAGAGAGAAGAGGCAGGGGAAGGAGTAGAGAGAAGAGATAGGGGAAGGAGTAGAGAGAAGAGACAGGGGAAGGAGTAGAGAGAAGAGACAGGGGAAGGAGTAGAGAGAAGAGACAGGGGAAGGGGTAGAGAGAAGAGACAGGGGAAGGAGGAAGAAAGTTGACGAAAGAGAAGGCGAGATGAGAGCCAGAGAATAAGAGAGAGAAAAGGGGAGATAGTAGACAGAGAATATGAAACAGAGAAGCAGAATAAAAAAGGCCAAGAGTGGTAGACAGGAAAGGAGAGATGAGAAACATTGGAAGCAAAGAATGAAAAGACAGAGAAGAGAAATGGAAGAAGGGAGGTGAGAGACTGAGACTGGGGGATACAGAGGGATAGAGAGGAGACGGGGGAGGAGGGAGAGAAGAGACACAGATTTGGGGACAGAGATGGAAAGAGAGGGGACAAGAGGAAGGAGGATAATATGAGGCAGAGAATATGGGACAGAGGAGGAAGGAAAGGAGACAGAGAGGGAGACAGAGGAAAGGAGGAAGGAAATGGGGCACAGAGAATGAGAGAGAAAAATCAGGGAATGGGGGACTGAGAACAGAAAGGAGAGAAAGGGAAGGGAG
This sequence comes from Lithobates clamitans, assembly GCA_037952925.1. Taxonomy (NCBI): domain Eukaryota; kingdom Metazoa; phylum Chordata; class Amphibia; order Anura; family Ranidae; genus Lithobates; species Lithobates clamitans. The sequence goes on from JBBGZY010001007.1 coordinate 2,213,873, forward strand.
ATTGGAGCTATAGAAAGAGAGGAGACAGTTGGGGGCAGAGAAGAGACAAGATTTGGGGGACAGAGAGGGAGAGCGAGGACATAGAGAAAAGTAGAGAGAAAAGACCAAAGAGTGATGGACAGAGAGCGAGAGAAAGGAGATGGGGGGAAGAGAAAGAGGAGAAGGAGGAACGAGAGAAAGAAAAGAAAGCGAATGGAGGACAGAGAAGAGAAAGCAGAGTCAAGGGAAGGAGGGAGAGAAAAAACAGAGACTGGGAGACAAAGAAGAAGAAAAGAGATACATGGAAATGAGAGAGAGAAAAGAGACCAGGAGAATAGGAGACATAGGAAGGTATTGAGAGAGAAAAGGGTTGACAAACAAAGAGGGGCTACAGGATAGACATGGTGACAGTCAAGCAGAAGGAAAGCATGGGGAAGTGAGCAGGGGATAAAGAGACAAAGAGAAAAACAAAGAGAACAAAATAGGTAGAAAGAGAGAGGAAAATAAAGAGAAGAGACCAAAAGAAAACATTTAAATGACTACTGAAAAATATTGTATCCTGATACCAGTCAATAAATGTAATGATCAAATCCAGTATATCAATCCCTTATTTGTTTTTACACGCCTTTTCTTATATTTTCTCCCCATTCACATGCAGACTAAGTTGAACACTCATGGTTGCTGCAACTACTCATCACCTCTCATTGTGTTTTATTTTGCCAGTCACCTGTGGATAGCTTGACTTGCATGAAAAGATGTGAAAAAGTAGCGAAAGGAATTCATATACAGAATGCTATCACTATATGCATTAACTGCATACTATAATCACTTTTTTTGTGCAATAGCACACCTTTAAACTAGTTTGAGTCAGTAGTTATTTTAGTCGAAATGGAGGAAGTGGAATCTGCACCACACACACGAGTGAAGTTGCTGTACAGGATGAATAGGCAATTCTCTCTTCATTTTTTGCCAACACATGAATATGTCCAACCACAGATGAGGATATGAGTGTAAACGGGTGTATGACTAAGAGGCTCGGCAGTGCAGAAGAAACCTTACTTACCCCCTTTTCCGTCTATAGTGATAGATTTAAAGGAACCTGTTGTCTAAATTAGAAAAATAATAAAATAAATGTACATATTTCTGCAATTTGCATATAATAATAAATAGGTAACTTGCAGAAATTACAACAGAATATTTTACCTTCAATAAGTGAAAAGATATAAAGTATATTTAATTTCTTTTTTAATATTCTATTATATGTACTGTTTAAACCATTATCCCGTAGTTTTTAAGATCAAAGATTCAACTATGTTGGTGTCCCTTGTCAATTTTACATTGTATTTTTTTAAATATAACTGCCTACTCCCAAACTGTCATTTGAAGTAAAACACATAGCCAAGTATTATTCTACATTTTATTTTTATTGTGCATTAAAAAAAGAAAACAAATAAAATTAGACATGCTATCTGCCAATAGAACTTAGCCAAAATGTGCATTATATGCATCCAAAAATATAGAAAATATACCAAATCAAATCCTTATTCAACCAAAAAAATAATGTCAAAGCAATAACTCCAAGGCCAATAATAAATAACACGTTATGTCCTCCGATTCCGCAACATGGCTGGTTAACGAATGGGCGTTCAGAAACTAATAGAGAACCGCGAAATGAAAAGCGTGAAATGAAAAACGTGAAATTAAAAGTGCGTAATGAAAAGTGCGAATCAACACTCACCAAACTTCTCCTAACACGAAATTAGCAGAAGGACCCTAAAGGGTGGTGCTAAAGAGCTGATAAACAACATAGTACGTCACTACGTTCGTATTTGCTGCAAACAATTCCTTGCCGTTTGTATGCAAGACAAGTTTGGGCCAACGACCTTTGGACAAAAGTCCACAGTTTTATTGGCCAACAATCCGATCGTGTGTACGAGGCTTTAGGCCATAGGGTTCTATATTGAGTTGGCTCATCTTTTGCAGCTATAACAGCTTCAACTCTTCTAGGAAGGCTGTCCACAAGGTTTAGGAGTGTGTCTATGGGAATGTTTAACCATTCTTCCAGAAGCGAATTTGTGAGGTCAAGCACTTATGTGGACAAGAAGGCCTGGCTCACAGTTTCCACTCTATTTCGTCCTAAAGGCATTCTATTGGGTTAAGGTCAGGACTTTGTGAAGGCCAGTCAAGTTCCTCCACCCCAAACTCGCTCATCCATGTCTTTATGGACCTTGCTTTGTGCATTGGTTCAAATCATTTGGTGGAGGGGGGATTATGGTGTGGGGTTGTTTTTCAGGGGTTGGCCTTGACCCTTTAGTTCCAGTGAAGGGAACTCTTAAGGCGTCAGCATACCAAGACATTTTGGACAATTTCATGCTCCCAACTTTGTGGGAACAGTTTGAGGATGGCCCCTTCCTGTTCCAACATGACTGCGCACCAGTGCACAAAGCAACATCCATAAAGACATGGATGAGTGAGTTTGGGGTGGAGGAACTTGACTGGCCTGCGCAGAGTCCTGACCTCAACCCGATAGAACACCTTTGGGATGAATTAGAGCGGAGACTGCGAGTCAGGCCTTCTCGTCAAACATCAGTGCCTGACCTCACAAATGCGCTTCTGGTAGAATGGTCAAACAATCCTATAGACACACTTCTAAACCTTGTGGACAGCCTTCCCAGAAGAGTTGAAGCTGTCAAAGGGCTGGCCAACTCAATATTGAACCCTACAAACTAAGATTGGAATGCCATTAAAGTTCATGTGCGTGTAAAAGCAGGTGTCCCAATACTTTTGGTAATATAGTGTATGTATTACTTTTTTTTTATTTCAATGATTTTTATTGAAAATTGCAAGGCATTTCAGACATTTTGGTGTAAACTGTTTGCCATACCTTAATATAATTATACAGCATGATCTTAACAGAAAAGTAAATTCCTCTTCAATGGCTGTGCGAAGTTGCTGGATATTATCAGGAACTGGAACACGCTGCCGTATACACCGATCCAGAGCATCCCAAACATGCTCAATGGGTGACATGTCCAGTGAGTATGTTGGCCATGCAAGAACTGGGATGTTTTCAGCTTCCAGGAATTGTGTACAGATCCTTGCACCATGGGGCCGTGCATTATCATGCTGCAACATGAGGTGATGGTCGTGGATGAATGGCACAACAATGGGCCTCAGGATCTTGTCACGGTATCTATGTGCACTCAAAATTCCACCAATAAAATGTACCTGTGTTAGTTGTCCATAGCATACGCCTGCCCATACCATAACCCCATCGCCACCATGGGCAATCCACAACATTGACATCAGCAAACCGCTCATGCCCTACATGCTGTCTGCCATCTGCCCTGTACAGTGAAAACCTGGGATTCATCCATGAAGAGAACACCTCTCCAAAGTGCCAGACGCCATCGAATGTGAGCATTTGCCCACTCAAGTCGGTTACGACGACAAACTGCAGTCAGGTCGAGACCCCGATGAGGACAACAAGCATGCAAATGAGCTTCCCTGAGACAGTTTCTAACAGTTTGTGCAGAAATTCTTTGGTTTTGCAAACTGATTGTTGCAGCAGCTGTCCGGGTGGCTGGTCTTAGACGATCTTGGAGGTGAAGATGCTGGATGTGAAGGTCCTGGGTGTGGTTACACGTGGTATGCAGTTGTGAGGCCGGTTGGATGTACTGCCAAATTCTCTGAAACGCCTTTGGAGACGGCTTATTGTAGAGAAATGAACATTCAATTCAAGGGCAACAGCTCTGGTGGACATTCCTGCAGTCAGCATGCCAATTGCACGCTCCCTCAAAACTTGCGTCATCTGTGGCATTGTGCTGTGTGATAAAACTGCACATTTTAGAGTGGCCTTTTATTGTGGCCAGCCTAAGGCTATGGAAAAGGACCTGGGGGTCCTAGTAGATGATAGGCTCAGCAATGGCATGCAATGCCAAGCTGCTGCTAACAAAGCAAACAGAATATTGGCATGCATTAAAAGGGGGATCAACTCCAGAGATAAAACGATAATTCTCCCACTCTACAAGACTAGTCCGGCCGCACCTAGAGTATGCGGTCCAGTTCTGGGCACCAGTCCTCAGGAAGGATGTACTGGAAATGGAGCGAGTACAAAGAAGGGCAACAAAGCTAATAAAGGGTCTGGGGGATCTTAGTTATGAGGAAAGGTTGCGAGCACTGAACTTATTCTCTCTGGAGAAGAGACGCTTGAGAGGGGATAAGATTTCAATTTACAAATACCGGACTGGTGACCCCACAATAGGGATAAAACTTTTTCGCAGAAGAGAGTTTACCAAGACTCGTGGCCACTCAATAAAATTAGAAGAAAAGAGGTTTAATCTTAAACTACGTAGAGGGTTCTTTACTGTAAGAGCGGCAAGGATGTGGAATTCCCTTCCACAGGCGGTGGTCTCAGCGGGGAGCATTGATAGCTTCAAGAAACTATTAGATAAGCACCTGAATGACCACAAAATACAGGGATATACAATGCAATACTGACACATAATCACACACATAGGTTGGACTTGATGGACTTGTGTCTTTTTTCAACCTCCCCTACTATGTAACTATGTAACTATGTAAGGCACACATGTGCAATAATCATTCTCTCTAATCAGCATCTTGATATGCCACACCTGTGAAGTGGATGGATTATCTCGACAAAGGAAAAGTGCTCACTAACAAAGATTTAGACAGATTTGTGAACAATATTTGAGACAAATAAGTAAGTACAAGTACAAGTTTCAGTGGCGGCATTACCAGGGTCGCAACAGTCACTCTTGCGATGGGGCCCTGGCATTCTGCCACTGTCTTGCTAGTCACACCTCGCACGGCTCTGAGCTGACAGCATCCATCTCATGGAACAGCACAGAGCCGGCATTGAGAGTTCTATCTCCCCCTCCATCCTCTCTTGCACGGGATGAGACAGGACACAGTCAATCTGCTCCCCCTTCTCCCCCCTCCCCTCTACTGTGTGTGCTCCATGGGAAATGTGAGCTCTTTAGATTTGCACTTGGATGCCTGCAGAGCACACACAGCAGAGGGGAGAGGGAGAAGGGGGAGCAGATTGGCTGTGTCCTGTCTCATCCCGTGCGAGAGAGGATGGAGGGGGAGAGAGGACAGTCAATGCCGACTCTGTGCTGTTCTATGAGAGCTGTCAGCTCTGATGAGTACTGATAGGAGGCATTGATGAGCTCTGATAGGAGGCACTGATAGGAGGCATTGATGAGCACTGATAGGAGGCACTGATAGGAGGCATTGATGAGCACTGATAGGAGGCACTGATAGGAGGCATTGATGAGCTCTGATAGGTGGCACTGATAGGAGGCATTGATGAGCACTGATAGAAGGCACTGATAGGAGACATTGATGAACACTGATAGGAGGCACTGATAGGAGGCATTGATGAGCTCTGATAGGTGGCACTGATAGGAGGCATTGATGAGCTCTGATAGAATGCACTGATAGGAGGCATTGATGAGCTCTGATAGGAGGCACTGATAGGAGGCATTGATGAGCTCTGATAGGAGGCACTGATGGGCACTGATAGGAGGCATTGATGAGCACTGATAGGAGGCACTGATAGGAGGCATTTATGAGCTCTGATAGGAGGCACTGATGGGCGCTGATAGGAGGCACTGATGGACAATAATAGAAGGCACTGATAGGAGGTACTGATAGGAAGCATGATAGGAGGCACTGGTAGGAGGCACTGATAGGAGGCACTGATGGGCACTGATAGGAGGCACTGATAGCAGGCATTGATGAGCACTGATAGGAGGCATTGATGGGCACTAATAGAAGGCACTGATAAGAGGCACTGATGAGCACTGATAGGAGGCATTGATGGGTACTGATAGGAGACACTGATGGGCACTGATAGGAGGCACTGATGAGCACTGATAGGAGGCATTGATGGGCACTGATAGGAGGCACTAATGGGAAAAGATAGGCTGCATTGATGAGCACTGATAGGAGGCACTAATGAGCACTGATAGGTGGCATTGATGGGCACTGATAGGTGGCACTGTGGGGCATTGATGAGCACTGTTAGGCAGAACACATAGGCTGCACTGATGGACACTGATGAACACTGATAGGCAGAACTCCAATTCGCATGTCAGGAGATTGTGATTGGCTCTCTATAGAGCTGGTTCACACATCTCTGGGGCGGCTCTGGTGCAAATTGCACAGGAGTCCTGTGCATCTTCTGGTCCGTTTCAGGTCCAATTTCAGTCCAAATTTTGCTTTATAGAGCTTTATTTTGGTTATCTTTAATCACTGCTGTTTTTTTTTATTTTTTTCTAAAAAAAAGACCAAAGATGTTGGAAAAAAAAAGTTTTTCTTAGTTTCTATCAGTAAATTTTGTAAATAAGTAATTTTTCTCCTTCACTGATGGGCGCTGATAGGCTGCACTGATGGGCACTGAGGAGGTGGCATTTATGGGCACTGATGAGGTGGGGCATATGGGCACTGATTAGGTGGCACTGATGATGAGGCAGGAATATGTCGCACTTATGGGCACTGATAGGTGGCACTGATATGTGGCACTGATGAGCACTGATAGGCGACTCTGATGGGTGGCACTGGTGGGCACAGATAGGTGGCACTGGTGGGCGGCACTGATGGGCACTGATGGGCATTGATGGGTGGCATTGATGGGCAGCAGTGATGAGCTTTGATGGGCAGCAGTGATGGGCATTGATGGGCAGCACTGACTGGCATCACTAATAGTCACTGATTACTGGCATTTGTGGGCACATATTGGTGGCAATTGCGGGCACTAGTTGGCACTGATTGCTGGCAGTGGTGGGCAATCATTGCTGGAACTGGTGGGCACCCAATTGTAATCAGGGCACTGATGATCAGTGCCCTGATTACATACCTAGCTGTCCCCTGTGAGGAGATGCCGCTGATCGGCTCTCCTCTCCTCACACTCTGTCAGTGTGAGGCGAGGAGCGCTGATTACCGGCATCTCCGTATTTACATGTGACCGACTGTGATTGGACACAGCCAATCACATGGTTAAAGAGCCGCGGCGCGCGAGAGCGGTCGTTCTGGGAAGCTGACATATGACGTCCACCCAGAAAGAGAGCCGCAAGTGGTTAAAAATAACATATCAACATATAAACATATGAATCTATAAACATTTGCAACATATGAACATCCAGTACAGTCTGACAAATAGGAGTAACAAGGTCCTTATGGCCATCTACTTCTAGTACCTGCGTAACCACTGTAAATGTTTAGGCCTCCAACTGCAACAAACATCGATTTGGAGACAAAAAACTACAGTGGAACCTCGGATTGCGAGTAACACGGTTAACGAGCGTTTCGCAATACAAGCTTTTATTCTTTAAAAATCCTGACTCGGTTTGCGAGCATTGTCTCGCAAAACAAGCAGGATTCAAGCCTCATTGGTGTGCAGTACCGCATTTGGCCAGAGGTGCGGGGGCGCCAGTGACACTCAGAGCCATTCTGAGCCGTTCGGAGCCGCTTGGAAATACCCGGAAAAACCCGGAAATACTCTGTTCCTGAGTGTTCCCGTGCCTTTTCGAGGGATTCCGAGTGCATCCAAGCGGTCTCCGAGTATTTCTGAGTCTCTCTGGCGCACCCACCTCTGGCCACATGCGGTATTGCACGCAATAGAAGTCAATGTGGAACGAATTATCTTTGTTTCCATTGACTTCTATGGGGAAACTCGCTTTGATATGCGAGTGCTTTTGATTACAAGCATTCTCCTGGAACGGATTATGCTCGTAATCCCAGGCTCCACTGTACTCGCAGATACCACCAACCATAATAATGGGAGCCGTACCGAAGATCGGTCCCAACCATACTAATGGGAGCCGCACAGAGGACGGGTCCCAACCATAATAATGGAGGCGTACCAAGGACGGGTCCCAACCATAATAATGGTGAGCCGTAACAAGGACCGGTCCCTACAAATGTACATATATTTCCATAAACAAACCCATATAAGGACCTTGTACCCCACCGACTGCCACGACATGCTCCCAGAACATGGTTCACCTCAGACCCAAACCACTGAACACAGTAAGGGTGGGAGGGTGGACAGTTGTCTCAAGCACGCTCTCCTCCAACTGAGGACCTACGACCTCCTACAGATCTCCCCTTTCTGCAGCCCCACTTGCTACCGCCCACTCCACCAATCATATAAGTGCTATTTTAATAGTGCTAAGCTGCCCAGAAACACCTTCCCAATACCAAACCCCTTTTAACCCTGTCATGCCTGCCCTGTGTTCATTCTTTTTATTCTCTGACTCCGGGCCTTTCCTTATAAGCCCCTACAGGTCTTCATATTAGAGTTAGCAGTGAATATTGTCCCTAGAATCACTCTGGTGTGCGCAGTGATATGTAACATGTGTAGCGCAAGTGACACTTTCATAAGTAGGTATCCCTTATGAGTGCGTTTCCGTTCACATGTGTGCATATTTGCGGGGTTGGGGGGGGTGCAGTGGGCTAAAAATTTGTTGTCCCTACTCATTGCAGATCTTTACTTGGTGCTACTCATTGCAGATCATCACTTGGTGCTACTCATTGCAGATCTTCACTTGGTGCTACTCATTGAAGATCATCACTTGGTGCTACTCATTGCAGATCATCACTTGGTGCTACTCATTGCAGATCTTCACTTGGTGCTATTCATTTCAGATCATCACTTGGTGCTACTCATTGCAGATCATCACTTGGTGCTACTCATTGCAGATCATCACTTGGTGCTACTCATTGCAGATCATCACTTGGTGCTACTCATTGCAGATCATCACTTGGTGCTACTCATTGCAGATCATCACTTGGTGCTACTCATTGCAGATCTTCACTTGGTGGTACTCATTGCAGATCATCACTTGGTGCTACTTATTGCAGATCTTCACTTGGTGCTACTCTTTGCAGATCATCACTTGGTGCTACTCATTGCAGATCTTCACTTGGTGCTACTCATTGAAGATCATCACTTGGTGCTACTCATTGCAGATCATCACTTGGTGCTACTCATTGCAGATCATCACTTGGTGCTACTCATTGCAGATCATCACTTGGTGCTACTCATTGCAGATCATCTCTTGGTGCTACTCATTACAGATCTTCACTTGGTGCTACTCATTGAAGATCATCACTTGGTGCTACTCATTGCAGATCATCACTTGGTGCTACTCATTGCAGATCTTCACTTTGTCCTGGGGGCTGTGCAGCCCAGTCCCATCAAAAGTTTCAAGGCTAATTAGGATCGCTCTGCACACATGAAACATCAGTGTGTGATCAGCTAAACAAGTTCATGATTCCAGATCATTCTGTGGGCACTCAGCCCAAGTTTACTGCATATAGCATCCTCTGCTGAATAATCTGTCAATAGGGTTCTTACTACTGCAAGAGTGGCAGCACATGCATTACAGTGTGCCTCGTTTGGGAACCTCTGTTATCTCAGTGGGCTGTCCAGTGCATGACAATCACACCAAAGAAGTGCGTGCGCCTTTTTTTTTTTGCCCAACCAAAATTCTTGTACTTTGTTGCCATGCACAGTGCACTAGCATTAAATTGGACTACAGCGTGGCTGCACAAAGTTGATATCTCTGTAGCCGCACATCCAAGAAAACCTGTTAGTAGTGATAATGGTATCCTCATCCTGGGCTCCCCATGATTAAGCTCAGCAGGGCCGGAGCAAAGCTGGGGGCATGGCCTGGCAGGAGCCCAGGCTGGGGTTGCCATTATCACTTATAAGGGGTTTGGTTGGATGTACAGGGATATCTACCTCAACATACATGACTGCTGAGGTGCAATAAGCCCAGGTCCCATCCAACTTACCATGACCACTTAGCATACCTTACCCCTTCTTCCCATCCAATAAAACCACATACAACCATTAACGTTGGAAAAAGGGCAAGGCCACAGCTTTATTTAACTCAAACATAACATTAAATATTTTATCCGTGCCAGTCACAGTTGCACTGTGAGCACTCAACTCAAATGTAAAAGGGAGATGAAGGAGGGGCCTGTCCTTACCATAAGTGCTGGACTGGCCGTCAATCTTCCAATTATCATCAGGCATAAAAAAGCTTCCATATTTGCTGGCAAGGTCACCAAAACCGTAACACGCTGTGACATACCATCAAAAATAGGGCGGGAGGGTGGGCAGCTCTTCCATGCTTTCGTCCGAAAAGGACCATAATCCCCTGGGGTACCAAACTCCTGAGCTCAGGCCCAACCCTTTGTCCCCTCTTGTACCAATCCTGAGTGAGCCAAATTCACTTTAACTCCTCCCTGGCCATGCCCCCATCAGTCAGGGCTCTCTTTCCCGAGGGGCTCAAGAGGCCTTCATTGGTGTCTGGAGCTGGGACGAGTGTCCTCCCCAGCTAGCACTCATAGCAGTGGACTGAGGACTTGCACCCATTTTTTGAGCCTGAGCGGCTCACACACAAGGTTTGTTTGGCTCACGGTACCTGCAAGAAGCACACACAATTTCAGGAAATTGCAAGCGTTTCCCTGGAACACAGAGGGCTTAGGCAAAAAAACAGCTAATACCTGTTGAATTGAACTTATTTTATTATTTATTTATTTCAGGTACTTATATAGCGCCGTCAATTTACGCAACGCTTTACATATACATTGTACGTTCACATCAGTCCCTACACCCTCAAGGAGCTTACAGTCTAAGGTCCCTAACTCACATTCATACCCACACAGGCACAGGGAGAACATGCAAACTCCAGGCAGGTAGTGCTGTGGTTGGGATTCGAACCAGCGACCCTTTTTACTGCTAGGCGAGAGTGCTACCCACTACACCACTGTGCCACCCACTTAAAGCAGAAATCTCGCCAAAGATAAGATAAAAATGAATTGCCCAAAAAAAACAAAAAAAAAACAGCTTTGTCGCAACATTCACCTTAAAACGGAACTTGACTGAAAAAGGGAAGTTTTACACACACATTCCCAGCTGCTACAGCATTTTACTACAGTCCACAGTGTGTGTACCAGTGTTAATTTTGTCGACTAAAACATTTTTGCAGACTAAATTAATACTATTTTAGTCGACTAAAATATGACAAAAACGTTAACAATTGAGATGTGTAAAATAGGGCTAAAACTAAAATGGCAACTTAGTTAAAAGACTAAAATACGACTAAAACTAAATTTAAATTTGACGTCAAAATGAACACTGGTCTGTAGTGCACATTCAACCCTTAATACCATAAATAATAACATATTGGATTTTTCACTCCAGCAGTATATAATGAGTTTGGAATTTGTAGAGAAATGCTTAAATAATGCATTACAATTTAACTACACCCATTAGATTTTAGACGACTAAAATGTACTGCAGATTTAGTCGACTTAATACGACTAAAACTAAAACAATGGCAGAAGACTAAAACTAAATTGCCATTTTAGTGAAAAGACAAAGACTAAAGCTTAATTGAAATTTGCTGCCAAAATTAACCACTTCTGGACCGCCGCACACCGATATATGTCCTAAGTTTGAAGAGGAATATCTTTGTTATGGCAGCAGCTAGCTGCCATAACCCTGGTATCCTCTTCTTCGGCCGGTGGTCCGGTGTCCGATAATGGTGGTCTCTGCGGCAGATTCGCCGCCAGATCACTTTTATCGGCGGTGGGAGAGGGCCCTTCCCGCTGCGCTCTGGTGCCCTCCGCCGCTTACCAGAGCCGTCAGCAACGGTGGAGGCGATTGGATCCTTTCTCATGCTGGGTATGGAGATGAGTGAGGGGAAGATGGCCCCCAACCGTCTCCATACCATTGCAGGGCGGAAGCGATGTCAAAACATCACTTACGCCCATAGCTCTTAAAGGGCCATTTTTTTAAAACATTTTTTAAATGACAACATTTTTATTTATTTTTTTTATTATTGCATTTTAGTGTAAATCTGAGGTCTTTTTGAGCCCAGATCTCATATTTAAGAGGTCCTGTCATGCTTTATTTTTCTATTACAAGGAATGTTTACATTCCTTGTAATAGGAATAAAAGTGACACCATTTTTTTTTTAAAAGAACAGTGTAAAAATAAAAAGGTAAAATAAATAATTAAAAAAAAAAATGTAAATGCGCTCTGTCCTCGCGTGCAGAAGCGAACGCATACGTGAGTAGCGCCCGCATATGAAAACAGTGATCAAACCACACATGTGAGGTATTGCCGCGATCGGTAGAGCGAGAGCAATAATTCTAGCCCTAGACCTCCTCTGTAACTCAAAACATGCAACCTTTAGAATTTTTTAAACGTTGCTTATGGAGATTTTTAAGGATAAAAGTTTGTTGCCATTCCACTAGCGGGCGCAATTTTGAAGAATGACATGTTGGGTATCAATTTACTCGGCATAACATTATCTTTCGAAATATAAAAGAAAATTGGGCTAACTTTACTGTTACTGTCTTATTTTTCAATTCAAAAATGTGCGCTTGCAAGACCGCTGCGCAAATACGGTGTGACAGAAAGTATTGCAATGACCGCCATTTTATTCTCTAGGGTGTTGGAACCCCCAAACATTATACATTTTTTTCTAAGTAATTTTCTAGGAAAAAAAACTGTTTTTAATTTGTAAACAACACATCTCAAAAAGAGGCTCGGTCCTTAAGTGGTTAAAACTGTTGTGTACACTCTACAAGTTGACTGTCGGCTTTCTTATGAAAGTGACTGGGAAACTGTACAGCCTGATTGCTTTTTCTACGCCCCAGAACTGTCCCCCCCACTGCCCCACCTGCAGACCTGGGACCCACATAGCATGTGCTGCTGGGTGGAGAGGAGGGAAACCAGCAGACATCCATTCACATATTTTCCCTAACTGCAAACTCCACAAATCTATAACCAACCCACCCGGCAGACCCATAGTATCGGCCGTCAATGGCCCCTTGGAGAAAACGGGGAAATTCATTGACGCACTAATCAAGGAATTGGTCTATGACCTACCTTCCTACGTGCAGGACACAAGGGATGTGTTTTTCCTTGAGAAAAAATTCCCACTCATGGGACAACAGAACAAATTTATTGTTGAGATCTTGGAATTCCTACTGGAACATAACTGTTTCCAGTTCCTGGGTACCTACTATCAGCAGATCAGGGGGACCTCCATGGGGGCACCCTGGGCCCCTTCATATGCCTGTTTGCATCTTGGCATGTGGGAGGAGGAGGTTGTATACTCCTCATTGATGTACCTCGGCCACAGTCGCCTGTGGCTGGGGTACATCGATGATGTGCTCATGATATGGGGTGGCACCCAACAGAAGCTGTTGCACTTTATGGAGGAACTCAACATCAATAACAGGAACATAAAGCTTACTTTCTCTGCTCACTCCCAGACCCTCCCTTTCCTTGACTTAACTATAGGAGTGGAAAATGGGTTGATCTCCACCAAAACTCATAGAAAATCTACTGCAGCTAACACCTTGCTACAGGCCACCAGTGACCACCCTAAATTCCTTATTAAGGGAATACCTGTTGGTCAATTCCTTAGAATCAAAAGGAACTGTTCTCATAAACACGATTTTGAGGTTGAAGCCAGGGATCTCTACGAGGATTTAGAGAGAGAGGTTATTCCCATTCCTGTATCAGGGAGGCTAAAAAGATGTCCATACAGACGGACAGACAGAACCTACTCATTAGGGGAAAAGGTCCACAATCTTTGAACAAGCCACAGGATCCAATTAGGATTATCACCAAATTTGGTGCCCAGTGGGACCAAGTTAGGGAGATATTGTGTCAAAATTTGCATATTCTTGCCGACTCGCACATACTTGGAGATATTGTGGGCGATCGCCCTCTTCTTACTGCTCGTCACTCTAGGAACTTTAGAGATAGTCTCATCCACTCTGAATACCAGAGATCCCCTACTCCTAACTGGCTAACCCAGCTGCCATCCCTGAGGGGGATGTATAGATGTTGTAGGTGCTCAGTCAACACCACCAGAGTAATATACATGTTAACTTGCCCTTGTGGCAAGAATTACGTGGGTAAGACCAAAAGACAACTTAAAATCAGAATCGGTGAACATATCCAAAGTATCCTCAGCAAGGATGATGAACGCCTACTGTCATTACACTTCATCAAATTTCATGATGGTGACCCCACTGGACTTTCCTACAAGGGCATCTACAGACTGAACCTCCCACTGAGAAGGGGGGATTTCGACAGAATTCTGTGCCAGAAGGAGAAAATGTGGATATACAACTTAAATAGCATGCAACCTCGAGGGTTAAATAATGAATGTAATCTTTCCGTATTTCTCACGCCTTAGCTATGGACTGCCATCTAATCTATAACCTCAGACCATGCTGGCCTCCTGGTTCTATGTCAGTAGCTTAATTTACTTTATCTATTTTATTCATTTAGTATTATTCTTTCTTTTTAATTTATTTATTTTCCTTTAACACCTTTTTCTGTCACGGTTTTCCCATTTATTTTAAACATTTGGTGGTTTTCCCATTTTTTGTTTAGTTTTTAGTTTATTTCTTATTCCCATTTTCTGGTGGATCTCCGCGTTCCCAGACCGGCCCGCTGACTTTGTATTGTTGTATTGTCTGTATGGCTGTCAACTAGTTGCACAGTTGCCTAGACAACCAGATGCTGACCTGACTACGTAGTTTGACGCTCTTGCCATTTAAGGATGTCTTTCCGGCATCTGCGCAGGCTCTGAAGAAACCCGGGTGACGGGTGAAACGCGTGAGCATGACGCCATCACGCTCCCAATAGCGTACACGCTGATCCACCCACACGCCAAGGGGATACCTCCGTGATCTCCACGAGTGCCTAAGGAAAGCTCTGGAACTTTGTGATGGCCGTGCTGTCTGGGCTAACACTCTGTTCAAGATTTCCCTGCTTAACTGGCATCACTCGGAACAAACCGGTGATATACTGCATAGCGAAGGCAGCTATTCTGATGAGCTGCCAGTAGACAGAATAAGCAGAAGCTGTTCGTCCATCCGTTTGGGGGTGTTGTCCTGTGTCGGGAAAGCATTGAGATTCTACCTTTTACACCTCCCGACAGGGAGGGTTGCACATACAACTTAACCGCTCTTACTTTAGGCACACACACCTACCTGCTGACATCGGTGTTCGTAAGCCTGCAACAGTTCCCGTGCAATTACAGTTCAGTTACAGGAACTTCCTCCCAGCATACCCTGATTTAGTCTGGATATTTTTTCAGTGAGTTCTGTTTCCAAAGACCAATCATGAGCTGTTTGTGCAATAAGCCAGTCCGCTGCAGTTATTGACATCTGCTGGCCTTTAATTTAGTGGATAAGAGGTATCAACAACTCCTTGGCTGCTTCCACTCCCCTTTGACGTTCTATACTTACATCAGTGTTACTTGAAGGGCAATCATCTTTCCCCTTAGATGATCTAACAGTGGCCATCACTTTCATTAGTCATTAAATGGGGGGCTGTATGGAGAAGTGTGTGGTGGCCATCTGTGTGTGTAGACAACGTTGTCTATTTTAATGAATTGTTGGTGTTATTTTCTAAATTAACTTGTTTGATTAGTGTTTAAAGCGGAAGTAAACCCATCCATAAAACTGTTTTATTTCCGGCACGTGCCAAAAATGTAACACTCCCATTGGTTGTGCTCTCAACCAAACTGTCAAACCATCCAATGACTGGTGTCATAATTGATCAAATGTGCACCATCATGGCAGTTGTAGATTAAACAGAGGCAAAGATGGCAGCTTCCATGGCTAAAAAAGTGAATTGCAAAAAAAACTTTATATTTTTTGCTAAATTGCCTGTTCCTCCTTGAAGAATTGCTTTTTTCTGGAATTGTCTCTTCAATTCCTCCCCTATTTTTTCTATATGCCTAATCAATTCACAGGAACTCACCTGCAGTACTTTATTATTGAATCTGAGGTGTGAGCAATAAGTTAATTGTCAGCAGCTGCTGTTATTTTCAGCATCCTGCTACCGGAATTTATTTTGCTTAACTAGAGCCTATCAGTTCTCTTTTTGTTCTATTATTGGCATTAGTGTTAGTGTTTATAAACCCCTTCAAGCTGTAGCATAAAGGGGTTAATTAACACTGATGGTGCCACTGCCACTAAAGCAGCAAAAGGGGTTAATTATTTGCCAATGGTCACTAATGCGTCAGTGAGTACATTAACCCCCTCCATGCTGCATATTACAATAACCATTGTAAATTAATTAACCTCTCCCAAAGCGTTAACCACTTCAACCAGTTCACACAGCTAAGACAAGGTGACACAACAGTGCCCTAGTTCTATGTTTCTCAACTCCAGTCCTCAAGTACCCCCAACAGGTCGTGTTTTCAGGATTTCCCTCAGATGAAACGGCTGTGGTAATTACTAAGGCAGTGAAACTGATCAAATCACCAGTGCAAAATAATGGAAGGCCTGAAAACATGACCTGTACTTGAGGGCTGGAGTTGAGAAACATTGCCCTAGTTAAGGCACTGTAGAGTTAAAGCAGTTAAGTGATCACTCACTTGCAGTGCACATGGGTTCTGGCCAATGGCGGCTGTTTTTTTTAAATTTTATTTGGGGTGGCGGCAAAGACCCCCCACCCCCACCCCCTGCTCGCTGTTTGCACTTTTCCCATCTAGGTGGTGGACGGCGGCTCCTGTGACCTCTCCTCCAGCATGGCGGCTTCCGCCGTGCATCTCCTCTCTCCTCCTCCCAGGCGCTAGGTGTCCAATAAGATCGCCTGTCCTTTCAGCCAATCGGGTGACGGGTCTCATGACCCGCTTTCTGATTGGCAGGGAGCAGGATTAGTGTGAGAATAGCGAATATTCATTCGCTATAACCGCACAACTGGGTGGGCTTGGAGCGCAGTGCTCTGCGCCCCAAGCCCACCCTTTTTGACGCCTTTTAGAGCCTCAGGCTCTAATCACGTACTTAACCCCCTCCCCCATTGGAATCCATGGTTCAGCTCCCTGTATGTAGATCAGGGGGTTGGATGCATGGATAGGGGGGGACAGCGCCCGTGCGCCCCTAATGCATGGGCCGCCACTGGTTCTGGCTACAGGTCATATCGGCAGCATCTTCTTCAGTTGAATTCCACACTCCTGGCCTCTGAATCATGATTCGTGACATCACGCCAACCAGGGCTAGGAAGCTCCTGTGGGGCTGAGGGTGTCACATGGGTGCGGTCCGCACCCCCATAGCTACGCCACTGGGGTCTAAAAGACTCCTGATGTCCCATTAAAGAGAACATGTCACAAAGAGTTTACCTCTATGTGATATAAAGTTTTAGTAAAAAAATAAATAAGAAAAATAAAAAATAAAGTTACACTTAAACACTTAGAAACCCCCTAAAAAAGGCCCTTAAGGTTTTTTTTGGGGTTTTTTTATTTACAGCCGTGAACACTGTATGGTTTTATTTGTTTATGGCATGTGCATTTAAAAAATATATATATTTTTATGTATATGTAGCATGGCCCCCTAGAGCAGTGTTTCTCAACTACAGTCCTCAAGGCTCCCCAACAGGTCATGTTTTTAGGCTTTCTATTCTTTTGCACAGGTGATTTGATCAGTTTCATTGCCTTAGTAATTACCACAGCCAAATCATCTGAGGGAAATCCTGAAAACATGACCTGTTAGGGCGCCTTGAGGACTGGAGTTGAGAAACACTGCCCTAGAGGACTGCTTAGAATTACCTGCTCATCTGCACGGCCGTGACCTAGTGAACATTCCAACACACCTGACACTCTGGGTTCAGACATCCTTGTATGCTGTGGAGTAATAAATCAGACACTTTGCTTATTTAAGTTCTAAGAATATTTTACTGGAACCAATAAAGAAGAAGGTTGTTACAAAAGGGATGGGGAGGTAATAGATCTGCTGAGTTTTGGCAACAGCACCAACCACATTAATAAAGACAATACTGTATAAACACTTCCTTGAGAAATAGGGTTACCTCCCAAAGGATGTTACAGCTAACTGACTGTACTGACACTCTGAAAGAGATGGAACCAGGCCAGCCTATTCTGCTATCATAAGGAGGGAGAGCAGTTTTAAGAATGATAATATAACGAGGGGGCCCTTTTATCAGTAATGGCAATAAAGTCCACATTGCAGATCTGATATTCTTCACTGGTACGTGGGAGCTCGTTAACTGTAATCCGATTAGGTGTAGTGGTAAACAGTTGAGTCCTTGTAGTGTGGAAGGCTAGAGTTGTCTTAAGCACAATATTCAAATAACTTCAGTAAAGTATTCCTGGCATGAAAGTGTCTGTGCAAGGTGTCCCAGTGTAACCGTGACAAAGGATGGATAAGGGTTGGGCGATTTGCCCTCTCACCAACGATCAGACCGCTTTGATGTCTATGTCTTGTGTAGCGACACTCGTGCAGCGGATCCGCTGTCTCGATCTCCAGATGTGAAGCTTGACACACACCGAAAGGCGGGCGACCAGAGTGGTGCTGGAAGGATGCCCAAAAGCAAGCGACAGAGCTAGGCTCCTCAGGTTATGGGTTGAAGGGTGGAACCCCACGTGGTAGGCTGCGACCTCCCCTCCTGTGTTTCACAGAGAGGTCCGTCTTGCATCAGGCCCTGGGAAGAGAGCACCGCATGGGCTTTCTGCTTCTTTTATAGCTACTCCCGCAATCTTCCTAACAGTAGCAAAGATCCCTGGGACATGCAGTCCGGACACATTATCGAGTATAGCAATTATCTATAGAAAGTACATGCCGGCAACTCAACAGCTTCTCCATAGAAAATATTTATTTAAGCATTACAGCAGTAACATCATTAGGGGTGCAACGGATCGTCCATGATCCACGGTCCAGCGATCCGCGGAGCGCTCTGTGGCCTCGGCCATAGGAAAGGCCGCGGCTTCGGCCTAGCTCTGGAGCAGCGGCCATCTTGGTACACCCGGCGGCTGGAGCGATCACTTGTAACAAACCGGCGTCATGTCATTACGCCGGTTTGTCTCTCCCCCCTGCCAAAACTCTGCAATGCCCTGCCAAAACTCTGCAATGCCCTGCCAAAACTCTGCAATGCCCTGCAAATACTCTACAATGCCCTGCCAATACTCTGCAATGCCCTGACAATACTCTGCAATGCCCTGGCAATACTCTACAATGCCCTGACAATACTCTGCAATACTCTGCAATGCCCTGACAATACTCTGCAATACTCTGCAATGCCCTGACAATACTCTGCAATACTCTGCAATGCCCTCACAATACTCTGCAATGTCCTCACAATACTCTGCAATGCCCTGACAATACTCTGCAATACTCTGCCATGCCCTGCCAATACTCTGCCAATACCCTGCCAATATACCCGCCAATACCCTGCAATACCCTGCTAATATATTATTACAGTGGGGGAGATTATAGATATTACAGTGGGGGAGATTTTTTTTTGTTGATCCGAAAATGATCCAAACCGTGACTCCTGATCCGAGGAACGATCCTAACCGTGAGTTTTTTGATCCGTTGCACCCCTAAACATCATCCAAAAATGTTGACGTGTTTCGGCCTTCATCAAAAGCTTTTGTACTCATGTACTTTTTATGGATCTTTTGTGAGCTTAATTAGCCAGAGCACCGACTACTCTACACACCAACTATACTATATAGCGGTAGAGCTTGGGTGAGTGTTTCTATAGCAATTATCTAATGGGGGAACTACTCATTCCACAGTCCTTTCTGCTGGGAACACAAACATGATGTCACCTGATACACTGAGCACTAGAGGGACAGGTGAGGCTTTGAAAGACCCAGGATACGGTGCTTTACAATTGTAGTCCATTTTACTACATATATTCCCTGTGGCCTGTGTATGCCCGTATGTGCTCATCACACGGTAGAATAAATCCTGACAAAGTAGAATAAATACGACATGCTTGTTTGCGCTCGTCTAATGCACCGCTGTACACTCATACCCTTTAGTAAACCCGGCCCAGTGTTATGCATAGCAGGCCTTTTGCAGAATGAAACCTATTAAAGCTAAATTCCCATGAAAAGGAAAAATCCTCCTTTGTGGTGAAGCTGCCCCTGCACTGCAAGGGTTAAATGCTTGTTTAGGTCTAGAGGGCGGAAAAAAGGCAGTTTTACCATGCCCTTTACTGTGGATGCTACCCTGTTTCCCCGAAAATAAGACCTAGCGTGATTGTCAGTGTTGGCTGCAATATAAGCCCTACCCCCCAAATAAGCCCTACCCTGTTTCCCTGAAAATAAGCCCTACCCTGAAAATAAGACCTACAAGGACTTTAACTATGGCTTATTTGGGGGGTAGGGTTTATATTGCAGCCATCACCGACAATCACGCTAGGTCTTATTTTCGGGGAAACAGGATATATGGTATTTTCATAAGCCTCAACCTTGGTTTTAATTGTCTAGTAAGTTTTCTTATGGCTTGGTGGTTCATGGCTATCAAGTATTAGCAAATTCTAACATTACAGGAGACTGGGTCAGTAGGTTTAATGTTGGGTCACACTGCCACCTAGTGGTGGTCCTGATTAAAGGCAGCAGAAGCTGGCTGGAAAACGGCATTATTATGATTATGATTATGGAATTATTTAACGCAAACACTGCACTGTGCTTTAGAAAATAAAGGGAGACAGTACATTTACAATGCAATTCAAAACTTAGGTAGTCTCCGCTCATGATGATTAAAGTTTAGGTAAACCCTCACCTTTTAAAACAACCCGTTCAGTTTAAAAAAGAGATGAAAGGCAAAACATTTATGTATACATATTAAAAAAAATTCTAAATACCTTTTTCCCCCATTTTATACACGATTATACATCCTCTGATCTCAAATAAAAATAAAAATATTGTTGACTGCGCTACCCCAATACCTTAAAGTCAAATACACCACTTTTTTTAAATGATATGTATAACAAAATTATTAGCAAAAAAATACTAAAACAACCAAACAAACCCTAAATATATTCAAGCATAACATCAATATATACGTCCAAAATATCAAGCTTATAATATCCAATTACTATTATTGTGCAATGTTCCAATTTATACAAGGGTTTTGTTGGAAACTGACCTTAGTGAATATATTGTTCTTCTGCTTTTAAGTTCACCACTTCAATGACAACACCACCACCACATGGATTGGCCACTCACCAGATGCTGTTTGGTTGTTTTAGTATCACGGAAAAGATGAAAGAAAGATCATATATCATTGCATAATTTATATATTTACATATATACAATTTTTTTGCTAATAATTTTGTTATACATATGATTCACAAAAAGTGGTGTATTTGACTTTAAGGTATTGGGGTAGCGCAGTCAACAATATTTTTATTTTTATCTTTTTTTTCCATTTTTTTTTTATTGCAGCAACCGATTTTTCAATTTTAATTTTTAATTTATAAACACAATATCGTTACTTTGCGCCGGTGACTCGCACATTCTTATCCTCTGATCTCAGCTGCATAAGGAGCTCAAGAAGGAGAAACAGCAGCACACTGGTCTTCCCAGTGAATGACTGTGCAGGTGGGAGGGGCTCATGTCAGGACAAGTCTGATCATTAGAGGAGAGCAGGCTGAGTTCTCAACACAGCTATAAAACTAACCACGCTGTGCTCTCATGTGTGCTGTGGCAGGAGCACCAGGGATTTCGCACAAAGGAAGCAATACAAAGAGAACAGGATACTTTTTCATACAAGTAGTACATGTAACAGCAGGCCCATATCAGGAATATGAAATGTAAGGCTTACATATTCTTTAACTCTAACTTTGACCTTAACCACTTGCCAACCGCTGCACGCCGATATATGTCGGCACAATGGCAGCGGTGGGCAAATGGGCGTACCTGTACGTCCCCTTTAATTGGTGGGGCTAGCGGGCGCACGCGGCCGACGCGCACAGCGTGACCGTGCCCGCAGGTCCTGTGAATTCAATGTCCGCCAGGGGCCCGCGATCATGTCACAGAGCCGCAGAACGGGGAGATGCCTATGTAAACAAGGCATTTCCCTGTTCTGCCTAGCAACATGACAGGGATCTACTGCTCCCTGTCATCGGGAGCAGTGATCGTTGTCATGTAAGTGGTAGCCCATCCCCCCCACAGTTAGAATTGCTCCCTAGGACACACTTAACCCCTTGATCGCCCCCTGGTGTTTAACCCCGTCCCTGCCAGTGACATTTACACAGTAATCAATGCATTTTTATAGCACTGATCGCTGTATAACTGACAATGGTCCCAAAATAATGTCAAAAGTATCCGATGTGTCCGCCATAATGTCACAGTAATGATAAAAATCGCAGATCGCCACCATTACTAATAAAAAAATAATGAGAAAAATGCCATAAATCTATCCCCTATTTTGTAGACGCTATCACTTTTGCGCAAACCAATCAATAAACGCTTATTGCGATTTTTTTTACCAAAAATATGTAGAAGAATACATATTGGTCTAAACTGAGGAAAAAATTTGGTTTTTTTATATATTTTTGGAGGATATTTTTTATAGCAAAAGGTAAAAAATATTGCTTTTTTTTTTTCAAAATTGACGCTCTTTTTTTGTTTATAGCGCAAAAAATAACAACCGCAGAGGTGATCACATACTACCAAAAGAAAGCTCTATTTGTGGGAAAAAAAGGACGTCAACTTTGTTTTGGTGTAACGTCATATGACCACGCAATTTTCAGTTAAAGTGACGCAGTGCCGAATCACAAAAAGTGCTCTGGTCAGGAAGGGGGTAAAATCTTCCGGGGCTGAAGCGGTTAAAGTAAAATGATAAAAGTATTCCTATTCCTTGAATAAGAGAAATAGAACAGTATTGGTCAACATTCCTGATAAAGGGAGCCTTAAAGGGTTAGTTCGCCTTTTCATAAAAAAGCAAAAGTTGGTCTTACACCCTACACCTCCCCCACCCCAATCCCCCCACCGATTTCCACTGTAGTTACCACTGTAGTACTGTAGTTTTATATTTTTTTCTGAAAAGGTGAACTAACCTTTTAAATACAGCCCCTGACATCACCATAGGGCTGCACGTAATATTCAGTGTTAGAGACAGCAGACACACACCAAAGAGATGGACAGAGACTGCGGGCATAATGCAAGAGATGGTCAGAGACTGTAGACATGATGCAAGAGATGGTCAGAGACTATGGGCACAATGCAAGAGATGGTCAGAGACTGTAGACATGATGCAAGAGATGGTCAGAGACTATGGGCACAATGCAAGAGATGGTCAGAGACTATGGGCACAATGGAAGAGATGGTCAGAGACTGTAGACACGATGCAAGAGATGGTCAGAGACTGTTGGCACAATGCAAGAGATGGTCGGAGACTGTAGACACGATGCAAGAGATGGTCAGAGACTGTGGGCACAATGCAAGAGATGGTCAGAGACTGTGGGCACAATGCAAGAAATGGTCAGAGACTATGGGCACAATGCAAGAGATGGCCAGAGACTATGGGCACAATGCAAGAGATGGTCAGAGACTGTAGACATGATGCAAGAGATGGTCAGAGACTATGGGCACAATGCAAGAGATGGTCAGAGACTATGGGCACAATGCAAGAGATGGTCAGAGACTGTAGACACGATGCAAGAGATGGTCAGAGACTGTTGGCACAATGCAAGAGATGGTCGGAGACTGTAGACACGATGCAAGAGATGGTCAGAGACTGTGGGCACAATGCAAGAGATGGTCAGAGACTGTGGGCACAATGCAAGAAATGGTCAGAGACTATGGGCACAATGCAAGAGATGGCCAGAGACTATGGGCACAATGCAAGAGATGGTCAGAGACTGTAGACACGATGCAAGAGATGGTCAGAGACTGTAGACACGATGCAAGAGATGGCCAGAGACTATGGGCACAATGCAAGAGATGGTCAGAGACTGTAGACATGATGCAAGAGATGGTCAGAGACTGTGGGCACAATGCAAGAGATGGTCAGAGACTGTGGGCACAATGCAAGAGATTGTCAGAGACTGTGGGCACAATGCAAGAGATGGTCAGAGACTGTGGGCACGATGCAAGAGATGGTCAGAGACTATGTGCACAATGCAAGAGATGGTCAGAGACTGTGGACATGATGCAAGAGATGGCCAGAGACTATGCACATGTTGCAAGAGATGGTCAGAGACTGTGGGCATGTTGCAAGAGATGGTCATAGACTGTGGACATGATGCAAGAGACGGTCAGAGACTATGGGCATGTTGCAAGGGATGGTCAGAGACTGTGGGCACAATGCAAGAGATGGTCAGAGACTGTGGACATGATGCAAGAGACGGCCAGAGACTGTGCGCATGTTGCAAGAGATGGTCAGAGACTGTGGGCATGATGCAAGAGACGGTCAGAGACTATGGGCATGTTGCAATGGATGGTCAGAGACTGTGGTCACAATGCAAGAGATGGTCAGAGACTGTGGGCATGTTGCAAGAGATGGTCAGAGACTGTGGGCACAATGCAAGAGACGGTCAGAGACTGCGGGCATTGGGCAAGAGATAGTCAGAGACTGTGGACATGATGCAAGAGACAGTCAGAGACTGTGGGCATGATGCAAAAGACGGTCAGAGACTGTGGGCATGATGCAAAAGATGGTCAGAGACTGTGCACGTGATGCAAGAGATGGTCAGAGATTGTGGGCATGTTGCAAGAGATGGTCAGAGACTGTGGGCACAATGCAAGAGATGGCCAGAGACTGCGGGCATAATGCAAGAGATGGTCAGAGACTGTGGGCATAATGCAAGAGATGGTCAGAGACTGTGGGCACAATGCAAGAGATGGCCAGAGACTGCGGGCATAATGCAAGAGATGGTCAGAGACTGTGGGCATAATGCAAGAGATGGTCAGAGACTGTGGGCACAATGCAAGAGATGGTCAGAGACTGTGGACATGATGCAAGAGATGGTCAGAGACTGTGGGCATAATGCAAGAGATGGTCAGAGACTGTGGGCATAATGCAAGAGATGGTCAGAGACTGTGGGCACGATGCAAGAGATGGTCAGAGACTGTGGGCATTATGCAAGAGATGGTCAGAGACTGTGGGAATTATGCAAGAGATGGTCAGAGACTGTGGACTTTCTATAGAAGATATTAGACGCTGAGGAGGCTTCAGGAGACATACAGTGGCTTGCGAAAGTATTCGGCCCCCTTGAACTTTTCAACCTTTTGCCACATTTCAGGCTTCAAACATAAAGATATAAAATTTTAATTTTTTGTGAAGAATCACCAACAAGTGGGACACAATTGTGAAGTGGAACGAAATCTATTGGATATTTTAAACTTTTTTAGCAATTAAAAAACTGAAAAGTGGTGCGTGCAAAATTATTCGGCCCCTTTACTTTCAGGCTGGGTTCACACTGGTCCGACAAACGCTCCGACATTGGGAGCTCATGTCGCATGACGTGTGAAATGTAATGTTTCCCAATGGGAGCCGTCCTAACTGGTCCGACACAAGTCGTTCCGACTTTAGAAATGCTCCCTGTACTACTTTGGTCCGACTTTGATCCTACTTCAGCCTATTGACTATCATTGAAGTCGGATCAAAGTCGGATTGCCGTCTTGCACGATCCGACTTCGGCATGCGACTTGTGCTCAGATGTTCTTGAGGGGGAACTCCGCGCCAAATTTTAAATAAAAATCCGGCATGGGTTCCCCCTCCAAGAGCATACCAGGCCCTTGGGTCTGGTATGGACCTTGAGGGGAACCCCCTACGCCGAAAAAACGGCGTGGGGGGTCCCCCCCAATCCATACCAGACCCTTATCCGAGCACGCAGCCCGGCCGGACAGGAATGGGGGTGGGGACGAGCGAGCGCCCCCCCCCCCCTCCTGAACCGTACCAGGCCGCATGCCCTCAACATGGGGGGTTGTTGCCTTGGGGGAGGGGGGCGCGCTGCGGCCCCCCCACCCCAAAGCACCTTGTCCCCATGTTGATGAGGACAAGGGCCTCTTCCCGACAACCCTGGCCGTTGGTTGTCGGGGTCTGCGGGCGGGGGGCTTATCGGAATCCGGGAGCCCCCTTTAATAAGGGGGCCCCCAGATCCCGGCCCCCCACCCTATGTGAATTGAGTATGGGGTACATGGTACCCCTACTCATTCACCTAGGGAAAAAGTGTCAATTTAAAAAAAAAAACACTACACAGATTTTTAAAGTATTTTATTAGACAGCTCCGGGGGTCTTCTTCCGACTTCGGGGGTCTCTCCGGTTCTTCTCCGCGCTCTCCGGGTCTTCTGCCGGGCTCCTCCGCTCTCTTCTGCTCTTTTGCCGCTCTTTTGCTTAAGCAGAGGAGTCCGGTCTTCAGTCTTCGGTCTTCTGCCCTCTTCTCTTCTCCTGATGTTGACACGACGCTCTCTCCGGCTAGAATGCTCTCTGTGCGCTCTGCTCTGACTTATATAGGCGGTGACCCCGCCCCCCTATCCCGTCACAGTCCCTGGGCATGCTGGGACTATGACGGCATACGGGGGGCGTGGTCATCGGGTGATGACCACGCCCCCTAAAACGTCACAGTCCCAGCATGCCCAGAGACTGTGACGGGATAGGGGGGCGGGGTCACCGCCTATATAAGTCAGAGCAGAGCGCACAGAGAGCATTCTAGCCGGAGAGAGCGTCGTGTCAACATCAGGAGAAGAGAAGAGGGCAGAAGACCGAAGACTGAAGACCGGACTCCTCTGCTTAAGCAAAAGAGCGGCAAAAGAGCAGAAGAGAGCGGAGGAGCCCGGCAGAAGACCCGGAGAGCGCGGAGAAGAACCGGAGAGACCCCCGAAGTCGGAAGAAGACCCCCGGAGCTGTCTAATAAAATACTTTAAAAATCTGTGTAGTGTTTTTTTTTTTAAATTGACACTTTTTCCCTAGGTGAATGAGTAGGGGTACCATGTACCCCATACTCAATTCACATAGGGTGGGGGGCCGGGATCTGGGGGCCCCCTTATTAAAGGGGGCTCCCGGATTCCGATAAGCCCCCCGCCCGCAGACCCCGACAACCAACGGCCAGGGTTGTCGGGAAGAGGCCCTTGTCCTCATCAACATGGGGACAAGGTGCTTTGGGGTGGGGGGGCCGCAGCGCGCCCCCCTCCCCCAAGGCAACAACCCCCCATGTTGAGGGCATGCGGCCTGGTACGGTTCAGGAGGGGGGGGGGGGGCGCTCGCTCGTCCCCACCCCCATTCCTGTCCGGCCGGGCTGCGTGCTCGGATAAGGGTCTGGTATGGATTGGGGGGGACCCCCACGCCGTTTTTTCGGCGTAGGGGGTTCCCCTCAAGGTCCATACCAGACCCAAGGGCCTGGTATGCTCTTGGAGGGGGAACCCATGCCGGTTTTTTATTTAAAATTTGGCGCGGAGTTCCCCCTAAAGATTCATACCAAACACAATGCCGAGCATTGGCGGGGGTCCAAGTCGGATCCCCGTTCATTGAAAGTCGGACACATGCCGGCTTCATGTCGCAGGGCAAAGTCGGATCCAAAGTAGGACGGCTGTCGTGTCGCACCAGTGTGAACCCAGCCTCAGTGCAGCAAACTCACTCCAGAAGTTCAGCGAGGATCTCTGAATGATCCAATGTTGTCCTAAATGACTGATGGTGATAAATAGAATCCAACTGTGTGTAATCAAGTCTCTGTATAAATGCACCTGCTCTGTGATAGTCTCAGGGTTCTGTTGAAAGCGCAGAGAGCATCATGAAGACAAAGGAACACACCAGGCAGGTCCGTAATACTGTTGTGGAGAAGTTTAAAGCCGGATTTGGATACAAAAAGATTTCCCAAGCTTTAAATATCCCAAGGAGCACTGTGCAAGCGATCATTTTGAAATGGAAGAAGGAGAAGACTGATCAGAGATGCAGCCAAGAGGCCCATGATCACTCTGGATGAACTGCAGAGAACTACAGCTGAGGTGGGAGAGTCTGTCCATAGGACAACAATCAGTCGTACACTGCACAAATCTGGCCTTTATGGAAGAGTGGCAAGAAGAAAGCCATTTCTCAAAGATATCCATAAAAAGTCTCGTCTAAAGTTTGCCACAAGCCACCTGGGAGACGCACCAAACATGTGGAAGAAGGTGCTCTGGTCCGATGAAACCAAAATCGAACTTTTTGGCCACAATGCAAAACGATATGTTTGGCGTAAAAGCAACACAGCTCATCACACTCAACACACCATCCCCACTGTCAAACATGGTGGTGGCAGCATCATGGTTTGGGCCTGCTTTTCTTCAGCAGGGACAGGGAAGATGGTTAAAATTGAGGGGAAGATGGATGCAGCCAAATACAGGACCATTCTGGATGAAAACCTGTTGGAGTCTGCAAAAGACCTGAAACTGGGACGGAGATTTATCTTCCAACAAGACAATGATCCCAAACATACAGCAAAATCTACAAAGGAATGGTTCACAAATAAACGTATCCAGGTGTTAGAATGGCCAAGTCAAAGTCCAGACCTGAATCCAATCGAGAATCTGTGGAAAGAGCTGAAAACTGCTGTTCACAAACGCTCTCCATCCAACCTCACTGAGCTCGAGCTGTTTTGCAAGGAAGAATGGGCAAGAATTTCAGTCTCTCGATGTGCAAAACTGATAGAGACATACCCCAAGCGACTTGCAGCTTTAATCGCAGCAAAAGGTGGCTCTACAAAGTATTAACGCAAGGGGGCCGAATAATTTTGCACGCCCCACTTTTCATTTTTTTATTAGTTAAAAAAGTTTCAAAAATCCAAAAGATTTCGTTCCACTTCACAATTGTGTCCCACTTATTGGTGATTCTTCACAAAAAAAAAAAATTTTATATCTTTATGTTTGAAGCCTGAAATGTGGCAAAAGGTTGAAAAGTTCAAGGGGGCCGAATACTTTCGCAAGCCACTGTATACATTACATAAGACTACTAGAGATCACTGCTACAACAGGGCAATAGGGAAAAATAGATGAGTGTCTGCAGGGCCTTGGAGGACGCACAAAGTACCAAAGGACGGCCCGCGAGTTGGGCACCAGGGGAATAGACAATTTCAAAAATGTATGGCAATACATACGTGTGTATGTTTATATGGATTATCCCTGCGCTACCTTGGAAACAGCGGTGTGTATGGACAGCTGCAAGCACAGAGTGGGATCAAACAAAGCCCATGAATAGTGCAAAACAAAAGTGGAAAGTGCTGCCCTAATCCAGTGTGATATGTTTGTGTAACAGTGTTTATTTAAGAAAATTAAATCAACAAATGAAAAAATGGGGTGTACAGGTGCTATGTCTGTGTGCACAGTATCCTGTATTTATACACTAAATCTGAGTGAAAAAAACCCAATCCTATATGCTGTTGAACCTGTAGAAGGGATGCAAAAGTGCTCTGTGTGTAGGGAACCAATGCGAATAGTTCTCATACACATCTAGTAACTTGTGCAAATAAACCCTTAACCACTTCAGCCCCGGAAGGTTTTACCCCCTTCCTGACCAGAGCACTTTTTACAATTCGACACTGCGTCGCTTTAACTGCTAATTGCGCGGTCATGCAATGATGTACCCAAACGAAATTTGCGTCCTTTTCTTCCCACAAATAGAGCTTTCTTTTTATGGTATTTGATCACCTCTGCCGTTTTTATTTTTTGCGCTATAAACGGAAAAAGACTGAAAATTTTGAAAAAAAATGATATTTTCTACTTTTTGTTATAAAAAAAATCCAATAAACTAAATTTTAGTCATACATTTAGGCCAAAATGTATTCGGCCACATGTCTTTGGTAAAAAAATGTCAATAAGCGTATATTTATTGGTTTGCGCAAAAGTTATAGCGTCTACAAACTAGGGTACATTTTCTGTAATTTACACAGCTTTTAGTTTCTGACTGCCTATGTCATTTCTTGAGGTGCTAAAATGGCAGGGCAGTACAAAACCCCCCCAAATGACCCCATTTTGGAAAGTAGACACCCCAAGGAAATTGCTGAGAGGCATGTTGAGCCCATTGAATATTTATTTATTTTTTTTGTCCCAAGTGATTGAATAATAACAAAAAAAAAAAAAATACAAAAAGTTGTCACTAAATGATATATTGCTCACACAGGCCATGGGCATATGTGGAATTGCACCCCAAAATACATTTAGCTGCTTCTCCTGAGTATGGGGATACCACATGTGTGGGACTTTTTGGGAGCCTAGCTGCGTACGGGACCCCGAAAACCAAGCACCGCCTTCAGGATTTCTAAGGGCGTACATTTTTGATTTTACTCCTCACTACCTATCACAGTTTCGGAGGCCATGGAATGCCCAGGTGGCACAAACCCCCCCCAAATGACCCCATTTTGGAAAGTAGACACCCCAAGCTATTTGCTGAGAGGCATGGTGAGTATTTTGCAGCTCTCATTTGTTTTTGAAAATGAAGAAAGACCAGAAAAAAAATTTTTTTTTTTCTTTTTTCAATTTTCAAAACTTTGTGACAAAAAGTGAGGTCTGCAAAATACTCACTATACCTCTCATCAAATAGCTTGGGGTGTCTACTTTCCAAAATGGGGTCATTTGGGGGGGGGTGTGTGCCACCTGGGCATTCCATGGCCTCCGAAACTGTGATAGGTAGTGAGGAGTGAAATCAAAAATTTACGGCCTTAGAAAGCCTGAAGGCGGTGCTTGGTTTTCGGGGTCCCGTACGCGGCTAGGCTCCCAAAAAGTCCCACACATGTGATATCCCCTTACTCAGGAGAAGCAACAGAATTTATTTTGGGGTGTAATTTCACATATTCCCATGGCATGTTTGAGCAATATAACATTTAGTGACAACTTTGTGCAAAAAAAAAAAAAAATTTGTCTCTTTCCCGCAACTTGTGTCACAATATAAAATATTCCATGGACTCGACATGCCTCTCAGCAAATAGCTTGGGGTGTCTACTTTCCAAAATGGGGTCATTTGGGGGGGGGGTTTGAACTGTCCTGGCATTTTATGCACAACATTTAGAAGCTTATGTCACACATCACCCACTCTTCTAACCACTTGAAGACAAAGCCCTTTCTGACACTTTTTGATTAC
The DNA here is from genome assembly GCA_037952925.1 of Lithobates clamitans. Lineage (NCBI taxonomy): Eukaryota > Metazoa > Chordata > Amphibia > Anura > Ranidae > Lithobates > Lithobates clamitans. The sequence goes on from JBBGZY010001007.1 coordinate 2,244,740, forward strand.
ATGAAAAAATTATTTTTTTTTGCAAGAAAATTACTTTGAACCCCCAAACATTATATATTATTTTAAAGCAAATGCCCTACAGATTAAAATGGTGGGTGTTTAATTTTTTTTTTTTCACACAGTATTTGCGCAGCGATTTTCAAACGCATTTTTTGGAGAAAAAACACACTTTTTTAAATTTTAATGCACTAAAACACACTTTATTGCCCAAATGTTTGATGAAATAAAAAAGATGATCTTAGGCCGAGTACATGGATACCAAACATGACATGCTTTAAAATTGCGCACAAACGTGCAGTGGCAACAAAATTGATACATTTTTAAAAGCCTTTAAAAGCCTTTACAGGTTACCACTTTAGATTTACAGAGGAGGTCTACTGCTAAAATTACTGCCCTCGATCTGACGTTCGCGGTGATACCTCACATGCATGGTGCAATTGCTGTTTACATTTGACGCCAGACCGCCGCTTGCGTTCGCCTTAGCGCGAGAGCAGGGGGGACAGGGGTGCTTTTTATTTATTTATTTTTTTTCTTTATTTTTTTTAGCTTTTTTATCTTATTTTTAAACTGTTCCTTTCATTTTTTTTTTTTTTTTAAATCATTTTTATTGTTATCTCAGGGAATGTAAATATCCCCTATGATAGCAATAGGTAGTGACAGGTACTCTTTTTTGAAAAAATTGGGGTCTATTAGACCCTAGATCTCTCCTCTGCCCTCAAAGCATCTGACCACACCAAGATCGGTGTGATAAAATGCTTCCCCAATTTCCCAATGGTGCTATTTACATCCGGCGAAATCTAAGTCATAAAATGCTCGTAGCTTCCGGTTTCTTATGCCATAGAGATGTTTGGAGCCACTCTGGTCTCTGATCAGCTCTATGGTCAGCTGGCTGAATCACCGGCTGCATTCTCAGGTTCCCTGTTGAGACAGGAGAGCCAGAGAAAAACACGGAAGACGGTGGAGGGGGGGGGCATTCCCTCCCACTGCTTGTAAAAGCAGTCTAGAGGCTAATTAGCCGCTAGGATTGCTTTTACATGAAAGCCGACCGCTGGCTAAAAAGAATGATACCAAGATGATACCTAAACCTGCAGGCATCATTCTGGTTTAACCACTCAAAGTCGTGAATGGCGTACCTGAAGACAAAAAAATGGTTAACAATAAAGCACAGTAAACTGTAAGGTATAAAAAATTGCATACCTGAAAAGCAAACATGATAAAACATAATAACAATAAAATATTGCAGAATAGAATACAGTAAAAAAGAGCAGAACAATAGAGAGAGAATAGAGAGAGAGAGAACAATAAAACGACAACTATTTTTTTTTATTTTTGTTTGTGTTTTTTTTTTTTTTTTTTACACTTTTTTTTTGTAACTGTAACTTTTATAACTGTAACCGGTTCCAGGTTCGAGTCTCTCAAAATGCGATGGCATCTTGGGAGACCCTGTGAAAGTGCGCCTAGTCTGTGCAATGCTGTACCCTACGCTAATACTCAACTAGTGAATGGTAGCGTTCAAAACATTCACCAATGCAAAGACCAGGATTGTCAGGACAGGAGGGACAATAATAGCGGGTGTCATGTCTATATCTGCACTTGCTGCAGACACAACATCTTTTTTGGGGGGGTTCGTTGGGTAGGGGTACTCGGGAGGACATAAAGAAAATGCCTCTCATGCAGCCGACTGCATTTGGTTGGGGATGTGAATGGGGGAAGTACGGGCGCTGCAGAAGCGGTGGGTTCCCAATTAGGATTGGCGAATGCAGCAGGAAGGGCACTATGGGCACGACGGGCCTGTGTTTGTCTTTTTGGTGGCAGCGGGACACTACTTGTGCTTGCCACCTCACCAGCTTGAACTGCACTTATGGGACTCGCCACGTCACCACGTGTTACTGCAATGCTGGTTTGACTACGACCGGGGTGTACTACGCCGCTGGTGCTTGCCAGTTCACCAAAACGCTACAAAAAAAAGTGTCAGTGATCGATCGATACTGCACTTGGGTGGGCTGGACTGGGCTGGGCCGGGCGGAGGGGCAAAACGCAGGTGCTAGCAGGTATCTGGGCTGATCCCGCTAACACTGCGTTTTTGGGAACCCTAAACTGCTGGGGACGCTAGTATAGATCTGATCGGATCAGATATTGATGCGTTCAGATACTATACCACTAAGGGAGGTGTATGGTGCGTGTACGGTGCGTGCATGGGTGTTAGCGGTACTGGCGCTAACCTGACGCTGCCTGGGGCGACGCATATCACCGCCGGGCGATCAGGGGGCTAAACCTTTATTCGGTAATAAACGGCGGGTGCCCTGACACTATAAAAAATAAACTAACTAACCAGCGTCACCCGTAACAGTTATACGGTGATCAGTGGTGAAAGGGTTAACTAGGGGGCAATCAAGGGGTTAAAACATTTATTAGATAGTATATGGGGGTCCCTGTCGCTATAAAACACTGACGGCGAACCTAAATATTTACGTCCCTAACTAGCGTCACCAGCGACACTAATACAGCGATCAGAAAAATGATCGCTTAGCGACACTGGTGAGGGGGGGTGATCAAGGGGTTAAAACTTTATTAGGGGGGTAAGGGGGGTACCCTAGACGTACAGGGGGCTAAACCTTTATTCGGTAATAAACGGCAGGTGCCCTGACACTATAAAAAATAAACGAACTAACCAGCGTCACCCGTAACAGTTATACGGTGATCAGTGGTGAAAGGGTTAACTAGGGGGCAATCAAGGGGTTAAAACATTTATTAGATAGTATATGGGGGTCCCTGTCGCTATAAAACGCTGACGGCGAACCTCAATATTTACGTCCCTAACTACCGTCACCAGCGACACTAATACAGCGATCAGAAAAATGATCGCTTAGTGACACTGGTGACAGGGGGTGATCAAGGGGTTAAAACTTTATTAGGGGGGGTAAGGGGGGTACCCTAGACCTACAGGGGGGTAATACTCACTGTCCCACCACTGCTAACTGTCACAAACTGACACTATGTAGTAATCAGGAAAAAAAAAAAAAAAAAACCTGCTTGGTGTCAGTTTGTGACAGGGGGGGGGTGATTGGGGGGGGATCGGGGGGCGATCGGGGGGGGATCGGGGGTGTAATGTATGCCTGGCATGTTCTACTGTGTGTGTTTTGTGCACTTACATGTCATCTCTCCTCGGCGCTGGAACGAAAACTGCCAGACCGAGGAGAGATGACATCACATCCTCTGCCTCTGTGTACTATACAGAGGCAGGGGATGTTTCTCATTGGCTGGGAGCGATCGCGAGGGGGGGGCCACGATCGGATGGCCTCCCCCTCGTCTGTCATCGCTCCCAACCAAATGCCGACCGCAGCTGGCACCGATCGGACCCCCCACCCGCGGGAAGGCAATCACGTTTCAGGTACGTGATTTTGCCTGCCCGTGCCGCTCTGCTCACGTATATAGGCGTGAGGCGGTCGGCAAGTGGTTAAAGTGCTGTCGTGCCTGTGCAAAAAGGGGTATTAGAATAGAAAAGTGAAAAAAGGTATGCGGGTACTGTGTTTGTATGCACAGTATCCTGTGAAGAAAGTATATAGATATATAACACAATTCCTTATGAAATGGAGTGTACGGGTGCTACGTCTGTGTGCACAGTATCCTGTATATACACTAAATCTGAGTGGAAAGAACAGAAGACAAAAAACAAATCCTATATTACGTTGAACCTATGAAAAGGATGCGACAGTGCACTGTGTGTGGGGAACCAATGCAAATGGTTCTCATACACACCTAATAACTTGTGCAAATACACTCTTAAAGTGCTGTCGTGCCTGTGCAAGTAGAAAATTCCGGATGAAAGCAAAAAAAAGGTATGCGGGTACTGTGTTTGTATGCACAGTATCCTGTGGAAAAAAGTATATAAATATATAACACGATTCTTTATGTCAGATTTTTTCTCTATAAGGGTTGTGACAGCACAGTAGGTGAAAAACAAATGAAAAAACCTTAAGGTGCTGTTATATCTCTGCAGCCCATAGAGATAGAATAATCATATACATATAGTAACAGCAATCAGGATAATAAATAATATCCACATAACATGTGCAAACTTCACTCTGTGGGCGATATAAAAGTGCAAACTTATGCAGAAACCATGATTCGTAAAAGACTTTGTGCAGCCTGTATAAGATAATGTGCAAAAACTTATAAATGTGACAAACAGGTGGGGGGTGTTTCTCTATAACACACAGATAATTAGTAATAATCCAAATAATTATTGCAACATGTAGTCCAGAACCAAGTCTTTTAGGATATAATAAAGATGCCGGTGCAAGCTTCAAATGCAATGTTTTGTGATCCCTTTGGCAATCCAATTGTGCAGCTAAAAAATCGGGTGGGGTGCCGAAAGAGAGAGGGTGTATATATCCTTTTAGTGCTCAAACACACACAAGTGAAGGATGGCCCCTTACCTTGCGGCAAAAGGACAACCGCATAGAAGGTATATGGAGGAGATGGTCTCTCTTTGGGGTCCCTGGACCGGAGCCGGTGGTCCCTGTGTCTCAATCCCTCAGTACCAGCATCAACAGTAGCAGAGTCAACATAAGGGAGAATAAGAAGGGTACCAGATAGTGTAGTATTTCAAACCAATCGCTGTTTTTATTAAAGTTAAAAGCATGTACTCACATGCAGTAGATGCATAACACATAAAAATCCTACGAGCTCGTCAATCCAAAGCTGTATCAGTGCCTATCCCGTCCCTACGCGTGACGTCACCCAATCACGTGACTTCATCAGGGGATAACAGGGGAGGCACAATCATGTCTTTAAATAGTCTTCTCATTGTAGTCAATGGGCGGCCATTTTCTTGTAGCCTGATGTAATACTATGGGGGCCATGTTTGAAAGGGTAAGTTTCAAGACATGCGCACGGCCATTTTTTTGGTTGGAAGGCATTTCTCATGCCATAGAGCTCTATGTCAACTCGGCGGCCATTTACTTGTGGCCCAATGCAATATGTCGGCGGCCATTTTTTGGGGGATTATGCCAATAAAGATACAGGAAATTTAAATACACGTCCTAGTATCATGGATGTCTCTAGCATAATGATGTGTATGTATGGCCGCAGATGTAACTAGGAGGACTGGTTGATGATAACAATATCTAATGCAATGTACTTGAAAAAATGGTATAGTGGACCGCAAACAATATTCAGACGGACTGTAAATAATACAGCCAAAACTCTCTGAACGACAAGTGCGGGACGGGGTCTATGCGGGGTGCTGTAAACAGGGGAGGACTAAAGTATTGCGCTCGGCGTCATATTCTATGTTAGTAACCGCAACATACTTTGATAATAGGGCTCTGTCAGTGCGTATAGAACGGGACTGGCTCTGGTAGCTGTATGTCTCAATCATTAGTATACAAAAGCTCCACCAAACTATGGGCACAGACGCACTTTAAAACCGTGGATAGGAACAGCTATTTGCCAATAGATAGCTGCCACCACAAAAACTGGCTTTTTAACGTACCTAAGGGACAACTGATGAGAGTACGACGCAACTGCACTCGCTTTGAGACCTTCTTAGATCAAGCAGAGAAAATAGGTCAGAGGTTTATCGCAAAGGGTTATGACCGGAAGTATATCGAGGAAAAAATCACCGAGGTGACAGAAATGGATCGGAATGAGTTAATAAAAGAGAAAGTGAGAGAGGAGACAACACCGACAGTGACTCCGATCATTCTGGATTTCAATATACAGTACAAGAAAGTAGAAAGAATAGTGAAGAAACATTGGCATATCCTTCTGGCCGACAAAGATCTATACAACACCCTACCTATCAACCCAAGGTTCATATACAAGAGAGCGCCCACCATCAGGGATAAAGTGGTGAAGAGTGTAGTCGACCCACCGAAAAAAACTTTCTCCTTTTTTACGGGAAAAGGTTTCTTCCCCTGTAGAAGATGTTTTGCGTGTCTAAGAACGAAACGCCCGAACGAGAAAAAATTCCACTTTACGTCCACCAGCACAGGAGAATCATATGAGGTCAACAACTTCATTTGCTGCAACACGGAAGGAGCTGTCTATGCTCTAGAATGTAGTTGCGGCCTACAATATATAGGCCGTACAAAAAGACCTCTTAGGGTGCGTATTAAAGAGCACGTGCAAAATATCCTTAATGGATACGATAAGCACAGCGTATCGAAACACTTTCTGTTACACCATAACAAAGACCCTACGCAGTTAAGATTTTGGGGGATAGAACCATACGTTAGACACTGGCAGGGTGGGCATAAAGTAAGGATCCTTAGCCAGTTGGAGTCAAAATGGATATATACCCTGGATACCTTTGCACCCAGAGGTATGAACATCGAATTTGATCTTAACTGTTTTATCAGCGATTTTTAATCCCATTTTGATGTACCCTTAGTCCTCTCCCTTCTCCACTTATAAGATTGAAGAGAAATAAATAAAATATCTTTTTAATGTTTTTAATACTTTTATACGAATGGACTGTCTCGTGTAACTATCCATTCCCTCCTTCATCTGTTATTTTAATATATTTTTTAGTGTATATTTTATAGGTATATACAGTATATTCCATTTCTTGTATTTTTATCATTAGGTATAGATTTTAATATTTTAAGTTTTAATGCATACTCGTAGAATATATATATGATGGAGCTTTTGTATACTAATGATTGAGACATACAGCTACCAGAGCCAGTCCCGTTCTATACGCACTGACAGAGCCCTATTATCAAAGTATGTTGCGGTTACTAACATAGAATATGACGCCGAGCGCAATACTTTAGTCCTCCCCTGTTTACAGCACCCCGCATAGACCCCGTCCCGCACTTGTCGTTCAGAGAGTTTTGGCTGTATTATTTACAGTCCGTCTGAATATTGTTTGCGGTCCACTATACCATTTTTTCAAGTACATTGCATTAGATATTGTTATCATCAACCAGTCCTCCTAGTTACATCTGCGGCCATACATACACATCATTATGCTAGAGACATCCATGATACTAGGACGTGTATTTAAATTTCCTGTATCTTTATTGGCATAATCCCCCAAAAAATGGCCGCCGACATATTGCATTGGGCCACAAGTAAATGGCCGCCGAGTTGACATAGAGCTCTATGGCATGAGAAATGCCTTCCAACCAAAAAAATGGCCGTGCGCATGTCTTGAAACTTACCCTTTCAAACATGGCCCCCATAGTATTACATCAGGCTACAAGAAAATGGCCGCCCATTGACTACAATGAGAAGACTATTTAAAGACATGATTGTGCCTCCCCTGCTATCCCCTGATGAAGTCACGTGATTGGGTGACGTCACGCGTAGGGACGGGATAGGCACTGATACAGCTTTGGATTGACGAGCTCGTAGGATTTTTATGTGTTATGCATCTACTGCATGTGAGTACATGCTTTTAACTTTAATAAAAACAGCGATTGGTTTGAAATACTACACTATCTGGTACCCTTCTTATTCTCCCTTATGTTGACTCTGCTACTGTTGATGCTGGTACTGAGGGATTGAGACACAGGGACCACCGGCTCCGGTCCAGGGACCCCAAAGAGAGACCATCTCCTCCATATACCTTCTATGCGGTTGTCCTTTTGCCGCAAGGTAAGGGGCCATCCTTCACTTGTGTGTGTTTGAGCACTAAAAGGATATATACACCCTCTCTCTTTCGGCACCCCACCCGATTTTTTAGCTGCACAATTGGATTGCCAAAGGGATCACAAAACATTGCATTTGAAGCTTGCACCGGCATCTTTATTATATCCTAAAAGACTTGGTTCTGGACTACATGTTGCAATAATTATTTGGATTATTACTAATTATCTGTGTGTTATAGAGAAACACCCCCCACCTGTTTGTCACATTTATAAGTTTTTGCACATTATCTTATACAGGCTGCACAAAGTCTTTTACGAATCATGGTTTCTGCATAAGTTTGCACTTTTATATCGCCCACAGAGTGAAGTTTGCACATGTTATGTGGATATTATTTATTATCCTGATTGCTGTTACTATATGTATATGATTATTCTATCTCTATGGGCTGCAGAGATATAACAGCACCTTAAGGTTTTTTCATTTGTTTTTCACCTACTGTGCTGTCACAACCCTTATAGAGAAAAAATCTGACATAAAGAATCGTGTTATATATTTATATACTTTTTTCCACAGGATACTGTGCATACAAACACAGTACCCGCATACCTTTTTTTTGCTTTCATCCGGAATTTTCTACTTGCACAGGCACAACAGCACTTTAAGAGTGTATTTGCACAAGTTATTAGGTGTGTATGAGAACCATTTGCATTGGTTCCCCACACACAGTGCACTGTCGCATCCTTTTCATAGGTTCAACGTAATATAGGATTTGTTTTTTGTCTTCTGTTCTTTCCACTCAGATTTAGTGTATATACAGGATACTGTGCACACAGACGTAGCACCCGTACACTCCATTTCATAAGGAATTGTGTTATATATCTATATACTTTCTTCACAGGATACTGTGCATACAAACACAGTACCCGCATACCTTTTTTCACTTTTCTATTCTAATACCCCTTTTTGCACAGGCACGACAGCACTTTAAGGGTTTATTTGCACAAGTTACTAGATGTGTATGAGAACTATTCGCATTGGTTCCCTACACACAGAGCACTTTTGCATCCCTTTTACAGGTTCAACAGCATATAGGATTGTTTTTTTTTTTTTGTTTTTTTTTTCACTCAGATTCAGTGTATAAATACAGGATACTGTGCACACAGACATAAGGGCCATCCTTCAATTGTGTGTGTTTGAGCACGAAAAGGATATATACACCCTCTCTCTTTCGGCACCCCACCCGATTTTTTAGCTGCACAATTGGATTGCCAAAGGGATCACAAAACATTGCATTTGAAGCTTGCACCGGCATCTTTATTATATCCTAAAAGACTTGGTTCTGGACTACATGTTGCAATAATTATTTGGATTATTACTAATTATCTGTGTGTTATAGAGAAACACCCCCCACCTGTTTGTCACATTTATAAGTTTTTGCACATTATCTTATACAGGCTGCACAAAGTCTTTTACGAATCATGGTTTCTGCATAAGTTTGCACTTTTATATCGCCCACAGAGTGAAGTCTGCACATGTTATGTGGATATTATTTATTATCCTGATTGCTGTTACTATATGTATATGATTATTCTATCTCTATGGGCCGCAGAGATATAACAGCACCTTAAGGTTTTTTCATTTGTTTTGCACCTACTGTGCTGTCACAACCCTTATAGAGAAAAAATCTGACATAAAGAATCGTGTTATATATTTATATACTTTTTTCCACAGGATACTGTGCATACAAACACAGTACCCGCATACCTTTTTTTTTTTTTTTTTTTCTTCCCGCTTTCATCCGGAATTTTCTCCTTGCACAGGCACGACAGCACTTTAAGAGTGTATTTGCACAAGTTATTAGGTGTGTATGAGAACCATTTGCATTGGTTCCCCACACACAGTGCACTGTCGCATCCTTTTCATAGGTTCAACGTAATATAGGATTTGTTTTTTGTCTTCTGTTCTTTCCACTCAGATTTAGTGTATATACAGGATACTGTGCACACAGACGTAGCACCCGTACACTCCATTTCATAAGAAATTGTGTTATATATCTATATACTTTCTTCACAGGATACTGTGCATACAAACACAGTACCCGCATACCTTTTTTCACTTGTCTATTCTAATACTCCTTTTTGCACAGGCACGACAGCACTTTAAGGGTTTATTTGCACAAGTTACTAGATGTGTATGAGAACTATTCGCATTGGTTCCCTACACACAGAGCACTTTTGCATCCCTTCTACAGGTTCAACAGCATATAGGATTGGGTTTTTTTCACTCAGATTTAGTGTATAAATACAGGATACTGTGCACACAGACATAGCACCTGTACACCCCATTTTTTCATTTGTTGATTTAATTTTCTTAAATAAACACTGTTACACAAACATACACACTGGACACTGGATTAGCGCAGCACTTTCCACTTTTGTTTTGCACATACGTGTGTATGTTTTGAAAAATATGGATATATATATATATATAAAATATGGATAAATAACGGAATTAAAATCTTTAAGCTGTAAACTTATATATATACAGTTATATATACAGTTATATATATATATATATATATATATATATATATATATATAGATTTATAGATATATATACAATAGGGACGGAAAGTATTCAGACCCCCTTAAATTTTTCATTCTTTGCTATATTGCAGCCATTTGCTAAAATCATTTAAGTTCATTATTTTTCCTCATTAATGTACACACAGCACCCCATACTGACAGAAAAGCACAAAATTGTTGACATTTTTGCAGAATTATTAAAAAAGAAAAACTGAAATATCACCACATGGTCCTAAGTATTCAGACCCTTTGCTGTGACACTCATATATTTAACTCAGGTGCTGTCCATTTCTTCTGATCATCCTTGAGATGGTTCTACACCTTCATTTGAATCCAGCGGTATTTGATTTTCCTGATTGGACTTGATTAGGAAAGCCACACACCTGTCTATATAAGACCTTACAGCTCACAGTGCATGTCAGAGCAAATGAGAATCATGAGGTCAAAGGAACTGCCTGAAGAGCTCAGAGACAGAATTGTGGCAAGGCACAGATCTGGCCAAGGTTACAAAAAAAATTTCTGCTGCACTTAAGGTTCCTAAGAGCACAGTGGCCTCCATAATCCTTAAATGGAAGACGTTTAGCATGACCAGAACCCTTCCTAGAGCTGGCCGTCCGACTAAACTGAGCTATCGGGGGAGAAGAGCCTTGGTGAGAGAGGTAAAGAAGAACCCAAAGATCACTGTGGTTGAGCTCCAGGGATGTAGTCAGGAGATGGGAGAAAGTTGTTTAAAGCCAACCATCACTGCAGCCCTCCACCAGTCGGGGCTTTATGGCAGAGTGGCCTGACAGAAGTCTCTCCTCAGTGCAAGACACATGAAAGCCCGCATGGAGTTTGCTAAAAAAACACCTGAAGGACTCCAAGATGGTGAGAAATAAGATTCTCTGGTCTAAAGAAACCAAGATAGAACTTTTTGGCCTTAATTCTAAGCGGTATGCGTGGAGAAAACCAGGCACTGCTCATCACCTGTCCAATACAGTCCCAACAGTGAAGCATGGTGGTGGCAGCATCATGCTGTGGGGGTGTTTTTCAGCTGCAGAGACAGGATGACTGGTTGCAATTGAGGGAAAGATGAATGCGGCCAAATACAGGGATATCCTGGACGAAAACCTTCTCCAGAGTGCTCAGGACCTCAGACTGGGCCGAAGGTTTACCTTCCAACAAGACAATGACCCTAAGCACACAGCTAAAATAACGAAGCAGTGGCTTCACAACAACTCCGTGACTGTTCTTGAATGGCCCAGCCAGAGCTCTGACTTAAACCCAATTGAGTATCTCTGGAGAGATCTAAAAATGGCTGTCCACCAACGTTTACCATCTAACCTGACAGAACTGGAGAGGATCTGCAAGGAGGAATGGCAGAGGATCCCCAAATCCAGGTGGGAAAAACTTGTTGCATCTTTCCCAAAAAGACTCATGGCTGTATTAGATCAAAAGGTGCTTCTACTAAATACTGAGCAAAGGGTCTGAATACTTAGGACCATGTGATATTTCAGTTTTTCTTTTTTAATAAATCTGCAAAAATGTCAACAATTCTGTGTTTTTCTGTCAATATGGGGTGCTGTGTGTACATTAATGTCCCCACTGTATATAATGTCCCCACTGTATAAATATATTATTATTATTTATTATTATACAGGATTTATATAGCGCCGACAGTTTACGCAGCGCTTATATATATATATAAATATATATATTTATAGCGCTGCCCTCTTGAGGGTCGCAGGATAAATCTGTACCCCTCTAGTTGCCCTGACCCTGTGAGTCCTCAGCAACTTCTGACACCCTGGGTTCAAAAGTGGTAACCCCAAGTCACACTCGGGATCGCATCGCAGTATCCAGGGAAAGTTACTTACCTTGTCCTCTGGATCCTGCGATGTCTCCCCGCAGTGTGTGGTGGCTGTGTCTTCTGCCTGATGCTCTGTATGCTGTGCTCTGTTCCCTGCGAGTGACGCGACACTCGGGGACGGAGTTCGGCAGGAAATTCAAAAAGTGCAAAAAACAGAATACATACAGTACACTGTAATCTTACAGATTACAGTACTGTATCAAATTATTTCACCTCCCTTTTGTCCCTAGTGCTTTGTCCAGTGCCCTGCGTGCAAGTTTTATATTATATATACTGTTCTTTCTGCCTGGAAACAGGAGATTGTCCATAGCAACCAAAATGTCCCTTTACGTCAAAAGCGGTTTTAGACCAGCTAGAAAACAGCGATAGTAAATTAGAATCGCTTGCAGAATTGTGTGATAGTGATTTGTGGGGGAATTCGTCATTAGACACTGAAAGTGACGACAGCGACAATTCTGCAACTGAGCAAATTTTAGTGTTTTTGATCTGATTACATTATTGAATACATTTTATTATTGTTATTATTATATTATTATTTTTGATAACAATTTATAGTTATTTATTATATTATAATTTATGATTTTGTTTCAAACTTTATCATACCCGGGATATTTACTAGATTCGTGTTTGGACAGATTTAGGTGAGTTATTCCTAAGAATTACAGGCCTACAATATAAAACGTCAAATTTCCATGCAAAACATTGTACCTCTTTGAGCATCAAAAATCTGACATAATCATACCGCCAGGGAGGTTAAAGGGTTTGTTAACCCATCCTAATAAAACTATGCCAGAACCTCTATTAGAGGCTGGCATAGCACACTGTTTCAGTTATCTTTAGGCCGGTCAGATGACTCGCGGCCGATTCACAGCTTTGATCTATTGCTTTTGCGGGAGGGGCCTGTGATCTCCCTCTGACGTCAGCCGGGGATATCACGTGGCCGCTCGTCTCCTCCGTAGAAGCCGTGTCTTATAGCTGTAAAGCGGCCACAAGTCACGTGACCAGCCTGAAGACAGCTCAAATTAGGTATTTACAACACCTGTTTTTTAAAACTACAGACACAGTGTGCTATGCCAGCCTCTAATAGAGAGAGGTTGGCAGTGAAAATGTTTAAATTTTATTCTACAAGAATAGCGGTGGGGAAGGGGCGGAGACAGACACAGAGGGTGATGACAGGCAGGAAGGAGGGGGGAGAGAGGAGAGCAGAGGGGACAGCGTATAACGGAGGAACGCCCTTTGACCATGGTGATCAGGGCGTAGCTACCCTACCCTACTATTTAGAGATGCGATACAGGAAGTGGCAAGTTCAGGGGGGGGGGGTTTACAGTTTAGAGGAGAGCAGATTACATGGTACAAGCGATGTGCTGTGTAATCTGCTTTAAGGGACCAGGATCTGCATATTTTTTTAGGGGGTTAACAAACACTTTAAATACCAGAAACAATAAGGAAATACACCAAAATTGGTTAAATCAGAAATAGTTTACTCATTGAGATGAATGGAAAAGAAATCAAAGAGTCAATTTGAGCTTACACCTCAAAATGTTGTCTCCCAGGATAGCAAAACAATTATCACCTCTAAGATTCAAACATTCAACAGTGAATACTATCATTTCTATGCTCAAATAAGTGCATATAATGTTTATGTGAATAGGCTGCAGGAGAGCAGAGTAATGGCTCCTATGGGTGTCAGTTCCCTCTCTACTGCTCCTTAAGACATACATTGAAAAAATAGCAGATAAACAAGTACAACTTTAGCAAACAGGAACTGTATTACAATTAAACCTGCTCTTACAGAGAGTTATTTGGTGAACTGCAGCTTTAAAAGCTTCAGCAAACAAATCCCTGAAGTGTGAAGGGAGGTGAAATTAGTCCAGTGTTGCCGTGTGGCAATCCGGTTAATCTTCAGCGAGCTCTTAGGTATATAATTGCATGAAAGGAATATCGAATGGTAAAGCAAAATAGCTTATCCGATAGATGGTGATAACCAGCAGACAATATTCATGTGCAAATCAGAACTGTAATTGGATTCACAGTGATCACTGTCTTAAAGATGTTAAATTTCTGTGGAACTACAAGCAACAGCAGAACAATGGATGGCAAAGATGTCTGTATATAGTGTCTATGATATGCTGGAACAGATCCTTGAACTAAAGATGGTAATGAGTGCAGGAAACAATGATGTCTATAAGACTGGGCTATCGCCTGCTTACCACACTGGAACAGATCCTTGAACTAAAGATGGTAATGAGTGCAGGAAACAATGATGTCTATATACAGTGTCCATAAGACTGGGCTATCGCCCGCTCACCACACTGGAACAGATGATGATGAGGATGATGATCTCTCAGGAATGTGGCTCAAGGGATGACATCAAGCCTCCTTCGCACTGCACAACGGCTCATACAAATCTAATATCCCTAAAGGGTTGATGGAACAGGAACGACCTACAGGATGCTGCTGGACAGTGAAGGGGAACTGTCTGCAGGTGTCCTTCCAGCTATTCGCTGGGTAACTCTGCCAGAGCAGGCTGCAATTCCACTACAGCTCACTATGTAACAGATTTGCTGAATCCCAAGAGAGCGTGCCAGGCCTCAAGCCTTCCCTTTATAGTCCCTCGCAGCGGTCTGCTCTTCTCCATCAGTAAGCTAGTAGTTGCAGTTTCACATAATACAGCCAGAGGGCAAATCCTATCTGTATGGACTACATGTCCCAAGATGCTTTGCTCTGTCTTGTCTCTAATTAGGAAAGTAACAAGACATCCCACCATGGAACACTAGAGGGAACAGCTTCCCCTGAAACAATACCACACAGTCTTCTAATTGCAAGAATAGGTAGTTATTCAGCTGCTGGCTACATATATAAAACAGATCCAGTGTCTTTTTTGCGATTAGTACTCACTATCATAGTGTGCGGGGACCCCTAGAGGAAACTAATGCCCTGTACACACGGTCGGACATTGATCGGACATTCCGACAACAAAATCCTAGGATTTTGGCTCAAACGGATGTTGGCTCAAACTTGTCTTGCATACACACGGTCACACAAAGTTGTCGGAAAATCCGATCATTCTGAATGTGGTGACGTAAAACACGTATGTCGGGACTATAAACGGGGCAGTAGCCAATAGCTTTCGTCTCTTTATTTATTCTGAGCATGCGTGGCACTTTGTGCGTCGGATTTGTGTACACACGATCGGAAATTCCAACGGATTTTGTTGTCGGAAAATTTTATAGCCTGCTCTCAAACTTTGTGTGTCGGAAAATCCGATGGAAAATGTGTGATGGAGCCCACACACGGTCGGAATTTCCGACAACAGGGTCCTATCACACGTTTTCCGTCGGAAAATCCGACCGTGTGTACGGGGCATAAGAGTACACCCTTACCCCAATAGGGCTCTACATGACGGTGCTGTGCCTGATTATAACAAGGATGATGTCACCACCAAATCTAAGCAGGAAAGGTCGGATGGCCTCACACCCTTGTGGTGCTGAGTAAGAGTAGCCAGATTGCATAACAGCATGCCACAGTTTGAGCCCATCCCAAAAGGCCACAGCATGGGAATAAGCAGCTGTCACAACCTCTTACTAATGCAGGAATCCTAAAAGGAATAGCAACATCAACATTTGTGACATAAAAACAGATCACCTCCTTATACATCCCAACAATTCAACTAGTTATTTAAAATTGTCCCAGAACACTGAATTTCTTTTGTGATAATTTCTGTGATTCTCCTTTTTTTAAATTATTTAACCACTTGCCGACCAGCCACTATTATACTGCGGCAGGTCAGGTCGTTCCCGCAAATCGCCCTAGCTGTACGTTGGTCTGTTTTACAGCTATAGCAGGCACGTGCGTGCCTCTGAAGGTAAATTTAGACAGGCTGATGCTATTTGCAGCAGGACTGTATTGTTTGATTTCTCTATTTGAGTGACAAGTGTTTATGTGTTGGTCTCAACCAATCATTAATTTGTTTGGTAATCCCGGGACTCTCATATAAAAGGGGGGTCACATGCTGCCAGGGAGTTATGAGTCTGGGGCCGAGTCCAGCCCGGCTCGGAGGAGCGGGAAAGCCAGCCTGGCTGCTGGAGGGGGAGTTGGAGGGTTTCCCCTCCGGGGAGCCAACGGAGCTTCGCCCTAGCGAGATGGGTGGAGGTCCGGTCCTCATGGAGGAACAGATGACATCTTGCTGCATGTAGTCGTGGATGTCGTAGGCCACCCCTGCGGGGAGGGGAACAGGCCACAAAGAGATAAAGGGAACTGAGAAACATTGCGGATGAAGTAGCAACAAAGCGGAAGGAAACTGGGCGATTGATCGTTTATGAGTGGCACATGGACTATTGATCACGTGAGTGAAAGCCCAAGGGAAAGGTACTGCCAGAGACTGAGGATTGTTGGTGCACAAGTCAGTGAGATGGGCAGTGATGGCCTATGACTTTGAGTTCAGCATTGCCTCGGGATTCCAATCAGTCAAGTAGGAGGAGTTATTCAGATTTGCTCTCCTTTAGCTAAACCTGGAAGTACCATGTCGGTCGGAAGTAGTAGTAAAAGGGTAGCGGTGAAGCTGCAAGTACACATGTAGAGATATGGATTTTTCTTTAAAAGTTATCCTGATGAAGAAGTTATTCAGAGTGACTCTTGATCAACCCATTCTCTATTAAATCTACTTCCATCGTCCCTGATAGAAGAAATCATTGAGAAATGATTTCTTGATTGTCCGCAATTATGCACAGTTTCTCTTGTATGACTCATGGAAAAGTGACAATGTAACAGAAAAGCATCTCAAAGAAAGTCCTTCTCCCATCCCAGTTTATGTTGATGAATAAAGCATTGAGAAAAAGGACTGTGACTTTTAAATCTATGGTCTGCGAGGGTCGAGCAGTAAACGTGAATTACAGATATAACAATATTCAGCCTACATATATAAAAAAAATACCATAACTCTATCTCCTATTTTGTAGACGCTATAACTTTTGCGCAAACCAATAAAAATACCCTTTTTGCGATTTTTTTTTACCAAAAATATGTAGAATACACATTGGCCTAAACTGATGAAAAAAAAATTGGGGGGGGGGGTATTTATTATAGCAAAAAGTAAAAAATATTGTTTTTTTTTTTTTTTAAATTGTCGGTCTTTTTAGTTTATAAATAAAAAGATGATCAAATACCACCAAAAGAAAGTTCTATTTGTGGAAAAGAAGTTTTGTTTGGGTACATCGTCGCACGACCGCACAATTGTCAGTTAAAGCTACGCAGTGCTGTATCACAAAAAAAGGCCTGGTCATTAACCACTTGCCGCCCGCCCTATTACCAAATGACGGCGGCAAAGTGGTTTGATATTCCTGACTGGACGTCATATGACGTGATCAGGAATATCGAGCCGCTGCGCGCCCCCGGGGGTGCGCATCGTGGCAATCGTTGTTGCGGGGTGTCAGTCTGACACCCTGCAACACCGATCTAGGTAAAGAGTCTCTGACGGAGACTCTTTACCACATGATCAGCCGTGTCCAATCACGGCTGATCACGATGTAAATAGAAAGAGCCGGTGATCGGCTTTTCCTCACTCGCGTCTGACAGACGCGAGTAGAGGAGAGCCGATCGGCTGCTCTCCTGACAGGGGGGGTTTGTGCTGATTGTTTATCAGCACAGCCCCCCCTCGGATCCCGCCCAGGACCACCAGGGAAGCTGCCCAGGACCACCAGGGAAGCCATCCACACTGGACCACCAGTTATGCCCCTAGACCCCCAGGGAAATGCCACTATATGCCCAGGCAGCTGCCAATCTGTGCCCACTCCAATGCCTACTACTGCCAATGCCACCAGGGATGCCCATCAGTGTCTCATATCAGTGCCGCGTATCAGTGCCCATCAGTGCCACGTATCAATGCCCATCAGTGCCCAGCAATGCCGCCTATCAGTGCCCAGCAGTGCCGCCTATCAGTGCCGCCCTATCAGTGCCCAGCAGTGCTGCCTTTCAGTGATCATCAGTGTCGCCTATCAGTGCCCATTAGTGCCAACCAGTGCCACCCATAAGTGCCCATCAGTGCCGCCTATCAATGCCCATCAGTGCTGCATATCAGTGCCACCCATCAGTGCCGCCTACCAGTGCCCATCAGTGCCGCATATCAGTGCCCATTGTCAGTGCCCATCAGTGTCCGCTCATTGGTGCCACCTCATCGGTGCCGCCGTATCAGTGCCCATCAGTAAAAGAGAAAACTTACTTATTTACCAATTTTTTTAACAGAAACAAAAGCAAAACTTTTATTTTTTTCAAAATTTTCGGTCTTTTTTTATTTGTTTAGCAAATACCACCAAAAGAAAGCTCTATTTGTGGGAACAAAATGATAAAAATTTAGTTTGGGTACAGTGTAGCATGACCGCGCAATTGTCATTCAAAGTGCGACAGCACTGAAAGCTGAAAATTGGTCTGGGCAGGAAGGTGTCTAAGTGCCCAGTATTGAAGTGGTTAAGGGTGAAAATCTTCTGGTCCTTAAATGGTTAAGGAAAGACAAAAGCATACAATCACAATCGTGGAGCAGCGTATCTTAGGTGCATCTGAGAGTTCCAGCCAAGTTATGTACATTACCATAATGCATACTGCATCCAACGCTGTATCCTGGCCTAAGCCGACAAGGCCCAGGCCTAGGGCAGCACTTTGCAGGGGGGCAGCACTGAAAGAGTCCCCGACGGCTTGCACTACACTGTTAGTGTAGCACCAGTCTTATGGGCAGACTGGGCTGAGAGGCAAATTAGTCTAGCGCCACCATAAATCGGCCACACTGCTTCCGGTATGCAGGAGGCGGCTGACATTCCGCAACTGGGGGGGGGGCACCGCTTCTGATTTTGACTGTCCTCTCGTCCTGGACCACAAACCTTCCTCACTGTTCTATATGTTTTCTGCTGCACCATTTGCATGGTTATATCTTCTTAGTCCTCTCCATATAATTATCAGAAATTTGTGCTTAAAGTAGAACTATAGGCAACACTTTTTTTTTTTCATTTTAGATAGTGTAAAAGAGGGTTTTATAGTTTATTTTTTACCATCCCTGTCCCATTGCAGAGATTTCCCTTCACTTCCTGCCCCATAGCCAAACAGGAGGTGAGAGGAAATCTATTAAGGGAATCCATTGCTGCGCCCCCCCTCGACCCCCAGAACTAGGGTCCCCACTCGAAAATTTCAGGGTGGGTCTTAAACAGAAAGGGGTGTGGCCTTGACAGAAAGGGGTGGGTCATATTTAAATTAGGGGGTGCAAGAGTTTAGTCAAGCCTAGGGCAGCACAAAACCTAAATACACTACTGACTGCATCAACCAGTGAGCAAGGAGAACCCATATTATAAACTAAGGGGTTGATTTACTAAAGGCAAATAGACTGAGCACTTTGTAAGTGCAGTTAAAATCTGCAAGTTCAGTTGCTTCAGAGATTACTAAATGAGTTAAAGCATCACTTTACATAGAATACCCAATCACATGCAAGGAAAATAAAAGAAACAGTATCTTTGCTTGCACGTGATTGGATGATAGAAGTCAGCAGAGATTCCCCTCATTTACTAAGCTCAGGAGCAACTATTTGCCTTAAGTAAATCAACCCCACAGAGAGACAATCAATAATGGACAACTGTAGAGCAAAAGTCTTGTAAAAAGATGGCAGAGACCTGCTGGGCCTGCAAGATGATCATACTTCTTTATTATAGTTTTGCAATACCACGCAAAACAATTCTGGTCTTCAGAAGTCTTCTTTTTTAGACGTAAAAGCATAAAAAGCTGAATATGTGTGAAAAAGGATTACACGTCGTGAGGTCCAAAATGTTTTCTAATATGAATTTTAGATTGCTAATAAAGAAGTACATTCATTTTTAGATGGTGTTTTTCTAGGGATTTTATGAATTTACCAAGAATGAATTAGTTTCCTTCAGTATAAGTTGCTCATCAATGGTGACCCCACCCCCGATTTGTTGACAGTGAAGGATAAAGATATACGTGCCAGAATAATGAAAGTGACAAAGTGACATCCATCCTGAATCAATAATTTGGGATTCCGCAGAGTTGTTTGGATGATCCCCTCAGCTCTCCGTCTTGTCCCTCTTCCGTCATGGCGGCACCATCCAGTTCCAGCATGTCAGCCTTGAGACTCCATGTCTGGGGCCAGCTAGGAGGCCGATGGAAGGAACCCAGTCTCCCTGTCATACTGAACACTGAAGGGGGTGAGAGGGACAAGAAAACAGGAAAGTTTCTCAGTGATAAGGGAGAGCAGGAACCACAAGGAACAATGAGGAAGTGTCCCTGGAAATCCTGGATTGGTAGACTTTGATAGTAGAGTGTGAGAGACAGGCGACTGCAATTGTTCTGACTGACAAAATAACATACCAAACCCATAAATCAAGGTTATAAGGGACTTCAATTCTACTGCTTATTATTATGTTCAGAAAAATATTTTATTGCACACCTACCATTAACTGCCATTCTGCAGTATTTATGAATAAAGGCTAACTGAGGTAGTCTTATCCATATTTCAAAAGATATATTTCTTTAAACTCTTAAACTTCTAGTTATTCTTCTTAAGAGTAGATGGTGCCTACGTATTCTTTTATGAGCCAAAAAAAGCTACTTCTGTGCTTCTCTCTTCACGTTGGAGTATGGAGTCAAGTGATAAGACCCCTAGAAAGAAAACTCTATGCACTGCCACCCCATGTCCAATGAGCGTGCCCTTGCTGGTAACAGAGTCCCATTGAACAGTAGGTTGGCCCTTGGCAGTCTTTTGCCATCATGATATGGAAAATCAGGCCTCAGAAACAAAGCAAAATTAAATCATATATGGCTCAGAATGAGTTTTCGCTAGGTGTTTTTAGGCGTTGAACCCTGGTGCATGAGGCTTTGGCGCATGGACCCTGTAAAAGTCTGTGAGAGGCTGACAGCTGTTGCAGCTGGAGGGAGCTGGACAGTGCACCAATCAGTATTAACGTATAGGGCTGTATGCCCCCACGAGCGAGTGCCCAGAACACAGACTGCTTGCTTCATGGGCATTCGTCCCAGCACACCCTAAATGTAAGTACAGCACAGTGCAGCAGTTGTCAGCCGCTCACAGGCTTTTACAGGCTGCCAGGAGCAGGGCTGGATGGTGCACCTGTACATTCTACTCGCACCTAATTTCAGGAGCTTCATGTATCGGGGCTAAACACCCATTATGCATTGGGCCTTATATAGTAGAAACTGATGACCCAGTGTATCTCGTCATAATGGGAACTGGAATTATTTCAGGTTCAACATAGTGTAAAATGGTCAGGAGTATATAACGTTTAGCATAGTATAAAAGGTGCAGTGATCAGAAGTATGTAGTGTACAGCATAGCACAGAGCAGCCTTTCTCAACTTTTTTACCCCAGAGGAACCCTTGAAAAAAAAAATTCAGCTCTAGGGGACCCCCTGGTAAAGATGATTATACCTGCGGCTCACGGTACATTACATAGTTACATAGTTAGTCAGGTTGAAAAAAAAATCCATCTAGTTCAACCTATAAAAGGGAAAAAGAAAAAAAAAATGTATCATACAATCCCATATACACAGTCCAATACCCACAGTTGATCCAGAGGAAAGCAAAAAAAAAAGTGTATCATACAATGCCATATACACAATCCAATACCCACAGTTGACCCAGAGGAAGGCAAAAAAAACCCAAAAAACAGCAAAGCATGATCAAGCAGGGGAACGAATTCCTTCCTGACCCCCCAAGGGGCAATTGAATATTCCCTGGATCAACTTTACCTATAAATGTTACTTTCCAGTTATATTATAGTATGTACATTTAGGAAAGAATACAGGCCTTTTTTTAAAACAACCTACTGAGCTGGCCAGAAACCACCTCTGGAGGGATTTTATTCCACATTTTCACAGTTCTTACTGTGAAGAAATCCTTCCGTATTGCCATGCCTTAGCAGGATCTGCACATTGTAGGAACTTTTAAATAAAAGATCAAAGTACAGTGGGGACGGAGAGTATTCAGATCCCCTTACATTTTTTTACTCTTTGTTATATTGCAGCCATTTGCTAAAATCATTTAAGTTCATTTTTTTTCCTCATTAATGTACACACAACACCCCATATTGACAGAAAAACACACAATTGTTGACATTTTTGCAGATTTATTAAAAAAGAAAAACTGAAATATTACATGGTCCTAAGTATTCAGACCCTTTGTTGTGGCACTCATTTAACCACTTCAGCCCCGGAAGGATTTACCCCCTTCCTGACCAGAGCACTTTTTACAATTCGGCACTGCGTCGCTTTAACTGCTAATTGCGCGGTCATGCAATGCTCTACCCAAACGAAATTTGCGTCCTTTTCTTCCCACAAATAGAGCTTTCTTTTGATGATATTTGATCACCTCTGCCGTTTTTATTTTTTGCGCTATAAACGGAAAAAGACTGAAAATTTTGAAAAAAAGTGATATTTTCTACTTTTTGTTATAAAAAAAATCCAATAAACTAAATTTTAGTCATACATTTAGGCCAAAATGTATTCGGCCACATGTCTTTGGTAAAAAAAATGTCAATAAGCGTATATTTATTGGTTTGCGCAAAAGTTATAGCGTCTACAAACTAGGGTACATTTTCTGGAATTTACACAGCTTTTAGTTTCTGACTGCCTATGTCATTTCTTGAGGTGCTAAAATGGCAGGGCAGTACAAAACCCCCCCAAATGACCCCATTTTGGAAAGTAGACACCCCAAGGAAATTGCTGAGAGGCATGTTGAGCCCATTGAATATTTATTTTTTTTGTCCCAAGTGATTGAATAATGACAAAAAAAAGAAAAAAAAAAATTACAAAAAGTTGTCACTAAATGATATATTGCTCACACAGGCCATGGGCATATGTGGAATTGCACCCCAAAATACATTTAGCTGCTTCTCCTGAGTACGGGGATACCACATGTGTGGCACTTTTTGGGAGCCTAGCCGCGTACGGGGCCCCGAAAACCCAGCACCACCTTCAGGATTTCTAAGGGCATACATTTTTGATTTTACTCCTCACTACCTATCACAGTTTTGAAGGCCATAAAATGCCAAGATAGCACAAACCCCCCCCAAATGACCCCATTTTGGAAAGTAGACACCCCAAGCTATTTGCTGAGAGGCATGGTGAGTATTTTGCAGCTCTCATTTGTTTTTGAAAATCAAGAAAGACCAGAAAAAAAATTTTTTTTTTTCTTTTTTCAATTTTCAAAACTTTGTGACAAAAAGTGAGGTCTGCAAAATACTCACTATACCTCTCAGCAAATAGCTTGGGGTGTCTACTTTCCAAAATGGGGTCATTTGGGGGGGGGTTTGTGCCACCTGGGCATTCCATGGCCTCCGAAACTGTGATAGGTAGTGAGGAGTGAAATCAAAAATTTACGGCCTTAGAAAGCCTGAAGGCGGTGCTTGGTTTTCGGGGTCCCGTACGCGGCTAGGCTCCCAAAAAGTCCCACACATGTGGTATCCCCGTACTCAGGAGAAGCAACAGAATTTATTTTGGGGTGTAATTTCACATATTCCCATGGCATGTTTGAGCAATATAACATTTAGTGACAACTTTGTGCAAAAAAAAAAAAAAAAAAAAAATTGTCTCTTTCCCGCAACTTGTGTCACAATATAAAATATTCCATGGACTCGACATGCCTCTCAGCAAATAGCTTGGGGTGTCTACTTTCCAAAATGGGGTCATTTGGGGGGGGGTTTGAACTGTCCTGGCATTTTATGCACAACATTTAGAAGCTTATGTCACACATCACCCACTCTTCTAACCACTTGAAGACAAAGCCCTTTCTGACACTTTTTGATTACATGAAAAAATTATTTTTTTTTGCAAGAAAATTACTTTGAACCCCCAAACATTATATATTATTTTAAAGCAATTGCCCTACAGATTAAAATGGTGGGTGTTTCATTTTTTTTTTTTTCACACAGTATTTGCGCAGCGATATTCAAACGCATTTTTTGGGGAAAAAACACACTTTTTTAAATTTTAATGCACTAAAACACACTATATTGCCCAAATGTTTGATGAAATAAAAAAGATGATCTTAGGCCGAGTACATGGATACCAAACATGACATGCTTTAAAATTGCGCACAAATGTGCAGTGGCAACAAAATTACTACATTTTTAAAAGCCTTTAAAAGCCTTTACAGGTTACCACTTTAGATTTACAGAGGAGGTCTACTGCTAAAATTACTGCCCTCGATCTGACCTTCGTGGTGATACCTCACATGCATGGTGCAATTGCTGTTTACGTTTGACGCCAGACCGCCGCTTGCGTTCGCCTTAGCGTGAGAGCAGGGGGCGACAGGGGTGCTTTTTTTTTCTTTATTTTTTTTTCTTTATTTTTTTTTGGTTTTTTATCTTATTTTTAAACTGTTCCTTTCATTTTTTTTTTTTTAAATCATTTTTATTGTTATCTCAGGGAATGTAAATATCCCCTATGATAGCAATAGATAGTGACAGGTACTCTTTTTTGAAAAAATTGGGGTCTATTAGACCCTAGATCTCTCCTCTGCCCTCAAAGCATCTGACCACACCAAGATCGGTGTGATAAAATGCTTCCCCAATTTCCCAATGGCGCTATTTACATCTGGCGAAATCTAAGTCATAAAATGCTCGTAGCTTCCGGTTTCTTAGGCCATAGAGATGTTTGGAGCCACTCTGGTCTCTGATCAGCTCTATGGTCAGCTGGCTGAATCACCGGCTGCATTCTCAGGTTCCCTGTTGAGACAGGAGAGCCAGAGAAAAACACGGAAAACGGTGGGGGGGGGGCATTCCCTCCCACTGCTTGTAAAAGCAGTCTAGAGGCTAATTAGCCGCTAGGATTGCTTTTACATGAAAGCCGACCGCTGGCTAAAAACAATGATACCAAGATGATACCTAAACCTGCAGGCATCATTCTGGTATAACCACTCAAAGTCGTGAATGGCATACCTGAAGACAAAAAAATGGTTAACAATAAAGCACAGTAAACGGTAAAGTATAAATAATTACACACCTGAAAAGCAAACATGATAAAACATAATAACAATAAAACATTGCAGAATAGAATACAGTAAAAAAGAGCAGAACAATAGAGAGAATAGAGAGAGAGAGAACAATAAAACGACAACTATTTTTTTTTATTTTTGTTTGTGTTTTGTTTTTTTTTACACTTTTTTTTTGTAACTGTAACTTTTATAACTGTAACCGGTTCCAGGTTCGAGTCTCTCAAAATGCGATGGCATCTTGGGAGACCCTGTGAAAGTGTGCCTAGTCTGTGCAATGCTGTACGCTACGCTAATACTCAACTAGTGCATGGTAGCGTTCAAAACATTCACCAAGTGTTACTGCAGTGCTGGTTTGACTACGACCGGGGTGTACTACGCCGCTGGTGCTTGCCAGTTCACCAAAACGCTACAAAGAAAAATGTCAGTGATCGATCGATACTGCACTTGGGTGGGCTGGACTGGGCTGGGCCGGGCGGAGGGGCAAAACGCAGGTGCTAGCAGGTATCTGGGCTGATCCCGCTAACACTGCGTTTTTGGGAACCCTAAACTGCTGGGGACGCTAGTATAGATCTGATCGGATCAGATATTGATGCGTTCAGATACTATACCACTAAGGGAGGTGTACGGTGCGTGTACGGTGCGTGCGTGGGTGTTCGCGGTACTGGCGCTAATCTGACGCTGCCTGGGGCGACGCATATCACCGCCGGGCGATCAGGGGGCTAAACCTTTATTCGGTAATAAACGGCGGGTGCCCTGACACTATAAAAAATAAACGAACTAACCAGCGTCACCCGTAACGGTTATACGGTGATCAGTGGTGAAAGGGTTAACTAGGGGGCCATCAAGGGGTTAAAACATTTATTAGATAGTATATGGGGGTCCCTGTCGCTATAAAACACTGACGGCGAACCTAAATATTTACGTCCCTAACTAGCGTCACCAGCGACACTAATACAGCGATCAGAAAAATGATCGCTTAGCGACACTGGCGACAGGGGGTGATCAAGGGGTTAAAACTTTATTAGGGGGGTAAGGGGGGTACCCTAGACGTACAGGGGGCTAAACCTTTATTCGGTAATAAACGGCGGGTGCCCTGACACTATAAAAAATAAACGAACTAACCAGCGTCACCCGTAACGGTTATACGGTGATCAGTGGTGAAAGGGTTAACTAGGGGGCAATCAAGGGGTTAAAACATTTATTAGGTAGTATATGGGGGTCCCTGTCGCTATAAAACACTGACGGCGAACCTAAATATTTACGTCCCTAACTACCGTCACCAGCGACACTAATACAGCGATCAGAAAAATGATTGCTTAGCGACACTGGTGAGGGGGGGTGATCAAGGGGTTAAAACTTTATTAGGGGGGGTAAGGGGGGTACCCTAGACCTACAGGGGGGTAATACTCACTGTCCCACCACTGCTAACTGTCACAAACTGACACTAAGCAGTAATCAGGAAAAAAAAAAAAAAAAAAACCTGCTTGGTGTCAGTTTGTGACAGGGGGGGGGGTGATTGGGGGGTGATTGGGGGGGGATCGGGGGGGGATCGGGGGTGTAATATATGCCTGGCATGTTCTACTGTGTTGTGTGTGTGTGTTGGTGCACTTACATGTCATCTCTCCTCGGCGCTGGAACGGAAACTGCCAGACCGAGGAGAGATGACATCACATCCTCTGCCTCTGTGTACTATACAGAGGCAGGGGATGTTTCTCATTGGCTGGGAGCGATCGCGAGGGGGGGGCCACGATCGGATGGCCTCCCCCTCGTCTGTCATCGCTCCCAACCAAATGCCGACCGCAGCTGGCACCGGGGGGGGGTCCGATCGGACCCCCCACCCGCGGGAAGGCAATCACGTTTCAGGTACGTGATTTTGCCTGCCCGTGCCGCTCTGCTCACGTATATAGGCGTGAGGCGGTCGGCAAGTGGATATTTAACTCAGGTGCTGTCCATTTCTTCTGATCATCCTTGAGATGGTTCTACACCTTCATTTGAGTCCAGCTGTGTTTGATTATACTGATTGGACTTGATTAGGAAAGCCACACACCTGTTTATATAAGACCTTAGAGCTCACAGTGCATGTCAGAGCAAATGAGAATCATAAGGTCAAAGGAACTGCCTGAAGAGCTCAGAGACAAAATTGTGGTGAGGCACAGATCTGGGCAAGGTTACAAAAAAATTCTGCTGCACTTAAGGTTCCTAAGATCACAGTGGCCTCCAAAATCCTTAAATGGAAGACGTTTGGGATGACCAGAACCCTTCCTAGAGCTGGCCGTCCGGCCAAACTGAGCTATCGGGGGAGAAGTGCCTTGGTGAGAGAGGTAAAGAAGAACCCAAAGATCACTGTTGCTGAGCTCCAGAGATGCAGTCGGGAGATGGGAGAAAGTTGTAGAAAGTCAACTATCACTGCAGCCCTCCACCAGTCGGGGCTTTATGGCAGAGTGGCCCGACGGAAGCCTCGCCCGCATGGAGTTTGCTAAAAAACACCTGAAGGACTCCAAGATGGTGAGAAATAAGATTCTCTGGTCTGATGAGACCAAGATAGAACTTTTTGGCCTTAATTCTAAGCGGGATGTGTGGAGAAAACCAGGCACTGCTCATCACCTTTCCAATACAGTCCCAACAGTGAAGCATGGTGGTGGCAGCATCATGCTGTGGGGGTGTTTTTCAGCTGCAGGGACAGAACGACTGGTTGCAATCGAGGGAAAGATGAATGCAGCCAAGTACAGGGATATCCTGGACCAAAACCTTCTCCAGAGTGTTCAGGACCTCAGACTGGGCCGAAGGTTTACCTTCCAACAAGATAATGACCCTAAGCACACAGCTAAAAAAAAAAAGGAGTGGCTTCACAACAACTCCATGACTGTTCTTGAATGGTCCAGCCAGAGCCCTGACTTAAACCCAATTGAGCATCTCTGGAGAGACCTAAAAATGGCTGTCCACCAACGTTTACCATCCAACCTGACAGAACTGGAGAGGATCTGCAAGGAGGAATGGCAGAGGATCCCCTAAATCCAGATGTGAAAAACTTTTTGCATCTTTCCCAAAAAGACTCATGGCTGTATTAAATCAAAAGGGTGCTTCTACTAAATATTGAGCAAAGGGTCTGATTACTTAGGACCATGTGATATTTCAGTTTTTCTTTTTTAATAAATCTGCAAAAATCTCATCAATTCTGTGTTTTTCTGTCGATATGGGGGGCTCTGTGTACAATAATGGGGAAAAAAATGAACTTAAATGATTTTAGCAAATGGCTGCAATACAACAAAGAGTGAAAAATTTAAGGGGGTCTGAATACTTTCCGTCCCCACTGTATATGGCATTTCCAGAGTATATGACACCCACGTCAGATTTTTTTTTACCACAAACCATCCTTTATACAACTGTAACGCCATCCCCGAAGGAGCCGCTTGGTAATTTGAGGTTTTCTGTTCTGCGCCTCAACCCCAAGAACAACCTCAGCCCCTCTGGCACACCTGGTTAAATAAAATTACTGCAACAAAAATGTAAACTGTGGATATTTGTCAATTTACAGGGTTTAGCATTAAACAGAATTATAGTGATATGCAATCAGCTGGCAAAGACAGTGGACCTAACTGTGGGGCCAGCAGACCTCAACTGGACCTATGATCCCAGGAGCAAGAGAGGGAAGAAAAGCTAGTCAGCTCCCTATAAGCCACAGGCAAAAATGAATAAAGACAATATGTGAAACCTGAGTAAGTGTTCCCCTTTAAGATCAACAGATACTACACTTTGAACAATTTAATCAGTAAGAGATTCTATAGGTTTTTTCCTTTGGGTGGAGGAGTCCTTGAAGAAAGGGAATCCAGAATCTTCAACTAGCTATGAAGGGGCCCAAAGACGTTGCTGTGCAATGGTGACCAGCAAAGGTGAATAGAATAAGCAAGGATTTTTCCAGCAGAAGGCCTTTGATGTAGAAAGAGTGAGGTAAAGGTGTCTGCATGCAGTGTCTCTGAATGTAATACTAAGGGTGGGCTTCTGCCCTCTCACCAATCCTGGAGATACTTACCAAGGCTTGTGAAGAAGGATGTCCTGGAACATGCTTTTGAGGGATCTGCCATCAGATGGAGGATGCCCGACTGGCAACCTAAGGGTGAATTCAACATTGTAAAATTCCTGTCGCCACAATAACACACAGAAAACAATTATTTTTTTGTGTGTCCCATTCACACTGCAATCCAGCCCGAAGCTTCTCTGCAGCTTGCTGCAATCAAATGCAGACATGCTGCATTTTATCGCAGCTCACTATAGAGAACCCCATGGCCCTGTACAGCAGCGCAGCCCATCGAGCTGCTGTACAGCGCCATGAATGAAGTGTACTTTTGTACAGTTGAAATAAAGTTTGCACAAAAAAGGGGGGGCTGTGTGATGCTCTGAATGTACTGCTGCCGGTGAGGTAATACTCTCCTGCAGCTGTCCATTCTAGTGTGAATTGGCCCTAAATACCAAATCCCCCTGTCCCTCCTAACTCCTCAGTTGTCCATCTTGTTAGTCTGTTGTATAGACCTCTTTACAGTGGGTATAGAAAAGAATCACCCCTGCACTCCTTTGCAGCCTGAAATGACACAGTTTTTGTTTTATCCAGCTGTATTTACTCAGTGCAACTTATAACATCCAAGTGAAAGATTTAACAACAACATGTCAGAAAAAATAAAACAAAATAAAAAAACGAATCACTGAGTTGGAGAAAGGACCCCCCCTTTATATCAGTATTTTGTTGAACCGCATTTTCCTTTAATTACAGCCTTTAGTCTGTTGGGATGTGTCTCTACTAACTTTGCACATCTAGACTTTGCATTATTTGCCAACTCTTCTTTGCAGAAGTTCTCAAGGTCAGTTAAAACGGAGTTCCACCCGAAAGTGGAAGCACCGCATATATTTGCCTCCCCCCCCCTACCTGTGGCACAGTTGGCACCTTTCAGGGGGAGGGGGAGCGGGTATCTCCCGGGTACTTGGAATTTCAGCCCCCCTCCTCCTTCCCCTGCCGCTGGGCCATTCAGAAAGTGCAGCATGCTTCGCAGTTGCACAATAGAGAATCGGCTATAAGGCCGAAAGGCTTCACTGCTGGTTTCCCTTACCACGAATAGCAGCGGCAGCACCCGAGAGCCGAAGGAAACATTGGCTGGGGTGCTGACATCGCTGGAATCCAGGACAGGTAAGTGTCCTAATATTAAAAGTCAGCAGTTATAGTATGTGTAGCTGCTGACTTTTAATTTTTTGCTGGGGGGGTGGGAGGGGGGCAGAACTCCACTTTAAATTTTATGGTGACCGTTTGCGGACTGCAGTCTTCAGGTCATTCCACAGATTTCCAATGGTGTTTAAGTCTGGGCTCTGACTAAGCCATGCAAGGACATTCACCTTTTTCTCCTTCAACCACTGTGTGGTCATTTTTGCTGCGTGCTTTAAATACAGCTGGATAAAACAAGGCTGCAAAGCAACAAAATGTGATTATATTAAAGGGGTGTGATTCTTTTCTATATACACTGTATATAAGCATACTATTAAACTCACAAACGCGTTATATGGCAAACCTTTTCATCCAACCTCTATATTGTTTTTTATTTTATTTTGAAAAGCCAGTATAAAGGAAAAGTAGTGGTGAAAAAGCCCTTTTGGGTTCAACCAATACGTATTTATTCCTAATGGACTGCATAACTTCCAGGGCATGTGTCCTTTGCCTACTTACTTAGCAATAAAGGGACATCTTTCTTTCTCATCTCAGAAAGCTGGGAGGTATGGTTGAGCACACACAACGTGATGGCCCTCTGCCATTTTGGTGGAATGTGAAGGCTTCTTATCCAGCAGGAGATTATGGCGGGGTTCCTCAGGAATTTATTTCTACCAAGCACGTAGTATTTTCTCAGTGGATGGACCCAGCACTATCTCAGTGCCTGAATGGGGTTATCAGGCCTGTTATTTCTGTCAGTAAGTGGTGCCTTCCCCATCCCAGTGCCAGACACTATGGAGGGAGGTCTCCCTCGTCATCAGTACCGGGGTCTCCTGGACCTGAGATAACCTAGACTGCGCTGGAGACAGAACTGACCCCGGGGTCACACGCTGGTCATGGAGTCAGATCATTCACAAACTGCTGATAACATGGTAACTTGACTGAGAGGAAGAGTGAGATTAGTCACATTGTTCTACTAGTCCTATACTGAGGTCTGTAATCACATTGCTAGAAATGCCGTGATAACCCAATACATTGTATATATCCAGAGGTAGATCTACAGCCGGGGCACATTGCAGGTAGTAATGACCTCCACACCAAAAAAAACCACCAAATATTCAGCCACACTCTCAGATGACAGATTACCATTCGGTAACAAGTAGATAAACCATTAGTGGACTATTATTGGGTTTGCTTTGGGGCCCCATCACACATAGATATAGTTGTGATTCGCACCCAAAAATACGCTAAAAATGCAGCTATGCTTTCAGGTGACAATTAGATTACCATTAGATACTCTAACTAGTAAAGAAACCATTATGGGGCCCACCTAATCGTTTTGCTATAGGGTACCATGACACATAGATATAGTCCTGGCTCTCACCCAAAACAACAATAATAATGTACCCATGCTTTCAAATTACTATTAGATTACCAATAGATAAGAATTAGATAAACCATTAAGGGGCCTCTTATTGGTTTTGCTTTGGGGCCTCATCACACATAGATATAGTCCTGGCTCACAGATGAATACGTTATAAATATCCGTGGCTGGAAAACCCTTCATGAACGAGGCTATTAGGGATTACTCTTGCTGTTAAAGTGGGCCTATCATTATTACAATAGAATCATGTAGGCTGCCATTTCTGACCTTTCCTATTGAGAATGTTAGTTACTTGACTGTTATGGTCCAATGCTTCTTTCTGTAAAAGTTTTCTTCAGGCCCCATTTACAAGTTTGCGACTTGTCATGCGACTTTGCACCCCAAAGTCGCATGACAAGTCACACCTCATGTTTCCCAATAAGTACCATTCATATCTGTACTATATCTGACTTTCATGCAACTTTAGGTCCATAGACTTTAATCTAAACCCTCAAATGTTGCAAAAAAGTCGCACCTGCATGATATACATGTGACTTGTATGAACTTTGTAAAGCATGAGCAATCACATAGTCTGCTTTTTGACCCCTGCCCCAGCCCATCCCTTCTGCAGAGAAGCCCCTCCCGAGCACATCC
Source organism: Lithobates clamitans (assembly GCA_037952925.1). Lineage (NCBI taxonomy): Eukaryota > Metazoa > Chordata > Amphibia > Anura > Ranidae > Lithobates > Lithobates clamitans. Next base: position 2,276,980 of record JBBGZY010001007.1, read on the forward strand.
ATTTCTGTTGCTCGTGTCCCTTCTGCAAGAGAAATGAGCTCTAACCCTAACCCTAGCCTAAACCTAGTCATAACCCTAACCCTAACCTAACCCTAGCCTAACCCTAGGCATAACCCGAACCCTAGCCATAACCCCAACATTAGCCTAACCCTAGGCATAACCCTAACCCTAGCCTAACCCTAGCCATAACCCCAATGTTAGCCTAAACCTAGGCATAACCCTAACCCTAGCCTAACCCTAGGCATAACCCTAACCCTAGGCATAACCCTAACCCTAGCCTAACCCTAGCCATAACCCTAACCCTAACCTAACCCTAGCCTAACCCTAGGCATAACCCTAACCCTAGCCATAACCCCAACATTAGCCTAACCCTAGGCATAACCCTAACCCTAGCCTAACCCTAGCTATAACCCCAACGTTAGCCTAAACCTAGGCATAACCCTAGCCCTAGCCTAACCCTAGGCATAACCCTAACCCTAGCTATAACCCTAGCCCTAGCCTAACCCTAGGCATAACCCTAGCCATAACCCTAACACTAAGGAGGAACAAGAAATCACTGTGGCAGGAAAAGGAATTGCATCACACCATATATGTTTTTATTGTTCAAAGCTAAAGTCGCATCAATTCAAACTGTAAAGTCGCAATGGAAATCGCACAGTTTTGAAGTCCCACAAGTGTGAACGGAGTCTTAGCGGGTCATTTACTAAAGGCAAATAGACTGTGCACGTTGCAAAGTGCAGTTGCACTCTGCAAGTGCAGTTACTCCAGAGCTTAGCAAGTGGGGCAAAGCCTTACTTTGCATACAAAACACAATCACGTGCAAGGAAAATGTAACAACAGCATTTTTGCTTGCACGTGATTGGATGAAGGAAGTCAGCAGAACTTCTGCTCATTTACTAGGCTCTGGAGCAACTGCTCTTGCAGTGTGCAATTGCACTTTGCAAAGTGCACAGTCTATTTGCCTTTAGTATATCAACCCCTTAAAGTCTATGTATTGGTGAAATTATATATTTTTTAAACTTTAGAAAAGGGTTAGACCCTTCCGTTTTAATGCTGTCCGGGGTGATATTCACCTCTCTGTTCTGATGACCATCATCACTGCACAGAAAGTGATGAGAAATGCCAAAATATTGGGTTGTCACTAGAGCCAGAGGTGAGGGAGAATGCACCAATGGGGGTATAGGTCTAAGAGGGGAATTCTGTACACTTTGGAGAGATTTTCTCTTATTTCCTGTTGCATCTTTAGTACAGGAAGCAATGGGAAATCTCCCCAGCATGCCACAGACGGCAAAATTCATCATTAAAAAATCTTCCCTACTTCTTATAAAAGATGGCTGCAGCCATCTTGAGTAAAGGCAGATGACTCATGTAGCATTTACTTCCTGAAATCCATCTGCTCTTAGTTCAGGCATGCAGGCCGGAAAAGTGTGCTTAGCTGAGAAAACCTCCTTCGTTCCTGAAGACTCCTGAAATGTATCACATTATGATTATTTGCCTAGGGCTGGAAACCAGGAAGTAACTGAAGAAATGTAAAAAAAAAAGTTTAAAACAAGTAAATATGATATTCTTTCCTATCTATTTACCAATGCTAGCAGGATTAAAGGGGTTGTAAACCCTCATAGTGTTTCACCTTAATGCATTCTATGCATTAAGGTGAAAAACCTTTTTTTAAGTGCTGCAGCCCCCTCCCCCCCGTTTTACTCAGTGTCGTCTCCAGCTTTCATATTTTGGGGGGACATATATATATATATATCCTGGGGCCCTTTCACATGTTCTGCAGTGAGCTCCCTTCCTACTGTATAGGCCCCCCCCCCAGGGTGGCAGAAAACAAGAGATATATGTCATCTGCATACCAAGAAAATTTAAGGGTCCAAAGCATTGGGAGAACTATCAGGGTTGCAAAGGTTGTCTTGCCACCGGGCCCTGGTGTTCTGCCACTGCGGGGTTCCCCAGCCTCCTCTTGCTGTAGGCTGGTTGTCCTGTCCTAAGGACGGGAGAAATCAGTCTGTTTTTTCAGTAACTGAGAGTCCTGGTGGAGTCCTTCCTGCAACTCGCTCTTCTCCCTGCCAATGAGGATGCAGGGGAAGGAGCAGATCGGGCGGCCGTGGTTGTGTGAGCGCTCGCATTATGCAGTGTCAGCGAGCAGAGAGAGGGGGGAGGAATCACCCACAGGAGCTGACTGGGGCCGCTCTCTCTCTTAGACATTGCCTTTTTGTAAAAAAAAAAAAAATTTCTTTTATTTGGAGGGGCACATGGTGGGGCACTGCATAATGTTGGGGGGTCAGGGCCCCCTCTGGCCCCCCCTAGGGACGCCATTGATTTTACTTACCTGGACGCTGTGATCCTCTGTCCGGGAATGAGCACACCATTTGTAGCTGGCCATTGGCTCCCGCTGCTGTCAATCAAATCCAATGAGGCGGCGCCGAGGGGGTGGGGCGAGTCCTGCATTCTGTGTGATTGGACACAGATGTGGGACTTGGGAGCGCGCCCGCACGGGGGTCCACCAAGGAGAGCGCTTTTCCAACGTGGACACTCGATGCAGGGAGGAGCCACCAGCGCCGCCGTGGGACCCCAGAAGAGGGGGTTCGGGGGCCACTCTGTGCAAAACGAACTGCACAGTGGAGGTAACGATAACAAAAACAAAAAACGAGGGTTTACAACCCCTTTAAGAATTAAAAATAGTCAAAGTACATTGAGAAAGTGTAGTTTAATCCTCAGTTTTAAAGTGGTTGTATAGTGTTTTTTGTAATTTTTGCCTACAGGTAAGCCTATAATAAGGCTTACCTGTAGGTAAAAAAAATATCTCCTAAACCTGTACGGTTTAGGAGATATTCCCCTTGCTATGAGCCGCTGACTGCAGCGGCGCATGCGCACAGGGGATTCTTGGCTGAAAGCTCGGCAACTGCCGGACCTTGCCGGGTAAGAAATCTCCCGTGCGCATGCGCAGGAGTGATGACATCGCGGCTCCAGCCACTCACAGCGCTGGAACCGCGATACCCGGAAGACATGCCGAGGCAACATGACAGCTCCCTTGGCGTGGACCAGGTAAGATACCGACGCCTCGTTCTAAGGTAAGTATTTCATAATGAGCTAGTATGTGGTGCATACTAGCTCATTATGCCTTTTGCTTTACAGGGTTAAAAAAAAAAAAAAAAATTTGCGGGTATACAACCGCTTTAATATTGTTATGTTGTCAACTGTTGGTAGATAAATATAGTGTGTGGTTCTAAAATGTTCTTATTTTAGTTATTATTAGTGAAAGTTCACTACTTTTGTTTCAAATTCCATTTCGCTTTTATCATTTCCTATCATTGTACTAACATTGGCTTTTTTTTTCTCCGCTTGTTATAATCTAAATGGATTCAATGGGTTTATAGCGCCACATTCTGGACCTGTGTGGTAGTACATTTTTAATATCTTTTTCAACAGAAATATACTTATCACACTCTCTGAACATTTAAAGTGATCCTAAGCTTAAAACTGAAAGAAAATATATAATTGTAATGCCCCGTACACACGGTCGGATTTTCAGACGGAAAATGTGTGATAGGACCTTGTTGTTGGAAATTCCGACCATGTGTGGGCTCCATCACACATTTTCCATCGGATTTTCCGACACACAATGTTTGAGAGCTTGCTATAAAATTTTCGACAACAAAATCCGTTGTCGGAATTTCCGATCGTTTGTACACAAATCCGACGGACAAAGTGCCACGCATGCTCAAAATAAATAAAGAGATGAAAGCTATTGGCTACTGCCCCATTTATAATCCCGACATACGTGATTTACGTCACCGCGTTCAGAATGATCGGATTATCCGACAACTTTGTGTGACCGTGTGTATTCAAGACAAGTTTGAGCCAACATCCGTCGGAAAAAATCCTAGGATTTTGTTGTCGGAATGTCCGATCAATGTCTGACAGTGTGTACGGGGCATAACACCAGCCAGTTTACAGTTGAATTTATTAAAAAGAAAAAAAAACATAATTTCTGCAACATTTATAATATAATAAAAAGAATAAAATATATAAATATAATTTAAATCTCAGCCTATAGCCAACTATAATTTTCTAAAAATAACGCTGTCCGTTTTCATCCGATCCCTCCATAGGCGGCAGCGGTGCCTGACAAGCCCCTCCCCGCTCAGTGAGCAGAGAGGGACCTGTCATCCGCCGGCTCAGCGGAGATCAACGGACTGATCTCCCGCTGAGCCGGCGGACCGAGGCGGGCTCCGTAGAAACGGAGTCCACCTCGTGTGAAAGGGGCCTTAAAGTGGAGACTGCGAGCCAGGCCTTCTCTTCCAACATCAGTGCCTGACCTCACAAATGCGCTTCTGAAAGAATGGTCAAACATTCCCATAGACACACTCCTAAACCTTGTGGACAGCCTTCCCAGAAGAGTTGAAGCTGTTATAGATGCAAAGGGTGGGCCAACTCAATATTGAACCCTACGGAGTAAGATTGGGATGTCATTAAAGTTCATGTGTATGTAAATGCAGGTGTCCCAATACTTTTGACAATATAGCATATTTTTGACATAGTTTTTATGCCTTGTTATTAAGTTGGCAAGCTTAAAGCAAAACTTTACCCAAAAAGAGAAGTTTTGCTCTTCCTCCTCCTCCCCCTCTCCACCTTTATTTTTGGCACTTTGTTTTTTTTGAGGTGGGGGAGTGGGTACCTGTTTTTGACAGGTACCGGCTCCCCAACTTCCGGTCGGATCGATGCAGCGCTTCAAGTGGAAGTTTCGCCTCTCTTTCCACCTCATGCCTTCTGGGGATCATCCAGATAACTGTGGGATCATTCACAAAGCTTGCGCATGTGCAGTTGGAAGCCGACTGTGAAGCTGCAAGGCTTCACTGCCAGTTTCCCTTAGTCAAGATTCTGGCATCTGTACCTGAAGCCGATTGAAGAATCGGCTCAGGTGAGGACAGCGCTGGATCCAGGGGCAGTTAAGTGTCCTTATATTAAAAGTCAGCATCTACAGTATTTGTAGCTGCTGCCTTTTCATTTTTTGGGGGGAGACTGGAGCTCTGCTTTAAGGTATATATATTCATTCTGAGTTATTATCACTGCTCTGTTTTGTTTTGACTTTTGAAATTGGGTGTGAAATACTTTTCAGTGCTAGCTAGCTTTAAAGTGGTAGTAAAGCCCACCTTGTTTAGTTGTACCGACAGGTAAGCCTATGGTAAGGCTTACCTGTAGGTACAGTAGATACAATGTCACTCCTGCGCTTGTGCGGGGGGAGCTGCAGCACGGCCCGCCCAATGGAGCGGTGCACGTTTAATATATATTTACAATAGTAGCAGCCAGTGATGCCACCGGCACACGCACACTGTGGTCTCAATAAACGGTGTGCCGTCCATTGATAGAGCCATGCCGTGGCTGCAATGCCGTTTGGCCATGCAAGCAGCCAAAGCCTGCAAACCCTGGAGGAAGACCAGGTGAAGATATAAGCCCTGTGAGTGTTAACAGCGCACCGCTGGAGGGCTTCGTTCTAAGATACGTCTTTCATAATGTGTTAGTATAACATATAGTAGAAAACGGACCTCTGCTTCCACTCATACGCAGACGACACCCAACTCTACCTTCGCATTAACGGACAAAAAGATCATCATCAGCAACTACAGAAATGCCTCACTTTAATCAATGACTGGATGACCACCAGCTCCCTCAAACTCAACGGATCAAAAACAGAACTTCTTCTCCTGCAAGCCAACAAAAATTCCGAAATTAAGACTCCGTGGACACCACCCTCCATCCTCGGACAGACCATCTCCCCCAGCACCAAAGTCAAGAGTCTCGGAGTCATCTTTGACTCAGGAATGACAATGGATGCACAAATAGGATCGGTGGTGAGCGGATCCCACCACCTCCTCCGCCTGCTTCGCAGACTCATCCCCTTCATCCCAGAAGAGGACAAAGCGGCAGTTGTGGGAACAATCATCAATTCCCGACTCGACTACGCAAATTCCCTCTACGTAGGTCTACCACAATATCAGCTTGCACGCTTGCAACTCATCCAAAATACGGCGGCAAGACTGTTAACAGGAAAAAGCCCTGGGAATCCATCTCCCCATCCCTAAAAAGCCTACATTGGCTAACTGTGAAGAATCGGATCATATTCAAGACCCTCTGCCTCACCCATAAATGCATACAAGGAAACGCTCCGCAATATCTCCGGGAAAAAATAAAACACTACACACCGAATCGCAGTCTTCGATCAGCTAACCAAAACCTCCTTATCATTCCCAAATACCGCTACAAAGCAAAGGGAGAATGTAGATTTGCAGTCCAAGGACCTCGACTATGGAATGCTCTCCCAACCAACCTCCGCATGGAAGAAAACCACCAGGCCTTCAGGAAAAAACTAAAGACCTTCCTTTTCTAGAAGCTGGCTACAGAGAATACATCTAGCGCCTTGAGGCGATTCAGTTCGCAATTGCAGCGCTTTACAAATCATTCATTCATTCATTCATTCAGTATGCAATGATACTAGCATATTATGCTCTTTTTCTGCAGGGGACCATTTTTTTTAAGTTTTCTTTGCGAACTACTACCGCTTAAATTTTTTATGCTATTGCGGTTAGGCATAGTTACGCACACAGTTTCTCTAGTATTTTAGAGCTAGGAAATTTAATGAATAAATAATGCCTGCTTTAGCATTTCTTTTGGTACAGCCCTCGTATCAGTTTTGGCATGATGGACCATTTAAGATAAGGTATCCATGGCTGAAGAATCCTACTGCACTTTTTTTTCTGTAGGACCTATGGAAATTTAACATCGCCCCACAATTCCAAGTCTGACCCCATTAACGCATGCAGTATAGATAGATCTCACTCCTTTTCTTATAGCCCCGGTGCTGTGTTTAGAGTCCAGGGCCAGCAACGTGGAGCGGTTACACCAGACAGATAACATATAATGGAAGATGATGTTCAGGACATGATGATGAAGGGGTCTGGCTGAATTCTACTTATGTAATCGGGTCAGACTGTGTCCTTATCATCTGGTACTGAGTGGAAGTGTCGGCCCCCAGGCCTCATTAATCTCTCCACAAGGTTTCAGCCCTCGCTTTGTGTGTCTGTCCAGAACAAAGTGCAGGTATTAACCAGTGACACCACTCATGTCACACTTTATAACTCACTCTGGAGTCTCCTCTGAATACAATACAACTTTATTTGTCTAATTTACATGGCCTGATAGTGCCGGGATCAGCTCTGATTGCTGACCCCATCTGGGAAATTTTGCCAAAATTTTCTTAGTTGAAAAAGATAAAAATTACAGGACAGGTGTCAAATGAGCTGCACAGGCATAATTTTTCTGTGTGATACAAGGTCGGAATGAATGTTCTCATAGAACTGGTAACATGTACGTAAACCTAGTCGCTTCAGTGGTTTTTTGAAATGTTATTGCTGATAAAACTGGCCATACACTATGCAAATGTCGTCCCATTCCAGATGAACCTGTCCAATCTGTTAAATTAGTGACCCTGTCAGCCCCCTGCCACCCGGATTTTCAGCTGGTAATCTGGTATTGTACGGGCAGTTACAATTTAGGTCTATGACTCTATAAAAGCTGTCACTCTTTTATCTGCTTAGTTGAAACCATCAATTACATGAGCTAATCACATGACTAAGGTAACCCAGATGTTCACCCCTTACAAACTAACCTTATTTACCTACCCATCACATTACACCATCTACCCAATAATGAGACTGACACCAATATGGAGAAAATTTGTTCGCAGTGGCCATTTATTAACGATAACCAAACAATTTAACATTCCTTTAAAGCAGAAACAATAAGATTCATCATCATGTAACCTTAATTTAAAGGCTGCCGCTCTTGGGAGGCGACACAAATCAATCTGGTTTGTATCTGCCTGACTAGTACAACTTCCCCAGCCACACAACACCGGCTCGGGGACAACTCACCTTTCGCAGATATTTACTTTTTTCCACTTCCCAGTTAACCCATCATTAACTGGGATACCACAGAGGACTCCATATCTTAGATGGGTCCCCTACAATTAATTATGACTGATTGCCTTCTGTACTGATCCCCACCCAGTATACCCCCCACAGCCCTCCTACTCTCTTGAAACTGGCCAGTCCTCCTGAGTTAACCACCCTATCCTAGCTTGTTCCACTGTCCCCTTGTCATGCAGCCCTTCACTTATTTATTTTTTGCTTCAGGGTTCTCTTTCCAGATGCATCAAAAACAAAGCATTTCCCAAGCCCGGAAAAAACGCTTAAACTTGGTTTAATTACCATCTCATCTTCTTACTAAACATAGATGTGAAAATACTGACCAAGACCTTGACCACCAGACTAAATCGCCTACTTCCGACCCTAATCCACAAAGACCAGGTCGGTTTTTTTCTCAGACTGCAAGCTTCGGATAATGTGCAACGCACCATCCTCCTAAATTTCTATTTTTTCCGAACTTGTATCACATAGAAAAATTATACCTGTGCAGCTCATTTGACACCTGTCCTGTAATTTTTATCTTTCTCAACTGAGAAAATGTTGGCTGAATTTCCCCAGGTGGGGTCAGGAATCAGAGGAAAGCCATGTCCCCATGTACTTGGGTGAATAATACAGCCCCCGACAAACCTGATCTGAAACCACAAAAACTGGGCCCCCGACAACTTAGTTGTTGAGAAAAGTGTTAACTCCATGTGCAGGTTGTAGAGTGTTAGACAGAGCATGGGCCGGGGGGTTTCCAACCAGCCTTGCTGCAAATAACTTTACTTAGGCCCCTAGCATGGGAAAGGGTTTATCATTTGCTGCTAAGGGGCACTAACTTCAGTGACACTTTTCTTCACTTAGTTGGGAGGAAAGGTTTTAACTTCATGTGTTGGCTGTGGAGTATGATCCGGAGCATGGGCCATGGTTTTTCAACCAGCCATGCTGCAAATTACTTGAAGCGGAGTTCCACACAAAAATGGAACTTCCACTTTTTGGAACCCTCCCCCCCTCCGGAGTCACATTTGGCACCTTTCAGGGGGGAGGGGGGTGCAGATACTTGTATAAGACAGGTATTTGCACCCACTTCCTGGCATAGACTCCCACGGAAGTCTACACCTCTTCCCGTCCCTCCGCGCTCTCTTCTGGGAAACACACAGGTCCCAGGAGATAGAGGGGAGCAGTTATGACGCAGAGCGACTCACACATGCGCAGTAGGGAACCGGGAAGTGAAGCTGCAACGCTTCACTTCCTGATTCCCTCACCTATGATGGTGGCGGCAGCTGCCGAGAGTCGAGTGACTGATCAGCGTCAGCTGCCGACATCGCTGGACCCTGGGACAGGTAAGTGTCCATTTATTAAAAGTCAGCAGCTGCAGTATTTGTAGCTGCTGGCTTTTAATATTTTCTAATACAGGTATTTGCACCCACTTCCGGGCGTAGATTCCCACGACACACACGGGTCCCAGAGACAGCAGGGACTGTTCTGATTGCGCAGCGCGAGTCGCGCATGCGCAGCAGGGAACCGGGAAGTGAAGCCGCAAGGCTTCATTTCCTGATTCCCTTACAGAAGATGGCGGCGGCAGTACCCAAGAGCCGAGCGACGGTTCGGCCTCGGGTGCCGACATCGCTGGACCCTGAGACAGGTAAGTGTCCTTATTTTAAAAGTCAGCAGCTGCAGTATTTGTATACTGCTGACATTTATTTTATTTTTTTTTCGCGGGACTCCCTCTTTAATGTAAGCCCATAGCATGGGAGTGGGCTTATCAACCGCCACTAGGGGGCATTAATAGCAGTCACAGAATCACTATACAGGGCTAAAAAGGGTAGCACAATGCTCACCTGCTTCCATGTATCACTTCTTCACTGGCTGGATGAGCTTGACATTGCTGCCTTGATGGCAAATTTAACACTCTACAGCATTTTTGTCAATGAGGGAGTTATGCTTCACTCATCCAGCCCATGAAGTAGCGATACATGAAATCCCTCTGTAGAGATTCTTTTGCTAGCGAGTCATTGTCAGAAGCAGGACTGCTAATTTTACATGGCCTTTAGAAAAGTCCCCTGTAGTAGCACCTTCAAAAGATGAGCAGCCTGTGGACAATAGGTCAACTGGACCTTGATAATGAAGGCCTCTTGAGCCTTCAGGGGGGATGGGATGGGCCTCAGCTCAGGGAACATGTGCCCCAGGTAACTCTGGGTCTTTCGGAAGAATCGGATGGAAGAGCTGCCCACCCTCCCGCCCTTTTTTTATGGTATGTCACAGCTTGCTGCAGTTTCTTGACCTTGCCAGCAGTTAAAGTTGCTGTAATGGGCTATGCCCTTGATGAAAAATTGGAAGTAGGCTGTCTGTCCAGCACTTATGGTAAGGACAGGCCCCACTTCCCTCTTTTGGAATTGAGTGCTCACAGTACGACTGTGGCATTGGTTAAATGTGTTCACATGTTATGTGTTGGAATTTAATAAAGCTGTGGCCTTGCCCTTTCCAACCTAATGGTTGTAAGTGTTTTATTTAATGGGGTAAAAGGGCAAGGGTGGTGGGGGATTGGATCCCATTGTGTTAGATTAATTTGGACCTGGGCCCAATGCGCCTCAGCAGTTAAGCTCACAAGGTCCCAAATGGGTGGTCTCTGCCCTCTACTCTCTATTCCCACTTAATACACACTAAGCAGGGTAGAGCCCCACTTGCGGTTAAGGTTTAATCAGGGCTGGTGCAAGGATTTTTGACACCCTAGGCAAAACCTCATATTGCCGCCCCTTTGGCTCCACCCCTGACTCCACCCCCTTTCCCCTGCCCATGTAAACCCCAGCTTTTTAATGAAGTGCTCATCAAATGCAGCCTCACCAGTGCCCATCAAATGCAGCCTCACCAGTGCCCATCAAATGCAGCCTACCAGTGCCCATCAATGAATGTTTGCTTGCTTCCATTCATTCCGGAGTCAGAAACACAGACACAGTTCTCCGCCACTGACACTATGTGCGGACGGAGCCGCGGCTGCCTGCTGATGCTGAGACTTAGTTGCTTGCTGCAGAAAAAAGTGAGTAGGAACACCATCAGCTGGGCGCCCTAGTGGTAGCACCGGCCCTGGGTTTAATTACAAATTGAAATTCGGCCCTAAACTCCTTGGCTTGGTAACCCTGTGAAGACACCAAATTTCCTTCTCTTGGAGGGGTTAATATTTGAAGTGATTGCTCATTATACAAAAACAAGGTCTTGCTCTTTATCTTCATCCGCATGATTGAAGTAGAGTATTTTTAGAGGCTATGATGAAATGTAGAGATGGCATGCACCATGAACTGTACCGCATACTTGTACTGATAAGACTGACTCTCCTGTCAGCTCGGAGAGCCATGCAGAGTCATCTAGTCTCTTCCTCACCGTCTGTGGAGGAATGAAGAGGATATGGCAGATAAACACAACTGTCTGAACTCTCTATATCACTGCACCTGACAAAAGTACATGTCAGCATCATTTCTCTTCCAAGGTGTAAGTCATATAGAGATATTTAAGGTGAATCAAGTCTTATCCAGTTTTGTACTGTACAATGCACTTTTTTTTTTGCCCAACGTGCTTGAATGACATCACTGATTGCAAGGGAATTAGGAAAATCCTTCGGGACTTAGGTACTAGATTTTCTTAGAATATCATTAAACTTAAAACTAATTTGTCTAAGACCTCGATTACATGGGGCGGACTACAGCATACATCTGTGCGAGGGTCGTGCTTACCCACCCGGGGATGCACAAATGTCCCATGCATCCCCATGCAGACAGTCCCATTGATGTCATTTGGGACACAGCAGCTGCATAAACAGTCACTGCTCCCGATTTGACATTTGTGCAGGTGCAGGCGCACGGCATAGAACGCAGATGCACGCACACCCACTTCGATGTCAAATTGGGAGCAGCAGCTGCTGCGTCCCAATCGACACGCATGGGACTGCCTGCACAGGGATGCACGTAACACGTGTGCATCCTCACCCGGGAAAACACGGACCTCACACGGGCATATACTGTAGTATGCCCCAAGTGAATGAAGCCCATTGTGTCTTTTTCTTTTTTTTTTTTTTTTTTATTATATGCTTGCTGTTCAATTACAAATGCTCCAAATATTTTAGTATTACAAATCCTCATATACAGTATATACACATAGCTCCCAACTGTCTCTCTTTGGGAGCGAAATCCTTCTGTCCTGCTTTCCTCCTCAGATATCCCTTTTTTGGTCTGATGTATATGCAAACAAATGATAAACTATTAAAGTGCATCTACAGTGCCTTGAAAAATTATTCATACCCCTTAAAATTTTCCACAATTTGTCATGGCACAACCAAAAACGTAAATTTATTTTATTGGGATTTTATGTGAAAGACCAACACAAGGTGGCACATCATTGCATCATTGTGGAGTGGAAGGAAAATGATAAATGGTTTTCCACATTTTTTACAAAAAAATATGTGAAAAGTGGGGCGTGCATTTGTATTCAGCCCCCTTTACTCTGATACCCCTAACTAAAATCTAGTGGAACCAACTGCCTTCAGAAGTCACATAATTAGTAAATAGAGTACACCTGTGTGTAATTTAATCTCAGTATAAATACAGGTGTTCTGTAAAGCCTTCAGAGGTTTGTTAGAGAACCTTAGTGAACAAATGGCATCACGAAGGCCAAGGAACACACCAGACAGGTCAGGGATAAAGTTGTGGAGAAGTTTAAAGCAGGGTTAGGTATGGCACAACTGCAAACCTACCAAGACATGGCCGTCCACCTAAACCAACAGGACGGGCAAGGAGAGCATTAATCAGAGAAGCAGCCAAGAGGCCCATGGTAACTCTGGAGGAGCTGCAGAGATCCACAGCTCAGGTGGGAGAATCTGACCACAGGACAACTATTAGTCGTGCATTCCACAAATCTGGCCTTTACGGAAGAGTGGCAAGAAGAAAGCCATTGTTGAAAGAAAGCCATAAGAAGTCCTGTTTGCAGTTTGCAAGAAGCCATGGGGGACACAGCAAACATGTGGAAGAAGGTGCTCTGGTCAGATGGGACCAAAATAAAGTTTTTTGGCCTAAAAGCAAAATGCTATTTCTGGTTGAAAACTAATACTGCACATCACCCTGTACACACCATACCCACCGTGAAACATGGTGGTGGCAGCATCATGTTGTGGGGATGCTTTTCTTCAGCAGGGACAGGGAAGACGATCAGAGTTGATGGGAAGATGGATGGAGGACAGGTGTGGGTCAGAGGCTGTGCGGATATGGTACAGGAGGGGGTCAGTGGCTGTGTGGAAATGGTACATGAGGGAGTCAGAGGCTGTGTGGACATGGTACAGAAGGGGGTCAGAGGCTGTGCGGACATGGTACAGAAGGGGGTCTGTCTGTGGATGGCTCTGCTACTGCTCAGTCACTCTGTCTATCTGTCCTCCCTCCTCCATACTTGTCTCAGTATAGCCGATAGTTTGCCTCCACACCAGTCGTATGATTGCACAATTGACCTTCAACCTGGTGCCATACCCCCTCGTTTTCCAGAATGTACAGCTATTCAGCACAGCACACCAGAACCTTTCCCAGCTACCTGGATCGTGCGAGGATCCTGTGGAACGCAGTAGCTATTTTTAGCTCTTATCGCTGTATAAATGTCAGTGGTCCCAAAATAGTGTCAAAAGTCTGATCTGTCCACTGCAATGTCACAGTCCCGATAAAAATTGCAGATCCCCGCCATTTCTAGTAAAAAAAATAATAATAATAAAAATTACATAAATCTATCCCCAATTTTGTAGACGCTATAACTTTTGCGCAAACCAATCAATATACGCTTATTGCGATTTTTGTACCAAAAATATGTAGAAGAATACATATTGGCCTAAGCTGATAAAGAAATTTGTTTTTTTTTTATTTCTTTTTTGGATATTTATTATACAGTATCTCACACAAATGAGTACACCCCTCAAATTTTTGTAAATATTTTATCATATCTTTTCATGTGACAACTCTGAAGAAATGACACTTTGCTACAATGTAAAGTAGTGAGTGTACAGCTTGTATAACAGTGTAAATTCTTTGTCCCCTCAAAATAACTCAATACACAGCCTTTAATGTCTAAACCAGTGGCAACAAAAGTGAGTACACCCCTAAGTGAAAATGTCCAATTTGGGCCCAAAGTGTCAATATTTTGTGTGGCCAGCATTATTTTCCAGCCCTGCCTTAACCCTCTTGGACATGGAGTTCACCAGAGCTTCACAGGTTACCACTGGAGTCCTCTTCCACTCCTCCATGACGACATCATGGAGCTGGTGGATGTTAGAGACCTTGCGCTCCTCTACCTTCCGTTTGAGGATGCCCCACAGATGCTCAATAGGGTTTAGGTCTGGAGACATGCTTGGCCAGTCCATCACCTTTACCCTCAGCTTCTTCAGCAAGGCAGTGGTCATCTTGGAGGTGTGTTTGGGGTCGTTATCATGTTGGAATACTGCCCTGCGACCCAGTCTCCGAAGAGAGGGGATCATGCTCTGCTTCAGTATGTCACAGTACATGTTGGCATTCATGGTTCCCTCAATAAACTGTAGCTCCCCAGTGCCGGCAGCACTCATGCAGCCCCAGACTATGACACTCCCACCACCTTGCTTGACTGTAGGCAAGACACACTTGTCTTTGTACTCCTCACCTGGTTGCGGCCACACATGCTTGACACCATTTGAACCAAAAAAGTTTATCTTGGTCTCATCAGACCACAGGACATGGTTCCAGTAATCCATTTCCTTAGTCTGCTTGTCTTCAGCAAACTGCGGACTTTCTTGTGCATCATCTTTAGAAGAGGCTTCCTTCTGGGACGACAGCCATGCAGACCAATTTGATTCAGTGTGTGGCGTATGGTCTAAGCACTGACAGGCTGACCCCCCACCCCTTCAACCTCTGCAGCAATGCTGGCAGCACTCATACGTCTATTTCCCAAAGACAATCTCTGGATATGACCCCAAGCATGTGCACTCAACTTCTTTGGTCGACCATGGTGAGGCCTGTTCTGAGTGGAACCTGTCCTAATAAACTGCTGTATGGTCTTAGCCACCATACTGCAGCTCAGTTTCAGGGCCTTGGCAATCTTCGTATAGCCTAGGCCATCTTTATGTAGAGCAACAATTCTTTTTTTCAGATCTTCATGGAGTTCTTTGCCATGAGGTACCATGTTGAACTTCCAGTGACCAGTATGAGTGAGAGCGATAACACCAAATTTAAAACACCTGCTCCCCATTCACACCTTAGACCTTGTAACACTAACAAGTCACATGATACCTGGGAGGGAAAATGGCTAATTGGGCCCAATTTGGACATTTTCACTTAGGAGTGTACTCACTTTTGTTGCCAGCGGTTTAGACATTAATGGCTGTGTGCTGAATTATTTTGAGGGGACAACAAATTTACACTGTTATACAAGCTGTACACTCACTACTTTACATTGTAGTAAAGTGTAATTTCTTCAGTGTTGTCACATGAAAAGATAGAATAAAATATTTACAAAAATGTGAGGTGTGTACTCACTTGTGTGAGATACTGTAGCAAAAAGTACAAAATATATTTTTTTCAAATTTGTTGCTCTTTTTGTTTATAGCGCAAAAAATAAAAACAGCAGAGGTGATCAATCCCACCAAAAGAAACCTCTATTTGTGGAGAAAAAAGGACATATATTTTGTTTGGGTATGTTGCACGACCCCGCAATTGTCAGTTAAAGGGAGCAAATCCTTCCGGGACTGAAGTGGTTAAAACAAGAGATATTCCTAAAAATCGTAGCAAAGGGATTTATGGAGAGGATTGCTGCCTTTTTGGCAGCCATTTTGTTTTATCTATTGCTTTGGAATCATATAAACTTTCTTGCTGTATAAAAGGAGAGAATTATGGATCTTGGTGAGATAATGTAAAGCCCTGACCCTGGATGTCCTATCAGTATCAATGCACAGAGCTATAGAGTGCTGCTGCCTCCACCTCACCTATCTCCCAGAATGCTCTGCTTCACCTCGCTCCTTGAGAACATGGAAAATGACCTCATGGCTGCCTCGTATCCAACGTGTGGGAAGCTCTGATAACAAATCTGCTAGAGGAAGAGTCTGCCATATACATTACGGCTTAAACTACCCTTTCTATAAAATACTTTCGCTACTGAACGGAGTGCAGACATGTCACTCCAAGCTGTTCAGTTTGCTAAATGTTAATTTTTTCATCAGAAATTTAATTTTTACATTCCACCAATGGTGTTGTTTTATTATGTTAAAGCTGAACTCCAGGCACAAAAGCTTTCATTTAATTATATACCTCAATCGCCAAAATGGATTTAAATCAACTTTGCCTGCACCAAATGCCTTTGGAAACTCAAATATTACCCTGTAAAAGTAGCGATGACATCATCACTGTCAAAATATGAAAACATAAACTGCGCTATAAATTGAATATATACATTAAACAAGTTGAACGCAAGTAGCAACTCCACCGTGAGATGCATAGTAATGCCGCGTACACACGAGCGGATTTTTCGACCGGACTGATGGACTTTCGGCAGACTTCCAACTGACTTTCCCAAGGAACGGACTTGCCTACACACGATCACACCAAAGTCCGATGGATTTGTACGTGATGACGTACGACCGGACTAAAATAAGGAAGTTGATAGCCAGTAGCCAATAGCTGCCCTAGCGTCTGTTTTCGCCCGTCGGACTAGCACACAGACGAGCGGACTTTTCGATAGAAACTGAGTCCGGCGGAGTTCCAACGTAAAGATTTGAACATGTTCCAAATCTAAAGTCTGTCAGATTTTCGACCGAAAAAGTGCGCTTCAGGTCCGATGAAGCCCACACACGGTTGAATTGTCCGCCGCACTCGGTCCGTTGGACCGGTCCGGTCGAAAAAGTTCGCTCGTGTGTACATGGCATAAGACTTCAATTGCATCAAAAGGAGTTGCGCTGCAAGAAAGTGCCAAGTGATGTACAATATATACAGTGTATATATAATGTAAACAAAAAATATATATTTTTAGTGACAAAAAATACAAAAAAAGTCTTTTCATGTATTCATATATTCTTATACATGTAATAAGCATCCATCACCCATAAAGGAAATGTTCAATCGCGAAGCCACCACCCCTTATGGGAAGAGTACACGCTTACCGACTAAATATGACCGCCTAATTATAGAGAAGTCAACGAAGCTTGCAATCGAGCACCCAGATTTAGATCACCATAGAGCAACTCCTCAGTCTCTCCCCACTGACAGATAATTATAAGTTGGTTCTCAATCAAGCATCACCCCATAAAGTTTATCTCGCAATATATATATATATAAAGAAATGCTCCGATAGTGTAAAACCTTTTAGGTACATTTATTGAAATTTAAAAACACACTTTCATTAAAAATTAGATCATAGCGCTATATTCACATCCTTGCTGGCCAGATACAAAAAGCGCTCGCAAGTCACGGAACATGCGATGATGTCAGCACTTCGCTCTGCCCACGGAGCCCATGGCTAGAATAATGATCGGTCATTACACATACAGAGCAAATAGATCCCTATAATGGAATCACACAAATAGTCGAGTAAACTGTCATCCTTTAACGGGAGGGACTACAGGTCCGAGCATGTCTACCTTTATTGGAACTTAATATGTAAACATATCAGTGGAGTGACATTGTCCATAGCTCAGCCAGAAAATAGGATTGGAAATTGTGCAATACAATTTTTAAAAGTTTACTATGCCAGGATTACTAGAGACAATCATGTGATGTCATATTGCCATCTTGTGGTAATAATTTGTTACTTCTATAAAGCATCACCTCCTCTCTACTTAGACCTCTCCCCTGCTCTCACCTCCACCCTCTCATTTCTTTTTCTCTCCTCTCTCCAACTCTCTTTTCATCTATACCGGAGGGTCAGCAACCAGTAGATCATGGACAGGTCACTGGTAGATCATGGTCTGGGCTTGCTGACCAGCCATTCCAAAGCATCAGAGTGCAATGCAGAGGGACTACTTGTAAAGTTAGAGCTGTAGTAGGGAGCAGGAGCCTCATAAGCCGATGTCTCCTCTGTAGTGCCGATTCCTGTCCCATGCGGAGTGATACCAACCGCACTCCACCTCTTATCCCAACTAGAGGTCTCCAAAGTGGTGCCAGCAGCAGGAAAGAAGAGATCTTCAGGTCAGTGTGATGCAATACACTGGTCGCGAAACATTAGAACAACACTCCTAAGGCCACATCCCTATGGGGTTAAATTTAGAGAAAAAAATGGAGAGCCAAACGGCTCTAAATCGGACTTTCCAGGCAAAATGGACGAGAGTATAACAAAATTATATTTTATTCAAAAAATAATTACAGACAGGTCAAGTAGAAAAAGTTTAAAAAAACATACAATTCACACATAATAATCATTAATATATGGCGTGAACAAAAGGTTGACACCAAATAGACATGACTGCTGAGGCGCAATGGGCTTAGGTTCCACTTAACGTAACACCAAGGGATCAAATCCCCCACAACCCTTGCCCTTTACCCCATTAAATAAGACACTTATAACCATTAGGTTGGAAAGGGCAAGGCCTCGGCTTTATTAAATTCCAACACATAACATGTGAACATATTTAACCAGTGCCAGTCACAGTCGTACTGTGAGCACTTAACCAAAAGAGGGAAGTGGGGCCTGTCCTTACCATAAGTGCTGGACAGACAGCCTACTTCCAATTTTCCATCATGGGCATAGCCCATTACAGTAACTTTAACTGCTGGCAAGGGCAAGAAAACCGCAGCAAGCTGTGACATACCAAACCTAGGGGAAAAAAAAGGGGCGGGAGGGTTAGCAGCTCCTCCAACGACTCTTCCGTCTGAAAGACCCAGAATTCCCTGGGGCGCACGATTTCCTGAGCTCAGGCCCATCCCATCCCATCCCACATGTCCCAACCAATCGTTCCCCTTTTCACGCACCTAGCCATGCCCCCATCAGTCAAGGCTCTCTTTCCCTAGGGATGGGCTCAAGAGGCCTTCAGCAGTGAGCCCCTGTGCCTCAACTCGTTTCGCTGTTGTGCTTCCTCAGGACACACTCGGTGGTTGTTGCCATATCCAGAAGACATAAAAACAGCACACACAACTACCTTGTCAGCATAACGTTATCCCCACAAAGAAGCAATACACTGGTCATATTAGTACAGGGCTGCGGGTGCCGTGCAGTGTACCTGCTGCTTTCCTGCGGGTTTGCTGCACTTAGCCATGAACTTCTATTATATCCTGCGGGCTTCATGCAATTTTTGAAAGTGCACCAAATCTGCAGGATATAATAAAAGTCTATGGCAAAGCGCAGCTAACCCAAAAAAGTTGTGGATGCACAGAGCCGCACTTTCACTAAGGGTGCCGCTGCCAAATGCAACTAAGGGCAAATTCACAAGTGCAGCAGGCACTGCTGCTTCCCTGAAAAGAGATCTGAGTGTGTTTGACAGGTGGGGAGGAAGCGATATGCTGCCTCCTCACCACCTGATATAAACCCATGATTGCCGTGCAATGCGACATACTAGCAATTCGGGGTTTAAATTATGTGTGAGGAGGCTGTGCCCGGTGATCTTTGACTTCTCCCATGTTGTTCAGGTAGATCTCCACCTACGGTATTTAAGGTTGCCTACCCCTGATCTATACACTCCTCTCCTCTTTGCTTTCCTTTCATCACTTCTCTCCCATTTTCTCCTTGCATTTAACTCCTCTTTACTCTCTTTTCACCTCTCGCCTATTTTTTCCCCTTTCCTCTTCACTTCCCTTTCTCCATTCTTCCATTCTATTATCTGCTGTTTACAGGCAGACAAAAACCCAAAGAGTTTTCCTTGTGTTGATTTTTCTCACATAGTCCCTTGCAGCTGGGCACAGGGATCCCCAAATTCAGCAGTGCAAATGTCACCCGAGATCCCAATTGCCTTACCATCCCCCTGTGATGAAGTTATCCTCTTCTGGATCCAGAAAGAACCCTGCAGCTGGACATTCAATATGGTGTGCGAACATAGAAATCCGAATTAGGACCCAAGCAGGAAGTAAACCAAATAAAGGTGCGGTGTCACATGACCACAGCTTAAGGTAAGTAAAAAATTTAGATAGCAAATTTTTTTTTAGCAATCAGATAGAAAAATTTATCCTAGAGGCACTCCTTAAATATATGCGAATTGGATGCGTTTTGAACTGCATCCGACTCGCATTATATGTGAATCAAGCTGGCTTTCAATGGAACCGGTTTAATTTTGTGCAGTGCAGCAGCAGTGTGAATTCACTACAAATTTAAAAAGAGTCCTGTTTGTTTTCTGAGCACTGCGGTATGGTTCAGATGCAAATTCCAGGCTCATTGCCTTCTATAGGAATGCACATGAATCGCACACCAGATCAGTTTTGAACACAAATTTGATTTTGGGTCTGGTATGGATTTTGAGGGGAACCCCCCACGCACACATTTTTTTTTTAAATGGCGTGGGGTCCCTCTCAAAATCCATACTAGACCCTTGCCCGAAGGTCCAGGCCAGGAAAGGGGGATGATCAAACGCCCCCACCCCCCAACCATACCAGGCCTGGCACGTGCCCTTAACATTGGGTTTTGCTTTGGGGCGGGGGGGGGGCACCTTGTCCCCATGTGGATGGAAACAAGGGCCTCTTGCCCACAACCTTGTCCAGTGCAGGTAGCTTATCCGAATCTGGAAGCCCCCTTTAACAAGAGGGGCCCCCAGATCCTGCCCCCCCCATGTGAATAAGTATGGGGAACATTGTACCTCTTCTTTTCTTACAAAAAAAAACACAGACACAGTTTTTGACAATTCCTTTATTGAAAAAACAAAAACAATGCCCCCTTCCCCCGGTGTAGATCCACTGCTCCCTTGTGACGTCACCTACCCAGCATGCACCCACGACGCTTTTTCACTATTTAGTTTATTGCTGAAAAGTTTATTGTTTACATTCACCTGTCAGAGGTGAACCCTACTGACAGTTGATGAGTCATCTGTTGTTAAGGACGCAGTGGCCATTTCTTGTGAAAAAAAAAAAAAAAGGATGCAGCGGCCGGCTTTCTGGCTCACTCCTTAACAATCAGCTAATGTTAAAGATGCCGATGGCCACTGGCTCCAAAAATTTGCATCTGAACCACATCAAAATCGCTGCTGAACTGATTAGAAAATTCACAGTGAAAACTGAGGGGAAATTCGCACCGGACATGTGTGAACCTAGCCTAAGGCCCCTTTCACACTGGGGCGGTTTGCAGGCGGTATTGCGCTAAAAATACCGCCTGCAAACCGCCCCTAAACAGCCTCCGCTGTTTGTTTAGTGTGAAAGCCCGAGGGCTTTCACACTGAAGCGGTGCTCAGGCAGGGCGGTGAAAAAAGTCCTGCAAACCGCTTTTTTGGAGCGGTGAAGGAGCGGTGTATTCACCGCTCCTTCACCGCTCCTGCCCATTGAAATCAATGGGACAGCGCGGCTATATCGCGGTAATACCGCGGCTATAGCCGCGCTGTACGTGGGATTTTAACCCTTTTTCGACCGCCAACGGGGGTTAAAACCGCACCGCTAGCGGCCGAATACCGCTGCAAGAA
This sequence comes from Lithobates clamitans, assembly GCA_037952925.1. Taxonomy (NCBI): domain Eukaryota; kingdom Metazoa; phylum Chordata; class Amphibia; order Anura; family Ranidae; genus Lithobates; species Lithobates clamitans. The sequence continues at coordinate 2,298,517 of JBBGZY010001007.1, forward strand.
CGACGGTACAGCAGCGCTAAAAATAGCGCTGTTGTACCGCCGACGCCCCCACTGCCCCAGTGTGAAAGGGGCCTAAGGGTTGTGCTCAGCTATTCATGTGCGACCAGCTTTGTAGACAATACTGCCCTGGGGACTTTTGGTGCTGGCCGCCTCTCTCCCTGTCTTGTTCAGCTCCATACAAGCTGGCAATAGGAAAGAGGGTCTGAAAACAAACAGCTCCTGCTGAGCTCTCTCTATAAAAAATCTATAATGTTTTGTAACACCAGTGCATAAAATGTTTAAACATTTTCTTTTTTTTTATAACTAGTAAAAATGCAATCTAAAACAAAAGTTTTAAAACAATACACATGTAAATACATGAAATAAAAACAATCTTTCAACCACAGTTTTCCTTTAAAAAGCTACTGTTGTGTGTAGGAGATAGGTCAGACTCTGTTTCCATAACTCTTACACAGCGTCACTGTCATTCTGCTACGTGTAGCCACGTCTGTGCCACAGATAAGGGTCAGGGCGGCCTACACGTAAAAGACGTGCCCTGACAATGGCGCCAGAATGGGCATGGCAGCCTGTCCACACCACGCTTCGAGCTTTGTCCTCATCAGCACTGAAAACAGATGACATCATGGGTGACCTCAGCTTCCTGCTGGAACAGTGAGAGGCGAAGGGAAGAACCTGGTTATTTTGGCATCAACACAAACTCCTGCAGAACTTCACAGACTGGACATCAAACATGCACAAAGTGGAGGCACATTCTACTGTCTGGACTTATCAGTGACAGCTGCCTCTGGACTGACATAGTGAAGCCTTTGTGGCTGGCAGCATGGCTGACCTCTGGCTAACTTTGCTCTGCTCCTGTGTAACTATAATACTATGATTAACCTTCTCTGAACACAGCCCATCTCTAGAGAGCATTTCTTAGTAAAATGAAAGACTTCGAGCAAGGGTTCTGTTAAGAAAATTTATTTTAGCAACAGGCCAAGACAAATTTACCAATATGATTTAGCTTATTTTTCATTGTAGAGTGAAAATCCTTATAGTGGTCACTAGGGATGAGCCCGATGTTCGAGTCAAATGTAAGTTCAAGTCGAACATCAGGTGTAATACCGAACATTATGGGGCATTCGCGGGACATTCGAGCACCTGCAGAATGCCCCATAATGAACGGCGAGACCATCAATGCACTGCAATCTCACCTGACCTGAATGCTTTGGCCAATCACAGCGCGGTCTGCTGTGAGAGCCATAATTGGCCAAAGGCACGGTGCCTTTGGCCAATCATGGCTCAGGGGACTGAGTCCACGCCCCACACTATGTTAGGCTGCTAACAGAGTGGCCATAAATAGTTTTATGAATAAGAGCAGCAAAATGACATTTGTAAAGGAAAAAATGTCATTTAAAACTGCTTGCGGCTGTAATGTATTGCCAGATTCTGGCAATATACATAAAAATCATTAAAAAAAAAAAAGGCATGGGTTCCCCCTAGTCCATTACCAGGCCCTTTGGGTCTGGTATGGATATTAAGGGGAACCCTGCAGCAAAATTAAAAATAAAATTGCGTGGGGCCTCCCCAAAATCCATACCAGGCCCTTCAGGTCCGATATAGATTTTAAGGGGAACCCCGCACTAAAATAAAGAAAATGGCGTGGGGGTCCCCCCAAAATCCTTACCAGACCCTTATCCCAGCACGCAACCTGGCAGGCCGTGGGAAAAGGGGTGGGACAAGAGAGCGCTCCTTCTCCTGAACCGTAACAGGCCACATGCCCTCAACATGATGATGGTGTTTTGGGGTCCCTCCCAAAACACCTTGTCCCCATGTTGATGGGGACAAGGGCCTCTTCCCCAGAACCCTTGCCTGGTGGTTGTGGGGGCTTATCAGAATCTGGAAGTCCCCTTTAACAAGGGGACCCCCAGATCCTGCCCCCCCTATGTGAATGGGTATCGGGTACTTTGTACCCCTACACATTCACCAAAAAAAGTGTCACAATGGTAAAAATGACAGGAGACAGTTTGAGATAAGTCCTTTATTTAAAAAAATAAATAAATAAAAAGTGCCCCGTGATGTCCATTCATCTTCGATCCAAGCGCCGACGACCCGAGAAAAAAAAATACAAAGAAACTCCGCCTCCACTCCAGTTTTTTTGCAATGACAGAATATAGCCAACGGCAGAGCCACCCATTGACGTAAATGGGTGACTCTGCCCGTCTGACTTTACATGACGTCACATGATGTCAGAAGGGGCGGGGTTACCTGTTTACTGTCTACTCTCATTTTTACCATTTTGACACATTTTCTGGTGAATGTGTACAGGTACAATGTGCCCGATACCCATTCACATGGGGGGGCCGGGATCTTGGGGTCCGCTTGTTAAAGGGGACTTTCAGATTCCAATAAGCCCCCTGCCCGCAGACCCCCACAACCACCCGGCAAGTGTTGTGGGGAAGAGCCCTTGTCCCCATCAATATGGGGACTAGGTGTTTTGGGGAAACCCAAAACACCCTCCCCATGTTGAGGGCATGTGGCCTGATACGGTCCAGAAGGGGGGGGCTCTCTCGTCCCCCCACTTTTCCTGCGGCCTGCCAGGTTGCCTGCTCGGATAAGGGTCTGGTATGGATTTTGGGGGGACCCCACACCATTTTTTTTTTGGCATGGGGTTCCCCTTAAAATCCATACCAGACCCTTCAGGTCTGGTATGGATTTTAGGGGGACCCCACGCACTTTTTAAAAAATTTTAGAAGATGTACAGTACTATAGCTACCATAAATGAAAAGCGATCTATGACTGGAGGAAGCAGTGATTGGCTTTCAGGTATAAGTGATCCGGGCAACTCTAGAGGTGCAGCTTGCCTCCCACAGGGAACAGTAAACTGTTTATCTTGGAGAGCAGGAGGCAAATTGGGGAACATCTGTTCCCTAAACCCCTCTGTGTCTAATGAACCCAGAAGCGACAGGTATTAAGTCACTTCAGGGCTCAAAGCAGTCATTCCCCCATTACTCTAGCCAGCGTAGCAGCTTGCCAAGCACAATCTGAGCTTGTTTAGCTGCAGTGGAGGGCGGGGACATTGGGACATAGACCCCTGAGGACCTTTCACCTACCTAAGCAATCACAATCACAAGTTTGTTAGCCCCTTTGTGTTAATAACAAATCTAAATGGAGAAAAAAATGGTTAAAAAAAGAAATTATAATACAAAAATACCCCTGTCACACCCATACACACCCCAATGCATGTAAATATAAACTGGGTCATGTGAGGTATTGCCATAAATGTGAAAAATAATAATTATAGTGGCATAATTCACAGTTAACTCTAAGCTGATAACCTGTAAAGCCTTTTAAAGTGTCACCTATGGAGAATTTTAGATACCATAGTTTTTTGTGATTTCACAGGCGTGCAATTTAAAAGTGGTTGTAAAGGCTGAAAGTTCTTTACCTTCATGCATTCTATTAGCTACTGCTAATCTCATTTCTTGAGGCCCTAAAATGCCAGGAAAGCACAAATATCCCCAAATGACCTCCTTTTTGGAAAGTAGACAGTGCATTTAACAAGAGGCACAGTAAGTTTTTTTGAAGTTGTAACATTTTGAAAATGAAGAAATAAAAAAAATAGTTTTTTTTCAGTTTTTATATTTTCTAATATACTGTCACAGAGCACATGACATCCCCCCAGGATGGGAAAGCTCCCGCTTGTCCAAAATGCATCTATAGTCCGGGCAGGAAGCAGTTAAAAGGGTTCTTCATGTTTCACCCCCCCCATTTTTTAACCCTGCTTACCTTACTGCTTACTAGGTGAATGACGTATATTAGAGCTGCACAATTCTGGCCAAAATGAGAATCAAAATTTTTTTGCTTAGAATAAAAAAATCGCGATTCTCGTGACGTAAAATCTTTCACATTATACAAAAGAAATGGGCTAACTTTACTGGTTAGTTTTTTTTCTTCTTCTTTTTTTTAATTCATTAAAGTAATTTTTTTCCCAAAAAATTGCATTTGAAAAACCGCTGCGCAAATACAGTGTGACATAAATTATTGCAACAACCACCATTTTATTCTCTAGGGTGTCTACTAAAAAATCTATATAATGTTTGGGGGTTCTAAGTAATTTTCTAGCTAAAAAAATGATTTTAACTTGAAACCAACAAATGTCAGAAAAAGGTTTAGTGTTTAGGTGGTTAAACTCACTCACAAGTCTATTCCATTGACAAACTGTTACAATGTTTATACTTAAGTTCAACTGATAAAGAATGTTTTGATTCTTGGCAGACTGCCAGGTTTTTTCCTTCCTTTCTTTTGACGGCTGTCAGCTTCAGAAGAGCAGAGAGAATTCTTTGCATAGAAAGAATCGGGAAACGCTTTAGTCAAGATTGCGATAACGATTCTTGACGATTAATCGTGCAGCTCTAACGTGTATAGAAGATGGGACTGAACCCTTTTTCAGTAAAAAAAGAAAAGGGGGGGGGGAATCCAATATCGATGTAGCAGAGCGGAGAAGGAGTGGACTTTTGGATTGATGGTGAAGATCCGCTTTAAATATACATTGAATAGATTTTAGCTGGGGGCTGGGTGGTTTGTTGATGTAGATCTCTCCCCCTCTTTGGACTGCAGCAAACATATACTGTACATCTAGCCATATGTATAGTTGGTGTGCATCATTGTTCGGTAATAGGATGAGTAATGCATTTTGAAATGGAATTATGTAATAATATTCTGTTGAAATGATGACCTTCTAGATATTTACAGAAGTTCCCTGAAGAAAGCAGAAACACTCTGTGAAACGCGTTGCAACAGAATATCTGGAATTCAATAATTTTGAATATTAACTTATGCTAAACTGCTCAACAGTATTGATGTTTTATAATGGTTGGAAGGTTTTAAAGCGCATTTTGTATGGTCATTTTGACCCAAGAGCTGTTTTACTTATTTGTAATAAAGTTGTTTTTTATATAGCAAACAGTCGACACAATTGTGTTACCTCGCAGACAACCACACAGCCGTGAAAGTCCTATATTGCCATGCAAGGGGGTCTTCTCCTCAATTTTTCTTTTATTTATAGATTTATATGTAGGCCTATATAACAGAATCCATAGCTGTTGGTAAAACTAAAGGAATTGTACTCAGACTGTAACATACAGTATGCATCCACCTTTCCTTTTGTAAAAACTTTCATACCTAAGACCCCTTTCACACTGAGGCGCTTTACAGGCGTTACAGCGCTAAAAATAGCGCCTGTAAAGAGCCGCTCCTGTCTCTCCAGTGTGAAAGCCCGAGGGCTTTCACACTGCAGCGGTGAGCTGGCAGGACACTAAAAAAAAAAGTCCTGCAAGCAGCATCTTTGGAGCGGTGAAGGAGTGGTGTTCTAAACCACTCCTGCTCATTGAAATCAATGGGGCAGCGCGGCTATACGCAGCAGTGCTTTGCGGTGGTTTTAACCCTTTCTCGGCCACTAGCGAGGGGGTAAAAGCACCCCGCTAGCGGCTGAATAGCGCCGCGAAATTGACGGTAAAGCGCTGCTAAAAATAGCTGCGTTTTACCACCAACGCACCCACTGCCCCAGTGTGAAAGTAGCCTAGTTTCTTTTTTATGCAGCCTTTTTGTTTATTCCAAAAGAGTTTTTATTAGTATTGAAATGGGCATAGAGTAACAAGCCCAAAGCTGCCAAAGACATGCATTTATATTGTACGTAGCCAAAGAAATAGAAAAAAACAATGTGCCTGCAATATAGCATACACAGAAGAAATGTATTACATAGACAATTTTCAAGTCATCAGTTTAATGGTGACTAGGGATGAGCTGTTCGGTTTGGAGCAGAACATGCGCACTGGCAAAAAATTCGTCAGAACACGTGAACACCGTTAAAGTCAAGGGACAAGAACATGAATATTCAAAAGTGCTCATTTTAAAGGCTTATATGCAAGTTATTCTCATAAAAAGTGTTTGGGGACCTGGGTCCTGCCCCAGGGGATATGTATCAATGCAATTTTTTTTTAAACGGCCGTTTTTTCGGGAGCGGTGATTTTTTAATGCTTAAAGTGAAACAATAAAAATGAAATATTTCTTTAAATATCGTGCCTGGGGGGTGTCTATAGTATGCCTGTAAAGTGGCACATTTTTCCCTTGTTTAGAACAGTACCACAGCAAGATTACATTTCTAAAGGGAAAATTGTCATTTAAAACTGATTGCGGCTGTAATGAATTGTCGTCTCTCGGCAATATAGATAAAACTCATTGAAAAAAAGAGCATGGTATCCCCCCCCCCCCCAGTCCATTACCAGGCCCTTAGGGTCTGGTATGAATATTAAGGGGAACCCCGAACCAAAACCCCGAACCAAAAATTTTTAAAAAATTGCGTAGGAGTCCCCCTAAAATCCATACCAGGCCCTTCAGGTCTCATATGGAAATTAAGGGGAACCCTGCACCAAATTTAAAATAAAATGGCATAGGGGTCCCCCCCAAATCCATACCAGACCCTTATCCAAGCAGGCAACCTGGCAGACCGCAGGAAAAGTGGGGGGACAAGAGAGGCCCCCTTCCTGAACCATATCAGGCCACATGCCCTCAACATGTGGAGGGTGTTTTGGGGTCCCCCCAAAACACCTTGTCCCCATGTTGATGTGGACAAAGGCCTTATCCCCACAACCCTTGCCCAGTGGTTGTGGGGGTATGCAGGCAGGGGGCTTATCAGAATCTGGAAGCTCCCTTAACAAAGGGACCCCCAGATCCCGGCCCCCCCTGTGTGAATTGGTAATGGGGTATCTTACCCCTACCATTTCACTAAAAATGTGTCAAAACGGTAAAAAAGACAAGAGACAGCTTGGGACAAGTCCTTTATTAAAAAATACAAAAATAAAAATGTCCCACAATGTAAGTTCTGGGGCTTTCAGATTCCGATAAGCCCCCCACCCGCATACCCCAACAACCACTGCGCAAGGGTTGTGGGGATGAGGCCCTTGTCCCCATCAACATGGGGACAAGGTGCTTTGGGGTCAGACCCCAAAGCACCCTCCCCATGTTGAGGGCACGTGGCCTGGTATGGTTCAGGAGGGGGGGCGCTCTCTCGTCCCTCCCCTCTTTCCCTGGGGCCTGCCAGGTTGCGTGCTCGGATAAGGGTCTGGTATGGATTTTGGGGGGACCCCTACGCCAATTTTTTTTTTTTTGCCGCGGGTTCCTCTTAAAATCCATACCAGACCTGAAAAATGCGCCACTTTGCAGGCATACTATAGACAAAGCCCAGGCACGATATTTAAAAGAATATTTAATTGTTTCACTTTAAGCATTAAAAAATCACTGCTCCCGAAAAAACGGACGTTTTTTAAAATTTTTTGCATTGATACATGTCCCCTGGGGTAGGACCCAGGTCCCCAAACACTTTTTATGACAACTTACGCTCGACTTGAACATCGGGCTCATCCCTAATGGTGACAAATGAAACGAGAGATGTACAGTAATCACAGACTGTGTGCAGGACTAAGTGCAAATTATTATAGCCATGCCCCTATAATTAGAGCCTAGTCATTGAATACCTCATTAAGTACCTCTGAAAACCTAAACCATTTCAAATTTAAGAATATTTAGAACTTAGCAGTACTTTTGGAGATATCAGATATGTTATGCAGACAATTTTCTTGCAGTTGAGGCTCTTCTAAGAAAACAATATAACAACCTTTCCTGTGTTGGTCAGGCTGTTGAAAATGTGAGACTGGTGAGGATAGATCGCCATCTTGTGGTGTTTGCTAAATCTAGAAAGAATATATCTTGCTTATTTACAGCAGCACACTTATTCAAAAAACAAAAAAATTTAAATTTAAAGTCCACCAATCACAAATATACACCCCCCTCTTTATTGTAAAACGTAACTAATATTCACATGTTACACAATAAGTACACATGTGCTTTTCTTCTCATAAACGGTGTATGTATGAAATGGTTGATCCTGCATCTTGTCAACCAGCTGTACACCGTTGATGGAAATTAAAATTCAATTTTAATATAAATTAATAATTAAAATAAAATTATATAAATAAAAATATTGAATAAAAAAATTAATCAAAAACGTGAAATGAGATTCCCCTCTATAATAAAATTGAACTGTCCATGGGTTCGAACCATTTCTTTGGGTGCAAAAAAATACATATAAATAAATAAATAATATAATATAAAATATGATAAAAAAAAGTTTTTTGTTTTAAATATATTGATTAAATAAAATAAAAAAATGATATATATATATATATATATATATATATATATATATATATATATATATATATATATAAAGAATTTATAACATATTGATTCAATAAATATATATGTACTGTCAATCAAAACCACCCACTAATAGAAACATGGTACACTCTTGTAAAAGCTAAGTGAAAAAAAATATTTTAATCATTCGATGGGTTATTGATAGGAGAATAAGGAGAGTATGGAGGGTTTAGGGAAAAAAAGAACTGCAAAGTTCAGCCATGCGCAGAATTGCGTTTTGGTGTCAAGGGTGGTAAGCAACTGGCACGGATTATATGGTTCCCAGTCTAAAAAACGTTTGCACTCGAGGAAAGTGGAAATCTGGCATTCCATTGTCCAGGAAGTCAATGCTGCAGGGGACATTGCCCGCAACATAGATACATGTAGGCGTTGAATAAATGATATAAAAATACAGATAAAAAAAAAAAAAAGATATGAACGTGGCACTGGTGAAGGACCTCCAGCAAACATCACCTTCACCTGCTATGAAGAAGAATTAAAGGGGGGCCTCAGGCCTGACATTGTCAGCGGAGTACCTGGAGAACATGATTCGGATTAATTGAATAATTAAAGTAATTTTTTTTTTAAATTAAATTCAATATAAATTTTAATTTTTTTTCTAAAATAATTTCTTTTTCACAATGTTAGGAGAACCAACAGGTGCAGATCAGAATGTCGCTGACGATTATAATGAGGGCAATGAGACAATGCTCCTTTTTGATGATGATGGTAGGTAGTTTCTTATATAAATTTTTTTTAACCGCTTGTCGCCCACCCACAGATCATTTACTGTGGGCGGGCGGCAGGCTGAATCACGTACATGCACGTCATCCAGCCCGCTCCTGTTTAATAACACACTGCGCGGCCATTATGGTGCCCGGCACGTCCCACCCACGACCACTGGACACAGCAGATTTTGGGTCCCAGTACTGAGCTGCTTTGAGCAGTAGCAGTAATCAGCCTATGCTGGTTTTGTTCAGCAAACACCCAGCTGTAAATTGAAAGTGAACCCGGGACCACAACTGCTGACTTTGCCCCCGTTCACATCGGGCCGTTTTGACATGCGATTTGACATGTCAAATCGCATGCCAAATTGCCGCCTATTTCTGGCAATGGCACTGTCCTAATCGGTGCGACACTGACTTTGCAGCGCCGCACCGATTCCCAAAAGTAATTCCTGCACTACTTTTGGCGATTTTGGGGGTGATTTGAATAGACAGCAACCCGCACAGATGTCTCTCAAATCGCCCCCAATGTCGGACTGCAATGCGGGTTTAAAATCGTGCGAGTTCAGCTGAACCCTCGATTTCAAACCTAGGATGGACAGTGGTGGGAGACCGAGGCACATCATGCCTCAATCTTCCCTGTTCTGAAAGAAAACAGGATTTTGTTGATTTTGTCACTTCTGGTTTCCGATCCTTCATTTCCTGCCTGGTTCAGACAGGGAATCCTCAAACCAAGCACATCTATGCTCGGTAAGATGCTGTAAAGGGCAGCTATCTTATTAACCACTTGCCGACCAGCCGCCGCCATTATACTGCAGCAGGTCGGAAAGTTCCCACGAGCCGTCGTAGCTATACGTTGGCTCCTTTAAGCAGGATAGCAGGCGGGCGCTGCACTGCGGGGGTGTCGATGCTCGTGGCCAACGGTCGTGATGACCGCCGGCCAAGAGCGATCACGGGCACGAGAGGCAGAACAGGGATGTGTGTGTGTAAACACACACATCCCTGTTCTGTTCTGAGAGGAGATGCAGATCGTGAGTTCCTAATAGCTAGGAAATACAATCTGTCATCCCCTCTAGTCAGTCCCCTTCCCCTACAGTTAGAACACACAGTCAGGGAACACAGTTAACCCCTTGATCACCCCCTAGTGTTAACCCCTTCCCTGCCAGTGACATTTATACAGTAATCAGTGCATTTTTATAGCACTGATCGCTGTATAATTGTCAATGGTCCCAAAAATGTGTCAAAAGTGTCCGATGTGTCCGTCATAATGTCGCAGTCACGATAAAAATCGCAGATCACCGCCATTACTAGTAAAAAAAATAAAATAATAAAAATGCCATAAATCTATCCCCTATTTTGTAGACGCTATAACTTTTGCGCAAACCAATCAATATACGCTTATTGCGGTTTTTATTACCAAAAATATATAGAAGAATACATATCAGCCTAAGCTTAAAAAAAAATTTGCTTTTTTAAAAAAAATTGGGGATATTTATTATAGCAAAAAGTACAAAATATTGTGTTTTTTTTTTTTTCAAAATTGACGCTCTTTTTTTGTTTATAGCTCAAAAAATAAAAACCACAGAGATGATCAAATACCAGTTGGTATTTAACTTCCAGTTGGTTTATTGACCAGTTTATTTCCTCCTGATTTCTCGGGTGAATTCTCTCCTCCCTCCCCGATTCAGCAGCTCTGCGCTGGTGAATTGGGGAGTGTGAATTCTAATATAGATCGCCAGTGATGTGCTGACATCGGCACTTCATAAACTGGCCGTTTCTGTGCATATTAATGACAGCTTCCCTGCACGCTGAGAAGATCAACGGAGAATATATTCTCCGTTGATCTTCTCACTTTCATAAACCGTTAATGGTCAGGGATGAGCTGCGATCCCCAGGATCGCAGCTCATCTCTATTTCATAAACAGACATCATAACCATCTTCCGAAATTCAAATTTAAAATAGAATTAACTCCAATTTCAAAAAGAATGAATTCCAATTCGAATGGGAAAGATTTTATTAGAATTGAAAAGAATAGAATAGAAAATAAGAATAAAATAGAAAAGAATACAATAGAAAAACAATAGAACAGAATAGAATAAAATATAATATTCAAAATTCGAATTTGGGAAGATAGTTATATATTTATTATATTCTTTCTATTTTATTGTATTGTTTTTCTATTCTATTATTTTCTATTCTATCGTATTCTCATATTTTCTCATCTTTTGTATTCTAGTCTAATCTTTTCTATTAGAATTCAAATTCATTCTATTTGAAATTCAAATTTTAGAAGATGATTATATATTTTTTATATTTTATTCTATTCTGTTCTATTGTTTTTCTATTTTATTATTTTCTATTATATTCTTTTCTATTTTTTTCTATTCAAATTCTAATCCATTCTATTTGAAATTCAAATTTTGAAAGACAGTCATATTCTTTCTATTTTATGTTTATGTTTATGTTATTCTATTGCTTTTCTATTCCATTCTTTTCTACTATTTTGGTTTCCATTGTTTTGGATTCTATTCCAATCTATCCAATTCAAATTCTAAATCTGAATTTTGGAAGACGGTCATATTCTATTTTATTTTATTATATTATATTAAATTCTATTCTTTACCATTCTTTTATTTTTATTCTATTGCTTTATTATTTTACAATCTATTTTATTGTATTCTTTTTATGAAAATCGATTTCTATTTTTCTCTAATTCGATTTAAATTTTTTCCAGAATTCGACTCAAATTGTTTTCGAATTCCTTTCAAATTGATTTAGAATTCGATTCGAATTTGTTTTCCAATTCGATGCAAATTTGTTTCTGGATTCGATTCGAATTTTGTTCAGTTTTTTCCAATTAAAATTGATATTTCGGATGCGTTTAAATTACTTTTGTAATTCGGAAATTGGGATGCATCCGAATTCCCGAATAATGAAAAATTTGTCTGAATTTCTATACGGAGTGAAACGAACTGCACATGTATGACCTTCACCTTTTCCTATGAATCGTTTGAGAGCACTATCAACATTTGTTCACTATTGTATGACATTTCTACAAAGTGCACGTTTATATCTGAATGTGAAAATCATCTAATTCATTATCACTGGACTCTTCTTGCACTTATTTATCCATTTATTTATTTATTAAGGTAACTGACAGTTTTTTATTCACTGTGAATTAATATTAGTTGTTTGTTTTTTTTTTATTTTTTGTTTTTTTTTGTTTGTTTGCTAGCGTTGTTTGTCTATGGATTAGTTCCTGTTACAACACCTTTCTTATATATCACATGACTTAAACAGCTGCTGCATTGATATAGTGTATTTAAAATATTTAGATTCAGGCGTGGGTGTTTTTCACTTTTAATATATTGGTCTATCCATTGCCCCAATTTTTCAAACAGGGAGCCAACACCTGCAACTATCGGTCTCCCTAGTAGGAGTAACATTCTTATGTAGTTTGGGCATGTGATGAAAAATGGGAATCTTGGGAAAGTCAACCATCAGAAACAATGCTACCTTGGTGTTTAACACTCCCATCTCCACACCCGTGTCAAGCAAGTGGGATAACTGTTGCTTGAAAAAAGGTGTGGGATCGGCATCAAGGACCCGATATGTGCTGTTATCCTGCAGTTTACCTATTCCCTCTGCTCTATAGTCACTGGCATTCAGAACCACGACCGAGCCACCCTTGTTAGCTGCCCATATCGCCAAATTAGTACGTGATTTAAGACTTACAATGGCAGATCTTTCTAAAGGAGTTAAGATATCTCTGTTGCCAGTTGGCTGGGTTGTGGTTCTGTCTGCAAGTTTAACCAGATCTTGCTCCACTAAAGCCTTAAACGTTTCTATGGCTGAGTCTCTGGAGTTAACCGGATAAAAATGTCTATCTCCTATACAAACAGAGTCTTTCACTATACCGTACATACACCCTGTGGATTCAGATTGAAGCCTCTCTAGACCAGATCTACCAATATGATCTTGAAAGTTAAATGTAAGATTTGTCATCTCCTGTGGTGCGTCTTCCTGAGAGGCTACAAGTGAATCTGCAGGGAAAGAAAAATGTTTTCTCAAAGTTACATTCCGTATAATATATAGGGGTAGGGGGTAAACGTGAGAGAATTATAACTCCACAGAGGCACCGTCCCTGAAAAGTGCAAAGTTCAAACTAAAAATAAAGTGGAGTGGGACTTTGAATATAGTTAGAATACAGTTTACTGTTTCTTTTGGTCCAGGGTGTGCAGATCCTGGTAGAGAATGTCAGAAGTGTGGCCTACGCGTTTCGCAGGAAACCCTGCCCTGATGAAGTGGGGTTTCCCACAAAACGCGTAGGCCACACTTCTGACATTCTCTACCAGGATCTACACACCCTGGACCAAAAGAAACAGTAAACTGTATTCTATTTTAGGCTGTAATCTGTTCTTAAGGTTTCCATCCATGGATGGTGAATAAAGTTTTTCTACATTGTTTTAAAACTGCGGTATAGATTGTTATTTCAACCCCACCGAGGCACCCTCAAAGTTCCACTTCACTTTATTTTTAGTTTGAACTTTACATTCCGTATAAATCTATTCACATCCAGTAAGGTACTAAAAAGGAGTCTGCGGAGCAAAAGATAAACCCTTAGAGAGTAGAGACAATTCTGCAGAAGTTAAAGACATATGTGAAAGATTAATAACATTGGTCTGTTGTATTAATCACCTGTCTCTGTCCCTTTTGCTTCTCGTTTGTCGGGAGTAGGTTGTTCTTTGTGGAGACATGTCTTCCCCTTAGGGTTGCCACCAAAACGTCAAGCCAAACCCGAATGCTTTTGTGGAGGCGTGTCTCCGCCTCCTTTTGTTTTTTTCCTCTTTTGGGTTTGTTCTGTTTGTTCACTGAACTACCTGGTTGTTTTTTTTGATGATTCTTTAGCAAAAAACGGATGACACAGAGCTCCTAGAATCAAATGAAAGACCATCTCCTGTGGTGTCCGAGTGCTCTGATTGGGAATCCGACAGCTCCGATGAGTATGGTTGCCACCTCATCCCTTTAAACCGGAACACATATTAATTACACAGGTTCTGTGGCTGATTAAGGTGGTAATTAAACTCACTTGGTGCCTTATCTGCATTCAATTAGCCTCAGAACCTGTGTAATTCAGAGGTGTTCAGGTTTAAAGGGATGAGGTGGCAACTCCGGTGAGGGGAAGCTGACATGCCTCGGGCCCCTTCGGTGATGTTTCCTGCGACCTTTGAGGATAGAATGTGGTCTGTCAGCCCTACTACGAACGTACACATTGCCTGTTTGATAGTCCTGTAGATCTCTGGAGTACTTTTGTCTTTTTTTTTTATGCATAATCTCTTGCTCCAGAGTGTTTACAGTTGTAGAGAGATCTTCATTGAGAGAGGGGTAAATTGTCAATGACTGATATGATTGTAATGAGTCTTTCAGAGTTCCGATCTCTTCACTAATTGCACACAGCAGATTTTCTTCATGAGCTACAGTTAACCCCATGAGTTCTAAAGAACATTTGGATAAAATGTTGTTCCAATCGACCATAAATTCCCCTGTGCATGTGGTGGAGGGGAATTTCGTGATTCTTCGTGGGATCATCTTTTCCACTATGTACTGTCAAGGCAGTGGCATCCCACCACAGTCGAATTTCCTTTGGAAGCCATTTTTAGGCTGTTAAACAGAGTTGTACATGCAGTGTCTACTGATATAGGAATGGGATCTTTAGTATACACTTGTGAGATCTTGGATTGTTGATCCATTTCAGAATCCCAAAAACCATGTTGTACACCAACATAAAATGTTCAAATACTAATAGGTTCTCACTGGTGCAGATATGCAGTAATATAGGCGAGGAATGTCAAACCTCCATACAGTCTGTTAAGAAAGAAAGTTTTTACTTCCACAGAGCGTGTTGCAGGAGAAATTCAATGATTCAAACAAAAATACTCACTGGTATAGCAAAATAAAATACTTGAGGACTATGAAGTTGCCAGCTGTCTTTTCTCGATGACTGTCTTGTCTCCTTGATAGTGATGTGTTTGGATCAAACCCGCCAGGAAGCCGTCACTGCCCACGACCAATCATAGGCAGTGATGCATTTCCCGACTGGCAGCTGCACATACACATGCTGCCTATGATTGGCGGTATACAGTGGCGACTTTCTGGCAGGTTCGATCCGAACACGCCCGAACCCATTCTTACTCCTTGAGATGTCTGCTGATGAATTAGTCTCTTGCTGCAGGTATTCTCCATCAGGAACGAAAGGACTCCATGGAACCTGGGGTTAGGACCCTCTTCCTTGGCCGATCTGCAGATTCATAAAGAGGGCACTTCTGGCACTGTCCCCATTTTGGATTAATTCAAGTGAATATTCTTCACTGTACTAATAGGTCTCTTTGTTCTTGTTCCACACATGCGGCTGCTTTGTTCGATTTGGATTTGGAGCTTGGAGCATTCTTATGCTAGACATACACACATAGGTTTGATAGGACACGATTTTCGATCCAAGTTTCTTGAGCCCTGTATGACTAGGACCTGGTGTATGACCAGGATAAGTCCTGTGACAATTACAATCGAGGCACAAATTGTGATGGTCCCTAAGGGGATGGTCCCTAAGGGGATAACCAGTTGGCACATCCTAGTTCTGAACACATAGTACAGATTTTAAAAAAGCTGGCACCCCCCCAAAGAAACTTATTTTGGTGAAACTTCAGTGTCACAACTCCACATCCTCCTCTCCAACTCCTCTTACTGTTGGGGTCCCCCAAGGTTCTGTCCTTGGACCTCTACTACTCTCGATCTACACATCGTCCCTGGGTCAGCTGATAGCCTCCCATGGCTTCTACTACCATTTATATGCTGATGACACCTCCTCACGCATCACTGATTTACTAACAGACATATCAGCTGGATGTCAAACCATTTCCTCAAACTTAATCTAAAACTGAGCTCTTAATATTTTCTCCTCCACGTACCCCTTCCCCTGACTTCTCTGTCAAGATCAATGGCACATCTATCAGTCCGCCAGGGTGCTAGGGGTAACCTTAGACTCTGAACTGTCCTTTCAGGCCCACATCCAATCCCTGTCCAAATCTTGCCGCCTTAGCCCCCGCAATATTTCCAGAATACGCCGCTTTTTAACTAATGACACCACCAAGCTTCTAATTCACTCAATGGTCATCTCTCACCTCGACTACTGCAACTCACTCCTCATTGAATTACCTTTACATAGACTCTCCCCCCCTTCAGTCCATAATGAATGCCGCTGCAAGACTCATCCACCTTACCAACCATTCAGTGTCCTCCACCCCTCTCTGCCAATCCCTCCACTGGCTTCCACTCACCCAACGAATAAAATTCAAAGAACTAACAATAATTTACAAAGCCATCCATAACTGCCCCAGCTACATCACTAACCTAGTCCCAAAATACCAACCAAGCCGCTCTCTTCGGTCCTCCCAAGACCTCCTGCTCTCTAGCTCTCTTGTCACCTCCTCCCATGCTCGCCTCCAGGATTTCTCCAGAGCTTCTCCCATCCTTTGGAACTCCCTACCTCAATCTGTCCAACTGTCCCCTAATCTATCCATCTTTAGACGATCCCTGAAAACCCTTCTCTTTAAAGAAGCCTATCCTGCTTCTAACTAATACACTGTTTTACTTCCTCCATCAGCTCATCCCCACAGCTTTTACCTTTTGTATCAATTGACCCTTCCTTTTTAGATCGTAAGCTCTAATGAGCAGGGCCCTCTGATTCCTCGTGTACCAAATTGTAATGTAACTGTAATGTCTGCCTTTATTTTGTTAAGCGCTGCGCAAACTGTTGGCGCTATATAAAACCTGTATAATAACAATAATAATAAAAATGTAACAAAATTTTATCACAGCATCATTTAAAATAAAGCATTAGAAATGTGTAATTACATGTGTTACACAGTTTTTGCTTTATTTTGCCAATCCACATTTTGGTAGGGTATATAATGCAGTACTGTGCAAAGGTTTTAGGCAGGTACAGTATGCAGGTGCTGTAAAGTAAGAATGTTTCTTTCTATCTATCTATCTATCTATCTATCTATCTATCTATCTATCTATCTATCTATCTATCTATCTATCTATTATCTATCTATCTATCTATCTATCTATCTATCTATCTATCTATCTATCTATCTATCTATCTATCTATCTATCTATCTATATATATATATTTTTTTTAATCAGTTTACAAAATGCAAACAGAAGAAAATTTTAAATCAATTCATTATTTTGTATGACTTCCCTTTGGCTTCAAACTAGTATCAATTCTTCTAGATACACTTGCACACAGTTTTTGAAAGAACTCGCCAGGTAGGTTGTTCCAAACATCTTGGAGAACTAACCACAGATCTTTTATCGATGTAGGCTGCCTCAAATCCTTGTCTCTTCGTGTAATCCCAGACAGACTTGATGATTTTGAGATCAGGGCTCTGTGGGGGCCAAACCATCACTTCCAGGACTCTTTGTTCTTCTTTACACTGAAGATAGTTCTTATTGACATTGGCTTTATGTTTGTGGTCATTGTCCGCTGCTCAATCACATGTCTCCCTGAAATCAAATCTTTCTAAAATTGAGCTAATAATATTTCAGTGCATATTAGCTCAGTTCTGAGATGGCTATTCATACTGAAGTAAACAAGAACATGGAACTAATACTTTCTGCACTGTTTGCTTGCAAAATGCGTGGTTGTGTTTGCCCAGTACTGTGTAATAAAGAAACCTTATTAAAAACACCCTGTGTCTATTTATTTGCAGTAATTGTGTCTGCAGCTTGTTACTGTTCCCCAAGTCTCCATGTACATTTTAGCACGTGGAGAAGTCAGCAGTGGATTATTAACCACTTACCAACCAGATGATTTTACCCCCTTCATGACCAGACCATTGTTTGCTATTCAGCACTGCGCTACTTTAACTGGCAATTGCTTGGTCATGCAACACTGTACGCAAATGAAATTTATGTAATTGTTTTCACACAAATTCATTTTTTAGTTATTTCAGGTACTTCTATAGTGCCATCAATTTACGCGGCTCTTTACATATACATTGTACATTCACGTCAGTCCCTGCTCTCAAGGAGCTTACACTCTATGGTCCCTAACTCACATTCATATACTAGGGTCAATTTAGACAGGATCCAATTAACCTACCAACATGTCTTTGGAGTGTGAAAAACCAGAGTACCCAGAGGAAACCCAGGCAGGCCCAGGGAGAACATGCAAACTCCAGGCAGGTAGTGCCATGGTTAGGATTCAAACCAGCAACCCTTTTTGCTGCTAGGCAAAAGTGCTACCCACTACACCACTGTGCCGCCCAAATAGAGATTTCTTTTGGTGGTATTTGATCACCACTGGATTTTTTACTTTTTCTTATATACATGAAAAAAGACTGAAAATTTTGGAAAAAAAAAACAATATTTACTTTCTGTTATAAATCAATCAATAGAAAAATGAAAAAAATCAAGGTATTAAGTGTGTGCCTAACAAGTGTAATGTTTGCTGCTTTTACTTATTGACCTGGCTGTTTTTTCTCCTTGCTTTTCCGCAAGACGAAAGAACCAGATCGCTGTTCTCAGAACTCTGGGCTGTGATTGGACACAGCCGATCAGCATGTTTCAACCGAAATCATTGGCTCATATCTGCTGCCAAACTCATGCTATGTCCAATCACAGCACAGGTCAACAACGGGTGCGTGCATGTGTGCCGCCAAGCCAGACAGTACATTGCAACATACCCATACAGCCTGGCTATGCTGCCCGCTCACAGTAGATTTACTGTGGGCAGGTTGGAAAGGATTTTAAAATCCATCTTATATTTTATTAATACATTGCTGGCCTCTACAACTAAACCCCACATGAGTGAAACACATTAGGGGATCTCTCTATGGATGGGGTGTAAGTAGGTGCAGCATGATGCGGCGGTGAGAAAACACATGAACTCCAAGTAGTAACAGGAATATATTGTAACAGAAGTCCAGCAATACACAACTCACGGGTTGTACAGTGATGAAACAGTGGATTGAAAACTCAAAGGTGCTAACAGCATCTGTCTTGAGAAGCAGAATGCGGCCTGGCCACTCCAAACACAAATGGGGAGGCTTCCAGGAAGGTTGGCGTGTCCTGCTCCTGAAACTCCCTGATGCTAAGCACTTTCCCTGACAGATGGGTATCCTGTCCCTAAAATGAGAGCCAAATACAGAAGCCAAGATCTTAAATAAACTCTGCCTGACCCAAGATGGCTGCCAAAGTCACATGGGGTGCCAGCATCCAATCAGATAGCAGCCTCTCTGTGACTGAAGAAACCATAGTGAAACTAGGTTCCTTGCGACATCCTACCCCATCTGCATTGTACTGCATGCAATTAGGCACCATTTTCTTGTAGACCAAGCAGAGCTTGATGAGCCAATGTATTTTCCCAACCATCACCAGCCATCGATGTAGCCAGCTTGGTGGAGAGACTACTCTGTGAGGCTTCAGACCAGTACCCTTTTTCTTTAATGTTTTGACTGCTTATTGCTTGCGTCAGGTTTCATTGTAAAAGTGTTCTTCAGTGGTTATTGATGGGGTCTGCTACAAGTGAGGTCCATTTTCTGTGCTTAATATAAAGGCTTCACAGAGATATCTGTAAGGAGCACATCCAGTGCTTTTCCTGCCCTGCTTGTCCAGAGTCTACAATCTCCAGAGCCCTGCAGAAACTGTAATGGGGTACTAGAGGGTGTTAGAGAAAGAGAAGGCCATACAGCCTTACTGAATTAAAGTTTTTAACCACTTGCCGACCGCCACACACACATATACATAAGCAGAATGGCACAGACATGCAAATGGGCGTACCTGTACGTCCCTCTAATTTTGCCTCCTATCGGGCGCGCGCACGCCACAGGATCGTGCCCGCGGATCCCGCAAACTCGATGTTTGCCGGCGGCCCATGATTGCGGCGAGGAGAGGCAGATGTAAACAAGGCATTTCCCTGTTCTGCCTAGCAACATGACAGGGATCTATGGTATGTTATCTCAAGAATGTTTGAATCCATTTACTGTTGATTGATTCCTTACCTCTGCTGGAAGTCTATTCCAAGCAAGCATCTGATGAGTGAACACAGATAAAGTAAAATAGAATAGGGCACTGAAGAGCATGGTGTTCTTTGAGTTTGGAGTGGAGCACAACTGTACATGATGTTGCAACAATAGAGACTTTGTTAAGGGATTCTATTGTGCTAGTTTAGTACTTTATTATCCTGAGCCAGCCGCTTCCGCCCCCGCCCCCTGCACATCCAGTGAGCGCTGGAAGGGCAGAGCAGAGAGCCTTTGACTAACAGTTTCCAGCTCTCTGCGGGCTGAAGACTCAGAGAAGAGCAATCAGTAGTGTTTGATCGCTCAGTTCTCGGTTTTAGAGACAGCGGGGAACAGATGCAGCATTTGTCCGATGATACATCCACCTACGTTACATAGTTAGTCTGACTGAAAAAAGATCTAGTTCAACCAATAAAAGGGAAAAAAACATACAATCCTATACCCACAGTTGATCCAGAGGAAGGCAAAAAACTCCAGCTAAGCATGATCCAATTTGCTCCAGCAGGGGAAAATACTCCTCCTGATGCCCCGAGAGGCAATCGGATATTCCCTGGATCAACTTTACCTATAAATGTTAGATCCCAGTTATATTATGTACATTTAGAAAGGGCCTTTTTTTAAAGCAATCTATTGAGCTGACCAGAACCAGCTCTTGAGGGAGTCTATTCAACATTTCACAGCTCTTACTGTGAAAAAACCTTTCAATATTTGGAGATTAAATCTCTTTTCCTCTAGGTGTAAAGAGTGCCCCCTTGTCCTCTGTGATGACCTTAAAGTGAGTAACTCTACACCAAGTTCACTATATGGATCACTTCCTGTATGTATTTATACATGTTGATCATATCCCCCTTAATCTCCTTTTCTCAAGAGAGAATAAATTCAGTTCCTCTAATCTTTGCTCATAGCTGAGCTCCTCCATGCCTTTTATCAGTTTAGTTGCCATTCTCTGTACTTTCTCCAGTACCCTGATATCCTTTTCATAGAACTGGTGCCCAAAACTGAACTGCATATTCCAAAGGAAATCTTACTATTTTGTAAGCTTGCTAGTGAAAGATGACCAGCTTATCCACATAAGAACAGAGAAAACGGCCAAAGGTATGTGGACTTCATTACAAAAACTGCATGAGCATTCAAGCCTCAACAGTAAGTTGTTTTTACTAAGAAAGCTTTATAAGATGAGATTAGAAGAAGGCAAATGTGCGACCCTGTGAAAGCTATGCTAGAGATCATAGAGCAGCTACACACCATCAGAGAGGACATCAAAGATAAGCATATTGTTGCCCTGCTCCTTTGCAGCCTTCCAGAGACATATACTGCTCTTATTAACGCTTTAGAAACCAGACCCGAGCAGGAGCTGACACTGGAATATGTCAAAGGCAAATTAATTGATGAATATGACAGAAGGAAAGAAAATACGCACCGTGATGACAAAGCTCTTAGGATGTACAAAGGCACAAAGCACAACAAATAAAGCAGAGCCTGTTTTTGCTGTAAAAGGACTGGTCACTTAAAAAAGGATTGTTCTATCTGGAAAGCCAAGCAGCGAAAACTAAAGCTATCCTCTAAAAGAGTCAAAGCAGCCACAAAGGAAACTGCAGTCACATCATGGAGTGGCACCGTTAAAGTAACACAGATCAGCAAGCCATGCTGCTGGTGCATAGACTCAGGTGTGACAAGCCACATGACTAGCGATGAGACCTTCTTCACAAACATTGATTACAGTGCAAAAGACAAAGTTTTCCTAGCAAACGGGAAAAGCATCACATCCAAAGGTATTGGCCAGGGCTTCCTGAACTGCATTACACCACAAGGCGAGCACAGTATCCATGTAAAGAAAGTGCTGTGTGTTCCAGAACTAGAAGGCAACCTTCTGTCAGTGAAAAGTCTTGCAAACAACGGTCTCACTCTTAAATTCCAGGGTGATGAATGCACAATTCATATTAAGCAATGCCTCGCTGAGGCACAGAAGTCCAGAAGCTATACAGGACATTATAAAAAGAGGTTTATCAGAAGATTTGACAATAATACTTTGCAAAGTGCTCATGAAATACAAATGCTGTATTGAAGCATAAGCCACACGTGCTCCCCTACTACAGGCATCTCAAAGAAAAACGACCCACCCCCTGCAGCTCATACACAGTGATGTATGCGGTCCAATGAAGACACCGTCAGGCGAGAACAGATATCTACTGACTTTCATTGATGATTATTCCAGGTACACTACTTATATCAGTGGTTCTCAACTCCAGTCCTCAGGACCCACCAACAGGCCAGGTTTGCAAGATAGCTGAAATACATCACAGGTAATATCACTTGCTGCTCAGTGATTGCAGTATTCTAGTCTGCAACTCCCCAAGGTAATACTTAAAATCTGGCCTGTTGGTGGGTCCCGAGGACTGGAGTTGAGAACCACTGACTTATATGATGAAACACAAGAATGAAACTTTAGAGAGACTTCAAGAGTTTGTTGCCATGTCTAGCAACCAATTCCAACACAACCCAGGAATAATACGTATGGTGTGGCCTCATACCTGAAGAGACAAGGAATAGTACACCAGACAACCACACCATACACTCCTGAACAAAACGGTGTAGCAGAAAAGAAAAGTTGCACTCTTATAAAAATCACCAGGTGCATGTTTTCGGATGCCAACCTACCTCACAAGTACTGGGAAGAAGCAGTTATGACTGCAACATACCTACAGAACAGACTACCCTCAAGAGCAATTAAAAGTACTCCATTCCAAATGTGGCATGGATCAAAGCCTAGCATAGGGCACATCAGATTGTTTGGATGTAAAGCATATGCCTATATTCAAAGTGAAAAGCGATCCAAGCTGGAAAGCAGAACCATAGAGGGCATTCTAGTAGGCTACCGTGAACAAAGTTAGAAACTAAGGGTTACAGAATCCTACACCTAAAGACTGACAAAGAGACAATAAGCTCACTAGGGTTGGTGTCACTCGGTGCGGAAAAAATTGGTGTCACCCCCCTCCACCAACTATAGTCCCCCTATAGTACAGACCTCCCTCCCTCAGTACAGACCCTCCTCCACTAACTACAGACCCCCCTCCATTAAGTACAGACACCCCCCCACTAAGTACAGACCCCCTCACTCAGTACAGACCCCCCTCACTCAGTATAACCTCCCTGCAGTATAGACCCCCTTCCTCTGTACAGACCCCCCTCCACTATCCACAGACCCCCCTCCATTAAGTACAGAACCCCCTCATTCAGTACAGACCCCCTTTCCTCAGTATAACCCCCCTCCCCGCAGTATAGACCCCTCTCCCTCATTACAGACCCCCTCCATCAGTATAGACCTCTCCCCTCAGTACAGACCCCCCTTTTCCTCAGTACAGACCCCCCTCCCTCAGTATAGACAACCCCCCTCCACCAGTATAGACCCCCCTCAGTGCAGACCCTCTTCCATCAGCATAGACCCTCCTCAGTGCAGTCCCCCCTCCATCAGCATAAACCCCCCTCAGTGCAGACCCCCTCCATCAGTATAGACCCCCCCTCAGTGCAGACCCCCTCAGTGCAGACCCCCTCCCTCCATCAGCATAGACCCCCCTCAGTGCAGTCCCCCCTCCATCAGCATAGACCCCCCCTCAGTGCAGACCCCCCTCCATCGGCATAGACCCCCCTCAGTGCAGACCCCCCATCCATCAGCATAGACCCCCCTCAGTGCAGTCCCCCCTCCATCAGCATAGACCCCCCTCCCTCAGTGAAGACCCCCTCCTCAATCAGCATAGACCCCCCTCAGTGCAGCACCCCCCCCTCCATCAGCATATACCCCCCCTCAGTGCAGACCCCCCTCCATCAGCATAGACCCCCCTCATTGCAGTCCCCACCCCTCCATCAGCATAGACCCCCCTCAGTGCAGTCCCCCCTCCATTAGCAGAGACCCCTCTCAGTGCAGACCCCCCTTTCCACTTGTGCTAGTAGACCCCCCTCCCCTCCCATAGCGCCCCCAGCACATGTCCATCTACAAATACAATACACTGTTCAAACCTCAGAACAGCGCGGGACAGGCACAGCGGTGTGTCCCTCCTCCTGTGTACATGTAAATAGAGAGGAGGGAGGAGGCGGCTTTGGTCCGATTCACTGGGGGAGACAGCTGGAGATACATAGATCAGTGCAGGGGTGTGCACACCATACGATGCCGCTGCCCACAGGTGTCTCCCCTCTGGCGGGTGTCAGCTGGGTGCGGCCCACAATGCCCACTCCCTAGCGACGCCACTGCCATAAACCCCGATCCCTGAAAACTGTAAAGTGAATGTGTAAAGAAATAGGAAATAGAAGTGTGACTTTGCATGAAACATGTCATTGTGGGTAGGGATATGTATGAATGAATATATACATTTAAATTTAATTAAATGTCATTAACCCCTAAGGGTAGTCCAGGATTTTTACAGCATAATAAAAAAACATATAACACGGATATAATCATAATAGATTAACATAATAATTGTAATATCAGTGAATTTAATGCAAACAATCAATGGACATGATTAATACAATTCTTACAAATGAATACATAAATCAAAAAAAATTACAAATCAAAAATACATAGATCACATGATAAAGATACAGACAAGGAAAAATAATTATTGGAATTCATGATTAAAACAAATTTAGCCAAGCACCCTTATTGAAAACCTAACGTGTTTCATGGCTTTCTGCCAATCATCAGGGGTAAGATGCATGTGTTTACTGAAAAAATCAAGTAACTAAAGTAACTATTAATATATAGAACTTTCTAATAGAAAGGAAATATCAGAGACAACCGCTTGCTGAGAATACTTACAGAATAGCCCGTAAATTATGCCCGACTCCAGCAATGGGATAAAATGGTGGTCTGGAACAAACTGTCTCACCCGGGGTTGAGGCAGGGTAACACCCACCCCCCCCAAAAGAAGTCAAGGAGAGTGCCAGGGGAAACAGTGGCCATGGACCAACCCAGATACTCATACCACCTGTCCAATAAGTGTTGTGTGTACACCAGTAGTGTATTTAGGTTTTGTGCTGCCCTAGGCCTGACTAAACTCGTGTACCCCCTAATTTAAATATGACCCACCCCTACCTGTTAAGGCCACATGCCTTGCTGTTTAAGACCCGCCCTGAAATTTTGGAGTGGGGACACCAGTTCTGAGGGCCTGGTGGGGGGGGTGTAAATGGATTCCCTTAATTTGCATAGATTTCCTCTCACTTCCTGTTTGGCAGGAAGTGAAGGGAAATCTCTGCAATGGGACAGGGATGGTAAAAAATAAACTGACAGGGGTTATAACCCTCCCTTACTCTATCCAAAAAAAAAAAGCGTTGCCTATAGTTCTACTTTAAGCACAAATTTCTGATAATTTTTTTGAGATGACCAATGCTTCATACACACGATAGGATTTTCCAACAACAAAATCCATGTTTTTTTTCCGACAGATGTTGGCTCAAACTTGTCTTGCACACACACAGTCACACAAAGTTGGTCAGAAATTCCGAACATCAAGAACGCGATGACGTACAACACTTATGATGAGCCGAGAAAAATTAAGTTCAATGGCCAGTGCTGCTCTTCTGCTTGATTCCGAGCATACGTGGCACTTTGTGCGTCGGAATTGTGTACACACGATCGGAATTTACGATTTTGTTGTCGGAAAATTTGAGAACCAGCATTCAGATTTTGTGTGATGGAAATTCCGATGGAAAATGTCCCATGGAGCCTACACACGGTTGGAATTTCCGACAACAAGCTCCCATAGAACATTTTCCGTTGGAAAATCATATCGTGTGTACGGGGCATAAAAGGTTATAACCATGCCAATGGGAAGCAGAAAACATATAGCACAGTGAGGAAGGTTTGTGGTCCTGGATGATAGAACAGTCAAAATTAAAAGCGGCCCCCCCCCCCCCACAGTTGTGGAATCCTGGCCGCCCGCATGCCGGAAGCAGTGCGGTCGCTTTATGGGGATGCTAGACTAATTTGCCTCTCAGCTGAGTCCAACCCATTAAGATTAACAGTGTAGCACAAGCTGGCGGGGACTCTTTCCATGCTGCCCTAGGCCTGGGCCTTGTCGGCCTAGGCCAGGATACAGCGTTGGTGTACACAACACAACACGTCTGTGAGAAAATAGCAAATAAAAACTGTGAGTTACAAAAACAAATGTGACTGCAGAGTCTAAATGTGTATGTGTTCTTAAATATATGTATGAATAGGGTGTCTGTTTGTGTTTGGGAGTGAGGGGGTGCACAAGGCAGAGAACTGGAAGGTCTGGGGAGGCTATTAATTTACACAGTGCTAAGTACTGCTACAGTGCCTTGGAAAAGTATTCACCCCCCTTGGCATTTTTCATGTTTTGTTGCCTCACAACCTGGAATTAACATGCATCATTTAATTTACAGAACATGCCCACAACTTTAAAGATGTTTTTTTTTTTTTATTGTGAAGCAAACAACAAATAGGACAAATTAACAGAAAAAATCAATGTGCGTAGCTATTCACGCCCCTAAGGTCAATACTTTGTAGAGCCAACTTTGCAGCTATCACAGCTCCAAGACGCTTTGGATAAGTCTCTATGAGCTTGCCACATCTTACCACTGGCATTTTTGCCTATTCCTCCTTGCAAAACTGCTCCAACTCCTTCAAGTTGGATGGTTTGCACTTATGAACAGCAATCTTTAAGTCCGACCACAGATTTTCTATTGGATTGAGGTCTGGGCTTTGACTAGGCCATTCCAATACATTTACATGTTTCCCCTTAAACCACTCAAGTGTTGCTTTAGTAGTGCGTTTGGGGTCATTGTCCTGCTGGAAGGTGAAGCTCCGTCCTAGCCTCAAATCACACACAGAGTGGTACAGGTTTTGCTCAAGAATATCCCGTATTTAGCACCATCCATCTTTCCCTCAACTCTGACCAGTTTCCCAGTCCCAACTGATGAAAAGCATCCCCACAGCATGATGCTGCCACCACCATGTTTCACTGTGGGGATGGTGTTCTTTGGGTGATCTGATGTGTTGGGTTTACGCCAGACATAGCGTTTTCTTTGATGGCCAAAAAGTTAAATTTTAGTCTCATCAGACCAGAGCACCTTCCTCCATACATTTTGGGAGTTTCCCACATGCCTTTTCGCAAACTCAAAACGTGCCATTTTGTTTTTTGCTGAAAGTAATGGCTTTCTTCTGGCCACTCTGCCATAAAGCCCAACTCCATGGAGTGTACGGCTTATTGTCGTCCTATGTACAGATACTCCAGTCTCTGCTGTGGAACTCTGCAGCTCCTCCAGGGTTACCTTAGGTCTCTGTGCTGCCTCTCTGATTAATGCCCTCCTTGCCCGGTCTGTGAGTTTTGGTGTGTGGCCGTCTCTTAGCAGGTTTGCTGTTGTGCCATGTTCTTTCCATTTGGTTATGATAGATTTGATGGTGCTCCTAGGGATCATCAAAGATTTGGATATTTTTTTATAACCTAACCCTGACTCAGTGGCGGAATTACCGGGGTCGCAACAGTTGCACTGATGAGCACTGATAGAAGGCACTGATGGGCACTGATGAGCACTGATAGAAGGCACTGATGAGCACTGATAGAAGGCACTGATGGGCACTGATGAGCACTGATAGAAGGCACTGATAGAAGACACTGATGGGCACTGATAGAAGGCAATGATGAGCACTTATAGAAGGCACTGATGAGCACTGATAGAAGGCACTGATGGGCACTGATAGGCACTGATGAGCACTGATAGAAGGCACTGATGGGCACTGATGAGCTCTGATAGGAGGCACTGATGAGCACTGATAGAAGGCACTGATGAGCACTGATAGAAGGCACTGATAGAAGGCACTGATGGGCACTGATAGAAGGCACTGATGGGCACTGATGAGCACTGATAGAAGGCACTGATGAGCACTGATAGAAGGCACTGATGGGCACTGATGAGCACTGATAGAAGGCACTGATGGGCACTGATAGAAGGCACTGATGGGCACTGATGAGCACTGATAGAAGGCACTGATGAGCACTGATAGAAGGCACTGATGGGCACTGATGAGCACTGATAGTAGGCACTGATGGGCACTGATAGAAGGCACTGATGGGCACTGATGAGCACTGATAGAAGGCACTGATGGGCACTGATAGAAGGCACTGATGGGCACTGATGAGCACTGATAGAAGACACTGATGAGCACTGATAGACGGCACTGATGAGCACTGATAGAAGGCACTGATGAGCACTGATAGAAGGCACTGATGGGCACTGATAGAAGGCACTGATGGGCACTGATAGAAGGCACTGATGGGCACTGATAGATAGCACTGATGATTGGGGCACTGATTATCAGTGTAAACAATTTACTGACATTCTTGACAGTTAACGGCAGTCCTTTCCTCACACAGACACAGCGTGTGAGGAAATGGCTGTGGATAACCAGCAAGTTTGTTTACATGTGATCAGCTGATTGCACTGGATGCACGTCCCAGGGGTCATGCAGGAAGCACGGTTTTTGGAGGATGTCCATGGACATTCTCCCAAAATTGGAAGCCCGGGGCTCGGATGGAAGGGGGGCCCATCATGGTTTCTTGCACCAGGGCCCTGAGGGTTCTAGTTACGCCTCTGCCCTGACTTGTACTTCTCAACAACATTGTCCCTTACTTGTTTGGAGAGTTCCTTGGTCTTCATGGCAGTGTTTGGTTAATGGTGCCTCTTGCTTAGGTGTTGCAGCCTCTGGGGCCTTTCCAAAAGGTGTGTATATGTAATGACAGATCACGTGACACTTAGATTGCACACAGGTCGACATCATTTCACTAATTATGTGACTTCTGAAGCTAATTGGTTGCACCAGAGCTTTTTATGGGCTTCATAACAAGGGGGTTCCCTATGTAGTTAAGGCGTCTTGCACACTACAGCTTGAAAAAGCTCAGTGCATTTTTTTTTTTTTTTTTACTGATATTAAAATACAGCCCATTAATTGTAATGTGCCTATGCACACAGGCACGCAAACAAGCACTGTGCATTCTTCAGTAAAAAAAAAATAGAGAAATTTGCATTTTTGGTCAATAATTTATGCCTCATGCGCGAAAATGTGCCTTTGCAGATTGTACAGAATGAGAATAAGTTTGCATCAAATTGCGCAAATGCATATATGTGAAAATGCGCGAAAATACACGCAAATGCGAACAAAAAATTCCATGAAATTACGTCTGAAAAGTAGGTGCTCAAACAGGAGTATTATGTGCAAGAGGCCTAATAATTTCCACCTTAATTCACCATATGAAAATGGGGAAGGATGGAACTTTAAATGAGGCGTACATATGATAATATGTGCCTCCATCCCTAGATCAATAAATATGAAAAGGAAGTTGGGACTTTGTGTGAGGCAAACGGCAAATTGGACAGAGTAATGCATACATGGTGACTTAATGAGTTTTTTTTTAGCATAAAGAAGGTATAAAACCGCAGTCAATATGGAATACATTAAAAGTCATTGCATATATGTAAATGTAGGATAAAGTACAGTTCATGAACACATAAAATAAGAATACAGATACGTAATCCAAGTAGTTCATATGTGTGCAACCTTGAAAACGAAATAGCAGCACATTCCAGTTGCCAATGTATGGAGTGATAACTCCGTATTAGGAAGCGAGTAATTAAAAGTATAGTAAAAAGATGCAATGATGATTGGCTATAGCAAGGTGCATCCTACCAGAGCTCAACGCATTTCGTGTGAAGACACTTCATCAGGAACAGATGCATCCATTGGTCTGTAAAAAAAATATATAGTATATATGGTACTTTATCCTACATGTACATACAGTGCCTTGCAAAAGTATTCACCCCCCTTGGCTTTTCACCTATTTTGTTACATTACAGCCTTTAGTTCAATGTTTTTTTTAACCTGAATTATATGTAATGGATCAGAACACAATAGTCTAAGTTGGTGAAGTAAAATTTTAAAAATATATACATAAAACTATTTTTCAGAAATAAAAAACTGATAATTGGCATGTGCGTATGTATTGACCCCCTTTGTCATGAAGCCCATAAAAAGCTCTGGTGTAACCAATTAGCTTCAGAAGTCACATAATTAGTGAAATGATGTCCACCTGTGTGCAATCTAAGTTTCACATGATCTGTCATTACATATACACACCTTTCTGAAAGGCCCCAGAGGCTGCAACACCTAAGCATAAGGGACCACTAACCAAACACTGCCATTAAGACCAAGGAACTCTCCAAACAAGTAAGGGACAATGTTGTTGAGAAGTACAAGCCAGGGTTAGGTTATAAAAAAATATCCAAATCTTTGATGATCCCTAGGAGCACCATCAAATCTATCATAACCAAATGGAAAGAATATGGAACAACAGCAAACCTGCTAAGAGACGGCCGCACACCAGAACTCACGGACTGGGCAAGGAGGGCATTAATCAGAGAGGAGCACAGAGACCTAAGGTAACCCTGGAGGAGCTGCAGAGTTCCACAGCAGAGACTGGAGTATCTGTACATAGGACAACAATAAGCCGTACGCTCCATAGAGTTGGGCTTTATGGCAGAGTAGCCAGCAGAAAGCCATTACTTTCAGCAAAAACAAAATGGCATGTTATGAGTTTGTGAAAAGGCATGTGGGAGACTCCCAAAATGTATGGAGGAAGGTGCTCTGGTCTGATGAGACTAAAATTGACTTTTTGGCCATCAAAGAAAACGCTATGTCTGGCGCAGACCCAACACATCACATCACCCAAAGAACACCATCCCCACAGTGAAACATGGTGGTGGCAGCATCATGCTGTGGGGATGTTTTTCAGCAGTCGGGACTGGGAAACTGGTCAGAGTTGTGGGAAAGATGGATGGTGCTAAATACAGGAATATTCCTGAGCAAAACCTGTACCACTCTGTGTGTGATTTGAGGCTAGGACGGAGGTTCACCTTCCAGCAGGACAATAACCCCAAACACACTGCTAAAGCAACACTTGAGTGGTTTAAGGGGAAACATTTAAATGTGTAGGAATGGCCTAGTCAAAGCCCAGACCTCAATCCATTAGAAAATCTTTGGTCAGACTTAAAGATTGCTGTTAACAAGTGCAAACCATCCAACTTGAAGGAGCTGGAGCAGTTTTGCAAGGAGGAATGGGCAAAAATCCCAGTGGTAAGATGTGGCAAGCTCATGGAGACTTATCCAAAGCGACTTGGAGCTGTGATAGCCGCAAAAGGTGGCTCTACAAAGTATTGACTTTAGGGGGATGAATAGTTATGCACATTGACTTTTTCTGTTATTTTGTCCTAGTTGTTGTTTGCTTCACAATAAAAAGAAAAAAAAAAACATCTTTAAAGTTGTGGGCATGTTCTGTAAATTAAATGATGCAAATCCTCAAACAATCCATGTTAATTCCAGGTTACAAAAAATGCCAAGGGGGATGAATACTTTTGCAAGGCACTGTAGGTAAGCCTATAATAAGGCTTGCCTAAAGGTAGTGTAAATATCACCTAAACATAGTCACTTAATGTAAAAGCACAGTTTAGGAGATATTAACATTACATGCGCTATGAAGGAACGGCCACCCGTGCCGATCCTTTCCGAGACCTGTGCCGTGAACAGCGGCTCCCGCACGCATGCGCGGGAGAGACGTCATTACAGCTCCGACCAGTCACAGAGTCGAAGCCCGAGAACCCGGAAGCAGGACAAGTGAAGATGGAAGCGGCTGCAGTGTGCCTGCATCAGCCTTCTTTAAGCTTCTTTTGCTTTCCAATTTTTTTTTTGCAGAGAGAAGCAGTTCTAACCTGAATGGAAGCCTATAAACACAGGCACTTACCATTCTCACTTCACTTACCTCTGCTCACTTTGGTTCATGATACTCTGATCAATGGCTTGTTTGTTTTTACTGGAGTGTACCTTTAATAGTATTCGGAATAAACATAGAAGCCATTTTTATTAGCTGTTGCTCCTCCATAAATCCAAGGTGGTAATTACTGTGGACTCAAGCCAGGAAACTGAATTGTTAGTTGTACGTGACTAGGGATGAGTCAATGTAAACAGTGCAGACTGGATGCCTCACGTGTCTTTCCTGCTAAACTACAATTCATGAAATATTACCAGTAATCGTATTACTGAGAACTCACCACTGTCACATTTTCAAAACCAGGCCTGCAATGGAGCTTCTGGGAAGTAATGGTCATATATATGTAGCACGACCCCCGTAGGAGTTGCAGATGTCGGCTCCCCACTGCTGCACAGCCAGTCACACAGCATTTCCTTCTTGCATCCAGACACAGAAATAAGTCCTTTGGCTTGTTTTTGTTATTTTTATTAGAGGATGATAACTTGGATGGGGATAGGGATTATGGGATGCCCAACTTGAAAATATCCACCAAACAAAACCAGGGACAACTTCCTCCCTATTTACAGATTCCTCTTCTTCCTTCCTCCTGCACAAACTTGGTTTCCTTGTACACAGTGGTGGCTGGTGCTTAATTTTTTTGGGGGGGCACAAACATACTGAAAAATGAAACTGTTAGTAATGCAGGACTGTAAATAGCCATTTATCTGGTGATTATGTACCATTACAGCTAGATAAGATATTGAAAATGTTAATGTTAAAGTCAACTGTTAAAGAATACAATAAATGTACCATGAATTAGCGATTTTTTTAAATCAGTAAACATCAAATGCAGCCTAACTGTGCCCATCATTTGCCGCCTCACTGTGCCCATCGAATGCAAGCTCACTGTGCCCATCAATTGCAGACTCACTGTGCCCATCAATTGCAGCCTCACTGTGCCCATCAAATGCAGCCTCACTGTGCCCATCAATTGCAGCCTCACTGTGCCCATCAATTGCAGCCTCACTGTGCCCATCAATTGCAGCCTCACTGTGCCCATCAAATGCAGCCTCACTGTGCCCATCAATTGCAGCCTTACTGTGCCCATCAATTGCAGCCTCCCTGTGCCCATCAAATGCAGCCTCATTGTGCCCATCAAATGCAGCCTCACTGTGCCCATCAATTGCAGCCTCACTGTGCCCATCAATTGCAGCCTCACTGTGCCCATCAAATGCAGCCACACTGTGCCCATCAAATGCAGCCTCGCAGTGCACATCATATGCAGCCTCACTGTGCCAACCAAATGCAGCCTCACTGCCCATCAAATGAAGCCTCATGGTGCACATCATATGCAGCCTCAATGTGCCTGTCATATGCAGGCTCACTGTGCCCATCATTTGCAGCCTCACTGTGCCCATCAATTGCAGCATCACTGTGCCCATCATATGCAGCCTCACTGTGCCCATCATTTGCAGCCTCACTGTATCCATCAAATGCAGGCTCACTGTGCCCATCAATTGCAGCATCACTGTGCCCATCATATGCAGCCTCACTGTGCCCATCATTTGCAGCCTCACTGTATCCATCAAATGCAGGCTCACTGTGCCCATCAACTGCAGCCTCACTGTGCACATAAATTGCAGCCTCATTGTGCACATTATATGCAGCCTCACTGTGCCCATCAAATGCAGGCTCACTTTGCCCGTCATATGCAGCCTCACTGTGCACATCGAATGCAGGCTTTTTCAAGTGTTAAATCATGATTTAAATCACTAGTAAAAAGCCTTGATTTAAATCAACTCGATAATTTTTAAAGAGCAACTGTCATCTCTGTCCCCCAGCGGCTCCTCCTCTGACCCGCTGTTGACTCACCGACAGTCCCATTCACTTTAATGGGACGGCTGGTGATGTGGCAGTGACACAACAAGGTGAGGGACGTGGCAGCAGCAGATGAGTGGATGCCCGCTAACAGGCGCTGCCATGATGGATCTGAAATGACAGGAGCTCTTTAAATGTAAGCACTTATTCTTGCTGGTAGCTATAATCTTTAATATTTGCAAACTTAGATGAATATTAATAGAGGAACTTTGTTTTATCTCATGGTTACTGTGAAATTGTGTGAATGCATCAATGCGGTGCATGTTATCTCAGCTTGTAGAGCTTGGATTCGATGAATGAGTTTACAAAAATGTAAATATTGCAGAATATACAGCCTCATGCTAAAAAACTGAGCTCCATTTCATGCTGAAAAAAATAAATTATTAATGTATCTTAACCACTTAAGGACTGGAAGGATTTGCCCCCTTTTGCAATACGGCACTGCATCACTTTAACTGACAATTGCACGTTCATGCGATATTGTACCTAAATAAAATTGATTTTCTTTTTTCCCCACAAATAGAGCTTTCTTTTGGTGGTATTTGATCACCTCTACGGTTTTTATTTTCTACGCTATAAACAAAAAAAAGAGCGACAATTTTGGAAAAAAACAAAACATAATTTTTTACTTTTTGCTATAATAAATATACAAAAAAATAAATAAAATTTTTCATCAGTTTAGGCCAATATGTATCCTACATATTTTTGGTAAAAAAAAATCGCACTAAGCATATTGATTGGTTTGCGCAAAAGTTATAGCGTCTACAAAATAGGAGATAGATTTATGGCATTTTTATTATTTTATTTTTTTACTAGTAATGGCAGCGATCTGCGATCTTTAGCAGGATTGCGACATTGTGGAGGACAGATCGTACACTTTTGACACATTTTTGGGACCACTGACATTTATGCAGCGATCAGTGCTATAAAAATGCACTGATTAGTGTGTAAATGTCAATGGCAGGGAAGGGGTTAACACTAGGGGGCGATCAAGGGGTTAAATATGTTCCCTGGGAGGTGTTTCTAACTGTGGGGGGATGGGGCTGACTGGAGAAGGAGAGAGATCGCTGCTCCTAATAAATAAGAATGGCAGATCTGTCTCTCCTCCCCTGTCAGAATGGGGATCTGTCTGTTTACATTGACAGATCCCCGTTCTGGCTCCCTGTGGAGCGATCGCGGGTGGCTTGCAGACATTGCAGCCGCCGGCCATGTGCATCAGCTCTGGCGTCGCACCCCCTTGAGCTCTTAAACCGGTCGACATACAATGACGGCAATTCGCCCAAGAGAGCCAACCTGCCGCAGTACAACTGCGGCAGGTGGTCCACCCTGCTTGCCCGCAATCACGTGATTGCGATGACATAATGCTTCCCATAGCACCTGTGCACCTTTACAGCAGATGTCCCCATCAGAGTCCCCCTTTACATTAGATGTCCCTATTTGAGTCCCCTTTTACATTAGATGTCCCCATCAGAGTCCCCCTTTACATTAGATGTCCCCATCAGAGTCCTTCTTTACATCAGATGTCCCCATCGGAGTCCTCCTTCACATCAGATGTCCCCATCAGAGTCCACCTTTACATTAGATGTCACCATTAAAGTCCTCCTTTACATTAGATGTCCCCATCAGAGTCCTCCTTTACATCAGATATCCCCATCAGAGTCCCCCTTTACATCAGATGTCCCCATTAGAGTCTTCGTTTACATCAGCCGTCCCCATCAAAGTCCCCCTTTACATCAGATGTCCCCATCAGAGTCCCCCTTTACATTAGATGTCCCTATCAGAGTCCTCCTTTACATTAGATGTCCCCATCAAAGTCCTCCTTTACATTAGATGTCCCCATCAGAGTCCCCCTTTACATCAGATGTCCCCATTAGAGTCCTCGTTTACATCAGCCGTCCCCATCAAAGTCCCCCTTTACATCAGATGTCCCCATCAGAGTCCCACTTTACATTAGATGTCCCAGTCAGAGTCCCCCTTTACATCAGATGTCCCCCCTCTACCCCCCCCCCCCCCCCTTGTGCTCACAGCTCTCACAGTAAGTCACCTGTCATCCACCTTCAGACCAGCCGGTATGACTCAGAGAAACCGGAAGTGAAGGCACAGGACCCGCCACAGCAGGGAACAGTGCTATAGAGGCTTTGTTCAGGGCGCAGGGCTCTGCGCCCTAAGGACTTTCTAAAGGAATCCAATAGACCTTCTTGTTTGCAATCATGTGATTGCAAACTTGTCATGCTTCCCATAGCAGCTGTGTGTCCGGCACCCCGCACACACTTAAAGGGTCATTATTTTATTTTTCCTTTTTTTTTCAGTGATTGCTGCACGTCATGCTTCCCTTTTTTTTTTTATGATGAGTAGCTTTGGGGGGGGGGGTCCCTATTTAGGGCTTGTAACATCACTTCCTCAAATAAGAGGCATTGGCCCTACTCCATTTCCAGCATTTTGCAGGCTGTAATGTATGCAAAGTCCTCTTGAACACTGTGGGGGGTTCTGAGGGCCGCAGTAGCCTTCAGAAATAGGCCAATTGCTGCCTCCTTCAGGTTACTCCTCTTTCTGCCACTTTTGGGTGTAAGGCGGAGGGGAGGGACCTGCAATTTTGGGAGGCTACTGGGCCCAGCCACCTCCTGGCTGCCATTTTCTATGGCCTGGCTGAGGCTTTCCTGTGTATGAAAAAGGGACATCGTTTTAGTTTTTGGTTCATCAATCACACACAATTTTCATGTCACGACTGTTGCAAATTTAATGTTAACAAATAGAAAAGCCTATCGTTCTGACCCCAGCATTTTTCATTCTTGTCCCAATCATTTGTGGCCATTACTGTCTATTGATATGTCAAACACTTTGTGAAATCAGAAATTAGTGATCAAAATTAGCTTATATTTAACATCATTAATTTGACAACCAGAAATATTTTGAACAATGCTATACCTGACTCAAGCTGGGCTCCTCCACATGCTGCTTGGATGGCCCAGGTTGGACGTCAGAAGCCTCAGCTGGGGGGAAGGAAGTGTGAAAGGAAGACTGGAAAGTGCTGGACTGGGTTCAGTTTGGCCTGCCAGAAAATGCAGTCTGTCATAGTACCACAGCCTAGGGACATAAATGTCATCTGCTGCAGCTCCTGATCTCAGGGAATCCTGGACCTTCTTGAGCTCCCTATTATAAGTGCTCCTCATGTCACCAATTAGGGCCTTCAAATAGGGGATGTCTGCCGTGGGGATCATCGGCTTCACAAATTCCACCAATTGATCCAGTGCTGCCTTCCTCTTTGTTTGATTGTTATAATGGGGGTGGTTTACCTGCCACAGACAGGGCAGCTCCCTGAACATATCAATGAATATGGGCATAAAGTCCTTGTCATTGAATAGATCAATTTTCTCTGCAAGACACAACACAAGACAAACCCTAATGTCAGGCTAAACTCTCCTAATCTTGACCAAATATAGGCCTCAATCTATAAGCAGTATAGGCCACTGATGCTCCAACTTAAAATTGTACCTTCGTTATAACGATCGGTGCTTCCACTACACCCTCCTCCGCTCACAGATCGTACGTACGACGCACGCGTAATACGCTTTATATACACTGTGCATGCATGAAACTACGCCCGCGTCACCCGCCCCTGACGTTCTTTCTAGAATATTCCCCGCCCCATCTCTTTCATCACAGTGGGAGAGGAACATGGCGGAGACACAGCAGGTGCTCAATAGCAGTAACGAGGAGGAAAGCCCGGAGCCAGAAACGTCCTGATCCCGTAGGAGAAGATTTAAGGCCTCAAATATGTCCTTTTAAGAGATGGTGGAGATGGTGGACATATTGAAGAGGGCCGACTATGATGGGAAGTATGGACCGTACCTAAACCCAAATGTGAGAAAGACCAAGATCATGACTAAAGTTGTGAAGAGTCTGCACTGGAATTTTGGGGTACGACGATCCAAGGAGCAATTGAGGAAACGCTGGTCGGACCTCTAATCAAGGGAGCAGGATCAGTATAGAAGGATCAAGAAAGTGCTTCTAAAAAGTAAGTAGTTGTCGTGTGTTCCGATTATTATTATTACTTGCATGCTGCACCATGTGCTTTTCTTTACTGTTGTACAGTTAAAAATGGCTACTTTCATGTTCGTGGGCACAGTAATCAGTCATAGTAAACATCGTTCGTTTGCCCAATAAATAGTATGTTTTTTTCCAGATATAGGGTTAACTACATTTGGTCATGATAATTTGTATAAAAAGAAGTTTAGGACATTGTTGTCTAGATGTGTTTGAAACTAGAATGAATTGTAAACTTGATTCAGTGTAATGTAAGGAGAGGACACTCATCAGCTGTTTACACATCTGGACTTTGGAGCACTAGTGTGGGACACCAGAGCACATATTT
This sequence comes from Lithobates clamitans, assembly GCA_037952925.1. NCBI lineage: Eukaryota > Metazoa > Chordata > Amphibia > Anura > Ranidae > Lithobates > Lithobates clamitans. Next base: position 2,336,622 of record JBBGZY010001007.1, read on the forward strand.
TAGGGTGACCCGAACAGGTGCTCCAGTGTATACTTGGGGTGTCTCCATGTGTGAAACTTGTCCAAAAAGTATTCCAGCTTGGTTAAGGGAATTAATCATGTCTTCAACTTGGAACTCTGCCCAAACAGACAATTGTACACCACTTCCAAGCAATGTTCCACATTCATATTTCTGGCCACAAATATCTGTGTGCTAAGTATACCTTTTGTTTCATTCTCATAGGGGAGAAAAGACTCGCTCCATCGGAGGACACCAGGGACCCCCCCACCTCATGAAGAAGGGGAGCGGAGTATTGTGGTACCTCAGGATGTGGAGGAAGGAGAGGTGGAAGAAGTACTCGAATTTGGCACCACAACAGGTGAGTGTCTGACACCACAGATTCAGGTAATAGATGTATGCCTGCATATTTTTTATACATGGTATTTATTTTTTTGCTAGGTGATGTTCAGGTTGTGGTACCAAAATCGAGCCATTTCACCAGTGACAGTGCACAATGGATTATACACAAAATCATGTTTTGTAGTCAGGATTTGGACCTTATCAAAGAAAAAAACAAGGGGATTGAACAAAGACTGAAGAACATGATTGATGTACTAGGGAGAATCTAAATCCTAAAAAGATTCCTGGAATTTCTAATTTTTTTATATAACAAATCTTTTTATTTTTTATTTACCAGTATTTATTTTTTTAAAGTTTTTATACAGTTTTAAAGCCAAATTTTGAAGATGCACACAGTGTGTCAACATGTGCTATCTGCCATCAGGGCATTTCAATGTACATGTTTTGTGGATGCAACCCCTTCCTCGTAACTCTAGTAGGTGAGAGGAAGTGGTTGCACCACCAAAACACGTCCATTGATCCCCCATGATGGGAGATAGCACATGTTGACATTATGCATGGGATCATAAAGGAAATCCCCATTTTGACTCACAATTTGTGTGCATCTTCTAAATTTGGCTTTTAAAGGGGTGACTTCACCTCATCTGATGAAGGCAAGATCAAGACATTTTTCACACTATAAAATGTCTGATATTGCCTTCTTTTTTGCAATGTTGAACTTTGTAAGTTCCAGTTTTGTGTATGTTATGTTTGGAAACATTCCTGTTTAATTTTATTTAAAAAAAAATACAAGGTAAAACTTTGAAAAAAAAGGATGTGTTTTTTTTTTTACTGCCAAATGTTTTATAAAATGCACATGTGAATGTGCAGGGAGTAAAAGCTTTTATACTCAACAATGTGTGACTTCTTCTTTCAAAGATCAATACCAGTTTTTGTGTTGGTGTTTACAGTGACAATAGGTGTTATTTAATAATCAAAAAAACACTTGGCACTACAAGTGCACTAGGAGAACCTAGGAGACAGCAAAAATAAACCCAAGCACTAAATAAAATTCAACATTTGATCTGATAAAATATAAAAAGTATTCAAAATTTGCTGGTATAGCAATGGCCCCCCTATCCGTAAAATATTCAACATATTTTTGTCGCACTTCACGGGCGTTTTGGGGGGGCAAGCCAGTACGGCCAGCTTCCAGGGCCGTCATTGGAGTTTCTGAAAGTCCGGCCTCAGGCCCAATGCAGGCAACATAACTTGCATTATGTTTCTTTTAAAAATTGTGCAGGATGCAGCAAGATAAAATGATATGGTTTAGTTTGTATTCCGCCATATTTATGGCTGTTTGAAATAGGCGGAACTGGCTGGCCAGGATCCCAAAGGCATTCTCCACAACTCTTCTGGCTCTGGCCAGCCGGTAATTAAAAACCCTCTTCTGAGGGGTCCTCTGGGGGACTGGCCTCATCACGTGGTCACCCAGACCGAATGCCTCATCTGCGACGAAGACAAATGGCAGTCCTTCCACGTTCTCCTCCGGAGGTGGCAATCCCAAGCCACCACTTTCGAGATGTCGGTGGAACTCGGTACGGGCAAATACTCCACCACCCGACATCCGCCCATTCCTCCCCACGTCCACATATAAAAACTCATATGTCGCCGACACCACTGCCATCAACACAATACTATTGAACCCCTTGTAATTATAATAGTATGAAATGGGGTGGTGGGACGATGTGGACGTGCTTCCCATCGATTGCCCCTCCACAGTTGGGAAAGTCCCAACGGTTGGCAAAGTGGGATGCCACAGTCTGCCATTCCTGTGGTGTTAATGGAAACTGTGGAGTCAAACAAGAAAAAAAATATATTAATTTTGCAGATTAGACACAAACATTCTTGGCCAACATCAGTATAACATTGATTTTAAGGAGTATTTAAAGGCAAAAATCTAAGGTCGACTTATCAGATTCCTCACCCCCTCTGATGGCCCATTGTAAAAACTTTAGACGGGGTATGTTTAGGACAGGTAACCCTCTCCACTTCATCGAGAGCTGAATGCATAAATAATGTGTATTACTTTGGTCAGCCCCTCCTTACTTACACTATTGTCAGCTCACTGGACAGGTAAGAAGTGTCATAATACAAAAATATAAATACACACTGTACAAATTGAAGCACATTTTTACATTCTACAATTACCTATCAAGAGAATAGGAGAACAAAACTTCAAACAGTACCATTTGAAAGTATTCAGGCAGGCCCTTGCACTACATGCTTTGGGGAATTCATCCATAAATATGACCACAAAAGAGGTAGGTATAGAGTGTATGGGTTGGGCAAAGTCAGCAGATAGAGGATTGGTATCGGTTGAGTCAGAAAAGCGCAAATCGTCTCTCACCAAACTTCTACTAACATGAGATAAACACAAGATTAGCAGAAGGAGCCCAAAGGGTGGTGCACTTCGTATTGAACTGCCCTTTTATAGTTCCGTCATACATGTTGTACGTCACTGCATTTTTGGCGGTCGGAATTTGGTGTGACCGTGTGTATGCAAGACAAGCTTGAGCGGAATTCCGTCGGAAAAACCATCATAGCTTTTTCCAACGAGAAGTCCGATCGTGTGTACGCGGCCTGAGGGATATAATTCCTGCAATGGTATGTGTATACCCCTGGCTGCTTACTCAACTGCGTGGTTTTAGCCCCCCCCCTCCAACTGTTAGTGTTAACTATCACTTAGTGAGCTATTCTTTTTTATCATGCTGTTTTTGGCTGCAGTTCTGCTTTAAGCAGTTATAGCAACAACAATTTCTTCCAATCACTCTAAGGTCCAATAATGCTGGACAGCGTGGTCTGTTAAATAAAATTAATATATAATGGGTCAGCTGGCAGGATACAACTATAAGACCCCTTTCACACTGAGGCAGTTTTCAGGCGTTTTAGCGCTAGAAATAGTGCCTGTAAAATGCCTGAAAACTGCCTCCCATGCCGCCCAAATGTGAAAGCCTTAGGCCACGTTCACACTGGGGCATTGGGGGCGTTGGCGGTAAAGGGCCGCTATTTTTAGCGGTCCTTTGCCGTCTTTTATGTGGAGGTTTTCGGTCGCTAGCGGGGCGCTTTTAACCCCTGCTAGCAGCCGAAAAAAGGGTTAAAACTGCCCACAAAGCGCTGCTGCAGCGGCGGCTTGACGGCGCTGCCCATTGATTTCAATGGGCAGGGGCGCTTCAGGAGCGGCGTATATCCTACAGCACTACAAAGATGTGGCTTGCAGGACTTTTTTTGGTGTCCTGCCAGCGCACCGCTCCAGTGTGAAAGCACTCAGGCTTTCACACTGGAGTAAAAGGAGAGGCTCTTTATATAGCGCTATAGCGCCTGTAAAGCGCCTCAGTGTGAAAGCAGCCTGAGTGCTTTCACACTGGGGTGGTGCGCTTGCTAGACGTTAGGAAAAGTCCTGCAAGCAGCATCTGTGGGGCGGTTTGTGAGCGCTGTATACAGCGCTCCCAAAATGCCCCTGCCCATTGAAATGAATGGGCAGCATTTTCAAAGTGCCTGAAAAGCGATTCGGAAGCCCCGCATTCAGCCTCTTTTAACCCCTTCTTTGGGTCGAAAAGCGCCTCTTAAAGAGTGGTAAAGCGCCGCTAAAACGAGCAGCGTTTTACCGCTAACGCACAGGTGGCCCCAGTGTGAAAGGGATCTTGTGAAGCAAACAACAAAAAGGACAAAATAACTGAAAAAGTCAGTGTGCATAACTATTCACGCCCCGCCCCTAGATTTACGGGCAGCCCGTAAAAACAGGCACTGTTTTTCCTCCCCATAAATGCCCGTAGAAGCCGAACACTGCTAGTAAAAATGGCTGCGACTGGATCAGATGAGAACTGTGCATGCTCACACAGTTCGGGAAATCCCCGAGACAATCCGACCCTGAGTCCGCACTGCCTGACCTGCACACGCCGCTGATGATTTCATACCGCAAGCCGAATGCCAGGAGCCGAGTGGGCTCATGGAGGAGCCTCAGAGTGTACAGTTCAGTGGAGCCGGCGAGGGCTGGCAGCGGCAGCAGCAGGGCCGTCCATGAGTGAGATGGACAGCGCAGACCTGGCCCGTCAGGCTCACCGTCTGGACATACACACAAGGGCCTGACCAGTGCCACTGGCCAGCACTGAGCACACGCTGCCCTGGCTGCAGCCCCCTGGTGAGTAAAATATGAAAACATGCACACAACCTTACCTAATGTGCAAACAGTGCTTGCCGTTGTCTCGTTGTCTCCATGGTCTCGGACCATCTCTTGTATCATGTCTGCAGTCTCTGACCATCTCTTGAATCCAGGGCTTTTTTTCAGCGGGAACGCAGTTCCGGCACCTCTGGCACTGAATGTATGTAATGGCTGGGGGGTGCTGGAGGGTCTATTCCTGGCTGCTGGGGGATCTGTTATTTCTGGAGGGGATCTATTGTTGCTGGGAAGAACCTACTATTGAGTGAGGAGTCTATTGATGCTGGCTGCTGGGAGACCTTTTGTTGCTGGGGTGCATCTATTTTGCGGGGAGTAGGTATTGTTTTTGGCGGGAGATCTATTGTTGCTGGGGGGATCTATTTTTTGTGGAGGGGTCTAGTGCTGCTGGCTGCAGGGAATCTATTTTACTGCTTTCCTTGTTATCATTAACAAAGTCCATACAAATTACGTAGCACCGCAAAATGATACTTGGTTCTGTACTTTCCTAAAGGGGTGATACTGGGAGGTGGGTAGGGGGTGGAACCAAGGGACAGTGCTCGGAGGTGGGTAGGGGGTGGAACCAAGGGACAGTGCTTGGAGGTGGGTAGGGGTGGAGAAAACTGGTGATGTAAAGGGGGGAGTACCTGCACCTAAGAAAAAAAGCCCTGCTTGTATCATACCTGTGGTCACGGACCATCTTTTGTATCATGTCTGTAGTCTCTGACCATCTCTTGTATCATGTCTGCAGTCTCTGACCATCTCTTGTATCATGTCTGCAGTCTCTGACCATCTCTTGTATCATGCCTCCAGCCTCGGGCCATCTCTTGAATCATGTCTGCAGTCTCTGACCATCTCCTGTATCATGTCTGCAGTCTCTGACCATCTCTTGTATCATATCTGCAATCTCTGACCATCTCTTGTCTTTTATCATGTCTGCAGTCTGTTAGGGGGAGTCTGGAGAGGAAGCAAGAGTGGGAGCACCACCGGGATGGGAATTCCAGGAGGAGTCAAATGTGTGTGGAATGTGGAGAGGAGATTATATGATAACACCAAAGCCACCAACCTGGAGCCGTCTGACTGAGCCCTGCACAGTGCACCTGAGAGGAGGTCAGTGACAGCGCCGCCAGGCCAGTCTGAGGTCACTGATGTAAGGGGGGGTGAATACAATAATTTAAGGGGGCATTGATATAAAGGTTCCCCCTTGTATTAGTAACCTCCCCCTTACCTTATTGTATTCACTCTGCAGATGGTGGTCTCTGGTCACCAGAGCCCCCCTTGCATCAGAGTTCCCTCTTAAATTATGGTCTGCAGCATTCCCCTTTATGTCAGAGTTCCCTTGCACTGTAAGGGGGAATCCTGCAGACTCTGATGTAAGGGGGAACTCTGTGCTGGCTGGGTTATATTAATCTGACCTTCATGTAAACATGGTTTTTGACTTTTGTTTAAATTAAACACATTACTAATAGCACTAGCTACATTTTTTATAGTTTAAATATTGATATTTGCACTGATTAGCACTGAAAACGGGCATTTTAGGTACTTTTTAGCAGTGTCAGCAAAAAATGCAGCTCTGTCAGTAAATGTCATGATTTTTGCCAGCAAAAAAATTGGTGCCATTTGTAAAATTTGGCATCCTGCCAGTAAATTTCACTTCAGGGTGTTGGCAACACTGATTCACCCCCCTAAAGTCAATACTTTGTAGAGCCACCTTTTGCAGCTATCACAGCTCCAAGTCGCTTTGGATAACTTTCTATGAGCTTGCCACATCTTACCACTGGGATTTTTGCCCATTCCTCCTTGCAAAACAGCTCCAGCTCCTTCAAGTTCGATGGTTTGCGCATGTGAACAGCAATCTATAAGTCTGACCACAGATTTCCTATTGGATTGAGGTCTGGGCTTTGACTAGGCCATTCCAATACATTTATATGTTTCCCCTTAAACCACTCAAGTGTTGCTTTAGCAGTGTGTTTGGGGTCATTGTCCTGCTGGAAGGTGAACCTCCGTCCTAGCCTCAAATCACACACAGAGTGGTACAGGTTTTGCTCAAGAATATCCCTGTAATTAGCACCATCCATCTTTCCCTCAACCCTGACCAGTTTCCCAGTCCTGACTGCTGAAAAACATCCCCACAGCATGATGCTGCCACCACGTTTCACTGTGGGGATGGTGTTCTTTGGGTGATGTTATGTGTTGGGTTTGTGCCAGACATAGCGTTTTCTTTGATGGCCAAAAAGTTCAGTTTTAGTCTCATCAGACCAGAGCACCTTCCTCCATACATTTTGGGAGTCTCCCACATGCCTTTTCGCAAACTCAAAACGTGCGATTTAGTTTTTTGCAGAAAGTAATGGCTTTCTTTTGGCCACTCTGCCATAAAGCCCAACTCTATGGAGCGTACGGCTTATTGTCATCCTATGTACAGATACTCCAGTCTCTGCTGTGGAACTCTGCAGCTCCTCCAGGCTTACCTTAGGTCTCTGTGCTGCCTCTCTGATTAATGCCCTCCTTGCCAGGTCCGTAAGTTTTGGTGTGCGGCCGTCTCTTGGCAGGTTTGCTGTTGTGCCATGTTCTTTCCATTTGGTTATGATAGATTTGATGGTGCTCCTAGGGATCATCAAAGATTTGGATATTTTTTTAGAACCTAACCCTGACTTGTACTTCTCAACAACATTGTCCCTTACTTGTTTGGAGGGTTCCTTGGTCTTCATGGCAGTGTTTGGTTAGTGGTGCCTCTTGCTTAGGTGTTGCAGCCTCTGGGGCCTTTCAAAAAGGTGTGTATATGTAATGACAGATCATGTGACACTTAGGTTGCACACAGGTGGACATCATTTCACTAATTATGTGACTTCTGAAGCTAATTGGTTGCACCAGAGCTTTTTATGGGCTTCATAACAAAGGGGGTGAATACATACGCACATGCCAATTATCAGTTTTTTATTTCTGAAAAATAGTTTTATGTATATATTTTTCTGATTTTACTTCACCAACTTAAACTATTGTGTTGTGATCCATCACATATAATTCAGATTAAAAAAACATTGAACCAAAGGCTGTAATGTAACAAAATAGTTAAAAGCCAAGGGGGGTGAATACTTTGGCAAGGCACTGTAGTTCCTATTGGGCACTGATTATTCCTACTGGCTAAGATCAGTGCCATGGCATTTAATCACAATTGTGGCAATTAGACAGTTCAGTACAGGAGTCACTTCGGGAAAGGTTCTGAGTATACTGTATGTAATATATGTAAGTATTTCTTTATTCATCTATCAGTGTACTGGAGCAAGACAGTTTGTAGGGCTGGGGAATCACTCAGTGCTGTATTCTGGCCAAGGCCAACAAGGCCCATGCCTAGGGTGGCACTGCATGGAAAACCCCCCCTCCTCCATCGGAGTCAGTCCATTCACTGCCGGAGGTGGTTGCTGGCTGCAGCGTCTCTCACATAGAGCACAGCGTGTGCTCACATTTCTCCCCTCCCTCTCCCCTCTGCACAGACAGGAGAGCAGAGAGAGAGAACTGGTCAGCCTCCTATGTTGTGACTTCAGGTGCACATGGAGCCTCTAGATCGGTGGGATTGTGGCTTCAGCTGGCAGACCCAGCTACATTCTGCATGTCCTGAAGGGAGTGAAAGTAAGATACCAAGCCTCCTCACTGTCTCTCCTTACAAACCTTACATACAGTATATGGTTAACTCTTTACAGCTCAATATCTGCAGGCTGGTGCTTCTGGAATCAATGGCATTTAGCACCTTAGGCTACTTTCAAGCTGAGATACTTTACAGGCGCTATAACACTAAAAATAGAGCCTGTAAAGCGCATCTCCTGTCTCTCCAATGTGAAAGCTTGAGCACTTTCACACTGGAGAGGTGCGCTGGTAGGACACTAAAAAAAAAGTCCTGCAAGCAGCTTCTTTGAGGCACATTAGAAGCAGTGTATACACCGCTCCTAATGCGCCCCTGCACATTGAAATCAATGTGCAGCGCTGGCAAAGCGGCAATGGCAAAGCAGCACTGCAGTGGCGCTTTTATGCCTTTTTCGGCCACTAGTGCGGGTTAAAAGCGCCCCGCTAGCGGCTGAAAAGTGCCGCAAAAACGACGGTACATCGCCGCTAAAAATAGTGGCGCTTTGCCACCGACGCCCCAGTGTGAAAGTGCCCTTTGTGTTTGCTTGTATATATGTGGTAACCTTTCATAGCTACCTGTATGGCTAATGCTGCCTTCTGACATATGAAAAAAAAGTGTCATTTCTGATCATAGATCAGTCTGGATTTTTTTACCCATCCTGCTGACTACATTAAGCCCAGGTTCACACTGATGCGGGTTAAAATCGCGTGGGTTCAGCTGAACTCGCATGATTTCAAACTGGCAAAGCGGTCCGACTTTGGGGGGGGGCGATATGACAGACATCTGTGCAGGTTCATGTACAGATGTCTATACAAATCGCACCCAAAGTCACCAAAAGTAGTACAGGAAGTACTTTTGGGAATCGTTGCAGTGCCGCATAGTCGGCGTCGCACCAATTCGGACGATGCCATTGCTGCCAAATCGGCCCAATGCGAACGGGTGCTTTAAGAGGAACTGCAGTCTGCTCACACAATTTGGTATGATTAGAATGCAATTGGAGACCCTTATTGGGTACTGATGAGGCTGTGCTGATGGGCACTGTTAAGGCTGCATTGATTGGCACTAATGAGGCTGTGCTGATGAGGCTGCATTGATGGGCACTGATGAGGCTGCGCTGATGGGTACTGGTTAGACTGCATTGATCGGCACTAATGAGGCTGCATTGATGGGCACTGTTCAGGCTGAATTCATGGGCACTGATTAGGCTGCGCTGCTGGGCACTAATGAGGCTGCTTTGATGGGCACTAATGAGGCTGCGCTGATAAGGCTGCATTGATGGGCACTGATGAGGCTGCGCTGATGGGTACTGGTTAGACTGCATTGATGGGCACTAATGAGGCTGCATTGATCGGCACTGTTCAGACTGCATTCATGGGCACTGATTAGGCTGCGCTGCTGGGCACTAATGAGGCTGCTTTGATGGGCAATAATGAGGCTGCGCTGATGAGGCTGCATTGATGGGCACTGATGAGACTGTGCTGATGGGCACTGGTTAGACTAGATTGATGGGCACTGGTGAGGCTGCATTGATGGGCACTGATCAGGCTGCATTGATGGGCACTGATTAGGCTGCACTTGGTACCCACTTTTAATGTACAGAGAGGAAGCGGTGAGGCTCTAAGAGGAAAGGGTGGAGCCTAATAGAAAGTGGTGTGGTTTACAGATGACAGGGAGGGTCTTTAACAGGAAGGGGCGTGACATTGACCGGAACTGGTGGGTCATATTTTAATTAGGGGGTGCACAAGTTTAGTCAGGCCTAGGGCAGCACAAAACCTAACTACACCACTGGAATCACTATAACAAAAACAATATTATAAATCACACTTTTTAAGCTTTATTTAACACATGCAGCATATATAGTTCAAGCTAGCAGAGTTACTTTTCCACAGTCATTCTGTTTGTGATCTATTTTCTTCTTGCATTATAGCCTCTGTACTGATTAGGACTTCTGTTAGTTTGCTTGTTGTATCATTTTTGGTTGGTTTCTACAGCAATGAAACATTTGGGCTCGGCAGCCTCCAATGCGTGGAATGCCAGGGGAGCAGATTTTATGCTGGCACTTACCACCCATTAAACCACACTTGAAAGAATCCTCCTGGAAATCTGAATAACACAGAGAGACATAATTAATAACAATGCTCCACAGGACTATTACAAGCTAGAACAGTGTTTTTCAATCTTTAAAGGGGTTGTGAAGTCTAAACATTTTTTACCTTAATGCATTCCTTGTCTTTAAAATTACAGACAATCTTAAGGCACCCTTCAAATTTTTGGAATGTCTTGAGGCTCCCACTTCCAAAATGTAAAAAACTATTTTAATAGCTTTACATAATGCAGCAACATTCACGGGTAGGACAACCAACGTTAGAGGTGATTTATTCTTCCAAAGCAATTACACTTTTGCACACTGGTACTGACTATTATTCCTATGTTTCTCTTCTCCCTCAATTTCTCTCCATCAGTCAGATAATGTGACCCCAGTGCTGATGGAGAGGGGCACAGGAGGGTCAAACAAGAATACTGTGGAGGCAACAGACATCCTTCTTATTAACTGATGACATCATTGGATGTTAGGATGCCAGTGTCTGGAAAGTCGTAATGTGGCATGATGAAAACCCACGGCTTTGTGTAACTAAAAGGCAGGCTTGAGCCACCTGCTGGCTTATATACAATTTGTGATCAATTTTTAGGTATTTTGCCAGTACACCCCTGAAGAAACCTCAAGGCACCCTGGTTGAAAAAGGCTGAGCTAGAAACATGGGCAAACAAAATGAAGCCATCATTTAAAAAATCCATTGGTTCAGGCAGGCAATGATAACGGTTGGGGTAGGAAAGCAGAAGAAATCTATCATGGACTTATTAAAAGCAGTCCCACCTATGTCCTAGAACCTATGTCAAGTAACCCAAGACCATCAAAATGACTTATTATTGTTCACGCAGATTTTCCAACTTGTTACAAAATCTCAGTGTGACCTGGCTGAAGCTCTACTGAATTTGAAGAAGGAAGATATTGGGTTCTACTGTTCACTAGGCAAGTTACATGAGAAACAGCAGATGCCATCTGTCATCGCCAGCTTATAGTGAACATGTAGTCTAATCTAATCACCCATTTTATTCCCTCAATCTTTTATATATCCCCAACATGTCCGTTCCATAAAAATATGGAACAAGGACTCATTGGCCACAACAGGTCTCTATAGATCGCGGCCGCTGTTTCGTCAGATTAGGTGACCCGTCAGAATTTGTAACGGAAGTGACATTCTGTCACGGCCATCTTGGTACATCCCGCACTCGGCCGCAGTAAGGATACACTGAGAAGGCGGCAAGTGGACATATTTGTACACCAACCGGAGTCTTGCATTTCACAGTTATATTTACCAGTAAACTGAGCTTATATAGTGAAATACAGTATTTAGCAATCCTTCTGACTGTTTTGATATTGAATTGTATAAGATCAGCGGTGTTCCGTCAGATTAGTAAACCTGTGAGATCAGCGGGCTTGCCGCTGCTTTTACAATTCAACTTCAAAACAGATGGATTTCTAAATACTGTATTTCACTATATAAGTTTACTGGTAAATATAACTGTGAAATGCAAGATTCCGGTGGGTGTACAAATATGTCCGCTTGCCGCCTTCTCAGTGTATGCTTACTGCGGCCGAGTCCGGGGTCTACCAAGATGTCCATGAAATAACGTCACTTCCATTACAAATGCTGACGAGTCGCCTAATCTAACGCCGCTGTTCTTGCCCTTATAAGCCCATTCCCAAGATGACACTGTCATGGCCTGAAGAAGGAGCCCATGCTCCGCTAACGCATCGCCTACGTCTACACATCACATCCAGGAAGTGACATCATGGCAGCCCCGCAGTGCGTTCCACGGACTCAGGAAGCACCAGAATCCACCGATGCAACCCGATCGTGGGAACCCAGCTCTTCACACCACTCGGACACCCCGTGATACTGAGGCCCTAACTAGCAGCAGGGGCGTTGCTAGGGTGCAAAAAAAAAACAGGCACGTCAGCCTGAAGTCCGTGACCGGCACCGGGGGGGGGGGGCACAAGGGTTTTTGGCTGGGCAGTGGGGTTGTGTGGCTGTGTGGCGGGGGGGTAAGCTCACTTGTTGCTGGTTGCTGCCTGGCTTACCAGTGCCCATCAATGCTGACCACTAAACTCACCTACCTGACACACTGACCTACCTGACCCACACTGACCTACCTGACATACATACACTGACCTACATACACTGACCTACATGACATACACTGACCTACCTGACATACATACACTGACCTACCTGACATACACTGACATACATACACTGACCTACCTGACAGACATACACTGACCTACCGGACCAGGAGACAGACTTCATGTGTCCTGCAGCTCAGCCATAGTGTGTGGTGTGTGGTGCGCCCATCATCATCATCATCATCATCACAGCAGGCAGCCAGAGACAGAGCCAGAGGAGGAGAGGTGAGCCGCCTGCCTAAGCCCCGAGCGGGGAGCGGAGATATCATAGTGATGTGGCCCGGCGGCCGCATTGTAATTCACGCCTTCTGGAGCCTGCAGCACCTATGATGGATGTCACACATCCCATGGTCCCCGAATTGGACCAGTGGGACATCCATCATAGGCGCTGCAGGCTCCAGAAGGCGGGGCCTGCTGTGTCACTCGGACGCACTCGGCCGCGCTTGGGAACAGATCTGTCCCCACTCGGCGCCAGTGCTCGGGGCTTATAATAGAAGTGTGCATGCCCGAGACCAGGGGCTTTTTGGGGACCCACTCGGGGCTCCAGCCCCCCTCAGCCCCCCTCCCAACGCCACTGACTAGCAGTGCTACATGCTTGTGATTTTATTACCTTTGTGAGTAATACTCTTTTTTAACCCTCATTAAAATCATTACATGCTACACTTATGTAGCGGGCACCTACCTTTAGGTAGGTGACCCTTTTTGCTAGCTTTCTAAGTCAGGTAAATTTAGACAGGTTTATGCTATTAAAGCAGGCCTGTTGTTGTTAATTACCATTTGAGTGGCAGGTAGTTTATGTGATAGTCTCGACCAATCATTGATTTGCTTGGTAATGCCCGGGACTCTCATATAAAAAGGGCGTCACGTGGTGTCCGGGGAGTCGAGTCCAGTCCTTCTCTGAGGAGCGAGAGAGCCAGCCTGGTTCCCATGGGGGGAGGTGGAGGTTTTTCCCCTCCGGGAAGCCCACAGAGCTTCACCTTTGCGAGAAGGGTGAAGAACCAGTCCTCATGGAGGAACAGACGACATCTTAGAGCATGTAGTCGCTGATGTCGTTGGCCGCCCCTGCGGGGAGGGGAACGGGCCACAAAGGAGAAGAGGAACTAGGAATCATTGCAGGAGAAGTAGAGTCAAGCGGAAGGAAACTGGGTGATCGATCGCTTAGGAGCAGCACACGGGCTATTGATCAAGTGAGTGAAAAGCCCAAGGGAGAGGTACTGTACAGAGGCTGAGGGATGTTGGTACATAAGTCAGCAAGACAGGTGGTTGTGGCCTGTGACTTTGGGTTCAGCATTGCCCCGGGATTCCAATCAGTCAAGTGGGAGAGGTCATTCAGAGTGACTCTTATCGTTTATTCTGGGTCAGAAATCTTTTTCCATCTTCCCTGATAAAGTAATCATCCAGTTTTAAATTGCTGTCTCCCGTAATGCTGTGAGTCTTTGCAAGTGAAGCAAAGGAAAAGATCAGAAATCAATCAAAGAGCACCTCAAAGAAAGTCCTTCTCCCATCCCAGTTTATGTTGATGAATAAAGCATTAAGAAAAAGCATTAAGGACTGTGACTTTTAAATCTATGGGCTGAGGGTTGAGTGGTAAACATGAATTACGGATATAACAATTATTTAAGCGCTGCACTTAGAAGGCGCTTGTGTTCTTTCCCCAGTTGTTTCCCAGAGCTGTTTCTTGCTCCAACACTGTGCTGCCACCACAGCTTTTACTATAGATTTTAACAGACTTTACAGGAATTCTTATATGAACTTTTATCATCTCCATTGAGAACTCTAGGCACACACTTAATACCTACGCTTTGCGCCAATAACTGTTTTTATTGTCAAAAGCGCTGAAGCCAATGGAACGTCATGACAGCCAGACAGCTAGCATTTTCAAAAGGAAAGCCTCAATGCTACTTCAATGAGGCCAATGAAGTCTTACATCAATCCTTTGATAAACAAAACTGGAAAGATTACTCACCTGGGATGCCTATGTCTGTGCCCAAATCAGGATTCTGAGCTTCTGGAAAACATTGAGAGAATGCATGTTTTAAATAAGGTGTGATTTTTTTTTTTTTTATTTACCTACATAAAAGTGCAAAAACTACAGTTTTACATACATGATGTAAAATATCTCATTTGTCTGGGCTAGTGCTGGGGTGAGGTCCTCTGGAATTCAAGGTGAGGATGCCAATGCTGGTGCCCACAACACTCCTCCAACCACCACCACATGTTACAGAAATGAACAAACTCTAATCAGCAAATAGTCAATAGTCCCTAGTCCATCTCAAGAGGGGGACAGAGAAGGTGGCTACGTTCAAATGTAGGCACCCTCTAACAGAAAAGCCAGATCACAGCAGCAAAAAAAAAACAAAAGACGTTTCAAGATTCGGAAGAGGCTGACAGCAAGAGAATGGGTTTATTTGAGTTTGGAATACATTCTTAAATAGAATTTTATTTAAACTAGAGTTTACAGTTACTTTACCCGCTTGCCGACCAGCCGCTGTCATTATACTGTGGCAGGCTGGCACTGCTGCGCAAATCGCCATAGGTGTAGGTCGGACGCTTTAAGAGCGATGTCGGAGCCAATGCGTGTGGCTGGCAGGTGGGATATCCACTGGCCAACCGCGATCGCTCGTCAGAGAGCTAGAACGGGGATCTGTGTATGTAAACAAACAGATCCCCGTTCTGATAGGGGAGGATAGACAGTTCTGCTGTTTCTAGTGATCAGGAACAGGGATCTCTCTCCTCCTCCAGTCAGTACACTCCCCCTTCAGTTGGAAACACCTCCCTAGGGAACACTTAACCCCTTGATCGCCCCCTAGTGTTAACCCCTTCCCTGCCAGTGAGATTTATACAGTAATCAGTGGCTATTTTTAGCTCTGATTGCTGTATAAATGTCAATGATCCCAAAAAAGTGTCAAAAGTGTCCGGTCTGTCCACCGCAATATCGCAGTCCTGATAAAAATCGCAGATTGCCGCCATTACTAGTAAAATATAAAAATAAAAATGCCATCCCCTATTTTGTAGACGCTATAACTTTTGCGCAAACCAATCAATATACGCTTATTGCGATTTTATGTAGAAGATATGTAAGATATTTTATGTAAGAAAATATGTAGAAGAATACATATTGGCCTAAACTGGGGAAGAAATTTGTTTTTGCTTTTTTGGATATTTATTATAGCAAAAAGTAAAACCTATTGTTTTTAGTTTTTTTTTTCAAAATTGCTCTTTTTTGGTTTATGGCGCAAAAAATAAAAACCGCAGAGGTCATCAAATACCACCAAAAGAAGGCTCTATTTGTGGGAAAAAAGGACATAAATCTTGTTTGGGTACAACGTCGCATGACTGCGCAACAGTCAGTTAAAGCGCCGCAGTGCCGTATTGCAAAAAATGGCCTGGTCATTAAGGGGGCAAAGTGGTTAATGAATGAGCCCTAGTTCACATTAAAACGCGGTGCGGGATCCATGCGCGTCTCCCGTTTAGCATTCAGAATGCACTGCCCTTGCGATCTGTAGCGGGTATCAGTGCAATGTTAAAGACAGCCCAGACGCAGGTCACAAACGCAAAGCGTTTGCCTGCACCAGATCCCATGGTACATAACTACCATGCGGTCCGGTTGCAGTGCATTTCCAA
The DNA here is from genome assembly GCA_037952925.1 of Lithobates clamitans. Taxonomy (NCBI): domain Eukaryota; kingdom Metazoa; phylum Chordata; class Amphibia; order Anura; family Ranidae; genus Lithobates; species Lithobates clamitans. Next base: position 2,352,648 of record JBBGZY010001007.1, read on the forward strand.
AAGTAATGCATGTACTGCTTTGGTGCGATGCGTTGCAATTTGAGCATATTCAAAATTAATGGATGTAAATCGCACCACACCGAATTGCATGTGAATTGCACAGGAATGCAGTGCAATTCATAGTGTGAACCGGGGCTGAAAGCTGGGTCACAGCACTCTGTTTTAAGGAATGCACATATCTACTGATGCAAATACTGTCACTGACACTGATAAGTTGGGTGGCTCTTCTGCCTCTGCCTGTCCTGGTCCAGGTCTTGGTAAGGCTAGTAGTAGTTGGTCACATTCAAAAAGACTTGTTCTGGAAACTCTCTAACACACATAAATTAAAGCACTGCATGAAGCCAACAAGTTTACATCTTTTATTTATAGCATAACTTACATACCATAAATATAATAAAAATCCCCACCCTTACCCTTAAAAAGTAATTTAGAAAGAATGCACCATCACCCTGATACAAGAACGAAATGATTGCATTCTTAATGAGGATCTTCGCCCTAGAAAGAGAAATATTAAAAGCCAACAGCTACAACTGTAGTTGTTGACATGTAATAAAAGGGCACTTACCTGTCCAGGGATCCAACGCCGTCCTTACCCAAGTCACTTCGTCACTGGTCTTTGGGTCCCCTGCAACAGCACCTTTAGTGTGGGAAGGCTCCTTGCAACTTCACAGCCGGCTTTCCACTGTACCAACGCAAGCTGTCCTGTGCTTTGTGAATGGTTCTACAGCCTTCTGGGACCTGTGTCGTGTCCCAGGTGGCTGCAGGCAAAGGGGTCAGGGGGTCCAATTTCCGCTTGGATCTCCTAGACCTGTCAAAAGGCGATGCAGAAAAGCGAAACTTCCTCTTTTGGATAAAGTCCTGCTTTATATACTGCAATATTGAAAGACCTATTATATATATATATATATATATATATATATATATATATATATATATATATATATATATTTATATATAGCACCCTCTAGTCAGGTAGGTGCTAGAGCAGAGGTTCTTAACCTTGTTGGAGGTACTGACCCCCACCAATTTCATATGCGAATTCACTGAACCCTTCTTTATTGGAAAAATAAAATATGATTTTTTCAAATTCAAAACATAGGTATATATTTAGGTATATATTTATACATAGGTATATTTTTATACATAGGTGCACAAAATGAACAAAACCATTGAGAACAAAGAACAAAACCATTAAATATTAAAACATGATTTTCACACAAAAACAAAAACATAATAATGAATATTTACTGCAAATCAGTGTGACTTCTGCTGTTGCCTTTCAGAGACCAGTTCAGAAATGCGCGGCTTTACCTTGGCAAGTGCCACTCTCATGTCATTTTCGCAACAAAGTCTGTTCCTTTTCTTCGTTTTTATGTCCAGCATCCTCAAAAAGGATTGCTCGCAAAGAGATGTTGTAACAAACGGTATGAAAATCTCCAGAGCTTTCTTAGCAATAACAGGGTACGTTACCATTTGTTGACACCAAAACGTTGAGAGCGTTGTTGTTCTGAAGAGTTGCTGTTGAACCTGGCTCTGCTGAATTTCAATGATTTCATCGAGGTATTCATCATTGACATCTGTTGTCTCAACACTAAACGTGAACGGCTGTCTCACCCATGCTGGATATGACTCTCTTGTAGGGAAGTATCCGTCGAGAGACTTTGCAAGCGAATCTAAGTGCGTGGCAATTGCTTGCTTCAGTTCCACGGGTACAGAAATGTCTCCGATTCCAGATACATCTTCGATCTTACTTACACAGTCGTCTAGCAGGGGAGAGTTTGCAAAGTTGTCGTTCTCTATTCGTCGTTTCCATAACGGTAGCTTTTTTTGAAAAGCCTTCAGGTTTTCTTCCGCTTCAATGATGTTGACTCCACCACCCTGCATCTGTTGATTGAGATGATTGAGAGCTGCGAAGATATCAGCCATGTACGCTAAAATGAGAATGAACTCAGAGTTTTTGAAGCAATCTGCATGACAATGTTGGTGCTCTTGCAAAAACAGGGCTGATTCCACACGCACGGCAAAAACACGATTCAGCTCCTGTCCCCGGGATAACCACCGAACGTTAGAATGGTACAGAAGTACCTCGAATTCAGATCCCATTTCTTTACACAGCTCCCTGAAGATGCGGTGCCTCAGAGCACTATTTTGCACATAGTTCACGGATTCCACTACAATTTTTAATACTTCTGCCAGTTTTGGAGGCAAGGTTTTTGTTGCCAACGCATGCCTGTGCAGAATACAATGTGTAACAATGATGTGTGGTGCATCGCCTTTCACTAGCGCACCAAAACCAGACTTTCTTTCCAGCATGGCTGGAGCTCCGTCCGAACAAACTGCAGAAACCATATCCCACGAAAGATTGTTGTCTTTGAAGAAGTCATCCACACGTTTCTTCACATCGGCTACCTTAATGGCAATAAGCACTAAAAACACTCACATGTAATGATGTGTAAATCTGGCACAGGGGGTCACAGTAAAAGCCATAGTTAGTCTCTGCATTCAGGGATGGGGGAGAGCCTGGTTCCTCTGTACTGTCGGCTGGGTACTGTCTTCTGTACTGTCGGCTTGGTTTCCTTCAGCGGACTTCCGCTTTACGGCAGTACAGCCCATATCGGGACTGTGAACTCCAGCCCTCCATCTGACTACCCAGCTGAGTTGCAAGCCTCATTCTGGTATACATCCAATCACATCGAATCCCGGAAGTCCGCTGAAGGAAACCAAGCCGACAGTACAGAGGACAATACCCAGCTGACAGTACAGAGGAACCAGGCTCTCCCCCATCCCTGAATGCAGAGACTAACTATGGCTTTTACTGTGACCCCCTGTGCCGGATTTACACATCATTACATGTGAGTGTTTTTAGTGCTTATTGCCATTAAATATTACAGTTTTACTGAGGCGCCTGTTGTTGTTTTTTTCTCTTTTCTGTATATTGGAGTGGCTTCACCTCCCCTTACAAGGCTGCCCTGCAAATAGACTGTACCTTCTCACAAAGAGCTGGAATTTGCTCAAAAGGACTATCTGGCGTTTTGCATTGTGTTTTACACTTGTTATATTGTGACCTGCGCTGCTATTTCCTGTCGTCGTTATCACCTGCAGCCAATGATGGACAAGCGGGTGTGTCATCAGGAATCATATGAGTCGGGTGTGTGTCTTGACCTCCGCCGAACCTGCGAGACTGACTCACCGAACCCCTGGTGTTCGATCGAACCCAGGTTAAGAACCACTGTGCTAGAGTGAGGATTTTTCTGGCAGAGTAGGAAAATTTAGGCAGGCCTAGCTGGTGGCCTGTTTTTTGTTTTCAATCTGGGCTGGGAGTGGCTCAGGGTAGCAGCTGGTGACTCACAGGCAGCATCACTGAGACCTCCCTCTTCTTTCTAGAGCTTTCTGGAAAGAGAGGAGGAGCTACCTGGGGTGGTTTAGGGAGCCCTGACTAATCCCCAATCTAGATTGGCAGGGGGCAAGCCTCCTTAACCACTTAAGGACGGAGCCTCTTTTTGAATAAAATGTCAGCCGTTGCAATACTTTATGTCACACCATATTTGCGCATTGGTCTTACAAGCGCATTTTTTGGGGAAAAAATATAATTTTTGAATTAAAAATAAAATAACAATAAAGTTAGCCCAATGTTTTTCTATATTGTGAAAGATAATGTTATGCCGAGTAAATTGATACCCATCATGTCACGCTTTAAATTTGCGCACGCTCATGGAATGGCGACAAACTTGGGCACCTCAAAATCTCAATTGGCAACATTTAAAATTTTCTACAGGTTACCAGTTTTGAGTTACAGAGGAGGTCTAGTGCTAGAATTATTGCTCTCGCTCTAACGATCCCGGCGATACCTCACATGTGTGGTTTGAACACCATTTTCATATGTGGGTGCGACTTACGTATGCATTCGTATCTGCGCACGAGCTCGGCGGGATGGGGCAGTTTGTTTTTCCTATTTATTTTACTTTTTATTTTTTATTTTTACACTGTCCTTTTAAAAAAAAAATTGGGTCAATTTTATTCCTATTACAAGGAATGTAAACATCCCTTGTAATAGAAAAAAAGCATGACAGGACCACTTTAATGTGAGATCTGGGGTCAAAAAGACCTCAGATCTCACATTTACACTAAAAGCCACCCATTTAAAAGTCAGCAGCTAAGCTACAAAAAGTGTAGCTGCTGACTTTTAATAATCAAACACTCACCTGTCCCACGGTCCAGTGATGCGGGTGAGGAAGCCTCGCTCCTCTTCCCCTCCTCTCCGCAGCACTAGCATTCTAACTGTGGGCGCCCGGCTGTGGCTTCACAGACGGGCACGCACTGCACATGCCGGGCAATCTTCTGGGACCTGTGACGTGTCCCAGAAGATTGCAAGGAGGGAGGGGGAGAGGTGATCTTCCTTCCAGCGCCGTGGCGACAGGGGAGGAAGTGGGAGCTGGGTGCCCGCCCCCCCCCCCCCCCAAAAAAAATGACATGCCAAATGTGGCATGTCAGGGGGTCACCAGCACTTAAAGCGGAAGTTCTATTTTTGGGTGGAACTCCGCTTTAAAGTGGTTGTAAACCCACAATAAAAAAAAATAAAAATAAAAAAACCTGCAAGATAAAGGCATTATGAAATACTCACCTTAGATCGAAGTCCCCGCAGCGGTCCTAGTACACCGCTCCGGCCGGCAACATCGCTCCCAGAGTTACTTCCGGGTATCGCGGGCTCCGGCGCTGTGATTGGCCGGAGCCGCGATGACGTCACTCCCACGCATGCCATTGCGCGAACGTGCCATTGCTTCAGTGCGCATGTGCAGGCTTATTATAGGCTTACCTGTAGTAAAAAGTGTCTGTAAGGGTTTACAACCACATTCAAAATAAAAAAATTCCCCTTTAAAACCATTGAGCGAAAGTGACATCGCTTCCGTCATCCAATGGTATGGAGCCAAGTGGGGGCCATAATTCCCTCACTCGGCTCCAGGCCACTCAGGGGAAAGGACCTGTTTGTCTCCGCCGCTCCGGTAAGCGGCAGAGATGACAGGAGCGCGGCAGGAGGGGCGGCCCTCTCCTGCCCCCTGTAAAAGTGATCTTGCGGCGAATCTGCTGCAGAGACCACTTTTATCTTAAAGAGGACCGGCGGGGTTGAACCCCGGAATAACGCTAACTTAATATAGTATATCAAGAAAGAGTACTTAGACCTGAGGCCAAATGTTCAATTTTCTTTTACTCATCTAATACTTTTTCTCCCATTTCTCCTCTCATCCTTCCCTTCATTCCGACTCCTATCTCCACGCTCCAACCTCCATGGAAGCTGATTACACCTACCCCAAAAGCTTCATCAACTCATTATGTGACACAATGTAAGAGTGCTCTGCCCTGCCACGAAGGCTAAGACATACCCCACTGATTATTCGATTATCACCCACAATGTACATGGCTTTAATTCCCCGACAAAAAGAACCAAAGCTTTTCAATTCTATTATGCACAGAAAGCCGATGTAATCCTACTACAGGAGACCCACTTTTCTAAATCCTCGATCCCCCGATACCTGAATAGCAAATACCCACAATACTACATAGCCTCAGGACCGGAAAAAAAAGGGAGGGGTGGCAGGCTGTTTTTCAAAACAGACCCCCTTTACACCCATCACAATAATAAAAGATAAGGAGGGCCGATATATAATGGCAGTAAGACGTCTGCATGACCAGTTGGTGTCGTTCGTCTCAAATTATGCCCCTAATCCTGGACAGGCAGAGTTCTTTAGCAAAATACTTAGGATATTGATGCCCAGATTACAGGGACAGGGTATAATGGGGGGGACAGCAACATACCACTAGACAAGATAATGGATAAATCAGACCCCACCAAAACGCTTCTCAAATGACCACCAACTGGTAGCAGCAAAGTAGCGCGTCTCCTTCACTCCTATGACCTGATTGATGCCTGGAGGGAAAAAAACCCACAGTCAGAGACTACACACACTTTTCACAGGTACATGACACTTATTCCCGGATAGATCACCTTTTGGTAAATACCCCTTTGCTCCCAAACATGACATTGGTAAAAATTCTGTCTACCCCTTGGTCCGACCATTCCCCGATCAAACTTTCCACAACGAGACTATGGATTAAACCTCATCCTTCCCCATGGAGACTTAATGCAAGCATATTGAATGACCCCATCTTATACACCGAAATTGAGAAAGAACGACAGGCCTACTTTCAGACCAAAAAGTCGTCAGAAACGCCCCCCGAGATTAATTGGGTGGTCCACAAAGCGACTATTTGGGGCAAGCTAATTCAAATAGCAGCCAGAACGAAACGGACCCGAGAACAAGCGATCAAACCATTAGAAGCAAATCTAGATAAACTAATGAAAGAACAACATAAGACTCCCCAGACTGACATAAGGCACAAGATAGACGAAGCGAGACTAGCACTGAACCTAAGCCTGACAACCCGAGCGGAGAAACATATTCACTGGTCCAAACATGAATATTACACACTGGGGACAAATCAACCACAATGCTGGCTAGGAAGTTAACACCACAAACATACACGGCAACTCTAACCGAGTTGCGGTTACCCACTGGGCACCCCACTCAAAACCCTGAGCTGATCCTCCGAGAATTTCATAAATTCTATGTCAAACTGTACAGCCCTCCAAATAAATATTCACAGACCAAGGCAGCAACGTGCTTTCAAGACGTTCTGCTACCCCAACTCACACAAGCCCATACAGAACTGATGGACAAAGAATTCACAGAATTAGAGATCAAGATGGCTATCAAAACTATACATCCATCTAACGCCCCAGGCCCAGAGGGATTCTCAGGACATTGTTATAGAAAATATCAAGAGATCCTTGTCCCCCATTTATGCTCCTATTTTAACGACCTGAGACAGGGTAATAATCTTGGGATTACTTATTTGACATGCTACGTCGCTTTGGGTTCGGCGAGCGCTTTCTGGCCCTCCTTTATGAAACCCCCACAGCATTCTTGATGCTCAGAGGATATTCATCCCAACCCCTCGATATCAGGAGGGGAACCAGGCAGGGATGCCCATTATCCCCGTTGTAATTCGCCCTAGCAATAGAGCCATTGGCTATTAGGATTCGAGCCTGTTCAGATATCAAGGGCATTATCTGTGGCGATAGAGAGTAAAGTGCTTACTTTTCGCGGATGACCTCTTGTTAGCCTTGTCATCACCTATCACCTCCCTTCCCAATCTATATGCTATTCCACAACCATGCTCGGAAATCTCGGGCCTTAAAATCAATCATAGTAAATCCAGAGCACTGAACCTCTCTCTGCAGAGTTCCACCCAGACTGTGCTTTAACAATCCCACCAATTTATATGGGAGCCAGAAGCCCTTCCGTATTTAGGAATACAGTTGACCTCATCTATACAATCCCTATATAAACAAAACTACCCTGCACTGTTTAAAAGGCTGACAGAAAATCTAGCCAGATGGCAGATACACCCCCCATCGTGGTTTGGTAGACTACACTCGATAAAAATGAATGTGTTACCGAAGGTTCTATATCTGTTTCGCACTATACCTGTGTCACTAGTCTGCTCTGACCTGCAGACATTCCTAAAAATATTCTCCAGTTTATACAGGGAAACAAGAGGTCCAGGATGAACAAAAGCGCAATGTACACTCCAAAACAAAAAGGGGGACTTGGCCTGCCTGATTTACAGAAAAACTTTAATGCGGCCCAGATGGCCCAACTTACTAAATTTCACTCCCAACAACCCCAAACAATATGGATGACAATGGAATCTTATTCCTGTCGCCCTAACCCAATCTCACATATTATGTGGCTACCAATGAAAGAAAGACCGATCATATTATGCCCCACCCTTTCCTTCTCGCTAGAGATCTGGGATAGACTCTCAAGAACTCAAAAATTCAAGTCACCCCACAATCCGCTAGCACCTCTATTGAGAAACAGAAACTCCCCCCCCCCCGCATTTGAATGGTGGACCAACAAGGGCCTAATACGGATAGCAGACCTCTGTGACCACAAGGGCATGCTAACCGAAAGATCCTTGGTAGAAAACTATCAAATGCCAAATACTGAATACTATAGGTTCACTCAAATACACCATTATATGCAAACCCTAGCTCGTAAAGGTGATCCGGCAACAATGAATCTCATGGAACATATATGTAAACAATATGACAAACTCAGGGGTCATATATCTGCTATATATACGATATTGATATATATCTCAACTAAACTGAACTATATGACTTTATGGGAACAAGATCTTCAAGAAACTTTGGATGGCACTCAATAACAGTGTCAGCCTCTCGATCGCTCATCAATACCTCCATTATAGAGGCTAACTATAAGGTTTTATTAAGATGGTATATGGTATCGGCCAAACTAGCCACTTTTGTGCCCGGTGCCACCCCGGAGTGCTTTCGGGGATGCGGCCAAGTGGGAACAGCATATCATATATGGTGGACATGCCCCAAGGTCAGGAGATTTTGGATCAGGGTCTACAACTTTATATACACCCTCACCCAGATTAACCTGGTGAAGTCCGCGAAGCACCCACTCCTGGGTGGCAGGATAGTGGAAGCATCAAAGAAGCCTTCTCACATTTATATTTATATCAGCTAAAATCACTATAGCAAGGAACTGGAGGTCTGCGGCCTTACCATTTGACCAACTTAAACATAAAATGTCATGGCTTATGTTAAATGAACGGCTAACAGCAGTGGTACAGGATAAAATGAAATTGTTTAATAAAGTATGGGATCCTTGGATCAGATACCTGACAAACGATCCCAGGACAATCACTAACCAGGACCCCTCTTGAAAGACTGGTCTAGAGCGTGGAACCCCCCACCCTGACCCTCTCCTCCCAACTCTACCCCCCACTAATTCTGAGTCCTCCCCCTTTTCCTTCTTTCAGACTTACCCCCCTTTTTCTTCTCTCGGCAACACACTAACCTAATGAGGTCTGGAGGGGGCCCCCGAGACTTGGGGGGCCAGACTCCCCCCAACAGATGGAAGGGGAGCTGGTTTTTCCCAGGGGATGGGCTATACTCCGAGGCCCATAATATAGAGCATACACATGGCCATAGGATATGGTATGAGGAATACAGTTTAATTTTTTTTTCTCTTTCTTTCTTCACCCTTTTGGATTAATAATTGATATATTGGATTTTGAAATTGCATTATTACATTTTCGGTTCAGTGTGGAAGATGTCTTGTGTTTTCTTTTGTTTGTCTGTTAAAAAATTTAATAAAAATATTTAATAAAAGAAAAAAAAATAGTATGGAGTTCCCAACTTAAGAATCCTAACTGAATTTCTCCCATGACGCAGCATTGTCAGCAACAGTTGGGGCCCGTCCATAAGAGGCGCCACCCCCTTAATCCATGCGCCCGGCCCACAATCTACATGCAGGGCGCCGGATGCATGGATTTCAATGTTTTTTTTTTTTTAGAAGCACATGATTAGAGCCAGAGGCTCTAATTAGCTTTAAAAAAGGGTGGGCTTGGGGGGGGCGCAGAGCGCTGCCCCCTGAGCCCACCCAGTTGTGTGACAATAGCAAATTAATATTCGCTATTGTCTTCCTGATTCTCCTCCCGGCCAATCAGGAAGCAGGTCCTGAGACCCGATTGGCCGGGGGAGTCTTAGGACTCCCAGCCAATCGGGTCTCAGGACTTCCTGTTTGACCGGGAGGAGAAGCAACAGCCCTGGAGCGAGCAGCAGCAGTCCTACCCCGGATACTCGTCATTTGCCTCCATCTCCCGTGGGGGGGGGGGAGTTGGTTTGCCACCCCCCAAAAAAATATTGAGCACCTGCCGCCACTGGTCAACAATGTCTGTTAAAGGGACGTAGGGGCCAAGGCTTTTATGTTGCCTAGGTCTTTATTCTGCATTAAAGCAGAACTGGAACTAAAGTCTGCAATACTTACCTTCAACAGTCCGAAGCCCGTCAGGTCCCTAGTTGCTGTAGCGAGAGAGACTTCACCGCACAGGTATGGATTCAGGCCAGGTATAAACAAAATGATTGCCTCCAAGAAGAAAGAGCCCCAGGTGCTGGCTAATGCTGAGCCAAGCAGGTCCCTAGTTGGTTCCTGAATCTTCTTCATGGCTTCTTCCAGGTGCCAGTCTTCAGCCACCATGACTAGCCAGTGCAGAATGACGTCACTCTTATGCATGTGCAGGAGTACAATCATCCCGGCACACAGGGACTGCGCTGGAATGTAAACTCAGCTGCACATGCACAGCTCAGTGTAAATTCCACAGAAGACTATGAACAGACAGGTAGGATTATTTCCTTGCAGTAGAGACATTGCATGTCTTTTATGCAATAAAGAGCCCGCCTGCTGAATTTTTGTTATTTTATACTTTAGTTTCGGTCAGATACAAATAACATTGTATGACAGGTTTCAGCTGTGTTGTAATGTGGAAGAATTGGGTAAGGTTGATGCTAGTTCCAAAGACTACAGATAATTTCATAAAAATGTCCTGAAAGATGTCCTGTTAGTTCAAATATGAAGGAACAATAAAAGGCTTTACAACTGAACTACTAAGGTTTTAGCAAGATTTTTAAAGAGGAACTGCAGTCTGCTCACATAATTTGTAATAAAATCACCTTTTCCATCCTGAAGCTTCCCTCCAACCACTTTGCATATTATATATACTGTGATTCTGTACTTGCCAAATATCCTGCAGAAATCTCCCTCCACTGAGTCTGGCTGCAGCCATTTTAACTGTGGGCAGCTGAAGCTGCTGCCTGTTCACTTCCTGGATTTACACAGACACACAGGGGCAATCCTCCAGCTCTGCAGCTCTGATTGGCCCTCTTATGACTTATCCCCCCTCCCTTCCTGGCAAACCCCCAAAGTGAGTGAGAGAGAGAGAGCTGTGCATGATGTCAAAGGCCTATGCATTTTTCCAGACAAGTGGGCTGTAAAAGGTACTGGCAGAAAAAAAAATCTTTTACTATCCAAAGTTAAAACAACAAGGGCAGAAGATTTAATAGATGGAAAGATGAAAAAATGACTGAAGGTCCACTTTAAGGAGAAATAAGTCATATACTATTTGTCCACTAGAGGGCAACTTTTAACAATCATATTCAAAGGGAATCCGTGAGGTTTCATATACAGGTGCTTTTTTTATTTGCTTTTTAAAGGTGCAGGCTCCAGAATTATATTGTGGTACCAATTTTAATACATGATATATATATATAAATAGATAGATAGATAGATAGATAGATAGATAGATAGATAGATAGATAGATAGATAGATAGATAGATAGATAGATAGATAGATAGAGATATATAAATTACATATAATATATCTATCTATCTATCTATATATATATACAGTATGTATGTGTGTGTATATTTATATATATATATATATATATATATATATATATATATATATATATACATACACACACATATATAACTATATATGTTATATAGTTATATGTGTGTGTGTGTATATATATATATATATATATATATATATATATATATATATATATATATATATATATATTTATTTATTTATTTATTTATTTTTATTTTATTTTTTTCCTGTGGTGGTTGAGTTAAGTCAGGTTTTTAAACTCAGTTTTTGCTTAAGGCTCCAGAATTATCATCATCCTGGTCCTTTTCTTACAAAGCAGTTGTAACAGGATGACATCACCAGAACTTGCATCTATAAACTGAATCAGGAATGACTTTATCGGTAGGTTCACTTCAAAGCAGTGGTGCTGCTCACCACTATCAAACTTTCATCCTGGGTGATGGAATTAGGGATGGGCATTCCTTTTGTGCAGGCTGTGCAACTTTACAAGGGCCCTCTGGTACCTAGGGGTCCATTTACTAAATGTGTGTTGGCTGGTTGCTGGGACCCCCTTCTGCTGTAGACCCTGAAATGCTGAAATGTCTGGGTCAAGTAAAAAACAATAGGCACTCTTCAAAAAATCCTCATTGTGCTCCCTAAGTGACGCTATTATTCCATTGGTAATAAGAGTTGATTTTTAGCTTACACTTTAACCTGATCATTTTCACATTTATATCTTAAAAAAAAATAAGAAATTTCAAAAGAGTATAAATTCCCATTTAAAGGAAAAAAGAATAATGCGGGCTGCAAAAGACTGGCCATCATCGACTCCAATGCTTTTTGAATCAAAGGCTTAGAAATGTATGCAGATCAGGAAAGTTGTACTGCATGTAGGCAGATGCAGTCTATTTTCTCCACTACAGGTGGCGCTCAACCGCTGCGACAGTGCAGAGGGAGAGGAAGTCAGGAGGAACATGATTCCTCTATGGTTTCCTGGGTCACTGGGGCAGCGATTCAGTTGGATGCTGACAGCCCATGTGACTTTAGTGGCCATCTTGGGTCAAACATAGTCTTTTTAAGATGCTGGCTCCCGGGTTTGCCAAGCATTTAGAGTGTGGATAGTGTAGGGACAGGTTACCAGTCTGTCAGGGACAGTATTAGCGACAGGGAGAGGTTCGAGATGAGTAGGGAAAGCACAGTGATCCGTCACTTTTCCTGGAAACCTCCCTACTTGGGCTTGGACCGGCCAGGCCACATTCCTCCCCTCAAGATAAACGTGGTCCGCATGGATGAAACCTGCTCTGCTACATGGTGCTGTCATCCACGAGTGTTCCGAGTTGGGTTTCCTTCCAACGGGCTTGTTGTGAACTGTTTTACTTTAACTTCAATGCAAGTTCTTTCAATTGCATCTGGACCGAGTGTGTGTTATTGCCACTGAACCACGCTGCAACCACCCACATGCAGATCTTATTATTTTTTTCAGGACAGTGGTTTAGAAAGTATTGAATCCAAGAGATCATCGTGACAACCAGGGAACTAGCCTTCTTTAAAAGGAGAAGTCATTTTAATAGCAGCCTCTGTGTTTCTACAATGAGGTCAATGAAGCCTTACAACGATCCTCTGGAGAGTAAAGCTGGAATAAATATTCACCTGGGTTGTCTGCTATGGCATTCCCATCAGGAGCCACATTCATATCAGGAATCTGAGTCTCTGGAAGACATTGAGAAAATATACTGTTACAGTAAGGTGCGATTTTTTTTTTGTTATTTATTTTATTTACCTACATAAAGTGTAAAAACTGTATGATGTAAGAACATATCTGTGAAGGATCCCATTTATCCAGGGGATGAGGCCTCAAGGTTAGGATGCCAAAGTGCCCCCCCAAGATTTTAAATTCAACGCTACACACATGAACAAACACAAATCAGCACCACAAGAAGCCAATAAGTAAAAAAGTTACTTTTTTTTTATTTATAGCATAATTTACATGCCTTAAGCATAAATCCAAATCGCAGGTGGTATAGAAGGTGCCACACCTTAATATTCGTTAAAACACTTAAGCGCTTGGGCTTTTAAGGCACATATCAACGTACATATTTTTATTTTTGCATAATATAAAAAACTAGTGTGCAAAAATAAAAATATGTATGTTGAAATGTGGCTGTCCTTTGTTTGATACCTGGCGCCTTATCAGCCCAAGTGCTTAAGTGTTTTTTGTGATTTTACCTTACATGCCATAAGCAGGGCCGGTGCTTCCAGTAGGCACATTAGGCAGCCGCCTAGGGTGCATTGCTGCCTGGGGGGGGGGGGGCACAGGCATGGCCACTGACTTCCCTACTAGCCTGACCAGGCAACATGAGAGAGAAAGCAGCAGCCGTGCAAAACATTCAACATGGCTGCGGAGGAGGCTGCGACTGCGGAGGGCCGTCTGTAAGGAGGGTGACACTGAGGCGGCTCCTGGGAGTCGAATGGACAGCTGGGGTGGCGGAGGAGGCAGGCACCATGCCTCAGGATGGAGGAGAAGCGGTCTCGGGTGAGTGATCGGCCTGCAATTGTGATCTGTCCGATAAGACGAGAATTTTTTTTTGGGAGCAGGGACCCCAACTCCAAGCTCACTGGGATTAAGTGCAAGCGGACTATCTCGGTACAAGTAGAAAAAGATGTACAGTAAGAGTAGAAGGTGTATATAAAAACAGCTTTTATTGATACAATAATCAAGACATAATAATAATACAAACTATAATTAAAATGTGCGCAGATGACATGGAATTTCGACTAGTTTCGCGGGAAACCCGCTTCATCAGGAAATGTGTCTGCGAATAGAATACAATACAATGAAAATATACACATTTTAAATATAGTTTGTATTATTATTATGTCTTGATGTCTTGATTATTGTACCGCTTGCACTTTATCCCGTTGAGCTTGGAGTTGGGGTCCCTGCTCCCAAAAAAATTCTCGTCTTTAATAAATTCGGATGATGCTACAATTGTATTCAACCTACTTGGTTATGTGAGGCCAGTAAACTCTTCCTGTCCCCTCAGAGCCGGGCTGTACAGTTGTCTGTGTGATCACTCCGGTCTGCTCAGCCTCTGACAATCTGCAGTTTAGCTTCCAGCTTTAGGCACCTACGTCCTAGGCAAGACTATCACTGTCCTGACACACACCCCCCCCCGCGCGCGCTGCCTGCCCGCCCTGGGCACGCAGGAGTCAAGCACCGGCCCTCGCCATAAGTATGATAAAAGTCCCCATACAAACCCGTAAAAGGGCATCAAAAGAATGCACCACCATCCTGATACAAGAATGAAATTTTGGCATTCTTGAATAATGTGTATATATATATATATATATATATATATATATATATATATATATTATACTATACACTATATTGTCAAAAATATTGTGACGCCTGCCTCTACGTGCACATGAACTTTAATGGCATCCCAGTCTTAGTCCGGAGAGTTGAAGCTGTTATAGCTGCAAAGGGTGGGCCAACTCAATATTGAACCCTACGGAATAAGACTGGGATGCCATATTAAAGCTCATGTACGTGTAAAGGCAGGTTTCCCAATACTTTTGAATATATATATATATATATATATATATCTACTGTATATATATATATATATATCTACTGTATATATATATATATATATATATATATATATATATATATATCTACTGTATATATATATATATATATATATATCTACTGTATATATATATATATTTTTTGTATTATTATTTACTTATTCATTTGTATACATTTAATTATAAGCAACACTCTTATCACTTCATGGTTTTCGTGTAGCAAAGCAACTGGTAGACACCCAACTTATTCACTTCCGATATACAGAAATGTAAACAGATGGTTGCAGCTCCCTTCTATTCTTTATAGCTTCTCAAGCACGAGAAGCTCTTAAAAAACACTGGATGTATTATTAAATGTACAAAATATGACTGAATACTAAGATTTATAGGTAATAACACCAGGTTTTTGTGATCCAGGGAATATCCAATTGCCTTCTGGGGGAGCAGAAAGGATTGTTTTTTACCACGTTGGAATAAATTGGCCCACGCTTTATAGGACTCGTGTCTTTTTCCAAACTAACTATGTAACTATGATACAAATCAACATATACAGTATGGAATTACTGTATTTATCGGCGTATAACACGCACAGGCGTATAACAGGCACATTCATTTTACAAGGGAAGTTTCAGGAAAATAACTTTGATTTTAAATAAGGAACTTTGAAGCAAATAATGGGTCAGTGCCCATCTGCAGCCTCACCATTGCCATCAATGCAGCCTCATCAGTCCACATCAATGCAGCAGCCTTATCATTGCCATCAATGCAGCAGCCACACCATTGCCCTCAATGATACCCATCTGCAGCCTAGAGGGGACAGGGAGGGGGGCGGGATGAGCGCCGACAGATTACATACAGTGAGAATCTCCTATGATAGAAAGAACAGTGGTCCAATGGCAGCCCAGGAGACGGGACTTCCTATTATTATTATTATACATAGTTACATAGTAGGTGAGGTTGAAAAAAGACACCGCTGCTGGAGAGTCACCAGAAGTGACATAATTGGAGATTTTGATGAGCTGACTCTTTTGACAAAACACCAGCCAATGATTCACGGCTGGTACGTTACATAGTTGCATAATATGTGAGTTTGAAAAAAGACACAAGTCCAGCAAGTCCAACCTATGTGTGTGATTATATGTCAGTATTACATTACATATCCCTGTATGTTATGGTCATTCAGGTGCTTATCTAATAGTTTCTTGAAGCTATCAATGCTCCCCGCTGAGACCACCGCCTGTGGAAGGGAATTCCACATCCTTGCAGCTCTTACAGTAAAGAACCCTCTACGTAGTTTAAGGTTAAACCTCTTTTCTTCTAATTTTAATGAGTGGGCACGAGTCTTGTTAAACTCTCTAATGCAAAAACGTTTTTTTCCTATTGTGGGGTCACCAGTACGATATTTGTATATTGAAATCATATCCCCTCTCAAGCGTCTCTTCTCCAGAGAGAATAAGTTCAGTGCTCGCAACCTTTCCTTATAACTAAGATCCTCCAGACCCTTTATTAGCTTTGTTGCCTTTCTTTGTACTCGCTCCATTTCCAGTACATCCTTCCTGAGGACTGGTGCTCAGAACTGGACAGCATACTCTAGGTGCGGCCAGACCAGAGTCCTGTAGAGCGGGAGAATTATCGTTTTATCTCTGGAGTTGATCCCCTTTTTAATGCATGCCAATATTCTGTTTGCTTTGTTAGCAGCAGCTTGGCATTGCATACCATTGCTGAGCCTATCATCTACTAAGACCCCCAGGCCCTTTTCCATCCCAGATTCCCCCAGAGGTTCTCCCCCCAGTGTATAGATTACATTCATATTTTTGCCACCCAAATGCATTATTTTAAATTTTTCTACATTGAACCTCATTTGCCATGTAGTTGCCCACCCCATCAACTTGTTTAGATCTTTTTGCAAGGTTTCCACATCCTGCGAGAAGTTATTGCCCTGCTTAGCTTAGTATCCTCCGCAAATACAGAGATTGAACTGTTTATCCCATCCTCCAGGTCGTTTATGAACAAATTAAATAGGATTGGTCCCAGCACAGAACCCTGGGGACCCCACTACCAACCTCTGACCATTCCGAGTACTCCCCATTTATCACCACCCTCTGAACTTGCCCTTGTAGCCAGTTTTGAATGCATGTACTAACCCTATGGTCCATGCCAACGGACCTTATTTTGTACAGTAAACGTTTATGGGGAACTGTGTCAAATGCTTTTGCAAAATCCAGATACACCACGTCTACGGGCCTTCCTATATCTAGATGGCAACTCACCTCCTCATAGAAGGTTAATAGATTGGTTTGGCAAGAACGATTCTTCATGAATCTATGCTGATTACTGCTAATGATACCATTCTCATTACTAAAATCTTGTATATAGTCCCTTATCACCCCCTCCAAGAGTTTACATACTATTGATATTAGGCTAACTGGTCTGTAATTCCCAGGGATGTATTTTGGGCCCTTTTTAAATATTGGTGCTACATTGGCTTTTCTCCAATCAGCTGGTACCATTCCAGTCAGTAGACTGTCAGTAAAAATTAGGAACAATGATCTGGCAATTACTTTACTGAGTTCCCTAAGTACCTTTGGGTGCAAGCCATCTGGTCCTGGTGAGTTATTAATGTTAAGTTTCTCAAGTCTAATTTTAATTCTGTCCTCTGTTAACCATGGAAGTGCTTCTGTGATGTGTCCTGAGGATAAACACTGCAGTTTTGTTTACTGAAGCCCCCGATTCCCTTGTGAAGACTGTGGAAAAGAATAAATTCAATACCTTCGCCATCTCCCCATCCTTTGTAACCAGATGTCCTTCCTCATTTTTTTTTTTAATTATTTATTTATGTAAAGAACACGGCCCACATGGACCAACAGATTACAGAGTATCACATGTAACATGTAACATACAATGTGCATTATACGAAACAGAAATCCTCGCATGTTTTACAATACCATAACGTCATTTAAGTTGTTCATTGAGAAACGATGCATAACTTCGGGTAGGTCAGCAGTACGTTAAGTTTGGGATCTTTATTGAACAGGTGACATTATGTTGTGATATGGTCCATTGTGTCGGTCCTCTTTTCCCCCCCCCCCCCCCCCCCCCTTATAGAGGACTAGAGAAGAGTGGTGAGTAATAGAGAGGAAAAAGGAGAAAGGAAAGATAGGAGAAAGGAAGGCAGGGGGAGAGAGTGTAGGGGAGAGGTAAAAGAAGGGGGAATGGGTGCAGCTCACGAGCATGGAGGACCTTCCTCATTTTTTATGGGGCCATTATGGTCTGTCCTTCCTTTTTTACTGTTTACATACTTAAAGAAATTCTTGGGATTTTTTTTGCTCTGCTCCGCTTTGTGTCTTTCATGTTCTATCTTAGCCGTTCTTTTTGCACCCTTACATTTCTTGTTGCATTCTTTATAAAGTCTGAATACTGATGATGATCCCTCAACCTTGTATTTTTTGAAAGCCTTCTCCTTTGCTTTTATGCGCATTTTTACATTGGAGTTAAGCCATCCAGGCCTTTCTTTTCGCTCTTTTAAATTTATTACCCAATGGGATGCATTGGCTAATGCCCTTATTTAATATGCTCTTAAAGCAAACCGATCTCTCCTCCGTGTTCTTTGTTCCTAAGATTTTATCCCAATTTATGCCTTCTAACAAGGTTCGTAGTTTAGGGAAGTTGGCTCTTTTGAAATTCAGTGTCTTTGTATTCCCCTTATGTTTCCTATTTGTGTGATTTATACTGAAGCCAATTGACCTGTGATTGCTGTTACCTAAATTGCCCCGTATTTCCACATCCATGATCAGGTCTGTATTGGTGATAATCAGTAGATCCAGTAATGCTTTATTTCTAGTTGGTGTGTCTACCATCTGACCCATAAAATTGTCCTGCAAGACATTTAGGAACTGGCGAGCTTTAGATGAATGCGCGGTTCCCTCCGCCCAATCTATGTCTGGATAATTAACAGAATTTATATAGTTCCAACAGTTTGCGCAGCGCTTTACAACATCGGGGAAGACAGTACAATTACAATTAGGAGGGATCAGAGGGCCCTGCTCGTTAGAGATTACAATCTAGAAGGGAGGGTCAAGTGGAGCAATGGGTAATAGCTGTGGGGAATGATCAGATGGACAAAATGAAAATACAGTTGTTAGGTGTGAGTATTATAGTCTTCTCTGAAGAGGAGGGTTTTCAGGGATCGTCCAAAAGCTAATAGAGTAGGAGATAGACGGACAGATTGGGGTAAGGAGTTCCATAGGCTTGGAGAGGCTCTGGAAAAGTCCTGGAGACGAGCAAGGGAGGAGGTGATGAGAGAGCTAGAGAGCAGGAGGTCTTGAGAAGAATGAAGAGAAAGATTAGGTTGGTATTTTGAGACTAGGTCAGTGATGTAGCTGGGGGCAGAGTTTTGGATGGCTTTGTAGGTAGTTGTTAGTATTTTGAATTTAATCCATTGGGTTAAGCCCGTGGAGAGATTGACAGAGAGGAGTAGCAGAGACAGAGCGGTTGGTAAGGTGGATGAGTCTGGCAGCAGCATTCATGATGGACTGAAGGGGGGATAGAGTATGCAGAGGTAAGCCATTGAGGAGGGAGTTGCAGTAATCAAGGCGAGAGATAACCAGGGAGTGAATTAAGAGCTTTGTTGTGTCATTGGTTAGAAAGGGGCGTATTTTGGAGATGTTCCGGAGGTTGAGGCGGCAAGATTTGGACAGTGATTGGACGTGCGGCTTAAAAGAAAGTTCAGAGTCCAGGACTACTCCTAGGACCTTGGCATGAGGGGATGGGCTGATAGTTGTGCCATCAATTTTGACAGAGGGATCAGGGGAAGTGGCACGTGGGTGAGGAAAAATGATAAGTTCGGTTTTTATAGATTAAGTTTGAGGAAGTGGTGCGACATCCAGACTGATATATCTGATAGTAAAATAGTGATACGTGAGGAGACTGAAGGAGTGGGTTGAGGGGTAGAGAAATAGATTTGAGTGTCGTCAGCGTAGAGATGGTATTGGAAGCCGTGGGAGGCTATCAGCTGACCCAGGGAGGACGAGTAGATTGAAAATAGTAGAGGACCAAGAACATAACCTTGGGGGACCCCAACAGAGAGAGCAAGAGGAGTGGAGGAAGTAGAATTGTAGGTAACGCTAAAGGTGCGGTTAAATAAGTAGGAAGAGAACCAGCGAAGTGTACAGTCACGGAGACCAAAGGCATGGAGTTTTTTGAGGAGGAGGGGGTGGTCAACCGTATCCAAGGCAGCAGAGAGGTCCCGGAGTACGAGTACAGATTAGTGTCCCTTAGTTTTGGCCGTTAGTAGATCGTTTGTTAGTTTTAGGAGAGCAGTTTCTGTGGAATGTTGAGGATGAAAGCCAGACTGAAGGGGATCAAGAAGGCTATTATCAGCAAGGTAGACGCTCAGTCGGTTGTAGACTAGACGTTCAAGGAGTTTGGATAAAAAGGGGAGCGAGGAAATGGGGCGTAGGTTGTTAAGATTGGATGGGTCCAGTGAGGGCTTTTAAGTATGGGGGTGACAAGTACATGTTTTAAAGAGTTGGGGAAGATGCCAGAAGAGAGGGAGAGATTGAAGATGTGGGTTAGAGAGTGTAGAATAGAGCTAGAGGGTGAACGTAGCATTTGCAAGGGAACAGGATCCAGAGGGCAGGTGGTAAGATGGAAGTTAGCAAGTAATTTAGCAACCTCGTCTATAGTGGTGGGGTTGAAAGAGGGAAGTATTGATTGTACCTGTGGACATGGGGTGTAAAGCATGGAGGGTATCTGAACAGTAGAAATCTCCTCGCAAATTGAATCAATCTTCTGTTTGAAGTGATTGGCGATGTCCTGGGCAGTGAGTGAGTTCGTGGGTGGAGGCAGTGGAAGACGAAGTAGAGAGTTAAAGGTAGAGAAGAGTTGACGGGGACGTGATAATAAGTTTTTAATGAGGGCGATGAAATAAGAGTGCTTGCCAGTGAGGAGGCTGGAATTGTATTTTTGGAGGGCAGATTTATACTGGCTGAAATCTTTCTGGGACTTAGTCTTACGCCACAGGCGCTCGAGAGCAGGGCTGTGTTTTTTCAGACTTCTAGTGTCATCTGTTTGCCAAGGTTGAAGGGGACGGTGCCTGATTCTGTGTGTGGTGAGGGGGGCCAGTGTGTCCAGTGAAGCTAGAAGTGAAGTGTTGTAGACAGAAGTGGCTAGGTTGGTGCAGGACAGAGGTGCGATTTTGTCATAGAGGTGGTCATTCGCAAAGTAGAGAAGAGAAGGGTTGAGATGGTGAACATTTCTACGGGTAGCATGGAGGGTAAGGAGGCTATTACAGAGGCCACCAAGTATACAGGAGATTCTCACTGTATGTAATCTGACGGCGCTCGTCCCGTCCCCCCTCCCTGTCCCCTCCGAGGCAGCTAAAATTGAAGTATTGGCGTATAACACGCACGCGCTATTTGCGCCCGATTTTCAGGGTGAAAAAGTGTGTGTTATACGCTAATAAATACAGTAAATGTAATGTAGTCATTTAAGGACTAACCTGGGTCAAAAAATAAAGAATACCTTACTATATATAACTACATGTCTAACTTGTCATTGGTCAAAAATTAAATAAAGAAAAAAAAAAGGCAATACCTAATCACACATGCTCTTATGACATACACATTATATACATACTATATAATAAAAAACTAAAAAAAAACATATAATAAAACTCTAAACTGCATAATATAACATAGGTAATCCGACATTCCCTAAACACTCACTGCAGGTAAGTCTTCCCGATGCATGTGTTTAAATGGCAGCGATGGATTCACCACCAGTGAATGTTTGGTGAAAGTCCCATTCCCTACTGTTTACCTGCAAAGACACACCAGAGTAATGGGGTGCACACCATCCAAACGACACGCATGGTCTCCTCAGGCTTGGACGTCCCTGTAGATTTGCAGTGGCTTTCTATAACCTTTGTGTTATGGCAGAGAGTATTTATGAACAGTTTATGAATAGAAGGAGTTCTCACTTCTTCTACAAGAACATTGTGTTATACATTGTGTTCATTGGCCAAAGTAGCAACTGTGTCACCCTAATCATTACATTGTGCATTGTCTTCTGTTTCATTGGAAGGTCTGGTGTTTAATTAAAATTAAAAATTAAAAACAGTATAATTGTGTTTATTCTACCAAAGTAATCTAGCAAGTTTCTTAGATCAACAGAGGCACAGATGACGGCTGATCCTGGAGGTGTCCATAAAGCCCGCTTCACACTATTGCGAATTGGATGCGGATTTTTACCGCATCCAATTCGCAATAGCAGGAGATTGTGACCGGCTCTCTATTGAGCCGGTTCACATATCTCCGCTGTGAGTTTGCACAGGAACCCTGTGCGTCTTTTGGTCCTTTTCAGGTTCGAATTCAGCCAAAAATTCAGGCTGAAATGGTGAACGAGGACACACCGGACCCCGTGCTGCTGGCCGCATGCGAACATAATGTGAACCCAGCTGCTGCTGAATGACCGGGCCACTTTTTTGCGATTCGGCACTGCGTCGCTTTAACTGACAATTGCGCGGTCGTGCGACGTTGCACCCAAACAAAATTGACGTCCTTTTTTTCTCACAAAAAGAGCTTTCTTTTGGTGGTATTTGATCACCTCTGCGGTTTTTATTTTTTGCACTATAAACAAAAAAAAACGATAATTTTGAAAAATACATAATATTTTGTACTTTTTGCTATGATAAATATCCCCATTTTTTTTTTTTTTTAAAAGCTAATTTTTTCTCAGTTTAGGCCGATATGTATTCTTCTACAGATTTTTGGTAAAAAAAAAAATCGCAATAAGCGTATATTGATTGGTTTACGCAAAAGTTATAGCGTCTACAAAATAGGGGATAGATTTATAGCATTTTTATTATTATTATTTTTTTTTTTACTAGTAATGGCGGCGATCTGTGATTTTTATTGGGACTGCGACATTATGGCGGACACATCGGACACTTTTGACACATTTTTGGGGACCATTGGCATTTATACAGCGATCAGTGCTATAAAAATGCACTGATTACTGTAAAAATGTTACTGGCAGGGAAGGGGCTAACACTAAGGGGCGATCAAGGGGTTAACTGTGTTCCCTAGTGTATGTTCTAACTGTAGGGGGAGGGGACTGATCTAGAGGAAATGACAGATCGTGGTTTCCAGCTATTAGGAACTCCCGATCTGTCACTCCTCACAGAACAGAACAGGGATTTGTGTGGCCTGCGGTCATCGCGAGCGTCGGCCACGCGCATCGGCATTCCCGGAGTGCAGCGGGTGCGTGCTATCCCGATCCCGTGAGCCGACGTATAGCTGCGACGGCTCGCAGGATCATGCCGACCTGCCGCAGTAAAAGCGGTTAAAACAACTAAATACAATCTAGGTGCTTCAAAACAAAGGTGTTTAAAGTCCTACAATAAAACAGCCACAGCCTGAGTGGTTGAGCCTGTCCCCTGCCAGCATGTTGCAGTGAAAGGCACTTGCTTCCTGTGTGGAAGTAGTGGTCTCTCTGCAAAGGTCCGACACCCCCCCCCCTGCTAAATAAGAACTACAGACCTTCAATCAGCAATGAGCTTTGCTGATTGGTGAGCCCTAGCACTGACTCAGCAGTGCTGTGTCAGATCTCTGCAGAGGGACCACTGCTTTCACACCTAGAAATTGTCCTTCACTGCAATATTCTAGCTTGTGCAAACTCTCCGGTTTGAGAATCCTACCTGGAGTATGTTATGTGTACATTGCTATATCTAAAAACTGTGCAGCAATACCTGTGCAATAATGCACCAGGTAATGTATTTGTTAAAAAAATAAAATAAAATAAAATCGTCCAGTGAAGCTGCATGTAAATTTGTTCTGTGTGACTGAAGATAATTCTACTGTGCTCCAGTTATCCGAACGTGTGCATGCAAAAAAATACTTCATTGTGGTCACTAGATGGCGCTCAGGTGTTTACTTATTTTCTATGACAATCAGCGCCATCTAATGGCCAAAATGCGGTAATTTCCACATTCACACATTTGAACTGCGGAGACTATATAACCAGAGAATATTTCTGCCCCGTGGGTTGGGAGAGAGCCAAGAGAGCCGCTGCTCTCAGGAACAGCGCTGGATCGAGATCAGGCTCAGGTAAATATAAAGGGGAGGGGGGATCATCTGCACAGAAGGTTTTTTTTACCCTAAAGTGGTTATAAATCCCTCACATAAACCCTGGGAAGTGACTGGCCTCAAGTGATACACAGAGATAAAAACAAAGCCTCCTACATAGGTTCCACCTGTTTATCTTCAGTCTCCTCTTCTCTACATCCCTTCAAAATACAGAAAATAAAGGAGGCAGAGAGCAGAACTTATAAAGCAGCAATAAATGATTGTGGGGCATATCTCTCCACCAGTTAAACCATATACCAAGTGATCACCCCCCTAAAAAGCTCAGACGTAGAACAGGAACAGGGGCAAGGATGACCAACTGGTAATAAGACAAATATAACTATAAATAAAATATACATTTATTAATGCATAGTTAAAAACAATTTCTCCTATATCAATGATTACAGAATATCAAAAGGTATTAGAACCACATCAAAGTCAAAATAGCTTGTGTCACATGATGAATCTACGCATTTTGCGGTTACTCAGCTTCTTTAGGACTGCGTCTCAAGTGTGACAGATGCTATACATCTTCAATATACCAATCAGTGTCCATGCTTGGACAGATCGCCGCCAACATACACATAGCTGCATGTAGTTTTAAATATGGCGCCGCAGAGTTCGGAGAGACTCGGCGGAGCTGAACGAATGCCGCCGAGATACACATAGTCGGCTCTTTCCGGCGCCGCTCACAGTCCCGCCCAGTCCCGCCCTATGATGGACATAACACAGGTCCAATTTTCGGGACTGGGCGTGACTGTGAGCGGCGCCGGAAAGAGCCGAATACACTCGACTATGTGTATCTCGGCTCCGCCCAGTCACTGTGATTTCGGCGGCGCTCGTTCAGCTCCTCCGAGTCCCTCCGAACTCCATGGCGCCATATTTAAAACGACACGCTATGTGAATGTCGGCGGCGATCGCCGCTGATTGTTCACAATTAGCGGGGATCGGCGTATAACACGCACCCACGATTTTCCCCTGATTTTAAGGGGAAAAAAGTGCGTGTTATACGCCGATAAATACAGTATACAAAATATATATATATATATATGCTGTGCTATTTCTATCGCTAAAATGCCTGAAAACCGCCTCAGTGTAAAAGGGGTGAAAGGAGGCTTAATAACATACACAAAATATAGACTGTATATCTGGCGTACAACATGCCAGTCTTTTCTTGCACGTATAGTGGGATAACCCCCTCATCTTTATATATACCGTATTTATCGGCGTATAACACGCGCCGGCGTATAAACTCCCCCCCCCCCCCAAGTTTTGGAGGGAATTTTAAGGAAAAGAACTTTTAGGAGGGAAGTTTAAGGAAAAAAACTTACATTTAAATGCCCATCAATGCAGCCTCATCAGTGTTCATCTGCAGCCTTGTCAGTGTCCATCTGTAGCATTGTCCCCCATTGCAGCCTTGTCCCCCATTGCAGCCTTGTCCCTGATTGCAGCCTTGTCCCCCATTGCAGCATTGTCCCTGATTGCAGCCTTGTCCATCATTGCAGCATTGTCCCCCATTCCAGCCTTGTCAGTGTCCATCAGTAGTCTGCAGCCTTGCCCTGTGTCGTTTGCAGACATCTGGCATTTAAAAATGGCGCCGCCGTTCTCGGCCGCTCTCGGACGCTCTCGGCGGCGTTCGGCCATTCTCGGCGGCTCTCGGCCATTCTCTGCGGCTTTCGGATGCACTCGGCTTTCGGCGGCTCGGAAAGCCGCCGAGAATGGCCGAAAGCCGCCGAGAATGGGGGAAAGCTGCCAAGAGCGTCCGAGAATGGCGGAAAGCCGCCGAGAACGTTCGAAACCCGCCGAGAGCCGCCAAGAGGCTCACAATCGGCGGGGGATCGGCGTATAACACGCACGCACGATTTTCCCCTGATTTTAAGGGGAAAAAAGTGCGTGTTATACGCCGATAAATACGGTGTATATATATATATATATATATATATATATATATATATATATATATATATATGTTTCAGGCATTTTAGCGCTAGAAATAGCACCTGAATACCGCCTCTCATTCATTTCAGAGTGACTTTTCACACTGGGGCAGTGCGCTTTGCGCGACGTTAGGAAAAGTCCTGCAAGCAGCATCTTTGAAATGAATGGGCGGTGCTTCCAAAGCGCCTGAAAAGCGTTTCGGAAGCGCCGCAACACGGGCGTTTTTTTAACCCCTTCTTTGGGGTTAAAAGCACTGGCGGGGCGCTTTTGGCGCTTTAACAGCAGTAATGACCGGTGCTCGCAGTGTGAAAGGGGTCTTAGAGTTTCTTTGTTTTTTTTGGTATACATAGCAGGAAATCTTAGAATATGAAAGGATATTGTGGCTTGATCTGTAGGATCTGTCTCAGCCCCCTCCATTGTTGTCTCTTTTTGCCTCCCCACAGCCTGGGTAGATGTGACCTTTCCCCTGTGATGTACGCCATGTTGTGAGTATACATTTTTTGCGCATTTTTTTTTCCTTTCTCCTCCCCTCACTTTTTCTCTCTCCTCCCTTAATAAATATACACAGTGAAGACTACATGTAGTTATGTGCCAATGTTTTTTGATTGGTAGATTGAAGCTGTATATGTTTAGCATCTGTCACATTTAAAACTCAGTCCTGAAGAAGCTGTGTAACCGCGAAATGAGTAGATTCATCAAGTGACACAAGCTATTTTGTCTTTAATGTGGTTCTAATATATTTCCTTTTTCTGTAATAATTGATCTATGAGAAATAGTTTTTTTTACTATGCAACAATACATTTATATTTTATTTATAGTTATATTTGTGTTGATACCAGTTGGTTTTTCTCTTAGTGTCAAAAACTTGTCAGAAGTGATTCATGCTGATAGCAGAGGAATAAGGCAGCAGACAGAAATCACACTTATGCTCTGGATTGAGACAAGTACATACTGTAGAGGGATATGATTTGTTAATATTTCATGTCTGACATTTACAACCATTTAATGCAGAGAATGCATTAAAGCGGAGCTCCACCCAAAAGGGGAATCTGGGGGGTACCTGGTTTTGACAGGTACCTACTCCAGCTTCTGGCTCAGTTTGCCGCGGCAAAGTGAGCCGTAAGTCCCCCCCTCCTTCCCCCACAGCCTTCTGGGACACTGCACAGGTCCCAGAAGACTTCGGCCCATTCACAAAGCGCAGTACTCTTCGCTCACTAGGAAACCGGCTGTGAACCCACAAGGTTTGACTGCCGGTTTCCCTAAGTCAAGATGGCAGCGCCAGCACCCGCTAGCCAATTAAAGAATCGGCTCGGGTGAGGACACCGCTGGATGCCTGGACAGGTAAGTGCCCTAATATTAAAAGTCAGCAGCTACAGTATTTGTAGCTGATTACTTTTATTTTTTTCATCTGTAGTATTCACTGTTAATGTATGAGCTTATTCAATGCCAGTCAAGGCTGAACCCATCACACAGAACATTCTCAACTAGGGTTCCTCAAAAGAATTACTTAACCACTTAAGGACTGGAAGAATATACCGCCTTAATGACCAGGCCATTTTTTGTGATACGGCACTGCGTCGCTTTAACTGACAATTGCACAGTCGTGTGACGTTGCACCCAAAAAAAACTGATGTCCTTTTTTCCTCACAAATAGAGCTTTCTTTTGGTGATATTTGATCACCTCTGCGGTTTTTATTTTTTGCGCTATAAGCAAAAAAAGACCGTCAATTTTGAAAAAAAAAAGCAATATTTTTTACTATTTAATATAATAAATATTCCCCTAAAAATATAAAAAACAAATTTCTTCCTCAGTTTAGTCCGATATGTATTCTTCTACATATTTTTGGTAAAACAATTGCAATAAGTGTATATTGATTGGTTTGCGCAAAAGTTATAGCGTCTACAAAATAGGGGAAAGATATAGGGTATTTTTATTATTTTTTTTTTTTACTAGTAATGGCGGAGATCTGCAATTTTTAGCGGGGCTATGACATTGCGGCGGACAGATCAGACACATTTTTGGGACCAGTGACATTTATACAGCGATCAGTGCTATAAAAATGCACTGATTACTGTGTAAATGTCACTGGTAGGGAAGGGGTTAACACTAGTGGTTATCAAGGGGTTAACTGTGTTCCCTAGTGTGTGTTCTAACTGTGGGGGGATAGGACTTACTAGAGGAGGAGCCAGATTGCTGTTCCTACTTAGTAAGAACAGACGATCTGTCTCTCCTCTCCTGACAGAATGGGGATGTGTATGTTTACACACACACACACATCCTGTTCTGGCTCTCGTGCCTGGACATCGCAGCTGCCGGCCACAGACATTGTGTTCTCCGCCATGGAGCAGGGGGCACGCGTGTGCCTGCTATGGCTCTGAAAGGCGCCGACGTACAGCTACGGCGATTCACGTGCCGACCTGCCACAGTATAATGATGGCAGCTGCTTGGCAAGTGGTGGTAAACCTCAGACATGAAATATGGATAAAGCATATCCCTCTATAGCGTGCACTTGTCTCAGTTCAGAGCAGTAAGACCCCATACACGCTATTAGATTTTCTGCAGATTTTTGTCTTCAGAGTTACCAAAACCATGCAGTGTAAGGGCCTGCCTGATTGCATACAAATTGAAACTCTAATGCCCCGTACACACGGTCGGATTTTCCGATGGAAAATGTCCGATCGGAGCGTGTGGTCGGAAATTCCGACCGTGTGTGGGCTCCATCGGACATTTTCCATCGGATTTTCCAACACACAAAGTTGGAGAGCAGGAGATAAAATTTTCCGACAACAAAATCCGTTGTCGGAAATTCCGATCGTGTGTACACAAATCCGACGGACAAAGTGCCACGCATGCTCAGAATAAATAAAGAGATGAAAGCTATTGGCCACTGCCCCGTTTATAGTCCCGACGTACGTGTTTTACGTCACCGCGTTCAGAACGATCGGATTTTCCGACAACTTTGTGTGACCGTGTGTATGCAAAACAAGTTTGAGCCAACATCCGTCGGAAAAAATCCTAGGATTTTGTTGTCGGAATGTCCGAACAAAGTCCGACTGTGTGTACGCTCTATTAAGGTTTGACCTCATGTTATATGGTTTTGGTAAATCTGAAGACAAAACTAGACATGTGCACTGACAAAAAAATTGGTTTGTTTTTGTTTTCTTTTCATTTGTTTTTTTGCTTTTTTCAGAAATTCGGAAATTCAAAATTCGAAAATCCGAAAATTCAAAAATCTGAAAAAGAGTAAGAAAGAATAAGAAAATCAGTAAAATTGGAAATAATAACTAACTAATAATAACTAACTATAACTATACCTAAATTATAGGTATTGGAATTTCCTTTCAAATGTAGCTGTTTGTGAACGTAACAAATACAAATTTATCTGAAGTTACGAATTATCCAAAATAATGAATGCCTGCATCTAAACAAAAGGAATGGAACAAATTAATAATAACTAATAATAATAAAAAGGTTTTATTATTATTATTGTTATTTATTATTATTAGATCGTTATGTTCCATTCGTTTAGATACAGCATTCGTTATTTCAGATAATTCGTAACTTTGGATACATTCGTACTCGCTGCCTTCACTAACAGACACATTTGAAAGGAAATTCCAATACCTATAATTTAATATTTATTATTAGTTAGTTATTATTTCAGATTTTCGGGTTTTCGAATTTTCAGATTTTCCAAATTTTCAAAATTTCTAATTTCTGAAATTTAGAATTTTCGAATTTCCGAAATTTTGAATTTCCAAATTCCGAAATTTCGAATTTCCGAAATTTTGAATATCCGAATTTCCAATTTCCGAAATTTTTAATTTCTGAAATTTAGAATTTTCCAATTTCCGAAATTTTGAATTTGCGAGTTTCCGAAATTTAGAATTTGCGAATTTCCAAAATTTAGAATTTTCCAATTTCCGAAATTTAGAATTTTCTGAAATTTGAAAATTCAGAAATTTGAAAATTCGGAAATTTGAAAATTTGGAAATTCGAAATTTGGAAATTTGAAAATTGAAAAATTTGGAAATTCGGAATTAACGAATTCAGGACTAAACAGATTGCACATGTCTAGACAAAACTCTGCAGAAAATCTGATAGTGTGTATGGGGCCTTAACCACTTCAGCCCCGGAAGAATTTACCCCCTTCCTGACCAGAGCACTTTTTGCGATTCGGCACTGTTTTATGGCATTTTTATTAATAATTTTTTTTTTTAAATGGCGGCGATCAGCGATTTTTATCGTGACTGCGACATTATGGCGGACACATCGGACATTTTTGACACATTTTTGGGACCATTGTCATTTATACAGCGATCAGAGCTAAAAAAAATGCACTGATTACTGTGTAAATGACACTGGCAGTGAAGGGGTTAACCACTAGGGGGCGGGGAGGGGTTAAGTATGTCCTAAGGAATGTTTCTGTCAGGGGGATGGGCTGTGTGTGACATCACTGTTCTCTGCTCCGATGACAGGGAGCAGAGATCAGTGACACTGTCACTAGGCAGAACGGGGAGATGCTTGTTTACATCAGCATCTCCCCGTTCTTCCTCCCCGTGAGGCGATCGCGGGTATCACCGTGGACGATCGAGTCCGCAGGACCCGCGACCCGACTCACAGAGCTTGCCGCGTGCGCCGCCGGCGGTGCGTGCGTGCCCGCTGACCACCTCTTAAAGGGGAAAGTACAGGTACGTGGTTTTGCCTGTACGTGCCCTTCTGCCGCAGTATATCTGCGTGAGGCAGTCAGCAAGCGGTTAATGTCATTTCTGTCTGCTGCCTCGTTCCTCTGTTATTTTTTTTTTTTGAGTGGAGGGAGAATTGTGCTGGGAGTATATGTGGAATGAGAGGATTTGAGCTAAGCATGCAGATTAGCGCTCAATAAGGATGAGCTCAGGCGTGTTCACCACGTGCTCGCCAGGAAGCTGAGACTCCGCAGCGCTAATCACAGGCAGTGAGACATTTCCTGATCTGTGTAACCGTGGAGTGTCAGCTTCCTGGCGGGCGCGGGCGTGTGGTGAACACGCCTGAGCATATCCTTAGCGCATACTTACCAACTGTCCCGAATTTCCCGGGACATTTCCGGGATTTAGACTATCTTCCCGATTTCATTATTTCCAGGGAAATGTCCTGAGAAATCCGTTTTTTCACGGCCATTTTTAAGAGGACCAGGAACACGGCTGGGCGGCTAGACGGAGCTCCTGTGTCGCCGCCCACCCTCCGCCCCACCTACCGTCCCGCTTCACTCCGACCACCCCCCTGCCCCACTGCCGGTCTGTTATGGATAGGGGCGGGGGTTCTACTAGGACACCTGATGTAAGGGGAGGCTTTGCTGGGGACACCTGATGTAAGGGGGGGCTCCGCTGGGGACACCTGATGTAAGGGGGGCAACGCTGGGGACATCTGATGCAAGGGGGGCTCCGCTGGGGACACCTGATGTAAGGGGGGGCTCCGCTGGGGACACCTGATGTAAGGGGGGCTCCGCTGGGGACACCTGATGTAAGGGGGGCACCGCTGGGGACATCTGATATAAGGGGGCTCCACTGGGGACACCTGATATAAGGGGGGCTCCGCTGGGGACATCTGATGTAAGGGGGGGCACCGCAGGGTACACCTGATGTAAGGGAGGCACTGCTGGGGACACCTGATGTAATGGGGGGCTCCACTGGGGACATCTGATGTAAGGGGGGCTCCGCTGGTGACACCTGATTTAAGGGGGGCTCCGCTGGTGACACCTGATGTAAGGGGGGGCTCCGCTGGGGACACCTGATGTAAGGGGGGCACCGCTGGGGACATCTGATGTAAGGGGGGCTCCGCTGGGGACATCTTAAGTAAGGGGGGGCTCCTCTGGGGACATCTGATGTAAGGGGAGCTCCGCTGGGGGCACCTGATGCAAGGACGGACTCTGCTGGGGGCACCTGATGCAAGGACGGATGGCTGGTGGCAGGTGAGTTGAATGATTTCATTTTATATTACAATGTGATAATAGAAATATTATATTATAATGTGTAACCGTGGAGTGTCAGCTTCCTGGCGGGCGTGGGCTTGTGGTGAACACGCCTGAGCATATCCTTAGCGCATACTTACCAACTATCCTGAATTTCCCGGGACATTTCCGGGATTTAGGCTATCTTCACGATTTCATTGTTTCCGGGGAAATGTCCTGAGAAATCTGGTTTTTCACGGCCGGCGCCGCTGGCCGCCATTTTTAAGAGGACCAGGAACACGGCTGGGTGGCTAGACGGAGCTCCTGTGTCGCCGCCCACCCTCCGCCCCACCTACCACCCCGCTTCACTCCCACCACCCCCCTGCCGGTCTGTTATGGAAAGGGGGGGGTTCTACTAGGACACCTGATGTAAGGGGAGGCTTCGCTGAGGACACCTGATGTAAGGGGGGGCTCCGCTGGGGACACCTGATGTAAGGGGGGCTTTGCTGCGGGCATCTGATGTAAGGGGGGCTCCGCTGGGGACATCTGATGTAAGGGGGCTCTGGTGACACCTGATGTAAGGGGGGCTCCACTGGGGACACCTGATGTAAGGGGGGGCTCCGCTGGGGACACCTTATGTAAGGGGGGCTCCGCTGGGGACACCTGATGTAAGAGGGGGCTCTGCTGGGGACACCTGATGTAAGGGGGGCACCGCTAGGGACATCTGATGTAAGAGGGGGCTCCGCTGGGGACACCTGATGTAAGGGGGCTCCGCTGGTGACACCTGATGTAAGGGGGGGCTCCACTGGGGACACCTGATGTAAGGGGGGGCTCCGCTGGGGACACCTTATGTAAGGGGGGCTCCGCTGGGGGCATCTGATGTAAGGGGGGGCTCCGCTGGGGACATCTGATGTAAGGGAGGCACTGCTGGGGACACCTGATGTAAGGGGGGCTCCGCTGGTGACCCCTGATTTAAGGGGGGCTCCGCTGGTGACCCCTGATTTAAGGGGGGCTCCGCTGGTGACATCTGATGTAAGGGGGGCACCGCTGGGGACATCTGATGTAAGGGGGGCTCCGCTGGGGACATCTGATGTAAGGGGGGCTCCGCTGGGGACATCTGATGTAAGGGGGGGCTCCGCTGGGGACATCTGATGTAAGGGGGGCTCCGCTGGGGGCACCTGATGCAAGGACGGACTCTGCTGGGGGCACCTGATGCAAGGACGGATGGCTGGTGGCAGGTGACACGCTCAGGGATCCCACTGATTCGGAATTATGGTGAGTTGAATGATTTCATTTTATATTACAATGTGATAATAGAAATAATGTACTTCAATCATCCTGACACCATAACAACCATGGTGGCGGGATGATTGAAGTGCTAACACCAGGTGCTTGGAGTATCTTTATCTGCTGATTGGTAAACTTCCTAGAATACACATATTTCTATTGTGTAGGATCTGGGGCTGCTGTCCCTCCATCCCGCTCCCCCCCTTATTCATCTCAGACTCTAACCACACCCCCTTTTAGACACACCCATTTGAGACACGCCCACTATTTTGCATAAGCCACGCCCACTTTTCCATGCCACATTTTTACTTCCCCCTGTGCCACACCTGCAAACGAATGCCCCGCCCCCTAATTATAATAAGACTCTGCTTACAGCAAAAAAAGTGTCCCTAAAAATTTTTTTTACAATGTTGGCAACTATGTTAGCGCTCAATTCTTTTTTTTGGGGGGAGGGATTTTTGCTGACACATATTGCTCAAACATTTTAGGGGGGGGGCACAGTTTGGCTGCTCACCCGGGGCCCTAGGTGACCCGCTTGTCCCTGGCTGGCAAACTCGAGGCTGAAATCTGTTGCACCTAGACGAGGTTGCACCCGCTATCAGAGGCGTGGCCTGGTACAACACTCTCCAACGAGTGTGGGCGGAGACAAAACGCTATACTAAACTTCCACAGTGTCTCACGCTATCAGGGGCGTGGCCTGGTACAACTCTCTCCAACGAGTGTGGGCGGAGACAGAACGCTATACTAAACTTCCACAGTGTCTCACGCTATCAGGGGCGTGGCCTGGTACAACTCTCTCCAACGAGTGTGGGCGGAGACAGAACGCTATACTAAACTTCCACAGTCTCTCCCGCTATCAAGGGCGTGGACTGATCCAACCAATGTGGGCGGAGACGGAGCACAGCTGATACCGCCGCTCGCGCTATAGGGGCCTAATGCAACGCTCTCCAACTAGTGTGGGCGGGGACAGAACGCTACACTATTCTGAGCTGACACAATCGCTCCCTCGGTAATGGGCGTGGCCTAAGAAACATCATTCCAGTGTGGGCGGAGACAGAACGCTAAGGGGCGGGAGGGAAAAATCCCTACGGGGCGTGTGCAGCGCGGGATAACATCGCTGAGGGGGCGGGCCGATCCTGCCGATGGGCGGGGTTTGCGGTGTGAGTGGCGGTGAGGCGGGAAGGCGGTAAATACGGATCCGGGTGGCGGTGGCCGGGATGGGGGTAGCAGGCTCCGGCTGGCTGGCGGCGGGGTCGCTGGTGCTGTACCTGGCAGAGCGGGGGACGGGTGAGTATAGAACACATGGTATACGGGATGTGTGTGAGTGTGTATTATTATTATTGGGGGTGTCACATGACTCACGGGGGGCACATAATGGGGGTCCATGTCTTACAGCACCTACCTGACTAATACTGGGGATTGGTCACATGATTCAAGAGGGGAATTCATGAAAATTGGAGCAGCCAATCGGCTTCCACCTTCAGCATGTTCACTTTACCTTTGAGAATAAAAGCTGGGAGATGATTGGTTGCTGTTCCAGATGCTGTGTGTTCCAGTTGTGATGAATACTACATAATGTGGAGATAGAGAGGTGAGGCTGAGCTCCCGGGAATTGATAGAACCTCTCTTCCTTGCTGCTTGTGTCCTGCTAGGGAGACCCCCCCCCCTCCTCTCTCTTCCTTTCCTGGGGACACCCTGACACTTGTCTTATCTTCCTGTCCTGGGGACATCCTTACACTTGTCTTCTCTTCCCGTCCTGGGGACACCCTGACACTTGTCTTCCCTTCCCGTCCTGGGGACACCCTGACACTTGTCTTCTCTTCCCGTCCTGGGGACACCCTGACACTTGTCTTCTCTTCCCGTCCTGGGGACACCCTGACACTTGTCTTCTCTTCCTTTCCTGGGGAAACCCTGACACTTGTCTTCTCTTCCCGTCCTGGGGACACCCTGACACTTGTCTTCTCTTCCCGTCCTGGGGACACCCTGACACTTGTCTTCCCTTCCCGTCCTGGGGACACCCTGACACTTGTCTTCCCTTCCCGTCCTGGGGACACCTTGACACTTGTCTTCCCTTCCCGTCCTGGGGACACCCTGACACTTGTATTCCCTTCCCGTCCTGGGGACACCCTGACACTTGTCTTCTCTTCCCATCCTGGGGACACCCTGACACTTGTCTTGTCTTCCTTTCCTGGGGACACCCTGACACTTGTCTTGTCTTCCCGTCCTGGGGACACCCTGACACTTGTCTTCCCTTCCCGTCCTGGGGACACCCTGACACTTGTCTTCCCTTCCCGTCCTGGGGACACCCTGACACTTGTCTTCCCTTCCCGTCCTGGGGACACCCTGACACTTGTCTTCCCTTCCCGTCCTGGGGACACCCTGACACTTGTCTTCCCTTCCCGTCCTGGGGACACCCTGACACTTGTCTTCCCTTCCCGTCCTGGGGACACCCTGACACTTGTCTTCCCTTCCCGTCCTGGGGACACCCTGACACTTGTCTTCCCTTCCCGTCCTGGGGACACCCTGACACTTGTCTTCCCTTCCCGTCCTGGGGACACCCTGACACTTGTCTTCCCTTCCCGTCCTGGGGACACCCTGACACTTGTCTTCCCTTCCCGTCCTGGGGACACCCTGACACTTGTCTTCCCTTCCCGTCCTGGGGACACCCTGACACTTGTCTTCCCTTCCCGTCCTGGGGACACCCTGACACTTGTCTTCCCTTCCCGTCCTGGGGACACCCTGACACTTGTCTTCTCTTCCCGTCCTGGGGACACCCTGACACTTGTCTTCTCTTCCCGTCCTGGGGACACCCTGACACTTGTCTTCTCTTCCTGTCCTGGGGACATCCTGACACTTCTCTTCCCGTCCTGGGGACACCCTGACACTTGTCTTCTCTTCCCGTCCTGGGGACATCCTGACAATTGTCTTCTCTTCCCGTCCTGGGGACACCCTGACACTTGTCATCTCTTCCCGTCCAGGGGACACCCTGACACTTGTCATCTTTTCCTGCACTGGGGACACCCTGACACTTGTCTTCTCTTCCTGCCCTGGCGTCACACCTCTTCCCTTCCACTCCTGGGGACACCCTGACACTTGTCTTCCCTTCCACTCCTGGGGACACCCTGACACTTGTCTTCTCTTCCCGTCCTGGGGACACCCTGACACTTGTCTTCTCTTCCCGTCCTGGGGACACCCTGACACTTGTCTTCTCTTCCCGTCCTGGGGACACCCTGACACTTGTCTTCTCTTCCCGTCCTGGGGACATCCTGACACTTGTCTTCTCTTCCCGTCCTGGGGACACCCTGACACTTGTCTTCTCTTCCCGTCCCTGGGGACATCCTGACACTTGTCTTCTCTTCCCGTCCTGGGGACACCCTGACACTTGTCTTCTCTTCCCGTCCTGGGGACACCCTGACACTTGTCTTCCCGTCCTGGGGACACCCTGACACTTGTCTTCTCTTCCCGTCCTGGGGACACCCTGACACTTGTCTTCTCTTCCCGTCCTGGGGACACCCTGACACTTGTCTTCTCTTCCCGTCCTGGGAACACCCTGACACTTGTCTTCTCTTCCCATCCTGGGGACATCCTGACACTTGTCTTATCTTCCTGTCCTGGGGACACCCTGACACTTGTCTTCTCTTCCCGTCCTGGGGACATCCTGACACTTGTCTTCTCTTCCCGTCCTGGGGACACCCTGACACTTGTCTTCTCTTCCCGTCCTGGGGACACCCTGACACTTGTCTTCCCTTCCCGTCCTGGGGACACCCTGACACTTGTCTTCTCTTCCCGTCCTGGGGACACCCTGACACTTGTCTTCTCTTCCCGTCCTGGGGACACCCTGACACTTGTCTTCTCTTCCCGTCCTGGGAACACCCTGACACTTGTCTTCTCTTCCCGTCCTGGGGACATCCTGACACTTGTCTTATCTTCCTGTCCTGGGGACACCCTGACACTTGTCTTCTCTTCCCGTCCTGGGGACATCCTGACACTTGTCTTCTCTTCCCGTCCTGGGGACACCCTGACACTTGTCTTGTCTTCCTTTCCTGGGGACACCCTGACACTTGTCTTCCCTTCCCGTCCTGGGGACACCCTGACACTTGTCTTCCCTTCCCGTCCTGGGGACACCCTGACACTTGTCTTCCCTTCCCGTCCTGGGGACACCCTGACACTTGTCTTCCCTTCCCGTCCTGGGGACACCCTGACACTTGTCTTCCCTTCCCGTCCTGGGGACACCCTGACACTTGTCTTATCTTCCTGTCCTGGGGACACCCTGACACTTGTCTTCTCTTCCCGTCCTGGGGACATCCTGACACTTGTCTTCCCTTCCCGTCCTGGGGACACCCTGACACTTGTCTTCCCTTCCCGTCCTGGGGACACCCTGACACTTGTCTTCCCTTCCCGTCCTGGGGACACCCTGACACTTGTCTTCCCTTCCCGTCCTGGGGACACCCTGACACTTGTCTTCCCTTCCCGTCCTGGGGACACCCTGACACTTGTCTTCCCTTCCCGTCCTGGGGACACCCTGACACTTGTCTTCCCTTCCCGTCCTGGGGACACCCTGACACTTGTCTTCTCTTCCCGTCCTGGGGACACCCTGACACTTGTCTTCTCTTCCTGTCCTGGGGACATCCTGACACTTCTCTTCCCGTCCTGGGGACACCCTGACACTTGTCTTCTCTTCCTGTCCTGGGGACACCCTGACACTTGTCTTCTCTTCCTGTCCTGGGGACATCCTGACACTTCTCTTCCCGTCCTGGGGACACCCTGACACTTGTCTTCTCTTCCTGTCCTGGGGACATCCTGACACTTCTCTTCCCGTCCTGGGGACACCCTGACACTTGTCTTCTCTTCCTGTCCTGGGGACATCCTGACACTTGTCTTCTCTTCCCGTCCTGGGGACATCCTGACAATTGTCTTCTCTTCCCGTCCTGGGGACACCCTGACACTTGTCATCTCTTCCCGTCCAGGGGACACCCTGACACTTGTCATCTTTTCCTGCACTGGGGACACCCTGACACTTGTCTTCTCTTCCTGCCCTGGCGTCACACCTCTTCCCTTCCACTCCTGGGGACACCCTGACACTTGTCTTCCCTTCCACTCCTGGGGACACCCTGACACTTGTCTTCTCTTCCCGTCCTGGGGACACCCTGACACTTGTCTTCTCTTCCCGTCCTGGGGACACCCTGACACTTGTCTTCTCTTCCCGTCCTGGGGACACCCTGACACTTGTCTTCTCTTCCCGTCCTGGGGACATCCTGACACTTGTCTTCTCTTCCCGTCCTGGGGACACCCTGACACTTGTCTTCTCTTCCCGTCCCTGGGGACATCCTGACACTTGTCTTCTCTTCCCGTCCTGGGGACACCCTGACACTTGTCTTCTCTTCCCGTCCTGGGGACACCCTGACACTTGTCTTCCCGTCCTGGGGACACCCTGACACTTGTCTTCTCTTCCCGTCCTGGGGACACCCTGACACTTGTCTTCTCTTCCCGTCCTGGGGACACCCTGACACTTGTCTTCTCTTCCCGTCCTGGGAACACCCTGACACTTGTCTTCTCTTCCCATCCTGGGGACATCCTGACACTTGTCTTATCTTCCTGTCCTGGGGACACCCTGACACTTGTCTTCTCTTCCCGTCCTGGGGACATCCTGACACTTGTCTTCTCTTCCCGTCCTGGGGACACCCTGACACTTGTCTTCTCTTCCCGTCCTGGGGACACCCTGACACTTGTCTTCCCTTCCCGTCCTGGGGACACCCTGACACTTGTCTTCTCTTCCCGTCCTGGGGACACCCTGACACTTGTCTTCTCTTCCCGTCCTGGGGACACCCTGACACTTGTCTTCTCTTCCCGTCCTGGGAACACCCTGACACTTGTCTTCTCTTCCCGTCCTGGGGACATCCTGACACTTGTCTTATCTTCCTGTCCTGGGGACACCCTGACACTTGTCTTCTCTTCCCGTCCTGGGGACATCCTGACACTTGTCTTCTCTTCCCGTCCTGGGGACACCCTGACACTTGTCTTCTCTTCCCGTCCTGGGGACACCCTGACACTTGTCTTCCCTTCCCGTCCTGGGGACACCCTGACACTTGTCTTCTCTTCCCGTCCTGGGGACACCCTGACACTTGTCTTCTCTTCCCGTCCTGGGGACACCCTGACACTTGTCTTCCCTTCCTTTCCTGGGGACACCCTGACACTTGTCTTCTCTTCCCGTCCTGGGGACATCCTGACACTTGTCTTCTCTTCCCGTCCTGGGGACATCCTGACACTTGTCTACTCTTCCCGTCCTGGGGACATCCTGACACTTGTCTTCTCTTCCTGCACTGGGGACACCCTGACACTTGTCATCTTTTCCTGCACTGGGGACACCCTGACACTTGTCTTCTCTTCCCGTCCTGGGGACACCCTGACACTTGTCTTCCCTTCCACTCCTGGGGACACCCTGACACTTGTCTTCCCTTCCACTCCTGGGGACACCTTGATACTTGTCTTCCCTTCCACTCCTGGGGACACCCTGACACTTGTCTTCTCTTCCCGTCCTGGGGACACCCTGATACTTGTCTTCTCTTCCCGTCCTGGGGACACCCTGATACTTGTCTTCTCTTCCCGTCCTGGGGACACCCTGATACTTGTCATCTCTTCCTGCACTGGGGACACCCTGACACTTGTCATCTCTTCCTGCACTGGGGACACCCTGACACTTGTCTTCTCTTCCCGTCCTGGGGACACCCTGACACTTGTCTTCTCTTCCCGTCCTGGGGACACCCTGACACTTGTCTTCCCGTCCTGGGGACACCCTGACACTTGTCTTCTCTTCCCGTCCTGGGGACACCCTGACACTTGTCTTCTCTTCCCGTCCTGGGGACACCCTGACACTTGTCTTCTCTTCCCGTCCTGGGAACACCCTGACACTTGTCTTCTCTTCCTGCACTGGGGACACCCTGACACTTGTCATCTCTTCCTGCACTGGGGACACCCTGACACTTGTCTTCTCTTCCCGTCCTGGGGACACCCTGACACTTGTCATCTCTTCCTGCACTGGGGACACCCTGACACTTGTCATCTCTTCCTGCACTGGGGACACCCTGACACTTGTCATCTCTTCCTGCACTGGGGACACCCTGACACTTGTCATCTCTTCCTGCACTGGGGACACCCTGACACTTGTCATCTCTTCCTGCACTGGGGACACCCTGACGTATTTCTACAATGTGGTCACAGACAGAAATATCGTGATGGAGATTTAAAGGCACACTCCAGGACCTATGTAACCCCCACCTGCCTCTATCACTGGAGACAAAAAAAAAATCCCAATCTAAATGCCCATTTATATTTAAACCCCCCCCCCCCCCAACACTTTCCTGAGTCCCATCGCAATCCAGTGATGTGTATGAGAGTCTTGACTCTCCCTCCTCATTGGCTGAGACAGCAGCTAGAGCCAATGAGGAGGGAGAGGGGGCAGTGCCGAGGTGTGTGTGTGTGTGTGTGTGTGTATGGACAGAGCGGCTTAGGAGTGAGCTGGTTCAGGTGCCCACATAGCAAGCTGCTTTCTCTGGGGGCACTGATTAGGGGGGAATGCCGACAGGAGACCTGAGAAGAGGAAGATCTCTGTGCAAAACTATTAGGCCCCTTTCACACTGGGCGGCGTCGGTATTCAGCCGCTAGCGGGGCGGTTTTACCCCCCGTTGGCGGCCGAGAAAGGGTTAAAAACCACGCAGAGGTGCTTTGGTGGCGCTGTCCCATTGATTTCAATGCGCAGGACCGGTGTATACACCGCTCCGAAGATGCTGCTAGCAGGACTTTTTTTACCGTCCTGCTAGCGCACCACTCCAGTGTGAAAGCCCTCGGGGCCTTCACACTGGAGAGACCGCAGCGGCTGTTTCGGGTCGGTTTGCAGGCGCTATTATTGGCACAATAGCGCCTTCAAACCGCCCCAGTGTGAAAGGGGCCTTACACAGAGCAGTTACTGTAAGTTTGACATGTTGTTTTTTTTTTTTTTTTTTTTTTTTTTAGCCTTTTTTTTCACTTTAATTAAAAAAATTCCCTTCTGTTTTTCTCAGCCTCCTTTAATTTTTTATATATATATATATATATATATATATATATATATTTTTTTGTTACATGGTGGCTACATTTCTTCTCCATGGTACCCCTGTACGTAGGAATGTAGCCATCCTCTCTTGCTTGCTCCCGAGATAGACAATGAACTGCTTGTTTCAAACACATGAAGTGAAGGGGGGGGGGAATTCGGGAGCTCATGAAAGATATAACAAGGGGGCAGAAAAACAAACGCAGAAACCATTTCATGAAAATTAGATTACAGGGCCATTAGCTACTTGCCTACTGGACACTTTCAACCCTGCCCCCCCCCCCCCTTTCCTGCCCAGGCCAATTTTCAGTGCTGTCATACTTTGGATGACAATTGTGCGGTGATTTTACACTGTAACCATGTGACATTTTTATACTTTTCTTCACACAAATAGAGATTTCTTTAAGTGGTATTTAATCACCGCTGGGTTTTTTTATTTTTTCCTAAACGAATGAAAAAAGACAGGAAATTCTGAAAACAAAAATTTTTTTCATAGTTATAAAATTTTGCAAACAGGTAATTTTTCTCCGTCACTGATGTGCGGCTGATAAGGCTGCCCTGATTATCAGTGTAGATGTCCCTTTTACACAAGCTGGGTATTGGATCTCTTCTCCTCATGCTGACAGTGTGATGAAAGGAATGCTGTTAAGAGGCTTGTGTTTACAACGTGATCAGCTGTGATTGGACACAACTGATCACATGGTAAAGAGCCCCTGATTGGCTCTTTACCCTGATCTGTGATTAGCTGTGTCTGGAGGATGTGGTGATTCCGGGGCGCGATCACGGGAGGACGTCATATGACGTCCTCCCAGAACTGGCCGGCCACGCTGTAGCCGTCATTGTAACTAAAAGCAAAACCTCTTTCTTTCTTTCTTTTCTTTTCTTTTCTTTTCTTTTCTTTTCTTTTCTTTTCTTTTCTTTTCTTTTTTCTTTCCTTTTCTTTTCTTTTTTCTTTTTTTTTCTTTTTTTTTTCTTTTTCTTTTTCTTTTTCTTTTTCTTTTTCTTTTTCTTTTTCTTTTTCTTTTCTTCCTTCCTTCCTTTCTTCCATTTTTTTTTTTTATTGCTGTCTGTGTGTCCTCATTAGGGAGATTATTCCTCCCTGTGTTTTGTTGTCACCACTGAGAGTGAAAGGGGGGGGGGATATACCATATTTTGGGTTGTCACCAGAACAGTAATGGAGGGGAAATCTTCCAATGGGTGCACTAGTTCTGGTGATAACCAGGGTATTTCCTCTTCCTGTTCTGGTTACAGGACAGGAAGTGAAGGGAAATCTTCCCCCAGATGACTCAAATGACAGGGGTTATAACCCCCCCTTACGCTGTCCACAATGAAAACGAAAAGTTTCCTTCTACTTTAATATTCCATTGAAAGTGTTTTGTCATACTGTGTGTATGTGTAGAAATATATGTGTATGTATGCATAAACATTATTTTTTTTATGTGTGTTCAAATCATGGAAAATATCTGTTGATCCTGCCAGAAACATTGTCAGCTGATAACTTCCTGTGCTGCTCTCTTTATCAGGTTACGTTGTTCCCTGTGACCCCTGAAGACTATAGAACCAAACCTTGTTATGGAGACGTTGTTCTGTAGTCCTATCCTTTGGTGACAACACTGGTTCTCCATAGATACATTTTGGGGAGTGTTGTCACCCTAGGACAGGTAGTGTGTTACTGGCAGGATCACCATGTGAAAATAAAGTGGACACTAATGCAGGCACCACATCTAATAACTGGTAGGCTACAATGTATTATATATATTTTTTTTTTTT
The DNA here is from genome assembly GCA_037952925.1 of Lithobates clamitans. Lineage (NCBI taxonomy): Eukaryota > Metazoa > Chordata > Amphibia > Anura > Ranidae > Lithobates > Lithobates clamitans. Next base: position 2,395,685 of record JBBGZY010001007.1, read on the forward strand.
TTTCTTGATTTTCTCTGGGATTGATCCTTAAAGGGGACATGTACGTAGAGGGCAAAGCTACAAGTTCACTGTAAAACAGTGGTTTTCAGCTGCCCAATTCAGACAGCAGCCAGTTAACCTTCCAGCATGTCTTTGGGGTGTGGAAGGACCTGAGGGAAACACATGCAAGCACAGGGAGAACATACAAACTCCATGCAGATGGTGTCCAGACCGGGATTTAAATCAAGGGCCCTAGTGCGGCAAGACGGAAGTCCACCACAACGCACTTGTTGTTTTCCATGAAACATCTGCATGTCTGTAGCCAGTCCTAAGAAATTCTAATTGATGAGATTCCACTGAAAGTGAGCTCCCAGTAGACTGTAATGTTATCTGCCCTTTGTAGAGGATGGCATACTGATGTTTTCAGACCTGTGCACAGGATATGTCTCCCGTATGGAAATGTTCACCCTTTATAATAGGTTGCACATGTGGCAGATCTGTGTTGAGGCTCAGCGCCGGAAATTAACAGCGTCGCTCGTGCACTGGGAAATCTGCGAGGACACCGTCTGGATTCCATCTGTCACGTTTTTAGTCATTGTCCTCATTAATAGACATGTCTTGTATGATCCCTTGAAGTATGACCCCCTCACTATTCTCTCCAGCAACAGAGTCAGATAGTATCAAAATGTTTTTGGCATAACATTTTTTTATTAGTGTCAACATTTTAAAAATCATGCAAAAAAAACACCAGCCATTTTCATTCTAAAAATGATGCATACTGTCCCAAATGATGAGTTACTCTATGGAAAATATCTTGATCTGCACAATCAGTTGGTACTCCAAACACCGCGACACCTTAAGTGCTTCACCACCTTGTGCACAATAAAAACTCTTACCAAAGCTAATGGACTCTTTAAACACAAAAAGAGTCAAATGCGCTTGTGTATCCTTGTAGTAGTCAAATGCGCTTGTGTATCCTTGTAGTAGTCAAATGCGCTTGTGTATCCTTGTGGTCCCTGCTTGGGGAAATATGTCTCCTGGGTTTCCACTACATCCTCATGGGCAACTCCTCCTCCAACCAGAGGTATTCAACCATGACATAGGAAAAGAGCCAGGAGAGCCACATAGCATAAAACCGTATGGGGAAAATTTTATTAAAAAGTACTAACCACTTACAGAGTTAAAAACAATAAGCGCTCATCTATGAGGGACCGGTCCTTGGAGTCAGACAGGGCGCTTCCTGGTTGCGAGGTGCGTGAAGATGTCACGAGCGATAGCTCCGCTCTATGTGTTTTGTCACAGCTGATGTCATCGGGGGCGACATTGTCAGATGTGACACTGGTAAGTGTTTTTACTGTCTACAAGGTGGTGGAGCACTCAAAGAGGAGTTTACTACTGCGCATGCGCGCCGAGCTTTCTGAATGGCTTGGCAGCGGGGGAAGCAGGAGGGGGGCCAAACTTCTGAGGGATCTTGCTGCGGCAAGGTCTTCCAGAGGTAGGGACGGGTACCTGTCAAAAACAGGTACCCACTCAATCCCCCCCCCCCCCCCCCCGGAAAGGTGCAAGGGGGGGAAGCAAACAAGAGGAGCTTCCCCCTTTGAGTGGAGCTCCGCTTTAAGGTGTCGTAATGCTTGGGGTACCAACTGATTGTGCAGTTCAAGATTTTTTTTTTTTTTTAGACTTGTGACAACAGATCATAGTGGGGTGCTTAGTCACCCTGTGCCCCTAATGGACGTAGGGTGATTTACACATAAGTGGGGCCAGGGGAGCTGGACATGGAGTCTCCAGAGCTCTCCAAGGTAAGCTGAGTTCCACAAACCACCCACCCAAAGTGACTCCTGTCACAAGACTCATTCATCATTTGGGACAGTTTGTATCATTGTCACATTTTTGTTACTATTATTCATATTATCTGTGCACTTGCACAAGGACTCGCACATATTTTTATTAGTCACTTTATGTATATTGTTTTTTTATTTTTTTTTAAGCACAGAACTTTTGATTATATTTACTACACAGTTTCTATCAATAGTTGTGCCAGCTGCTTTTAAGGCTTTTTACCGCAATTTCTCTTTTAGGTTTTATTATGTACAAGAAATTACTGGATTTGAGATAAACCTTTTGATCTAGGAGACAAAAGGTCGCTGGATTGATCTAAAGAACTTGGATTTTTTGTTTGTTTTTTTTTCTATTCCTTCCATCAAACAAAAAAAATGTGGTTCTTTTGATTAAAGTGGCAATTGTTTGTGTCCAAGTTCTTCTAGTGTTCATGTCAAAGTCACATTTCTTACATTCATGCCTGTCTCCTCTGCTGTGTTGCGTTAAGGAAGCCCATTCATTTCTGTGGGCTGCCAATGCCCCAGACTGGACAAAGAAAACCTACCCCCCAGTATTTATTTATTTAATAGCATACCACAATGCACATTCATTACCATGTCTTGGGATGCTTTTAAAATTAAAGAGCAGCACACCGATGAACCAAGGGGGTGTGTTACTATTGCATAGGTGTGAAGCCAGCCTCTAAAATAAAATTCTGGTTATGATACTTCCCCATGTTCCCCTGCCACTCCATTTGTTTGTCCAGAGACTAATCCTTGCCTAAGCTCCATGTCAGACCTTGCACAGGGTTACTGACCACCTTCTTTTCCCCTAATGTGACAGGTTTGGGCATGGCAGTTGGCCATCCAGGTCAGAGTACTGCATCCTGGGTATAAAGGGGAAAGGTTACCTGCTTCCACGTACCTGGAAGAGCTCCAACGGAGGGGTGAATCTCGCTTGGTTATTTAGGCGGTGTCAAGAGAACTTGTCTTTTTTGTCCTGAATGGGCAAAATCAGATTCTCTATAAAATGAGTGTCTATGGCTGGCCTTCTATGGATTGCGTGGGTGGTGCAGGCATGGCAGCGCTCATTCTAGACCTCCCTTTGCCCAGCAATGCCCCCCCCCCACCTATTCACAGGGGATTTTTAGGTACTCCCAAGTCAAATGGAAAACATCCTTCCACAATATTCTAGTTCCAACTTGGAGCCTCCCACAGTTGGGTATTCTTGGTATAATTCCTTAATGTAACTTTAAAAGAAGCACCACCTCATCTGACATCAGAACCACTTTGTCTGATACCTATAGAAGAATCTCTCCTCACCTGGAACCTGTAAGAGAACCCTATCTCATCTGGAACCTGTAAGAGAACCCCATCTCATCTGGAACCTATAGAGAACAACTTCTTCTGGCACCTTTTTAAGATAAATTACCTCATCTGGCACCTGTATGAGAATCAACTCGTTTGGCATTTATATGAGAAGCCACCTTGCCTGGCGCCCATAGGAGAAGCCACCTTGCCTGGCGCCCATAGGAGAAGCCACCTTGCCTGGCGCCCATAGGAGAAGCCACCTCGCCTGGCGCCCATAGGAGAAGCCACCTCGCCTGGCGCCCATAGGAGAAGCCACCTCGCCTGGCGCCCATAGGCGAGAGACGGCCTCGCCTGGCGCCAATAGGCGAGAGACGGCCTCGCCTGGCGCCCATAGGCGAGAGATGGCCTCGCCTGGCGCCCATAGGCGAGAGACGGCCTCGCCTGGCGCCCATAGGCGAGAGACGGCCTCGCCTGGCGCCCATAGGCGAGAGACGGCCTCGCCTGGCGCCCATAGGCGAGAGGCGGCCTCGCTGGCCGCCTTTTTAAAAGTACCAATGACTCTACCTGGATATGCTCCTGGATTGGCTTACTATTCATCCTATCATGGAGCAGAAGCTCAGTAATTCTGGCTTATTCTGTATACATCACTTATTTGTCATAACTAATGCTATCAAAAAGAGAGAATCTGACTGTTTCTAAGTAGCAGACATTTTCTTCTTCTGATCACTTTTAAAATATGAGGCCTGGGGAGAGCCATATCTAATCAGTCTGGTAAAGAATGCATTTTTTTTTTCTTTAAGACAAGTGGCAAGTGGCGTGTAGAGCAATGCGCACCTTGTAGCAGGTGTATCCTGCTTCTCTGCATTCAACTGCTGCAACGTGGCAGTTGAAAAGAAACCATTATGCTTCATCATTGTAGTCTGTGAAGCCCTTCATAAATGAGAAAAGAATATTGGCTGTGCAGGCAATGGGTTAGGTATTAATGCTGATGTACTTTCTTAGTGTACACAAAGGATCAACATCAAGGTCCAGGGAAAATCAGCAACCTGAAAATTCTTCCAGGACACACTACAGTTGTGATAAAGTCAAATCACGTCACTCTATTTTTAGTTTCATACCATTCATTATAGTTCGATGTGGCAAGCCTTTGTTAGCTGCAGCCTCTGGTTACATGATCCTGTGTACTGCAACGTTTCCTGTGTGCTCTATTATTTGAGGGTGAAGCTGTGGTGAGCTCTAAGTGCCGGTTCACACAGGGGCAACACGACTCTGGCCGCGACTTTGCCAGGCGACCTGGACACGACCTGAGGGCGACACCACAGCGCGACTTGGGGCGACTTACAAGGCGACTTCAAGTCGCCTCCAGGACAGGCGACTTTCCAGTGGCCAATCAAACTACAATCCGCTCTGGGGGAGGGAGGGGTTTGCTTGAAAAAAACATCTCTTCCTGTGAAGTCGCTTCAGTATAGATCATGATCCGACTTGTAGGCGACTTACATTGAAATCAATGGGTACAAGTCGCCTACAAGTCGCCTTGAAGTAGTACAGGGACCTTTTCTGAAGTCGGAGCGACTTCAGTAGCGTACATATAGACGGCTCTCATTCACTTACATGGACTTTCAGATGTCAAGCGACTTGGGGCGACTTGAGGTCTGACAAGTCGGATCCCAAGTCGCGGTAGTGTGAACCAGCACTAAGACTGAAGGGTGCTCAAATCAGAGAACTTCATCAGTTGCAATTGAAAATAAAGATCAGCAGCTTGATTTAGTAGCACAGCCAGCTGCATAGTAAAAGCTGTTGATATTCTATCAACAATCCTGGGAAAGTTGAAAACACAGATTTCCCATACATGTATAATAGGAATAATCATAAATGCAGTGAAATTTATTTATTTTTTTTAAATTTTTTTTTATTGCACTTAGTAAATCATAAGTAGGTCCATAACACTGATCGTCTGTCTGTTGCTTAGTGTGCAGTCTCTACTCATTCAGCATTACTGTGCGATTCTGATACTGTGTTCTGACCTCCCCGAGATGTTCTGCCCTTTATACATTATAAATGTGGGCAGTTTTGTTGGAATCATGCTGGCTGGATAAAGTGTCGTGTCTCGGGGGTCACAGTAAACAAACACAACCGATCTGTCAGTCAGATCTCTCTTACTGATTGGCAGTTAGAGAGGAGCAAGCTAGCCAAGGATACCTCGAGACAACCACTAGTGCTGAAATTTTTATGAATTGTTTTAAGCTGGTGTGAAAACCAGAGCTGGTTGTGTTCAGCACAAGATATTCTGCAAATTTTATGTAATTTCCTGGTGTGTGTGTGTGTTTTTTTTTTTTATTTCTTATTAAATTTTATTTTTTGGCATCAGGAAAAGTGAAATCTTTGTTTCAAATTTGGCAGAGGAATCTAGGCCGTTAGTACGGCTAGAGTAAGCTGTATTATTTTATATTATTATTAATAATGCGGCTAAATGTCTATGTACCCTTGTAGTAATCATGAGTGTCATCTGGTGTAAGGAGGTGGCCAGACAGAACATCTCTGGATGAGTTTCTTGAAACTTGAAACGGAACCCCGCACTTGATAAGGTGCCCAGCTCAACATGCCTTCTGTCTCTTGGTCAGTACCTCACTGGGCTGTGGGTCTCCCACCACTCTACCTTTCTTGGGCTGACCACCCACCTCTCCATCTAGGCTCCCTTGGAGGAAACTACTGATTCCCAATGTAAAAACTTCATGATCTGGTCACATCCATCCCTGATTTTTTTGAGGCCTACCTGCTTTTTCTATTCTTGACCAACTCTGCACTCTTGACCTCTCTGCAGTCATTGTCAACCCCTTTTTTCCAATGAAGAACTCTAAATTCCCTAACCGGTGGGTGCTTTTTGTATTGCGTTTGGAGTGAGTTGATTCCAGACATAACTTTAGTCTCTTTATTGGCTCCTTTCTTGTCAATACAATGAATAATTGTCGTGATTTAGGTGACAGTCCCACTATTATGACTCTTGTTGTAATAGTGACTTATTCCTTGCTGAGACCTCTATAAGCAGATCTAATCACTGCAGACAGTCTTTTAGATAACTGAACTCACCAAATACCTTTTTCTCGTCCTTTATTGAATGTGCAGGTTACAGCAAACAGGATGTGGCAGATGGTTGAAGGGACAGTATTTGCAGGTCAAAATATGGTAATGTGTTCCCTGATGCAAGCAGATTGGCATGTGGCCCTGAGACAAGGGGCTATCTTAAAGCGGAGTTCCACCCAAAAGTGGAACTTCCACTTTAACCACTTGCTTACAGGGCACTTAAACCCCCCTCCTATCCAAACCAATTTTCAGCTTTCAGCGCTGACGCATTTTGAATGACAATTGCGCGGTCATACAACACTGCACCCAAATGAAATTTTTATCATTTTTTTTCACCACAAATAGAGCTTTCTTTTGGTGGTATTTGATCACCTCTGCATTTTTTACTTTTTAAAAAAAAAATTTTTTTTTATTTTTTTATATTTTGTTATAAAAAATTTAAAACCGGTCATTTTTCTCCTTCATTGATGGGCACTGATGGGTGGCAGTGATGGGCAGCACTGCCAGGTGGCACTGATTGGCACTACAGGTGGGCATTGATAGGTGGCACTTGTGGGCACTGTTAGGTGGCACTGTGGGCAGTGTGTTAGGTGGCACTGATGAGGCAGATGTGCCTCTTCCACTTGGGGACCGATGTCCCTTACATCCTAGCCAGTGACCGGCTTTTTTTTCTACTCGCGCTGTCAGCGTGAGTAAAAAAAAAAAAAACGATTACCGATCTTTTGTTTACATCATGTGATCAGCTGTCATTGGCTGACAGCTGATCAGATAGTAAGGGGCCGGGATCGGCCCCGTACTCGGATCGGTGATCAGCCGAGTCTCAGTGACTCGTGATCACAGCGTGCCCTGCAGGGAGCGTGCACAGGGGAGGCCGTCACATGATGGCCTCCCGGGAATTAAGGTCCGCGCTGTGGCCGTCATTCGGCCATAGTGCGGATGGCGGGTGGTTAAGCACTCCTCACCCCCTGACATTCCACATTTGGCATGTCATTTTTTTGGGGAGGGGCGGGGGGGGGGAGTGGGTACTTAGTTTAGAGTGGGACTTCTTTTCCCACTTCGTTCTTCCTGCTCTTGGCCGCCTAGGCGGCCCTTCCCTGCCAACAGTCTTCTGGGACACGTGACAGGTCCCAGAAGATTGCCTGGCCACTAGCAGAGAGCAGCGCGACTCGCGCAGTGTGCGCCCAGCCGTGAAGCCGAAAGCTGTCACTGCCTGGTGCCCACAGTCGCTATGACGGGGCCGGCCGAGAGGAGCTAGGCTTCGGGCGGCCGCATCGTTGGACCGTGGGACAGGTGAGTGTCTGTTTATTAAAAGTCAGCAGCTACAATTTTTGTAGCTGCTGACTTTAATAAACTCACAAATGTGTGGAACTCCGCTTTAACCTGTAAAGACAATGTTATGAGGAAGGGGAAATGCATCATAGGTGGGAGGGACCACAGAAAAGTATGGTGCAATAACCAAAAGATGGCAGTATATTAACCAACTATACTGGGACCAAACAAACAATGGCTTAAGGAAATTATTAGGGCTGAAACAACTAATCGATTAATCGTCAACTAATCGATTATGAAATTAATTGATTACTATTTTCATAATCGATTAATCGGCCAGTAACATAATGGGGTTAAAAAACCCTAAAATGAGTCCTTTATAGTACAAAAAAAATAAAGAATAATTGCTACTGTAAATACTACTTTCACAGTTCTACAGTAAAAAAAAAAAAAAAATGAACCCCTTACAGTAGTGATTATATGCTTTTTTTTGTACTATAAAGGGCTAATTTTAGTTTTTTTTAACCCCATTATGTTACTAAACGTCTTAGACCTGGTTCACATCTATGTGTTTTTTGGTGCTTTTTGCAGAAACGCACTACAGTTCATTTACATGGTTTCCTACGGGACAAGTTCACATCTATGCTTTTTTCAGCCTCTGCGTATTTGGAAAGGGTCAAGGACTTTTAAGGCAAATCGGTGCTTTTTTGGTTCAATATACTTCAATGGAGAAGCTGCAGAAAAGCATGTAATGCGTTTTTGCAGCAATTTGTGTTTTTTTTAATCTGCCCAACAACAAATTGGCCAAAAAAAATTGCAAAAACGCAAATTGCAACAAAATCACTTGCGCAAAAATCAAAACGCACTGCAGAAACAGATCAAAAGCAAACTGCATAGGTGTGTAATGAGCCTTATGGTGGCCACACGGATCAATATAGTCAGTATATCTCCTCTAATAGTATATACAGTATATCTCTTCTGTCTGTTATTCTCAGAGTGGATTAGATATTTTGCTCCCTAACCATATAGTTGGTTATTTATATATACCACTGCATAGAGATATTTAAGGATAAATTGCCCTTTTTTAAAACTTTACATATTAACTAAATTATACACCACACTTTTTTCTAAGGTTATTAATCGATTAATTGAAACAATAATCGACCAACTAATCGAATATGAAAATAATCGTTAGTTGCAGCCCTAGAAATTATTTGTATTTTCACACACAGCACACTCACGTTATTAGAATTGGTGTGAACAGGAGTGCCAATTTTCTCTTCATCTTAACTCTAAGGGAGGCACCTTTTTTTGAAAACCTTCCCGAGAGAACAGCTAAAAAATGCCATGCTCCTCCAGGCTAGGGGAAGCACAAACATCAATTTTAGTGACTTCTCATCCACCAACTTCCACAACCTCTTACCACTCAGATCTCTGAACTGTAGGCCACACAGGGAGCTCGTTAAAGCGGACCTTCTGTGAAAAATGGAAGTTCCACTTTAATTCCGACCACACCACCCCATCCGAAAACTAAAACTATGACAGAACAAATCTAAAAGAATATTTGCCCCAGCGCCTCTAGGAGGTGCATGTGACATCACCATGCTTCACCGCTGCCTCCTGGGAAAGCTGGGCTCTCAAAATTCTGCAAGGCTGCACCCCTCCAGTGGGCCGAATCGCATTCTTGTAGGATTTTTAAATACAAATTCACAATGTGTCCTAGGATATACATAATACAGTCAGGGGCTGGGATGATACCACACAGGTCAATTAAGGTAGTAATAACCCTGTTTCAATAGTGTTTGAGCTGTGGTCATTTCCATAATAAGTGTATGAGAGTGCCCTGAGTGTGATTGCATCTGGTGCAATGTGGATTGTCCCTGAGACCAGTTCTATAAGGCTACTTTCACACTGGAGCCGCCCGAGCGTTAGCGCTAAAGTGCTGCTCGATTTAGCAGCGCTTAAGTGGTGCTTTTCGGCCCCTAGCGGGTTGCTTTTAACCCCCGCTAGCGGCCGAAGATGGGGTTAAAAACGACCTTGTTGAGGCGCTTCTGAAGCGCTTTTCAGGCGCTTCGGAAGGGCTGCCCTATTCATTTCAATGGGCTGGGCGTTTTAGGAGCGCTGTATACAGCTCTCCCAAACTACCCGAAAGATGCTGCTTGCAGGACTTTTTTTTCCAACGTCCCTCAAGCGCACCGCCCCGGTGTGAAAGCACTCGGGCTTTCGCAATCTGGCAGTTTTGAGGCGCTATTTCTATTGCTAAAACGCCTGAAAACTGTCTGTGTGAAAGGGGTCTTAAAGTCCAGTGTATGATACACTCTGTGCATTATAAAAAAGCTTTGTCACTCTATGCGTTGGAAAGCGAGACCAGCTCGCCATTCTACAATACAAGCTCCTCAGACAGGAGATCCCAATTTATGAAGAAATTTCATTAGCAACTGCCTGTAGGCTGTTGAAATGAGCCCCTTTTTAGTAGATTCGCCTCGATTAAGCGTATCAACCAAAAGCGTGGGAGAAAAAGAAATGGAAGGAGTCGAACCCTACATATGAAGCAGATGATGCAATTGTTAATATTGATAGAACCATTTATGATGAAGAGAAAACTGAAAGAAGTTGAAAGGATTTTAGGGTTCCATCTGCATAGAAATGAAGCAGAATCGACTTTGCAGTCTGTTGCATGGAGAGGGGGCTTGCAGGGGTTGGGGGTAATCTGCCTCTATATACATGTTTTTTTAAACTTCTCATACTGTGTTTTATTGACAGAGTGTGCGGTGGTGGTACATTACTTCCTTACTGCCCAGTACCTGTGGGCAGGATGGACTCTCGGCCTGCTCCTTCCTGGCTGCCTCATCCAGGTTCTCAGCTTTGTCTGGCTACACTCCGATGGACATCCACGATGCCTCGCTCTGAGTCTGGTCCACATCTTCCAGCTGGGCATCTTGAAGAGGTAAGGACTGACTGAACGACTCCGGCAAGGACTGAGTTCACTGCTGTTTGTCATGTTGGGTTATGTGTTTGGGTGTTTCTTTTGTGATGTAAACTGGAGCAGTAGCTTCACTGAAAGAATAAGCTCACCTTTGTGGGGGGAAAAAAGTAAAAAAAAATTTTTTTTTCAAAGGACCTTGTAGAGCATTGCACCCTCGATCAGCAGATTGTAAGTGAAATCTCAAGCTCCTGCAGACTGTCAGTATAGCTGTCTGCTCATACTTTGTACGGGCAGGCAGTTGCCTGAGAGTAGAAAGATCCATGTACTCCGAGAGTGCTCACCAGGGCCCTCGAAGCTCTTTGAGAACTACCAGCCTTCAGCCGCAATGGATGTTGGCACTTGTAGGCATTCATGCCCTGGAAACTGTGAATAATGTGGCTGTGTGGGTGAAGCCCTGCACAACCTTGCTGTTTCCAAATTGTGACAGCGGGTGCGGGGAGAAGAGCCCCCACCCGCTGTCACAGAGAGGGGGAATCAAAAGTGAGAGTCTGCAGATGCTGGAGCATGTTCCAAAGGTAAACTTATCCCTCAAGGTTGTAAATCATTTCTATGCACCTGATTAAGGTGGGTTCACTGCTTGCATTCTATCTAATGTCTAAAACTCAATAAAGCAGGAAGTTGTTTGACATGGGCTGCTTATCTAATTTTTGGTACGAAGTAGAGATGGGCTCGGGCGTGTTCGAAATCCCACATGCCCGATCCTGCTCGGAATTCGACACTGCACACAGCTAATCTCAGGCAGTGAGACATTTCCCGATCTGTGCCTCTACAAACCGGGAAATGTCTCGCTGCCTGTGATTAGCCATGTGCAGTGTCGGCTTCCTGGCAGCATCGGGCATGTGGGATTTTGAACAAGCCTGAGCCCGTCTCTAGTACTAAATACGATGCATTTACCCTTTCGCTGTCGGACGCGTTTTTTGCATATATGATTAAAATAATTATAGGCCTGAAGATTACATAAACCCCCCCACCACCAAACCTATATTATTTCTGTGAAATGGCGACAAACTTCAGTATCCCATATTTTATATAGGCGACACTAAGAACCCCCTATAGGTCATCAGTTTAGTGTTACGGAGGAGGTCTGGTTCTAGATATATTGCTCCAACTCTGGCATGCGTGGCGGTATGTAACATGTATCGCAATCTGCGTTTTTTTTTTCATGCGTAGGCGCCCCCTTCGCATTCGTTTTACGTTTATAGATGTGTATATGTGGGAGTGGGGGGGAACCTCAAATTTTTGAGTAACTTTTTTAATCTTTTACTATTTAAAATTATTTTTTTTTTCATCACATCTAAAAGACCCTGGATGTCTCCCTCTGTGCTTCATGCCATGTAATGCAATGCAGATCACATTGCATTACATCCTTTCCCTCCCATGCTGACTGGGGACACTGAGAGGTGGACCCCGAAATGATGTCAAATGCGTCGCTTTCTGGGTCAGCAATGAGGAGGGAAGGAGAACGGATCTGTGTCTGATCTGCTTCTCCTCCTCCCCCCTCTACCTGACTGTGTCCGCTATGTCATTTCCAGGCCCGCAGATGGGCAAGCGGAGCCTGGAATACATGGCGGGGGGGGGTGTGCAAGCAATTGGGCAGCAGCGCAGCCGTCTAAATGCTTCCACCTGACAGCCAGGAGTCTGCTTGTCAGATTTACACACAATCCTGGTGGCTGCAGTCACTGGGATTCTATACTATGATACAAGTCAGATTTTGGGCATTCCCTGCAACGAACATTTCAGTTTTGGCGAGATACTACCAAAGGTTTAATCGCCTGTAAAAGGATTCAGACCCTGACACTTTCCTCATTAGAACCCTGCAAGTGTAGCAGCTGATTAATTATTAAAGTCACTCCCATTCACATTTGTTTTGGATATGGACACAAAGAACTATTTCTCCAGAATAACAAAAGGCAGGAATCTGCAACAAAGTTTCTTAAAATCCTTGTAATGTACATAGATCACCCAGGGGGGAATTTTTTTTTTTTTTTTTTCTGAACAAAAGTGGAGTTACATTTTAAGCTCTTTGAAGATCTGCCTGGATGTAGGTCTGCAATAGGAAGACCTCAAGGGCTCATGAACAGGAGTGTATATGGCTATACAATGTAAAATACGGTAATTTTTTGGGGCTCCCTGGAACCAAAGGTGTTGCATACAGCTGCCTGTACAAATATGCCTCGTTTCCACTGAGCGGATTGGTTCGGGTCGGTACAATTTGAATGGCCCGGTCTATTCTGGTGAGCGTTTCCACTGCAAGTAGAACCACAAGGGGCCATACAGGGTTTAAAAAAATTGCCTCAGCATAGCACAGCAGAGGGTTTTCTGTCAGCCAATCGGTAGAATTTATCATAGCTCCGCCCCAAGCGAACCATTCCATTTTCTATGGCCCCACATCTGAAGCAGGACCCTGAATGGAGTGGTACGGTTCGGTTGTATGGGCCGCTTTCATAATGGAAACACCCAAAATAGCGTACCGTACCGAACCGATCCGCTCGGTGGAAACGAGGCAATAGAGTACAGGATGCGGCTGTACGCTGGTCCTAGCATGCCCATATGTATGTTTGCGCTATACCCACACATCCGTGTCCTGTAATTTCTTTCTACAAGTGGCTGTACTCAAAACCTGTATGTGTCGGGTGCTGAAAAATGTCGTATTTTACGTTGTATGTTGTACCTTAGCTGATGGTGGGTCTCCACTTCCAAGGTATCAACAATGTATGTATTTGTGTTTCAGGCATGTAGATTGTTTGCATTTGGCTGTGTGCGGAAGAGGTGATGAGACATGTCAGGCAAGGGAGCTGGTGATGAAGCAAGGGGACCTGTCTCTTCTGCGGCTCATGGAAGCTCTTCTTCAAGCTCTCCCCCAGTTATTACTTCAGACTTACATCTATATGACTCTGAAGCCGGCGGATATCTATGCAGGTAAGCTGTATGACTGAAAATGGAAGAAAAACAACTCTTCACACCAGAGAGAAAAACTCTAATGCACTGCTGAAAATTCCAGGCTTAAAGTGTATACAGCTGTGGCCAAAAGTTTTGAGAATTACACAAATATTAATTTTCACAAAGTCTGCTGCCTCAGTTTCTATGATGGCAATTTGCATATTCTGAAGAATGTTGTGAAGGGTGGTTAGATGAATTTCAATAATTGCCAAGTCCCTCTTGCCATGAAAATTAACTAAACCCCCAAAAAAGCATTTCAGCCCTGCCCCAAAAGGACCAGCTGACATCATGTCAGTGATTCTCTTGTTATCACACGTGTCAATGTTGACGAGGACAAGGCTGGAAATCATTCTGCAATGCTGGAGTGAGTTAGAATAACAGACTGGAAGCTTTAAAAGGAGGGTGGTGCTTGAAATCATTGTCCTTCCTCTGTTAACAATTGTTACCTGCAAGGAAACACATGCAGTCATCATTGCTTTGCACAAAAAGTGATTTACAGGCAAGGATATTCCTGCTACTAAAGTTGCACCTAAATCAACCATTCAAGGAGAGAGGTTCAGTTGTTGTGAAGAAGGCTTCAGGGTGCTCCAAGAAAGTCCAGCAAGTGCCAGGATTGTCTGCTACAGTTGATTCAGCTGCGGGATCTGGGCACCACCAGTGCAGTGCTTGCTCAGGAATGACAGCAGGCAGGTGTGAGTGCATCTGCATGCACAGTGAGGCAAAGACTTTGAGGATGGCCTGGTGTCAAGGGCAGCAAAGAAGCCACTTCTCTCCAGGAAAAATGTCAGAAAAAGTCTGATATTCTGCAAAAGGTACAGGGATTGGATGGCTGAGGACTGGGGTAAAGTCATTTTCTCTGATAAATCCCCTTTCCAATTCTTTGGGGCATTCGGAAAAAAACCTTGTCCGGAGGAGAAAAGGTGAGCACTGCCATCAGTCCTGTGTCATGCCAACAATAAAGCATCCTGAGACAATTAATGTGTGGGGTTGGTTCTCAGCCAAGGGAGTGGGCTCACTCACAATTTGGCCTAAGAACACAGCCATAAATAAAGAATGGTACAAAAACATCCTCCGAGAGCAAATTCTCCCAACCATCCAAGAAAAGTTTAGTAATAAACAATGCCTTTTCCAGTACCTGGGGGAACAAAACATCGAAATTTTGGGTCCATGGCCAGGAAACTCCCCAGACCTTAATCCCCATGAGAACTTGTGGTCAATCTTCAAGAGGTGGGTGAACGAAAAAAACCCACAAATTCTGACAAACTCCAAGCATTGATTATGCAAGAATAGGCTTCCATCAGTTAGGATGTGGCACAGAAGTTGATTGACAGCATGCCAGGGTGAATTGCAGATGTCTTGGAAAAGAAGGTTCAACACTGCAAATATTGACTCTTTGCATAAACGTATGCCCCATACACACTATATAAGACAATTGGGCGAACAACAACTTTTGAAAGCCGGTTCCAACCTTCTGAACTAATATTTCCGAAGGGACAAACTCCAAATTTTTTTTTCGTATGGGAACAAAACTAACGATTTTTGTTTTATTGTGATCTGAAACAAAAAATAACTAAAAAAAAAAAAGGCTTTGTCGTGTGAGAATTTCTGTACATTATTTCTATCCTCGGTTCCGACTTGCTGAAACATTGAGGAAAACCAGCCTATCATTTGTCCGATTTTTCTCATGGTGTGTACGGTGCATTAATATAATTGTCAATAAAAGCCTTTTGACACTTCCTAAATGCTTGTAATTATACTTCAGTATACCATAGTAACATCTGACAAAAAGATCTAAAAACATTGAAGCAGCAGACTTTGTGAAGATTAATATGTGTCATTCTCCAAACCTTTGGCCAAGACTGTATACCTCTAAATTTTATTATTAGCCTGCTTGTTTTATTTGCTATTTTACTTAGCAATACCTGGTGATACTACCAGTTCCTCTTTCTTGCTGCTGCAATCTGACTGCACCAAGCATGGAAGCAAATGCGAGCTAGCGAGGTCAGATTGTGCGTAAGTCATTCCCTCCTTGGAGTTACAGGATGCTGTTCTTCTTTCGGCATGCCTATAACTCCTGTAGTCAGTTACAGACATGCATCCCCCCCTCCCAGTCCTATTGTACTCCATATCAATGCATAGAATGTTACTGTATATGCCTCTCTGCCCGCCACTCCCTTTTGAAACCAAACATAATTGGTTATAGGCAGGGAATGCCGGATGAAGCCCCATCTTGTAGGCGTAAGGTGGAGACAGGTGCATGATGTCATCATGCTACCCAGAAGCTGTTGTGTGAGTCACTGTGGAGGATATACTGTACCCAAACATGTGCCTGGTCACTGCATGATTCTGTCTTAAAGCTATGTGCCATTTTTATTTATTTTTTTATGCAAGTACAATATTGCTGATCGAAATTGATTCTAAATCAATCAGAAGAGAAGTTATGACTATTCAATTGTTTGCTAATTCGATGGTTTTGATCAAATTGCTCATTGATGTTTGTTTGGACTTTTTTAAAAATCAAAGAGTGTAGGGCCACTATTGGGAAGAAATTTGTTGCACATGCCAAAATGCAAGTTTTACAGTATATCTGCAGTCTCTGACAGTCTTCTTTAAAAATATAAACCCTAAACAGTCCTTTTATGTAAAGAGCCAAAGTTGAGACCCCCTGTCAACCACTCTCCACTGTATAACATAAAATTAAAATAAATTATTGCGCAGGTAGACACAAATAATATGTGAGTGCAAGCTGCTGGCAAAAACACAACAGGACCATTTGTAATAAACACAGTCAGAAATAAACGTTGCCGTGCTAAACGCTAATGATAAATAAACAAGTGTCCATAAAGTAAAAACAAATCGTGTTGTTTTTTGTAGTGATAAATAATGGTGAACTTCCTGATGGAGTATCCAACTGGAGTGAATAAAATAAATGCACGTTCTGGTCACCCAAGTGCACCTCCACCGGATCATATAAAATACCTCCTTACCAGAAGCCTAGACTCCAAGTTATAAGAGTCTAGACAAATGTAGTATGCAATCACAGAAGATCTAGTCAGCTCCCTCCGCTATGCTGAAGGTGATGATTGTTAAAATACTGTTTTTTCTGTAATAATATCGATATTTTGTAAATAATATATTGATGAGGAAAGTTCCAAGAAAATCTGTTCAGTTCTCAGGTAAAAACGGAAAAATGTATTTAATAAAACAGCAAAATATTACAGGAAACAATATCAAAATGTAAAATGTTAAAAATATTAATAATGTAATTACCGTATATACTCGAGTATAAGTCGAATTTTTCAGCACATTTTTTTGTGCTGAAAGTGCCCCCCTCGACTTATACTCGAGTCAAGCACTTTTCTGCAGCAAAAAATTTCATTTTCCGAACCGACTTTGGGGCCCCATATCTCAGGGCCACTTGGTGCTAGGAACCCCAAATTTGGTATGCAAACAGTGGAACTGGTACCACAACACTTCCAAAGATGAAGTTCCTAGCACTAAGTGGCCCCGAGATACGGGGCCCCAAAATCGGTTCGGAAAATGTCATTCTCTGCTGAAGAAAAGTGCTTGACATTTTCTGAACCGACTTTGGGGCCCCATATCTCAGGGCCACTTAGTGCTAAGAACCCCAAATTTGGTGTGCAAACCCATTGGAACTGGTACCATAACATATCCAAAGCTGGGGTTCCTAGCACTAAGTGGCCCTGAGATACAGGGCCCCAAAACCGATTCGGAAAATGTCATTTTCTGCTGCAGAAAAGTGCTTGACATTTTCTGAACTGATTTTTGGGGCCCTGTATCTCGGGGCCACTTGGTGCTAGAAACCCCAGCTTTGGACATTTTATGGTGCTAGTTCCACTGGGTTTGCACACCAAATTTGGGGTTCCTAGCACTAAGTGGCCCTGAGATACAGGGCCCCAAATTTGGTCAACTGTGTCCATCTGCAGCAATGTCATTTCAGGACCCTTTGGGTTCAGAGACCCCAAATTTTGGCTGCAGCTAGGGGGCATCTAGGAACCCTTAACTACCGAGTTTGAAGTTCAGGGGACCTATGGCTGCAAATGGGCACAGTGAGGCATGCAAATGGGCACAGTGATGCTGCAAATGGGCATTGTTGACCCTCTTTTCCACTTACAGTAGCTGTGCATTTCTCACCCTCGTCTTATACTCGGGTCAATAAGTTTTTCCCATTTTTTTTGTAGTAAATTAGGGCCTCGACTTATACTCGGAACGACTTATACTCGAGTATATACGGTATGTTCTTAAGATGAAGATTGAATCAGGTGTGTGTGTGTGGCTGTGGCTGTGGCAGCTTCCTTCAATGTCTTCCTGAATCAGTCTGCCCAACTGTGTTTCTGTTTCTAGCTTTTACTTCTAAAATGTGACCCCCACTTTATCTTTAAAAGGGCTGGTTTAAAGTTCCTCTGAGCCTTATTGTCCTACAGACTCTTCTAATGAGACATAGCTTCCCTCCCACCTCTCGCGCAAGGATGGGGGTTATTCAGTCTTTATGCATTGACATTCCTGAGGAGTGGGCAAGAACAATGTGTGAAAGCATTAAACGTATACAATATAACATCTGTATCGAATACTACAGAAATCAGTATGTATATTATATTCATTGAAAACCCAATGGTCTTATTAATATCCTATTCAAGAAATATTGTAATATAAAGAACTTCTATTCTCATATATACACAAACTTTTTCATCTTAAGAAATTTGAAACCTTTCTTCTCCCCTATGGGGGAAGGTGAGAGCTAATTAATACCATATGTATGTTCTCCAAAGAGAAGCACTTATTATTATTAAAATGTACATTTTCACATAAATATAAGTCCATATATTTCACTTTATTCATATCTAGAAAGTGTGTCTGTGTAATATATATACAACTCACTTATTCTATAAAGATCTAATTCATTCATTTGTTAATTGATAAATATTAGATTAAAGAAAACTTCTAACAATGGTACAATCAGGGCTTAAAAGTTACTCTGTAACAGGGGCCATAAGGAAGAGATAAAATGCCCACATATTGTAAAACCATATGATGGTTAAAAGGTAGTAATGCTAAGCACTTAACTGAATCCATGGAGTCTATGTCCGTGAGGTTATCACGCACGCCAAACCTGTACTCGTGTTGACCGGTTCCTGGGAATGTTTGGATTTACACATTCTGGATTTTACCTGGATTCTTGTAAGTACTTAGCATTACTACCTTTTTTTTTTTTTTTTTTTTTTTTTCGTATTTAAAATTTTTTATTAAGGTTTAAAAGTTACAATGCAAAAATACGAAGCTCAAAAACAAGGGGGGATAGTAGGATAAGACAAACACAGAAGGGGAGAGGGGTGGGAAATAAGAAAGCATCAGCAGTCATCCGAAGGTAGCGTGAGTGCATCCTGCAATTATCAAACATAAGGCTTAGCTGGTTGATCGACCAGGGTTGAGGCTCGGCTCTAAGAGAGCGTGTGCCCAACACAGTGGTAGTACCTATAGGCCTGTATGCAGGTCCCGGTCATCAGTTAAACATACCCTGAGGAAGACAATGAGCATTACTACCTTTTTAATAAATTATATCTTTAACTTGCAGTGAAGATCCGCTCGAAAGAATCTGCTCTCTGGTACGATAATAATGTAGGCGCACTATGCCATCCCATAGAGGGCCCTCTGGGGACCTTCCTGTGAGGGTTCAGTGGGTTCTATCGAACACTATTCGATGGATTGATGGGCACATACAGCACTAGCTCCTGGGATAGAGAGGTCACTGTTGATTGTAAGTCTACCACGCATTCTGGTATACCATGGAGTCTAAGGTTGGGCTTGCTGTTGCAGTTTTTTGGAATCCTCCAGTTGCATCAAAGGAGAGAGATTAGCAGAACATAAGTGCTCACTTTCATCCTCTTGCCCATCAAAGATAGTAGTTATTGCACCATCTCTATAGGGCCAAGGTACTCTTGCCAGAGTTCTATATCACCTTAATGGGTTGCAATGTAACTCGCTTTGAGACTCTGTCTAGGGCTGTGTGTAGCTTTGAATTGCGCCATCAATGCTTGCGAGTATGGCTGGGCCCAGAGGTGTGTTCGGTAGTCCCAACCCACCTGAGCAATCCTGCCAGGAAGCAGTCACTGCACACCGCCAGTCATAGGCAGTGAGTCGTTTCCCAGCCCACAGCTGCACATACACCCACTGCTTATGATTGGCGGTGTGTAGTGACACCTTCCTGGCAGGGTTGCTCAGGTTGATTGGGACTGAGATCCAAACATGCCTGATCCCATCCCTACTTGTTGAGGTAATCCGTTCTGTTTTTAAGGAGGAGGTCTCTTCCTCCACGGAATCTGAAGGTTCTGGGAACTGGGGGAGGGGGGCTCTCGAGGAGCACTTCTCCATATCCATGGCCGCTATTATGGGGGAAACGTGGCTGCTGAGCTGTAGTAGCTGATTGTTGAAATCTCAGCAGTTCGATCCAGTCCGCTCATTGTTCCCCAAACTGGTGCAGAGCTGTTCAAGACACGTCCATCTTATGCGCTCGCTTCCATAATGTATTTATTTTGTTTGTTTTTTTGTGTTTTTTAATCCTGCATGCCACAGCAGGTTTTGTTAGGTTGCCACTGTACACACCTACCATAGAGATGGACATAAATGCCAGGATAGCATCATACATTTTCAGGAAGGACTTATTTCCCTCCTCTTATGAAACACATTTATTAATTCAGAGTGTACAAGAGCTAACAGGCCCTCAGAATTTCTTTTGCTAATGAGGTCCAACTGTCTTGTATTTATTCTGAACTGTTTGTGTAATGTTAGAATGCTTTGTAAAATGTTATAAATCTTTCTGATATTCTGACTTCACGTTTCTGTATTTTTTTTCCAGCTAGCTGTTCCCTGGCATGCCTCTTGTCTGTGTCCTGGGCACTGGTCTCCTTCAGTCATTTCCTGTGCCTCCTGAGACCTGGGAACCTGTGTCTGCCGTGGGCATCGGTGCTGTGCCAGCTCCTGTGGAGGATGGGCATGGTTGGGACCCGTGTGATGGCCTTGGTAGTGTTTGCCAGAGTCTTTCATTTCTGGGTGTTTGCTGTGGGAGGTGAGAAATCATCTTAGAAGTACTTTACTGTTTGGAGGCTGCCATTGATGACCTTTCCTTCTGATAATGCTAAAATGCATGCCACCTTCCCTACCTTTTTTCTTTAAATAATTTGGGTTGCTTAGCTTATGAAAAATGTTTAGATTGAGACAAGTGAATTTTCTGGTCTGCATACTCCTGTGGTGTTTTTTTAGGGATGCATCGGTATTAGTGCCAATACCGATAATTTTCACGAGTACTCGTGAAAATGTTCCCGATACCTAAAACTGATACTTTGCAGTGCGAGTTGCGTCCATACAAAATTAATGGGTGCCTGTCCGAATCGCATGCAATTTCCCTCACCGCTTCTGTTTGTGTATAAAAGTTTATTAAAAAAATGTTAGAACAACTCACATTCTAGTACATACAGTGGTGAAAATAATTATTTGATCCCCTGCAGATTTTGTAAGATTGCCCACTTACAAAGAAATTAAGGGTCATATATATATATATATATATATATATATATATATATATATATATATATATATATATATATATATATATATATATATATATATATATATATATATATATATATATATATATAATAAAATTATTTATCATAGGTGTATTTTGAATGATAGATCGAATATCAACCAAAAATCCAGAAGAGATGAATGATACAAATGTTATAAACTGAGTTGCAGTTCAGTGAGTAAATTAAGTATTTGATCCCCAAGCAAAACATGACTTGGGGTAGATTTGGATTTGACGTGAGATGTACTTTTTTTAATGTTAGTTTTTATAAAAATTTTAATAAACTGCCCATTGCTGCACTAGATGGCACTTCCCTTTCTATAATGGGTTCACACACATGGGAACGGTGGGGGAAATCGCATGTGTTTTGGACAGGAATCGCACCACATTCCTGTTCAAATCGCATGTAATTCTTTGCAGTGCGATTTGCACCCATTCATTTTGTATGGACGCAAAGGTATCGGTACTCGGTATCTGTGAAACCTTGGTGCTTTGGATTCAAAGAATTGAATGCAGTGGGATAGCACGACAGGCGGATAACTTTTTAAAGCAGACCTGTGCTTAAAGAATAATGAAGCCTTTGCCAGGGAAAAAAATCCCATGTGATACTGCACTTAGGTGGCGCTTCTCCCCTTTCCTTCCTTCTATTTGGTGGAAAGGCTGTGAGACGCTGGGCATGGTTGCACGGCAAAGATCACTGGGGATGGAGGGGGAAGTAAAGTATCTGTCTACCTGGGCAGCACTTAGGTTGGCCATACATTTTACAATTTTCTTGTACAATTTTTCCAGGGGAAAAATAAACTGAGCTTCTCTTTGGAAGATCAGTCTGCTTTATAATAAAATTAGTAATGTCATCCAAGAATTGTTGTAATTGGGCTAAAATCATAGTTCACCTCCAATAGGCCCATTACGCTGCACTTGAGTCAGAGTTTAGCCTCCTTTCCCTTGACATTGCCGATTTGCATCTTCTTCTTAACCACTTCAACACCGGGCCAATTTTGTCACTTCTCATATATGTAAAAAATCTTAATTTTTTGCTAGAAAATTACTTGGGTCAAGCCTTCCCAAGTATGTTCACGATTGTAAATCCTAAATGTTGGACTTTAATGCTTTGAAGGTTTAACATATGGGCCCAAACATTCCAGATAAAATCCACCTAGACCTGTCCTTTTTTTCCCTTCACCAGGGAGACTTTCTGACTTCTGTGGACATAATGGATGCTTGCATACATGTGCCCAACTTTCCAACACACCAACACTCTCTGCAGTTTGCTATAGGACCCCTACACTACAAGTTCATGGCCCAGCCTGTCCTCCGCACCTTGAATGTTCACCAAGGTACTGGCTGCAGTGTCGACCCTGTTGCGTTTTCAGGATACCCCATTGTGGGAAACATTGATGACTTATTAAGGGAAAAGGTTCAGGTTGGTCCTGAAACTGCCACTGGAACTGGTTAATTGCTTAAAATATCTGGGTTTGGTCCTGGACACGTCTCCGACCAGAGTGTTTTATTCCAAGGAGAAGCTCTCCTATTTCCGATTCAGATTCCTTAATCAAAAAGCTGTTCTCACTTTAATATGTATGGATGTCCAGGGAGATATCTTTGATCATCTGCTGGAGTGTCCATGAAAATTTAAATGAAGAAGAGCCCAGATATAAAAAAAAATTTAATTTATTTTTTGTTTTCATTCATTTTGTTTGATATATTTTTTATCACTTTTATCTTTTAATGGAGTTCTGCTTCAATGCCTGGTTCACACGGGCCGAAAACGGTCGGTTCGGCAGGAACCAGCCGACTTTCGACCTGTATGTACAGCTCCCTGTCTGACAGAAGCTGGTCTCACGAGCAGCTTCTGTTGAACGGCCATGGAAAACCAGCAGCCGACCCATGCTGGCAGCCAATGTGTGCTCTGGCGGGGGAGCGGCCATACTGTCAGAACACAATAGTACAGCGATCTGTCAGGTGATTTTTTTTTTTTTTTTTTTTTTTTTTTCCCGTTCAGCCTGCTGGGTTGAAAGAAAGAAAACTGTCTGTGTGCACTAAGCTTAAAAGTTAAGCTGTATTTAGTGCTCCCTATAATGTTTGCAGTGTACCTTTTTAATGTTGCATAGACAGAACCGCCAGGTATCTTATCGGTCTCTTGGTGTTGAGTTTGGAAAGATGTACTAAGTGTCTGTGTCTCTTTTGTACAGGTGCTCACTGGCTGGTGATGTCTTTCTGGCTGGTGGCTCAGCAGACTGATGTTATCAGCAGGCCGTGTTACTGGAGACTCTTCAATATCCTCCTCGGAGCTGTCTATGTCTTCTGCTTTATTAACGTCAGGGATGGGCCCTCGCGGTATCGTGTTGCTATCTTTTATGTGGTAAGGCATTCCTGTACTTTGTTTAACCCTCATGCACCTAGTTAAGGGAAATGCTACTGTTTAAAAGACTTAAAGTGGAACAGTGAAGTCAGAAAATTAAGTCCTGCTAGATCACTTCAGGCAGGTCCCTTTTACATGTATAGCTATTTAAAACATAAGACTAAGAAAACGAATGCAGTCGCCACATCCTAAGGACTGGTAAACTGCAATATATTAAATTTCTGTTCTTGGATATACACTATGTTGTGAAAGTATTGGGATGCTTGCTTTTACACACACCTGAACTTTGAAGGGGTTGTAAACCTTCACCTCCTGTGATGCAACATCCCCCCTTTTTACTTACCTGAACCCGGTCTTTCCAGCGCCGGGTCGAGCACACCAGCTCCAGCCGGTGTCTCTGGTCCTGATTGGATAGATTTATGGCAGCACAGCCATTGGCCCCCACTGCTGTCAATCAAATCTAATGACGTGGGGCCGAGTCCTGCTGGCTGTGTCAATGGACGCAGCAGCAGGACACTGGAGCGCGCCCCCATGAGTGCCCTGAGGGAGAGTGGCTCTCCAATGGGGCACTCGAAGAGGAGGAGCCAGGAGCGCCGCTGAGGGACCCCAGAAGAGAAGGATCGGGGCCATTCTGTGCAAAACCAACTGCACAGAGGAGGTAAGTATAACATGTTTGTTTGTTTTTTTTGTTTTGTTTTTTTGTTTTTAAAACCTTTACATATCCTATAATGGCATCCCAGTCTTGGTGTGTAGGGTTCCATATTGAGTTGGCCCACCCTTTGCAGCTATAACAGCTTCGACTCTTCTGGGAAGGCTGTCCGCAAGGTTTAGGAGTGTGTCTATGGGGATGTTTTGACCATTCTTCCAGAAGTGCATTTGTGAGGTGAGGCACTGATATTGGATGAGAAGGCCTGGCTCGCAGTCTCCACTCTTATTCATCAGAGCAGAGTCCTGACCCGATAAAACACCTTTGGGATGAATTAGAGCGGAGACTGCGATCCAGGCTTTCTCATCAAACATCAGTGCCTGACCTCACAAACGCGCTTCTGGAAAAATGGTCAAACATTCCCATAGACACACTCCTAAACCTTGTAGACAGCCTCCCCAGAAGAGTTTAGCAACACACATAGATAAGTCAGTTCTTGCATCAAGCTGAGTGTTAACATGCCAGCTTGTTGGACATCATAAGGGGTTAGTAATGGTCAAAGAAGTTAAAATGATTAAAATGGACTATATGGACTTTTATTAGTCAATGTTAAAGCACCTGAAGAGGCAGCCCAGTGGAAAGTAAGTAGCAACTTCTGGAACAGCTGGGGATAAAGCACAGGCACTGATCTAAGTGTAGTACAGGTGATTTTATTGCACCAATTAATGTAGGTACTCACAAGAGTGAAGTAATCGCAAGCATTGGGTACAAATGGCAGGGTGTTTGTGGAGAGGGTACATCCGTGAGGCTTCTTGCTGATGGATTAGAGCGGGCCACGCCAGTGGTTGCCGACGCTTTCTTGATCTGGAACGCACAGGGAGCCAGGGGATGACGTCACTTCCAGAACGTGATGGACCAATAAGCGACTTGTTTTACAGAGCATGCGCTCCTTCTTCAGGCCTAACAGGGGCCATGTTGGATGTGGGCTTTTAAACACTAATCGCTGCTGCTACTGGGTCTTAAAGTCTCAAGGCTATTAAACGTATATATTGCTGGCCATGACAGTGCATACCAGGACACAAAGCTACCTAACTGGCTTCAGTAAAAACATTGTACAAAACTTTCTTTTGGAAAACATTTAAAAACATTACAGGTGCTTGAGAAACATGAGATTGGAAAGGCAGGGGAAATTGGATGTCAATGCGTGTGTGGACACGCACTGACAACCCCACATGTACGCACATACATGCACGGGGGGGGGGGGGGGGGGAGTGTGGAATGGAGGGAAGAAAGGGCCCAAAGGAAGTGAGGAGAATGGCCCAATATTGTATCATATCAAAGTATTGATCTCTATTTCCTCATTTAAACCTCCGGGCGCGAGGGAATCCAAGGTGTATATCCAATATGTTTCCCTCTGGCAGAGACGTTTAAAACGCTCTGCCATTGGAAACGTACTGGCAATGAACTCTATGATCCACACCCTGAGGCCCGCAGAGGATTTTTCGTGAGGTTTTAAAAAATGTTTATCTTCTCCTCCTTCCACAAAGCGGCGATGTTCTCCAAATCTCTTCCTCAAAGTCTGTATGGTTCTCCCAACTTCAAACAAACAAGACAATAGACCGCAGATTCTGTGGAACAGTTGAAGAAAATGGAAATTT
The DNA here is from genome assembly GCA_037952925.1 of Lithobates clamitans. Lineage (NCBI taxonomy): Eukaryota > Metazoa > Chordata > Amphibia > Anura > Ranidae > Lithobates > Lithobates clamitans. The sequence continues at coordinate 2,421,337 of JBBGZY010001007.1, forward strand.
CACTTTGAATTCCTTTTGCCCATGGTTGACATTGCACTGGTACATGCCTACTAAGGGAATGAGGCATAACATTTGTGTCAGTGAAGTGGAGTGGGATTTATACTTGCTAGGCGCTACCAAGTTAATTTTTTTTTTTTTTTAATATTTCTGGCTTTTCTATATGAAAATTTTAGGTTCGACAGGGATAGTGGGTTGCAAATGAGGATCCTCAATCAAAATGGACTAGTGTTTACCCACTATATTATTATTATTTTTATTATTATTATTATTATTATACAGGATTTATATAGTGCCAACGGTTTACGCAGCGCTTTACAACATTAGGGCAGACAGTACACGTAAAATACAATTCAATACAGGAGGAATCAGAGGGCCCTGCTCGTTAGAGCTTACAGTCTAGGAGGGAGGGTCAAGTTATACAAAAGTGTAATAGCTGTGGGGGATGAGCTAATGGAGAAAATAGTGCAGTTGTTAGATGGAGACAGGATAGGCTTCTCTGAAGAGGAAAGTTTTCAGGGATCGCCTAAAAGTGGTTAAATTTGGAGACAGTCTGACAAATTGGGGTAGGAAATTCCAGAGGATGGGCGAGGCTCGGGAGAAGTCCTGGAGGCGGATATGGGAGGAGGTGATGAGGGAGCTAGAGAGCAGGAGGTCTTGGGAGGAATGGAGAGGGCGATTTAGGTTTTGAGACTAGGCCAGTGTTTCTCAACTCCAGTCCTCAAGGCGCACCAACAGGTCATGTTTTTAGGATTTCCCTCAGATGAAACAGCTGTGGTAATTACTAAGGCAGTGAAACTGATCAAATCACCTGTGCAAAATAATGGAAATCCTGAAAACATGACCTGTTGGGGTGTCTTGAGGACTGGAGTTGAAAAACACTGGACTAGGCTAGTGATGTAGTTGGGGGCAGAGTTGTGGATGGCTTTACGTTCCATTTCCTTGTGTTAGATTTGTCACCCAGTTCCATACCAAACTGGTTGGACGGTGATATTGTTTGTATCTTTTGGGTGCACAGAATGGTTCAATAAGTAGAAATTGAAGGCTTCATCTATGAGTGTTACTGGGGAAATCCTTCTTAATACATTTTTTTAAGTGGGAACCTTGTTCAATAGAGTGATGGCAACTGTGATGATGCAAAAACGAGTTTCCAGCTGTGGGCTTAGTATAGTTTTTAGCTAATATTTGGCCCTCATGGTGGAACAGTGTCAAATCGAGAAACGCTAATTGTTGAAAATCATGTTCTGAGGTGAAAGGAAGACTGCATGTGTTATTGCAATGATGTAAGAATTCGATGAACAGGGCCATCCCAAATGACAATGATGTCATTTATATCGCCCACAAAATATGATATGGGAGATATATAGATTATTGCGCCAGATATAATTGGCCTTCCAGTGTCCCATGGTGAGGTTGGCATAGCTGGGGGCAAAATTTGCCCCCATGGCTGTGCCCATCACCTGTAGATAGAATTCACCATCAAACTCAAAGTAGTTGTGTGTCATAATTTGGCCTGCTCTGGTTTGAGTAAAGGATCATTGGAAAGCAAACTTGCTGTTGCTCTGAGACCTATGGAATGCGGAATGGAGGTGTATAATAAATTTGCATCGAGGGATGCCCGCATGTAAGTGGGTTCCCAAGTGTAATGGGCTAACTGTTCAAGAAGGTGTGTCTCATCTCTGATCCAGGAAGGGAGCTTTTGTGCCAAGGGCTGTAAAAACTGATTGATGTATTGAAAAAATGAACTGGTTATCTATAGCTGCAACTATGGTCTTACCGGGTGGGTTGTTGATGCTTTTGTAAATTTAGGGTATATGATAAAAATATGGTGTAGAAAATAAACCTCTATTGAAAAAACAAACTCTTGTTTAGTGATGATGCCACCATCTTTGGCTTGTTTAACCAATGTGGTGGCTTCGGTTGTGAAATTAATATTTTTTGGTCTGATGAATTAGTGGCTTCTAAGATGGTGATCTCCACGGATGAACCATTTGGAGAGCTTACTGTATCTTTTTTTTATTTTTATTTTGAAGATTTAATGTTATAATAGCTTTTCAACGTAAGGTTTCAAATGAAGCTATGGAGGTCCTTGAACAGTGTGAATGAGTTGGGTAAGGATGAAGGAGCAAAGGAGCAAAATTGAGGCCTTGTTGCAATATAGAAGTTTCTGAACCAGAATACTTCAGTGTGCAGCAGCCAACCAAACCCCCGCTCCAATATATACCCAAGCCTGATCTTGATCTAGCGATGTGCACAAGAGCAGCTGCTCTCTAGGCCAGGGCTTGACAAATTTGCTTGGAATCTAGGAGCCAGCTAAAAAAGTTAGGAGCCAGGTTTTTTTTTAAACGACCGACAAAGCTTTATTTTCAATATAAAAAAGAACTAATCTTAAATTTACACAGAAAGACCGCCCTGCTAGAGGCCCGAATAGCGTCACTAAAACGAGGTAAAGCAGCGCTAAAAATAGTGCCGCTTTACCGCCGACGCCCCCCGCGGCTCGGTGTGAAAGGGCTCTAAGGGTCCGATCAGGTCCGCCTGAAAAACAGACGGGCGAACCTGATCAGACAGCCCGTGTGAAAGGGGCCAAGCAGGGAGATAACAAAAAAAATCATTTTAATTAGGAAAAAAAATAAACAGTTTTTATATAAATAAAAATAAAAGCTATTACGAAAAAAAAAAAAATGCTATCCCCACATTCACTTCTCTTCTCTTCTCCACTTTGGGAAGGCGATGGGCGGGCAGTGAAAACAGGCAGGTATTTCGCATTAGCATTGCTGGTTGTAATACCAACGGCCACCACAAGATGGCGCCAGATTCCAGAAGGACCGAAGAAGGCCGCAAAGCCGCAGCCTCAATTACCGGCCAGCCCGGCCCGACGCGATCGCAGGGGGGGGGGGGGTCGGAGTCTGCACAGAGACAGGATACCTCCAGCTGTGCTGCCCCAGGCGCCAGGTCACTAATTCTAGTCGCAAATGGGACCTGGCACCTGGGGTTTGTCGAGCCCTGCTCTAGGCTCTCTCCCTCCTCATTGGCTGAGACACAGCAGCAGGAGCTATTGGTTCACAGCCAATGAGCAGCGGGTGGAGCCGAGCCCCGCTCTCCAAAGCTAAAGTTCTGCTTTATACACAGGTATCTCTAAAAGCTGAACTCTAGGCAGATATAACTCTCATTAATGCATTCCCGTATTTATTTATTGCAGCATTTAAAAGTATTTTCTATGTACAAATAGTGTAAGTCCCTGAATGTGACCTGGTATTGGCCCTTTGCTATCCCAGTACAGCAGGGCTGGAGTATGAGGAAAAGCAGCAGCACAAGAAGCTCACACTGATATGAGTAAAGGACAGAGTGACAAAGATGAGCACATCACTGCTTCCTATCCTTTCACTGTCCAATCACAGATGGCTCTAGGATGACCTGGGCTCAAAGGAAGTGGGTGGAATGATGCTGGCGATCAGACTGAGGACATCTAGCAGCAGAAAAAAAAAGCACTATGGGGGAGATCTCTGAATTGAAGCTGAATATTGCAAACATTGCAATGCACCACACTTAGTTACTACATGTTACCACAATGCAAAAATATTAAAATTTAAAATGAGCTGTTGCAGGTGGAAGTGTTCATTTTGGGGGACAGATCACTTTTAAATTGAATTATGGAAAGTTGTATGGCAAGCATTGGTTGCTCTGGGGGTATAAAAATTTTTGTTTTTTTTTGTTTTTTATTTTATTTTTTATTTTTTCTCCCCGAAGCAAAGCCTGTATGAAGCTTATTGCATTGGGACGGTGTCTGAATATACGTCATTCTTCTCCCTCTTCTGTGTTATCTTTAGATTATGTTGCTGGAGAACTGCATTCTGCTGCTGCTGGCCACGGATTTCCTGCAGGGGGCAGTGTGGAGTAATGTGAAGCTCCCTGTAGCTGTCATGTCAGGATTCCTGATTGGTGAGTGAATGAAGATTCGTCAGGGTCAGACTACATTTTGTCTTGTTAGCAGCGTAACGGCCACACAGCCCTGCTTCAATGGTGCTCTTTGTTAACCACTTGCCGACCGCCTAACGCAGATATACTGCGGCAGAGCGGCACGGGCAGGCAAAATCACGTACCTGTACGTGATCTGCCTCCCGCGGGCGGGGGGTCCGATCGGACCCCCCCCCGGTGCCATCGGCGGTCGGCATCTGACTGGGAGCGTCGGGAGGCGAGGGGGAGACCATCCGATCGTGGCCCCCCCCTCGCGATCGCTCCCAGCCAATGGAAATGCTCCTCTGCCTGTGTGTCGTTTCACACAGGCAGAGGATGTGATGTCATCTCTCCTCGGTCTGGCAGTTTCCGTTCCAGCGCCGAGGGGAGATGACAAGTGAGTGCACAACACACACACACACACAGTAGAACATGCCAGGCATACTTTACACCCCCGATCCCCCCCCGATCGCCCCCCGATCCCCCCCCAATCACCCCCCCCCCTGTCACAAACTGACATTAGCAGTATTTTTTTTTTTTTTTTTTTCTGATTACTGCATAGTGTCAGTTTGTGACAGTTAGTGTTAGGGCAGTGAGTATTACCCCCCTTTAGGTCTAGGATACCCCCCTAACCCCCCCTAATAAAGTTTTAACCCCTTGATCACCCCCTGTCACCAGTGTCGCTAAGCGATCATTTTTCTGATCGCTGTATTAGTGTCGCTGGTGACGGTAGTTAGGAACGTAAATATTTAGGTTCGCCGTCAGTGTTTTATAGCGTCAGGGACCCCCCTATACTACCTAATAAATGTTTTAACCCCTTGATTGCCCCCTAGTTAACCCTTTCACCACTGATCACTGTATAACCGTTACGGTTGACGCTGGTTAGTTCGTTTATTTTTTATAGTGTCAGGACACCCGCCGTTTATTACCGAATAAAGGTTTAGCCCCCCGATCGCCCGGCGGTGATATGCGTCGCCCCAGGCAGCGTCAGATTAGCGCCAGTACCGCGAACACCCACGCACGCAGCATATGCCTCCCTTAGTGGTATAGTATCTGATCGGATCAATATCTGATCCGATCAAATCTATACTAGCGTCCCCAGCAGTTTAGGGTTCCCGAAAACGCAGTGTTAGCAGGATCAGCCCAGATACCCGCTAGCACCTGCGTTTTGCCCCTCCGCCCAGCCCAGCCCACCCAAGTGCAGTATCGATCGATCACTGTCACTTACAAAACACTAAACGCATAACTGCAGCGTTCGCAGAGTCAGGCCTGATCCCTGCGATCGCTAACAGTTTTTTTGGTAGCGTTTTGGTGAACTGGCAAGCACCAGCCCCAGGCAGCGTCAGGTTAGCGCCAGTACCGCTAACACCCACGCACGCACCGTATACCTCCCTTAGTGGTATAGTATCTGATCGGATCAATATCTGATCCGATCAAATCTATACTAGCGTCCCCAGCAGTTTAGGGTTCCCAAAAACGCAGTGTTAGCGGGATCAGCCCAGATACCTGCTAGCACCTGCGTTTTGCCCCTCCGCCCGGCCCAGCCCAGCCCACCCAAGTGCAGTATCGATCGATCACTGTCACTTACAAAACACTAAACGCATAACTGCAGCGTTCGCAGAGTCAGGCCTGATCCCTGCGATCGCTAACAGTTTTTTTGGTAGCGTTTTGGTGAACTGGCAAGCACCAGCCCCAGGCAGCGTCAGATTAGCGCCAGTACCGCTAACACCCACGCACGCACTGTACACCACCCTTAGTGGTATAGTATCTGATCGGATCAATATCTGATCCGATTAGATCTATACTAGTGTCCCCAGCAGTTTAGGGTTCCCAAAAACGCAGTGTTAGCGGGATCAGCCCAGATACCTGCTAGCACCTGCGTTTTGCCCCTCCGCCCAGCCCGGCCCAGCCCACCCAAGTGCAGTATCGATCGATCACTGTCACTTACAAAATACTAAACGCATAACTGCAGCGTTCGCAGAGTCAGGCCTGATCCCTGCGATCGCTAACAGTTTTTTTGGTAGCGTTTTGGTGAACTGGCAAGCGCCAGCGGCCTAGTACACCCCGGTCGTAGTCAAACCAGCACTGCAGTAACACGTGGTGACGTGGCGAGTCCCATAAGTGCAGTTCAAGCTGGTGAGGTGGCAAGCACAAGTAGTGTCCCGCTGCCACCAAAAAGACAAACACAGGCCCGTCGTGCCCATAGTGCCCTTCCTGCTGCATTCGCCAATCCTAATTGGGAACCCACCGCTTCTGCAGCGCCCGTACTTCCCCATTCACATCCCCAACCAAATGCAGTCGGCTGCATGAGAGGCATTTTTATGTCCTCCCGAGTACCCCTACCCAACGAACCCCCCCAAAAAAGAGGTAGTGTCTGCAGCAAGCGCGGATATAGGCGTGACACCCGCTATTATTGTCCCTCCTGTCCTGACAATCCTGGTCTTTGCATTGGTGAATGTTTTGAACGCTACCATGCACTAGTTGACTATTAGCGTAGGGTACAGCATTGCACAGACTAGGCGCACTTTCACAGGGTCTCCCAAGATGCCATCGCATTTTGAGAGACCCGAACCTGGAACCGGTTACCGTTATAAAAGTTAGTTACAAAAAAAGTGTAAAAAAAAAAAAAATATATGAAATAAAAAAAATAGTTGTTGTTTTATTGTTCTCTCTCTCTCTATTCTCTCTCTCTATTGTTCTGCTCTTTTTTACTGTATTCTATTCTGCAATGTTTTATTGTTATTGTTATTGTTATTGATTGTTATTGTTATTGTTATTGTTATTGATTGTTATTGTTATTGTTATTATGTTTTATCATGTTTGTTTTTCAGGTGTGTAATTATTTACACTTTACTGTGCTTTATTGTTAACCATTGTTAACCATTTTTTTGTCTTCAGGTACGCCATTCACGACTTTGAGTGGTTATACCAGAATGATGCCTGCAGCTTTAGGTATCATCTTGGTATCATTCTTTTCAGCCAGCGGTCGGCTTTCATGTAAAAGCAATCCTAGTGGCTAATTAGCCTCTAGACTGTTTTTACAAGCAGTGGGAGGGAATGCCCCCCCCCCCCCCAACATCTTCCGTGTTTTTCTCTGGCTCTCCTGTCTCAACAGGGAACCTGAAAATGCAGCCGGTGATTCAGCCAGCTGACCATAGAGCTGATCAGAGACCAGAGTGGCTCCAAACATCTCTATGACCTAAGAAACCGGAAGCTACGAGCATTTTATGACGTAGATTTCGCCGGATGTAAACAGCGCCATTGGGAAATTGGGAAAGCATTTTATCACACCGATCTTGGTGTGATCAGATGCTTTGAGGGCAGAGGAGAAATCTAGGGTCTAATAGACCCCAATTTTTGCAAAAAAGAGTACCTGTCACTACCTATTGCTATCATAGGGGATATTTATATTCCCTGAGATAACAATAAAAATGATTTAAAAAAAAAAATGAAAGGAACAGTTTAAAAATAAGATAAAAAAATAATAATAATAAAGAAAAAAAAAAAAAAAAAAAAAAAAAGCACCCCTGTCCCCCCTGCTCTCGCGCTAAGGTGAACGCAAGCGTTGGTCTGGCGTCAAATGTAAACAGCAATTGCACCATGCATGTGAGGTATCGCCGCGAAGGTCAGATCGAGGGCAGTAAGTTTAGCAGTAGACCTCCTCTGTAAATCTAAAGTGGTAACCTGTAAAGGCTTTTAAAGGCTTTTAAAAATGTATTTAGTTTGTCGCCACTGCACGTTTGTGCGCAATTTTAAAGCATGTCATGTTTGGTATCCATGTACTCGGCCTAAGATCATCTTTTTTATCTCATCAAACATTTTGGCAATATAGTGTGTTTTAGTGCATTAAAATGTAAAAAAGTGTGTTTTTTCCCCAAAAAATGCGTTTGAAAAATCGCTGCGCAAATACTGTGTGAAAAAAAAAAATGAAACACCCACCATTTTAATCTGTAGGGCATTTGCTTTAAAAAAAATATATAATGTTTGGGGGTTCAAAGTAATTTTCTTGCAAAAAAAAATTATTTTTTTATGTAAACAATAAGTGTCAGAAAGGGCTTTGTCTTCAAGTGGTTAGAAGAGTGGGTGATGTGTGACATAAGCTTCTAGATGTTGTGCATAAAATGCCAGGACAGTTCAAACCCCCCCCAAATGACCCCATTTTGGAAAGTAGACACCCCAAGCTATTTGCTGAGAGTCATGTTGAGTCCATGGAATAATTTATATTGTGACACAAGTTGCGGGAAAGAGACAATTTTTTATTTTTTTTATTTTTTTTTGCGCAAAGTTGTCACTAAATGATATATTGCTCAAACATGCCATGGGAATATGTGAAATTACACCCCAAAATACATTCTGTTGCTTCTCCTGAGTACGGGGATACCACATGTGTGGGACTTTTTGGGAGCCTAGCCACGTACGGGACCCCGAAAACCAAGCACCGCCTTCAGGCTTTCTAAGGCCGTAAATTTTTGATTTCACTCTTCACTGCCTATCACAGTTTCGGAGGCCATGGAATGCCCAGGTGGCACAAAACCCCCCCAAATGACCCCATTTTGGAAAGTAGACACCCCAAGCTTTTTGATGAGAGGTATAGTGAGTATTTTGCAGACCTCACTTTTTGTCACAAAGTTTTGAAAATTGAAAAAAGAAAAAAAAAAAATTTTTTTCTCGTCTTTCTTTATTTTCAAAAACAAATGAGAGCTGCAAAATACTCACCATGCCTCTCAGCAAATAGCTTGGGGTGTCTACTTTCCAAAATGGGGTCATTTGGGGGGGGTTTGTGCCACCTGGGCATTCCATGGCCTCCGAAACTGTGATAGGCAGTGAGGAGTAAAATCAAAAATGTACGCCCTTAGAAATCCTGAAGGCGGTGCTTGGTTTTCGGGGTCCCGTACGCGGCTAGGCTCCTAAAAAGTCCCACACATGTGGTATCCCCGTACTCAGGAGAAGCAGCTAAATGTATTTTGGGGTGCAATTCCACATATGCCCATGGCCTGTGTGAGCAATATATCATTTAGTGACAACTTTGTGCAAAAAAAAAAAAAAAAATTTGTCACTTTCCCGCAACTTGTGTCAAAATATAAAACATTCCATGGACTCAACATGCCTCAAAGCAAATAGCTTGGGGTGTCTACTTTCCAAAATGGGGTCATTTGGGGGGGTTTTATGTCATCTGGGCATTTTATGGCCTTCAAAACTGTGATAGGTAGTGAGGAATAAAATCAAAAATGTACGCCCTTAGAAATCCTGAAGGCGGTGCTTGGTTTTCGGGGCCCCGTACGCGGCTAGGCTCCCAAAAAGTCCCACACATGTGGTATCCCCGTACTCAGGAGAAGCAGCTAAATGTATTTTGGGGTGCAATTCCACATATGCCCATGGCCTGTGTGAGCAATATATCATTTAGTGACAACTTTTTGTAATTTTTTTTTTTTTTTTTTTTTTTTGTCATTATTCAATCACTTGGGACAAAAAAAATGAATATTCAATGGGCTCAACATGCCTCTCAGCAAATTCCTTGGGGTGTCTACTTTCCAAAATGGGGTCATTTGTGGGGGTTTTGTACTGCCCTGCCATTTTAGCACCTCAAGAAACGACATAGGCAGTCATAAATTAAAGGCTGTGTAAATTCCAGAAAATGTACCCTAGTTTGTAGACGCTATAACTTTTGCGCAAACCAATAAATATACACTTATTGACATTTTTTTTACCAAAGACATGTGGCCGAATACATTTTGGCCTAAATGTATGACTAAAATTGAGTTTATTGGATTTTTTTTAGAACAAAAAGTAGAAAATATCATTTTTTTTCAAAATTTTCGGTCTTTTTCCGCGTATAGCGCAAAAAATAAAAACGGCAGAGGTGATCAAATACCATCAAAAGAAAGCTCTATTTGTGGGAAGAAAAGGACGCAAATTTCGTTTGGGTACAGCATTGCATGACCGCGCAATTAGCAGTTAAAGCGACGCAGTGCCGAATTGTAAAAAGTGCTCTGGTCAGGAAGGGGGTAAAACCTTCCGGGGCTGAAGTGGTTAAAGTGAACCACAGTCATTATCTGCATTTTCTGGCATTTCCCATGCTTTGTATGTGAAATTGCTTTTAAATAACCACACAAATCCAACATTAGTATTCTAGCAGGTTTCTCACATTTGCATTTTTATTTTTTTTTGCATTGTTACTTTTGGCCATTCAGAGAAAAGTGACAGTCTCCTGATAGCCCCTCCAACCATTCACCCCCAACAATATACACAGTGCCTTAAAAAAAAAAAGTATTCATACCCTTTGAAATTTTCCACATTTTGTCATGTTACAACCAAAAACGTAAATGTATTTTATTGGGATTTTATGTGATAGACCAACACAAAGTGGCACATAATTGTGAAGTGAAAGGAAATGTTTTTCAACATTTCTTACAAATAAATATCTGAAAAGTACGGCATGCGTTTGTATTCAGACCCCTTTACCCCTAACTAAAATCTAGTGGAACAAATTGCCTTCAGAAGCCACCTAATTAGTAAATAGAGTCCACCTGTGTGTACTTTAATCTCAGTATAAATACAGCTGTTCTGTAAACCCCTCAGAGATTTGTTAGAGAACATTAGTAAACAAACTGCTTTCTGAAGACCAAGGAACACACCAGACAGGTCAGGGATAAAGTTGTGGAGAATTTATGGGGGCAGGGTTATGTTATAGAAAAAATATCCCAAGCTTTGAACATCTCACGGAGTTCTGTTCAATCCATAATCCAAAAATGGAAAGAGTATGACACAACTGCAAACCTAACAAGACATGGCCGTCCACCTAAACTGACAGGCCGGGTAAGGAGAGCATTAATCAGAAGCAGCCAAGAGGCCCATGGTAACTCTGGAGGAGCTGCAGAGATCCACAGCTCAGGTGGAAGAATCTGTCCACAGGACAACTATTAGTTGTGCACTCCACAAATCTGGCCTTTATGGAAGAGTGGCAAGAAGAAACCAATTGTTGAAAGAAAGCCATAAGAAGTCTCGTTTGCGAGAAGCCACGTGCGGACACAGCAAACGTGGAAGAAGGTGCTCTGGTCAGATGAGACCAAAATTTTTACTTTTTGGCCTAAAAGCAAAATGCTATGTGTGGCGGAAAACTAACACTGCACATTTCCCTGAACACACCATCCCCACCGTGAAACATGGTGTTGGCAGCATCATGTTGTGGGGATGCTTTTCTTCAGCAGGGACAGGGAAGCTGGTCAGAGTTGATGGGAAGATGGATGGAGCCAAATGCAGGGTAATCGTAAAAGAAAACCTGTTAGTCTGCAAAAGACTTGAGACTGGGGCGGAGGTTCACCTTCCAGCAGGACAACGACCCTAAACATACAGCCAGAGCTACAATGGAATGGTTTAGATCAAAGCATATTCATGTGTTAGAATGGCCCAGTCAAAGTCCAGACCTAAATCCAATTGAGTATCTATGGCAAGACTTGAAAATTGCTGTTCACAGATGCTCTCCATCCAATCTGACAGAGCTTGAGCTATTTTGCAAAGAATGGGAAACAATTTCACTCTCTAGATGTGTAGAGCTGGTAGAGACATCCCCAAAAAGACTTGCAGCTGTAATGCAGCCAAAGGTATTTCTACAAAGTATTGACTTGGGGGCTGAATACAAATGCACGCCACACTTTTCAGATATTTACCGTATTTATTGGTGTATAATATGCACCCCAATTTTAGGAGGGAAGTTTAAGGAAAATTTTAACCACTTGATGACCGCCTCACGCCGATGTACGTCGGCAAAGTGGCACGGACAGGCAAAATCACGTACAGGGTACGTGATTTGCCTTCCGCGGGTGGGGGGTCCGATCGGACCTCCCCCCGGTGCCCGAGGCGGTCGTCTTTTGTCCAGCGGCGATCGGTGATGAGGGGGAGACCATCCGTTCGTGGCCCCCCCCTCGCGATCGCCGCCGGCCAATCGAATCATTCCTTTGCTGCTGTATGCTAAACAGCAGCAAAGGAAATGATGTCATCTCTCCTCGGCTCGGTAATTTCCGTTCCGGCCCGAGGAGAGAAGACATCAATGTGAGTGCACCAACACACACACACACAGTAGAACATGCCAGGCACACAAAACACCCCGATCCCCCCCCCCGATCGCCCCCCGATCCCCCCCCAATCACCCCCCCCCCGTCACAAACTGACACCAGCAGTTTTTTTTTTTTTTTTCTGATTACTGCATAGTGTCAGTTTGTGACAGTTACAGTGTTAGGGCAGTGAATAGTACCCCCCTTTAGGTCTAGGGTACCCCCCTAACTCCCCCTAATAAAGTTTTAACCCCTTGATCACCCCCTGTCACCAGTGTCACTAAGCGATCATTTTTCTGATCGCTGTATTAGTGTCGCTGGTGACGCTAGTTAGTGAGGTAAATATTTAGGTTCGCCGTCAGCGTTTTATAGTGACAGGGACCCCCATATACTATCTAATAAATGTTTTAACCCCTTGATTGCCCCCTAGTTAACCCTTTCACCACTGATCACCGTATAACCGTTACGGTTGACGCTGGTTAGTTCGTTTATTTTTTATAGTGTCAGGGCACCCGCCGTTTATTACCTAATAAAGGTTTAGCCCCCTGATCGCCCGGCGGTGATATGCGTCGCCCCAGGCAGCGTCAGATTAGCGCCAGTACCGCTAACACCCATGCACGCAGCATGCGCCTCCCTTAGTGGTATAGTATCTGATCGGATCAATATCTGATCCGATCAGATCTATACTAGCGTCCCCAGCAGTTTAGGGTTCCCAAAAACGCAGTGTTAGCGGGATCAGCCCAGATACCTGCTAGCACCTGCGTTTTGTGCCTCCGCCCAGCCCACCCAAGTGCAGTATCGATCGATCACTGTCACTTACAAAACACTAAACGCATAACTGCAGCGTTCGCATAGTCAGGCCTGATCCCTGCGATCGCTAACAGTTTTTTTGGTAGCATTTTGGTGAACTGGCAAGCACCAGCCCCAGGCGTCAGGTTAGCGCCAGTACCGCTAACACCCACGCACGCAGCATACGCCTCCCTTAGTGGTATAGTATCTGAACGGATCAATATCTGATCCGATCAGATCTATACTAGCGTCCCCAGCAGTTTAGGGTTCCCAAAAACGCAGTGTTAGCGGGATCAGCCCAGATACCTGCTAGCACCTGCGTTTTGCCCCTCCGCCCGGCCCGGCCCAGCCCACCCAAGTGCAGTATCGATCGATCACTGTCACTTACAAAACACTAAACGCATAACTGCAGCGTTCGCAGAGTCAGGCCTGATCCCTGCGATCGCTAACAGTTTTTTGGTAGCGTTTTGGTGAACTGGCAAGCGCCAGCGGCCTAGTACACCCCGGTCGTAGTCAAACCAGCACTGCAGTAACACTTGGTGACGTTGCGAGTCCCATAAGTGCAGTTCAAGCTGGTGAGGTGGCAAGCACAAGTAGTGTCCCGCTGCCACCAAAAAGACAAACACAGGCCCGTCGTGCCCATAGTGCCCTTCCTGCTGCATTCGCCAATCCTAATTGGGAACCCACCGCTTCTGCAGCGCCCGTACTTCCCCCATTCACATCCCCAACCAAATGCAGTCGGCTGCATGAGAGGCATTTTTATGTCCTCCCGAGTACCCCTACCCAACAAACCCCCCCAAAATAGATGTCGTGTCTGCAGCAAGCGCGGATATAGGCGTGACACCCGCTATTATTGTCCCTCCTGTCCTGACAATCCTGGTCTTTGCATTGGTGAATGTTTTGAACGCTACCATTCACTAGTTGAGTATTAGCGTAGGGTACAGCATTGCACAGACTAGGCACACTTTCACAGGGTCTCCCAAGATGCCATCGCATTTTGAGAGACCCGAACCTGGAACCGGTTACCGTTATAAAAGTTAGTTACAAAAAAAGTGTAAAAAAAAAAAAAAATATGAAATAAAAAAAAATATAAAATAAAAATAGTTGTTGTTTTATTGTTCTCTCTCTCTCTATTCTCTCTCTCTATTGTTCTGCTCTTTTTTACTGTATTCTATTCTGCAATGTTTTATTGTTATTGTTATTGTTATTATGTTTTATCATGTTTGTTTTTCAGGTGTGTAATTATTTATACTTTACTGTTTACTGTGCTTTATTGTTAACCATTGTTAACCATTTTTTTGTCTTCAGGTACGCCATTCACGACTTTGAGTGGTTATACCAGAATGATGCCTGCAGGTTTAGGTATCATCTTGGTATCATTCTTTTCAGCCAGCGGTCGGCTTTCATGTAAAAGCAATCCTAGCGGCTAATTAGCCTCTAGACTGCTTTTACAAGCCGTGGGAGGGAATGCCCCCCACCGTCTTCCGTGTTTTTCTCTGGCTCTCCTGTCTCAACAGGGAACCTGAGAATGCAGCCGGTGATTCAGCCAGCTGACCATAGAGCTGATCAGAGACCAGAGTGGCTCCAAACATCTCTATGGCCTAAGAAACCGGAAGCTACGAGTATTTCATGACTTAGATTTCGCCGGATGTAAATAGCGCCATTGGGAAATTGGGGAAGCATTTTATCACACCGATCTTGGTGTGGTCAGATGCTTTGAGGGCAGAGGAGAGATCTAGGGTCTAATAGACCACAATTTTTTCAAAAAAGAGTACCTGTCACTACCTATTGCTATCATAGGGGATATTTACATTCCCCGAGATAACAATAAAAATGATTAAAAAAAAAAAATATGAAAGGAACAGTTTAAAAGTAAGATTAAAAAAGCAAAAAAATAATAAAGAAAAAAAAAAAAAAACACCCCTGTCGCCCCCTGCTCTCGCGCTAAGGCGAACGCAAGCGGCGGTCTGTCGTCAAACGTAAACAGCAATTGCACCATGCATGTGAGGTATCACCGCGAAGGCCAGATCGAGTGCAGTAATTTTTCCAGTAGACCTCCTCTGTAAATCTAAAGTGGTAACCTGTAAAGGCTTTTGAAGGCTTTTAAACATGTATTTATTTTGTTGCCACTGCACGTTTGTGCGCAATTTTAAAGCATGTCATGTTTGGTATCCATGTACTCGGCCTAAGATCATCTTTTTTATTTCATCAAACATTTGGGCAATATAGCGTGTTTTAGTGCATTAAAATTAAAAAAAGTGTGTTTTTTCCCCAAAAAATGCGTTTGAAAAATCGCTGCGCAATTACTGTGTGAAAAAAAAAAATGAAACACCCACCATTTTAATCTGTAGGGCATTTGCTTTAAAAAAATATATAATGTTTGGGGGTTCAAAGTAATTTTTTTGCAAAAAAAAAAAACTTTTTCATGTAAACAATAAGTGTCAGAAAGGGCTTTGTCTTCAAGTGGTTAGAAGAGTGGGTGATGTGTGACATAAGCTTCTAAATGTTGTGCATAAAATGCCAGGACAGTTCAAAACCCCCCCAAATGACCCCATTTTGGAAAGTAGACACCCCAAGCTATTTGCTGAGAGGCATGTCGAGTCCATGGAATATTTTATATTGCGACACAAGTTGCGGGAAAGACAAATTTTTTTTTTTTTTTTTTTGCACAAAGTTGTCACTAAATGATATATTGCTCAAACATGCCATGGAAATATGTGAAATTACACCCCAAAATACATTCTGCTGCTTCTCCTGAGTACGGGGATACCACATGTGTGAGACTTTTTGGGAGCCTAGCCGCGTACGGGACCCCGAAAACCAAGCACCGCCTTCAGGCTTTCTAAGGGCGTAAATTTTTGATTTCACTCTTCACTGCCTATCACAGTTTCGGAGGCCATGGAATGCCCAGGTGGCACAAAACCCCCCCAAATGACCCCATTTTGGAAAGTAGACACCCCAAGCTATTTGCTGAGAGGTATAGTGAGTATTTTGCAGACCTCACTTTTTGTCACAAAGTTTTGAAAATTGAAAAAAGAAAAAAAAAAATGTTTTTTCTTGTCTTTCTTCATTTTCAAAAACAAATGAGAGCTGCAAAATACTCACCATGCCTTTCAGCAAATAGCTTGGGGTGTCTACTTTCCAAAATGGGGTCATTTGGGGGGTTTTGTGCCACCTGGGCATTCCATGGCCTCCGAAACTGTGATAGGCAGTAAAGAGTGAAATCAAAAATTTTCACCCTTAGAAATCCTGAAGGCAGTGATTGGTTTTCGGGGTCCAGTACGCGGCTAGGCTCCCAAAAAGTCCCACACATGTGGTATCCCCATACTCAGGAGAAGCAGCTAAATGTATTTTGGGGTGCAATTCCACATATGCCCATGGCCTGTGTGAGCAATATATCATTTAGTGACAACTTTATGAAAAAAAAAAAAAAAAAGTGTCACTTTCCCGCAACTTGTGTCAAAATATAAAATATTCCATGGACTCAATATGCCTCTCAGCAAAAAGCTTGGGGTGTTTACTTTCCAAAATGGGGTCATTTTGGGGGGTTTTGTGCCACCTGGGCATTCCATGGCCTCCGAAACTGTGATAGGCAGTGAAGAGTGAAAGCAAAAATTTACACCCTTAGAAATCCTGAAGGCGGTGATTGGTTTTCGGGGCCCCGTACGCGGCTAGGCTCCCAAAAAGTCCCACACATGTGGTATCCCCATACTCAGGAGAAGCAGCTAAATGTATTTTGGGGTGCAATTCCACATAGGCCCATGGCCTGTGTGAGCAATATATCATTTAGTGACGACTTTTTGTAAATATTATTTTTTTTTTTTTTTTGTCATTTTTCAATCACTTGGGACAAAAAAAATAAATATTCAATGGGTTCAACATGCCTCTCAGCAATTTCCTTGGGGTGTCTACTTTCCAAAATGGGGTCATTTGGGGGGGTTTTGTACTGCCCTGCCATTTTAGCACCTCAAGAAATGACATAGGCAGTCATAAACTAAAAGCTGTGTAAATTCCAGAAAATGTACCCTAGTTTGTAGACGCTATAACTTTTGCGCAAACCAATAAATATACGCTTATTGACATTTTTTTTTACCAAAGACATGTGGCCGAATACATTTTGGCCTAAATGTATGACTAAAATTTAGTTTATTGGATTTTTTTTATAACAAAAAGTAGAAAATATCATTTTTTTTCAAAATTTTCGGTCTTTTTCCGTTTATAGCGCAAAAAATAAAAACCGCAGAGGTGATCAAATACCATCAAAAGAAAGCTCTATTTGTGGGAAGAAAAGGACGCAAATTTTGTTTGGGTACAGCATTGCATGACCGCGCAATTAGCAGTTAAAACGACGCAGTGCCAAATTGGAAAAAGACCTCTGGTCCTTAGGCAGCATAATGGTCCGGGGCTCAAGTGGTTAAATAAAGAACTTTGAAGCAAAATTAGGGTCACAGCTCATCAATGCACCCTACTCAGTGCCCATCTGCAGCTTATAAATTGCCCATCAATGCACCCTGCTCAGTGCCCATCTGCAGCTTATAAATTGACCAACAATGCAGTCTGTTCAGTGCCCATCTGCAGCCTCACCTTTCCCATCATTGCAGCCTTGCCAGTGTTGGATTATCCCTGCTGTCTCCGAGGGAAGAGGAGGTGTGAGCTCCGCTGAATTACACAGAGCCGCGATCTCCTGTGTACCCGGCGCTCCGTCACTCACAGCTTCGCCTCCTGGCCCTGCTCATATGATAGACAGAACAGTGGGCCAATGCAGGGCCAGGAGGCGTGGCTGTGAGTGACGGAGCGCCGGTTGCACAGGAGATCGCGGCTCTATGTAATTCAGCTGCGCTCGCTCCTCTTGCCTCAGAGGCAGCAGGGATTGGTATATAACATGCACCCACGATTACGCCGATAAATATGGTATTTGTAAAAATAATTGAAAACCATTTGACATTTTCCTTCCACTTCACATTATGTGCCCCTTTGTTTTGGTCTATCACTTAAAATCCCAATAAAATACATTTACATTTTTGGTTGTAACATGACAAAATGTGGAAAATTTTCAAGGGGTATTAATACTTTTTCAAGGCACAGTACCCGCCAATTCTTTCTCAGACTGAGCCCTGGCTTTGTTGATCTCACGGAGCAGGGCTTCCAGGTATGGGAGAGCATGTGACCTCCCTCATGTGATGGTTCTCTAACTTCCGTAGCCAATTGCAAGGCCCTGAACACAGTCATCTGGGGGGAGGGGGTTGATGTCATCCACTCAGGTAAGCTCCAACACCAGGATGGATTTCTGCAACAGGGAGCGTGGGTGGGTTGATTATAACTTGGGGTTGTCGGGAGGCACTATCACTTTACCCTGAATCGATGTCTGTCTCTTTTAAAGAAAACCTGCGGGAATAAGAACATAGGAACTGCCTTTACGGAATTTTTAAGGATAGAAGTGTGTGGTCATTGTTCTACTTGCAATATGTATGTCAAGTGTCCTGACTTTTTACTGGCTGCATGCTTGTTCCTAGACACAGCTAAACAGCAAGTCTCTTAAGAGAATCTGCAGGAATAAAAACATAGGAGCTGCCTTTACGGATTTTTTAAAGATACAAGCTTGTGGCCATCATTATACTTGCAATATGTATAACTGTCCTGACACTTTACTTGCCACATGCTTGTTCCTAGACGTTGAACACGGGCGGCTAATCCGCTTTTTACGTTTTTTTATCTGCATTTCTAATCTCTGCCAAGCACCCTCCAACTTTTTTTTTTTTTTCTTCTTCTTTTCTTTTCTCTTTTTCTTCTTTCTTTTTCACTTTTTCTTTCTCCCTTTCTTTTTTGGTATACCAAGCCTGCAAAATCCCCAGACGAGCTTTAGGCAGGCCATACTTACATTATTCAGTTTTTTCATTCAATCAGTGGGTTGAATGAAAGAACTGACTCGATCTCCCCATCCCACATTCAAGGTGAATGGGGGAAGCCTCCCTGCTGAGCTATAATATTCTGACAGCAGGGAGACTTCCCCACCATCAGAATACACTAATCAGTACTGATGGCTATAGCTGGCAGCACTGATCGATCAGGAAAAATTACCACAGGTCGGGAAGAACCACCCTGCCCACACATTTGAAATTCAGCCAGTCCCTGCTCAACCAGCAGAATTTCAATCCATGTGTGGCCGGCTTTACTCTGTATGATGGTGTCCCCACCTGAAAATTTAAACTTTGCAAACAGTTGGACAGCTCGCATTCCAAATGCCTAGCTACAGGAGGTAGTGTCCCAGGGCTTCAAATTTAAGTTTTGCTCCCTGCCCACTCTTCATTTCCTCACCTACAGCCTTCCTGTGTCTCCACATAGACGATTAAATTGTCATTCTGGATCAAAGTTTATTTTCCCCAGTCCCTGTGGCAGAACAATTTAGGTGTTTTTACTTTCCCAAACTGAAAGGGGGAGATGCACTCAATCTTGGATCACAAAGTTCTGAATGTTTGTTTAAATTTGAGCCCAAAAATTCCCAATTCTTATCCACCAGATCTTTCATCACCTGGCTCCACCAGAGATCTTTTTTGGTTTAGGTGGACAAACACTTGCTTGTGCTCCTCTTTCCAGCAAATCTGCAATTTCTGCATTTTCGTTGTAGGGTCCACAACACTACCAGTTCATGGTCTTTCCCTTGGGCCTTTCCTCTGCACCACGGGTCAGCGAAGACTCTTGACAGACAATGTTGCCTCCTAACTGTCCAGACATTAGAGATCGGGTGAATGCTGAACCCAGGTGTTTAATGAACCTTCACACACAGTTGCTTGAATCGGCCCAGTTAGGAGTACCTTGATCTGGTTCTTGTCATGTCTTGCTTTCCTGGGAAAAACTTTTCAAACCATCTGTTCATGGGTTTTAAACTCAAGAAGCTATCTGACTCCCTACTTCTGTGGAGTCTTGGGGCTGATACTGGCTTCCTTAGGTGGTTTTTTTTTACCCAATTTCACTCCAGACGTTTGCAACACACAATTCTGCTGTTGTCCTGTCTCTGAACATCAGGGAGGAACCAGAATTTATACTGCTACAAGAGAGCAGATTCTGACCTGGGTAGATTATTATAATAATAATAATTTTCCAGCCAGCTATGTACATTCCAGGCATAGACAATTGGCAAGCAGATTTCCTTGGCCCGCAGCACTTGGAACCAGGAGAGTGGTTCCTTCACCCAGGTGTTCAGGAGCCATGTCACCAGTAAGGGATGCCGAATGTGGACCTCCAGGTTCAACAACAAGCTGGATAGTATTGTATCCAAGTACAGGGACCCCTAATGGAAGCAGTAGATGCACTGGTGGCTCTCTGGGATTTTTGCACCCTGATCTCTGCATTTCCTTCCTTGAAATTTAATTGTCTGCTCTACAGGATGGAGATAGAGTTGTCCTCATTACTCTGTACTGGCCCTGTCGAGTGCCCTACACTGACCTGGTAAGTCTGCTGGCACTGCTAGATTTTGGGATCTGTCCCAAGAACCAGTTTTTCATTCTGGCATTATTGGCATGGCTGTTGAAGTCTATGTTCTAAAAACCATGGGTATCTGAGTGATTCTTACAATGCTTAGTTTACTTTCCGCAAGGTCTACATTTCTCAGAAACTTCTCCATTAGATAAATTCTCTCTTTCTTGCAGCTAGGTTTGGACCAATGTTGGGCTCTCAACAGTATCAAGGGTCAGGTGTCTGCCCTTTCCATTCTTTTTCAGAGATAGTTGGCCTCTCACTTTTGTACAGGGGGTCTCCCATTTAACTTTCCCCATCTGTTTCCAAGTGATTTTGTGGGATCTGAATCTTGTTTTCTTTGCACTTCAGAAACCGCCATTTTAACCAATTCAAGACTTTCCTCTCTCTACCTTCACCCAAAAGGTGGTTTTCTTTGTAGCCATCACCTCTGCAAGGCTAGTATCTGAACTGGTCTGGTGGCCTTATCTTGCAAGGAACCCTTTTTTGTTTTGTATAGGGAGAAGGTGGCATTAAGGCTTGGGACTACTTTTTTTTTTTTTTTTTTTTTAATACGTCATGGGTCACAGAGTCAGGCTAATATTTATTACCTGCTGGGTTATACTCTATCTCCAGGTGAATGGAAACTGGTAGACCAAAGGTCTTCAGACAGGAAGTTATCCCCTATATAACCCCTCCCGCACAGGAAGCACTTCAGTTTTTTTACCAGTGTCTGCAAGGTGGATGGCATGGTTTGTTTGAGCTCTCTGAGCTCCAGGTCTCTAGTCTCACAAACGGTTCTTAAATGAATCAAGGGATTGACCGATCGGATCCATTTGACACAGGCTTTATATGCTTAGATAAATGGTACCCAAGCCTCGCAAAGAAGACTCAAGATCCTGCGAGATTTTGCATGTAATGCAGCCTCCGGGCGTTGGACCCTGCAAAGTGGAATCCTGGACTCCACAGTGCAAAGGCATTCCTGCAGGGTGCTGTACAGGTCAAAGGGAGTGGACCCTAAACATGAAAAGGGTACCCAGTCCTTGAAGGTTCTCAAGTGACAGGAATCCGCCGTGAAGTTTGGGCTCTTATTTTCTAAGCTGCCCTGCACCTGGACGGGTAAGTGAAACCCCTTTTACTTTTATTGTGGAGTGTCCCAGTGATTGTAACAATCAGTCAAGCTAGCTAGAGGCTGAACACCTATGTGCGGTGACCATACAGAGGAGTTTTTGGCTAGCTGTGGGTGTTTGCAAAGTGTACTTTTTTTTCTATTATCTAGCTGTTTCTTACCTGTATGATGACGGTGTGCCATTTCGCCTTGGTTCACCGTGGCGGCCATGGTGCACGTGCATTCGCAAAAGCGCCGCTGGATTTAGCAGTTGTTTGTTCGGCGGCCATACCACACATGTGCAGTAGCCTTTATCTGGGCGTACGAGGATTTGCGTCATACGCAAATGCAGCCATGCCCGTTCGGGACCACGCAAATGCGTGCGCACGCACAGAACGTTCTGGCGCACACCCAGCATATTTAAGCTGTATAGGCCAAGCATGCGGTGCTTCCAGAGGGCCGCTGTGGGACACAGAGCAGGCTCTGAACAGACAATTGCAGTGGTTCATTCTTTCCTAACCGGGTTATGCGAGTCACCAAGTGTTGCTTGGCAGGCTAAAGGTGGTTAGCAGGATTGTTACATAGGGGCTTGGGAGCCCTATTAAAGGGTCTCCCTTCGGAGGTGTTTTAACACTACACCCAAGTACTCTCTTTTTGTGGCGGGTATATGTCTTCAAAAAAGAGGAGCGGGACTAACACTACAGGGAAGGGCACACCAATGTCATCAGTAGTTCCTGCTGAACCTAGTCATATCCTTAGTGTTGTATCCCCTGAAAGACCAGAGGCTTCTGGGCAATCTGAGCTGCTGCACCTATCTGGTATTGTGCCTACAGTCAACGCTGCTGCTTCACCCTTTATCACTAAGGATGAACCGTCCTGGGCTCTAGCCGGGTTAGAGCACAGGATTGCTGGAATGATTGCCTCCATCCCGCAGGGTAGCAGGAAGCGTGACAGATCCCCCTCCCCAGAGCCTCCTAGTCTAGAGCAGGAATGGGTTGAGGATGGGGAAGAGCTTAAAGCTCAGGACTCTGTGAGTCTGCTTCCGAGCAATCTGGACAAGTCGCAACGGCTTTTGATCCTGACTCTGACCGAAATGGTTCGTTCTGCCTTTAAGTTGCCTCTTGCAGAGGTGACATCCCCCCTGGTCCTCTTTTGGGATCCCTGAGGCCTGGAGGTTGGAACAGGTGGTGTATGCTGACATCTCCTGACATGATTTTTGTTCCTCCTAAAGAGGTTTTCCCCTTTTTTTTATCCCATTAATGAAAAGTTCATTAACAAATGGAGCATGCCATCAGTAGATGTAGCAGTCTCTTCCTTAACCACTGAGCCTCGTTTTTGAGATTTGTTGTTTACAAGTTAAAAATTGTTTGTTTTTTGCTAGAAAATTACTTGGAACACCCAAACATTGTACTTTTTTTTTCTAACACCCTAGAGAATAAAATGGCGGTCGTTGTAATACTTTGTCACACCGTATTTGAGCAGCGGTCTTACAAGAGCCCTTTTTTTGGAAAAAATACACTTTTTTGAACTAAAAAATAGGACAACAGTAAAGTTAGCCCAATTTT
This sequence comes from Lithobates clamitans, assembly GCA_037952925.1. NCBI lineage: Eukaryota > Metazoa > Chordata > Amphibia > Anura > Ranidae > Lithobates > Lithobates clamitans. The sequence goes on from JBBGZY010001007.1 coordinate 2,444,253, forward strand.
TTATTTATATTGTGAAAAATTATGTTACGCCAAGTAAATTGATACCCAACATGTCATGCTTCAAAATTGCGCCCGCTTGTGGAATGACGACAAACTTTTACCCATAAAAATCTCCATAGGCGGCGTTTAAAAAATTCTACAGGTTGCATGTTTTGAGTTAGAGGAGGTCTAGGGCTAGAATTATTGCTCTCACTCTACCGATCGCGGTGATACCTCACATGTGTGGTTTGAACACCGTTTTTATATGCGGTGTATACTCACATATGCATACTCACGTATGCGTTCGCTTCTGCATGCAAGCTCGGTGGGACGGGGCGCATTAAAAAAAAAAATATTATCTTTTTTTTCTTATTTATTTTACCTTTTTTATTTTTACACTGTTCTTTAAAAAAAAAATTGTGTCACTTTTATTCCTATTACAAGGGATGTAAACATTCCTTGTAATAGGAAAAAAAAGCATGACAGGACCTCCTTAAATATGAGATCTGGGGTCAAAAAGACCTCAGATCTTATATTTACACTAAAATGCAATAAAAATATTTTTGTCATATAAATGGCCCTTTAAAAGCTATGGGTGAAAGTGACGTTTTGACTTCTCTTCCACCCTGCAATGTTATAGAGAGGGGTGGGGGCCATCTTCCCCTCACTCGTCTCCATACCCAGCAAGGGAGAAGATCCGATCGCCTCGGCCGCTGCCGACGGCTCCGGTAAGCAGCGGAGGGCACCGTAGTGCGGCAGGAGGGGGGCCTTTCCTGCCGATGATAAAAGTGATTTTGCGGAGAATCCGCCGCAGAGACCACTATTATTGGAAAGCGGACCGCCGGCCAAAGAAGGGGATACCGGGGTTATGGCAGCTAGCTGCTGCCATAACAAAGATATTCCTCCTAAAAGTTAGGGCGTATATCGGCGTGTGGCGGTCCGTAAGTGGTTAAACAAGAACTTCACTTGTGCGGTAGATAACGCACAAGGTTTAAAAGACCCTGTTGACAAGAAATTGGAGTCATTATTACCCACTTAAGGAACGGGCCTCGTTTTAGATGTGTTGTGTTACAAGTTAAAAAAACGTGTTTTTTTTTTTTTGTTTTTTTGCTAGAAAATTACTTAGAACACCCAAACTTTATACATTTTTTTTTTTTCTAACACCCTAGAGAATAAAATGGCGGTCGTTGCAATACTTTCTGTCACACCGTATTTGTATTTGCGCAGCGGTCTTACAAGCGCACTTTTTTTTTTAAAAAATACGCTTTTTTGAATTAAAAAATAAGACAACAGTGAAGTTAGCCCAATTTTTTTTTTTTATATTGTGAAAGATAATGTTACGCTGAGTAAATTGATACCCAACATGTCATGCTTCAAAATTGCGCCCGCTCGTGGAATGGCGACAAACTTTTACCCTTAAAAATCTCCATAGGCGACATTTTAAAAATTCTGCAGGTTGCATGTTTTGCGTTACAGAGGAGGTCTAGGGCTAGATTTATTGCTCTCGCTGTACCGATCGCGACGATACCTCACATGTGTGGTTTAAACACAGTTTTCGTATGCGGGCGTTACTCACGTATGCGTTCGCTTCTGCACGCGAGCTTGGCAGGACGGGGCGCAATTAAAATTTTTTTTTTCTATTTATTTATTTTTACACTGTTTGAAAAAAAAAAAAAAATTGTGTCACTTTTATTCCTATTACAAGGAATGGAAACATCCCTTGTAATAGAAAAAAGCATGACAGGACCTCTTAAATATGAGATCTGGGGTCAAAAAGACAAAAAAAAAGAATTTTGTCATTTAAATTTTTTTTTTTTTTTTTTTTTTAAATGGCCCTTTTAAGAGCTATGGGCGGAAGTGACGTTTTGACCTCGCTTCCGCCCTTCAGTGTCATGGAGACGGGTGGGGGCCATCTTCCACCTCGCTCGTCTCCATGCATAACCACGGGAAGGATTCGATTGCCTCCGCCGCTGCCGTCAGCTCCGGTAAGGGGAGACTTTCTAGCCTCCATTTATATAAAAGATGTGTATTTACGTATACCTATCTTTCAGCCTCATCAGAGGTTCCTATGTTTTTCAGTAGAGGAGGAATGTCATTTTCAGTTTGTGGCTTTACTCTTTGGGCTAGCTCCCCGGGTGTTCACAAAGGTCCTAGCACCAGTACTGGGTTTTTTAAGGGCCCAAGGGATCCTGGTGCTCAGATATCTGGACGACCTCCTACTCCTTCGAGGCGGTACACTATGCCCAGTTCCATTCCAGGTCTTTACAACAAGACATCTTGTTGGCCTGGACCAGAAGAGGAAAAGCCCTGGATTATCCAATGTGCTTATCTCCTTGGGCACGCTTAAGCCTAAACTGTGGTTGCAGGATCAGAACCTGCGAAAGGGAAAACTTGGAGAGTACTGACTACATATGCCAGTCTCTCAGGCTGGGGATCGACCCTAGAAAGGCCCCCAGCTCTGGGAAAATGGTCAGGGACAGAACAGATCCTGCCCATCCAGGTCCTGGAATTACAGGCAGTACGTCTGGCCCTACGGTCCTGGACAGTGGAGCTTCAGGACTGCCCTATCAGGGTTCAGTCCGACAATGCCACTGCAGTGGCCTATATAAACCACCAAGGCGGTACCAGGATTCAAAGGAGGTGAACCACATACTAGCCTGGGCAGAGGGACATGTGCCGATTTATATCGGCATTCCATATCCCGGGAGTAGAGGACTGGAAGGCAGATTATCTCAGCCACTAGCAGATCTGCCTGGGGAAATGCTCCCTACATCCAGGGGTGTTCCAGGAAATTCGCCAGCGTTGGGAATGGCCAGAGGTCGACCTATTGGCATCCAGATTCAACAACAAGCTACAGAAATTTGTGTCCCGAACAAGGGATCCTCTGGAAATCGGAGCGGATGCTCTGATAGTTCCATGGAGACAGTACTCCCTGGTTTATGCTTTCCCTTCGATCCCTCTCCTTCCACATTTGTTGTGCAGGATTCAGAAAGAGGGGTTCCAGTCATTCTGGTGGCACCTGCCTGGCCCAGAAGGCCCTGCTTGGTTCCCAGAGATTATGAGACTGACAATAGACGGGCCATGAACTCTTCCACGTCGCCCCGATCTACTGTCTCAAAGTCTTATATTCCTCCCCAATTTACAGTCGATTTGACGGCATGGCCATTGAATCCAGGTTGTTAAAGAACCGTGGCATCCCTGGATCAGCAGTGTCTACCCTAGTGAATGCTAGAAAAACTCTGTCTCTAGGAGACTTTATCATAAGGTCTGGAAGACTTATATTGCTTGGTATGAAGCTGCAGAAAATGGCATGCTCGGAAATACGTGATTGTGAGAGTTCTCTTTTCCACAGTCAGTTGTGAAAATCAAATTGGCTTTGAGTACAATCGGAGGTCAAGTTTTGGCTCTATCAGTATTCTTCCAAAGGCCTTTAGCCTCCCATTCACTGATCTGAACCTTTATGCAGGGGGAAACTCGTTTGCTTCCAACCATTAGATCACCTATGTGTCCTTGGGACTTGAACTTGGTGCTGTCTGTGTTACAGAAACAACCATTTGATCCTATTAAGGCAATTCCATTATACTTGCTGTCACGCTAGCTAGCCTTCCTGATGGCTATCACCTTGGCTAGAAGGGTGTCAGAGTTGGCGGCCTTACTTGATCCTTCACCACGACAGGGTCGTGGTATGACCTGTTCCATCCTTTTTGCCAAAAGTGGTGTCGGCCTTTCATTTAAATCAGGACATTATTTTGCCTTCTTTTTTCTCTCAGCCTCGTTCTGTGGAAGAGAGACTGCATTCTTTGGACGTTGTACGGCAGTCAAGGATTATTTGTCTGCAGAGATCTGAGTTTCAGACACTCCTTTTTTGTTTTACCAAAAGGACACAAGAAAGGGAAGGCATCTTCCAAAGCTTCCATTGCCAATTGGGTCTGTCAATTGGTTATTCAGGCCTATGGTCTGAAACGTAAAGCTCCTGCCTTTAGGGTGAGAGCTCATTCTACCAGGGGTGTAGGAACCTCCTGGGCTTTTCGCCATCGGGTATCTGTGGCTCAGATTTGTAAGGCTGCTACCTGGTCTTCAGTGCACAAAATTTTATCAAGTGTTTGAGCAGCCGAGGATTCGGCTTTCGGCCTACAGTGTACTGCGGGCTGCCGTATAAGTTCTGATGGCTATTGTTTAGCAGGGTGTCTCCCTCCCGTCAAGGCTATTGCTCTGGGACGTCCAAGTAGGTAATGAATATTAGCCTGACTCTGTGTCCCATGATGTATGAAAAAGAAAATAGGATTTTTTCGTCATACTTACCTGTAAAATGCTTTTCTTTGATTACATCATGGGACACAGAGATCTCTCCCCTCTTTTGTGAGGATTCAGTGCTTGCTACAAAACTGAAGTGCTTCCTGTATGGGATGGGATATATGGGGGATCACTTCCTGTCTGAAGACCTTTGGTCTACCAGTGTCCATTCACCAGGAGATAGAGCATAATCCAGTAGGTAATGAATATTCGCCTGTCCCATGATGTACGCAAAGAAAAGGATTTTACAGGTAAGTATGACGAAAAAATCCTATTTTTCCTACGATTGTTTTCTGCTTTTTCACCTGAACCGGGACATTGTTCTCTCTCTCGTCTCCTGCTGTTCACCTCAATCTACGTTTTTGGTTCCAGTTCATCAAAAGAAATTTCCCTCCATTGTTTTGGTGTGGTTCAGGTCTGTGTGAGTCTCTCACAGTCACTGCTTTTTTTTGAAATAACGATTCCTTTTTGTGACTCTGGATGGACCCTGATAGGGCACCCTGGCTTCTCACTGCACAATCTCTAGGTGGCTCAGACAGCCTTTCCTGTCCATGCCCACCCAGATAGATCTGTTGGCGCATCCAGGGCTTTTTCAGCATCAAGCACCTGTTTTTCAGATTTACCAGGCTGCCACCTGGCCTTCTGTTCACTTGTTCTCTATATTTTATCAGGTGGGAATTTTGGGCCTCATCTGATGCCAGCTCCAGGTTGAAGGTCCTTCAGGCTGCTTTTAAGCTGCAGGCAGTCTCAAGTTCTCCCCTGGTTTCTTGAGCCTGTTAGTCATGGTTTGCTGTTTTGCTCACCCCTCAGTTGAATTGCTTTTGGATGTCCAGAAAGTGTGAGCCGCTCTGTGTCCTTCTTCAATAGACGAGAAAGACAATCCAAATTTTCTACTCGCAATACAATTATTTTCTTGGACTTAAATGAGGGACGCTGGTCCCACCGCTCTGTTTTCTGATCAGTGCTTTCAGTACTAATTTACTACAAAACGGAGGCACGCCGGTAGTAGGATCAGGGATCCTGAGCTGTCATACAGTTCTGTTTGCTAGTGTCTAATCCTATTGTAGGTGGCAGTATAAACCAAAGGTTTAGGACTTCTTATGTCCCCCAATGAACTCCAGTGAAAGGATTTTTACAGTGAGCAAAAAATAACTTTTACTGCATAAAAAAACCCTTTTAAGTCAGATCTAAATGCTAAACATCTTAGGATACCTACTATTAGGCTGGACTGTTCATTTTAAAGCATTGAAATGTCTGACTAGTCCATTATGTGTTATTTACATTGCTGCATTTTGGTATTGCAGTAGGCTAACAATTATTGGCTTTTGGTAATGTTTTGCAAGCCATGCCAACTAACTTTTTAAAGTTTATCTATACCCAAGAACAAAAAGGAAATCCATTTTAAGTTTTGCTGGTCTTCAATATAATGCTTTCATTATTTATTTATTCATTTATTTATTTTTTTCAGGCTTTTGCCTTTTTTTGTTTTTTACCTTTTTTGTTTTTTACCTACTGACCCTTCCAGCAACACACTTTCTGTCTTAGGGTGACAATACTCACTGTAAAGTATCCTATAGCATAGGATAGGATGTGTTAGGGCTACTAAAAACACCTTTCACTCTCCTCACTTCTATAACATGGAAGGCGGTGTTCTTTAGTTCGGAGAACTGCAGGGCCAATAACATTGATTGAAATTTGCTCATACTGTTCCAAGATTGCTGGATCTGTGGCAGGATCCAACCCCCTTTTTCTTTTTTTTTTTTTTTTTTTTTTTTTAATTTAGCAATTAATGAAGAGCTATACCAATGGTCATGTGTGGGGTAAGACGCCACTCAAAAGCAACCTTCTGTGACCAAGCCCCAGTAGGCTGGGGCGAAACATGTCTGGGGGCATGGCCAGAGCAGCGCTGGCTGAGGCCATACACAGCGATATCCACAACTGAAGCACTGGGTCTGAGTGGCGCTCCAAGTCTACATGTTATCATTGCTATAACAATGGTGTTTAACGGCCCAAAATGAAGTAAGAGAAGTTATTCTGTTAGGGTTTCAGTATACTTACGGGGTAACTCCACTTTCGTGGGGGGGGGGGCAAATAAAACACATGAAAAAAATTACACGTGCGCTCCTCAAGTCATACTGTGTGGCAACCTGGAGGCGTTCATACAGAACACCCTCCAGAAATGTCACTGATTCCTTAATAATCTGTTGACTAAGAGAATGCTTGTGTGATTGGCTCACTGATTTTCCCAGGAAGTTTGCACTAAAATACAAGTCAAATTTTGGGCATCCCCTGCAACAAAAAAATATTTTTCGGCGGGATACTCCAAAGGGGAATCGCGTCTAAAGGAATGTTATGTCATGTCCCTTTCCTCATTTGAAATCTGCAAGTGCAGCATCTGATTGATAATTATGAAGTCATTCACATTCACTGTTTCTTCAGAATAAAAAAAGGCAGGAATCTGCAACAAAGTTTGTTAAAGCGGAGGTCCGCCTGCCCCTTTAAAAATTAAAAGTCAGCAGCTACACATACTGTAGCTGCTGACTTTTAACATTAGGGCACTTACCTGTCCTGGAGTCCAGCAATGTTGGCACCGCAGCTGATGTTTCCATCAGCTGTCGGGTGCTACCGCCACCATTGCCGATAAGGGAACCCAGCAATGTAGCCTTTTGGCTTCACGGCCGGGTCCCTACTGCGCATGCGCAAAGCACGCTGCGGTCTCACTGGCCCGGCAGAAGGGGAGGGAGGAGGAGGGGGACTGAGCTGTGACATACTTTGCCACGGCCTGGTCTTCCGAAAGTTGGGACAGGGTACCAGTCAAAGACAGGTATCCGCTCCCTCCTCCCTCCTGAAAGGTGCCAAATGTGGCACTGGAGGGGGTGAGGAATTGGATACGTGGAAGTTCCACTTTTGGGTGGAACTCCTCTTTAAAATCCTTGCAATGTATATAGATCACCCAGAGGGGAATGTTTTTCTCAATAAAAGTGGAGTTACTCATTAAGTGATCACATCACGTACATTAGGCAAGGCTGCCCAGTACAGTCCTAACCCATAGACAAGGTAAATAGCCTTGTGTCCTATATGTTCACACCAATGCTTGTGTTTTGAAAAAATTGATTTTATTTTTAATCTTTTTCAGGTTGTGCTGCCTTAATCATTTACTACACTCTCCTGCACCCGAAATCCACAGAGATTTCCCAAAGCTGTAAGAAAACTGGAACAAATCGCACCAAACAGGACGCAACTAGTCACTCTTCCAGATGGTGGAGCCGAACTTCCAAGAAGGAGAACAATGACTTATTTGGGAGAGAGGAACTGAGTCCAAAGGCTGAAAACCATGAAGGTGTTGCAGGCGAGGAAGATCTCCCCTGGAAGAAGGTTGCTGATAAGCGGCATCACTTGCTTCTATTGAAACTCGCCATGAAAACTGGAAACATGTCAAAAATCAACGCTGCCTTTGGCGAGGGTGGTTTTGGGGACCTCTTTGCACTTGGGTGTGCACAAAATGTCCAGCAACCATTATTTCAGAACTGTGCCTTAGCTGATGAAAAAAACACTGAAAATGTTAAAACTAATTCTTTAAAGTCTACCCCATGGATGTTAGACCCAGGACAAACAGACATTGGCCAGGATCATAAGTACATTCTACATGAATGTTCTGCTTATGTTACACTTGAAAACTCCAAAACGGAAAACGACCCAAAGAAAAGGCAGAACCAAATTAAGGCGTGTGAATCGTTGGGGTACTGTGGAAAATCCCCAGATGTTTATGCTGGTGGTTCTCCAAGCAACGGAGCGCTTGGAAGCCCAACGTTGTACTTTAGCGCACATGCTGAGGGAACGGTTCAACCGGGGAAGGATTCACACTTAGATGTTCCGGAAATTTGCATGAAACCTCAGACTGATAGCCCACTAAAAGAGTTGCCAGAGAGTGAGACCGAGAATATTCAGGTTATGTGTGTCAGCCCTATTCTCAGTTTGCCCACCAACAGCAACTTCCACCGGAGCATTGGAGAAGATACAGGAAGTTTGTGTGAGGAGTCTGATATTTCCCATGATGATTCTGGCGTTCCAGAAATAGAAGAACCTATGTCAAAACGAGGCTACCATTTACTACCATCTGGCACCCTTCCTTCATCTGTAAGAGGAAGGCTTGTCCAGGAAGAGAAGCCTTGTTTCACCTCCACCCCCAAACCACAAGCCACCAATGTGGAATCGGAACCACGAGAGTCGTCAAAGGCCAGGAGGAGGCTAGACCAGTTGACTGAGAGAATATAGACCCATGGAAGGTCTCCTAAGCTACGATAGAATGTGGTTCATGGTCACAATGCAGTACCCATCTGGTAGGATGGGTAACTTGGTGCATAATTCATAGTGTGTCTTAATATGCCTGGAATATTCGTCTTGATCCCTGGTTTTAATACTGAGAGTATAATGGTAGAATCCCGTCCAGTGGAGTAGAGTATGAGGGATTTGGTGTGATGGAATTCAGTGTTGATGGTACATGACCTTTTCAACATTCAATCCGGTGTGCAATTAACAGAAATAATATTTAAAGCTTTTTTTTTTTAACGCCAATTTATATTATTTATTCTATATTTCTATGAAATCTGTGTTTGTTGGTTGTAACTAGTCTTAGTGGTACGTGTTTTGCGATGTTGCCAGGCTCCTGTCATCAGGTAACCAGATGTATTTAGAGGTCAATGCATTTCCGTAGGCAGTATTAAGCCAGAGATTGTGTGCCTTTTGTTGACAGTAATGTAAAAGCCTCCAATGTGAGGGATGTGGTGTAAATTTTAGGCAGATTGCCTATTACCCAATCCAAAAAAAAAAAAATTTCTTTTTGTACATCATTGATGTATTTTACATTTTGGAGCTGTGTCATTGCGTCTTCCCCTTTAGTCTGGGGGATAATTTGCCCAGTGAGCTGTTGTTATCAGCTCTTTGCAATTCCCTAGACCAGGGGTTTCTGAACTTGAACAAAGGGCCAGTTTACTGGCCTCCAGACTAGGGGGGCTGGACTGTGACCTTTGGGAGTAGAAATTGTCCTGTTGGAGTAAACAATGAATCTTTGGTATGGGGGGGGGGGGGGGGTGGAATAATGCTCCATCTCTGATGTCAGTGGGAGTAATAGTGCTCCATCATTAGTGTTAATGGGAGAAATCGTGCCCCATCATTAGTGTTAGTGGGATTAACAGTGCTTCATCTTTGGTGTCAATGGGAATATCGGGGTCAGTAGCAGGATTATTGCCCAATTGTTGGTGTCAGTGGAAGGAAAAGTGCCCCAAGGGCCAACCAAATAAAAGCAAAGGGCTGCATGCCGTCTGCAGTTTGGAGACCACTGCCCGAGACAGCAGAGCTCAGATTGGCAGAGGTAGGGACAGGACTGAGAACCAATTAGGTGTGCAGCATTCAAATGTGCTGACCTGAAACATGCTGATCGGAGGGAGCAAGCACTGTCCAGTTAGAAGGGTAAGGATGAGCAGATGACACCACTGTTTTCATTAACGAAGTGGCACCACCCCTGTAGCTGTCCTGTGGTGTCCTGAAATCCCAGAAATGGATAGACTGAAATATAAACATTTTAACAGTAAAAACCGATCTCTATATGTGTTTTCATCTTTGTATTTAGCTGTTTTTGCTTGGAGTTCAGCTTTATCAATAATGGGCTTGGTGTACGTAAGCACCACATACCTAAAAACAGACTGGGGAATTTAAGAGTAACTTCCCTCAAAGTGAAGTCCCACTGACTCGCTCCCTCCCCAAGCCTGTGAATGAGTTGTGTTTTTTTTGTTTTGTTTTTTTTTGGGGGGAGCAAGTACTGATTAATATTGGCACCTGCTCCCACTGCCAAAATCTTCACCTAGGAGAGGATTGTGCCCATTGCCTCGCCCCCTCCCCTCCTGCAGCTTCCTTGGACATGTGACATGTCCCAGGAGGCTGCAGGGCCATTCGCAAAGTGCTGTGCAGTAGGGTGCCAGCTGTCGTTTCTTAGGAAGGAGCAGCCAGGTCCCGTATCCAAGATGGCGGCATCGGTAAAAAAAACGGACTGCAGGAAAAACCGTTTCCTGAGCCAGGCACTGATAACTACACAGCAGCTACAAATGTTATAATACCTGTAAAAAATTGAAAACTAATTCCTCTCTAAGCTTCCTGCACCAAAGCTAAGTGTAAGCAGCGTGCACCACATTTAATAGAGCAGATCGACTTGTTTCAGGTCTGTGCTGCACGAACCAGAGCAAGTTCTGCACTTGATGAACTAAGATTGGGGCAGTTTTCAGTATAGTGAACTGCTGAAGATCCCTGCCAGGGTAGACATGGCACAAGATATGGGAGTTGTCAGCACTCCCTCTGTCTTCTCGTGCATACACTGCATGAGTAGAGCCTGCACAGCCTTCCTTTTTGATCTCAGCTGGACAGGGGGGGGTAGAGCAATAGGGACTGGAGAAGGCAGCTCCAGCTATACTCTCAGACACAGCATAGAACAGGGAGTAGAGCAGTCCTACTTGACAAAAGGGATTGCATCCTTTTTTTTTTTTTTTTTTTTTTTTTTTTTTTTTAATGAGCGGGATATGCTCAATTACCTCAGCTTTAGGAGTGGTGTAGGACTAGAGCCTGTACCACTCTTTAAATCCCCCTCTCCTACAAATGTCTAAAACTGATATTGGTTGTGTACATTCAATTATGCAGTTGGCTTAGACCACATATTACATGTATGTTACTTTTTTTATTTTTTATTTTATAAACTCTAATGGAGATCTCATCGCTCCTGGCTTTGTCAGCGGTACAGCTGTTGCAAGGTTAAAGGTGTCTTTCTTACAGGAGATCTGACTGCTGGAGTCCCAAGAAGATGCACAAAGCTAGTGGGGTTTGTGCTCTCCAATTTACCTAGACCTGATGCATTACTCTGACACAGACCTTAAAGAGGTTGTACCTAATAGGTAAGCTATAATTAGGCTTACCTAAAGGGACTGTAAATATCTCCTAAACGTGCGCCGTTTAGGAGGTATTTGCCGTACACTGCGCCGATGATGTCATCGGCACATGTGCTGTGAAGAAGCGGCCGCCCGTGCCTTTTCTTCAATAGCGAGTGCCATGACCGGTGGCTCCCGCGCACATGTGCGTGGGAGTGACGTAACGTCACAGAGCCGCAGGCAAGTGTCACATAATGTGCTAGTATGCGACGCATACTAGCACATTATGCTTTTACTTTGCAGGGGGGGAAAAAAAGAAGTAAAACCCATCAGGGTTTACTTCCTCTTTAAGGGCAGATTCACACCTTTGCATTACCACGATGCATAGTGGCGCACCTTGCACGCATTACTGCATTGTGATGCCATTTATTTTGAAGAACACTCCAATGTACTGAAGGAACACACTTCTGTGGAAGCACACCACGAGTCTGTGATACGCTGCCTGGCATTGTGGTGCTCTATAGGCAGTGATGTATTGACAGCACTCAAATGAATAGGCTGCTTTAACACAATTGATCTGAATGGGGTCCAAATATTTTGTGTATGAACCTTTAGTGGAGCAGGAAGAGACCCTCTTCCTCACTGCATGTGGAAAGCGGTTAGTTATGATCATATATCTTTTTTTTTTTTTTTTTGTGTGTGTTAAACGTGTACATGTTGCACAGGAGTTAACCGACTTATACCTAGGGTACAAACGAAGTCCTGTTACTGGGGATGATTTTATTATTTATCTATGTCGTTTATAAGCTTTCCTTTTTGAAGCCGTAATACATTTTAAAATAAACGTAATCTCTGCTTTATACCTGTGTAAAAAGCTCATGCCGGTGTTCTATCAGAATAGCTAACCCATTAGATTAGGGAACAGAAGTGACGTTCTGTCAGCTGCACATGCTTTCCACTGCTACCAGGTTTGCTAATCTCACAAGAACACCTGCAGTCAGAAGAAGGCGGCAGCAGACATCTTATTACACCCAGCTATGTCTTGAATTTCAAAGTAATTCTTAAATAAATATAGTATGGGTACATGTGTGATGCTGTTTTGATGTTACATTTTAAAAGAAGCTGGATGCTAGCCGTAGGGAGGTGGCAGAGGGCATGTTGGTACACCCAGCACTGCTCAGCGATAAACCTTTTAGGCTTTCAAAATTAAACATCCAAACAGCATCACAGATGTCAATATACTATATTTATATACTCTCACTTTAATTGCTAAAATTACTCTGCAATTCAAGATGTAGCTGAGTGTAGTAAGATGTCCACTGCCTTCTTCTGACTGCAGGTGTCAAATTGGCAAACCTGGCAGCGGTGGAACGCATGATGGAACGTCACTTCTGTTACATTTATCTGACAGGTTCGCTAATCTAATAGAACACCGGCTGTACAATTTTTGGACTATATATTAGTACTCCTTAGCATGCAATGGAGCTGGACAGGTCTGGACCAGGGAAAAAAAAAAGATAACTTCTTTCTGCAAAAGGAGCCTCTATCTTAGTGTAAGCTGTGCGGCTGCTTGATGCAATGCAGGTGGCAGGCACAGACAATATTTTCACTGGGACGCCCTGGGTTGATCTGAGAAATATAACTGCATCTAAAGCCTAGACGATACACGATCAGGAAATTGGCCGAAAAAATAATATAATCTGATCGTTGGTACATTAGCTTTCGAGAGCCGATCATGACAGTTCATGGGGAAATTATCCAAAGGGACAAACACAAAAAATTTTCTTGTACGATACCAGAACATACAGTATTCGTCCGGGAAAAAAAAAATGGAAGACCAAACCACGCATGCTTGGAAATGACAGAATATATTATAATACAATACAACACATTGCATCACTTCTGAAGTTCAGCAAAATTTCGTAACTTAAGTTACCTTTCATTTTCGATATGAGACTAGCATGCAAGAAAAGAATGATCATTCGTCCAATATTCTAATTGTGTGACCGTATACCATGCAACTCCCTTTAGATCCAAATGGGATGGGTTGTTTAGGTTTGTCATCCTATTACATAGTTTTGGTCAATTCAAAGGAGGTTTTAAAGAGATTATACAATCAGATTGTAGATACACTATTGATGACTTTTATCCTTAAGCCCCATACACATGGGCCGAATATTGGCCAGTTCAACAGAAACCTGCCGACATTCAGCCTGTGTACGGCACCCTGTCCCAACAGAAACCCACTGACTTTCGGCCCCTGTGTACGACACCCTGTCCCAACAGAAATGGGCTGACATTTGGCCCAAGTACATGGCACCCTGTCCCAACAAAAACTGGATGACATTTGGCCCGAGTACATGGCACCTTGTCCCAACAGAAACTGGATGACATTCGGCCTCTGTGTACGACACCCTGTCCCAACAGAAACGGGCTGAAATTCGGCCCCTGTGTACGACACCCTGTCGCAACAGAAACGGGCTGAAATTTGGCCCCTGTGTACGACACCCTGTCCCAACAGAAACTGGCTAAAAATTCGGCCCCTGTGTACGACACCCTGTCCCAAAAGAAACCGGCTGAAATTCGGCCCCTGTGTACGACACCCTGTCCCAACAGAAACCGGCTGAAATTCGGCCCCTGTGTACGACACCCTGTCCCAACAGAAACCGGCTGAAATTCGGCCCCTGTGTGCGAAGCCCTGTCCCAACAGAAACCGGCTGAAATTCGGCCCCTGTGAACGACACCCTGTCCCAACAGAAACTGGCTGAAATTCGGCCCCTGTGTGCGACGCCCTGTCCCAACAGAAACCGGCTGAAATACAGCCCCTGTGTAAGGCACCCTGTCCCAAAAGAAACCGCCTGACTTTCTTCCCCTGTGTATGGCACCCTGTTCCAACAGAAACCGGCTGAAATTTGGCGCATGTGTACAGAAACCAACTGACATTGGCCCATGTGTACGGCACCCTGTCCAACAGAAATCGGCCGAATGTCCAGCTTCTGTCAAAGGGGCATGACCAAAAAAGGTCTGCCGATAGGCATCCGTTCAGTGCTAACTGGTGTGTTCTAGCGAGGGGGGCAGTACCCCTGTCAGAACACAATAGCTCAGCAAGGGTATTGCTGTACTAACATCGGATAGTTGGTACAGAGAGCTCCAAGTTTTTATTTTTTTTTAAATTTTGTTCAGCCCACTAAGTTGAATGGAAAAAAACCTGATAGTGTGTACTAGGCTTAACTTTCTGTCTGTCATGCTGATCCAGCAGGTTTAGTACTTTTTCATTTGACTCAGAGCAAGTATAAAGCTTTGGAGTTTCCGGATTATGCACTTATTCTAGGTCGGTATCTATATTTTTATTATCAGGTCAGCAGTGGCTTCCTCTGTATTTGTCTTCAGTTGAGGTTTCCTTTCTCCTGTCAGCTTATTTTTTGTCTGCCTGTGTCCTGTTGGGGAGATTTCACTTCCTGTCCCAGATGTACAACTCCAATTCCAAAATAGTTGGGCTGCTGTGTAAAATCTACATAAAAACAGAATGCAATGATTTGCAAATCTTTTAAACCTGTATTTTATTTACAACAGAGAATAGAAAACATATTTAAACTGAGAAAATGTACCATTGTGAGGAAAAAAAATAAGATCATTTTGAAATTAATGGCAGCGTCTCAAAAAATTGGGACGCAGCCGTGTTTACCAAGGTGTAGCATCACCTCTTCTTTTAACAATACTCAATAGTCTGGGAACTGAGGAGACCAGTTGCTGGAGTTTTAAGAGAGGAATGTTGTCCCATTCTTCCCTGATAAAGGATTCTAACTGCTCAACAGTCCTGGATCTTATTTGTTGTATTTTTTTTTGTTTCAAGATGCGCCAAATATTTTCAGTTGGTGAAAGGTCTGAACTGCAGGCAGGCCAGTTAAGTACCTGAACTCTTCTACTACAAAGCCATGCTGTTGCCGTAGATGCAGTTAGCATTGTTCTGCTGAAATATGCAAGGCCTTCCCTGAAAAGACGTTGTCTGGATGGAGCATATGCTGCTGAAAAACTTGTTTAAATCTTTCAGCATTGATGGTGCCTTTTCAGGGGGTGCAAGCTGCCCATTCCATACTCACTAATGCACCCTCAAACCATTAGAGATGCAGGCTTTTGAGCAGAGCGCTGATAAGCTAGAAGGTCCCACTCTTTAGGCCTGAGAATGTGGCGCCCATGGATGCCAAAAACGTCAACTTTCAATTCATCTGACCACAGGACAGTTGTTCATTTGGCAACAGACCGTTTTTAAATGAGCTTTGGCCCAGAGAAGACGGCAGCGTTTCTGGATCATGTTCAGATATGGCTTCTTCTCTGCACGATAGACCTTTTACGTTGCATTTTTGGGTGGCACGGTGCGCTGTGTTCAGACAGTGATTTTTTGGAAGTATTCCTGAGCCCATGCAGTGATGTCCATCACAGAATCATGCCTCTCTTTAATACAGTGCAGTCTGAGGACCCCGAAGATCCAATATTGCGTTTTGGCCTTGTCCCATGCCCACAAAGATTTCTCTAGATTCTTGGAATCTTTTGATGATGATATGTACTGTAGCTGATGTATTTCAAGTCTTTGCAATTTTACATCAGCTACAGTACATAATATCAAAGATTCCAAGAAATGTTCGTGGGCATGGGATAGGGCCAAAACGCTGGATCTTCGGGGTCCTCAGACAGCATTATTCTAAAATTGTTCGACAATTTTTAGATGCAGCTTTTCACAGATAGGTGAACCTTTGCTCATCTTTACTTCTGAGACACTCTGACTCGCTAAGATGCTTTTTTTTTTTTTTTTTTTTTTTTATATACCAAATCATGTTACTGACCTGTTGCCAATCAACCCAATTAGTTACAAACTGTTCTTCTAGCTCTTCCTTGTTAACTAATTTTGCCAGCTTTTTGGTCCCTTTTTTTGAGACGTGTTGCTGTCATCAATTCCAAAAAGACCTAATCATACGTTTTTGTGTTTTTTTTCCCCATTTTAAACATTATATGTTTTCTATTGTGAATAAAATATGGGTTTATGAGATTTGTAAATCATTTTGTTTCTGTTTTTAAGTTGATTTTACACAGCGTCCCAGCTTTTTTTGGAATTGGGGTTGTAGAAATATTGAGGGGAATTCCCCTCTGATGAGATAGCTGTCACCAAAATAGGTGCCCCATTGAAAGATTTTACTTTTATCTTTTTTTATTTTTTTTGCAACTGCAAAATCACTTTCTGTTTCAGGCGTTATCACCTATGCAAATAGAGGGAGGGGAGGGAAATCAAACCAATAGGGACACTGACAGAATTAGAAACTTGACACTGATTGTAATCCTTCCAAACTCTGCACTGCGCTGCTCTTTTGTAGAGTAATGGCACCTCCACGCATCTTGTTACTGTGTTTTTGTGTGGGCCAAAACACATGGTACATGGGTTTTTGGTTCTGTATGATTCTTAAAATGGTGCAGGCACCTTTTTTTGGATATTTTGCACACATAAGGCAGTCCATTGAAATGCGCATCCCCCAGAAAGGTGGAAAAATAAAAGGTGCTTAGTCCGCACCTCCATGGTGTGAACAGAGCCTTAATCCAAACATTTTGGCTATGTAGTAAAGCACCATCCATTTTGATTTATATATATATATATATATATATATATATATATATATATATATATATATATATATATATATAATTGGGTTAAAGTGAACCTTGCACTAAAATGCAAGGTCCATATAATGTGGCTGCCCCCAACCCCCCTGTTCATTGCATTACAGTAATAAGTCAAAAACAAAAAAAAAAAACACACTAATAGAAATTGAGTTCCAGCTACTTTGTATCACTGAGCCTCACAGAGGGATCTTTAGAGAGCTCAGGATCCCTAATTCTCAGGAGGGGACACTACTGCATGGTACAGAAGCGTGTTCTCATAGGATTTGGGATACTCCTTTTTTCCCAGAATCCCACAAGAAGGCCCACTGATGTCCTCTTACCTGGGAGAGGGATTGGAGTTAGGTAAGCCTTAAAGGGTAACTCCACTTTTGTGGGGGGGGGGGAGCAAATTAAAAAAATTTATATAGCATATACAATTGCAACACAAGTCATATTGTAATTGAATGATCTTAAAAATGACCTTTCCTGTTCAATCCGCAGCTCTGTAAATTTTCTGGAAAATGCATTATGGCAACCTGGAGGCGTTCTGTACCCCAAGAAATGTAATTTCCTGCTTGTGAGATTGGCTTACTGATTTTACCAGAGGTCTGCACTAAGATACAAGTCAGACTTTGGGCATCCCCTGCAACAAAAATGTCATTTTTGGTGAGATACTCCAAAAAGGGAGATCACGTCTAAGGGGGGCGCAGATCCTACTACTTTCCGCCTTAGAGTCCTGAAAGTGCAGCAGCTGGTAATTAAAAAAAATCACTCCCATTAGACTTACTGTGCACAAGGACACAGACAAACAAACAGCTGCTCGTTCAGAATAACAAAAGGTAGGAATCTGAAACAGTTTGTTAAAATCCTTGTAATGTACACAGATCACCCAGAGGGGAATTATTTATTTATTTTTTTTCTCAAGGCGGAGTTACTCCAAGGATTTCCTATAACGCAATGTTTTGACTGGCGGGAGGTGGAGGCAGCCACTTTAGTGGATTTTACATTGCAATACAAAGTCTGCTTTATGCTCCGTTTGGTATAATAACTGGAAAGCTGGCATTTTATGTAATATTTAGTGTCTTATTATGTATTTGTAGATACTTTCATGATAAATATCCTTCATAAATGGACACTTTGTCTATTTAGATATGACTGAAAATTCTTACATTTCACCAGCAGGGGCGCTGCAAATGACTTCTGATACTGGAAGATACTTTGCTAAATATTTGCAGTAGTCACTTGCTTTTCCCTTCCTATTTTATTTTGTAACCTGAAAATATACTGGACTTGGGTTAAAATCCTGGAACTAAATTTCTCTGTATTAAACATGTATTTGTAGACTGCATAACTTAATATATTATAATCTATGTTTTTATGTCAACTTTTTTCGCATACACTACTACTGTTTGTATTCTAAAATATTTATTAACAATGTTGACCATTTCTTGAGAGGTCTTGTGTTTCTTGTACGTGGCTTGCTGCCTTCTTTTCATGTGTTTTGGGAATTGATGGTGGGTATCAAAGCTCATATTTTGACAGATTTTTATGGCGAGTTGAGTGCTGGAATGGCTTCATCTAAAGCGGCGTACACACGGTCGGACTTTTTGACCGCACTGGTCGGACGGACCAACCGATCGTGTGTGGGCTTCATTGGACCTTCAGCGGACTTTTCCAGTCGAAAATCTGACAGACTTTAGATTTGGAACGTTGTTCAAATCTTTACGTCGTAACTCCGCCAGACCCAGAAATCTGTATGCTAGTCCGACGGACAAAAAACGGCGCTAGGGCAGCTACTGGCTATCGACGTCCTTATTTTAGTCCGGTCGTACGTCATCACGTACGAATCCGTCGGACTTTGGTGTGATCGTGTGTAGGCAAGTCCGTTCGTTAAAAAGTCAGTTGGAAGTCTGTTGAAAGTCTGTCGGACCAGTCCGGTCGAAAAGTCCGCCCGTGTGTATGCCCCATAAGTGGTATCGTGGACCTGTGCTGTGCCCATGCAACCTTTATTAGCTGCCCCACCAGCGCAAGAAAAGTACCTGATACTGCTGAGTATGGGGAGAATGTTATTGGTGATTGGCTGCTCAAGTGCTGTCACATGGGGATTTGGAGAGATTGCTCATCTTTGTGTAAGCTCTGAGGTAAGACTTGAAATTTACATAGGACAATCCTCTTTGCTCTTTCCGGAGGTGGGATTATTGCTGTCAGCAATTTCTGGGGCTTGCATTAAACTCTGAAACTCTTCCTTTTAACCTATGTAGGCAAAGCACTGATTCAGTTTAAAGTGGAACTTCACTCTCCCAATCAACATTGATTATTTTTAATTACCCTGCTGTTAGCATTAGTAATTATAGGAAAGTATAACATTTACTTACCGTATATACTCGAGTATAAGTCGAATTTTTCAGCACATTTTTTTGTGCTGAAAGTGCCCCCCTCGACTTATACTCGAGTCAAGCACTTTTCTGCAGCAAAAAATTTCATTTTCCGAACCGACTTTGGGGCCCTGTATCTCATTTGGTATGCAAACCCAGTGGACCTGGTACCATAACATATCCAAAGCTGGGGTTCCTAGCACCAAGTGGCCCTGAGATACGGGGCCCCAAATCTGGTTCGGAAAATGTCATTCTCTGCTGCAGAAAAGTGCTTGACATTTTCTGAACTGATTTTTGGGGCCCTGTATCTCGGGGCCACTTGGTGCTAGAAACCCCAGCTTTGGAAATTTTATGGTGCTGGTTTCACTGGGTTTGCACACCAAATTTGGGGTTCTTAGCACTAAGTGGCCCCGAGATACGGGGCCCCAAATTCGGTCAACTGTGTATCTGCAGCAATGTCATTTCGGGACCCTTTGGGTTCAGAGACCCCAAATTTTGGCTGCAGCTAGGGGGCATCTAGGAACCCTTAACTACCGAGTTTGAAGTTCAGGGGACCTATGGCTGCAAATGGGCACAGTGAGGCATGCAAATGGGCACAGTGATGCTGCAAATGGGCATTGTTGACCCTCTTTTCTACTTAAAGTAGCTGTGCATTTCTCACCCTCGTCTTATACTCGGGTCAATAGGTTTTTCCTATATTTTTTTTTTGTGGTAAATTAGGGCCTCGACTTATACTCGGAACGACTTATACTCGAGTATATACGGTATATTACATTTTTTTTTAAATTACATTTCTTCTGTTACAATAAATTCATATTCATTTAAATTCATGATGTTAATTAAAAGTTGAATATAATATAATAATTTATAATATATATGCTGTATATACCCTGTTTCCCCGAAAATAAGACCTAGCGTGATTGTCGGTGATGGCTGCAAAATAAGCCCTAGTTAAAGTCCTTGTAGGTCTTATTTTCAGGGTAGGGCTTATTTGGGGGGTAGGGCTTATATTGCAGCCATCACTGACAATCACCCTAGGTCTTATTTTCGGGGAAACGGGGTACGTTAAAACCCATCAATTTTGGTTTCAGCCAAGTGCATCCTAAATTTTTGGTTTCGGCACCAGAATTTTGATTTTGGTGCACCACTTATAATTGGGCCCTGGTATTAGGCCAGGGATTAGAAACTTGCATCTTAAGCTCCAGGTCATGTACTTGTCATCAAGTGTCTCTAGCAACCTGCAACCAAATTTGTAGAACATTTTTGAAACCCATCCTATTGTAGCTTAAACTGGAAAAGAGTGCTAAGGTTGCTGTACACCATCAATTTAGACCTGTGTGATGAACAGCCAAATTTTTCAGCAAGATAAAATTTCTACTTTGTGGTCCTAAAATCACATGTCTGATAACCATTTATATACAGTATCTCACAAAGGTGAATATAAAATGTAAATGTGTTATATATCCTTTCATGTGACACCACTGAAGAAATGATATTTTGCTACTATGTAAAGTAGTGAGTGTACAGCTTGTATAACTGTGTAAATTTGCTGTCCCCTCAAAATAACTCAACACACAGCCATTAATGTCTAAACTGCTGGCAACAAAAGTGAGTACATCCCTAAGTGAAAATGTCCAAATTGGGCACAATTAGCCATTTTCCCTTCCCGGTGTCCTGTGACTCAGTGTTACTAATAAGGTCTCAGGTGTGAATGGGGAGCAGGTGTGTTACATTTGGTGTTATCGCTCTCACTCTCACATACTGGTCAGTGGAAGTTCAACATGGCACTTCATGGCAAAGAACTCTCAGAATCTGAAAAATTGTTGCTCTACATAGATAGCCTAGGGTATAAGAAGGTTGCCAAGACCCTGAAACTGAGCTGCAGCAAGGTGGCCAAGACCATACAGCAGTTTAACAGGACAGGTTCCACTCAAAACAGGCCTCGCCATGGTCAATCAGAAGTTGAATGCACATGCTCAGCGTCATATCCAGAGGTTGTCTTTGGAAAATAAGCCGTGCGAGTGCTGCCAGCATTGCTGCAGAGGTTGAAGGGGTGGGGGGAGGGGGGTCAGCCTGTCAGTGCTCAGACCATACGCCGCACACTGCATCAAATTGCCTGCATGGCTGTCATCTCAGAAGGAAGCCTCTTGTAAAGATGATGCACAAGAAAGCCCGCAATCAGTTTTCTGAAGACAAGCAAACTAAGGACATGGATTACTGGAACCATGTCCTGTGGTCTGATGAGCAAGATAAACTTATTTGGTTCAGATGGTGTAAAGCGTGTGTGGCGGCAACCAGGTGAGGAGTACAAAGACAAGTGTGTCTTGCCTAATGTCAAGCATGGTGGTGGGAGCGTGGTCTGGGGCTGCATGAGTGCTTCCGGCACTGGGGAGCTACAGTTCATTGAGGGAACCATGAATGCCAAGAAAGACTGGGCTGCAAGGAGGGGATCATGATAACATAACAACCCCAAACACACCTCCAAGGCGACCACTGCCTTGCTGAAGAATCCGAGGGTAAAGGTGATGGACTGGCCAAACATGTCTCCAGTACTAAACCCTATTGAGCATCTGTGGGGTATCCTCAAACGGAAGGTAGAGGAGCGCAAGGTCTCCAACATCCACCAGATCCGTGATGTCGTCATGGAGGAGTGGAAGAGGACTCCAGTGGCAACCTGTGAAGCTCTGGTGAACTCCATGTCCAAGAGAGTTAAGGCAGTGCTGGAAAATAATGATGGCCACACTAAATATTGACACTTTGGGCCCAATTTGGACATTTTCACTTAGACCCCTTTCACACTGAGGCGCTACAGCGCTAAAAATAGCGCCTGTAAAGATCCGCTCCTGTCTCTCCAGTTTGAAAGCCGGAGTGCTTTCACACTGGAGCGTTGCAGCAACATCTTTGGTGCCGTGTATACACCGCTTCTGCCCATTGAAGTGAATGGGCACCGCTGCAGAACCGCTGACAAAGAACTGCTGCAGCAACGCTTTGCAAGTCGTTTTAACACTTTTACCGGCCGCTAGCGGGGGTTAAAACCGTCCCGTTTGCGGCCGAATAGCGCCGCTAAAACAACATTAAAGCGGTGCTAAAAATAGCGCTGCTTTACCACCAACACCCGCCCGCCCCAGTGTGAGAGGGCTCTTTTAGGGGCGTACTCACTTTTGTTGTAAGCGGTTTAGACATTACTACATTGTAGCAAAGTGTAATTTATTCTGTGTTGTCACATGAAAAGATATAATATTTATAAAAATGTGAGGAGTGCACTCACTTTTGTGAGATACTGTAGAGACTTGTGAATGAAAAGGGATAACTAACTCATCATATTACGAATAACAAACTGGACTTTTTTTTTAGGCATCCAAGTGCCCCCATGCATCTGCATTGGCAGCTTCAACTCTTCTGGGAAGGCTGTCCACAAGGTTTAGGAGTGTGTCTACGGAAATGTTCGACCTTTCTTCCAGAAGTGCGTTTAGTGAGATCAGGCACTGATGTTGGACGAGAAGACATTTTGGACAATTTCATGCTCCCAACTTTTCAGGAACACAGTTTGGGGGATGGTCCCTTCCTGCTCCAACATGTCTGAGCACCAGTGCACAAAGTAAGGTCCATAAAGACATGGATGAGTGAGTTTGGGTTGGAGGAACTTGACTGGCCTGCACTAAGTCCTGACCTCAACCCGATTAGAACACCTTTGGGATGAATTAGAGCAGAGACTGCAAGCCAGGCCTTCTTGTCCAACATCATTCCCATAGACACACTCCTAATGCCGCGTACACACGAGCGGACTTTACGGCAGACTTTGCTCGGCGGACTTTTCGACAGACTTTACGACGGACTTTCTGAATGAACGGACTTGCCTACACAGAATCCACCAAAGTCCGTCGAATTCGTACGTGATGACGTACGACCGGACTAAAACAAGGAAGTTCATAGCCAGTAGCCAATAGCTGCCCTAGCATGGCTTTTTGTCCGTCGAACTAGCATACAGACAAGCGTACTTTTCGACCGGACTCGATTTCGACGGATTGATTTAAAACATGTTTCAAATCTAAGTCCGTCCAACTTTTGAGAAAACAAAGTCCGCTGGAGCCCACACACGATCGAATTGTCTGACGAAATCCAGTCCGCCGGGCAAAGTCTGCCGAAAAGTCCGCTCGTGTGTACGCGGCATTAACCTTGTGGACAGCCTTGCCAGAAGAGATAACGCTGCAAGAAGGGGTGGGGGGGGGGGAACTCAATATTGAACCCTACAGACGAAGACTGGGAATGCCATTAAAGTTCATGCAGGTGTCCCAATACTTTTGGCTATATAGTGTATATGGGGAGACAATCGGTGAAGTCTTTCAGAAAACTGGAAAACCTAGCAAACGTGACCCTGAATCACCTTGCAACTTCTTTTTGTAACAAAATGCCCCAAAGAATCCACTCTTATTATTCAGCATCAGTATAAAGCTGGAGGAGTTCATCAGTGACTCTTGTTCTGATAGTGGAGTCGCATGTGAGGTCGCACCACATACTCCCTACTCGTTACTGGGATTAGACACTGCAGATCTGGGGAAACGTGCTCGCTGATGATCTGGGAATGGTATGACTTTGTAGCGGTTTATGTTGCTTTTCAATAAACTTTAAAGAGCCTTGTGTATCTATGAAATATGAACGACGTCAGTACCGATCGTGGAATGTTCACATAAAACATTTGTGTATATCAAAACAATTAAAGTGATGGTACAGAGAGGAATTTTAATTTGATTTATATGACAACTCGTAAAGTATGTCCATGTACTGAATGATGTACAGCAAATATAGAATAGAGAGCGTATTTTTGCAATGACAAATTTTGCCAAAATTTTTCATCCATAAGGCTTTTTGCACAGGAATGTAATCATTTTAGGCCCTATCTGAGTGTTTTATAGCTTGACAACCTAAAACACTCAACATCCAAAATCCCATGCATTTTAATGACGACTGTTCACATATGAGGGCTGAGATGCCTGAAGCTACATGAGCTTCTTTTGAGGCAAACTTGTGTGCTTTTGGCCCATAGACTTCAATGAGAATGCCTAAAAACATTAGAATTGGGTATTTTTTTAAGGGTATATTTCAGGCATTTTTGAGCCTGTAGGAAGTGGTCTTCTCCCCCTAGTGCTTTCCATCGGCTGTACAGAGATAAGCAATTAGCGGAACTCCAGCTGTTGCAAAACTACAAGTCTCATCATGCCTCTGCCTCTGGGTGTCATGCTTGTGGCTGTCAGAGTCTTGCTATGCCTCATGGGACTTGTAGTTCTGCAACAGCTGGAGGTCTGCTAATTGCATATCCCTGGGCTAAAACAAATGTTTGAAGCTTGAGGTTATGTGTAAAATGCTTGTAAAAAGGTTCATATAAAAATGTCTGAATGTCTTCAGCCTCACTGATGTTTATAAGCCGGATCTTACTAGCAGAAAGGTCCTGAGCAAAAAATAAATACAGGTTTTTTATGTTCCATAAAGACCTTGCATATACACCCGTAAAGGCGCATAAATGTGCATACTTGTATATAGTGCCTTGAAATTTTTTTTACACATTTTGTCATGATACAACCAAAAATGTAAATGTATTTTATGTGATAGACCAACACAAAATGGCAGATAATTGTAAAGTGGAAGGAAAATGATAAACTGTTTCAATTTTTTTTTTACAAATACCTGAAAAGTGTGGCGTGCATTTGTATTCAGCCCCCTTTACTCTGATACCCCCTAACTAAAATCTAGTTGAACCAATTGCCTTCAGAAGTCACCTAATTAGTAAATAGAGTTTTTGCTGTGTGTAATTTAAGCTCCATATAAATACAGCTGTTCTGTGAAGCCCTCAGAGGTTTATTAGAGATTCATAGTGAACAAACAGCATCATGAAAGCCAAGGAACACACCAGACAGGTCAGGGATAAAGTTGTGGAGAAGTTTAAAGCAGGGTTAGGTTATAAAAAAAAAAAAAATCCCAAGCTTTGAACATCTCACGGAGCACTCTTCTATCCATTATCTGAAAATGGAAAGAGTATGGCACAACTGCAAACCTACCAAAACATGACTGTCCACCTAAACTGACTGGCCGGGCAAGGAGAGCATTCATCAGAGAATCAGCCAAGAGGCCCATGGTAACTCTGGAGGAGCTGCAGAGATCCACAGCTCAGGTGGGAGAATCTGTCCACAGGACAACTATTAGTCGTGTATTCCACAAATCTGGCTCTTATGGATGAATGGCAAGGAGAAAGCCACTGTTTAAAGAAAGCTATAAGAAGTCCTGTTTGTGAGAAGCCATGTGGGGGACACAGCAAACATGTGGAAGAAGGTGCTCTGGTCAGATGAGACCAAAATTAAACTTTTTGGCCTTAAAGCAAAACGCTATGTGTGGCAGAAAACTAACGCTGCATATCGCCCTGAACACACCATACCCACCGTGAAACATGGTGGCAGCATCATGTTGTGGGGATTCTTTTCTTCAGCAGCGACAGGGAAGCTGGTCAGAGTTGATGGGAAGATGGATGGAGCCAAATACAGGGCAATCTTCGAAGAAAACCTTCTCAATTCTGCAAAAGACTTGACTGGGATGGAGGTTCACCTTCCAGCAGGACAATGACCCTAAACATACAGCCAGAGCTACAATGGAATGGTTTAGATCAAAGCGTATTCATGTGTTAGAATGGCCCAGTCATAGTCCAGAACTAAATCCTATTGAGAATCTGTGGTAAGGCCGTTCAGACGCTCTCCATGCAATCTGACAGCTTGAGCTATTTTGCAAAGAAGAATGGGCAAACATTTCACTCTCCTAGATGTGCAAAGCTGGTAGAGACATCCCCAAAAAGCTGTAATTGCAGTGAAAGGTGGTTCTACAAAGCATTGACTAAGGGGAGGCTGAATACAAATGCAGACCACGCTTTTCAAATATGTATTTGTAAAAAATGTTAAACCATTTATCGTTTTCCTTCCACTTCACAACTATGTGTCACTTTGTGTTGGTCTATCACATAAAATCCCAATAAAATACGTTTGTTTTTGGTTGTAACATGACAAAATGTGAAAAATTTCAAGGGGTATGAATACTTTTTCAAGGCACTGTACATTTGCAAAATCCTTCCATTCCTCTTCTAGCTGCCAGTCTTTCAATTTACTTACATACATATATACATACATACATACACATACACATACACATACATATACATACACATACATACATAAATAAAGATTTCACCTTTTTTTCAAATAAAATGTAAGGAATAGAAGTTTCATTCAATGCCACACAGCGGCGCTGTTTTTCATTTCTAGGAAAATTGCGACGCCACAGGAGAAGTAATTTTTTATGCTGCAGTTTGCGAATTATGAATCCATTGTTCAATTGCAACGTGAATTTCCGCCGTTGGTTCAACAAAAAGCCACCTCATTATAAGCAAATTTACGAGTGGCATAAAAAACTACTACTACTACATGGTTGTATGTGTAAACGAAAAAGCACTGGTTGGCCTCGCACGTCAAATGAGAACGTTGAGTGTATCCAAGGTGTGTTTGAATGGAGCCTTAGGTAATATACAACTAGGGCAAGCAGTGAACTTAATATAACACAATATTCAACGGTATGGCGTGTATTTATGAACCGCCTACATATGAAGCCGTACAAGTTGCAGTTAGTGCAGGCATTGCATCCTGGTGACCATAGCAGAAGGTTTGAATTTTGCGCTGCAATTCAGCATGAACCATTTTTCCAAACAACGAATTTTTTCAGATTAAAGCGGATTTCCCCCCTAAAAATGGAACTTCCGCTTTTCTGAATCCTCCCCCTCACCCCTCCGGTGTCACATTTGGCACCTTTCAGGGGGGGGGGAGCAGATACCTGTCTAATCCAGGTATTTGCTCCCACTTCCAGGCATAGATGGCCGCAGTATGCGCGGATAACTACGCCATGTCCCGCGCCTCCTCCGTCCCCCTCGCTGTCTTCTGGGAGACACACAGGTCCCAGAAGACAGCAGGGAACAAGTGGGATCGTGCAGCGTGACATGCGCATCAGGGAACCAGGCTGTGAAGCCGCAAGGCTTCACTTCCCTAATTCCCTTACCGGAAATGGCGGCGCCTCCATCCGAGAGCCAAGGGACAGATCGGCTTCGGGTGCGGACATCGCGGGCGCCCTGGACAGGTAAGTGTCCATATTTTAAAAGTCAGCAGCTGCATTTGTAGCTGCTGACTTTAAAAAAAAAAAATGGCGGAACGCCGCTTTAATCAACATTTCATCTCTCTGGTAAGGTTAATTGCTACAATGTTAGAGTTTGGGGCAGTGAAAATCCTTGCATAGTCATCAAACATGAAAGACTCACCGAAGGGAGGGGATACATACAAGAAAGGGTCTTTATCCCACCTATGCCTGCTACTCTTCAACATCTGAGACATCAAATTGTTGAAGCTGTGCATTCAATAACTAGTGACCAGTTCGTGTGGCAAGAAATGGTCTACCGTTTTGAAGTTTTTCACGCAATACATGGTGCTTGTGTTGAGTTCATACAACCTCAAGGACTATAAAACTTTGAACCTTCCTCTGTCTAGTGATGTGCGGAATGTACTTCTATCCATTACAGGTTGTTTAAAGGGGTTGTAAAGTCTCAAGGCTTTTTCACCTCAATGCATTCTTTGCAATAAGGTAAAAAACCTTCTGTGCTGCAGATGCCCCCCTTTTTCTTACCTGAACCCATTCGTTCCAGTGACGAGCACGAGCCCAGCAGCTCCAGCCGCTGTCTCTGTCCTCCATTGGATAGCAGCAGGAGCCATTGGCTTCCACTGATGTCAGTCAAATCCAGGAACAAGAGAGCGGGCCAAGTCTTGCTGTCTGTGTCAATGGACGCAGCAGCGGGACTCGTGAGCGTGCCTGCAATGGGGCACCCCATGAAGAGGAGGGTCCAGGAGTGCCCCTGGGGCACCCCAGAAGAGGAGGATCGGAGCCGCTCTGTGAAAAACCCTTGTAAATATAGCATGTTTATTAAAAAAAAAAAAAAAACACCTTTACAATCACTTTAAAATAAAGAGTTGAAATCTGCTCCATCTTTTTGAATAACCTTATGTTGCATATGTTCATATGTACTTACATATTTTTCTGCAGTCAAGTGTACCCCCCCCCCCTTTTTATTTAAATTTTTTTACAGTTTTGAATGCTTTTCTGCATTATGGACCATTTTTATTACTATTATCTTTCTTTTGAAAAACAATATAATGGGGACACAAAGTACAGTGGAGCAGTAAGATCCACATAAAGTAAATAAATACCGGCAACCTAATTTAACAAGGTAATATAAATCTAGTTGGATTAGGAGAACAGCAGTACATTGCAGTAAAGAACCTCAAATAATAAAGGCCTTGTCCTTCTAACCAGGAGAAAATAGAAGAGAAGAAAGATAAAAGGGATGGTATAAACAAAGAAGCCCAGCATTTTACCGAAACCGTGTATAAAAGGCCGGTTATCACAAGAAATAAGGTAGGATAACCGTTTTCAAGGTTTAATTGTACAGTTGGGATCATGCAACCATATGGACCAAAAATTATAAAATGTTTAATGCTGACAAGTTTTTAATGGCTAATATTCTTTCCATTTCACGTTGATTCAATGTAGATGAGGTATCTCCAAGGCTGGGAACATCATCGATGTTCCACCTTCTAGTGATATTAATGTTGGTGGCAATGAGTAGGTGAACTAATATTACTCTAGTACTTGGGAGGGGGGTGGCTATCAAGACCAATATGGAGCAAGGCAAGAGATGAATCAGGTGTTGTGTTAAAGCCTAGAAGAACAGAAATCAGGTGAAAGCCCTTCCAATATAAATATGGGAATTTACAATGCCAGAGGAGGTGAAGTAGAGACCCAGTTTCCCTACAAAGTCTCTAACAGAGAAGGCTGTAAGGGGTTCAGTTTATAAGGAATGAGGGGCCAATGACTGACTATCTTCTGATGAAATTCCAATGATTTGTACATTGAGAATCTTTGGAAGTGGTGGTGACTGCTTTGTTCCATGAAGCCTCAGGAAACGCATGATTTAATTCCAAGTCCCACTTGTTTGTTTTAGAAAAGCCATCGGTACCTTTTTAAAAAAATGTAAAACATACAGTAGATATGCCCTTCATACAATAAAGCTTGTCAGTAAAGTAGAGATACATGGAGGAAAGAAATTTTGATGTATAGAAATTATAGACTTTTATATATTAAAAAAAAAAGTTGCACCTGTAGATCTAGATAGACGTTGGAGGATGTCAATTCATGTTTGGCATTGAGAGATTCAAAGGGCCAAAGCATGTTATTTGAATATAGGTCAGAAAGGTTAAGATCCGGTACGAAATATTGCAATACTGTTGCAAGGGGTACAGAGATTTTAAAAGATTCTTCTGCAGTTTGTGGGGGTTAATAGCATTGCCAACCAAGTCTGTAGGGTTACGTTAAGGAAGGGGTAATCAGATTTCAGACAGGGAAGTCCTACTTTAACCACTTCAATACCAGGCACTTTACCCCCTTCCTGCCCAGGACAATTTTCAGCACTGCCGCACTTTGACAATTGCGCGGTCATGCAACACTGTACCCAAAGTAAATTATTACAATTTTCTTCCCACAAATAGAGCTTTCTTTTGGTGGTACTCGATCACCATTGGGATTTTTATTTTTTGCTAAAAAAGACCGAAATAAAAAAAAGTTTTTGTTTCTGTTCTAAATTTTTGTTTTTACCTTCACTGACGGGCACTGAGCAGCACGGATGGGCACCGATAGGCGGTGCTGATATACAGCACTAACAGGTGGCACTGATGGACATTAATAGATGGCAATAATATAAAAAATAAGTGTGGCGCTAAAAAAATGTACGTTATTGGGCAAAGCCAGACTGAATGTTATCTGAAAGGCAATATGCGCAACAAAGTATATTAATGAAACTGAATCGTATAAGGACTATTAGTTGACACTAACAGAAATAAATGGACAATATAAACCTGAAGGTGTATAAGTGGACCATATAAAAGAATCAAATGTAAACTATTAATAAACACCTGAAGTGAAAAAGTGGCAAAACAATATGAGTGTAAATAAAAGGGAAAGAAAGAACTACAGATCCCACCAATGGGGAGGAGCAGTTCTATACCAGTGGACCAAAAATAATGTGATGGTGTTCAACGTCACAAAATTGTGTTACACACAGATAAGATTGGGCGTGTAGTGAAAAGATAAGCTACAAATAAAATTGACATAAACAATAGTGAACATGTAAACTTCTAATGAAACTGATAGTCCATCCTGAACTAGTAAATATTAATAATAACTCAAAGTCCAAATATTGCGATTAGGGACGATCAACAGCCGCCAGAATTAGTGATGAGGGACCATAGGATACGAGAATGGCATCCACAAAAGAGGGTATCAGACATCTCTATGAAAGGGATAGGCATAAATACCCTTACCAGCAATGGTGGACTCCCAGCCAACGACTTGGGAGTCAGACAGGCTTGTAATAGATGGCACCGATGAAGAGGTACTGACAGGTGTTACTGATTGACACTGTGGTGAGCACTGATTGGCACTGTTATGGGCACTGACAGGCATTCCTAAAGGGCACTGACAGCTGATTGGCATTGTTGTGGCACCTCTCATGGGGGCTGCGCTTATAATCAATGTGCTGATTATCAGCGCAGACCCCCCTCTGACAGGGAGAGCAGCCGATCGGCTCTCACTGTCAGAACCGAACCGAGGAAAGCCGTTTACCGGCACTTCCTGATTCACGCTGTGATCAGCTGCGATTGTAAAATTATGAAAATGTGGCGCTCGCAAATGTTATTAAACGTGTAACCAAGTGTTGATAAGTGCGGATGTGAATATACAAAGCAAAAAACATGTAAATAAAGTCCAAATAAATGTGCTGAATGTTCTGATCCGCAATGGGAAAAAAACTTTTGAAGTGCAATGGACCACAAACGCTCCAGGACTTTTCAAGCGCAGAAACGCCACCCCCACATGTGTCCCCACTCACCAAATGGCCATGACCCCCAGCTTTGCAGTCTGTGGGGATCACTTCAGGCTTATGCGATGGTATCCAGAGAAGCTCAGACGTGCATTCCAGAAACCAGGAAGTGCGTTCCAAGGAGCAGGACATGACGTCAGTGGCACCGGAAATACGTTGACATGTTTCGCCGACCTACAGGGCGTTATCAAAGGCCTCATTCCTGGCCCACTCAACCGTCTTAGAGGAAAGGAGGAAACATCCCCCACACAGAGGACTAACCCAGTCAGGATAACTGAACCACTGCCCACTATAGGCTGGGCGGGAAGTGGTTAAAGTATTTGTAAACCCCATTCATTAATTCTTACCTGAGCACATATGTCTGTAGTGTTTACTTATCTCTCTCCAAAGCTCTGAGTGTCGTGTCTTTCTGCTGCTCTATTCCTCTGGTATCAGCAGAGTCACGTCTGACAAGTTCTCTGACACCTGAGATAACAGCAGCTCAAAATTTGTGTTGGGGAGGGTGCTCAGAGGTAAATAAGCAGAGAGGGTGTCTATTCACAGTACAGCTCTGCATGTTGCTCTTCCTATGTGGAGGGATGTTGCCTTTCCTCCAATTAGCTCGCACACAGTGTATGCTCTGACTCCCCACCTACTGCTGAATGAGCAAAGATTTCTAGCATGATCTGCACTTTTTAAAGAATGTAGAAAGGGAAAGACCATAGATACACAAGTAAAACGTATGTAGGGAGATTTGTTTCATCTCTGTGTATCCTCTGAGGCTGTTCACTTCACTACGTATAGGAGAGGGTTTACATCCACTTTAAGTGCTAAAAGTCTTGCAATAGGGTCTTTGTGTTTGAAAATTTGCAGCTTCAATCAAAGACCACATTTTGTGTTGGGAAGGGATTCACCAATATCAACAGTAATTTAGTCTAGGACACAGGCTTTGTAATAGTGAGATATTAGGAGGCCCGTACCCCTGTTATGTTTGTGTCTTGACCTAATAGGAAGGAAACATCTGGAGGGGTTTATGTCTGCAGAAATATTTAGTGAAATACCGCTGTATGGTGGGAAGGTGGGATGCAGATGATGATGGTTTTGAATAAGTAATGTGTTTTGGGAAGCGGTATCATTTTCAGGCTTGCCATCTTCCCTACTTTGAATAATTTGTCTGAAGGTGCCACAGAGTTTGAGGTATGATTATAATTTAGATCATGTAATTGGAGGTAGAGGTGGAAATCTTAATTCCTATGTATGTTATTACACTAGGGGCCCATGGGAATTGTGCGAGAAGTTGAGCTTTAACCCCTTCAGATCCGCGCTATAGCCGAATGATGGCTACAGCGCGGATCTGCTTTGCCGTCAATAGACTTCCTCCCCCTTTGCATGCTTGCCATGCTCCCACTGAAGGGTGCGCACTGTGATCACCCGAGTTAATGAGACTCAGGTGATCGGAGTAAGGGGTCAATCCCGGCCCCTTACCACGTGATCAGCTGTCAGCCAATGATCGCTGATCACGTGATATAAACAGAGGATCGGTAATCTCTTTTTTTTTTTCTCACGCTGACAGCGTGAGGAGAAAAAAAAAGCCAATCACCGGCTTTAGTGCAAGGGACATCAGCCCCCAAGATGAAGAGGCAAAGCCGCCTCATGTGCCCACCAGTATCGCCTGCCAGTGCCAAGAATCGTTGCCCAGCAGTACATAAGTGCCAGCAATCAGTGGCACCTATCAAAGCCCACCAGTGATGTCAATCAGTGTCACCTATTAGTGCCCATCACTGCCAGCTATTAGTGCCCTTCAGTGCCACCTCTCAGTGCTGCCTTATCAGTGCCCATCAGTGTAGCCTCATCAGCGTACATCAATGAAGAAGAAAAATTTACCTGTTTGCAAAATTTATTAACAAAATTATAAAACAGTTTTGTATATTTTTTTTCTTTTCTTTAAAAAAAATCGTACTTTTTTTTAACAAAAAAAACGTAGAGGTGATCAAATACCACCAAAAGAAAGCTCTATTTGTGGGGAAAAAATGATAAAAATAAAATTTTTGTACAGTGTTGTATGACCGAGCAATTGTCATTCAAAGAGTGACAGCGCTAAAAGCTGAAAATTGGTCTGGGCAGGAGGGGGGTTTAGGTGCCCAGTAAGCAAGTGGTTAAGATGAGGGGACCAGAAGTAACCCTAGAATTTTTAAGATTTAGTTGTATTCAGTTCATAATAAGAAACCTTCATTAATATAGGTGTGTGGAGAGAGCGAGAAAATGGGTTGAATCTCTGGCAGGGAGACTGTACAACTTCATCAACCAAAATAAAGATTGTTTTAGACAGCATGCCTGAGCTAAATACTCTCGCTGAGGGATTGAAATAAAGAGTATCGCCGTTTGCAGGAAACCAGTAATACCAAATTTGTAATGGACTACTTTTAAAAATCCCCAGTGGACTCGATCAAATGCCTTCCCTGCATTTAAGAACAGGAGCAGAGAAACCTGTCTTTCAGAAACAAAACCCACCTGACAGGGATGTATCAAGGATAGTAATTAAAAGAGTATGGAAATTGTGTTCCTTTTTTATTTTTTTTAATATATATATATATATATATATATATATATATATATATATATATATATATATATATATATATATAATCTCATACTTAGACTCTGAGAACCGAGCGATCAAACACCACTGATCGCTTGGTTCTCCCTGAGCAGAGAACTGCTGACTATCAGTCAGCAGCTCTCTGCTCTGCCCCCCCCCCCCCCACCTCTCGTTTACTGGAACGCTGGGCTATGGAGGGGGTGGGAGCGGCTCGCTGAGAGGCTGAGCCGAGTGCAATTTAAGGCATAGGGGCGGAATCTGACTTCATTGTCGCAATCTTACCTAAGCCTGGACCAGCTCAGTGACGTCGGCAGACTTCAGCCTGCTGTCTGCTGAAAACGGGTATAAACGAGTATAAAATGATCCGCACTCCTGTCATCCACAGGAGAAGTACAGCCAAGCAAGGTTTGGCTGTACTTCTCCTTTTAACCACTTCCATACAGGGCATTTTCACCCCCTTCCTGCCCAAGCCAATTTTCAGCATTCAGCGCTGTCACACTTTGAATAACAATTGCGCGGTCATACAACACTGTACCCAAATGAAATTTTTATCATTTTTTTTCCCACTAATAGAGCTTTTGGTGGTATTTGATCACCCCTGCGGTTTTTATTTCTTGCGCTATAAACAAAACAAGAGTGACAAGTTTGAAAAAAAACACAATATTTGTTACTTTTTGCTATAATAAATATCCCAAATTTTTATTTTTTTTTTAAACAAATTTTTTCCTCAGTTTAGGCCGATACGTATTCTTCCACATATTTTTGGTAAAAAATATCGCAATAAGCGTATATTTATTGGTTTGCACAAAATTTATAGCGTCTACAAAATAAGGGGATAGATTTATAGCATTTTTATTATTTTATTTTATTTTATTTTTTTACTAGTAATGGCGGCGATCTGCAATTTTTATCGTGATTGCGATATTGCGGCGGACACATTGGACAATTTTGACACATTTTTGGGACCATTCACATTTATACAGCGATCCGTGCTATAAAAATGCATTGATTACTGTACAAATGTGACTGGCAATGAAGGGGTTAACCAGGAGGGGGCGCTGTAGGGTTAAATGTGTTCCTAAGGAGTGATTCTAACTGTGGGGGGAGGGGATTCACAAGGGGAGGAGACCGATCGGCGTTCCTCTGTACAAGGAACACACCATCGGTCTCCTCCCATCTGACAGGACGTGGATCTGTGTGTTTACATACTCAGATCCACGGTCCTGCTCGGTTACCGGGCAATCGCGGGTGCCCGGCGGACATCGCGGCCGCCGGGCACGCGCACCGGGACCCGAGTGACGCGGCGCGCGCCCCCTAGGGATCCTGGAAGGCAGCGTCGTCATATGACGGCGGCCCAGGGTAACAGCTGCACCGTCCTGCCGTCATATGACGGTGGGCGGGCAGCAAGTGGTTAATGTACTAAGAGTAAGCAATTTGGCAAAATACGTTTTACATCAGAATTAATAAGCCAAATAGGTCTATAATTATTAGTAACAGTGGGATCTGTGTTAGGTTTGGGAATAGTAACAATTACAGCTTGTAACATTTCAGGAGGCAAAGAACAAGCGGATGCAGCCAGATTAAAGACATTTAGTAAATGGGGAGAGACAAGGTCATTCAGTTGTTTGTTTGTAATATTCATTAGAGAAACCATCAATGCCAGGGGATTTATGATTAGGCCGAGTTTTGATAATAGAAGATATTTCCTGAAGGTTAAGCAGCAGGGAAATAGGATTTAGTTGTTCTGCTGATAATACAGGAAGGGTCAAAGCCTGCAGATCTGGTGCAATAAGGGGTGTAGTAGAGTGAGGTCTGGAAGTATCATTCTGCAGGTCATATAGAGATTGATAGTCGTTACTAAGGGCATTCGCTATGTCCTGTGGATTGGACAGACTCTGATTAGTAGTGGGATGTGTAATGGAGATTATTCACCGCTTAGCATTACAGATCATTTAAAGCGGTAGAAGAACCACGGAAAAGAAAAAAAACCACACTTGTAAGGCAAACAATTGCATAATGTGCTAGTATACAGTGCATACTAGCACAATATGAAATCATTACCTTAAAACAAAGCCCTCCAGCGGCGTGCTGTCACTGCTGAGGGCTAACATCTTCCCCTGGTCTTTATTCCGGGTTTCGCAGGCTCCGGTGGTGTAAATTGCCGGAGCCACGATGACGTCACTCCCGCGCATGCACGCAGGAGCCCTCTGTTCCGGCACGGTATGCCGGACCTTCAGAGCGCATGCGCCGGTGACGTCACCAGCTGCATCCAGGGTGAATATCTCCTATACAGTGCATATTTAGGAGATATACATTTTTCCTACTGTACATGTAAGCCTTATTATAGGCTTACCCGTAGGTAAAAAAAATCACAAAGTGGGCTTTACTACCACTTTAAGCAGCTGTGTTCATTGTTCTATAGATAACCGTGCAATTCAGATCTTAAAGGCTGAGTTCACCATTTTTGAAAAGGTGCATTTATTATTTTTATCAAAGGAGCCTAGAGTCTGCTGGAGGTAGGGGGATCGGGGGGGGGGGTCAAGTGGGGCAGACCTGGAGCATGTTCCACCCCTAAATAGGGATGTAATATGCTCCAAAAGGGGAAAAAAAAACTACACTTTTTTCTGCCCATGTGCAAGAGTCCAAAATGATGGGGTCAAAGCAGGAGGGAAGACGCTGTTGAATTCTGAAGTTAGCATAACCAGAGCAATTGGAACTAGAGCCCATTCACTATCCAAGATAACAAAACAAGTGTGAATAATATATTAATTTTGATCTTTAGGTAGATCTAAAGCCAGCACTTTTTTTTTCTCTTTGGGAAGATGGGATTGGTAAATGGTTATAAAACCCCTGTAAGGTTGTGTGTTTTTTTTTTTTTTTTTTTTTTTTGTTTTTTTTTGTCTTTTGTCCCATTGGGGGACTTTTGCTAGAGACACAACAGGAAGTAAGAGGAAATTGCCATAAATGAAAGGGAAATCCGTTCTTGGTCGTCACCAACACAGGGGTTTCTATTGCAAGATTTCCCCTCCAATCCTTTTACGACAACTATAACATTTTGGGATTTCCCATCACTTTCTATCCCTGTAACAATGGTCATTAGAACAAACTTGATGAATTTTACCAGAAGGTAACCCTAAAAACCTGAAAGGTTCTAATTCTTCACTCCAGACACTGTAAAAATATTAGATACATTTTAAGTGGTTATAAAATTAGCCCCTGAAGCAAAACAGGAACGGTCAATTGTTCCACTAGTGTAGATCAAAGGTATGTGGACACCCCACCAAAATAATTGAGTTCAGGTGTTTCCATTGATAATAATACATCATA
This sequence comes from Lithobates clamitans, assembly GCA_037952925.1. Classification (NCBI taxonomy): domain Eukaryota; kingdom Metazoa; phylum Chordata; class Amphibia; order Anura; family Ranidae; genus Lithobates; species Lithobates clamitans. The sequence goes on from JBBGZY010001007.1 coordinate 2,481,372, forward strand.
CAAAGATCTTTAAATGATTGCACACTGTCGTGGATATTCCATTATACTCTTAAGCACCCTTTCAGCATAATGGTATAATGCATCTTTAAATAACCCATGTCTCCCGCATCTCCCCAGTAAACAGGCTTAAATCCCCATCTTGGCTCCATTGTTCCTTCATCTGCCCTGCTGGGCAGAGGCTCTCGGCTTTTATTCACACACACAAAGGAAGTCACAAACGGGAAGTCACAAAGGGGAAGCCCTGGCCCCAACAGCCAATCGCTTCCTCCACAGGATATGACCTCACAGGATATGAATGTAACAAGATGAGTTTATACAACAACCAATGAATAATGACTAGGTGTCAGAAACCATGAACCAGACCGAGACAGAAGTACAGTAAAATCACACTTGTTTATTAATACAAATAAAAAGGTAAATAGAGTAAGCGTAGTCAAAGCATAGCCAGAGTCCAGTAACCGGATCAGGTAGTCAGCCAAGCCAGAGTTCAGTAACCAGATCGGGTAATCAGCTAGGCCAGAAGTCAGGGATCCAAGTAGAGGAACAGCAAGCAGGATAAGGAGCTAGAAGGGATGTCAGCAAAGCCAGTCTTTAAACAGGAACGCAAGAGATGGTTTCTTGTGATGTGACCAAGGCGAAGGCAGTAATGAAGTGAGCTGGAGATTTTTAAGTAGGCGGGACTGACGAGCAGATCCACAACAGCTGGGTAAATGTGGAGAGAGATGAGAGCTGGCAATTAGCTGACAGCTGAGCGACCAGCTCAGAGAAGGAAGGGCTGAGCCAGCCCTGACACTAGGGGAGTCTTATGAGTAGGGGCAGCGTGTACAATCTCTAGCCCCCTGTCTCTGTAAGCTATCCTCAGCATGATCACAGGAAGTCTGAGATCATAAACGCTTCTCCCGACCACAACGATTCAAAGGTTCCCGTTTTTACCGTTTTTCGTGAATCTTTATTCTGCGTTGTTAAGAGAACAACGCATACCTGGACTATATTATCATTCCTGCTGATGGGAGATTATCTGCAGGTGTATGCCATGGCACCCCAAATATGTTGATCAGGGGTGATACGAGCGCACTTCCGTTAAACCGATAATGTCTTTGCGGAGCGAACACACCCCCCCCACAGACGATCGTTCTGTGCATCGCACAGGGGCCCTTCACTGGTGGACGTATCCCCACTCTGCAAACACTTCTCTCCAACCTCAGGAAGTTTTCCACTACCAAACGGATCTCAACCAGCGTCAGTCTGCCCCAGTCAGCTCTACAGGTTGTGGGAGTACTAACACTGGGAGACACTATGACAATACATATTGAAATACATCTTCATAAAATTTGCACAACACACACTTCCAAGCTTGTGGTACCAGTCTGGTGAAGGCTCTTTTCTTTTCCAGCTTGACTGTCCCCCTGTGTACAAAGCCAGATCTATGAAAATATTGGGTGTATTTTTAAGATAATTGTATGCAAATGAATTCCATGAGAATTGGGCAAAAGTTTAATTTTCTCAGGCTATAGTCTTTGCAGATTGAATGTCATTTATTGGAAGGAAAAAAAATAGTGTCAATGGGGAAATACCACCCTATAGCCGCTGGAGGGAACTGTGTTTAATAGGGAAAAGAGGGGTCTGGTTGAAAAGAGGCAGGCCATAGTCCCTGGGTAGAGACTTCTCTGCCCCCCTGCTGGCTAAGCTTGATGCCATTCTGTTCGGTTCTTATTTTGAGCTTCCCCCATTCACATGTTTGGGACAAATTGCCTTCCTGCTGCTGTGATGGATGCCGCTGTTGGTTTTTAATCTCCTTGGCTGCTGTATAGATGCCGTCTGCCTCATAAGGACATAACAGATTACCTCACTGCTACTAACACCCTGAAAAAAAGAATCATTATTCTAAAACTCGTCGGGGTCTTGTATGTATCGGTCATGCCTAATTTTTTATGAGGCCATTATCTATCTATATGGAATCATATGTATCTGTGTTATGTGCCTTGTTGGTATTGTAGCTGTTACATCAGCCATCCATTGTTCTTCTTTTAACAACGATTGTAACAATAAAATTAGCATTACAGCTTTTTATATATACAGTGGGGACGGAGTGTATGCAGACCCCCTTAAATTTTTCACTCTTTGTTATATTGCAGCTATTTGTTAAAATCATTTAAGTTCATTTTTTTCCCCTCAATGTACACACAGCACCCCACATTGACAGAAAAACACAGAATTGTTGACATTTTTGCAGATTTATTAAAAAAGAAAAACTGAAATATCACATGGTCCTAAGTATTCAGACCCTTTGCTGTGACACTCATATATTTAACTCAGGTGCTGTCCATTTCTTCTGATCATCCTTGAGATGGTTCTACACCTTCATTTGAGTCCAGCTGTGTTTGATTATACTGATTGGACTTGATTAGGAAAGCCACACACCTGTCTATATAAGACCTTACAGCTCACAGTGCATGTCAGAGCAAATGAGAATCATGAGGTCAAAGGAACTGCCTGAAGAGCTCAGAGACAGAATTGTGGCAAGACACAGATCTGGGCAAGGTTACAAAAAAAATTCTGCTGCACTTAAGGTTCATAAGAGCACAGTGGCCTCCATAATCCTTAAATGGAAGATGTTTGGGACAACCAGAACCCTACCTAGAGCTGGCCGTCCAGCCAAACTGAGCTATCGGGGGAGAAGAGCCTTGGTGAGAGAGGTAAAGAAGAATCCAAAGATCACTGTGGCTGAGCTCCAGAGATGCAGTCGGGAGATGGGAGATAGTAGAAAGTCAACCATCACTGCAGCCCTCCACCAGTCGGGGCTTTATGGCAGAGTGGCCCGACGGAAGCCTCTCCTCATTGCAAGACACATGAAAGCCTGCATGGAGTCTGCTAAAAAACATGTGAAAGACTCCAAGATGGTGAGAAATAAGATTCTCTGGTCTGATGAGACCAAGATAGAACTTTTTGGCCTTAATTATAAGCGGTATGTGTGGAGAAAACCAGGCACTGTCCAATTCAGTGCCAACAGTGAAGCATGGTGGTGGCAGCATCATGCTGTTGGGGTGTTTTTCAGCTGCAGGAACAGGATGACTGGTTGCAATCGAGGGAAAGATGAATGCGGCCAAGTACAAGGATATCCTGGACAAAAACCTTCTCCAGAGTGCTCAGAACCTCAGAGTGGGCCGAAGGTTTACCTTCCAACAAGACAATGACCCTAAGCACACAGCTAAAATAACGAAGGAGTGGCTTAACAACAACTCCATGACTATTTTTGAATGTCCCAGCCAGAGCCCTGACTTAAAAAATTGAGCATCTCTGGAGAGACCTAAAAATGGCTGTCCACCAACGTTTACCATCCAACCTGACAGAACTGGAGAGGATCTGAAAGGAGGAATGGCAGAGGATCCCCAAATCCAGGTGTGAAAAACTTGTTGCATCTTTCCCAAAAAGACTCCTGGCTGTATTAGATCAAAAGGGTGCTTCTACTAAATACTGAGCAAAGGGTCTGAATACTTAGGACCATGTGATATTTCAGTTTTTCTTTTTTAATAAATCTGCAAAAATGTAAACAATTCTGTGTTTTTCTGTCAATATGGGGTGCTGTGTGTACATTAATGAGGAAAAAAATGAAATGATTTTAGCAAATGGCTGCAATATAACAAAGAGTGAAAAATTTAAGGGGGTCTGAATACTTTCCGTCCCCACTGTATATATATATTTTGTTACTCTCTTTATATACTCTGGGCCCACATAATCCCATTCAGTATTTGGGAGGTTCTTTCATTCTACTAGATGGAACTGAGGAGTGTACTTATTTCCTGTAATACTGAGCACCATCTAGTGGTCATAGTGTAGTATTTTCCCCACTGACACTTATTTTATTTTTTTTTTCAATTAACACTCCATCTGCAGGGAATATAGCCTAGGAATATCTGATTTTGCCCTGTTTGCACAGAACTAATTTACATACAGTTTGGATAGAGGAATGGCTCTATGAAGTTTTTTTTTAAATATACCCCCTACTTTGACAAGTTTGGTATTTAAGAATTTAAAAGGAATGCATAGAGCTCTGACTGCAACCCTACTGAACACCTTTCAGATGAGTTGAAAGGCCGAGCATAAGCCAGGTCTTTTTATCCAATGTCCTCCTAAGACCTCCTGCTCTCTAGCTCCCTTGTCATCTCCACATATGCTCACCTCTAGGATTTCTCCAGAGCTTCTCCCATCCTTTGGAACTCCCTACCCCAATCTGTCTGACTGTCCCCTAATCTATCCATCTTTAGATGATCCCTGAAAACCCTTCACTTTAAAGAAGCCTATCCTGCTTCTAACTAACACTGTTTTACTTCCTCCATCAGCTCATTGCCACAGCTATTATCTTTTGTATCAATTGACCCTTCCTTTTTAGATTGTAAGCTCTAATGAGTAGGGCCCTCTGATTCCTCTTGTACCAAATTGTAATGTCTGCCTTTATTTTGTTAAGCGCTGCGCAAACTGTTGGCGCTATATAAAACCTGTATAATAATAATGTCAGTACCTGCCTCACAAATGCTCTTTTAGCTGAGTGGGCACACGTTCCTACAGACACACATCAAAGCCTTGTGGAAAGTCTTCCCAGAATAGTGGAACCTGTTATATAACAGTAAAGGGGAAGCCAACTCTATATCAATGGCCATGGTTTTGAAATAGGATGTCCAATAAACTTGTATAGGTGTGATGATCAGTTGTCCACAAAAATGTTGCCATATGGTGTACAAACTGTGAGTTAGAGGAGGGTGTTCCAAATCTGAGTTTACATTCACACCATAGAAATAGAAAAAAATCCCTTCCTTCCTTTTTAAAAAAAAAAAAAAAAAAGCACCGAGAGGGACTTGAGCCACCTTCCACAAAACAGAGATATGTCTTTACTGACTTGGGCGGAGTTGGCCTTTAAATCTAGGTCAAGGTTGCCACTTTGCCTCCAGCTTTTATACCTTGGGCCTATTGATCCGCTTTGATAAAAATGTGACTGTTTCCCTTCTTTGGCTGCACTCCCAGCACCATTGTGTCTATATTTAAATGAATCTGGCCAGAAGTGCATGATGTTTCTGAACATACATTATAAACCGGTCATCCAACATGCATGAGGAAATAGTAAGCACTAACCTTTATATGGGAATTTACAATTTGTAGTGCTTTTAAAGGGCCATGCCTGTTATCAAGCAGTTTATTCATATTTGCTTACCCCCCCCCCCCCCCAGCTTGATTGTAAATGATCATCTTGTAAAACAACCAATTCAGTTTAAAATAGAAATGAAAGGCAATAGGGCAAAGGCAAAACATTTATCCATAGATATAAAAAAGGAAAACGTTATTTATACTTTTTTTTTATAAGTGATCACATACCCTCTGTTCTCAGCTGCATAGGAGCTGGGGGAAGAGAAGTAACAGTACACTAAGCTTCCCAGTGAATGGCTGTGCAAAGGGTGGGGGGTGTCGGGACAAGTCTGACTATTGGAGGAGAGTAGGCTGAGTTCCCAGCACACCTACAGAACTGACCACGCTGTGTTCTCCTGCTTAGTGTGGTCCGTTTAGGAAAGCAGAGGGACTGACAGGAACGCCAAGGATTTCACACAAAGCAATCAATACAAAGAGAACTGGATACTTTCTCACACAAGTACATAGTACAGCAGGCACATATCAGAAATATGAATTGTTGGGAATAACAAACACTTTAAAATCCTTACCACACTCATGACCAACAGCTAAGTTAATCAAACATTAAAGTGGTTGTATACCACGCTTTGTGGTTTTTACCTACAGGTAAGCCTATAATAAGGCTTACCTGTAGGTAAAGTGAATATCTCCTAAACGTGTACCATTTAGGAGATTATTTACCCTGCATGCAGCCGCTGATGTCAGCGGCGTATGCGCTTTAAAGGTCCAGCGTATCGTGCCGAAATTTCAGAACATCTTGCCAGTACCAAGCCAGCCAGAGCGCGAAAACACAGAAGAAACACCGGGGAACATGTCAGCCCCCTCTACGCTGAACGGGCACCGCTGCAGGGGCTTCATTCTAAGGTAAGTATTACATGATGTGCTAGTATGCGATGCATACTAGCACTATATGCCCTTGTCTTGCAGGTTTTATTTTTTTGGGTTTTTTCCAGCGGTTAACTACTACTTTAATTAAGTCTGGACTCCAGGCATACAGGTTTTCATTTAAATATAATCCTCAATAGCCACAAAGGATAAAAAAAAATTTTTTTTTTGCATTTGCAAACCCAGATATTTCCTTGAAAAAGTATCAGTGACATCATCACTGAGCTGTACATAGCCAGAGTTGGGGCAGGGGCACAGCAGCTTCTCCTACTACAGACTGCCTGCAGAAAACGACAGGAGGGGGCGGAGACAAGACCAGTCACCGTGCAGAAGGAGAAATAGCAGCAGTGAGCGGTCTTTATTACAGGAAGCCTCGCTCTAGATCACTGTACAGATCTGGAAGAAATACACAAAGCACTCCAAGATTCAAAAAAAAAAGGAAGTGACTTTAGACACGATTTGCTTATTTGGGTATTCATCTCTTACTGACTGGCCAGTAGTATTTTACTGCTGGCCAGCGGCTCCCCTGGGCACAGTGACATACCCATACGTCATACTGAACTTCCTCGTTTACATCCGCCCCTTGCCTCTCGTGCTGTGGTTGGACACAGCATAAGTTAGTCAGCAGGCTCACAGCTAATAATTTTGGCTATGAACCTGCTGATTGTTGTGGCCAGTCACAGCACAGATCTGTGTGTGTTAGTAAACACAGAACCTAGATTTTGCTTTTTTTTTTTTTTTTTTTTTTTTTTTTTAATTTCACTTATCATTCAGGAAAAAAAGCCAGCCAGATCTGTGAGTAAAATACGCACTCATACACTAGTTAGGCACACAGTTGACCACTTGCCAATCGCGCTATAGCCGAATGACGGCTACAGCACAGCCAGCCAGTTCTGCAAGGACATCATATGACGCCCTCCCATGATTGCGGCCGCTGCACTGCGCTCTGTGATTGCTGTGTTCTTAGGACACAGCTGATTACAAATCAGGGTAAAGAGCCAATCACAGCAGCCCTTTACCATGTGATTAGTTGTGTCTGATCACGATGTAAACCCAAGCCAGTTATCAGCATTTTTTTTCCTTGCTCTAACAGCGTGGAAGAGCAATCTATACTAAGAGTTTAACTTAGAACCTGTGGGCAGGCTATAGCTATTCAAGAATTTGCTTATTTTTAAGGGGCTGTATATAAGCTTTAAAATGAGCCTTCACTAACCTCTGTAGCTGCAGGCCAGGTACAATAAAGTAATTCATTCTCATGTTCCTTGAGGCCATGGGAATCAATGGGTGATGAACTGCACTTTCTGTGCTTCAACTGTGATATTTTTATAGTAGATTGCTTCACAGTACCCAAAGCTAAGGAGGTCAGTGAGGGCTTGATTAGAGCCTTGTTACAAAATAATGAGAATATGCTAAATAAAGAATATGCTAATAATGCTTATATGTTTTATATCATCCACGATCCACCTCACCCTCACCTCAGGCAGGTGCAGGTCGACAGGCAGCTCTTCAGATGTGCTGTGCTTTAATCCTGGAAGGCTGCCTGGCACAGTTCCCTTCCCTCAGGTCGTACTGGAGAAGATAGAGGGAGGAGGTGGGTGGAGCCAATATTCGCTAGGCGCGGATAAGGAAGAAGTTAAATCCTCCTCCGATCTGAATGCTGGGACCTCGCTCTCCTCGGACGTGACATCACTGGTTGCTAGATGGCAGGCGATAGTATCCAGTGCGGCGGGCAGTAGAGGCCAGGCCAGCAGCGGTGCAACAACAAGAGGTTCTTGGCGCCACTGCTGATGATTCTGAATGAATGATATTTTCCCATCCGCCCCTGCATCAGTGAGTGTCCCTCCCACCCATCAGTCCCTGATTGCCCTCCACACTATCACAGTCACAGTATAAGTCGCTGATCATCGCCATTACTAGTATAGTATCTGTCCTGATCAGTATCCTGGTCATGGTCAGAACTATACTAGTGTCCACAAAAACTTAGTGTTAGCAGGATCAGCCCTGATCGTTGCCACCACTTGCGACATGTAGCAAAATACATTTTGACCTAAATTTATAAAGACATTTGATTTTATTGCATTTTTTTATGACAGAAAGTAGAAAATATTGTTTTGTTCTGTTCTATGTTGTATGACCCCGCAATTGCCAGTAAAAGTAGCACAAGGCTGAATAGCAAAAAATGAACTGGTCATGAAGAGCGTAAAACCTTCCAAGTCAAGTGCTTAAAGTGATTCTTTCAGCATCAGCAAGTGTACACAAATAGATTTCTTATGGATCACAATATATCGCAATAGTGTAATGAAAGCCCCAGGCTTTATCATTGGAAAGACAGCAGTGAGTTCCAGTGCAGTGATTTTCTTAGGCTGAAATATTGCCATCAGTCTGCTGTAGCCACGAGGAAGACCTGCACAGGTAATCATTGCTACCCCTGCTTCTAGGAGAGTCCGCCATAAAACCCACTAAACAGCAATGAAGTTTGCCGGGAGAGAGAGCATTTAAACCTGTTGGAATTTTAAAAAGGTTTTAAATGGTCTCAGAAAAAAAAAAGGGCAAAAATATATATATAAAAAAAGGGCAAAAATATATATATAAAAAAAAAAAGTACAAAAAATTATTCTGTACATGAAATCTTCGTCTTGCACATGGTTCATGCAGAAAGGATATGCCTTCCGGTACATTGGTGAATTATTCAGGCTCCTGAGAAAATGATTCATCGTGGCAAAAAATAGCTGAAATGGAGGAACCTAGTGTACATAGGATAGGTTAGATAAGTTCACCACAATTTAGGCGTGTTGATTCCACAACTTCCGAATACGTGAACCTCATGACCTCATCGTGCGTTCGGTATCAGTCTGGATGCTTTAATAGATAACACCCACATGCCTGTCTACTTTAGAATGACCCTGGATGGCTCACCAGGAAACAGGAACCAGTAAGTAGCTTTGGTAGCCAACACTTATTTTTTGGGAAGGCTGCTGGCCGATTTGACTACATCCATATCCTGTCCCAACCCCTTCTCCCTCTCTTCTTATGTCCCCTTCCACCCCATAAATCTTTCACAGATATGACCCACACCCCCTCGCCTTTTGTCAGAGAATGCCTATCAGACACTTAGCTCGCAGAAATGTGCATGCACGCAGAATAGTGAACAGGCGCACAGGCTCGTACTCCGTGCATGTTGGCGCCAGATGGGCTATTAAGTGCTGACTGGTGTTTCAGCTATTCCCTGCATCCTGCTGCTACTTTGCTTGTTCCCTTGTTGTTGACCCGGCTTGCCTCTGACCTGAACTTGGATCCTGATTCTGCCTTGTTGCCAGTTCCTGACCCTGGCTCTGTTCCTTACTACGTCTTTGCCTTATGATCCTGTTCTTTACTGCTCGCTTGCTGCTGACTTTGGCTATCACTGTGACCATGCATCTGTTCCTGGCTCTGTTCCCACATCCAATTCAAGCGCCTACCTGGCTGTTTTCTGCATTAGCTCTGCTCACCACGGTGTGTTCCTGTCTCAAGTCTGCTCAGAGCTCTGACAAGCCTTGCGTCTGGAACCTGCAGCCTGTGGAGTGCCCCTTTAACTTCAGATGGATTCCTGTTCCTGACCTGATGTTCTGCCAGCCTGCTTGGGACTGCATCACCTGCTGCAAGCACTCCTATCAACACATGCCGGCACTCATAATCCTCCTGTCCCTCGGCACACTCTGTTCCATCTCTAGTGGGACCTGGGCTGGTGATAAAAGAGAGGCCAACCTCGTCATTTCAGTCTCCAATCAAGTACATGGCACCTCCCTTCCTCCCCTCATCCCTTTTTATTCTTCTTTTTTTTTTTCTTTTTCTCTTTTCTACTTTCATTCTGCGGACACTTTCATGGCCTGTCTTTAAGATGCAGAGCAACTCACAACGTTTGGGTTCTAGCATACACTATATTGTCAAAAGTATTGGGACTCCTGTCTTACTCTGTAGGGTTCAATATTAAGTTGGCCCACCCTTTGCATCTATAACCGTTCCAACTCTTCTGGGAAGGTTGTCCACAAGGTTTAGGAGTGTGTCTATGGGAATGTTTGACCATTCTTCCAGAAGAGCAATTGTGAGGTCAGGCACTGATGTGGGACAAGAAGGCCTGGCTCACAGTCTCCGCTCTAATTCATCCCAGATGTGTTCTATCGGGTTTAGGTCCACCCCAAACTCACTCATCCATGTTGTTATGAACCTTACTTTGTTGGGCTTGACCCCTTAGTTCCAGTGAAGGGAACTCTTAAAGCGGTTGTATAACTGCACATGTAAAAAAGAAAAAAAAAAAACCCTGTAAGGCAAAGGCATAATGAGCTAGTATGCGGTGCATACTAGCTCATTATGAAATACTTACCTTAGAACGAGGTCCCTGTACAGGTTTAGGAGATATTAATTTTACCTACAGGTAAGCCTTATTATAGGCTTACCTGTAGGTAAAGATTAAAAATAAGGGTATACAACCACTTTAAGGCAGTAGCATACCAAGACATTTTGGACAATTTCATGCTCCCAACTTTGTATGAACAGTTTGGGGATGGCCTCTTCCTGCTCCAACATGACTGCGCACCAGTCCACAAAGCAAGGTCCATAAAGACATGGATGAGCGAGTTTGGGGTGGAGGAACTTGACTGGCCTGCACAGAGACTGGAATGCTATTAAAGTTCATGTAAAGGCGGGTGTCCCAATACTTTTAAGGTATAGTGTATATGGCACTACAACACAGAAGACTAGACAATAAAGTTTGCCATACACTAGTAGATTTTTGAACAAATGTGTGTGAATATTCGTACAAAAATCCTCATCAGTACATTCAATGACTTAATGAATGTTGTTTCATGGTACTAAAAAAAGTGTGCTTTTAACAACTTATCTTGGAGTGAATGGACTTTCCCGAACGAAAACCACATTCACTATTAAAAATTATTTCGCTTTAAAAAAAAAAAAAAAGTAGCATCCTGCTTCTTTGAATTTTTTTGTCACTGTAGTTGAAAATGAACGTCGATTCTACCTCACTAATGTTTACAAAAATCAAACAAAAGATCTTAAAACTAAAATGTAACTAGTGTATAACCAGCTTAAGACTTCTGGGAAAGCTCAGGATAGGTTCACCTTCAACATCATTAACCGCTTACTTTATAGATTTTGCCTGGTGTTCCCATGAGCTCACCGTCACAGAGTCCCGCCTCCTGGCCCGGCGCCTTTAAAAGACAGAACATTGGTCCAATGCCGGGATGTGTGACGTCATCAAAGGTGTCGGGCCAGGAGGCGGAACTGTGTGACGGCCCAGGAACATCGGGCAATTCAAATGAAAGCTGTTACGGCTGGCAATCCCCGCTCTCTGATGATCCAGCCGGCTCGCCTCTTCCTCTGCACAGGTGAGGCTGCATAGATGGGCACAGGTCAGGCTGCATTGATGGGCACTGGTGAGGCTGTGCTGATGGGCACTGATAGGCTGCACTGATGGACCCTGGTGAGACTGCAATGATAAAGTTGTTTATTTTTGTAACTTAATTCTGCATAAAACATTTAAGTGTTATTTCATGAGAATTTATGAGTGCGTGTTTATGCGCGGGGCATGGTAGGGGTTGGGTGGGGCAACTGGTGGCAGTAACCCTTAAGGCCTGGCTAGTAGCTCAGGACTTCAAATTTTGAGCCCTGGTCTAGAGCACCTTCACATCCCTGAAGATGGCATGCTGACCCGTTGGGGAGTGCTTACCTCCTTTTTCTTTTTGAAATTGTTATTTCATGTTTTTGTCTAAATGTTTCTTACACTGTCTACTTCTTTAATGGAAAAAAATTAATGAAACTTTGTGGAATTTTAAAAGATTGTTTTATGTTGAGAAACCATTTTTTTCATCTCACAAACTCCTTTACATATCCAGGGTGCTTAGGGGCCAGAATTCCCTTTGATCTCCTGAATTGCTTTGATCAGTCGGATCTAATTGTAGACCTACTTTTTCACCTTTTTGGAGATAAACGTAGGTGTAACTGGCAAATGAGACTTGAGGATTTTATCTTCCCTTAATATATTGCAGTGTCTGTAGATGATCCTTCTGACAATCGACACTTGTGTGTTATACTTGAGTATTACTTCTGTATCAAACTCCTATTTCGTGACCTCTACATCCAGGTTTCTGTCTCCTCTTTGGTTGTTTTATCCTCTTCCTTTGCCTCGTTTTCTGACATTTCCTTCTGGGACCCTGGGACCCCCTCTCCATTATCATTATCACCAGTCCTTCTGCAGTCACATCTTAAAGTGGATGTAAACCCACTCTCATCCTTTCTAAACTATTGCCATAGTAGTTTTCTATAATGATATACATGCCTCCTGCATGTAACCTTACCTGTCAATTTACCACCCCCCCCCCCCTGTCTGTTATGAGACCCTGAGACCCGAAAAACTGCAGATTCTGTGGGTGGGTCTGTTGTCCGGAGCTCAGTGGGTGGGGGGGGGGGGATGTCAGTAGACTCCCCGCCCACCTCTACACTCCCCTTGTCAACATGCATTTCTCCTGTGTATTTCTTACACTGAACTTCTGCTATGATCACCAACATCCAGGCAAAACCCAGAAAAGTCACCACATGACTTCAGCATGCCCAAGCAGGAGGAGGGGATCTGAAGTACACAGAATGTCTCTCTCAGGCTTGTGCATGAGATAAGGAAATGTCTCTCACAGCAAGGGGGAGAAACAGACTCCTATCTCTCTATCTGTTTTTATCTCACTGAAAAAGATAAGAGGACTGCTCAGAGCTGGATTAACTCTTCGTGGCAAGACTGGGCACAGATGACATGAAATCCTATACTGTACAAGGTGCAACCCTTATTTATTATTTTTTCTCGGGTTTACATCAACTTTAACCATTTCAGCCCCAGAAGATTTGGCTGCTCAATGGGCAGGCAATTTTTTTGCGATACGGCACTGCGTCATTTTAACTGACAATTGCGCAGTCGTGCGACGCTGTACCCAAACAAAATGGATGTCCTTTTTTACCCACAAATATAGCTTTCTTTTGGTGGTATTTGACCATCTCTGCGATTTTTATTTTTTGCGCTATAAACAAAAGAAGAGCGACAATTTTGAAAAAAACACAGTATCTTTTACTTTTTGCTATAATAAATATCCCCAATTTTTTTTCAAAAAAACACATTTTTTCCTCAGTTTAGGCCGATATGTATTCCTCCTCTACATATTTTCGGTAAAAAAAATCTTTAAGTAGATATATTATCCTTTTGGGCAGTTCGGGGACAAGGTCAGCTAGCGCCCAGGGCAAACATGCCAAAGTGTGCCCACCCCAAGATGTATGAGCATTGTGTCAGCAAAAAGCCCTCCACAAAAAAACTGAGCACTAATCTGCATGCTTACGCCCTAAGAATAAATGCCCCCTCCTCCCAGTACAAATCTGCCCCTCTGCTGAAATCCCCCCTCCCAGCAAAAATCTTTGCCCCGCAAATCCCCGAGCTCAAATCACCCCCCCCAAAAAAAATAAAGTATCCCTCCTAGCACAAATCCTGTACCCCTAAAATTTCCCCTCCGAGTACACATCTTGTTCCCTCCACTCCAAATTCCCCTTCCCAGCACAAATAACCCCCCATCCCCCCTCCAAGGATACATTCCCCCACCACTGTTCTTTCCCCCATCACTCCTCCCAACACAAATCCCCCTACCACTGTTAGCACTCCCCCCCCCCCAAATTGCCCCTCATCAAACAATACTTGGTTCTATACAGAATTCTATGGCTCAGTGCTGGTAAACCACAGGTACAGTGTGCTGCACCTGCACCTGCAGATCAGTTTAAAACCAGCTCAGTAACCAACGCAGAACAGATATGCCCATATATACACTGTGCTTTTAGTAATAAACGTACCTTTAATAACAGTCTTCCATTCAGGTATTGCCGGCTGTTGCTGTCCCAGGCAAGTACATTTGGTATCACTCCGCCTATTACAGGAGCTAAAGCTATACAGGAAGCAACAGCTTATGCGTCTCTGCTCCGCAGCCGCTTGCTTCCCCTACCACCCGCTTTATTCGCAACACTGATGCTCTGGGTTAGAGGGTCGGGAACCCGGGATCTGGACTTGCCGACCCACCATCCCAGAGCAGGAGGCCATGGGCAACATCAGAGGGCTCCCTGAGCCACTGATTGGGCACCCCTGCTCTAAAGGGATCCTAGAGACTGGTGTTCCTGAATCCTCTGGGTGCTAGAAGTCAGCTACTGGGTGTAGGCTGAAGGGGACACCAGCTGGTGTCTTGAAGAGCAGGGTCCATTCATCTCCTTCTTCTAAGAAAGGGACTTTGCCCCATTCTGTACAATCTGCTACACAGTTCTACCATGAAAGCTGTCCATAAGTGTGAATAGTTTAATTTGAGTATCCCACTAAACACCCTTCTCCTATCCTAATTCCTAAACTAAAATAAAACAACAAAAAAACACTACACCCCCTAGACCAGGGGTGTCAAACTCAATTTCATCCTGGGCCGCATAAGCATTATGATTGCCCTCAAAATGGCCAGTTGTATCTGTAAGATTAGATGTCCAGCGCATCCCCTCCCCTTACTTTAAATGTCAAGAGCCACCCCGCCATCAGAAGTTGAGTCCATCACTCTCCCTTACATCACAGTGCACCCCCTTTTCTTATGCTGCTGCTGGGAAGAAGCTGGATGCACTGCTTGAAAGCAGAAAGTAGGGGTCTGGAGAAGGGATGGAGCTCTCCTGCAGCTGCAGAAGAGGTGTGAGGGCCACATGAAACAGCATGGAGGGCCGTATTCGGCCTGCGGGCCTTGTGTTTGACACCTGTGCCCTAGACTGGTCATTGGAGTGATGAGTGGAAGTTGTGCATCTGGTGTGGGAAATGCTGTGTGCCCGGCTGAGGGCTGAAACCAGGGAAGACCTGGGAAAATACCAGCAGCTCCTACAGGGGTAATGCTACATATATAATTGGGTGTCCAGGTTTGTCTGGCAGGAGGGCAGACTAGGCTCAAAGCTCATAACGTGGAAGAGATTTATTGATGATGTAATTTTTATATGGATTTTCCATCCAGCTCGATTTTTCTTTCAAAGGATATCAATCTAAGTGGTGCCAACAGGACCAGCCACTGATCAAAATATAGTAAGCTTTAAATCAGCTTGAGCAAACCTTCTACTCTTGCTCAGCCGCATCCCTATGGGATCCCCCTTTATATAATCAAAGAACTGCGAGGCAGGAGTTGGATATGTCTCTCATTGACAAAGTGAAGAAGCGTCTTAGCAGAACCAAACAGAGGTTAACTCTGGTATAAGCAAATATTGTGTCTGCATAAAAGAGTCCTGTGTTTCTCCTTGAATCTTGGTGTGCTTTGTGTATTTCTCCCAGATCTGTGCAGTAATCCAGTTTGACACTTTACCTCTGTGTGTAAGAGCTTCCTGTAATAAAGACCGGTCTCTGCTCCTCTCTCTCCTTGTGCAGAGTGACTGGTCTTGTCTCCGCCCCCTCCTGTAGTTATCTGCAGGCAGCCTGTAGTGGGTGGAGCCTGCTGGGTCCTTCCTATAGCTCTGCTCAAGTTATGTGCAGCCCAGTGATGACGCCACCGCTACCCTAAAGCAAAAACAACTATACCAGCAATATAAGAAAAGTCCTGCAGTAATTTAGACATCTCCCTACTGCCCAATGGCCTTGTTCTATCAAATATCAGCTGAAAACATCTTCACTCAAATTACTTTGCCTGCCATACCCCACTCCTAGCGAGACTTACTGTAACAACCAATCACAGCTACTGATATAGTGCAGGCTATTAAAACTCCAGAAAAGAAAGACTCCTGGGTTATACTATAATTATATAAAGATATATAATGACCACTTGCGGATCGCCAGCCCACAATGTACTGTGGATGGGCGGCCCGTGCAGACAAAGAGATATACTGGTATGTGGCTGCCGCTTCGGGGTTTAGGGCATGCGCGCCCCCTTACCCCACCCCCCACACACACAAAACCTGCTGTGATTATATACAGTGGGAGAATGTCAGCAGTTCCTGGCCAATGGTTCATGGCCATGACCTGCTGATTGGCTGTGTCCAATCAGAGCCCTGAGTGGACAATCAACACAGAGCTCTCTACAGAGGGAATGATCTCTTATCCCTGCAAAACAGAACATAATACACCCATTACACATTGTTATGCACACATTTAGCCCCTTTTATCACCCTAGATGTTAACTCCTTCCTAGCCAGTGTCATTAGTACAGTGACAGTGTATAGTATTAGCACTGATCACTGTATTAATATCATTGGCGATATCAGTTCCCCCAGCATTAGTTAGTGTCAGATTGTATGCTACACTATCACAGTCCCATTATAAGTTGCTGATCACTACCATTAGTAGTATCTGAATAAAAAATAAAATTTAGTGTATATAAACCATCGTGTGTAGACGCTATAACTTCTGAAGACATTTGATTTTTTTTTTACACTTTTTTTATTGGATATGTTTTATAGCAGTAAGTAAAAAATATTGTTTTTTTTTTTTGTTTTTTTACTTTTTGGTCTTTTTTCATTTATATCGCAAAAAATAAAAAAAACCCAGTGGTGATCAAATACCACCAAAAGAAAGCTCTATTTGTGTGAAAAAATGATATAAATTTCGTTATGGTACAGTGTTGCATGACCGTGCAATTAGCATTTAAAGTAGTGCAGTGCCAAATAGCAAAAAATGGCCTGGTCACGAAGGAGGTAAAACCTTCCAGAGCTCAAGCCGTTAAACTGTAAAGTAATTATTACAAGAATGTTACAGGAATTGTATCCGATTCCTATCCTTGCTAACAAATACATAAAATTCACTTATTAACCAGAACTCATTCAGAAGGGAATTGTTGACAGTGATAATCTTGATGATATCGAAACCAAACACCTATATGCCTCAAACTACCCTTCCCTGCTCATCCACATGCTTAACACCTGGAAGTGATACCACCACTCCTAGTTTGAGAGTATGTCAACTGTAACAATTACTTGCTTTCTCAAGCTTTTGTACTATTTATGGGTGTTGCTAATTGGAGACCCCCCACTTGTCATGTGGATTTTCCAATGACAAATACTCCAATATGTCTAGAAAGGTAAAACTCCAACTCAAGAATTACATCTTTTACCATACCAGGAGATAGGATGGCCTGGTACTACCTAATACCCAAACTTGGCAGCCCAGTTTTCTCAAATACCATGAAGACTGGGAATCGCCAGTCTGGGTCAGCCTTGAACCTGGGGATTGCCACCCTCTTCAAATTGATAATCGTCTTTGGATAAGACCAGGGGTCTGCAAACGTTCTAAACAAAGGGCCAGTTTACAGTCCTTCAGACTTTAACTGCTTCAGCCCCCAGAAGATTTCACACCCTTCCTGACCAGAGAACTTTATGTGATTTGGCACTGCGTTGCTTTAACTGACAATTGCGCGGTCGTGCGACGTTGCACCCATCGTCCTTTTTTTCCCCACAAATAGAGCTTTCTTTTGGTGGTATTTGATCACCTCTGCGGTTTTTATTTTTTGCGCTATGAACAAAAAAAGAGCGAAAATTTTGGAAAAAAAAACGCAATATTTTTAACTTTTTGCTATAACAAATAGCCCCCAAAAATATATTAAAAAAAACTATTATTTTTTTCCCTCAGTTTAGGCCGATATGTATTCTTCTACATATTTTTGGTAAAAAAAAATCCCAATAAGCGTATATTGATTTGTAGACGCTATAACTTTTGCGCAAACCAAATAGGGGATAGTTTTATGGCATTTTTATTATTATTTTTTTACTAGTAATGGCGGCGATCTGTGATTTTTCTCGGGACTGTGTCATTATGGCGGACACGTCGGACAATTCTGACACATTTTTGGGACCATTGGCATCTATACAGCGATCAGTGCTATAAAAATGCATTGATTACTGTAAAAATGTCACTGGCAGGGAAGGGGTTAACACTAGGGGGCGATCAAGGGGTTAATTGTGTTCCCTAGTGTGTGTTCTAACTGAAGGGGGGAGGGGACTGTGTAGGGGAGATGACAGATCGCTGTTCATACTCTGTATGAACAGACGATCTGTCTCTTCTCCCCTCAGAGAACCGGAAAACTGTGTGTTTACACACACAGATCCTGGTTCTCGGTGTGCCCCGAGCGATTGCGGGAGCCCGGTGGTGATCGCGACCGCCGGGCACTTGCATCGGCTCCGTGGGCCAAATATGGAAGTGACGTAACATGATGGCGATTTGCGCAGCTGTGCCATGTAGCCGCAGTACAACTGCGGCGGCTGGTCGGCAAGCGGTTAAGGGGGCCAGACTGTGGCAAGTGGGAGTACAAAATTTCCTGGTGTCAGTGGGAGTAAACAATGCTCCATCATTGGTATCACTGGGAGGAATAGTGCTCCATCATTGGTATCACTGGGAGGAATAGTGCCCCATCATTGGTATCACTGGGAGGAATAGTGCCCCATCATTGGGGTCAATGGGAGGGATAGTGCCCCATCATTGGTGTAATTGGGAGGAACTGTGCCCCATCATTGGTTTTATTGGGAGGAATTGTGGCCTTCATTGGTGCCAGTGAAAGAACTGGTGCCTCAAGGGCCGTAAGCAAACAAAGGGCCACAGTTTGGAGACTACTGGATTAGACCCAAACACAGCAAGCAGATCTTTATTCCTATCACCTACCACTCTTAGTAGGAGAGATAGTAATAAATACTCTGATGGCCTTCTTTCCCCACACTTTTTCTTGCTATTTATCTTTAAAAACCCAGCATTCCCCCCAGGTAATGACTGCTGTGGACATTTTAAAAAATGGAAGTCCTTAGGCTTTACAAACCTAAAACCAAATACACAGTGTTAAAGCCTTTCAAATGCTGAAAGGTTCTTTTAAACCCACAAACACAATATTTTTTACACATTTGCAAGGTAAACTTTTTTTTTTTTTTTAAATCCTTAACGCACCAACTCTACTTTATCTACCACACCTTTTGAACAAAGAATGTCATACAGACTCACATTTCCCAGGAAGGATCTCCTTGCTATATACAATACTCAATATGTCCTCAACACCTGATCTACGTCATCCGCATGAAAGTGGAAGGAAGACCTTTAAATAACTTTTGGCAAAGATGACTGGAAAAAGATATGGCAGACCACAAAGGCTTGCTTCCGAAATATGATTGCTAAGGAAACTAATTGAGGTCCTAGCCCTCTGGTTTGCTGGTCCCAGCAAGGCTCACCACAGCAACTGTGGGCGCTACATTCAAATGAGAAAACTGTGGAAGCAAGGGAACATGTATACACACACCTGGTGGACATGCCCAATGGCTAAGTCATTTTGGCCCAAGGTGTTCCATATGCTCTCTGATCTGATGGAACAAACAAACCATAACAACAAATCCAAGTATCTCCTTCATTTGTCCTTCAACTGCCAGGAATCAGATGTGCAAGGCATGCTGGAATTTATCATTTCACTTGCACTGGGCAGGATTGATGTGACTTCTACTGTCCACTTCACATCAAAAGCTGTGTTTGCATGCCAGAACTGGTCAAGAATTCCTCAGTGATTGCATCTATCTCCATCCTGGCATTGGAAAAGCCTATTGGCCCAAATAAAAACCTAATAGTGGAGAAATGTGGGGGCACATGTGACTGAAACAGACCTAAGTGACAGAACATCAGATACTACAATGTACATATAGCCATCCCAGCGTGGACTGGGCAGGAGCAAGTTACATCAGCTGTTCCCCCCTTTGGGTCACCTGAGAACAGCCAATTTGCACCAGAACTGCCCTTTACAGATGAGTAATGCCGCGTACACACGGGCGGACTTTTTGACGGACTAGGTCCGGCGGACTTTTCGACGGACTTTGAATGAATGAACGGACTTGCCTACACACGATCAACCAAAGTCCGATGGATTCATACGTGATGACATACAACCGGACTAAAACAAGGAAGTTCATAGCCAGTAGCTGCCCTAGTGTCGGTTCTTATCCGTCGGACTAGCATACAGACGAGCGGACTTTTCGACCGGACTCGAGTCCGTCGGAAAGATTTGAAACATGTTTCATTTCTAGGTCCGTCGAACTTTTGGGGAAAAAAAGTCCGCTGGAGCCCACACACGATCGAAATGTCCAACGAACTCCGGTCCGCCAGACCAAGTCTGCCGTAAAGTCCGCTCGTGTGTACGCAGCATTAGTCTTGTCATCAGGTAATCTGATCATTGTAAAATTCATTGGGGGTCTGCAATTGATTAAACTGAGTTGAGTGTTTTGTTTTTTTGCATTAAAAAAAAGAAGGAAAGGTTGTAAAATGTTTGGGATTTTCAATCGTTCTAAGGCAGGTTTGTATTGTAAGACAAGCAAGATCGCCAGATAAACCAACAAGAAAGAACCAGCGAAACATACAAGAGAATTCTGATCCAACTACAAAAAAAAAGAAAATTCTAAAATAATTCTTGGGTCTAGAAATAAAAACTGTGGTTTAGGTGTTATACACTATATCACCAAAAGTATCAGGACGCCTGCCTTTACACGCACATTAACTTTAATGGCATCCCAGTCTTAGTCTGTAGGATTCAATATTGAGTTGGCCCACCCTTTGCAGCTATAACAACTTCAACTCTTCTGGGAAGGCTGTCCACAAGGTTTAGGAATGTGTCTATGGGAATGTTTGACCATTCTTCCAGAAGTGCATTTGTGAATTCAGGCACTGATGTTGGATGAGAAGGCCTGGCTCACAGTGTACGCTATTTAAGAAATCCTGTGGCCTTTAATGGAGGATAAGAAACTTTGCACAGAACATGTTCTTCCGTGGAAATCCCTTCCACTATCACTTCAGCACAACCTCCTGCTACGGGACACTGCAATTGCCTGGAGAGAAGTGAGGAAAAGCCTCAAACTACCACCCTTCATCTCTAGCCATCTTCCAATACAAGGAAACCCAAGCTTCCATCCAGGTCTGGAACATCAACCCTATGTCTCATGGCAACAAAAAGGCCTCACCAAATTCTCTTTACTATGTGACAGAGAGACTGGTCGCCCTATCAATTTTCAAACTATAGCTGACAAATTCTCACTCCCACCGTCACATGCCTTCCAATATGGACAATGCATCAGCTTTCTGAAAAATGCCTGCAGAGATGACCATAAAAGGTTCAAATCATCTTTCATGGACATCCTTCTATCTGAGGACTCATATGAAATCTCAGCATTTACCAACCTCTTCTTCTGAAAACCACTCCCCCTCTCACAGCCTCATCAGCGGCCAATTGGGCAAGAGACTTTCCGGATACTGAGCTGGTGGATAAAATTCTACAAGGCCTTAATACCATACACAAATTGATTCCCAACGAATCTTGGAGGGAAACCCAATTGAAAATCATGCATAGGGCTCATATACCCTTCCTCTCGACCAAACAAGGTCAAACCTCCTCTATCTGCCCTCTCTGTCAACACCCCAGGCCTTCCCTGAGACATCGCTTCTGATCATGCACATATATCTCCATCTTCTGGGAACAAGTCCTATCCTACATCTTTGAAATAACCTTGCTGAAACTGCCCAAAGATCCCCTGCTCCTTATCTTTGGACACTGGGACCCCCAGTTGCTGCCCTGGTCACTCAATTCTATTCCTCCCGGCAAAGACTGGTCCCTGATATGCCTCCTACTAGCCAGAAGAGCCATCCTGAAAAACTGGATCTCCAGCTCACCGCCAAACACCTCACAAGTCAAAAGAGACCTCTTACAACTACTATTCAAAGACAAACTCAACACAGACCTATCGCATGAAAAAACCAAATCACGTTTCTACCACATTTGGCAACCTTTTATGGTCTCAACGCTCACTCTTATGGATCAAACTAAACTTGAGGAACTCTCTTTCTCATACCATGGGCCTCCCTAAACACCGTAAGTGAGGCTGCTTTTTTCAACTGAAAGACCCACTACAACATAAGGTGCTCACCTTTAGCCACGAGACAAACTCGCACCCACTAACTCTTTCACCTCTTTCAAGCGTCATAATGGAGAATGTTACCTTCGACTCCACAGCCACAACCTTGAAGCCTACCCCCAAGATACCTCTTTAACATGAACTTGGTGCTCATCCCCTTCCCTCCACCCCCCCTTTTTTTCTCTCTCCCTCTCCCCCCCCCATACCTCCTCCTAGATCATTCATTGGTACTCCTTTGGTTAATCTAGGAACCCTTCTCCTTAGATCCATCCAGTTACCCCCCTTCTTTTTAGTCTGAAGGCTACAACTTTTGATCCCCTATAAGCCATATTGTTACTGTTATGTATCTTGAGTCTTCCATCATAACTGTTTTTCTCTGTACAAAAAAATACTGACACTGTTGACATTATACTCTGTATGTAGCATCTTTCAATAAAATCTAAGGAAAAAAAAATATATATATATAATTGTAAACTATGTCACGCAGCTCTTTTCCATAGAAACCTTCAAAGAGTAATATAATGTATGACAGCTGTATTTGTATCTGAATGCACTCATACTTTGTTTTTGTATGACTAGTGAAACCCAGTTCCCAAAGCCCACTGGAGGCAACCATAGCCTGAGGTCCAGCGTGCCATGAGAAGTGCATAAGAGTGTGAGCAAATCAAACATGTGAAACCACAGCATGCATATCGGCCGGCTAGATCGTTAGACAAAAATACATAGCATGGTAGATACCAGCATTGCAGCAGAAAAGTGGCCCTTAAATGGATCAGTTGCAGGCCAAAAAGGCCAGCCAAACCCGTAACCAGATACTCATGTATTAGCGAGTAAAAGCTGAACAAAAAACAGTCCCAGAACATTCGAAACCACCCTAACCCTCCCAGCTCCCAAACACATGAGAGCTTTATTCCCAAAACTAAAACTGCAAAGCAAGGGGCTCATGTCACAGTCCCTCAACCAACAAAGCCTGAGGTGTGAAGAGAAGTCCGTAGCCGTGGTGTTCCATCCACGTCCGCACAAAACAAAAATATGTGTTCACCCTAATTCTAGAAAAACAGTTCCTGAGTTAGTAGGAGTAAACGATTAAGGAGAAACATAAAGTCAATATCAATCGTCAACCCGCACAGCTGACGTACATGTGGCCCGTGGTGTAGAATTGAGGATGATCCCCAGCTTCAGCGGGTAGCACAATGAGTGATGGGGCCATTTAGTTGTAGGAACCTCTCCTTCTCCCTCTCCCTCTCCCACCCCCAATCTACCTCAAACGAGTTTTGGGGGGGCTGTAGACCAGGGGTATTTAAATGTGTTCTGCATCAAGCCATTTCAATGATGAGGTGGTCTCCGGTTGTGATCCGGGCGTCCCAGGGTGTCCACCCAATGCGATGCCTCCTTAGGATCTGTGAAGAAGTAGGCCTTGCCTTGATAAGTGATCCTCAATCTTGCAGGATAAAGCATACCATAGGGTAGATGGAGCTCTCTTAGCCTCCTTTTGATGGCCAGAAAGGTAGTCCTTTGTTTCTGAGTGGCTGCTGAAAAGTCGGGAAAGATAGTGATTCCATTGCCGTTAAAGGATATTTTGCCTTTTTCTCAGGCAGCTCTGAGAACGGTTTCCCTGTCTCTGAAGTGTAGTAAACTGATGAGGATGGCACGTGGCGGGGCTCCAGGGGGCGTAGGGGACCTCTATGTGCCCGTTTGATGGCGAACAGCCGTGAGAAGGTGGAGGCGCCAAATGTGGTGGTCAGCCAGTGCTTCATGAAGGCCTCCGGGTCTCTGCCCTCTGAGCCCTCCGGGAACCCCAAGAAGCTCAAATTGTTGCGCCTCAAGCGGGTTTCCATATCCGTGAGCTTGTCAGCAGTATAGGTTTGGGTCTGACGCAGTTCCCTAACAGAGCCCTGCAAGGGACGCGTCTCATCTTCTAAGTCCCCTATGCGTTATTCTGCATTCGTCACTCTATGACGGAGGGTATGAACATCATGTTTCAGGAATTGAGTCCATCTGTGTTGTGAGAGAAGTATGGCTGTGCTGTACAGCCTCCATGATCTGTGTCAGGGTAGGTTCTGTGTGCTCTGCCTCATGGAGTGGAGTTGCAGGGGAGTCAGTGTCATCAGAAGGAGAGAATAGGAGGAGATCAGCAGGGCTGGAAGCCTGGCATTGCCGTGATTCACCCTTCCCTGGAGGTTGTCGTACTGAGGAGGAAGAAGAGGAGGGGTGCCCATGCTTCCGATTGTGGTGCTGATCTGCGCCATCTTGCTGCCGTGGAGGCTGTGGCATGAATCCTGGCGTTTGCTCCATCACAAGTCCATACTTTACCATCCCTTGATGGGTTGTGGGGTCTGGACAGTCTATTGAGGCAGATGAAAGCCCCAGAGCTCGATTGGGTGTGCGGTATCTCCTGAGGATATGTGCGGCATGGACGGGACTTAGGCACCCATCATTTCCCGGGCATTGGCTACCTCCCTGGGTTCCCCCCACAGCCTCAGTTAAAGGAGCATTTTCAGGTAGGCTATGGTGCTGTGGTGGTGAAATGGGGGCCCAAAACAAGGAGAGAGGCCAGGAGGCTGGGGGTGTCCTTTGGTTGGGTGTGGCAAGATGGCCACCACTTACCCCATGGATCTGGGAATGTCTGCAGGCCGGTGTAGACCAGATGTCCCCAGGAGGGCTGTGGGCAGCAGTGGACAAACGGCCCACAGTCAGTGTTCTGTGAAAGGCTATGGGAGAGCCAGGGATGCCGATGCACAGTGCAGAGAGGGCCTGGGTGGACCAAGATGGCCGCCGGCCCCGGAGATTAGGCTGAAGCCACGGTCTTTCCTGGGGGCCTGAAGTCTGGAATTTATCTTTACGGTTCCCCATTGTCCACATCCATCCGGGGGTGAGCCGCTACCGGCGGGTAGGGATATGATACCACTCGTTTCGCGGATCACGGCACTGGGGCTCGGAAGGTCGGAGGCTTCACAGTAGGGTTGCCACATCATCCCTTTAATCCAGGACACACATTAATTACACAGGTTGTGTGGCTGATTAAGGTGGTAATTAAACTCACTTGGTGCCTTATCTGCATTAAATCAGCCTCAGAACCTGTGTAAGTTATATGTGTCCCGGATTAAAGGGATGATGTGGCAACCCTACTTCACAGGCCTCAAGATGGCGGCTGGTCCCGGGTGTATGGAGCTGGCCGCGGCCTAATACTAGCACAATCGGCCGGCCGGGCTCTGCAATTCAGGCTAGGGCTGCTGCAGGGGATGCCCAGGTACAGGTAAGCTAAGTTTGGAGGCTCGCCAGGGTATTTTCAGTGCAGTTTGGCAGTGGATTATGCAGGATTTTGAGGAGCTCCTCAGCTACACGTCCGTCTTAGTTCACAGTCGGACATGCCCCCAACGCTATATTTCTTACTACTGACCCCTGAACTCTGTGTCCCTTTAAGCCATGGCCAATATTAAGCACAATGAGAAACACTGCGCCACACTTTCTTTCTCACAGCCAGGAGACATAATTTTGCACACTGGCCCACTGCTTTCAGAAAACACCCCTGTAGCCAACCTTAGTGAACAGTGCAAGAGGCACCATCTTGTGTCACTCTTGCAGCTTAAGATCTGAACCCCCCTCAGGAAAAAGGTATCTACGGCCCTTCTCCGCTGGCTTCCTAACACTCCGCTGGCTTCCCCACAGTTGTCTCCCCACTTCCCCAATGTTGTCTCCAACAAACTTCAGCCAATCCGCGAAGAAGATAACTGACCAATGAGGTTCTGTGCACACTTCCCCACACAGTCCACCGATATTCCTCACACTTGGCACCGACGTTCCACTTACCACTGCAAGATTGGATGATGTTAACTGGAGACAAACTGTCTGTAGCAAACTTCAGCCAATCCATGAATAAGATATCTAGCCAATGAGGTCCTGTGCACACTTCCCCACACAGTCCACCAATGTTCCTCACACTTGGCACCGACGTTCCGCATACCGCTACAGGATTGGATGATGTTAACTGGAGACTTATGCCGCGTACACAGGGTCGGACTTTACGGCAGACTTTGCCCGGCGGACTTTTCGACGTACTTTACCACGGACTTTCTGAATGAACGGACTTGCCTACACACAATCCACCAAAGTCTGTCGAATTCGTACGTGATGACGTACGACCGGACTAAAACAAGGAAGTTCATAGCCAGTAGCCAATAGCTGCCCTAGCGTGGCTTTTTGTCCGTCGAACTAGCATACAGACGAGCGGACTTTTCGACTCTAGTTCGACGGATAGATTTAAAACATGTTTCAAATCTAATGCCGCGTACACACGAGCGGACTTTACGGCAGACTTTGCCCGGCGGACAGGATTTGGTCCGACAATTCGATCGTGTGTGGGCTCCAGCGGACTTTGTTTTCTCAAAAGTTGGACGGACTTAGATTTGAAACATGTTTTAAATTAATCCGTCGAAATCGAGTCCGGTCGAAAAGTCCGCTCGTCTGTATGCTAGTTCGACGGACAAAAAGCCACGCTAGGGCAGCTATTGGCTACTGGCTATGGACTTCCTTGTTTTAGTCCGGTCGTACGTCATCACGTACGAATTTGACGGACTTTGGTGGATTGTGTGTAGGCAAGTCCGTTCATTCAGAAAGTCCGTTGAAAAGTCCGCCGAGCAAAGTCTGTTTTGCCTAGGGCGCAAAATAGACTAGCACCAGCCCTGCCTGAACCATATCAGTGCTTCTGCTATGAACTTTGAGGATAAAATGCTCCACAGCGTATTCCTGGTCAGCAGGTCCCTATAGAGACGCTTTCCCCTCATGCCCATGGATATCATGGGGCCTGTTGTGTGATTTTCACTTTCTCTGTAGAGGAGGAAAATCTCTTTATTGAATATTAAAACAAGAGATAAAGAAGCAGGAAGTGAACTTTGGGAGAAGACCAACCGTGAAAGGTGATGACCGGCACATTCTTTACTGCAGAAATACAGGCATTACCTATGACACTGCATGAGTCATGGAAAGGCAGAAGACAGAAGGCAAGTGCTGGCAGTTTGATATCGTTTAAAGATTGTACATCCTCCTTCTTCGACAGCTGCTGACACAACTGCATTCACTCACTGTATTACAAAGTAAATACTATCTGGTTAAAATGAAGCTTTGTGTATCATAAACAATTGTCACTTTTTTGTAATTTAGAAAATAACATATTCACTTTTTTTCACTTCATGATCTCCTGCAGCCTCTTTTAAGCCCGTGGTGTGTGAAACACTCAGACTAACACCCGATGAAAAAAAAAGTGCACACACAAAACGTGAGAACACAAAAAAGTGCATAGGGTGTACACATGGTCCTCCTCCGAAGAGGAAAGGACCCTGACCCCCCCGGGGTGCAAAGCTCCAGTACTTACTGGCCCACCTGGCCGAAACCAGGCAGACCCCATTCTATGGGAGGGTTACCGAAACAGTCCACCCCAAGTACTAGGTGGGGCTCCTCTGAAGGGAGACCCCATGAGAGAGGGCAAACCAGACCAGAAGGCCATGTCCACCCCCTCCCAAGACTTTCTGGGAAGGCCCAAGGACCGACACCCTACTAATCGGAGTGAGTAAAGTGCACAGTCCAAGTGACAAACACAAAAAAACACAAGTAAAAGTGGGGAAAGGGAAGTGGAGAAGTGCAGTAGTGCCATAGAGCAATACCATGGCAGGCCCTTGGGCCAGGAAACAAAAATTCCTCTGGTCCCAGCCAAAAGGCTCGGCCCTAGAGGCAGGTGTGAAAAAAGCGTGTATATGGTGCAGTGACCTTGGTGCCAGAAAAACTGAAGATGAGAGTCCCCACTTGTGAGATTTACAGCACCCCTGGACTGCCAGCCCAGGGGTACATACTCCACAAGCCTCTTTAACAGCCCAGCCTTCCACCAGATCAGTGCCTCTCCATCAGAAATTAGACAGCTTAGGGAGAGCCTTACCTACAACTGGGAAGATTCAACCCAGGAAGAAAAATGCCTCCCACCGCCATCACCATTTCTTACCAAGTACATTAAAGAGGTATACTAGCCAGCACCCTCCTCTACATGGGACACCAGCATTCTCCCTCCTGAAAACTGATAAGATCAGATACTACACTTGATCTTAGCTAAAAGGCAGAGAAGTGATGCACTTCTGTTTCCGTTGCACATCATTGTTTCGGATCGGCTTCCTGATGGTGACACGGGTGGACCACACATGTGATCGTTGACATGGCCACCTATACTTCACTGACAGCACATCATAGGGTGACAACTGTTGTCACCCAATAGTAGGAAGCGACTAGATAAGGACAAGCTATTATTTTAATAATAAATGCAGATTTTAAATGACTGAAAATTCCCGTAAAAATTACATTAACATATTGGGACTGATATACGATAACTGGAGAGTGCAAAATCAGCTTCCAGTTTTTATTTTTTTATTTTTTTTTGTCAAAGCCCAATGCCCTGTACACATGAGCGGATTTTCCGTCGGAAAAATCTTGGATGGTTTTTCAGACGGAATTCCGCTCAAGCATGGCTTGCATACACACGGTCACACAAAAGTTCGCTGAACTTTTGACCGTCAAGAACGCGGTGACGTACAACACTATGATGAGCCGAGAAAATGAAGTTCAATACTTCCGAGCATGCGTCGAGTTGTTTCCGAGCATGTGTAGGAATTTTGCGTGTTGGAATTGGTACAGATGATCGGAATTTCCGATCAAAACTTTTTCCGACCGAAAAATTGAGAACCTGCTCTCACTCTTTTGCTGGCGGGAATTCGGCCAGCAAAAGTCCGATGGAGCATACACACGGTCGCATTTTCCGACCAAAAGCTCTCATTGGTCTTTTGCTGGCCGAATTTCCGATCGTGTGTACGCGGCAACATTGAATAAGCTGAAGTTAGAAGCCGACTGGCTACCATACACAGCTGCACCAGATTTTGCACTTTCCAATTTTAGTAAACCAACCCCATTGCATTCTGTTGTGATGTAATGGAAAAGCATTTTTTTACCTTATCAAAAACATTTACAGTGGAGTACAAAGGCTGGCTGGAAAAAGTCTATAAAGTTGTAGATATGGAAATAAACTTAGACCAGACATAGACGGTTCGAATCTCGGCCAGTTCAGCAGGAACCATGTATGGGCAGGCTGAATGTACCCAAGTTGATCGATCGATGGACTTGGGTACAACCAGCCTGCTGGATTTTACATGCGATTATTGTTATTGGCTGGTATAACCGCTAGCAATAATCATTGAGTTCTCCCGGCGGGGATGGCTTCTCCTGCTGGGAGAATACAATGTCTTGACGGGAGGGATTCCCCTGTCTGCACTGTCTGATCCGTGGTTGCAGGAAAAAAATTTGCTCCATGTATGGCCTGCACACGTGTAAACCTTACTGATGTACAGATTTTTTGAAGGATACCTGTGGGCCCCCTTTGAGTCTGGAGCGCTAGGTAGCTGCCCATACTACCTTTATTTATGGGGCGGTTAATGCCCAGAGTTCAGCTTTACGCAAAGCAATAACAATGACTATTTTTGTAAAATAAAATGCTTGTTTTAACCCTATATTATTCGATGTTACATTTCAGTCCTGGTGATCTTCTGCAACCTCTTTTGCAGCGACTTCCTGTCTTCCTGCACTCCAGTGTTGGCTACATGGCATCTCTAAGGGCTGTGCAAACTGTGTTGAATCATTGCCTCCATCTCCTGATGAAGCAGGGTCTGAGAAACGCGTGAAAAACCCTTTACCATCACTAACGAATTATACAATTTTGTGAACTTGTCATGTAGACCATGCTATGTTCGTGACATATGTTTGGTGAATGTTGGCTGTTGGAGGTATAATGGACTCCAGAAACCAGCAAGCAATGCATCATGTTAAATATTTTAGAATCATTTTTTTAAATAGTGAAATTCTAAATGTGTTATACTTTGGTGCAACTTGTATACGCTGCCATCTTGAAGGTCTTTGAGGTCTAGCTAGTTTTAAGTGGCCTGAGGCCTTGAAGCACAAGTCACTTACTGTATATTACTACACACTTGCATTCCTCAGGTAACCCCAGGTACTGGTTTCTGGGGATACCACTACTTTCCATCAGAACAGTCCATAGGTTGCTTCATACAGTTCCTCCGTACACTTACAGAGACTTAGTGGGGCCCTTGGTGTCCTTAGTAGAGTCACTTGGTGTCCACTGCAGTGTCCATAGTGGAGACCAGGCCAGAAGTAGAACCCATAGACCTGGCAGAGACCAACCCATAGTGTGTCTGCGCACACACGGGAGATTGGTCCAGGATAGTGATGTGGGAAGATTTTTGGACTGGAAGGTTGACAACGCTGGACTCCATAGTGGACTGGCATGTATGTATTCTTTTTTATTTACATACAGGAACAATTACCAGGGACTAGAAATAAGAATTTTAGCTATGTAGGGTGAAGGTGGACAAAATAGAGAGATGGGTCAGTGATGTACACTTTCCATCTTGTCCTATCAGAGACTGCTTTGTATCTATTGAGAAAAGGCAAAGTGATCACTAAGGCCCCTTTCACGGTAGAGCGCTTTTTCTGCGCTTTTCCGGGGTGCATGAAAACTACTCCCCTTGAAATCCTATGTAACTGTTCACATTACTGCGCTGGGATCCAAAGAGATCCCATAGTAATTATACATACCAATGTAACAATATAAAAGTATCCATACCTAGGATTCGTCTTTAACCACTTTCACCCCCTTCCTGCCCAGGACAATTTTCAGCTTTCAGCACTGTCGCACTTTGAATGACAATTGCGTGGTCATACAACACTGTACCCATATGAAATTTGTATAATTCTTTTCACATACATAGAGCTTTCTTTTGGTGGCATTTAATCGGCACTGAGTTTTTAATTTTTTGCTTATTAAATGAAAAAAGCATAAAATTTTGAAAAAACTAATTTTTTATTGTTTTTGTTATACAATTTTGCAAATAAATAATCTTTCTTCATAAATTTGGGCCAAAATGTATTCTGCTACATTTCTTTGGTGAAAATAACCCAAATCAGTGTATATTATTTAGTCTGTAGGAAGTTTTAGAGTCTTCAAACTATGGTATATATACAGTATCTCACAAAAGTGAGCACACCCCTCACATTTTTGTAAATATTTTATTATATCTTTTCATGTGACAACACTGAAGAAATGACACTTTGCTACAATGTAAAGTAGTGAGTGTACAGCTTGTATAACAGTGTAAATTTGCTGTCCCCTCAAAATAACTCAAAACTAAGCCATTAATGTCTAAACCGCTGGCAACAAAAGTGAGTACACCCCTAAGTGAAAATGTCGAAATTGGACCCAAAATGTCAATATTTTGTGTCGCCACCATTATTTTCCAGCACTACCTTAACCCTCTTGGACATGAAGTTCACCAGAGCTTCACAGGTTGCCACTGGAGTCCTCTTCCACTCCTCCATGTGGACATCACAGAGCTGGTGGATGTTATAGACCTTGCGCTCCTCCACCTTCCGTTTGAGGATGCCCCTCAGATGCTCAATAGGGTTTAGGTCTGGAGACATGCTTGTTCAGTCCATCACCTTTACCCTCAGCTTCTTTAGCAAGGCAGTGGCCGTCTTGGAGGTGTGTTTGGGGTTGTTATCATGTTGGAATACTGCCCTGCGGCCCAGTCTCTGAAGGGAGGGGATCATGCTCTGCTTCAGTATGTCACAGTACATGTTGGCATTCATGGTTCCCTAAATGAACTGTAGCTCCCCAGTGCCGGCAGCACTCATGCAGCCCCAGACCATGACACTCCCACCACCATGCTTGACTGTAGGCAAGACACACTTGTCTTTGTACTCCTCACCTGGTTGCCGCCACACACGCGTGACACCATCTGAACCAAATAAGTTTATCTTGACCTCATCAGACCAAAGGACATGGTTCTAGTAATCCATGTCCTTAGTCTGCTTGTCTTCAGCAAATTGCAGGCTTTCTTGTGCATCATCCCTAAAAGAGGCTTCCTTCTGGGACGACAGCCATGCAGACCAATTTGATGCAGTGTGCGGCGTATGGTCTTGGCACTGACAGGCTGACCCCCCACCCCTTCAACCTCTGCAGCAATGCTGGCAGCACTCATACGTCTATTTCCCAAAGACAACCTCTGGATATGACGCTGAGCACGTGCACTCAACTTCTTTGGTTGACCATGGCGAGGCCTTTTTGGAAAGTAGACAGTCAGAGGTATTTTTTTTTTTTTTTTTTTTTTTTTTTACAGTCCAAGGTATTTAGTAAAAGCTGTGGCAAGTTTTTTGAAGTTTTAATTTTTTGTCACAAGTTTTTGAACATTTTTTTTTTACATACATACAGCAGTGGCGGCTGATGATAACATTTTTTTTTTTGAGGGGGGGTGGCCTATCAGTGCCCGTCAGTGCCACCTATCAGTGCCCATCAGTGCCACCTATTAGTGTCCATCAGTGCTGCATATCAGTGCCGCCTATCAGTGCCCATCAATTCTACACATTAGTGCCTCCTCTTCAGTGCCTGTCAGTGAAGGAGAAAACTAAATTTGATAACAGTATTGAAAAAAAAAAAAACTTTTTTATTTTTTATTTTTTTTTATTTTGGCTTTTTTAGTTTGTTTAGCAAAAAATAAAAACCCAGTGGTGATCAAATACCACCAAATGAAAGCTCTATTTGTGTAAAAAAATTATAAAAATGTAATTTGGGTAATGCGTTGCATGACCGCGCAATTGCCATTCAAAGTGAAAACTGAAATCTGAAAATTGGTCTGGGCGGGAAGGGGGTAAAAGCGCCCATTGTTGAAGTGGTTAATATTCTGTCCAATGGAATGAATGAACGCCCAAGTTCTTGGCATGCCTACATGTGGCTTTGTGCACATTTTTTATGTTGCTTTTTCCTCCCCTGGAGCATAGGCACCCAAGGGAGGATAAAAAACCTCCTGTGTGCATGGGGCCCCGATGTGCAGACTGGGACTGTACACGGACTGGGGTGGAGGACTGTGGAAGGATAACTTAGAGGAGTTCAGTTTCAGAGAAGTCTTCACTGTGCTGCCAATGTGTACAGCTGTGTTTGTCCTGTGCCAGCTGTGGAGGGCCTGGAATCCTGGAGAACGGCACGGACATGTCTGCAAGATTACTGCACACTGCAAACCAGGCCTCTGTCTGTAAGAGAGCTCATCTTATGCCCATAAGAATTCCAAAATCCACTGCAGGAATGTCAGAGGTTCAGCTGCAAAGTATCCCGGGAAATTGTGTGATTCTGAGTGTTGCCATGAAGAAGTGTGCAGAGAATTCAAGGTGATGTTCTATTATGGAATGAGGTGACTGGAGCAGGGAAGATATGGGACTCCACATTAAAGTATAATCACTTTCCCCCAGGAAGATTTACCCCCCTCTTCATGACCAGGCCATTTTTTGCAATACGGCACTGCGTAACTTTAACTGACAATTGCGCAGTCACGCAACACTGTACATATAGGGTTGCCACCTTTTCTTCAAGCCGAACCAGAACAGTTTAACGCAGTGGTAAACAGTAAGTGTGGCCAAAATGTGTTAATAATGGGAGGGGCTTAAAAAACCAAAAACATTCTTGTACCCATACAATATGCTTAGAAAGCTGTGCCATAAGTAAGAGTCTCACAGACATGTATAAACCTCACCACAATCATTTTGAGGTTGGAAGACGGTAAAACCACACGGTTGAACAGCATTTTTACTACCTCCATCTGCTCCCACTTTAGCTGTGGAGGCAGCAGCCAGGGTTGTATACATGCTGTGGCTATGGCAGAAGGTATACCCCCAGGTGTATGGGGCCGTGCTGCACCTGCCCTACAACCATGTGCAGTGCACTTGGGCACCTCCAGATCACCAACAACACCTGGGCACCTCCAGATCACCAACACCACCTTGGCACCACCAGGTCACCAACACCACCTGGCACCTTAAAAACCACCAACACCACCTGGGCACCTCCAGATCACCAACACCACCTGGGCCCAACAGTTCACCAACACCACTTGAGCACCTCCAGGTCACTAACACCACCTGGGCATCTCCATGTCACCAACACCACCTTGGCACCTCAAGATCACCAACATTATCTGGGCACCTCCAGATCACCAACAACACCTGGGCACCTCCATGTCACTAACATCACCTGGGCACCTCCAGATCACCAACACCACCTGGCCACCACCAGATCACCAACACCACCTGGGCACCTCCATGTCACTAACAACACCTGGGCACCTCCATGTCACTAACACCATAGGGCACCTCCAGATCACCAACACCACCTGGGCACATCCAGATCACCAACACCACCTGGGCACCACCAGATTACCAACACCACCTGGGCACCTCCAGATCACCAACACCACTTGGGCACCTCCATGTCACTAACAACACCTGGGCATCTCCATGTCACTAACACCACAGGGCACCTCCAGATCACCAACACCACCTGGGCACCTCCAGATCACCAACACCACTTGGGCACCTCCATGTCACTAACAACACCTGGGCACCTCCATGTCACTAACACCACAGGGCACCTCCAGATCACCCACCTGGGCACTACCAAATCACCAACACCACCTGGGCACCTCCAGATTACCAACACCACCTGGGCACCTCAAGATCACCAACATTACCTGGGCACCACCATATCACCAACACCACCTGGGCACCTCCAGATCACCAACAACCCCTGGGCACCTCCATGGCACTAACATCACCTGGGCACCTCCAGATCACCAACACCACCTGGGCACCTCAAGATCACCAACACTACCAGGGCACCACCATATCACCAACACTACCTAGGCACCTCCAGATCACCAACAACACCTGGGCACTTCCATGTCACTAACATCACCTGGGCACCTCCAGATCACAAACACCACCTGGGCACCACCAGATCACCAACACCACCTGGGCACCACCAGATCACCAACACCACCTGGGCACCTCCATGTCACTAACACCACAGGGCACCTCCAGATCACCAACACCACCTGGGCACCTCCAAATCACCAATACTACCTGGGCACCTCCATGTCACTAACACCACCTGGGCACCGCAGATCACCAACACCACCTGGGCACCTCCAGATCACCAACACCACCTGGACACCTATATGTCACCGGCACCACCAGGTCACCAGCACCACCAAATCACGAACACCACCTGGGCACCTCCAGATCACCAACAACCCCTGGGCACCT
Source organism: Lithobates clamitans (assembly GCA_037952925.1). Classification (NCBI taxonomy): domain Eukaryota; kingdom Metazoa; phylum Chordata; class Amphibia; order Anura; family Ranidae; genus Lithobates; species Lithobates clamitans. The sequence continues at coordinate 2,516,565 of JBBGZY010001007.1, forward strand.
CCATGGCACTAACATCACCTGGGCACCTCCAGATCACCAACACCACCTGGGCACCTCAAGATCACCAACACTACCAGGGCACCACCATATCACCAACACTACCTAGGCACCTCCAGATCACCAACAGCACCTGGGCGCTTCCATGTCACTAACATCACCTGGGCACCTCCAGATCACAAACACCACCTGGGCACCACCAGATCACCAACACCACCTGGGCATCACCAACACCACCTGGGCACCACCAGATCACCAACACCACCTGGGCACCTCCAGATCACCAACAACCCCTGGGCACCTCCATGGCACTAACATCACCTGGGCACCTCCAGATCACCAACACCACCTGGGCACCTCAAGATCACCAACACTACCAGGGCACCACCATATCACCAACACTACCTAGGCACCTCCAGATCACCAACAACACCTGGGCACTTCCATGTCACTAACATCACCTGGGCACCTCCAGATCACAAACACCACCTGGGCATCACCAACACCACCTGGGCACCACCAGATCACCAACACCACCTGGGCACCTCCATGTCACTAACACCACAGGGCACCTCCAGATCACCAACACCACCTGGGCACCTCCAAATCACCAATACTACCTGGGCACCTCCATGTCACTAACACCACCTGGGCACCGCAGATCACCAACACCACCTGGGCACCTCCAGATCACCAACACCACCTGGACACCTATATGTCACCAACACCACCTGGGCACCACCAGGTCACCAGCACCACCAAATCAGGAACACCACCTGGGCACCTCCAGATCACCAACAACCCCTGGGCACCTCCATGGTACTAACATCACCTGGGCACCTCCAGATCACCAACACCACCTGGGCACCTCAAGATCACCAACACTACCAGGGCACCACCATATCACCAACACTACCTAGGCACCTCCAGATCACCAACAGCACCTGGGCGCTTCCATGTCACTAACATCACCTGGGCACCTCCAGATCACAAACACCACCTGGGCACCACCAGATCACCAACACCACCTGGGCATCACCAACACCACCTGGGCACCACCAGATCACCAACACCACCTGGGCACCTCCAGATCACCAACAACCCCTGGGCACCTCCATGGCACTAACATCACCTGGGCACCTCCAGATCACCAACACCACCTGGGCACCTCCATGTCACTAACACCACAGGGCACCTCCAGATCACCAACACCACCTGGGCACCTCCAAATCACCAATACTACCTGGGCACCTCCATGTCACTAACACCACCTGGGCACCGCAGATCACCAACACCACCTGGGCACCTCCAGATCACCAACACCACCTGGACACCTATATGTCACCGGCACCACCAGGTCACCAGCACCACCAAATCACGAACACCACCTGGGCACCTCCAGATCACCAACAACCCCTGGGCACCTCCATGGCACTAACATCACCTGGGCACCTCCAGATCACCAACACCACCTGGGCACCTCAAGATCACCAACACTACCAGGGCACCACCATATCACCAACACTACCTAAGCACCTCCAGATCACCAACAGCACCTGGGCGCTTCCATGTCACTAACATCACCTGGGCACCTCCAGATCACAAACACCACCTGGGCACCACCAGATCACCAACACCACCTGGGCACCTCCAGATCACCAACAACCCCTGGGCACCTCCATGGCACTAACATCACCTGGGCACCTCCAGATCACCAACACCACCTGGGCACCTCAAGATCACCAACACTACCAGGGCACCACCATATCACCAACACTACCTAGGCACCTCCAGATCACCAACAACACCTGGGCACTTCCATGTCACTAACATCACCTGGGCACCTCCAGATCACAAACACCACCTGGGCATCACCAACACCACCTGGGCACCACCAGATCACCAACACCACCTGGGCACCTCCATGTCACTAACACCACAGGGCACCTCCAGATCACCAACACCACCTGGGCACCTCCAAATCACCAATACTACCTGGGCACCTCCATGTCACTAACACCACCTGGGCACCGCAGATCACCAACACCACCTGGGCACCTCCAGATCACCAACACCACCTGGACACCTATATGTCACCAACACCACCTGGGCACCACCAGGTCACCAGCACCACCAAATCAGGAACACCACCTGGGCACCTCCAGATCACCAACAACCCCTGGGCACCTCCATGGTACTAACATCACCTGGGCACCTCCAGATCACCAACACCACCTGGGCACCTCAAGATCACCAACACTACCAGGGCACCACCATATCACCAACACTACCTAGGCACCTCCAGATCACCAACAGCACCTGGGCGCTTCCATGTCACTAACATCACCTGGGCACCTCCAGATCACAAACACCACCTGGGCACCACCAGATCACCAACACCACCTGGGCATCACCAACACCACCTGGGCACCACCAGATCACCAACACCACCTGGGCACCTCCATGTCACTAACACCACAGGGCACCTCCAGATCACCAACACCACCTGGGCACCTCCAAATCACCAATACTACCTGGGCACCTCCATGTCACTAACACCACCTGGGCACCGCAGATCACCAACACCACCTGAGCACCTCCAGATCACCAACACCACCTGGACACCTATATGTCACCAACACCACCTGGGCACCAGGTCACCAACACCACCTGGACACCTATATGTCACCAACACCACCTGGGCACCAGGTCACCAACACCACCTGGGCACCACCAAATCAAGAACACCACCTGGGCACCTCCAGATCACCAACACCACCTGGGCACCTCCATGTCACTAACACTACCTGGACACCTCCAGATCACCAACACCAGTACCTCGCTTGTCAGACCTGGATACTTTATTATCAGAGCAATGGCATCCTGCACATATTACAGTACCCAGCAGGCTTTGCCTTCCTGTCACCTCTGGGTGACATGTCTTGTTAACCTCACCTGTTGCAGAGCACTGATGCCAGTTGGTGCTGCCACTGATCCCCTTTCCACCTCTCCTCTCAGTGTCTCCCTCACCCACCATAGATTTCCCCTATCACAGGCAACCAAGAACTCTGCCTCCTGCTCAAGCTGTACAGTGCATCCAGCATCCCCATCTAATCAGACTTCCCGCTCATCCAGGTGTCGCCTAGGCACCACCAAATCACCAACACCACCTGGGCACCTCCAGATTTCCAACACCACCTGGGCACCTCAAGATCCAGGCGCCGCCTCCACTGCTGCCACCGGGATTTCTCCGCCCCCTGGTTGATGTAGGGCCCTGCGCCCTGGCAGAGCTGCTCCTTCTGCCTGTCATAATCGAGCTCCTGCTCTGCTGATATACAGTTCGGCAGGGCAGTGGCAGCTCAGTGTGATTTCCAGAAAGGCTGCTGTAGTAAATGTACAGTGTATTGTACAATGTGTCCGGGTTTCAGGCAGACTGAAACCCAGACACATGATAGAAAACCCAGACTGTCCGGGTAAATACCAGACAGGTGACAACCCTATGTACATAAATGAAATTTATATCATTTTTTCCCACAAATAGAGCTTTCTTTCATGGCATTTGATCACTTTTTTTAATTCTTTGCGCTATATGTTAAGAAAGATCAACAATTTTAAGGAAAAAAAAACAATATTTTTTACTTTCTGCTATAAAACATATCCAATAAAAAAAATATTTTTTATAAATAAAATATTTTTGCTAAAAAAAAATCCCCAGTAAGCATATCATTGATTGGTTTACGCAAACGTTATGGCATCTACAAACTATGGGATATATTTATACATGTTTTATTTATTTATTTTATACAGTAATCAGTGACTTATAGTGGGACTGCGATATTCCGGCAGACAATCGGGCACTAACTGACACTTTGTGGGAACCAGTGACACTAATACAGTCATAAAATATGCACTGTCACTATACTAATGACACTGGCTGGGAAGGGGTTAAACATCTGGGGACTGGGGTGATCAAAGGGTTAAAATGTGTGCCAGTGTTTTTGTGTACTATGTGCTATCACTAGGGGATGTGACTGATTTTATTCCCTGCTCTGTAGGGACACAAAATCCATCACATCCCCACTCTCAGAATGGAGCTGTGCCTTGTTTGCATAGGCAGAGATCTGTCCTGTGTCTGTGCCGATGATCAGCGGCTGCCAGCAGACATCCATAGGCTCCTGCTGTGAAGCAGTGTGCCGGGGAGGAGGGGGGACATGCGCGCCCCCTACCAGAAAGTGTAAAATCATGTATATACCGTATATGTGATTCTGCACAGAACGGCCGCCCTGTAGCAATAAATCTGCTATAGGGGAGTCCTTAAGTGGATAACTAAGGGCACAACTTTGTTTTAGTTGTGTATACCCTGTTTCCCCAAAAATAAGACCTAGCGTGATTGTCGGTGATGGCTGCAATAGAAGCCCTACCCCCAAAATAAACCCTAGTTAAAGTCCTTGTAGGTCTTATTTTCAGGGTAGGGCTTATTTTCGGGGAAACAGGGTAGAGCTTATTAAGGGGGTAGGGCTTATATTGCAGCCATCACAGACAATCATGCTAGGTCTTATTTTCGGGGAAACAGGGTAGAGTAGAGAGGGAATAGAACCCCCTGTCTAGTTTTTAGTGCTGTCTGTGTCTCCATTATTAAGGAGATTCACCTTCTCTACATTATTGCTGAAAGTCAAAGTGAAAAAAAAATAGCCAAATTTTGAGTTTTCAACAGAACAGTAATAGAAGGTAAATTTTCCAATGGGGGCACTAGCTCTGGTGACAACGTTGGAGGGATTTCATCTCACTTCCTGTTTTGGCTACGAGACAGGAAGTGAATAAAAATCTCCCCAGAGGGACAAAAATGGCAAAAAAAAAAACAACTGTCAGGGGTTATAATCCTCCCTTACTCTATCCAAAACGAAAAAAAAAAAAAAGATTTGTCTTTAGTTTTACTTGTGAAGCCAGGATGAACAGGGCCTTCAGTGGGTGGCCAGTGTCTTCAGTGTCCTCCCTGTGGTGTGTGCACAGTAGCTGTAGTGTATAATCAGTGCCCAGAGTGTGCAGACTGTTGCCAGGTTCTTACCTAAGAATGGGCAGCGAGAGAGACACTGGTTGCAGCTGCCCTGCGGGTCTGAAATGGTTAACAGTTATATGAGCAAGAGGAGGGATCTGCAGAGCAAGAAGAGTTCAATAGCCTGAGTCAGGCAGCACTGCACTGTGGGAACTGTAGTCCAGAGGAGAGAGACTCTATTGTAATCTAGAGCTTTTGGAATGCATTTACCAGGGGGAGGGGAAAGAGCTGCATTTTCTCAGGCTGTACAGGATACAGCCTCCTCTTGCCATGAGGGAGCCCGGAGAGTGCACATCACTGTCCAGTGTGCACCATCACTGCTGCATATCAGCAGCCTGAATGGAATCTGGAGCTCTGAGTTTGGAGGTGCCGACAGCCTGATTCACCTGGGTGCAGAGCAGAGAGTGGCCTAATTGCTGTATGTTACTGGGTGATGAGCTGCAATATCACTGGGACTGGTGAGCTGCTGCTGTGGGGATTTACAATCTGCTGCTAGAGAGACTGAGCCCCTTAGGAACTGACCATACAGCCATCTAGTAGCCTTATTACTGCCTGCAGGCTTGACTGGGACAATTCTCTAATGAGCGCCAACAGTGCAATTGGGCCCCAACGCTAGACGGCTGAAGAGTTTGAACTGGCCCTTTACAGCTGCTACACAGAGATCTTCACCCATTGCTTATGCTAAGAGATTCTTCTCAATTACTTCCATCCCCTCTGTTATAATAAGCTATACTACACAGTGTATGTGTTCTTTTAAAATTCTGCAGCTGAATACCTTTTTTCACATCGCCGATGTGCGGTCACGTGATCGCCCGCTCTTCTCCTTCCCCGATCTGAGGATTACAGTGGGAGGGGCTGAGATTCCCCTCTGACGTCAGCTGGGCGGTCACATGAATGTGAAATAGGGCATTTAGCTGCAGAATTAAAAAGAAACACAGAGGAGAGTGAATGGGAGAGGAAATGTGAGAGAAGAGGGGATGAGAGAGAAGAGGGGATGAGAGAGAAGAGGAGACGGGAGAGGGGATGGGAAAAAAGAGATAGGGGATGGGAGAGGAGATGTGAAAGAAGAGGGGATAGGAGAGGAGATGTGAGATGAGAGGGGATGGGAAAAAAGAGGAAATGGGAGAGGAGAGATGAGAAAGAAGAGGGGATGGGAGAGGAGATGTGAGATGAGAGGGGATGGGAAAGAAGAGTGTTGTCAGGGTCATCCCTGTCTGTGATTGGTGTCAGTTTATTCCTTGTAATGTGACCAATGTCAGTATAATCAGTGTCAGTGAAGTCAGGGTCTACATTGTGATCAGAGTCAGTGTGTGATGATGGTCAGTGCTGATCAGTGAGTGAGAATGATGATCAGTGAGTGATGATCAGTGTCAGAGAATGATGATCAGAGAATGATGATCAGTGAGTGATGATCAGTGAATGATGATCAGTGAATGATGATCAGAGAATGATGATCAGGGAGTGATGATCAATGTCAGAGAATGATGATCAGTGAGTGATGATCAGTGTCAGAGAATGATGATCAGTGTCAGTGAATGATGATCAGTATGTGTGATGATTAGTGTCAGAGAATGATGATCAGTGAGTGATGATCAGTGTCAGTGCTTATCAGTGAGTGATGATCAGTGAGTGGTGATCAGTGTCTGAATGATGATCAGTAAATGATGATCAGTGAATGATGATCAGTGTCAGTGAATGATGATCAGTGTCAGTGAGTGATGATCAGTGAGCGATGATCAGTGAGTGGTGATGATCAGTGTGAGTGATGATCAGTGAGCGATGATCAGTGAGTGGTGATGATCAGTGTGAGTGATGATCAGTGAGTGATGATCAGTGAGTGGTGATCAGTGAGTGGTGATTAGTGAGCGATGATCAGTGAGTGGTGATGATCAGTGTGAGTGATGATCAGTGAATGGTGATCAGTGAGTGGTAATCAGTGAATGATGATCAGAGAATGATGATCAGTGTCAGTGAGTGATGATCAGTGAATGATGATCAATTTCAGTGATGATCAGTGTCAGTAACTGATGATCAGTGAATGATGATCAGCATGTGTGATGATTAGTGTCAGAGAATGATGATCAGTGAGTGATGATCAGTGAATGGTGATCAGTGAATGATGATCAGTGAGTGATGATCAGTGAGCAATGATCAGTGTCAGTGAATGATGATCAGTGAATGATGATCAGTGTCAGTGAGTGATGATCAGTGAGCGATGATCAGTGTCAGTGAATGATGATCAGTGTCAGTGAGTGATTATCAGTGAGTGATGATCAGTGAGCGATGATCAGTGAGTGGTGATGATCAGTGTGAGTGATGATCAGTGTGAATGATGATCAGTGAGTGGTGATCAGTGAGTAATGATCAGTGTGAGTGATGATCAGTGTCAGTGAATGATGATCAGTGTGAGTGATGATCAGTGTCAGTGAATGATGATCAGTGAATGATGATCAGTGTGAGTGATGATCAGTGAGTGATGATCAGTGTGAGTGATGATCAGTGTGAATGATGATCAGTGTGAGTGATGATCAATGTGAGTGAATGATGATCAGTGTGAGTGATGATCAGTGAGTGATGATCAGTGAGTGATGATCAGTGAATGATGATCAGTGTGAGTGATGATCAGTGAGTGGTGATGATCAGTGAGTGATGATCAGTGAGTGGTGATCAGTGTGAGTGATGATCAGTGTGAGTGATGATCAGTGAATGATGATCAGTGTGAGTGATGATCAGTGTGAGTGATGATCAGTGTGAGTGATGATCAGTGAGTGGTGATGATCAGTGAGTGGTGATGATCAGTGAGTGATGATCAGTGTGAATGATGATCAGTGAATGATGATCAGTAAGTGATGATCAGTGTGAATGATGATCAGTGTGAGTGACGATCAGTGAATGATGATCAGTGTGAGTGATGATCAGTGTGAGTGATGATCAGTGTGAATGATGATCAGTGAGTGATGATCAGTGTGAGTGATGATCAGTGTGAGTGATGATCAGTGAGTGGTGATCAGAGAATGATGATCAGTGTGAGTGATGATCAGTGAATGATGATCAGTGTGAATGATGATCAGTGTGAGTGATGATCAGTGTGAGTGATGATCAGTGAGTGAATGATGATCAGTGTGAGTGATGATCAGTGAGTGATGATCAGTGAGTGATGATCAGTGAATGATGATCAGTGTGAGTGATGATCAGTGAGTGGTGATGATCAGTGAGTGATGATCAGTGAGTGGTGATCAGTGTGAGTGATGATCAGTGAATGATGATCAGTGTGAGTGATGATCAGTGTGAGTGATGATCAGTGTGAGTGATGATCAGTGAGTGGTGATGATCAGTGAGTGGTGATGATCAGTGAGTGATGATCAGTGTGAATGATGATCAGTGAATGATGATCAGTAAGTGATGATCAGTGTGAATGATGATCAGTGTGAGTGATGATCAGTGAATGATGATCAGTGTGAGTGATGATCAGTGTGAGTGATGATCAGTGTGAATGATGATCAGTGAGTGATGATCAGTGTGAGTGATGATCAGTGTGAGTGATGATCAGTGAGTGGTGATCAGAGAATGATGATCAGTGTGAGTGATGATCAGTGAATGATGATCAGTGTGAATGATGATCAGTGTGAGTGATGATCAGTGTGAGTGATGATCAGTGTGAGTGATGATCAGTGTCAGTGAATGATGATCAGTGTGAGTGATGATCAGTGAGTGATCAGTGTGAATGATGATCAGTGAGTGATGATCAGTGAGTGATCAGTGTGAGTGATGATCAGTGTCAGTGAATGATGATCAGTGTGAGTGATGATCAGTGAGTGATCAGTGTGAATGATGATCAGTGAGTGATGATCAGTGAATGATGATCAGTGTGAATGATGATCAGTGAGTGATGATCAGTGAATGATGATCAGTGTGAGTGATGATCAGTGTGAATGATGATCAGTGTGAATGATGATCAGTGTGAGTGATGATCAGTGATTGGACTCGGGTCTGGCTGTCAGAGCGGGGCGGGCAGCAGCGTGTTAAGTGGGCGTGTCTATCCCGGGGAAGGCGTGTGTGTCCCGGGGAAGAGGGGCGGGGCCAGGCTCGGTAGAGCGGTGGAGCGGACAGGGAGGGGGATCGGTCGGCTCTCCGGAGATGGCTTTCAGAAGGAGGAAAACTTACCCCATCTTCAGCCAGGAGTTCGTCATCCACAACCATGCGGACATCGGCTTCTTCTTCATCATCTGCGTCCTCATCGGGCTCATGTTTGAGGTACGAGTCCCCCCCCCGCAGAAATTCCATGCACCCCCTCCCCAGCCTGCACTCCTCCGGAGAGAGAGAGAGGGGGGGGGGGGGGTGTCTGTTCCTGCACGGGGCGCCCCCCTCCGGCACAATGCGGCGTGTATGTAGATTGCTGATGTGTCCATCCCGCTCCTCTCTGCATTCCAGGCTCCTCACCGCCCCCTGCTGGAGGGGCAGCACCGGCCTGACTGAGTGTCAGCTCTTCTGCCTCTCATCTCTCTGCTGACCTGGCACCTCTGATCACCATTGCTTTATCATATGATGATCGCTGCCCCCTTCTCCTCCCTGCATATCACCCCCTGGGCTCTTCTATCAGAAACTCCTCATTACTCCCCCCCCCCATATCTATATATTAGTGTGTGTTATATAAATATAGATTTTTTTTATATATATTTACACATTTTGAAGTAGAGATCAGTGAAGTTTGGCACACACAGCCAGATTTGATCTGCCAGATCAGCAAAAGAACATTGCCTGGTAGAAGAGTCTCCTGAACCCATTTACATTCTATCCACCCATCACTACAGATACAATGTCATCTTTAGAAGTTCTCCATGAGATCCAATCCGATACAAAGTCATCTTTTATATACTATGTATGAGATCCAATCTGATACAGAATCTGTGTGTGTGAGATAATAAATAAAAAAAAATATATATATATATATATATATATATATATATATATATATATATATATATATATATATATATATAATTTCTCCCAGCCAATCACTCCTCATTGACCTCTTCCCTATCCACATCTACAATCGGGGTTCACATCTCCTGCAGACACACGTCCCGGGGTCAGCTGTATTTGTTACGTTATTTTTGAATTTAACGTTTTGACTTTTTAGAATACAAAGTTTTTGTTGTTGTTTTTTTTACGCTTTGTAAATGTGGCAACAATGTCATCGCAGAACGCCGCGTTGTGCACCATGAGAAATACCCCCTGGGACGGGCGACTGCACGTAAAACGCCGGAGTAAAATGAAGCATCTGCTTGTGGTTTTGCTTAATGACCTGAGACTGGAGCAGTAAATGTCCCCCATGGAGCCGGGCCCCGTCCGGTCCGAGGACTGTTCTCCCCCCCCCCCCCCCTTGGGTGCCTTGTGTGTCAGGAGAAACTTTCAGATGGCCGGCGGCTGGGGGGGGGGGGGGTTGTGTGTCTGCTGCCTTCTATCAGACAGGAGATTGTGTCCCTATGCAACCCCAGATTAGACTCTGGCACAGGAGGCACTGGCGGGGTCTGCCAGTCAATATGTCATTGTAGACTCCAGAATCCGAGGCAAGGAAGTGGTCCGTCTCTTCGTCTCCAGAGGGGCTACATGGCACTCTGGACTTTTCCTCTGCCTTCTATCACACAGGAGATTGTGTCCCTATGCAACCCCCTTAGGACAGCCAACCCCGGCAAGGTCTGACAATCAAAATTGTCATTGTAGATATGCAGGTTCTGAGGCAAGCAGGGGCCCATCTCCAGAGAAGTCTACAAGGCTGCAAGTAGGGGCCCCCCACCGGTATTTGTGTCTGCTGCCTTCTATTTGACAGGAGATTGTGTCCCTATGCAACCCCAGATTAGACTCTGGCACTGGTGGGGCCTACCAATCAATATGTCATTGTAGACTCCAGGATCCGGGGAAAGCACAGGGTCCATCTCCAGAGGGTCTAGAATAGAGTTGCCACCTCATCCGTTTTAAACCCAAACACATATGAATTACACAGGTTCTGAGGCTAATTTTAATGCAGATAAGGCACCAAGTGAGTTTTCAGTTACCACCTTAATCAGCCGCAGAACCTGTGTAATTTAATATGTGTTCGGGTTTAAAGGGATGAGTTGGCAACCCTAGTCTAGAAGGCTCCAAGTGAGGGTCCCCCTGGCCCTTGTGTCTGCTGCCTTCTATCTGACAGATTGTGTCCCTATGCAACCCTAGATTAGACTCTGGCACTGGTGGGGCCTGCCACTCAATATGTCAATACGGGGCCCATCTCCATTGAGTCTACAAGGCTGTAAGTAGGGGCCCCCCTACAATTTAATGTGTTCGGGTTTAAAGGGATGAGGTGGCAACCCTAGTCTAGAAGGCTCCAAGGAGATTGTGTCCCTATGCAACCCCAGATTAGACTCTGGCACTGGTGGGGCCTGCCACTCCATATGTCAATACGGGGCCCATCTCCAGAGAGTCTACAAGGCTGTAAGTAGGGGCCCCCCTACAATTTAATGTGTTCGGGTTTAAAGGGATGAGGTGGCAACCCTAGTCTAGAAGGCTCCAAGGAGATTGTGTCCCTATGCAACCCTAGATTAGACTCTGGCACTGGTGGGGCCTGCCACTCAATATGTCAATATGGGGCCCATCTCCAGAGAGTCTACAAGGCTGTAAGTAGGGGCCCCCCCACCGGTACTTGTGTCTGCTTCCTTCTATCAGAAAGGAGATTTTGTCCCTATCCAACCCCGGATTAAACTCTGGCACTGGTGGGGCCTGCCAATCAATATGTCATTGTAGACTCCGGGGTCCATCTCCAGAGGGTCTAGAATAGAGTTGCCACCTCATCCCTTTTAAACCCGAACACATATGAATTACACAGGTTCTGAGGCTAATTTAATACAGATAAGGCACCAAGTGAGTTCAGTTACCACCTTAATCAGCCGCAGAACCTGTGTAATTTAATATGTGTTCGGGTTTAAAGGGATGAGGTGGCAACCCTAGTCTAGAAGGCTCCAAATAAGGGTCCCCCTGGCCCTTGTGTCTGCTGCCTTCTATCTGACAGGAGATTGTGTCCCTATGCAACCCTAGATTAGACTCTGCCACTGGTGGGGCCTGCCACTCAATATGTCAATATGGGGCCCATCTCCAGAGAGTCTACAAGGCTTTAAGTAGGGGCCCCCCACCGGTACTTGTGTCTGCTTCCTTCTATCAGAAAGGAGATTGTGTCCCTATGCAGCCCTAGATTAGATTCTGGCACAGGAGGCACTGGTGGGGCCTGCCACTCAATATGTCATTGTAGACTCCAGGATCCGAGGAAAGCATGGGGTCCATCTCCAGAGGGTCATCTCCTGGCCCTTGTCTGCTGCCTTCTATCTGACAGGAGATTGTGTCCCTATGCAACTCCCACCATTGTACAGCAGACACTGGCAAGGTCTGCCAATCAATATGTCATATTGGGCATGTAGAGGCTCCAGGATCCAGGGTAAATAAGTGACCATTGTAGACATGCAGACTCACCAGGATGGGGCAGATCAAAGGCAAGCAAGTGGTTCATCCCAAGAGGGTCTACAAGGCTTGGTGTGATAGGCAGCCTATCAGACAGGGTATTGTGTCACTATGCAACCCAGGTATATACCCCAGTACAGCAGACACCACCAGGGATTGTCAATAAAAATGCCATTGTAGGCATGTGAAGTCTCTAGAACAGGGAATGTAAACATCCCTTGTGACAGTAATAGGCAGTGACAGGTACTCTTTATGGAGGGATCGGGGGTCTATAAGACCCCAAACCCCTCCTCTTGACATTTTGAATACTTTCAAGTGCAGATCAGCGTTTTTGAATACTTTTTTATTTTTTTTAAAACTGGCGCCCTTAAGATGCCAGTGATCTAGGAAGTGATGTCATGACATCGCTTCCGGGTTACTAGATCTGAGACCCGAACAAAACATCTGCCTTGTTCGGGTCTTCGGTCAGCCGGCAGATGTGTCGGCTGGTTGCACAGGCCTCCCGGTGGGAGGGTTAGAGCGGTGGAAGGTGGGAACGACGCCCCCTCCCGCTGCTTGTAATAACAACTGAGCCACATTGGTTGTTACTACATTAAAGCTAATCGTCTGCTCTAAAGAATGGTACCAGGGTGATGCCTGCAGCTGCAAGCATCACCCTGGTAAAACCCCTTGAAGCAATATCGGTAATATCTGGTACGTTTGTGCCCGATACTTCAAAAAAAGTGAATATTTGCCACCGATTATCGGTTGATCCCTAGTCTCCATCTCCACAGGGGCTACAGTGCTGTGTGATGGGCACCCTGGGTAGGGTTGCCACCTCATCCCTTTAAACCCGAACACGTATGAATTACACAGGTTCTGAGGCTAATTAAATGCAGATAAGGCAAAAAGTGAGTTTAATTACCACCTTAGTCAGCCACAGAACCTGTGTAAGTAATATGTTCGGGTTTAATGGGGAGGAGGTGGCAACTCTAGCCCTGGGCCTTGCATCTACTGGCTTCTACCAGACAGGGTGTTGTGTTCCTATAAAACCATAGCATAGACCCGAGCACAGCAGACAACAGCCAGGACTGCCAATCAAACTGGCATTGTAGGCATGCCAAGTCTCCAGGACAGCATAGATCAAAGACAAGTAGTCCATCTCTTCATCTCCATTGGGCCTAGGTTCTGTGTAATGGGCTTTCTGGACCCTTCATCTTCTGTCATCTATCATGGTATTGTCCCTATGCCATCCCAGATTATTCCCCAGCACAGTAGACATCGGCAAGGTATGCCAATCATAATGTCATTGTAGGCATGCAGAGTATCTAGGACTCTGTAGATCAGAGGCAAGCAAGAAGCCTTGTCTCTTCATTCATGGAAGGGCTGCAGACTCTGAATGATGGGGACTTTGGGCATTGCAGTTCCTCTAAATCTGAAGAGAATGAATGCTTATTCTTGCATGCCATCAAACATTTATACAATTTACAGTAAAGCAGGCCAGGTGTAAATGCGTTTGCAAAAAAGGATGTGACCATCTTGGACTCCCTTTGGCTACATCTTTTTCTCCGTAAATCAGTGCACCCTGATGCTTGGGCATTTTTTTGGCACAGGAGAGGTGGTTATGCAATCAGGGGGTTTCAGGAAGGATAAGTGTTGGTGTTATGAAGAGAAGTGATGTGGAGCTTGCAGGTAGGCAGGGGCAGATTATGATAGCGGCAGGACCGGCAGCAGCCTGTGGCACTAGACTCCAAGGGAGCCCATGGGGATGCTAAAAAAAAAAGTTCTGCGCTTTACTGCTGTTTATAAAAGTAAATTTTAGCTTTGCTAGTCATGTGAGGAGGATTGGTATGAGGGTTTCTGGGATGGTTAGTGTCAGTGTTTGGGTAACAGGGAGGGATGGTTGTCGGAGTTAAGGGTTCACGGAGAGGAATAGCGTCAGGGTGGGTATTGCAGGACGGGATAGGGTTGGGGTTAAGGGGGGGTATAGTGTCAGAATTTAGGTTATGGAGAGGGATAGTTATTGGGTAGGTGTGAAGGGTTAGTGTCTGGGTTCGAGTTGGAGAGAGGGATAGTGTTGGGGATACAGGGAGGGTTTGTGTCTGGGTCAAAGTTATCAGGAGGGGATAGTGTTGGGGTTTTGGGGAGGGATAGTGTTCGGGTTACCGGGTGTGAGAGTTTGGGGTTATGTGGTGTTAGGGTTGGGTTAATGGGACGGATAGTATGGAGGATGGGGCTAATGGGACTATGGGGGGGGGGGGAATAGAGTCGGGGCTATTGGGGGGGGGGGGGGGGGAATAGAGTCGGGGCTATTGGGGGGGGGGGGGAATAGAGTCGGGGCTATTGGGGGGGGGGGAGGGAATAGAGTCGGGGCTATTGGGGGGGGGGGAGAGGGAATAGAGTCGAGGCTATTGGGGGGGGGGAGAGAGGGAATAGAGTCGGGGCTATTGGGGGGGGGGGAGAGGGAATAGAGTCGGGGCTATTGGGGGGGGGGGGGGAATAGAGTCGGGGCTATTGGGGGGGGGGGGAGGAGGGAATAGAGTCGGGGCTATTGGGTGGGGGAGGGAATAGAGTCGGGGCTATTGGGTGGGGGAGGGAATAGAGTCGGGGCTATTGGGGGGGGGGGGGGAGGGAATAGAGTCGGGGCTATTGGGGGGGGGGAGAGGGAATAGAGTCGGGGCTATTGGGGGGGGGGGGAATAGAGTCGGGGCTATTGGGGGGGGGGGGGAGGGAATAGAGTCGGGGCTATTGGGGGGGGGGGAGAGGGAATAGAGTCGGGGCTATTGGGGGGGGGGGGAGAGGGAATAGAGTCGGGGCTATGGGGGGGGAGAGGGAATAGAGTCGGGGCTATGGGGGGGGAGGGAATAGAGTCGGGGCTATGGGGGGGGGAGGGAATAGAGTCGGGCTATGGGGGGGGGGGGAATAGAGTCGGGGCTATGGGGGGGGGGAATAGAGTCGGGGCTATGGGGGGGGGGGAATAGAGTCGGGGCTATGGGGGGGGGGAATAGAGTCGGGGCTATGGGGAGGGGGAATAGAGTCGGGGCTATGGGGAGGGGGAATAGAGTCGGGGCTATGGGGGGGGGGGGGGGAATAGAGTCGGGGCTATGGGGGGGGGGGGAATAGAGTCGGGGCTATGGGGGGGGGGGGAATAGAGTCGGGGCTATGGGGGGGGGGGGGAATAGAGTCGGGGCTATGGGGGGGGGGGGAATAGAGTCGGGGCTATGGGGGGGGGGGGAATAGAGTCGGGGCTATGGGGGGGGGGGAATAGAGTCGGGGCTATGGGGGGGGGTAGGGAATAGAGTCGGGGCTATATGGGGGGAGGGAGAGAAGAGTTGGGGCTATGGGGGAGGGAATAGAGTCAGGGCTATGGGGGTGGTGTAGAGTTGGGGATAGTGTCAGGGTTGGGGTTACGGGGAAGGATTGTGTCATGGCTGGCATTGAAATCATGGGAAAGGATGGTGTCGTGGTTGGCATTGGGCTTGTGGAGAGGAATCAATTTGGGCTGAGACTACGGTGAAGGTTGGCGTCAGGTTGGGCTAATGGTGAGGGATAGTGTAAGAGGGGCCTTTGAGCAGGTTATCTCCCTAATGTTCTTCTGGCACTAAGAACTGATGTATCTTCTATTTTATGCACATCTTGAGAACCCCTGGAACGGGGCAAGGCCAGTAAGTATTATCTAAATGCGGCAGCAAAAAATCAGGTCTTCTGCCCTGCCTGGCAGCGCTGTGCTCTGTGGCAGGGACCTAGGAAATGTGTGTATGCTGCTCAGGCTCGG
Source organism: Lithobates clamitans (assembly GCA_037952925.1). Classification (NCBI taxonomy): domain Eukaryota; kingdom Metazoa; phylum Chordata; class Amphibia; order Anura; family Ranidae; genus Lithobates; species Lithobates clamitans. The sequence continues at coordinate 2,532,857 of JBBGZY010001007.1, forward strand.
TGGTTATCGATCCTTCCGCAACTGCTGCTAGAGTGCTGACAAGGGGATGGAACCTGTCCTGTTAGACCCCTTTCACACTAGGGCGTTTTTCAGGTGCTTTTGGGCTCAATGTAGCACCTGAAAAACACCTCCCCTGCAGTCCCAGTGTGAAAGCCCGAGTGCTTTCACATTGGGACGCTGCGCTGGCAGTCCTGCAAGCAGCATCTTTGGAGCGGTAAATACACCGCTCCTGGCCATTGAAATGAATGGGCACCGCTGCTGAAGCGCCTGCAAAGAGATTCGGCAGCGGCCATACACAGGTGAATTTAACCCTTTATTTGGCTGCTAGCGGGGGTTCTAGGTCTTTTAGGAGGTACAACATCCAGAAAATGACTGAAAGATTGGAGCAGATCAATAGTACTGACATGAAGAGGGTAAAAACAGTATTTTATGGTTAAAAAAAAAAAGCAATTGTTTAATACACAATATAAAATAAATGTCATCCAGGTTGGGATAGGGTCCAGGATTTTAATTAGGAGCAGGCTGTTGTGATGGGAACCTTCCAATAGTGTATTGTTCTCTGCTTAAAAAAACTAACCATGCCGGAAGTGAGCGTATTGGGAGCTCTGAACAGTAATTCTATTTGTGGTTGGGAGGATTTTTTTCGTCCCTGGAAAGCAAATTGGATCACACTTTGTTTCCTATGATTCGGGGAGGGGGGGGGAGAAAAAAAATGCAGTTCCCAAGCTTTGTCATTTGTCCCCAATCCTTGCCAGAAGATTGCATGGTATGTGGATACCAAGAGCTTTGTGGACATTTCACGTCATTGCAAACTGCTAAGACTATTGTCTTTAATGCAGTGCTGATTTGAATTAGCTGTCATTGCAGAGCAACACTTTGAAAACTGGACTTGCACAATTTAAAACATTTTTTTTTTTTTTAAGCGTATCCTACCACGATGCACACATCTGTGTGTAACAGTGTGCTGCTGTACTTTGCATCATGCGAGGTTTGCATACATTTCCACGTATCTCTATGGAAAGTTGGCCCTTGTTGCCTTCGACTGAAAGGACTCGTCCTGAAGGCTTTCAGGTGTCTACTGTTTGAGGGCATTGTATTGCCTATCTATCTCTTCTCCTTGATGATGATAAGGAAGATTTTATAGCAGTGATCACCTACTTGAGACCCATGTTTTGGCCTCCCGAAACCTTCACTCCGACCATAGCTGTTCGAACCCTCTGGTTAGGACAAGAATACTTGGCATAAAGGTAGTGGGGTCACCATTGTGTGCCCTAGTGTGTGGATACACAGCTATTTTGAGGTTTAGATCTGCATCCTCTGAGCTTTTTAAAGAGGTCTCCTCCCCTGTGACAGTGTTCCGGCCTTGCAGCCAGTTACTAAGACCAAGCACTGTGGTATGACTGGCGGAGTTACATCATGGCTCCCTTGACTGGTATCTGAAGAAAGGAGAGGCAAGGTGAGTGGAGGGGTTGGCCAGGATGGTTGGGAGGTAGGTGGTGTGCTCATTGCAATTACAATTGCACTTTACCTTGAATGTGCAAGGTGACCATCTCTACAAAGGGCTAGGCATTCAGTGAAGCTGAGCTGTATCGCCTCCGCTTCAGGTCAGACATCATTAGATGGCACTGGAGTGATTGCCCCAGCAGCAGACACACAAGCTTTGTGCAGGTTGGAATTTCTTGATTTCCAGAGAAGTTCATGAGTCAGCTTCTGCCTCTTTGTGTCTGCTGTATACCCGTCTCGGCTCACAGAGGCTGCATTCATGGAGCAGGAGGTATTGTCATGTTAAGTTTAGGGAGAGTGTACTGCTGGATCAACGACCGGGGGAAAGGGTGCCACAAAGATGACCGTTTAAGGAACCAATATTACACCTTGTGTGTAAAAATTGTCTTCTCATAACCACCAGTGAGACTGATGTCCGGTGTAGTATGTTGGGTCATTCCTAGCAAGTTGGAGGCATCGCACTTTTTTGGGTGTAGCGGACTATGGATAGTTCCTTACCGTAGTGACGTTGTACTTGATATGTATTTAAAGATGAAGTTTAGGTATGGACATTTTTGCTTTGTTCTGTTGGTCCTGCCTGGACCAATGTCGGTGTTCATGTGCCATACGTGAGGTGTACGCTAGGGACCCCCTTTCAGAGATATCAGGGGAAGCTCCTAAAGCAGTTAGGAGCTGTACCAAGCTGACTTTCTTAGTAAAAGTCAAGATTTGCATATAATTGCAGCCACCCATATTGCTGCATCTCCTGATTCTTTTTGACATGTTTTTTTTTTTATAGATGGGTGTCCTCTTCAGAGCCCTATAAAAAGGATCACTCTTACCTAAAAACCGATTTCCAGCTGTAAAAAAAAAAAGAAAAAGAAAAAAAAAAAAAAAAAAGAAAAATCAATGCAAAGCTCACGGCCATAGGAGCTGTGAGTTTGGGGCCGATTCACGAAGCGTCAAATGACAGCAACACAATGCGGGAAAATAGTTCTTGCATTTAAATCAGTTTTGAAAGTGCAATTCACTAAGAATTGTGCAGTAAAGTTTCAATAATGCGGTAATTGCTGCATATTTTCATGCAGTCCTTTACCGTATTGAGCTGGTTGCTAAGGAGCGGGCCGGGAAGCCGGCCGCCATGTCCTTAACAACAGACGAACTCATCAGCTGTCAGCGGGTTTCCCACTGACATCTAAATGTGAAGAAAACATACCTATGCATATAGGTATGGGGTGCAATCAGCTGCAACTGCATACCCAGCAAGCGGACTTGTCATGTTTTAAGAACACTGCAAGATTGTTCCGTGGATCTATATTTGCCATTAATTAAGCAATTTAAAGTATATGTATATATTTATTTTTTAGTACGTTATAATTTACTCACCTATTATTTTTTATTCTAAACACTAACAACTCAACATGAGATTTTAGAGCATGTAAGCGCACCTTTTAACCTTATATGTATAATTTTTAACAAGTGATATCAGAGCACTTACCAAAGGTGCAGCTTTTACACACAAGGGATTTTTTTATATATATGTGGATTTTTTTTTAGGTGGATTTTTTGTATGTGGATTTTATTTGATTCACTTTACCTTAGTATCTAATTTTATTTAAATAGAGGGTGTAGGTGGAAGCACATGTGAATAGGGGAGTAACACAGATATTTACAATCACTTTGCACTTTACCACCAACTTTACATACACTGTATATTTGCACGTATCCACCAACCATACATACACTGTATATTTGCACGTATCTATACTTTATAATCCATAAGCGCTTTAGTATTTATTTGTAATTCCTTGTGACAGGTACTTTTTTTTTTTTTTTTTTTTTTTTTTTAGGGATGGATCTGGGGTCTATAACCCCAAACCCCTTCTCTGCATTTGAAAGTATTCAGAATGCCAAGGTCTGCGTTTTTGAACACTTTTAATTTTTTAAAATGTGTCACCTTTTTAAGGCTCAAGTAAACAGGAAGTGATGTCATGACACCGCTTCTGGATTACTAGATTCAAAACCTGATCAAAGCTGATTGCGGCTTTGTTGGAGTCTCCAGCCAGCTGGCAGACATGCAGGCTGATCGATTGGGCCTCCCGGTGGGACCGTAGACTCGGGCGGAGCGGAGGAAGGCCCTCCCGCTGCTTGTTATGACAGCCAAGCGGCTGCTTAGCCGCATCGGTTGTTGTTACAAGAAAACTGATCATCCTCTCTAAAGAACGGTACCAGGGTGATGCCTGCAGCTTCCATGCAACAACCCCTTGAAGCAATATAGGTAATATCGTTACGTTCGACTGATAGCGATACTTTGAAAAATTGTTTTTCACTCTCTGTTACCACATGGTATTTTGGCGATATTTACCGCCACATATTTAATTTTGCAGTAAATACCACATAATCTTCTTTCCCTTGTTTCTCCTTTTTTTTTTTTTTTTTTTACCGCATGCGATAATTTATGCATTGGTCACGTGACCAATCTGAATGTGGGTGCAATGTTTTGCAGGCTTCCAATAAATAATACAGTATATATAAATCGTGCATTATTGATAATAATTGCACATTTTTTTTTACCTGCAAAAAGAGGTGCAGTTTAGTTATTTTTTTTTGTAAAGGTGAACGTCTCTTTTTTTTTTTTAAAGGGTTCACTTTTTACCAAAAACTGCCTATGCAGATAAGGGGCATCTGTAGATAAAAACAAGCCCTGCACCTCTGACTGAAGTTGGATAATGCCCTTGCTATAGGTGTAGGCCATTTACGTGCCTCCTAAAGCCCAACTGGAATACTCCCCAGGACGTTGCTAAGTGAGGCCTAGTCGTTACCGCTCACCCCCACCATCACAGGAGTGAGCCCTCAAATACTGAGCTCAGAGCTACTTCATCAGGGAAGAAAGGGAGCGTGTGAGGAGGTCTCACATAGCAATGTCCTCGGAGCATTCCAGTCAGGCTTCGGGAGGTACTGGATGTAAATGGCCTACACCTATAGCAAGAGCATTATTCAACTTTAGTCAGAGCTGCACAGTTCGTTTGGACCTATAGACGCCCCTTACCTGCATAGGCAGTTTATTCTGTCAGCAGGTAAATGAGGTCTGGTGAGGCCTGGATAGAGCAATGTTATGGTTGGAGTTCTTGCAGGTAATGGTTCTTTCCTGACTGGCTCGTAGCACACTTTGTGAACTTGTCTTGTCCTCCTGGACAGACTATAACCTCACAATTCCCTGGAAGCAGAGATTATCTGGAGGTCAGTTTTGATAAACAAGCATGTAGGCCGAGGTGTGGGAGTGACCTCAGTACTGCGGTCACCGAAGTGGTTTCATGCCAGAGGTGGTCTAGGGGGGCCTCTAACCACAAGTAAACATCTATGCCATTTATAGGGGGTCCCAAGTACAGCCCCTGAAATAAAGGACCAAACAATACTAGTGCTACTGAAAGCAGATTATGGACATGCTACAGTTAGAAACTGGGGACTTCTTATATGAAGTTGCTGGAGATCACTGCCATTACTGCCCCTTTACAGATTAGTGCTCCCACATCCTGCTCTGTACAGCCCTTTAATGTGGAACTTTAACCATAACAACTTGATCAATAAAGTTCTTTAGCAAGGAACATACATTTCACATGAATAATTATGCTACCAAAATTAGTGTGTGCTTTAAATTGCCTCCAGCATTGTTCCTGTTATTTCTTGCTGGAGGCTGCCATTTTGCTGAAGCCCAGAGCCCCTGAGCAGAAGTCAATCCTAAAGCAGAACTAAACTCAATCGACTTAAAGCGGGGGTCCACCTATCTATCTTTTTTTTTTTTTTTTTGAGTTCATTCACAAACTTTTCTTCTCAGCATTACATACTGACATATTGTGTGTAATATATCCGCCTGTGTCAGATTTAGTCGGAAAGAATAACTTGTATTATTCACTGCAGGCGGTTTCCATCTTCATTGTGGGCATTTGAAGCCCACAAGCATTTATTTCCTGGATGCGGTGAATGCTGTGCTCCCAGCATTCACCGCTCGTTCCCGCACATGCTCAGTGGCATCCTGGGAAGCCTAAGACTAGCTCCCATGAGACTGTGCGGAGTCTGGGAGAGGCTAGAAACACGCCTACTCCCACGGGAGGAGAACCAGGAAGTGCAAAGAAGAATAGAAAAATAAAAGGTAATTACGGCGATTTAAATTTTTTTTAAACGGCATGTCAGCATCTAGGCAAGGAAGAGAATACATACAGATATTGTTCAAAATTTGGGTGGAACCCCGCTTTAATGGTTTTAAAAAAGTTACATTCCTGGAATGCCAGGATTGCTAACTGTCACATTTGCTTGTTTCCTCAACCAAACTGTCAAACGGCTGGTGTCATAACTGATCACATGTGCAGCACCATGGCAGTTGCAGATCAAACAGAAGCAGCTTCCTTGGCTGTAGAGGATAGGAGGGTTTAATTCCACTTAAGGGCTGTCAGTAAATCGACCTCTACAAACTCAGCAGTGCCTAAAAATGGAGAGCAACTGAGCATGTGCAGAGCAGGGTGAGACGGTGTATTGCTGGATTTTAAACAGTATAGGCTATTATTTTTTAATGTTTTATATAGCTTTACCTGCAAAAGGGGCCAGCCTGAAGTAATCTAGCAGAACTTAATTTTCTGACTAAAGTTCCACTTTAATGAAGAATTTGTGAACTGTAGGTGGGTTGTCCACAAACACATACGCACATGCCCAGCATTCCAGTGTTCTGTGGGGAGCTGCTGTAGCACACCGGGTCCCCGGCCACAATCTTCTGTGACCTCATCAGGAGACCAGCTGTCTTTTCTGGGTTTTTGCAGTCAGCCCCATGATGGCATGCATGTTCCCACGGTGCATCATTTGGAGGTGTCTGACCCCGATGATGCGTGTGGAGCATGTGCAGTTAGAATATCATGGGCCTCCAGGGATGTGTGACATGGTTATACCACGAGGCCGCAGATACTGCATACGTCTTTCTCACCTAGGCGAGAATACAAGCGCGGGGATGTTTATAAAAATATAAATAACGTTTTGACTGTAAGTGCTGGTTCACACTAACGAAATGTCAGACATCGCATGTGATTCGCACCGCTCTGCTGTGCAGATCACATGCAATATATGCGTGATGCGAATTCAGCCATACAGTTTGTATGGCTGAATTCGCATTGCAATCGGACCAAAATTCTGCAGGACCTCTTCTCTCTTTTTTTTTATTTACCGTATTTATTTATATTTATAATTTTTTTTTTTCCGCACCAGAATCAGATCGCATGGGTGTATATACCCATGCGATCCAATTCCTGTCCAAATTCACAGTTCGCACTGTGATATGCGAACCGATCTAGGGGGTGTCATTAGCTTTCTATTGACACCCGCAGCGGTTCGCATAGGGCTGTGTAAACTGCCTGCGAGTTCTATATGATGCGGGAACCGGCACTGGAATCGCACTGGTTCCTGCATCGCACTGGAATCGCACTGGTTCCTGCATCGCACTGGTGTGACCCGGCACTAAAAGAGGAAGGTGAGAGGAGTGGGAAAATAGTGGGATGGGATGTGCTTTTTCAGTGTGATTATGTACCGTGGCTTTGATGTGGATAGCATATTCTGTGGAGCCAAATTGCACCGGAACCTTTACCAAAATCATACTGCATAGGGTTAAATTGATGTGAATGGGCTCCATTGAAAATAATTGCGATTTCTGTGCGACTCAAGTTGCATCAGAAGTCATACCAGTGTGAACCAGCACAAAAGAGGAACTTCACCCTACCTAGGTAAAAATATATTTTAACATTTTTAATAATTTCCATATAATAATAATAATTAAAAAAAGCTTGGTCTTTGTACTCCTTGCCCTTTGGCGCTGCCATCTTGAAACTCATGTTTGGGGAGATCATGCGCAGACATGTCATGGGTCTGTACCATGTCCCATATACTACAAAATTGCCCAGTATTTGGTGCCTCACTGAATACCTGTCTCCCGGGATGCAGCGGGTAGCCAACTCTAGGTGACAAATTCTAAATCTGCAACATTGGGGCTTTGTTACACAAGCGATACCCTCTTTAAAAAGGATTTACAGTGGATTGCTTTTCAGAGAGCAGTAGAGCAGCCACTGTCGGGCATTCGGGAGGTGATACCTCGGCTTCTTGAATGCATGTTTTTGCACCCAGGGATTTTTGAATGGGAATACGGTTTGGCTCCCAGTTGCAGTCTAGCCCTATTCCCTTTAATGGATCATGTTTGGTGGCAGTACTGTCTGCCAAACACATCTTGTAATAATTTGGCTGCAATGTTACCACAGCTGCATGTACTAATATGGCCACAGGTCATGTTAACATGTGGCTGGGCATTTGGCAAAACTACACCTATTTTTACTTCCCTCTGGCTGGTAAAGGAGGTTGTAAAGAAATTAAATGTATATTTATTTTTCCTAATAAAAAAAAATGCAATTGTGTAAGGGAATGGAAAGAGGAAGCAGACCAGAGGAAGTTCATTTTGAGGGTGAAGGTCCCTTTATTTTTTTTTTTTTTTATTTCTCTGAGGAAGAGCCATTATAAAAGGTCAGAAAATTATAAAAGGATGGAATGCATCGTACAGAAAAAGATGAAGTGATACTAATCACACACTGTTTTATTTACATGGCCCCTTCCATTTCTGTATGTGGATGATGGCACTGTAATTTATTTTAATAAAAAAACGCCTCTAAGTCCCTTTTTTTTTTCTTAACGATATCCAGCCGTCACATGACTCAGATCTTTCCCAGCCTGTCTGCAGGGAAACATAAGTAGGAGGAGCTTCTAGTCCTCCACTGCCGGTCACATGTTCAAAAAAAAACAAAAAAAAAAACAGCCGTTGGAACAGAATAAAAACGATAAACTGTTGTAAATTGTCGTACAAATATATATTTGAAATCACATCTCTATTTTTGGCAATAACCTGGTGTCTAGTGACCATTTCAGTGACCCTTAACCACTTACCGACCTCACTATAGCCAAATGATGGCTGCGGCGTGGCCGGCTAGTTCTGGGATGCCATCATATGACAGCGTGCTCGCTTGCAGGGTGCGGGCGGCACGCTCTGTGATCGCATTGTCCAGAGGACACTGCTGATCACAGATTGAGGCATTGGCATTGAACACAGCTGATCATTGCGATTGAACACTGATTGGCTCTTTACCACGGGATCAGCTGTGTTCAATCGCAGCTGATTGTGGATCTAAACAGAAGCTGGAGAAGAGAGCCGATAACCAGCTTCTCTAAGACCCCTTTCGCACTGATAGCGGGCCGCATTAGCGGTAAAGCGCAGATTTACTGTAGTTTTAGCAGCATGCTTTTAACCTCCGCTAGCGGCCAAAGAAAGGGTTGAAAGGGCCGCTGCCGAAGAGTTTGGCAGCGCTGCCCCTTCATTTCAATGGGCAGGGGCGGTGGAGGAGCGGACGATACACAGCCCCTCCACCGTCCCAAAGACGCTGCTTGCAGGACTTTTTCTAACATCCTGCAAGAGCGCTGTCCCAGTGTGAAAGAACTCTGGCTTTCATTTTGAGGTGGCAGGAGAGGCGTTTTTTAGGCGCTATTTCTAGCGCTAAAATGCCTGAAAAACGCCTCCTGTGTGAAAGGGGTCTAAAAGAGACATGCACACTAATAATCAGTGTCCTGATTATCAATGCAGTCCCAACAGTGCTGTCAACCTGTGCCTGCCAGTGCCGCCTTATTAGTGCAGCCTCATCAGTGCCCTTTAGTGAAGGAGAAAAATTAACTGTTTTGCAAAATTTTATAACGAGCTAAACAAAAGTTGTTTGTTTGTTTTTTGTTTTGTTTTATTTTGTTTATTTAGCAAAAAATAAAAAACGCAGTGGTGATTAAATACCACCAAAAGAAAGCTCTATTTGCCTGTGAAAAAAAAAGATAAAAATGTAATTTGGGTATTATTGCATGACCACGCAATTATTATTCACAGTACGACAGCGCTGAATGCTGCAAATTGGCCTGGGCAGGAAGGGGGTGTAAGTGCCCGGTAGGCAAGTGGTTAAACCAGACATAGATGGTTCAGCAGGAGCAGTCCAAGATTCGAACCATGTATGGCCAGGTTGATTGTACCCAAGCTGTTATAGCCGCTAGTAATAATTAATATTCCTCTGTGTTCTCCCGGTGGGGACGGCTTCCCCTGCTGGGAGAACACAGTGGCTGACTGTGCTAATGGGGAAATCGAGGAGGTTTACACCCATGGTTGCAGGAAAGATATTTACTCCGTCTATGGCCAGCCTTAGATCTAAACCCAGTGCCCCATTTGTTCTTGTTGCTGTCTGTGTCCTTGCTAGTGAGATTCGCTCTTGGTTTGGACTGGTGACCACTGGTCCAGGGGCTGATGGGAGAAATTTCAAAGTATCAGTAGCAAGTATCGGTCCTCTATCATTTCTACCGGGTTTGCCTGTTTTCTGTGCAATCAAAGATGAAAGCAGTTTGGATGTGTTGGAAAAGTCCAATTTTTTTTTTTTGTGTATATATAATGTATGTGTGTGTATGTATATGTATGTGTGTGTGTATGTATATATATATATATATATATATATATATATATATATATATATATATATATATATATATATATATATATATATATATATATATATATATATGTATGTGTATATATATGTATGTGTATATATATATATTTATGTATATGTGTGTGTGTGTGTGTGTGTGTGTGTGTGTGTGTATATATATATATATACATACATATACACACACGTTTGTGTGAATTTACCCAAATGGGGGGGATTTAAGTTGGGATTTCCTGTAAATTGTAACAAAGCCTACAAAATTTTCCAGTAAAGAAGTGAAGGTGTTGCCCAAATTTGCAAATATTTGCCTCTTGACTGACTATTAATAACCAGCAATAGCGGAGTACATCATCGTCTGGACATGCCAGGTCACGTTGGCTGTTTTTGCAGATGGTTGTGATGGGACGTCTAAATTCAAATAAAGATCACATTGTCGTTATTAGACACTCCTGATTTCTAGTTTTGATAAATCAACCTGGAATTTTTTTTTTTGATATAGATATAGCAAAAGTACACGCCAATAAACCTTAATATTTTATAATAAAACCTACTTTGACACGGTAGGCTTGCCTCGTGGCAAGCGGCGCTCTGGTGGCCGGCTGCGGGGGGCGCTCTAGGGGATTCGGGCCTCTTTGGGGGGCGGCTGCGGGGGACAGCTGCAGGGGCCGCTCTGCGGGGGATGGGGCCTCTCTGTGGGCCGGCTGCGGGGGACGGGGCTGCACTGGCAGGGTATGGGGCCTCTCTGGGGGCCGGCTGCGGGGAATGGGGTCACCCTGTGGGGGGGGCGCTCTGGGGGGAGGGCGGACAGAGCCTTTCTGGGGGACGACTGCGGCGGCTGGCTGTGGGGGGGGGGGGGGCACTCGCAGGGCCGGCGGCACGTACGTCATCAGAATGCTCTGGATTTGCAGTAGAAAGTGTGTTGTGCCTGAAAAATGCCTCCACTGCATCCCCAGTGTGAAAAAGTCCTGCAAGCAGCATCTTTCGGTCGGCGTATACACCGCTCCTGCCCATTGAAATTAATGGGCACCGCTGCCGAAGCTCCTGCATTTAACCCTTTATTCAGCGTTTAGCGGGGGGTTAAAAGCGCCCCGCTAGCAGCCGAATAGCGTCGCTAAAACGCCCTAGTGTGAAAGCAGCAGAAGAAAGAAAGATTAGATGGGTGTGTGTGTTGGGAGGAGGGGCACCTAGCTGGGAGCTGCGTTTTCAGGGCCTCATGCGCACTCTCACTCTCCTCTGTTATCTTATCAGAACATGTACACAGGGTCATTTATATTCTTTTCTAGTGGTTTCTAGGTAGTTGAGTTTAGAAGCCTTTTTTTTTTTTTTTTTTTTTTTGGAACGCAAAAAAATGGGTTCAGACGACTGTTCAGAGGCATTTGAAACGCCCAATGCCTGTAACAGCTTGTAAACGCTGCTAAACGTGGCAGCAGCATTTCATTTACAGAAGTTTTTTTTAAATTTTGACAAATAAACAAACACGTCTAGACGCAAACGTATGTAAACGCGGCTAAACGGACGTTTTTAGATGCCGGTTTCTAGCTGTCAAGTTAAGTCGTTCAGGAGAGGTTAAACAACGTCCCGTGTACATTAGAGCATTTTTACAGCTCTCAAAATCCGCTTGTCTTGGGGGAGTTTTTTCCAGCTGGAAAACGTCCCTGACAAAAACCGCTGATGACAATCCTATGTGTGCATGGGACACCTAGGATAACATGCTGGGGAGTTTCCTGGCTGCAGAAAAAAAATGCCTGACGCCAAAAACAGCAGCTGTAAAACGTCCAGTGTGTGCGTGAGGCCTAAAAATGATCACGTTTCCAATATTCCAATTTTTCATAGATGTCACCTCAGGTGATTTTGCAACTGCAGGATTGCATCAGACTTTGCTGGAAGCCTGTCATGAACGTTATCCGGGACAGAAGACCGTTACCTAATGTATCTGCTTCTGGATGATGATCTGTTTGCTAATCCTTTTTTCTGTTTTGCGTGGGAAGAGAAGGGGAAGGAAAACTCGGAGTTTATACAGATTGGAGCAATAGAAACATTCTTCCTCATGATACTTTGATTTGCTATGTAATATATTTTCAAATGCACTTGTGAAAACCTATTTGTAACCTTTACTAAGCAAACCAAGCAAGTTTGCTTATATAACCTTTCACGCTTTTTTAAATTTTTTTTTATTTTTACCTTTTCCCTGCTGTTCTTCGTAGAGCAGTATTGTAGACTGGGTATTTTTAGTATATTCTACTTATTTCGAGAAATGACAAAAAGAAACAAAGTTGTATCCTTTTATTAGGGTTGTCCCGGTACCACTTTTTTGGGACCAAGTACAAGTACCGATACTTTTTTTTCAAGTACTCGCCGATACCGATACTTTTTTTTTTTTTTTTTTTTATGTCACGTGACAGTGTTGTTTTTTTTTTAACCATGCTTTCTTTTTTTAATTTTTTTTTTAGGGGGGTGGGGAGAGGGGGTGAACAGTGTCTGTGTGTAACAGGCCCCTGATATCTCCCCCTTGAGATAGAGAAAGAGACCAAGGATAGAGATTCCCCAGTCCCTTTCTCTGCAGCCTCAACTGCACTGAGAATGAATGGAGAGAAGACAGCAGCTCCTCTCCTTTCATAAACTGACACATCGTAATCACAGGAGATTACAATGTTTCAGTTATGTGAATGGACAGAGTCAGATGACTCTGTCCATTCACAAAGGAGTACATGGAGAGGGGGACAGCGACAGCGGAGGGGGACAGCGACGGCGGCTGGGGACAGCGACGGCAGCTGGGGACAGCGACGGCGGCTGGGGTCAGCGACGGCGGCTGGGGACAGCGACGGCGGCTGGGGACAGCGACGGCGGCGGGGGACAGCGACGGCGGAGGGGGACAGCGGAGGTGGACAGCGGAACGGAGGGGGCATGGAGGATGCAGTGACAGTCAGCGGTGATCGCATGTGGGGGAGTTACAAGCACCGATCACCGCTGTATGTCACTAAGCATCTGAAAGCCGCTGGGGGAGAAGCTTGTAACTCCCCCACGCACCGATCATTGCTGACTGTACAGGTATCGGCGGAAGTATCGGGAGCATTTGCCTGAGTACAAGTACTTGGGCAAATGCTCGGTATCGGTGCCGATACCGATACTGGTATCGGGACAACCCTACCTTTTATAATCCATTACTTTTAAATTAAAACTTTTATTTTAAATTAATTTTATCTCAAGATTTTTCTTCACTTGCTGTGCCGAAGACACAGGAAGTGAGGACATTTTTTTTTTTTTTTCTTAAAATTCCCTGTTAGCTGTTGCTGAAACAACAAGTGTCCCAATTGAGTTCTTCTGAATTCCTGTTCAGTGACAACTGTAAAGTTTTAGGTTTTCCATTATGAAGATGGCCACCAGGACAGAGCATGAATATAAATACCTGTAATAAAATTCCAGGCTAGGCATAGACGGAAATAAAAATCTGACAAATGTTCCGATCCTTCCACACCCTATGCAGAGTTATTCAGAAAAAAACTTTAGACACCCTAAAGCAAGTCAGTCGAACGATTGCACAAACCTTTTGTTTGAAATTTCTCAGTACATTCAATGACTTGACAAATGTTGTTCACAAGTAAACTCTAGTTTGCTTTTTAACATTGAATTTTAGAATGAATTGACTTTCCCAAACCAAAGTCGCATACACAGAAATTTTGTTTCTTCACAGAGAGATTTTCGTGCTTCTAACTTTCCCATCACTGTGGTAAAAAACGAAGGTCAATGTGACCTCACTTATGGTTTAGAAAATAGAACAAACGTTCTTTAAAATGAAACATTTCTGACAAAATTCTAGTATTGTATAGCCAGTTTAACCACTCGCCGACCGCGCTATACCCGAATAACGGCTACAGCGCGGACTGCTACTTATGAGGCGGCGTCATATGGCGGCGTCTCGTGCCCGCCGCTCCGGAGGACACTGCTGATTGAAGATTGAGGTAAAGAGCCAATCAGCGGCTCTTTACCACGTGAACAGCTGTGTCCAATCACAGCTGCTCACGGATGTAAACAGAAGCTGGTTATCGGCACTCCTTTCCTCATGCTGACAGTAGGAGGAGAGGAGAGTCCGATAACTGGCTTCTCTAAAAGGGATATGTACACTGATTATCAGTGCAGTCCCACCAGTGCTGCCAATCTGTGCCCATCAGTGCCGCCTCATCAGCGCCCATCTGTGAAGGAGAGAAATGACCTGTTTGCAAAATTTTTTTAACAATCTATCAGTACTGTATTTGTTTAGGAAAGAATAATAAAAGGAAAAAATAAATAAAATGATGATTAACCACTTGCCTACAGGGCGCTTTCACCCTCTTCCTGCCCAGGCCAATTTTCAGCTTTCAGTGCTGTCACACTTTGAATGACTATTGCGCGGTCATGCAATGCTGTAACCATGTGAATTTTTTTATCATTTTCTTCACACAAATGGAGCTTTCTTTTGGTGGTATTTTAATCACTGCTGTTTGTTTGTTTGTTTTTTTTGTTTTTGTTTTTTGTTTTGTTTTTTTGTTTTTTACTCAAAAAAAAAAAAAAAAAAAAAAAATCCAGTAAATTTTGTAAATAAGTAATTTTTCTCCTTCACTGATCTGTGCTGATGAGGCGGCACTGATAGGCTGTACGGATGAGGCGGCACTTATGGGCTTTGACGAGAAGGCATTAATATGCCACACTTATGGGCACTGGTAGGTGGCACTGATAGGCTGCACTGATGAGGCGGCACTTTAGTGACCGGCTGTGATTGGACACAGCCAATCACATGGTTAAAGCGCCGTGGCTCTTTTCAGAGATCAGGGGTCACGCTGTGTCCTAGCAACACGGCGCAGCTGCGATCGCCATGAGAGTGGCCGTTCAGGTGCGCTGTCATGACATCCACCCAAAACGAGAGTCGTACTGTCCCTCCATCATTTGACGGCGGGTGGCTAGCGGTTAAATACCACCAAAAGAAATCGCTATTTGTGTGAAAAAATTATTAAAAATGTTATTTGGGTGCAGTGTTGCATGACTGCGCAACTGTCATTCAAAGTGCAGCAGCACAGATAGCTGAGAAGCCCCGCTGCTGCGTCCCTCTTGTCACTGGCTTTGATTTACCATACTGGGAGCCAATAGCAAAGCCAGCGAAACATGAAAGCGAGGTAAGAGAAGAGCTGCAGACGCGCACAGTGCTGGATCAAATGAGGGCTCGGGTAAGTATAAGGGAAGGGGGGTGTGAGGGGCCCTAACATTTTTTACCTTAGTGCAAGGAATACATTAACCACTTCCTGCCCGGCCTATAGCAGAATGACGGCCGGGTGGTGGTTCAGTTGTTCTGACTAGGCGTCTTATGACATCCAGCAGGATAACAGCCGCCATGTGCCCATGGGGGGCGCGCATCACGGCGATCGGTGGTGCGGTGTGGCAGTATGCCACACCGCTACACCGATCTCGATAAAGAGCCTCTGATGGCTGTTCATGATGTAAACAGGAAGAGCCGGTTATCGGCTTTTCCTCACTCACGTCTGATAGACGCGAGTAGAGGAGAGCCAATCGATGGCTCTCCTAACGAGGGGGGGGGGGTCTGCACTGATTGGACCACTAGGGACACCACCAGGGATGCCCACAACAGATGGATAACCAGGGATGCCACCCTAGACCGCCAGGGATGCCAGTAAGTGCCCAAATAATGCCATAAGTGCCAATACATCTTGTCAGTCAGTGCCTGCCATATGTCTCAACAGTGCTGCATATCTGTGCCACCTATCAGTGCCCATCAGTGCAGCCTCATCAGTGCCCGTCAGTGAAGGAGAAAACTTATTTATTTACAAAATTTAATAACAGAAACAAAGAAAAACTTTTTTTTTTTTTTCAAAATTTTCGGTTTTGTTGCGCAAAAAATAAATGCCAGCAGTGATCAAATACCACCAAAAGAAAGTTCTATTTGTGAAAAAATTGTTTGAGTACATGACCGCGCAATTGTCATTCAAAGTGCGACAGCGCTGAAAGCTAAAAATTGGCCTGGGCAGGAAGGGACAAAAGTGCCTGGTATTGAAGTGGTTAAGGTTAAAAATGTTTAGGCTTTAGAACCACTTTAACTTTGTGTAGGCCATTTTATAAACACTGATTAATCGGCCGTGAATGCACTATTTGCATCCCTTTTTAAATAGTGATTTCTAGGCTGGGTCATGTCTGGCTGGCAGGAATTAGCAAGGAGCACATATCAGAATATCAGAGAATGCCATCTGAGCGTCCCCGTTTTTTTTTTTTTTTTTTTTTTTTTTTTTTTTGTACATGCTTCTAAATACTTATCTGAAAGTAAGTGCTGTAAAAATGTTTTAGTATTGCCAGCACTTGATTAGGCGTGAGTAGAAAGTGGTGGTTTTTTAAAAAAAAGGGAGTTCATAAAGCCCATCGTGAGGACTAGTTATGGTTGGTCTGAAATCTGAGGCTTTTGTGACCTCAATCTACTTTCCCTTCCTTTTGACACCTCGACCTAAATATTTTTCTGCATTCCATTGTCTGGGGCTTGAAAAATGTAATCTGACGTCCCAGTGATGTCACTGGCCACGAGCACCCTTCTGTGGGGTCATTATGAGCAGATATCTGCAGGGCGTGTGTAGGCTGACTCTTCAAAACCTCCAGATTGATGTACAGCTGAGCAAAAACACCCAGGGGGGACATGAGTAGGCAGACCTGGGAAGGGCGAGCCACAGGTACTCGTGCTGTAGGCAGCATGTCTTCCATCTCAAACCAACCTATGTATTATATCCACAGTCTGTCTCCTGCAGCAAGTCAGCAGTCTCTATCTCCTGCAGCAAGTCCGCAGTCTCTATCTCCTGCAGCAAGTCCGCAGTCTCTATCTCCTGCAGCAAGTCCGCAGTCTCTATCTCCTGCAGCAAGTCCGCAGTCTCTATCTCCTGCAGCAAGTCCGCAGTCTCTATCTCCTGCAGCAAGTCCGCAGTCTCTATCTCCTGCAGCAAGTCCGCAGTCTCTATCTCCTGCAGCAAGTCCGCAGTCTCTATCTCCTGCAGCAAGTCCGCAGTCTCTATCTCCTGCAGCAAGTCCGCAGTCTCTATCTCCTGCAGCAAGTCCGCAGTCTCTATCTCCTGCAGCAAGTCCGCAGTCTCTATCTCCTGCAGCAAGTCCGCAGTCTCTATCTCCTGCAGCAAGTCCGCAGTCTCTATCTCCTGCAGCAAGTCCGCAGTCTCTATCTCCTGCAGCAAGTCCGCAGTCTCTATCTCCTGCAGCAAGTCCGCAGTCTCTATCTCCTGCAGCAAGTCCGCAGTCTCTATCTCCTGCAGCAAGTCCGCAGTCTCTATCTCCTGCAGCAAGTCCGCAGTCTCTATCTCCTGCAGCAAGTCCGCAGTCTCTATCTCCTGCAGCAAGTCCGCAGTCTCTATCTCCTGCAGCAAGTCCGCAGTCTCTATCTCCTGCAGCAAGTCAGCAGTCTCTATCTCCTGTATTATATCCAAAATCTCTGTAAGCACCCAGACCCCCATACCCCTTTTATGGCCAATTACTTGCATATAAGCCTTCAAAATGGGCACTATTGAGTTTTCCTGTTCGGCTCCCATAGACTTCAATGGGGTTCGCCGTTTGATTTAGAACATTTCTCCGAGATCTGCTGCGAACAGGACAGGGCGGTTTTCTGGCCCATCCCTAGCGTTCAGGACAGTGAAAGCTTCTAGGGTCATCCATGGAGATATGACTTTTTAGTGATAATTGTAATATCACTTAGAAAATGTTGCTAAAATAGGTTTTTCAGCCAGTAATTTGAAGCCAGGCAGCTTTTATACCTTTTTTTTAAAATTTGTATATTCCAGAGAATATAGTCCCACATATCATGGAGTGGTCCAGCTCTACGACAGTGACCGCACGGTTGCCTATTGGACCAGTACCTGGCAGCTCCCAATGGTTTCACTAGATATACCTTTCGGTACACAAAAGTAGAACTTAAGGCAAAACTTTTCTTTTCATTTTGGACGGAGTAAAGGAGACCCCTTTTTTTTATTATTTATTTATTTTGTTGCCATATACGTTCTATTAGGATGTTTCCCTTAACTTCCTGTGCCATAGCTGAAACAGGAAGTGAGAGGAAATGCCTCCAAAATGACAAAATCCCTGGTTGTCGCCAGAACTAGTGTCTCCATTTAAACAGAGATTCCTTAATTAATTTAAATAAGATTCCTATTCCGGGGACAGTCCAAAATTTGGGATTTTCTTTTACCCTCATTTTTGAATAAGGGACAGGTGTTCTAATCCCTCTCCACTCTGTCCAAAACTAAAAATGAAAGCGGTTGTAAGCCGATGGACGTGTTTTTTGTTTTTTTTTCTACTTAACCTGCAAGGTAATGTCATAATGTGCTAGTATGCATCTCATACTAGCACGTTATGTTAAACTTACCTTAAAATGAAGCTCTTCCAGGGCTGAGATGTCTGAGCTGCAGGCGCGCCAAACCGTCTTGCTTCTGGGTTCGTGGACTCTGGCTCTGTGACTAGCCTGGAGCCACAATGGCGTCACTCCCGCGCATGCGTGCAGGAGCCACCGGTTACGGCACAGGTCTCTGAAGGAACAGCACGGGTACATGCGCCAGTTATATCACTGGCTGCATATACAGTAAATATCTCCTGAACGGTGCCTGTTTAGGAGATATTTACCAGTACCTATAGGTAAGCCTTATTATAGGCTTACCTTTTTAAGTTTTGCCTTTAGTTATACTTTAATGTAAGGTGGCATGCTTTCTGTCCGTGCGGCTTTTATCAGTCTAGCACAATATTTGCAAAGTTTGCATATATCAAAAGATACACACACGACATTCTATTTTAAGATCTACATGCAAACTGTTTGCATCTAAACTGGTTATATGACATATCTGCGTGAATGTTAAATCTGAAGATAGCCATTATTTCTGGGAAACACGGGTTGGCCATGCATCCTACAGTCAAAGATTGTGGGCTTGGGGGTTCTAGGGTGCCCATACACAGCCCACTATTCAAAACCTGATTTAAAGATTAGGACATTTAGGGCAATCCATGATAGTTTATGATCACTTTAACCATTTTCCAGTCTAGTTTTGGACAGGTGACCTTGCTCTGTGGTAGGGACTACTAGACTGTTTGTGTACCCCTTTGCTCCACCAGATGAGTCCCATGGTTGTACAAAGGATGGGCAGATGTCTTCCGATCATTGTTGTCAGAGAAATCTGCCAGTCGTGTGATCAAAATAATGGTAACTGTTCTATTAGTTGCCTATTTGGCTCTCAGTGAATTCATGTGTTTGCATCCATTCCTACAAACTGAAGACCGCTTGTCTACATGGAGTTCATTAGCTGTCTGGTTCTACCATGTTAAACTTGACCTCTATTCAAAAGTAAAGCTCACAGCCATTTTAGTGGTGGGATGGACAAGTCCAGTGTTATCGAAGGACTAAATGAATTGCCTTTCTTGAGGGGAAAGCTTCTTCAGTCATCCGCCAGACCGATCACAAACTTTAAATCTATTTTTGTGTAGGCATGCTTTGTCAGCATTTCATAACGAAGTTTGTCTAAAATATTTGATGGTAAATGTTAGTCTCATCAGTATGTCCACAATATCCTTCAATCTTTTTTTCTTTTTGTAGTCTGACCATCTCCGGTTGGGCCGTGCCCCGGTCTGGGGGCGTCTCTCCGGTGGGGCCGTGCCCCCCGGCCTGGGGGCGTCTCTCCGGTGAGGCCATGCCCCCCGGCCTGGGGGCGTCTCTCCGGTGGGGCCGTGCCCCCGGTCTGGGGGCGTCTCTCGGGTGGGGCCTAGCTCCCCGGTCTGGGGGCGTCTCTCGGGTGGGGCCTAGCCCCCCGGCTTTGGGCGTCTCTCGGGTGGGGCCTAGCCCCCCGGCCTGGGGGCGTCTCTCGGGTGGGGCCTAGCCCCCCGGCCTGGGGGCGTCTCTCGGGTGGGGCCTAGCCCCCCCGGCCTGGGGGCGTCTCTCGGGTGGGGCCTAGCCCCCCCGGCCTGGGGGCGTCTCTCGGGTGGGGCCTAGCCCCCCCGGCCTGGGGGCGTCTCTCGGGTGGGGCCTAGCCCCCCCGGCCTGGGGGCGTCTCTCGGGTGGGGCCTAGCCCCCCCGGCCTGGGGGCGTCTCTCGGGTGGGGCCTAGCCCCCCCGGCCTGGGGGCGTCTCTCGGGTGGGGCCTAGCCCCCCCGGCCTGGGGGCGTCTCTCGGGTGGGGCCTAGCCCCCCCCGGCCTGGGGGCGTCTCTCGGGTGGGGCCTAGCCCCCCCGGCCTGGGGGCGTCTCTCGGGTGGGGCCTAGCCCCCCCGGCCTGGGGGCGTCTCTCGGGTGGGGCCTAGCCCCCCCGGCCTGGGGGCGTCTCTCGGGTGGGGCCTAGCCCCCCCGGCCTGGGGGCGTCTCTAGGGTGGGGCCTAGCCCCCCGGCCTGGGAGCGTCTCTAGGGTGGGGCCTAGCCCCCCGGCCTGGGAGCGTGTTCCTTTTTAGCACAAAAGCACTCATTAAAGCACAACAACAAAAAATAAACAAATTTGGCAAACTCAGTGGACTACTTATGCTGGCCATACAGTAGTAGATTTTCAGACAAGAATCTGTGTATGAACATTTTATGCGAAAATTCTTTGTATATTTGAATGTTCAAAATTTCACTTGTTTTTAAAATGAATGTAAATTTTCTCATTACTGTGGTAAAAAAAAAAAACTAAAGCTGATTTGACCCCATTAACGATTAGAAAAACAAATTTTCTTAAAACAAAAAATTTCGAACAAGATTCTAGACGTGTATAGTCCTAGTCTGAGCTCTGCTTTACTGGAGATTGTCACTATCACCAAGTCCGAATTAAGTACACTGAATGCACTCAACCCTTTCACTGCCTCCGAAAAAAACAGAGCTTCATTCATTTATGACTTTAATATCTGCCTGGAGTTCAGCCTTAATTAAAAATATACCTCAGGAAAAAAGCTGCAAAGAAGGAAGTAAAACAATATCCTGTATAAAGGCACCCACGTCGGTAAAGAATTGGATATTGTTTCATAGGCTTACAGCAGTGGACCAAGAAAATAATACAAGAGATGCCTGAAATGTTATCTCAAGTTCTGATCAGACTTCTGGGTTGGGGGGCGGGGGGGGGTCATGCCGTGAGCCAATCGTATTGCATTTTGAAAATTTGTGCCCGTCTTAGAAAATCCCTGCAGCTAAAAGTTAAAAAAAAAGTTTGTTTTTTAAAATAATTGCTTGTATGGTAATTATGATATGATATAGTTATGTGTGTAATAAATATGTATTCTGTGTGTATATTTTATATATTATTGTTAGGCCCAGCTATATACAGTATGTGTGGTTTGTCACCTACACATGGTGAGGTGCTTCAGGATTTGTGACTTCTATAGAGAGAATAAACTTTTATTTTTTCAGAATCTTGGTAAGTTCTATTCCAGGGTCATGGACCCCGGAGACTTTGTAGAGCTTTGGATAGGTGGAGCCTCCATTTCTAGGTCCACATCTTGCCTAGTAGCCAGACCTCATCCTATCTGAGCTATTATAAAATGTCATAATGTTATGGCAGATCGGTGTATAACATTAGAAGCCATGTATTGATCTGTATGTGCATCAGTGTCCTTCTGATTGACAGTGAGTAGTGTAAAGTAGTGAGTGTACAGCTTGTATAACGGTGTAAATTTGTTGTCCCCTCAAAATAACTCAACACACAGCCATTATTGTCTAAACCACTGGCAACAGAAGTGAGTACACCCCTAAGTGAAAATGTCAAAATCGGGCCCAAAGTGTCAATATTTTGTGTGGCCACCATTATTTTTCAGCACTGCCGTAACCCTCTTGGGCATGGAGTTCACCAGAGCTTCACAGGTTGTCACTGGAGTCCTCTTCCACTCCTCCATGACGACATCACAGAGCTGGTGGATGTTAGAGACCTTGCGCTCCTCCACCTTCGGTTTGAGGATGCCCCACAGATGCTCAATAGGGTTTAGGTCTGGAGACATGCTTGGCCAGTCCATCACCTTTACCCTCAGCTTCTTTAGCAAGGCAGTGGTGGTCTTGGAGGTGTGTTTGGGGTCGTTATCATGTTAGAATACTGCCCTGTGGACCAGTCTCTGAAGGGAGAGGATCATGCTCTGCTTCAGTATGTCACAGTACATGTTGGCATTCATGGTTCCCTCAAAGAACTGTAACTCCCCAGTGCCGGTGTTCTGCCGAGAAATGCCCCCCATCGAATAGTGCCCGCGCATGCGCAGGACGGAGCCGCACCTCAGTTGATTTGCCGATCAGCTGGAGTGACGTGACCAGGGCGCAAGCGCACGTCATAGGAGGCATCTCTGGATGGGAGATACCATTTCATGGCCACAACTGAAACCTATACAAACAGCGGGGGGAGACTATAGTTCTCACATTGTGCCTTGCTGTTGCGGGGTGGCTTTACGGTGTGCTGATGGTCCGGTTTTGTCTGTGTTACATACAGGGCAGGTTTGCTGTTTTGAATGGCCGGTTTTGCCTGTGTGAAAAGGTGGGTTGCAACACAGACAAAACCAGCTCCTCAACACAGCCACTAGCTGCCCTCCAGCACAAGTGATGCACAATCTGAGAACTACGGTCTCCTCCGCTGTTTTGTATAGGTTTAAATTGTGCCTGTGAAATGGTATCCCTCATCGAGAGATACCTCCTACGATGTGCGCATGCGCCCTGGTTACGTCAGTCCAGCTGATCGGCAAATCAGCCGTTGTGCTGTTCCGTACAGCGCATGCGCAGTACATCCTGGGCACTATTCAATAGGGAACACTTCTCGACACAACACCGGCAGCGTTCATGCAGCCCCAGACCATGACACTCCCACCACCATGCTTGACTGTAGACGAGACACACTTGTCTTTGTACTCATCACCTGGTTGCCGCCAAACACGCTTGTCACCATCTGACCCAAATAAGTTTATCTTGGTCTCATCAAACCACAGGACATGGTTCCAGTAATCCATGTCCTTAGTCTGCTTGTCTTCAGCAAACTGTGGGCTTTCTTGTGCATCGCCTTTAGAAGAGGCTTCTTTCTGGGATGACATGCAGACCAATTTGATGCAGTGCGCGGCGTATGGTCTGAGCACTGACAGGCTGACCCCCCACCCCTTCAACCTCTGCAGCAATGCTGACAGCACTCATACGTCTATTTCCCAAAGACAACCTCTGGATATGATGCTGCGCACGTGGACTCAACTTCTTTGGTCGACCATGGCGAGGCCTGTTCTGAGTGGTACCTGTCCTGTTAAACCGCTGTATGGTCTTGGCCGCCGTGCGGCAGCTCAGTTTCAGGGTCTTGAAAATCTTCTTATAGCCTAGGCCAGTGATGGCAAACCTTGGCATCCCAGATGTTTTGGAACTACATTTCCCATGATGCTCAAGGACACTGCAGAGTGCATGAGCATCATGGGAAATGTAGTTCCAAAACATCTGGGGTGCCAAGGTTTGCCATCACTGGCCTACGCCATCTTTTTTTTTAGAGCAACAATTCTTTTCAGATCCTCAGAGTTCTTTGCCATGAGGTACCATGTTGAACTACCAGTGACCAGTATGAGAGAGTGAGAGCGATAACACCAAATTTAACACACCTGCTCCCCATTCACACCTGAGAACTTGTAACACTAACGAGTCGCATGACACCAGTGAGGGAAATTGGCTAATTGGGCCCAATTTGGACATTTTCACTTAGGAGTGTACTCGCTTTTGTTGCCAGCGGTTTAGACATTAATGGCTGTGTTGAGTTATTTTGAGGGGACAGAAAATATACACTGTTAAACAAGCTGTACAACTCACTACTTTATATTGCAGCAAAGTGTCATTTCTTCAGTGTTGTCACATGAAAAGGGAGAATAAAATATATATTTACAAAAATGTGAGGGGTGTACTCACTTTTGTGAGTTTCTGGGGTTGATTTACTAAAGGCAAATCCACTCTGCACTGAAAGTGCACTTGAATGTGCAATCACTGTAGATCTGAGGGGAAGCTCTGCAGATTTTATCATCCAATCATGTGCAAGCAAAAATGCAGTTTTTTTTTTTTACATTTTCCTTACATGTCCCCCTCAGATCTACAGCGACTGCACTTCCAAGTGCACTTGCCTTTAGTAAATAACCCCCACTGTGTGTGTGTGTGTGTGTGTGTGTATGTAAATATACACATACATATAAATTTAAGTATATATGATTATTTATATATATATATATATATATATATATATATATATATATATATATATATATATATATATATATATATATATATATATATATATATATATATATATATATATCCACTTTGCACTGGCAGTGCAGTCGCTGTAGATCTGAGGGGGACATGTAAGGAAAATAAAAAAAAACTGCATTTTTGCTTGCACATGATTGGATGATAAAATCTGCAGAGCTTTTTTTTTTTTTCTGTACATTGAACGCACATTTTTATTAGTGCTTGTTCTGTGTTCCTTTTTACATTTTTGTTCTCTTTTGAATATGTTTTTGCATTCTACCCATATAGAGGGTGTGCAAAAACATTGACTTCTGCTGGAAAATCCATTTTTAAACAAAAACTGCTGGAACTTTGTGGACCAGCTCAAACGTAAAGAATTGCCTTTCCCTTTTGATGCGGCAGTTTGTGAGGGACCTCCTGCTTCTCCTCAGACGCAGACTAGGCCTAAAACCTGACAGAAGGAAGAGAGCTGTGAATGTGGCTTCTTTCATTCTCTGCAGGAAGTTGCAGGCGAGTTTGCAGGATCTCCAGCTCTGAGCCAAGGTATGTGAGGAATCCGTTCCTCAGAGATTCTTTTTTTTTTTTTTTTTTCCTCCCGCCTGCAGTTCAGAGGCTGAGGCTTTGAGTGAGCGCAGTGTTTCAGACAACCTCGTCCTTGTACACCTGGGAAAACCTGCCACTCTCTGACCAGACCTCGCTATAAATGGCTTTCATTTTCCTCGCCTCCCTGCTCTTTATTTTTTTATTTTTTTTCACTCCTGGCTGCTGAGTGCCACGTTTCACATTGCAGAGGAGAGGAAAGGAAGAAGGGGTGCACAAAAAAAAGCCTTATATATAAAAAAAAAAAGTTGGTAGTGTTGCTAGGCGTTCTTTTTTTTTTTTTTCACTTCCAGAATGTGTAAGTGGAACAGTTGTGTCGTCCTCCCGGATGCTTGAAATGAGAATGAAACGAGAGCTGCAATTTTTTTTTTTTCTTTTTTTGAATGCACCGAAATTTTCGAATGAAAAACACCAGGTGTTGAGGAAATTC
The DNA here is from genome assembly GCA_037952925.1 of Lithobates clamitans. Lineage (NCBI taxonomy): Eukaryota > Metazoa > Chordata > Amphibia > Anura > Ranidae > Lithobates > Lithobates clamitans. Next base: position 2,558,124 of record JBBGZY010001007.1, read on the forward strand.
ATATGCAAAGCACAAAATCTGGTAACGGACACAAAAGGGGAAAGAAAGAGTGCTTTTTAGTTTTTATGAAGCAACAATTTATTTATTTACAGTGTATCCGGAAAATATTCACAGCGCTTCACTTTTTCCACATTTTGTTGTTACAGCCTTATTCCGAAATGGATTCATTTAATTATTTTCCTCAAAATTCTACAAACAATACCCCATAATGACAACGTAAAAGAAGTTTAAAATTTTCTGCAAATTTTTTTTTTTTAAATATAAAAACAAAAAAATCACATGTAGATATGTATTCACAGCCTTTGCCATAATGCTCAAAATTAATCTCAGGTGCATTCTGTTTCCACTGATCACCCTTGAAATGTTTCTACGAGTCCACCAGTGGTAAATTCAGTTGATTGGACTATATAAGGTCCCACAGTTAGCAGTGCATGTCAGAGCACAAACCAAGCCATGAAGTCCAAGGAATTGTCTGTAGACCTCGAAGACAGGATTGTATCGAGACACAGATCTGGGGAAGGGTAGAGAAACATTTCTGCAGCATTGAAGGTCCCAATGAGCACAGTGGCTTCCATCATCTGTAAATGGAAGAAGTTTGGAACCACCAGGACTCTTCCAAGTGTGGGCTGCCTGGCCAAACTAAGCGATCAGGGTTGAAGGGCCTTAGGGTGGTGACCAAGAACCCAATGGTCATTCTGACAGAGATCCAGCATTTTTCTGTGGAGAGAGGAGAACCTTCCAGAAGAACAACTATCTCTGCAGCACTCCACCAATCAGACCTGTATGGTTCAGTGGCCAGACAGAAGCCACTCCTCAGTAAAAGGCACATGACAGCCCACCTGGAGTTTGCCAAAAGGCACCTGAAGGACTGTCAGACCATGAGAAACAAAATTCTCTGGTATGATGAAACAAAGATTGAACTCTTTGGCCTGAATGGCAAGCGTCATGTCTGGAGGATACCAGGCACCGCTCATCACCTGGCCAATACCATCCCTACAGTGAAGCATGATGGTGGCTGCATCATTCTGTGTGGGGAGGTTTTTCCGTGGCAGGAACTAGGTGACTAGTCAGGATCGAGGGAAAGATGAATGCAGCAATGTACCAGAGTGCTCTGGACCCCAGACTGAGGCGAAGATTCGTCTTCCAAAAGGACAACGACCTTAAGCACACAGCCAAGATAACAAAGGAGTGGCTACAGGACAACTCTGTGAATGTCCTTGAGTATCCTAGCCAGAGCCCAGACTTGAGCCCGATTTGCACATCCCTGGTGAGATCTGAAAATGGCTGTGCACCGACGCTCCCCCATCCAACCTGATGGAGCTTGAGAGGTCCTGCAAAGAAGAATGGGAGAAACTGCCCAAAAATAGGTGTGCCAAGCTTGTAGCATCATACTCAAATACACTTGAGGCTGTAATTAATTGGTGCTAAAGATGCTTCAGCAAAGTATTGAGCAAAGGCTGTAAATACTTATGTGCGTGTGATTATTTTTATTTTATTTTTCCCCGTTTTTTTTTTTTTTTTTTTTTAATAAATTTGCAAAGAATTCAAACTCCCTTCACAATGTCATTGCGTCCTATTGTTTGTAGAATTTTTATGAGGAAAAATGAATGAATTTAATCCATTTTGGAGGCTGTAACATAACAAAATGTTTGAAAAAGTGAAGCACTGTGAATACTTTCCGGATACACTGTATTACAAGTATTTAGCGCCAACAATTTGCCCAGCGCTTTACGTATTACTGAAATTGCATCAAAAACACAAATATGTGTGTATATGTGATTTTGATGCATCTCTATTGAGGCCTATGGGGAAGAAAATTGCACTGCATCGCAGCCAAAGTAGTACAGGTACCTTCTCTGAAGTCACATGGCAGCTGCTTTGATGTGAACAGCACCATTGTCATGTGTGAACCAGGCCATAAAGAGGCATTTCAGTCCCCTTTTGTTGGGCTCCACCCTCCTCCTGTACTGCCATTTTCCTAATCTGGTTGCGTGTGGTTCATGTGCTGAAGGGCTGTGGCTGGCCTTCAGGTCCTGACGAAGCCCTTCAGCCCATCTGCGCACGCACAGCAGTTTTCAGTTTTTCAAAAAAAAAAAAAAAAGTAGATTTGGAACTTCCATAGCAGAGCCTGTCTTTGCTCATGTGTGGGAATGCCACGCATGTGCAGATATGATGCAGGGTTTTGCCGGACCTGAGTTTTGTAGCAGACGTGCAGAATCTGAGCATCAGGGGGGCTTAAAGTGTTACTTAACCCCCCAACCGTAAAATCGAATCGGTCTGTATATGCAGTAAAGCATGCTTGTTATACTCCCTGTGGAACCTAAGGCTGTTTGATCCTGTATGCAAAGATCCTCCTCCTCTTGCATTGTCCCCAAAACATGTCTGGATAAGACAGAGTTATTGGAGTCAGTCTGCACATGCTCAGTTTGGTGTTTTGCTAGAGATTTTTTTTTTCTTTCTTGGGAGAGTGCATGTTATCAGCAAGAGGGTCAGGGGTCCTGGATCCTGATGGGACAGCCAGTGCAGTACGAAAACTCCTCCTACAAGCTTTAACCAGACAATGATAGAAGTCATACAACTGCTATATACTGCTGATGAGAAAAGATTTAGCAGTTTATATTTAATAAAATAATTGCATTTCCATGTTCTGTGTACTGTAGGAGACCAGATATAGTAAATGATAGGGTCCTTAAAGCAGAGTTCCAGTCTCCCTGTCCTTCCTTTTTTTTTTTTTTTGCTAGTACCATCAAAACTGGATAAGGTTATCAGTATAATCATCGATGTTGCCTATAAATCTTCATTTTACTCAGTGTCCCAGGTATGCAGACAGCGGCCATTGCTACTGTGGGCATCCCACTTGTACTTGTTTTTGAGAGTTGGTGCGACTGGATACCCAGCATGCACCTCCAGATCTCGCGCTTGCGCAGTCAGGACACTGTTGATTGCAGATTGCCATAGCAATGGCGGCATCGGCGGGAGTTCCCACCCCGTTGTGATGGCAACCTGTCAATTAACACAACACGGAAGGAAGAGAAGTGCCGCCTGGCATCGCGTCTTTTCTGGTTTGGAAATTTTGCGATGCCAGAAGCAGAGGATGCCCGTTGACTCCTGGGATTGATGACACTGATATCCCAGGAGTCAGTGGGAGACCAGATATGACCTACATCGCCATGGCAACTAGGGCTGGAAGTGGAGGGATTTTTTTAAAGAAAAAAAGGTAGCAAAAAAAAAAACTTGCCAAAGATTATATGCACAGGTATCAACTACCAGTGGGGCCATGGGTGTAAAGATAGATGCACAAAAAAATCTATTAATTTTATAATAAAAAAAAAAAAAATCCAAATGTGAGGTAGGGAGGGGGGAGGAGGCAGAGCAAACTAAAGTTCATTTAGGGTGAAGGTTCGCTTTCAATCAGGGCCCTCCAGCTGTTGCGAAACTACAAATCCCATGAGGCATTGCAAGACTGACAGTTACAAGCCTGAATCCCAAGGCAGAGGCATGATGGGACTTGTAGTATTGCAACAGCTGGAGGGCCACCAATTTGAGACCCCTGCTTTAAATAAAGCCAACCACTGACAGAATGGGCGTCAAGTGCCTGTACACCATAGCTCAAACCCTCCATCAGACTGAGGACATCTAGTGGCAGAAGAAAAGTAGTGCAGGGGAAAAATCTAGATTGAAATAGTGTTTGTTTTTGTTTTTTCATCAAAATCTGATATTGTTTTTGTATCTTTTTAATAGGCCATTCAGTTTTACCTTGGTGATTTTTTTTTTTTTTTTTTTTTTTTTTTGGCTGCACTTCTGCAATAAAGCCTCCTTGAAACAGTTCCTAAACAATTACACCCCCCCCCCCCCCCCCCCCCCATAACCCGATAATGCATATACTGCTAGTGTTCTAGGTTGGAATTAACAGTGTGTTACTTTACTACACAGCCCCGGGATAGCCAGCGGTCTTTTTTCCTCCAACCCCAGAATGTGGAAAGGCACTCCTTATGCAATCCAATACAGAATGGGACCTGCGTTGTACTTGATGACATCATTAAAGGCTGGTACACATGGGCTGAAAATATTCTATTATAATTGACCAGTGTGTACAGCAGCCTGTCTGGCTTCTGTCGAGCGAGCATGCTGGAAAAATCAGCATCCATTTGGCATTCAATCAGCACTTGCAGCCAATGTCTGCGAGTGTTAACCAGCATGCTCTGGCGGTGGGGTGCGGTCCCCCTGTCAGAACATAATAGCTCAGCGGGGAAATCGCTCTACTAACATTGCATTGTTAATACAGTCAGCTCCACCTTAAAGTGAATGTAAAGCTTCGTGTGTTTTGTTTTTTTATACGAAAGATGTCATACCTCCACTGTGCAGTTTGTTTTGCACAGAGTGACCCCAAACATCCTCTTCTGGGGTCCCCCGGTGGCGCTGGTAGCTCCTCCCCCGCATCGTATAACCCCTAAGAGAAGAGGGGGGGAGGGTACCTTGCGGACACGCTCCCGAGTCCAGTATTTGCATCCATAGACACAAAATGCCGGACTCGGTGCCGTGTCATTGAATTTGATTGACAGCAGTGGGAGCCAATGGCTGCACTGCTATCAATCTATCCAAGCAAGAGCCGAGAACCCGGGGCAAAGGAGGAGCGCGTCTCTGCTGTGGGAAATTCCAGGGCTCAAGTGAGTAAAACAGGGAGGCCTGGAGGGCTGGTCACTAGAAGAAGTTTTCTCACCTTAAAGGGGTTGTAATCCCTCATGTTTTTTTCACCTTAATGCGTCCTATGCGTTAAGGTGAAAACTTCTGGCAGTCACCAGCCCCCCATTTTATATACCTGAGCCCTGTAATTCCCATACCGGAGACGCGCTGTCCCTCTCTGCACGGGGTCTTGATTGGATAGATTGATAGCAGTGTAGATAGCAGTGTAGCCATTGGCTCCCACTGCTGTCAATCAAATCCAATGCCGGGGGGGCAGGGCTGAGTCCGGCATTTGTGTCCATAGACACAAATGCTGGACTCTGGAGCGCACCGCAAGGTAACCCCCCAGGAGAGCGCTTCTCCTAGGGCGGTGATGGTGAACCTTGGCACCCCAGATGTTTTGGAACTACATTTCCCATGATACTCAACTACTCTGCAGAGTGCATGAGCATCATGGGAAATATGGTTCCAAAACATCTGGGGTGCCAAGGTTCTCCATCACCGTCCTAGGGGGTTATCTGAAGTGAGGAGGAGCCGCCGAGGGACCCCAGAAGTCGAGGTTCGGGGCCACTCTGTGCAAAACGAACTGCACAGTGGAGGTAAGTATGATATGTTTGTTATTTAAAAAAAAAAAACGAGCCTTTACAATCACTTTAATGCATAGGTTGCATTAAGGTGAAAAAACACGAAGGCTTACAACCCCTTTAAGCTCCTCAGTGTTCTGTTTTTTTGTTTTTTTCATTCTGCAGGGTTAAATGAATTAAAAAAAAAATCTGTGTGTACCAGGCCTAACCGCTTGCTGACCGCCCAACGTAGATGTGCGGCAACAAAGCGGCCTCCCTGTGCTTGATCACGTACCTAGTACGTGATTCTGGTTTTCTATTCCCTGCCATGGGGAAAAAACAGCCAGATCCTTAGTTAAATTAGCACATATCATCCACATTACACATCGTTATGCACACATTTAACCCTTTGATCGCCCCTGATGTTACCCCCTTCCCAGCCAGTGTCATTAGTACAGTTACAGTGTATGTAGTGTGATCACTGAATTATTGTCACTGGTGATGTCAGTGGCAGTTATTCAGATTGCCCACCGCGCTATCACAGTCCCAGTTATAAGTCGTGGATCACCGCCATTACTAGTATAAAATAGAAATTCCAGTATATATCCCATATCTTGTAGACTCTAACTTTCACACAAACCAATCAATATATACTTATTGAGTTGTTTTTGGTAAAAAAAAAAAAAAAAAACGACATGTAAGAGAATACATGTGTGTAAAGAAATAAAAAAAAATTACCATTAAGTTATATTAAGATCTTTTTTTTTCCTTTTTTTATTATTCACCGATACCAATTACTGATACCTCTAGCCACGCCTAACAGATTTTGGTAAGTTTGCCATAAGCATTCTTTTCTCTGATCAATATAACTACTTAATTTGTTTATACTTCAGCTGTCAGCAATGATACAAAGCACTGAAAAGTTATTTTATAAATTAACCCTTTCATGACTAAGCCTATTTCTGACATTTGGTGTTTACAAGTTAAAATCCGTATTTTTTGCTAGAAAATTACTTAGAACCCCCAAACATTTTATATATATATATATATATATATATATATATATATATATATATATATATATATATATATATATATATATATATATATATATATATATATTAGCAGAGAATCTAGAGAATAAAATGGTAATTGTTGCAATATTTTATGTCACACGCTATTTGTGCAGCGGTGTTTTAAACATAACTTTTAGGGGAAAAGCCACTTTCATGTATTTTAAAAAACGAAACAGTAAAGTTAGCCCAATTTTTTTATATAATGTGAAAGATGATGTTACGCCGAGTGAATAGATACCAAACATGTCACGCTTTATAATTGCGCACACTCATGGAATGGGGTCAAACTACAGTACCTAAAAATCTCCATAGGCGACGCTTTAAAAATGTTTTACAGTTACCAGGTTAGAGTTACAGAGGAGGTCTAGTGCTAGAATTATTGCTCTCACTCTGACGATCATGGCGATACCTCACATGTATGATTTGAACACTATTTACATATGCAGGCACGACTTCCGTATGCGTTTTTCTTTGCTTGCGGAGACAGGGGCGCTTTAAAAAAAAAAAATTCTTATTTATTTTTATATAATTAAATAGTGTTTTTTTAAGGAAAAAAAAATGTGATCCTTTTTATTGCTGTCACAAGAAATGTGAACATCCCTTGTGACAGTAATAGGTGGTGACAGGTACACTTTATGGAGGGATGGGGGGTCTAAAAGACCTCTAATCTCTCCTTTGCACTTCAAAGTATTCAGATCGCTGAAAACGGTGAATCTGAATACTGTATTTTAAAAAAAATCTGGCGCCATTGGCAGCCAAGTAAACAGGAAGTGACGTTGTGCGTCACTTCCGTGTTTACTTTCAGGAGACTAATTAATTTGCAGATGAAGTCCTCTTTGATCTGTAAATTAATAAACAGAAGGACAGATAAGATACAATTTTTTTTTGTTTCTTTTTATCTCTCTCTTTTTCAGTTTTGTGCAACTGGCTGTTTTTTTTTTTTTTTTTTTTTTACAGTTGTGAGCAGGGCAAAGGCTCTGGAAATGCGTGGGGGGTGTCAAATCGAGATCACAATCTTTTAACGATTAATCGTGCTGCTCTATTTACAGCAGAAAGTAAAAAAAATATATATAATATATCAATTTTTTTTTTTTTTTTTTTTTTTTTTTAATTTAGCTTATACCACAAAAATTTAAAAACCCAGAGGTGATCCAATACCAGCAAAAGAAAGCTCTATTTGTGTGAAAAAAAAAGATATAACTTTTGTTTTGTGTACAGCGCTGCATGACCGTTCTGTTGTCAGTTTAAAGTAGCACAGTACCGAATAGCAAAAAATGGCCTGGTCATGAAGGGGGGGGTAAAACCTCCTGGAGGGCAAATGATTTAAAGCGGACCTTCAGTCACTTTTTCATCTTTCCATTTATTAAATCTTCTGTCCTTGTTGTTTTACCTTTTTGGATAGTAAAACATTTCTTTTCTGCCAGTAAATACCTTATACAGCCCACTTCCTGTTTCTTGTAGGCTTATGACCTCATGCACCTCTCTCTCTCTCTCTCTCTCTCTGTCTCTCTGTCTCTCTGTCTCTCTGTCGCTCTGTCTCTCTCGCTCTCTCTCTCGCTCTCGCTCTCTCTCTCGCTCTCGCTCTCTCTCTCGCTCTCGCTCTCTCTCTCTCTCTCTCTCTCTCTCTCGAGAGAGAGAGAGAGAGAGAGAGAGAGTTTGCCAGGAAGAGAGGGAATGGAGTGAGTCATAAGAGGGCCAGCGAGAGCTGCAGAGCTGGAGGCATGCCTCTGTGTGTTTGTGTAAATCCAGGAAGTGAACAGGCAGCAGCTTCAGCTGCCCACAGTTAAAATGGCTGCAGCCAGACTCAGTGGAGGGAGATTTCTGCAGCATATTTGACAAGTACAGAATCCCAGTATATATAAAATAATATGCAAAGTGGTTGGAGGGAAGCTTCAGAATGGCAAAGATGTTTTTATTACTAATTATGTGAGCAGACTGCAGTTCCTCTTTAAGGGGGTGACCAGACCTGTGGGGGGCCTGCAAGAAGAGCGGCTTTGAGGAGAATTGGGGACCTGGTTGGAACAGCCAGAACCGGTGATCAGGAAGCCTAGAAGACGACAGTGAAATGTATTGTTTTAAACCGTCCTGCAGAGAACCCATGAGGAATAAAATCCAGCATTGCAGGTTCCGTCTATTTCTGCAGTGCATGAGCCATAATCTTCATCCTGGAAATGGGAAAAAATGACCCTCGGAAAAATCCGCTCCCCTGACATTTTCGGAAAACACTGATCCATTCTGTCCTATTGAATGAATCATCGTTGTACAGCTGAATGTCTTCATTCTTCGGTTTTATTTCCCCCTAAAAAGTGCAGCTTGAGAATTGCTAACCTGTTGCCAACCTGTGCTGCGGCAATAGGGTAGGTTTTAATGCCCCAACACTCCGCACATACACATGTCACAAGTATTGGGACGCCTGCCTTTACACTCACATGAACTTTCATGACATCCCATCTTTATGGACCTTGCTTTGTGTACTGGTGCTCAGTCATGTTGGAACAGGAAGGGGCCATCCCCAAACTGTTCCCACAAAGTTCGGAGCATGAAAATTGTCCAAAATGTCTTGGTATGCTGACGCCTTAAAGGGTTTGTAAAGGTTCATGTTTTTTCACCTTAATGCATCCTATACATTAAGATGACAAAACATCTGATGATTACCGGCCCCCCAGCCCCCCCGGTTTACTTACCTGAGCCCTCGAAAGTCCCGCGCTTGATCCTGCGCTCGATAATTGCCCGGGCTTCTCTGATCTTCTAGGTTCTTCATTGGATAGATTGATAGCAGCGCAGCCAATGGCTCGCGCTGCTGTCAGTCAAATCCAATGATGTGGGGGCGGGGCCGAGTCCTGTACTCGGCGGCTATGGACGCCAAATGCAGGACTCGGGAACGCGCCAGCAAGGTAACCCCCCCAGGAGAGCGCTTCTCCCAGGGGGTTATCTGAGACGGGCAGGAGCTAGGAGAGCCTTCAGGGGACCCCAAAAACTCCAATCGGGGCCACTCTGTGCAAAACAAGCTGCACAATGGAGGTAGGTATGACATGTTTGTTATTTAAAAAAAAAAAAATTGAACCCTTAGTGTCACTTTAAGCGTTTCTTTCATTGGAACTAAGGAGCCAAGCCCAACCCCTGAAAAACAATTCCACACCATAATTCCCCCCTTCACCAAATGATTTGGACCAGTGCACAAACAAAGACCTAGATGAGCGAGTTTAGAGTGGAGTAACTTGACTGGCCTGCACAGAGTCCTGACCTCAACCCGATAGAACACCTTTGGGATGAATTAGAGCAGAGCCAGGCCTTCTCGTCCAACATCAGTGCCTGACCTCACAAATGCGGTTCTGGAAGAATGGTCAAACATTTCCATAGACACATTCCTAAACCTTGTGGACAGCCTTCCCAGAAGAGTTGAAGCTGTTATAGATGCAAAGGGTGGGCCAGCGCGATATTGAACCCTACGGACTAAAACTGGGATGCCATTAAAGTTTGTGTGTGTGTGTGTGTGTGTGTGTGTGTATGTATATATGTGTGTGTATATATATATATATATATATGTGTGTATGTACACACACACACACACACACACACACACACACACATATATATATATATATATATATATATATATATATATATATATATATATATATATAATATATATATACACACACATATACACATACACACACCGATGTGTCTGTGTTGGCGTGTTCGGGTGGCACAGATGGTCCATGCAGCCGCCTGCGGTCTGCCTGCTCAAATCAATGGCAGGTGGACAGCTGCACGGATCATCCATGGGTGTACATCAGTGTGGGACGGCTGAGAAAGACAGGCTGCGTTCCGAGCTGTGCATGGATGTACACCCCGGGATATGTATGAAGGTCCAGCTGTCCACCTGTCATTGATTTGAACAGGCTGACTGCACACTCAGCTGCATGGACCACCTGTAATATGACTCTCTGCACCATCTAGTGGCCGTAAGGTGGTATCTTCCTGACTCCTGATATTCTTATTAATGAAGAACATTCAACCTAGAGAGAAAAAAGCCTAACATTTGATGGCATTCGCACAGAACTAATATACATGCCGTTTCACAAGACCAATAGCTCTGTTAGGTTTATTTTTATTTATTTTTTTATACATACACTTCATAGTGTATAGTGGAGAATCCTGGTACTTGTTGGAGGTCTCTATAGGTACTTTGCTGACATGAAAGAACTGCCCACTGCAGATAAAAGCTGGAATATTTGTCTCAGGCCTCGGTTTTCCTGGGACTTTGCGTCTCCTCTGTAGGGGAGGAAGGTCTGTTACATGATATTCTGGCTGCCTGATAAGACTAGGGAATTCCTCACACAGGGACTGTTCTTGGTGCAAACCCAGGGCCGACAAACCGACAACAGGAACTGAGTAAGGATCAGCCGCAGAGACAGCGTGGATGGAGAACTGGCTCCAGGCCAAAGGCAGACCGACGAGCCAATGAAATGTCCAGGAACATGAGTCTATGGACTGTTCTTCCTGGAAACCTCCATAAACAGAACTGGCCAGTTCAACCAATATGATTTCTGGAGCGCTTGTTTTTGAATTTTAGCACTCGTAACTTTTACAGCGAGTCAGCCGAAAAATGACCCCGTCTGCATGTGCATAGGGAATTCTTTCCTTTATTGCTTTATGCTGGGTGTAATTCTCAGTATCTGTCCTGCTTCTGTATGTATTGACTCTGCACAGTACCACTTCTCTTGTCCTGTATGCTGGGTGTAATTCCCAGTATCTGTTCTTATTCTGTATGTATGGACTCTGCACAGTACCACTTCTTCTGCATGCTGGGGGTAATTCTTGGTATCTGCAGAGTCCATACATACAGAATAAGAACAGATACTGATAATTACACTCTTCATATAGGAAAGGACAAGAGAAATGCTACTGTGTGTTTTTATTCTGTATGTATAGACTCTGCACAGCACCACTTCTCTTGTCCTGTATGTTGGGTGTAATTCTCAGTATCTGTCCAGCTTCTGTATGTATTGACTCTGCATAGTGCCACTTTTCTTGTCCTGTATGCTGGGTGTAATTCTCAGTATCTGTTCTTATTCTGTATGTATGGACTCTGCACAGTAGCACTTATTTTGTCCTTCACGCTGGGGGTAATTCTTGGTATCTGCAGAGTCAATACATAAAGAATAAGGACAGATGCTGAGTATTACACTTATCATATAGGACAAGAGAAATGCTACAGTGTTATTATTCGGTATATATGTACTCTGCACAGTACCACTTCTCTTGTCCTGTATGCTGGGTGTAATTCTCATTATCTGTTCTTATTCTGTATGTATGGACTCTGCACAGTACCACTTCTCCTGCATGCTGGGGATAATTCTTGGTATCTGCAGAGTCCATACATACAGAATAAGAACAGATACTGAGAATTACACTTTTCATATAGGACAGGACAAGAGAAATGCTATGGTGTTCTTATTCTGTATGTATGTACTCTGCTCAGTACCTCTTCTTCTCTTGTCCTGTATGTTGGGTGTAATTCTTGGTATCTGTTCTTTATCTGTATATATGGACTCTGCACAGTAGGACTTCTCTTTTCCTGTATGCTGGGTGTAATTCTTTGTATCTGCAGATTCCATACACGCAGAATAAGAACAGATACTGAGAATTACTCTCTTCATATAGGACAGGACAAGAGAAATGCTACGGTGTTCTTATTATGTATGTATGGATCCTGCACAGTACCACTTCGCCTGCATACTGGGTGTAGTTCTTGGTATCTACAGAGTCCATATACTCAGAATAAGAACAGATACTGAGAATTACACCCAGAAATACAGGACAAGAGAAGTGGAGCTGTGCAGAGTCCATACATACAGAATAAGAACAAATACTGAGAATTATACTCGTCATATAGGACAAGAGAAGTGCTACTGTGTTGTTCTGCATGTATGGACTCTACACAGTACCACTTCTCTTGTCCTGTATGCTGGGTGTAATTCTCAGTATCTGTTCTTATTCTGTATACATGATCTCTGCATAGTGCCACTTGTCCTGTATGCCGGGTGTAATTCTCAGTATCCGTTCTTATTCTGTATGTATGGAATGTGCACAGTACCACTTCTCTTGTCCTGTATGCTGGGGGTGATTCTCAGTATCTGTTCTTATTCTGTATATATGGAATGTGCACAGTACTTCTTCTCTTGTCCTGTATGCTGAGGGTGATTCTCAGTATGTGTTCTTATTCTTCATGTTTGCACAGTAGCTTTTCTTTCCTCCTGGTAGTGATTAGTGGTGTCTGTTGTATCTCGGTATCGGATTGCATAGTACTTCTCATGTCTGCTCAGGACAATCCTATATTCCTGAACATAATAAATATATCTCACTCTTCTTCATGCCAGTTCCCCCTTCCTCCCCATATGAACTGTTCTAGGCTGGCTCCTCTCCCGGAGCCCCCTGTCCATTTGTGGAGTGTGAGATTTGGTGATAGGCCCACTGTTGGGTAATGGTAGCCATGCTTGGACTTCTTTGTCCTAGGCCTAGCTTCTCCTCTATCTCTAACAATATAGAAGGCCTTTGCTTGGATCCTATTGGTCGGGTGTAATTTGGGGTTGTATGACAGACATAGAATGTGAGCAGTGCTATCTCGGAGATGCGTATTGCTGTCTGTGTCTGGGCTTCTGTTTCTCTGTTGCTAGGCAACAATGCAAACTGTGTCTTCTAGGAAATCTTTCAAAGAGAACTCTGAGATCTATCACACCAATCCCGGCATTCCGCTTCACTGTGACCATGATCCCTAACCAGTCTGTCGGGACACCTGCGGCTAGAACCGCGTCGCTGATATTGTTAGATCCGATTGCTGAACGCAAAGAAGGATTGACGCAGCTGAGTGATGAATGGAATAATTGAAAGGAAATGGCTAAATGGCCTTCATTTTTAGACTCCATGCACACAGGCGTATTAAAATATGACCATTTACACTTTTTTATCTTTCTCCGATAACCTGGCAGAAAAATCCAGAAGAAAGAAGCTCAATCTGGCACGTATTTATGCACATTGATGGCGTATGCACGTCATTTAATTCTAGTGGTTAGATTATTCATTTGTTGGCTGGGGAAAGGGTTAAACATTTTCAACTCGGTCCCCAGCCTTTTGGTTCTGGTGGGCCCACCTGTTCTATAAAGAGGGGGACAGCTACGATCGAGGACATGGGTATAGGTGGATGATAGATGCATTTGTGAGCGCAAGTGTTCCACTGAAGAGACCAGGAGTCACGGATAGCATCCAGGCCATGGACATTGCCATCATGGACTTCTCACCTCCGTGGAGGTATGCTTTGGACACTAGGTTATCTTCATGAATAACGTCCTTTCCCTAATCCTAACTATTTACTGTCATGCAGCATTTTAACCGTAAAGTTGCATTAACCTTCTGAGCCTGGTCTGAAGTTATTCAAAGGGGGTGCACGGTTGGTTCTGGCGTTTACCAAAGAACCTGGGTCTGTAAATCAGAGGGGTATGATGTAACACTACTGCGACATGTTAACCTGGTAGAACAAGAAGAAGGGTGCAGTTGCTATGGGTGACCAAGTAAGGTACAAACAACCAGTCATTAGGCGTGATACCTGGTAAGGTGGCAGGTCCTCTGGTACCAAGGGGTCGTTGTTCTGGCTCCCTCCCTAGCGGTGGAAAAAACAAAAGAGGGGTACAGACCCATAAAGTTCAGATACAGACAAAGGATAGGGCGGACATCACCTATAAGTGAAAATTCCTTTAATGCTTAAACTTGATATTCAAAAATACATAAAGATAATAGGCAGAAGATGTACAATTAAAAAAACTTTAAGAACAAAATAACAGGTGTGCACACCCACAAGACAACAATTCCCACAATTTATCCATTTATATTGCCTCAAGTGTCATGACAATCGGGACACAAAAAAGGGTCTATTGGCAGGTTTAAGGGAAAAGAGGTTCACGAAATATCTTATTAAGGTGCCAACTGATAATTAGATAATACAGACACCATGCAGACATCGTTTGCTCAAAACCCAAGGGCCTCCAAATGGTGATACCTGGTACATTAATCAAAAAAAGACATAAATCACAACAACTATTCAAAAATTGAACCGAGACATACATGCAAGGGATCAAGAAGGAGAGCAGAGGTAGGTATCATGTAGTGACCTTTACCAGATAATGGCTAAAACGAACACACTACATACCTCCTGTAGCTCATTTTCCAAGATCTACGGAGCTGTCAAGTGAGGTTGGTGTCGTATAAAGTCCCCTAATAGAGAGCCCCTATGGTAATGTCAGTGGATCATAAAGGTAAGTCCCAAGCCGCTGAAATAGCCATATATAGTGCAGATATGTATTGGCCAGCTTATAACAAAGATCACAAAGTAGCTAATAATCCAACCTCAATATGATGATAATCCAGCCAATGACTCTAATGTAGCAATTTTTCCAAGTGTAAGTTAATGTGAATTACTCACGGTAAGTTGATCCAAGAGAGGTTCTGCTGAGCTGGATAAAGTCTCAAAAAGGCTATAGTGAGTTGTGCTGCATGTATAGGACATAGGGGCTTCACTTCGTGCCTATGGTAGCCTCGGAAAGTGTGAGGCTACCATCGGAATGTCCATGATTGCCGGCTTGAGCTCTGCTTTCTCGGGACCCCCACAAACTAGGTGAGCCTCGAGAGGTGCGAGGCTATCTCCGGAATGTCCATGATTCACGGCTTAGTTCTTGAGTTCCTACTGAATCCTATTCAGCATGGAAATCCGCTCTGGTCCCAATAAGTCTGGGGGGGGGGGGTCTGGCATGAGTGCAGCTTACTTGCATTAGAGCAGTAGATATACAGTCGGTGTTGAGTTCAGTTTAGGAGGTCCTTCAGGGACCTACACTGTATTCAAAAAAAGTAAAGGGGGTGCCCTGTGGGGTAGCAGAAGGATATGTGGCAGATGTCGGGTGTCCTGTGGCTATTAAATCAACGCGTTTCATTGACTGGGCTTGTGAACTTCTTCACGGTAGCAATTCCCCCATGCTTTGTGGTAATTTATACCCTTTTTCCAATGATTCCAAGCAGGAAATTGGGCATGTGCTCGGGGCGGAGCTAGTCCTTGGGGTTGAATGGTTTAACCCTTGCGCTGGCTGGTTGCTGGTAGTGCATTGCGGTCCATCTCCCATGGCAACTGGGTACAGACTAGCGTGTCAGATATCCATGGCCTTGTTACATGGTACAGGAAGGACAGAGTTAAGTAAGAGCAAACATGAGGTCTGGCTGGACGGGACCCCATTGGATTGCTGGGAGTTAGGTAACAGAGGCACAGTGCCTTTGGAAAGTGTTCAGTGCTTTACTTTTTCCACATTTTGTTATGTTACAGCCTTATTTTCCTCAAGATTCTGCAAACAATACCCCATAATGACAACATGAAAGAAGTTTGTTTGAAATCTTTGCAAATTTATTAATTTAAAACACAAAAAAAATCCCATGTACATAAGTGTTCAGAGCCTTTGCCATGACCCTCAAAATCGAGCTCAAGTGCATCCGGTTTCCACTGATCATCTTTTGAGATGTTTCTACAACTTGATTGGAGTCCACCTGTGGTAAATTCAGTTGATTGGACATGATTTGGAAAGGCACACACCTGTCTATATAAGGTCCCACAGTTAACAGTGCATGTCAGAGCACAAACCAAGTCCAAGGAATTGTCTGTAGACCTCCGAGACAGGATTGTATTGAGGTACAGATCTGGGGAAGGGTACAGAAAAATTTCTGCAGCATTGAAGATCCCAAAGAGCACAGTGACCTCCATCATCCGTACATGGATGAAGTTTGAAACCAGAGCTGGCCACCCGGCCAAACTGAGCGATGGGGGGGGGGCCTTAATCTGGGAGGTGATCAAGAACCCAATGGCCACTCTGACAGAGCTTCAGTGTTTCTCTGTGGAGAGAGGATAACTTTACAAAAAAAACCATCTCTGCAGCACTCCACCAATCAGGCCTGTATGGTTCAGTGGCCAGACGGAAGCCACTCCTCAGTAAACGGCACATGACAGCCCTTCTAGAGCTTTGGCACCTGAAGGATTCTCAGACCATGAGAATCAACATTCTCTGGTCTGATGAAACAAAGATTGAACTCTTTGGCCTGAATGGCAAGCGTCATGTCTGGAGGAAACCAGGCTCCGCTCATCACCTGGCCAATACCATCCCTACAGTAAAGCATGGTGGGAGCAGCATTATGCTGTGGGGATGTTTTTCAGCGGCAGGAACTGAGACTAATCAGGATCGAGGGAAAGATTAATGCAGCAATGTACAGAGACATCCTTGATGAAAACCTTCTCCAGAGCGCTCTGAACCTCAGACTGGGGTGAAAGTTCATCTTCCAACAGGACAACGACCCCAAGCATACAGCCAAGATAACAAAGGAGTGGCTATGGGACATCTCTGAATGTCCTTGAGTGGCCCAGCCAGAGCCCAGACTTGAACCCGATTCCGATCACCCGATAAGGAGAGATCTAAAAAAATGGCTGTGCACTGAGGCTCCCCATCCAACCTGATGGAGCTTGAGAGGTCCTGCAAAGAAGAATGGGAGACTCTGCCCAAAAAATAGGTGTGCCAAGCTTGTAGTATCATACTCAAAACTTGAGACTGTAATAGGTGCTTCAACAAAGTATTGAGAAAAGGCTGTGAATACTTATGTACATGGATTTCTTTCCTTTTTTTTTTTTTTTTTTTTTTTTAATAAATTTGCAAAGATTCAAACAACCTTTGAAGTTCTCATTACGGGGTATTGTTTGTAGAATTTGGAGGAAAAGAATGAATTTAATTAATTTTGGAATAAGGCTGTAACATAAAATGTGGAAAAGGTAAAGCACTGTGGATACTTTCCGGATGTACTGCATGCTGGACTAGTGGAGAAGGCGCAGGTTTAGCATGTCCCTTCCTAATGTAACATACAAGTTACAGTGTGGAACATGGGACAAGTCGCTTTTCAGAGGAATCGGCGCCAAACTTGGCATTTTTATTGTGACTGATGGCCCTAGAATTATTGCTCTTATTCCACCATTCCTGGCAATATGTAACATGTGGTGCAATCATCCTTTTCATATGTAAGCACACCATGCAGTGTTTTATGTATGTATGTAGAGGCCAGAAACGTATTAAATAAATTCCTTTTTTTTATTTTTATTTTTTTTTATGTTCCTTTTTATATGATACGTGAGGGTGGCACCTTTTTTGGTGGGCGGTGGAAGTAATCACTTCTACCGAATAGCCAATCGCTTGCTCCAGAAAAAAGTCAGACTGATAGTCTGTGTCCCCACCTAAAATAAATTACGCGAGCATCCCTTGATTAATCTGCCAGTTTGATGACTGCTTAGCTGTAGAAAGGTTAAACCAGGTTTATTTTTATCAAGCTTAATTAAACTTGTATTTTTATAATCGCCTTGAGCAAGGGCGGGATTTACTGTATTTACTCAAGTAATTAAATCTTTAATTAGAACTGTCTGTAATGTAACACTTGTTGCCGGAGACTCGGCTATAGAAGTCTTCGGCTGCTGGATGGAACAGATAAAAAAAATGAAAACTTTTCATAAAAAACTTTCTTTTACCGCTTCAGCCCCAGAAGATTTGGCTGCTGAATGACCGGGCCATTTTTTGCGATTTAGCACTGCGTTGCTTTAACTGACAATTACGCGGTCGTGCGACGTTGCACCCAAACAAAATTGACGCCCTTTTTTTTTTCCCCCTCACAAATAGAGCTTTCTTTTGGTGGTAGTTGATCACCTCCTGTGGTTTTTATTTATTTATTTATTTATTTTTTTATTTTTATTTTTTTTTGCGCTATAAACAATTTTTTTTTTTTTTGCTATAATAAATATCCCCATTTTTTTTTTAAAAAAAAAAGCAAATTTTTTTTCTCAGTTTAGGCCGATATGTATTCTTCTACATATTTTTGGTAATAAAAATCGCAATAAGCGTATATTGATTGGTTTGCGCAAAAGTTAGTGTCTACAAAATAGGGGATAGATTTATAGCATTTTTATTATTATTTTTTTTTTAACTAGTAATGGCAGCGATCTGCAATTTTTATCGGGACTGCGACATTATGACGGACACATCGAATAATTTTGACACATTTTTGGGACCATTGGCATTTATACAGCGATCAGTGCTATAAAAATGCACTGATGACTGTAAAAATGTCACTGGCAGGGAAGGGGTTAACACTAGGGGTTGATCAAAGGGTTAACTGTGTTCCCTCTCTGTGTTCTAACTGAAGGGGGGATGGGACTGTCATGGGGAGATGACTGATCGCTGTTCATACTTTGTATGAACTCACGATCAGTCTCTTCTCCCCTCAGAGAACCCGGTTCTCGGTGTGTCACGAGCGATCGCGGGAGCCCGGCGGTCATTGCACGCGCCCCTAGTGGCCACAGGGTGAGGCGACATAACATCATTTCACCCAGCTGTGCCATTCTGACGCAGTAAAACTGCGGCGGCTGGTCGGCAAGTGGTTAATGTCCAACTGAACTTTCAAAGGTGGTATTATTATTATTATTATTATTATTATTATTATTATTTATTGAATTTTATAACAAACATGCTATTCTTATCTGCTGTATGCAGTGATTTGCAATCCCCCCTCTTCTTGGGCCCCCTCTGGCATTCCTGGCTCCTCCCCCTTGACCAGTGTGCTCAA
Organism: Lithobates clamitans; assembly: GCA_037952925.1. Lineage (NCBI taxonomy): Eukaryota > Metazoa > Chordata > Amphibia > Anura > Ranidae > Lithobates > Lithobates clamitans. The sequence goes on from JBBGZY010001007.1 coordinate 2,577,136, forward strand.
TAGCAAGCTGCCTGCTATGGGAGCACTGGTGCGTGCTCGCTCCTGAGCCCCGCTCTATGTGTCCATAAGACATAGAGCTGCAGCTTGCCTTGCCCCTGCTCTCTTTTCATTGCTGCACTGGGGGATAGTAGCTCCCACTGCTGTGTCAGCCAATGAGGAGAGAGAGACCTGGTACAGCTGAGGCTCTTGTGCACATTGCTGGATCGAGAGGGGGCTCAGGTGAGCATTAGGGGGGCTGTGGGGGAAGGAGCACATAGTAGATTTTTTTTTTTTTTAACTTCATGTATATAATGAAGGAAGGTAAAAAAACCTTCAGCCTTTACAACCACTTTAAAAGGTACTATTACCAAGGTTGGCTTATAGCGAACTCCAACTTAGTATAGGAGTCTTGGTTGATCCAGGTAAGAGGTTGCAATGGGTTCCTTCTAGGGCTGCAACTAACGATTATTTATTATTATTATTCATATTTGATTAGATGGCCGATTATTGTTTTGATTAATCGGATAATAACCTTAAAAAAAAAGAGTGTGCTGTATAATTTAGTTAATATGTAAAGTTTTTAAAATAAAAGGCAATTTCTTCTTAAATATCTATATGCAGTATTAAATATAAATAATAGACAGAAGAGATTTACTGTATATACTATTAGAGGTTGAATCTGGTAAATATCATCAGATTCAGAGAACAAATTTTTTTTTATTAAAAAAAAAATAGACAGTTTTGTCGATTTTTAGACAGAAATGTAATATATACTATGTATGACAGACTCCCTTGTCATAGGCAGGTGGCTTGATAAAAGCTACCTGCGCCTGCTGACACTTATGCTGGCCATACAAAAACAATGTCTTCCTTCAAAAAAAAACAAAAAACAGAGCAGTCCTATTTCTCCTTTTCTGGGGTCCTCCTGCTGCCTTCAGAGTGCCCCAATAGGAACCTGCAAAAGTATAGTATAGATTGCTCCTATAGCAAGGTAAAAAAAAAATCTGCCTTTTTAGAACCACTTGCTTCCTGCTCAGGACTACATGTCCCATGAGGCATTGCTTCTCACATATTCACAAGTTCTCAGGCACTTACTGACATGTATGGATGGTGTACTGAGCTGTATGTGTGCTGCACTGTATTTCCTGATATGTAAACAAGTAATGCATTCTTTATGCAGGCCAACTAATCGGCTGGTCGATTAATCGATTAATCGACAACTAGTTGTCAACTATTTTCATAATCTATTAGTTGTTTCGGCCCTATCTATGTTCTTGAAATAGAGAGAAGTCTTAAAAATAGAGAGAAGACTCAAATCGCACCGCAAAGTATCTGTTTCAGAGTATCAAGCATTTTCACGAGTACTCATGAAAATACATAGTATCAGCACCGATATCCACACACAAAAATAAATAAATATATCATTATATTGCAGTCATTTCAATAAACCTCCCCCACTGGCAGCGATGCAAGCATTTTAGTGGCTGAATGAATGTGACTGTATATAAAACATGACGTTACTCATACAAGGTTATTTTATCTTGCCCAGAGGTGTATTATGTGGAATGTACAAGTTACGTGTCTACAGTTGTGTGTGTTTTTTTTCCAAGCTCGTGTGGCTGAATGATGGATAGGAAGTATGGAAATGCAGTTTTGTTTCTCAATTGTTATTTATAAAATGATGTTTCTTCTCTATTGAGGGACACGGGAAGTCCTATGTCCTAACCTTTTGGGTTATACTGCCACTTATAGGAGGAATGGACACTGGCAAACAAAACTGTAGGTCAGCCCAGGGTTTAAACCCTCCTACCACCAGCATGTCTCGTGTGTGTTTTGTTTTTTGTTTTATGTTTTGTTTTGTTTTTCTTTTTTTCTTTTTTGCTGGTGTCCTCAGTGGCATTAGCAGCTTCCGAGTCGTCGGTCATAGAGACTTTGATTCTGAGTCACTCAAGTCTTTGCTGATAAAGGTACAGGTGTCCTTTTTTTTTTATAGGAGTTGTCTTCTGCTATCATTTCCAAGTGAAAGGAGGACTGTTCTGGCTCCTGTCGATGTGGCACCACTTAAAAGCTAGAAGATCAGCCTGGCGCCTCTGCCGGTGCTGTTTCTGGCTTTGGGTCTCATCGGCCACAAAGACTTTGCTTTGCCCCCACTTTTGCAGTTATTACTGTACTGAGACTTGGACCCATCCTTTAACCTTTTGCTTCCCCTAAAGCTGACCACACATTATACAATTTTCTTGTTCAATTTCCTTTGGACTTACCTTCGACTTTGTAATACGAGGGCCTGCCTGATTGCATACAAACGGAAAATGTTTTGGGATTGACCTCATATTATATGGTTTTTGTAGCTCTAAAGGAAAATTGTACAAGAAAATTGTATAATGTATGGCCAGCCTTAGTGCTTGCTGTCTCTGTATCCACTTTGAAGATTTTTTTCCAAAGGTGGTTTGTTCCTACTGTGGACCTGTCCATGTCCTGCCTTACAAAGTGACTACCGTACCCTGGGAAGACGTTCCTGCCTTTAGGGACCCAACTAATAAACGACTGGATGGAGACTCTTTCCTTACACCTGTTTTTGGTGGTAATCGTGCTTTGCCAAGCCATGTCTTATTGGCCAAAATCCCTTAAGTGGGATCTAACCACTGCTGCCATTGACCCTCAGATCTTTGAACTGGTTGCACAGATGTCTATGGTTTTGAACTGTAACTGTGATGGCCTATTAGAAGCCTCCCAGCTTGTTTCTTGTATTTGTTTCTTGTCGGTACCTATGTACTGGGTTGTTTTGGCTAAAGTGCTGAGCTCTTGAATAAAGCTGTTAATCCACCTGGCTTTTGAGGGGTGTTGTATTTTCGTACCAGTTCTGGATGCTAATGGGGGCCTAGCCTCATGTAGGCGGCAGTATACTCCCAGTGGTTTAAAGAGTATCTGCACTTTTGTTGAGAAAAAAAAACATTCCCCTCTGGGTGATCTATGTACATTGCAAGGATTTTAACAAACTTTGTTGCAGATTCCTACCTGGAGGAACATCTGTTTTGTCTGTGTCCATGTGGAGAGTGAATCTGTATGGGAGTGGTTTTATAATTATCAATCAGCTGCTGCACCTGCAGGGCTCTAATAAGGAAGGTGACGGGTCTGTATCCCTTTAGATATTATTTCCCTTTTGGGAGTATCTCACCAAAAATGATTTTTATTGTATTGCAGGGGATGCTCAAAATCTGACTTGTATCTTAGTGCAGACTTCTATGAAAATTAGTGAGCCAATCCCACAAGCAGGAAATGGTATACAGAATGCCCCCCAGATATACAATCTGTGTACAGAACAACACCTGGTAGCCATATTGCATTTTACAGAAAATTACAGTGCTGAAGATTGAAAAGGAAAGGTCATTTTTAATAACATTTAATTAGAATAATACTTATGTCGCAATTGATAGCTATCCTATTTATCTCATGCACTTCTCTCCCCTGAAAATAGGGGGCAAATCATAGGTGTGTGTTATACACCGATAGTGTACCTCAGAGGGGGGCGAGTGCCGCCGGAATTCACCGAGCCGTCCTCTCCCGTTTACTCGGCTCCCACGTCACACACAGTCCCGCCTCCGCCACTGGCATTGGACCAGTGTTCTGTCTATCACAAGAGCTGGTCCAATGCCGATGGCAGAGGCGAGACTGTGTGTGACGTGGGAGCCGAGTAAACGGGAGAGGACGGCTCGGTGTTTTCCTGCACTGTAGGCTGCATTGATGAGAGATGGTGAGGCTGCAGATGAGCATCGAGGCTAAAAATGGGCATTAATCAGGCTGCATTGATGGGTTAGGGCTGAAGATGGGCATTGATCAGGCTGCATTGATGGGCACTGGCCCTTATTTTAATTCAAAGTTTGTTTATTTAAAAAATATTTTTTTTTCTTTAAAGTGGATGGAAACCCAATGTCATCCTTTCTAAACTACTGCCATAGGGGGTTATCTATAAGGATATACATGCCTCCTGCATGTATCTTTACCTGTCAAATGTCTCCCCTCTGTCTGTTATGAGACCCGAAAAACTGCAGATTCTGTGGGCGGGTCTGTTGTCTGGAGCTCGGTGGGTGGAGTTGTGATGTCAGTAGACTCCCCACCCACCTCTACACTCCCCTGTGTATTTCCAACACTGAACTTCTGCTATGATCTCTAACATCCAGTGAAAAGACAGGAAAGTAACCACATGACTTCAGCATGCCAAATCATGCTGAGGTGTGGAACAGCCAATCCTTGCTGAAGAAAGGAGTGGGGGAGGGAATTAAAAAATAATGCCTGTGTCTTAGGCTGTCACTCACAGCAAGGGGGAGGATTTGACAGTTTTTTTCAGTTTGTCAAGATTTTTCCCACTGAACAATAAAAGAGGATTGCTCAGAGATGGATTAACTGTGTGTGGCAAGACTGGGCTCAAATGATAGGAAATCTTATACTCTACAGTATGATATATATTTAAAAAAAAAAAAAAATTGGGTTTACATCCATTTTAAGTCTTCCTCTGTCCCCTGATGTTCTCTGGGGGGGGGGATAGTACAAAAATCCAGACTGTGACTCTGTGTTGGGCGCAATTTTGCCGCGACTTGAAAGCCACGTGATTTTGCGGCCGCAATTTCAGGGAAAGCCTGTATAACCTTGAGGTTTACAGACCTCAACTCGCATCAAAGTCAGACCCAAGTAGTACGGGGACTACTTTGAAGTCACAGAGATATGAATGGTTATCATTGGGAATCATGGGGTACGACTTTTCATGCGACTCTGATGTCCAAAGTCGCAGGAAAAGCGGCACAAGTGTGAAAGGTGCTTTTAATTGCTCTTCTTTGGATTTTGCGTAGCTATGATTGCTTGACTGCACATGGTCCCCAATGCACAATCTGTGAGGCTAAAGCAGTATTAAAGTGGTTGTAAACCCTTAGAGACCACTTTTACCTACAGGTAAGCCTAGATTGAGGCTTACCTGTAGGTGCAAGAAATATCTCCTAAACCTACACGGTTTAGGAGATATTTGCAAAAGACAGGCACCGCTGTCTATGGTGCATGTGCCGTAGACAACGGTGCGCAGGCTCGCTGAGCGTGCCATTTCTAGCGGTGATCGTGCCGTTAGTGGCAGCACCCGTGCACATGTGCGGGAGTGACGTCATCGCGGCTCCGGCCAATCACAGCGCCGGAGCCGCGATACCCGGAAGGAAGATGGACGCTTCGTGGAAGAGGGGACAGCGGTGACATCGCAGGCTCCTGTGTCAGGTAAGTGACACATAATGGGCTACTAGGAGATGCATAGTAGCCCATTATGCTTTACCTTTGCAGGGAAACGAAGAGGAAGTAAAACCCATCAGGGGTTACTTCCTCTTTAAACCCAAAAGCAAACCTTTATTATATTGCAGCTCACCAATTTTTAGATGTGATGGCCAAATTAGTTTTCTTTTTTTTTTTTTTTTTTTGGCATGCTTTAATTTTTACCTCTGGTGATGCAACAGGTGGCCCCATTCACACCTCAGTGTTTTGTAGCTTGAAACTCACTCACGATGGAGATGGGGGGGGGGGGGGGAATTAATTATTCTCTATGGTTCTATTTATTATGGTTCACATCTCCACCTCAAGCTGCCTGAAGCTCATAAAAGTTCTGGAGCTTTTTTCGTAGTTCAGATCGGGCAGATTTGCACGTTTTGTTTCCAGTAGAAATGAATGGAAACACGCCTTTTGCACGTTTTTATTTTTTTATGTGCTTTTGCGCGTTTTTGTACAACTTTCTGCTCAAATGCAAAAAAAAAAAAAATTAATAATATATGAATAGATAAATGTAAAATGAATACAAAAATAACCAAAAATCATAATAAATAAAATAAAGTAATATGTAATAATATATGCATAAATAACCCCTAACCTTAAAATATATTACCGTATATACTCGAGTATAAGTCATTCCGAGTATAAGTCGAGGCCCTAATTTACCACAAAAAAAATGGGAAAAACCTATTGACCCGAGTATAAGACGAGGGTGAGAAATGCACAGCTACTGTAAGTGGAAAAGAGGGTCAACAATGCCCATTTGCATGCCTCACTGTTCCCATTTGCAGCCTCACTGTGCCCATTTGCAGCCATAGGTCCCCTGAACTTCAAACTCGGTAGTTAAGGGTTCCTAGATGCCCCCTAGCTGCAGCCAAAATTTGGGGTCTCTGAACCCAAAGGGTCCCGAAATGACATTGCTGCAGATGGACACAGTTGACCTAATTTGGGGCCCCATATCTTGGGCCCACTTAGTGCTAAGAACCCCAAATTTGGTGTGCAAACCCAGTGGAACTAGCACCATAACATTTCCAAAGCTGGGGTTTCTAGCACCAAGTGGCCCCGAGATACAGGGCCCCAAAAATCAGTTCAGAAAATGTCAAGCACTTTTCTGTAGCAGAGAATGACATTTTCCGAACCGATTTTGGGGCCCCGTATCTCGGGGCCACTTAGTGCTAGGAACTTCAGCTTTGGATATGTTGTGATGCCAGTTCCACTGGGTTTGAAAACTAAATTTTGGGTTCCTAGCACCAAGTGGCCCTGAGATACGAGGCCCCAAATTCGGTTCAGAAAATGAAATTTTTTGCTGCAGAAAAGTGCTTGACTCGAGTATAAGTCGAGGGGGGCACTTTCAGCACTAAAAAATGTGCTGAAAAATTCGACTTATACTCGAGTATATACGGTAAGTATTATTAACAATGATAATTAAACACCTGAACAAAACCACATTATTAACTTATTTATTTTGTGTTAGGGTGTTTTTGTTTTTTTTTGTTTTTTGTTTTTTTTTAAGGGTGTAGTAGTTGTAAAAATAATAGCTGAAAAACCTAGCAACAGATGATGGTTTTCTTTATTGGCTAAAAAAAACCACTGTATATGCAAATCACGATACGCTCAGGTGCAAATGCAGCCTAAGTCTGTTTTTCAACAGAAAAGCTCTCTTGCGGTTATATGAATGAGACAAACCATTGAACACTGACAGAGGTGCATACAGTGATCAGCTTTTATTTATATAAAACCTCTTTCCCAAAAGGGAAAAAAAAAAAAGTTTTCTACAACTGCCTGTAAAGTATCAGAGTTTGGCTTTAATTTTGTTGGTGTATCTAAATCTGCCAGACAGTCTAACACAGCCCCCCCCCCCCCCCCATTAACAATGCTGTTTTTTTGGTTTGTTTTTTTTTATATATAAGTTGGCCACACTTTTCACTTATCCTTTAACAGTCGCCTTTCCTTTTGTGCCCCACAGGTCACAGCTAAGACTGCCTTCATATTCATCTTACCTCAGTATAACAGCAGCCTCCAGTCTCTGGGTAAGTCAGGACTCTTCATTATCATGATATTGCTGTGGAGTGTTAGATTAGATGCTGACCCCTTCCAGCCCCCTCCTGGCGGCCCTTTAAGGCCCCATACATACACACTATTCGATTTTCTGCAGATTTTTGTTTCAGATTTACCAAAACCATGTGGTGCAAGGGCCTGCCCGATTGCATACAAATTGAAACTCTTAAGGTTTGACCTCCATTTTACATGGTTTTGGTCAATCTGAAGACAAAAAAATCTGCAGAAAATCTAATCGTGTGTATGGGGTCTTAGTAGGTCTTAACCACTTGCTTACTGGGCACTTAAACCCCCTTCCTGCCCAGGCTAATTTTCAGCTTTCAGCGCTGTCACACTTTGAATGACAATTACTCAGTAATGCTACACTGTACCCATAAGGGCTCTTTCACACGGGGCGGATCAGTCATGATCCGCCCCGTGAACACCCGATTGCTCAGCGGGGATCGCTCCGCCGATCCCCGCTGAGCAGAAAGATGACACTGTGCAGCTACGGACCTGTCAGAGCGCCGCTCTCCCCTATGGGGGGATTGGATGATGACGGACCGTAGTGTCCGTCGTCACCCGATCCGATCCGAAAAACTGATGGAAAAGTAGGTTTTTCCTCCGTTACACTTTTCGGATCGGAGCGGGTCGGATGTCAGCGGACACATGTATGTCTGTTTTTCATCCGAAAACGGAAGGATGAAAAACGGACATACGGATCCCTCGTGTGAAAGGGGCCTAAGACTTTTTTTTTATCTTTTTCTTTTTTTTTTTTTTTTTCACTCAAATAGAGATTTTGTTTGGTGGTATTTAACCACTTCTGGACCTCCCACCATCGTTAGACATTGGTATTTTGACGTTGAATACCGTTGTTATGACAGCAGATAGCTGCCATAACCCTGTTTTTTTTAAAAACGGCGGGTGGTCCGCTTTCAGATAAAAGTGGTCTCTGCGGCAGATTCGCTGCAAGATCACTTTTATCGGTGGCGTAAGAGGTGCCCACCCCCCTCCCGCAATATCCTGGTCACCTTCGCCGCTTACCGGCGCCGTCGGTAGTGGCAGAGACGATCCGATCCTTTCCCCCTCAGAGGCATAAAGTCAAGTGAGGGAATGATGGCCCACACTCGGCTCCATACCATTGGATGACGGAAGTGACCTCAAACGTCATGACCACCCAATGGTCTTAAAGGGGAATTTTTTTTTTTTTATTGAAAAAATAAATGAATGCACACAGCAGGAGCCAATCGGGGGTTCCGCAAACTCCACAGGCAACCGCTGATCTTCGGCCACAGAGACAGAACTGCAGTCTGCCTATGTAAACAAGGCAGATTGCCATTCTGACTGGAGGGAAGACATGGATTCTTTGTTCCGGCAAAGCAGGGACATGGATCCATGCCTCCCCCTAGTAAAAGCACCTTCCGCAGGTTATAAAAAAAAAAAAAAGCAGGCTAGGCCCACATTTTAACCCTTTGATCACCCCTGGGGTTAACCCCTTCCCAGCCAGTGTCATTTGTACAGTGGCAGTGCATATTTTTAGCACTGATCACTATATTGGTGTCACTGGTTCCCAAAAGTGTGTCAGTGTCCAAATGTCCGCTGCAATATCTCAGTCCCGCTAGAAGTCGCTGATCGCCGTCATTACTAGTAAAAAAAAAGAAGTAATAAATAGAGATCAATAAAAATATCCCATAGTTTGTACACGCTTTAACTTTTGCGCAAACCAATCAATATAAATTTATTGGGATTTTTTTAACAAAAATATGTATTTTTTTTTTTTAATTTGGTTTTTATAGCAGAAAGTAACATTTAAAAAAAAACAAAAAAAAAACTGGTCAGTCCTTTTTGTTTATAGCGCAAAAAATAAAAACCACAGAGGTAATTTAAATACCACCAAAAGAAATCTCTATTTGTTGGAAAAAAAAGGCATACATTTTTATTTGGGAACAGTGTTGCACGACCCCGCAATTGTCAGTTAACCACTTGCTTACTGGGCAATTAAACCCCCCTCCTGCCCAGACCAATTTTCAGCTTTTAGCGCTGACGTACTTTGAATGACAATTGCGCGGTCATACAATACTGTACCCAAATGAAATTTTTATTATTTTTTTTCCCACAAATAGAGCTTTCTTTTGGTGGTATTTAATCACAGCTGGGATTTTTGTTTTTTGCTAAACAAACAAAAAAAGATGGAAATTTTTGAAAAAAAAAATCATGTTTAATAATTTTGTTATAAAATTTTGCAGACAGGTAATTTTTCTCCTTCATTGATATGCACTGATGAGGCGGCACTGGTGGGCACTGATGGGCTGCACTGATGGGCATGGATAGGCACAGTTAAGGCGGCACTGATGGGCACAGTTAAGGCGGCACTGATGGGCACAGTTAAGGCGGCACTGATGGGCACAGTTAAGGCGGCACTGATGGCCACAGTTAAGGCGGCACTGATGGCCACAGTTAAGGCGGCACTGATGGCCACAGTTAAGGCGGCACTGATGGCCACAGTTAAGGCGGCACTGATGGCCACAGTTAAGGCGGCACTGATGGCCACAGTTAAGGCGGCACTGATGGCCACAGTTAAGGCGGCACTGATGGCCACAGTTAAGGCGGCACTGATGGCCACAGTTAAGGCGGCACTGATGGCCACAGTTAAGGCGGCACTGATGGCCACAGTTAAGGCGGCACTGATGGCCACAGATGGGTGGCACTGGGCAGTGATAGGCGGCACTGATGGGCACTGATGTGCAGCACTGTTGGGGCACTGATGTGCAGCACTGTTGGGGCACTGATGTGCAGCACTGTTGGGGCACTGATGTGCAGCACTGTTGGGGCACTGATGTGCAGCACTGTTGGGGCACTGATGTGCAGCACTGTTGGGGCACTGATGTGCAGCACTGTTGGGGCACTGATGTGCAGCACTGTTGGGGCACTGATGTGCAGCACTGTTGGGGCACTGATGTGCAGCACTGTTGGGGCACTGATGTGCAGCACTGTTGGGGCACTGATGGGTGACAATGGTGGGCACTGGTAGGCGGCACTGCTGCCTATTGCTGTGTCACAGAAGATTGCCGTGATCGGAACTGATGTCCCGATCATGGCCGCCGGTGATTGGGTTTTTTTTTTCCTCCTCACGCTGTCAGCGCGAGGAGGAAAAATAGCCGATTACCGGCTTTGTTTACATCACATGATCAGCTGTCATTGGCTGCCAGCTGATCATGTGGTAAGGGGTCGGGACCGACCCCTTACTCTGATCTGTAATCAGACGAGTCTCATATACTCGCTGACCACCGACGCGCCGCGTGCACCCTGCAGGGGGCGCGCAGGCCGCTCGTGCACGGGACGACGTCAATAGACGTAGTCCTGGCAATGTAGATCCGTGCTGTTGCCGTCATTTGGCAATGGCACGGATCTGAAGTGGTTACATTAACGCAGTGCCGTATTGCAAAAAATGGCCTGGTCATAAAGGAGGTAAATCTTCCGGCGGTCAAGTGGTTAAAGTGCGATTTGAACCCATTCATTTTGTATGGGCGCAAATTGCCCCACAAAGTATTGGTTTCGGTTATCAGAGAATTTTCACGAGTACCGTGAAAATACTCAGTATCAGCATTGATACCGGTATCGGTGCATCCCTACTTTTGTATGTTATTCATTTTGTTACTAATTCATTAATGTCTCTCTCCTTTTTATTGCAGATGGTGAGATTGTCTACTATCATTACGGGGCAAAAGATTTGGTCACCATTTTGTTTTACATCATCATAGCAATCATACTACATGCCATTGTACAGGAGTACATTCTAGATGTAAGTAGCCAAGGGAAGGATTATATGTGTATACAGTGAGGGGAAAAAGGATTTGATCCCCTGCTGATTTTGTACGTTTGCCCACTGACACAGAAATGATCAGTCTATAATTTTAATTGTAGGTTTATTTTAAGGGAGAGACAGAATAACAACAAAAATATCCAGAAAAAACGCATTTCAAAAAAGTTATAAATTGATTTGCATTTTAAATAAGAAACAAGTATTTGATCCCCTATCCATCGGCAAGATTTCTGGCTCCCAGGTAGCTTCTATACAGGTAACGAGCTGAGATTAGGAGCACTCCCTTAAAGGGAGTGCTCCTAATCTCAGCTTGTTACCTGTCTAAAAGACACATTTCCACAGAAGCAATTGATTTAATCAGATTTCAATTTCTCCACCATGGCCAAGACCAAGGAGCTGACCAAGTATGTCAAGGACAAGCTTGTAGACCTACACAAGGCTGGAATGGACTACAAGACCATCGCCAAGCAGCTTGGTGAGAGGGTGACAACAGTTGGTGCGATTATTCTCAAATGGAAGAAACACAAAATAACTGCCAATCTCCCTCGGACTGGGGCTCCATACAAGATCTCACCTCGTGGAGTTTTAATGATCATGAGGACGGTGAGGAATCAGCCCAGAACTACACGGGATAATCTTGTTTATGATCTCAAGGCAGCTGGGACCATAGTCCCCAAGAAAATAATTGGTAAAACACTACGCCGTGAAGGACTGAAATCCTGTAGTGCCCCCTGCTCAAGAAAGCACATGTACAGGCCCGTCTGAAGTTGGCTAATGAACATCTGAATGATTCATGGGAGAACTGGATGAAAGTGTTGTGGTCAAATGAGACCAAAATCAAGCTCTTTGGCATCAACTCAACTCACCGTGTTTGAAGGAGGAATGTTGTCTATGACCCCAAGAACACCCTCCCCATCGTCAGACATGGAGGTGGAAACATTTTGCTTTGGGGGTGTTTTTTTGCCGCATTAAAGGGACGATGGATGTGGCCATGTACCTTCAAATCTTGGGTAAGGACCTCCTTCTCTCAGCCAGGGCATTGAAAATGGGTTGTGGATGGGTATTCCAGCATGACAATGACCCAAAACGCACGGCCAAGGCAACAAAGCAGTGACTCAAGAAGAAGCACATTAAGGTCCAGGAGTGGGCTAGCCAGTCTCCAGACCTTAATCCCATAGAAAATATGTGGAGGGAGCTGAAGGTTCAAGTTCTTAATGACTTGGAGAGGATCTGCAACGAGAAGTGGGACAAAATGAGATGTGTGCAGACCTGGTGACCAACTACAAGAAACGTCTGACCTCTGCGATTGCCGCCAAGTAGTGTTTTGCGAAGGGGTCAAATACTTATTTCACTCATAAAATTGGTTTGCAATTTAATAACTTTTTTGAAATGCGTTTGTCTGGATTACTTTGTTCTGTGTCTCACTGTTAAAATTAACCTACCATTAAAATTTATAGACTGATCATTTTTGTCAGTGGGCAAACGTACAATATTGGCAGGGCATCAAATACTTTTTCCCTCCCGGTGTGTATACAACGCACACAGCGGGTAAAATAAGTATTGAACACGTCACCATTTTTCTAGGTAAATATTTCTAAAAGTGGTATTGACATGAAATGTTCATCACATGTCGTTAACAACCCATGCAAACCATACATACAAAGAAACCAAAACAAATACGTTCAGAAAAGAAGTTCTGTGTAATAAAATGGAATGACAAAGGGAAAAAGTATTGAACACGCTAACTGAAATTTATTTAATACTTGGTACAAAATCCTTTGTTGGCAATGACGGCTTCAAGACGCCTCTTATATGGAGAAACTAGTCCCATGCATTGCACAGGTGTGCTTTTTGGCCCATTCTTCCACACAGTCTTCAAATCTTGAAGGTTCCAGGGGCCTCTTCTATGAACTCTGATCTTCAGTTCTTTCCATGGATTTTCTATTGGATTCAAGTCAGGTGATTGGCTGGGCCATTCTAGCAGCTTTATTTTTTTTTCTTTGAAACCAATTGAGAGTTTCCTTGGCTTTGTGTTTGGGTTCATTGTCTTGCTGAAATGTCCACCCTCATTTCATCTTCATCATCCTGATAGATGGCAGTACATTTTTTTTATCAAGAATGGTACATTTTCCCATTCATCCTTCCTTCAATGATACGTTTGCTAGTACTGTATGCTGATAAACAACCCCACACCATGATGTTCCCACCTCCAAACTTCACTGTTGGTATTGGGGTGTTTTTTGGGGTGATGTGCAGTGCCATTTGACGTCCAAACATGGTGTGTATTATGGCATCCAAAGAGTTCAGTTTTGGTCTCATCTGACCAGACTACATTCTTCCAGTATTTCACAGGCGTGTCTAAATGTTGTGCAGCAAACTTTTAAACGAGCTTCAACATGCTTTTTTTTTTTTCTTCAGCAATGGAGTCTTGCATGGTGAGCATGCATACAGGCCATGGCAGTTGAGTGGATTACTTATTGTTTTCTTTGAAACAATTGTACCTGCTAATTCCAGGTCTTTCTGAAGCTCTCCACAAGTGGTCCTTGGCTCTTGGACAACTCTTCTAATAATTTCACTCCACTGTCAAATCTTGCGAGGAGCACCTGGTCGTGGCCGGTTTATGGTGAAATTATGCTCTTTTCACTTCTGAATGTACCAGTAAGCACTGTTGGGGCCATAATCCAGAGGTTTAGAAAGCCTATTGTAACCAATGCCATCAGTAGTTTTGCAGCAAGACGGTTGTGAAGGTCTTGAGAGAGCGCTTTGCTTTTACCCATCATGAGATGTTTCTTGTGTGACACCTTGGTAATGGGAAACCTTTTATAGGCCATCAGTTGAGACTGAACCATCTGATATTAATTTGCACTGACGAGGGGCAGGATGGCTTTCTAATTACTGATAGATTTCCGCTGGTGTCTTCCATGCTTTTTTTGCACCTCCCTTTCTTTGTGTTCAATACTTTTTCCCTGTGTCATTCCATTTTATTACACATAACTTAATTTCTGAACGTAATTTTTTTTTTGGGTTTCTTTGTATGTATGGATTGCATGGGTTGTTACCGACATGTGGTGAAAATTTCATGTCACTAGCACCTTAGAAATATATTTACCTAGAAAAATGGTGACGTGTTCAATACTTATTTTACCCACTGTATATGTATCTGTATTCTTTTTTTTTTCCCCCCTCATTTGAAGCCGTACTGTAGTAAACTTGCCGGTAGAAAAAAAAGTCCCCCTGCAGGCTCGTGTCATAATGTGCTAGTATGACACTACTCAGTAGCATGACAAGCTTACCTATATAACGGGTCCCTCCAGCGGCACGCTATCACCATTGATGGCGATTTCCATCTTCGCTTGGTCTTTTTTCCAGATTCGCGGGCTTCGGCCATTTGAATGGCCGAGCCACGATGACCTCACTCCTGAGCTTGCGCATGGGAGCCACAATCGCGCCACAGCACTCCCAATAGATTGGCATCACCTGCTGTTACACTATGAAATATTTCCTAAACTGTGCATGTTTAGGAAGATCTTCTTTCTACCTACAGGTAAGTCTTTATTTTAGGCTTACCTGTAGGTACAAGATGAAAAACTGAGTTTACTACCGCTTTAAAAGCACCCACTTCCCATGCATGCATGTACGAGCACAATGCATAGGGCATGAATGTGTATGTGAAGGGCTATTGCACAACACATACGGGATATTGTTACATATGCTGGCATCAAATCAAGAAATCATTCTAGTTCCCTAATTTATGGTTGACACTAAACTGATGAGCTGTAAAGGCATTTAAAGCATAGCCTATTGATAATTTTGGTTGCTGTCATTTTTCGCTGTTTAGCGGGTACAAATTATGGAAGTCACAGCAATTGGCATTTTATGAAAATGATTTGCAATGAGAACGAGAAGTACTTCAAGGTCACTGTGCACCAGAATTATATAGGAAGCATAGCTTGTAATGTGCATATAGATGGCTGCCTGCATGTACATACATTACACAAACACGAAATAAAAGCATTTGTTGATCTTATCCAAGTCTGTAAATGTTTTACTTTCAGCTGAGCGCATTTACATGTGCGTCTATAGAAGGCATAAATTCTATGTAAATGTTCAATAGAAAAGTGATTTCTAAGCATTTTGTTTCTTTTCTCTCCCTAGAAAATAAACAGGCGGCTCCACCTCTCCAAGGTGAAACAAAGCCGCTTTAATGAGTCCGGGCAGCTAGCTGCGTTTCACCTCGCCGCCATGTTTTGGAGTCTGTATGTAGCGGCCTCAGTGAGTATCCTATGAAATAAGGCCAAAGTCTAAAGCTGAATGCCAAATTGATGTTTGATAAAAGAAATGTAATGCGGATTACAATGCAGACTATAAAAAAAAAATGTATTTATGACTGAAGATAGTATAATTACCTGATTCTTGCTTAACCTCCCTGGAGGTTTTCCCGAGTGTGGCTCGGGGTTAAATTTCAGTATCATTAGCGGTAACCCCGAGCCACACTTGGGATTGCATCTCAGGATCCTGGCGCGGTATACTTACCATGTTCCCCTGCTGTGTCTGCGGGCTCTGTCCTCCGCCCGATGCCTCTGTGTGCCGGGCTCCGTTCCCTGCGAGTGGCGCGACGCATGGTGGTGGAGCCTGGCGATAAATTCAAAAAGTGCAAAATTCATAACACATACATTACACTGTAATCTTACAGATTACATTACTGTATGAAATCATTTCACATCCCTTTTGTCCCCAGTGCTTTGTCCAATGTCCCGCATGCAGTTTTATATTCTATATACTGTTCTTTCTGCCTGGAAACTGGAAATTGTCCATAGCAACTAAAAAGTGTCCCTTTACGTCAAAAGTGGTTTGAGACCAGCTAGAAAACTGCGATAGTAAATTAGAACACTTGCAGAATTGAGCGATAGTGAATCGTAGGGAAATTAATTTTATTATTTATTATCTTATTTTTTATAATTATTTATAGTTCTTTATTATATTCTAATTTTGTGTTTCATACTTTATCATTCCTGGGATGTCTACTAGACTCTTGTTTGGACAGATTTAATTGTATTACTAAGAATTACAAGCCTAAAATATAAAACGCCAAATTACTATGCAAAACAGTGTACCGCTTTGAGACGCAAAAATCTGACATAATCATACCGCCAGGGTGGCAGCACCCGCTCCATGGCATAGCAGACTGGGAGAAAGAAGTCAGAATTTGGAGTCAGTTGGGCACCATCGCATTTTCAGCCAGGGCAAAAATAGGCAAGGCTGACAACATTGCATGGGGTTTCAATGCACCAAAGGCAGTGTTGTCAGCTCAAGCAGGACGTTATAAGCTCACTGGATTTTTGGCAGGATCAATGTCCATTTTTCTATACTTGTAGGAGTTTTAAAGGGGTAAAACGCATGGAAATGTGAACATACTTAATTTGAGGAAATGTACTGAATTTTATTTACCCCTTAATGAACAGTTCTTATTTCCCTTGTATATGGGCAGCAGGCGGTAACAGCCTAAGGTGCCAAGAAGACAAAGGGGCACATTAAGCCTGCATTTTTCTAATGCACAGCCTTTTTTTGAGTGATCGCAGGGGCAGGAGAGACTAAGGAAATGCTACCTTTCTGCCTGTGGGCAACAATGATCTCCTCCTTCCAAACTGCACCTCTCATCCTAGGCAGCCACATGACTGGGGCTCAAGGATGAGCTTTTTTAATGATAAAAGATTTAGTTTCTTTTATGTTCACACCCATACATGTGTGGCCAAGCGTGTGCATTTTGTGTGTAGGTCAGCCCATTAATTTCAATGGGCTGCCCTGTGTACAAGAAGCACGGAAAAGAAGTCTTTGCCCCTTTTCCAAAAATGTGCCACACTATGTGGTTTGCCCCATATTAGCAGATGAATAGGGGTGCCTTTTTAAAGTGGTTCTAAAGGCAGAAGGTTTTTTGATTTTTTTTTTTTTTTTTAACTTCATGCATTCTATGCATTCATTTAACAACTACCTGGGTGCAGCAGCCTCCCTAATACTTGCCTGAGCCCCATCTCGATCCAGCGATGTTGCATGAGAGCCTCAGCTGACCTGGACTCTCCTTCCTGATTGGCTAAGACACATCAATGAGCACCATTGGCTCCCACTGCTGTCAATCAAAGTCAGTGAGCCAATGAGGGGGGCGGGGTTGAGCTGCAGCTCCATATCTGAAAGGACACACAGAGCAGCGGCTCGGCTCAGGTGCCCCCATAGCAAGCTGCTTGCTGTGGGGGCAGGAGGGAGGGGCCCAGGAGCGCCGGGTGAGAGAAACCAGATGAGGATCCGGGCTGCTTTGTGCAAAACGACTTCACAGAGCAGGCAAGTATTTTTTAAATAAAAAAATAACCAAGACTTTAATATCACTTTAACAATTACTGCAACCGCCACCCACCTTCTAAAGGACAGTACACTTCTTGAATGTCGGGAAAGCACACAATTTTATGTGCGTTTCCAAAATGCAATAGGCATAAGCCTAACAGATGATATATTGTTGCTGTTTATTATGTGTCGGAATTTAGTCTTGCAGGGTTGTAAAGTTTTATAATGGTTCCACTTCCATATGACTTTAGAAATTGGACTTTATTATCTTTTTGCAGGAAGGATATTTATCCAATCCAAAGACACTATGGGAGAGTTACCCCCATGTCTACTTACCGTAAGTGATTGCATTAAAATATATCCATCTTTCGCCTTTTTCATAATTTAACGCAAGCGCCAAATGATGAAAGGAATCGTAGAGTTAGTCTGGTCACAAACTGGTGCGGAAAGTTTGACAGATTTGTTTAAATATTCTTTAACAAAATGATTTGTGTGTGCAAATGGGCTTCTTTTTTTGTTTTGTTTCAGCAAAATAGAAAAGGAAAGCCTGTAAAAGACATTAAAAGGAGCAAAGAGCTCCACCTCGTGGATGAAGATGACAATACAGAATTGTTGCATGCAATATTAGACTCAAGCAGCTGCTTAGAGCACTCACTAGCACCCTGGTAGTTCATTGAGAACTACAAACCGACAGCTGCAAAGACTGTCGGTACTTGTAGTTCATTCAGTCACAGAACTGTGAATAAATCATGCGGCCGCATGGCCCCATTCTTTTCTAAATGTGACAGCGAGTGTGGGGAGGAGATCCCTGGCCAGCTGTCCTAATGGAGTGGGGTGGAAGGGGGGTTCAGTGAGAATTTGCAGGATTGGGAACATGTTACATGTTCCACCCTAAAAGCAGGTCGAACGTGTTCCCAAAGGTGAACTTATCCTTTTAATATGGAGTTGACAGACCTTTGCAACTACATCCGTTCTTTTGAAGTTTTCCACAAGATTTTAAGAGTGTTTGTTGGAATTTGTGCTCATCAGCCAAAAGAGGATTTGTGAGGTCAAGTACTAATGTTGGAAAAGTCTTGGCTCACAATTGCCAATCAAATTCAACCCATAGGTGTTCAGTAGGGTTGAGGTCAGGCCTGTGAAGGCCACTCAGATTCTTCTCCAGACTCCTCAAACCACAATACTTTGGAGTGTGTCTGGGGGAAATTCTTTTGTGTTTTCTGGGGGAAATTGTGCCTGTTTAGCCAAAAGAGCATTTATGAAGTACGGATGTTGTCACAATTGGGGTTCCAGTTCATCCCTAAGTTCAGTAGGGTTGAGGTCAGGGCTCTGTGCAGGCAACTTGGAGGTTTCGTCCACACCAAGCTCATCAAACCAGGTCTTTATGTTGCTGACTTCGTACACAAAAGCATAATACTGGAACCTTCCTAAAAAAAATTTCCTGAAACCATTACTACAGGTCCAAAAGAGAGCCAAATGTCATTGTATGCTGTAGTTTTTAGTAGTACCCTTCCCTGGAAAATACCCAATATCAATAATTTCAACATCGTTTTGGTCACATAGCGTACGTTTTATTTCAGATGTGAAATATTTTATCTAACAAATATGTAGTCATATTGCAGCACATAGTCTCACCCTCTATTGCTCTCTTGTTTTTCATGTTTGACTGATTTATCTTATCATTTTTTTTTATATAGTGGATTTGTGTTTTAAAATGATAGAAAAGCCTCAGTCTCACTATTCTTAAAAATGGTCCCTCCCCCGCCTACCTATCATGCCCAACCAGTGTAAAAAAGATGTGTGTTCCTTTTAATAAATATAAATATATGTATGTGTGTGTGTGTATATGTATGTATATATGTATGTATGTGTATATATATATATATATATATATATATATATATATATATATATATATATGTGTATATATATATATATATATATATATATATATATATATATATATATATATATATATATATATATATATATATATATAATACCGGTGTGTATATATGTGTGTGTGTAATATATATCTATATCACAGTGGGGACGGAAAGTATTCAGACCCCCTTAAATTTTTCACTCTTTGTTACATTGCAGCCATCTGCTAAAATCATTTAAGTTCATTTTTTCCTCATTAATGTACACACAGCACCCCATATTGACAGAAAAACACAGAATTGTTGACATTTTTGCAGTTTTATTAAAAAAGAAAAACTGAAATATCACATGGTCCTAAGTATTCAGACCCTTTGCTCAGTATTTAGTAGAAGCCCCTTTTGATCTAATACAGCCAGGAGTCTTTTTGGGAAAGATGCAACAAGTTTTTCACACCTGGATTTGGGGATTCTCTGCCATTCCTCCTTGCAGATCCTCTCCAGTTCTGTCAGGTTGGATGGTAAACGTTGGTGGACAGCCATTTTTAGGTCTCTCTAGAGATGCTCAATTGGGTTTAAGTCAGGGCTCTGGCTGTGCCATTCGAGAACAGTCACTGAGTTGTTGCGAAGCCACTCCTTCATTATTTTAGCTGTGTGCTTAGGGTCATTGTCTTTTTGGAAGGTAAACCTTCGGCCCAGTCTGAGGTCCTGAGCACTCTGGAAAAGGTTTTCATCCAGGATATCCCTGTACTTGGCCGCATTCATCTTTCCCTCAATTGCAACCAGTCGTCCTGTCCCTGCAGCTGAAAAACACCCCCACAGCATGATGCTGTCACCACCATGCTTCACTGTTGGGACTGTATTGGATAGGTGATGAGCAGTGCCTGGTTTTCTCCACACATACCGCTTAGAATTAAGGACAAAAAGTTCGATCTTGGTCTCATCAGACCAGAGAATCTTATTTCTCACCATCTTGGAGTCCTTCAGGTGTTTTTTAGCAAACTCCATGCAGGCTTTCATGTGTCTTGCACTCAGGAGAGGCTTCCGTCGGGCCACTCTGCCATAAAGCCCCGACTCGTGGAGGGCTGCAGTGATGGTTGACTTTCTACAACTTTCTCCCATCTCCCGACTGCATCTCTGGAGCTCAGCCACAGTGATCTTTGGGTTCTACTTTATCTCTCTCACCAAGGCTCTTCTCCCCCGATAGCTCAGTTTGGCTGGACGGCCAGCTGTAGGAGGGGTTCTGGTTGTCCCAAACGTCTTCCATTTAAGAATTATGGAGGCCACTGTGCTCTTAGGAACCTTAAGTGCAGCAGAATTTGTTTTGTTTTTTTGTAACCTTGGCCAGATCTGTGCCTTGCCACAATTCTGTCTGAGCTCTTCAGGCAGTTCCTTTGACCTCCTGATTCTCATTTGCTCTCACATGCACTGTGAGCTGTAAGACCCCTTTCACACCGAGCCGCCCACAGCGTCGGCGGTAAGGATAGCGGCGTTTTACCGTCGGATTTTGCGGCGCATTTCGGCCGCTAGTGGGTCGATTTTTTTTACCCCCTGCTAGCAGCCGAGAAAGGGTTAAAACCGCCCGCAATGCGTCGCAATAGCGGCGTTTTGCCGGGAGTATCCCAGCGCTGCCCCATTGATTTCAATGGGGAGCAGCGGTGGAGGAGCGGTAAACACACCACTCCAAAGCTGCTGGCAGGACTTTTCTTGACGCCCTGTCAGTGCAATGCTCCAGTGTGAAAGTCCTCGGGCTTTCACACTGGAGACAATGGAGCAGCTGTCTGAGGGCGGATTGCAGGCGCTATAGCATCACTATAGCGCCTGCAAAAAGCCCTCGGTGTGAAAGGGGTCTAAGGTCTTATATAGACAGGTGTGTGGCTTTCCTAATCAACTGCAATCTTTATAATCAAACACAGCTGGACTCAAAGGAAGGTGTAGAACCATCTCAAGGATGATCAGAAGAAATGGACAGCACCTGAGATAAATATGAGTGTCACAGCAAAGGGTCTGAATACTTAGGACCATGTGATATTTCAGTTTTTCTTTTTTAATAAATCTGCAAAAATGTCAATTCTGTGTTTTTCTGTCAATATGGGGTGCTGTGTCTATATTAATGAGGAAAAAAATGAACTTAAATGTTATTAGCAAATGGCTGCAACATAACAAAGAGTGAAACATTTAAGGGGGTCTGCATACATTCCGTCTCCACTGTGTGTGTATGTATGTATGTGTATGTGTGTGTGTATATGTGTGTGTATATGTGTATGTATGTGTGTGTGTGTGTGTGTGTGTGTGTGTGTGTGTGTATATATATATATGTATGTATGTATTTTTTTTTTTTTTTTTTAATTGAAAATTCTCTTTTATTAAAAAAAATGATATATTAAGGTACAAAACATGTCCTTGGGGCATACCCCAGCTAGCTAGCAAGTGTACATATACATGACATAGTGTTATGAGGTTAAGTTTGTGAGTTTATAATCTAAGTAAGCATTGCTCAGATCTAAATCTACCAGGAATATTTCAAGGAATTTATGTATTCAAGGAAAATCTCTCCCTCTACCCCTCTCTCCCTTTCTCTCCCAGAACATGTCACCATAAGGACATCAGTTCCCGGCCACTGTCACATTAGGGCCAATGCACATAATACAACATAAGTCTGTTAAGGATAAACCTCAGTCTGATATAAAATGAGTCCTATGATCTTGTAGCTCCGGCTCCCCGTGTCAGTGGGGGGGGCTCCTGCAGCGGAGCGTAGGGAGCGCAACAACGACTGGGCCATGGATGACGTCATGGCTCATAGAATTCCCAGTTGTTGTCAAGCACTCTGAGCCAGAGCTGTGGAATCACATGACCAGACTGGAGCCAATTTAAAAAATGGGTAAGTACATAGATTTTTAAAAAAAAAATTTATACAGGATCAGCAGGAGAGGGGGAGGAGGGACCATTTTAATGAAGAGTTGAACTTTGGCTTTTCTTCCACTTTAAGGTTTATTGGTCCTTTATTGTTATGTAGGAAGTTATGTCCTTTTGAGACTATGGACCTGTTTTAACACCGCTATGATTTTGGATTTCTTTTTCATTCTAGTTTTCAAGTGAAATTCTTCTACCTGGGTCAGCTAGCGTACTGGCTCCACGCTCTTCCAGAGTTATACTTCCAGAAAGTGAAGAAAGTAAGTTCAGACATACAGTCATTGTGTTGTCTTAAAGCAGTTCTTTAGCCTTTTTTTATTTTTTATTTTTTTTGTAAAGTCAGCAGCTACAAACACTGTAGCTACTGCCCTTTAATGAAAGGACACTTACCTGTCCAGGGGTCCAGCACTCTGCTCACCTGAACTGTTTTTTCTTCAGTCTTCGGGTCCCTGGTGCCGGCATGTTTAGTGTGGGAAGCCAGATGTGACTCCTTGGGACTTCACAGCTGGCTGCCCAATGTGCATGCGCTGCGGAGATATGATCAGAAATGGGAGCGGGTACCTTTTCAAACCCCCCCCACTGCCACCAAAAAGTGCCAAAATTAGAAGAGGAGGAGGCCATAAAGCAGATATAAGTGATACAAAGTCATACAATACACAGCTAAAACATACATTTCAAAACATGGATATACTGTAAATATAGCTGTAGTAGATTGGGTGAGGTGGAGAGGCAGGGCGATGATGTCACGATCGTTGCCTCATGTAATAAGCGAGCAGTTTGTGTTAATTGAGAAAATGCATAGTGTTCTCTGAATGGCACCCATGCCGAGCAAGCGACCTCCTGTTTTCATTAGGCAGCAGGACAGCCTCTCAGCACAGGACCCAGAAGCTGGTGTTGATCACTAGAGTAGCTGTGCAAATACAGTAATTTCCAGCTTCCAGGGGGATCCCACAGGTATGGCGCACAAATTGGTCCAAGCTGGAGCAATGTCACTATGTAAATATTGCCATACCTGGAATTTATCTTCAGGAAAATGTAAAATATGCTTATTTAGGCAAATTTGCTATAGCGTTCTAGTAAAATAAACCAACCCATGCTGCTAAACTTGTCCTGGACATCTGGGTTTCAGTGACCTCTAGGCACCAATGGGGTTAATTGTACACTGATGTGGAGCTTGAGCTATGTGTGTATGTAGAAGTCCAGCACGGCTCACAGTGTTCATTGTGAACCCGATACAAGGTCATGGTGACTTGTCTGTATACAGTGTATGGAAGTCTTAATGGCGGTGCTGGTCTCTGCCTCTTGTGGTTTGATGTTGGCCATAATTACAGTGTGTCAGACTGGAAGAGGATGTGTACTTCACAATATTGCAGCTTCCAGGTTTTCAGAATATGTAATTTGTTCCTGTGCTGTACATGGCACAACACATAAAATTCAACTGTATTGTTGTCTAGCTGGAGTTGTGCTCTTGCATTCCACATAATAATGCGATTTTTTTTTTTTTCCCAAAGCAATGTAAAACATCACAGGGCCATTTTACATTTATGCGGTGCATTAACACTTATGTCTTGCATTAAGGCACATTTCTTTAAGGTAGCCCACTTAAAAGACCAGGCTTCTAAAGCCCCAAAACAGAGCATGTGTATTGTCTTAGTGCAGTGGTCTCCAAACTGTGGGCCTCGGGTTGGTGTGGCTTTTTGCTTGCCTTTATCTGGCCCTTAGGGCACTGTTCTGCCACTAATATGAGGCACTATTCCTGCCACTGACACCAACAATGAGGCACTATTCCTGCCACTGACACCAACAATTAGGCACTATTCCTCCCACTGACACCAACAATAAGGCACTATTCCTCCCACTGACACCAATGGTAGGGCACCATTTCGTCAACTAGTACAAATCATGGGACACTATTCCTTCCACTGACACCAATGGTAGGGCACTATTTCCTCAATTAAAACAAATGGTGGGCCACTATTCCTCCCACTGACGCCAATGGTGGGCCACTATTCCTCCCACTGACGCCAATGGTGGGCCACTATTCCTCCCACTGACGCCAATGGTGGGCCACTATTCCTCCCACTGACGCCAATGGTGGGCCACTATTCCTCCCACTGACGCCAATGGTGGGCCACTATTCCTCCCACTGACGCCAATGGTGGGCCACTATTCCTCCCACTGACGCCAATGGTGGGCCACTATTCCTCCCACTGACGCCAATGGTGGGCCACTATTCCTCCCACTGACGCCAATGGTGGGCCACTATTCCTCCCACTGACGCCAATGGTGGGCCACTATTCCTCCCACTGACGCCAATGGTGGGCCACTATTCCTCCCACTGACGCCAATGGTGGGCCACTATTCCTCCCACTGACACCAATGGTGGGCCACTATTCCTCCCACTGACGCCAATGGTGGGCCACTATTCCTCCCACTGACGCCAATGGTGGACCACTATTCCTCCCACTGACGCCAATGATGGGCCACTATTCCTCCCACTGACGCCAATGGTGGGCCACTATTCCTCCCACTGACGCCAATGGTGGACCACTATTCCTCCCACTGACGCCAATGGTGGACCACTATTCCTCCCACTGACGCCAATGGTGGACCACTATTCCTCCCACTGACGCCAATGGTGGACCACTATTCCTCCCACTGACGCCAATGGTGGACCACTATTCCTCCCACTGACGCCAATGGTGGACCACTATTCCTCCCACTGACGCCAATGGTGGACCACTATTCCTCCCACTGACGCCAATGGTGGACCACTATTCCTCCCACTGACGCCAATGGTGGACCACTATTTTTTCAGCTAATACAAATGACAGGGAACTATTCCTCCCACTGACCACAGATGCAAAGTAATTTTTTTTTTTTTACTCCTACTGACCACCAAGCCTGAGACAGTTTCCTCCCACTGATGCCGGAGCATTTTCTACTGACACTGGCCACATTCTATCCCACCTAAAATATGAGGGAAAGTGAACTGGCCTATTCTTTAGAAGGTTTGGAGACCCCTGCTGTAGTTTATAGGGGTGTCATTCTGCAATGCAAAGATATACATTGGCCCTTAGGTCCTATTTACTGTATATACTTGCAATGTTGTAACGCATGCATTTACGCACCACAAAAAATGTAAATAGGCTTTTTAATACTTAGTCTTATTTGTGAATGCCTTCTACTAAACCAGCAAAGCATTCTTAAAGCAGAACTAAACTGTATTTGCGCACCACAAATGGAAAAAACTATTTCATTATTAATATTCAAAGCACACTCCCCCATCCCTCCATATCTCTCTGCTTTGTTTTGTTGACAAATAATTCTAGCTGCAGCCATCTTGAGTAAGGGCAGATGATTTGTGTAGTATTTCCTTCCTGGAATCCAGCTGTCCTTGGGTCAGGCATGCAGGCAGGAAGCAGGTGTGCTTAGCTGAGAAAGCCCCCCTCCTCAGGATGAAGGAAAAAAAAAAAAAAAGAAGATTCCTGGGATTTATGACGACATTTTGGCCTAGGCCAGAAACCAGGAAGCAACGGAAATGTGAACAAAAAAAAGGAAAATCTAATATTCCTTCCTATCGATTTTCTAATGCTAGCAGCATAAGGATTAAAAATAGTCAATGTTGATTGAGTTTTGTTCACTTTAAGACAGCAGGTTTCTGCAGTTCCTTCGCAGATTCTGTTGCAGTGGGGGACTTTTTTTATCGTTTTGGCCCACTTCCCCATAACCTGTCCAGAAGTCTGGGATTCCTGTTATACTTTTATTAATCAGAACATGCAAAAAAAAAAAAAAGACGACAGTCACCAAACCTATCGGTGCTGCTACAAAGGTTTTATTTAAAAAGTAAAGTCTAGTGATGTGGATTGATGTGTGCTCCATAACAGTGTATAGGTGGAGAGGGTGTTACTGGAAGTAACTGTAATGATGGCAATAAATTAATGTTGTGTGTGTTTTTTTTTTTTTTTTTTTCTTCCAGGAAGAAATCCCTCGCCAGTTGCAGTACATCGTTTTATATTTACTCCATATAGGAGGGGCTTATTTACTAAAGTAAGTGATGTGGAAGTCCAAGACCTCAATGTCTTCAACACAAAACCATCTTACCTTGGTCAGGACCTTTGTACTAGAACCTTGTATATTAATACATCTAAAAAACTGCATGCAAGTGTTACTACAGCAGTGACCTTGTTATTGACTTTAAGGCGGAGTTCCACCCAAAAGTGGAACTTCCGCTCATCGGATTCCTCCCCCCCTCCGGTGTCACAGTTGGCACCTTTCAGGGGGGTGCAGATACCTGTCTAAGACAGGTATCTGCACCCACTTCCGGGAATAGACTCCCATTGGAGTCACGCCCCCTCCCGCACTCCCCCCACTGTCTCCTGGGAAAGACACAGGTCCCAGGAGATAGCGGGGACCATTGAGAAAGCGCAGCGCAGTAGGGAATCGGGAAGTGAAGTCGCAACGCTTCACTTCCTGATTCCCTCACTGAGAATGGCGGTGGCAGCACCCGAGGATCGAGGGACGGTTCGGTCTCGGGTGCCGACATCGCTGGACCCCGGCACAGGTGAGTGACCTTATTTTAAAAGTCAGCAGCTGCAGTATTTGCAGCTGCTGACATCTAAAAAAAATTTTTTTTCGTGGGACTCCCGCTTTAACAGCTGGCAAAGGGCTTTTCGATGAAAGTGATCACTTTTATGTGGCTCTAGAGCTGGCCGATCACTTTTACGGGTATTTTATCTGTTCCCTAATCCCTGCTGTGACAAGATGTAAGGTACAGTGGGTATAAAAAAAAATCTCCCCCACCCCCCTTTTAAAAATAATTACATTTTGTTGCTTTGCAGCCTGAAATGAAGACCAACACAATTTTTGTTTCATCCAGCTGTATTTACTCAGTGCAATTTATAACATCCAAGTGAGAAAGAGAACACCCACATGTCAGAAAAAAATAAAAAAACAATCACTGAGTTGGAAAAAGGATCACCCCCTTGTGTCAGTATTTTGTTGGACCAAGTCATTCCACAGATTTTCAATGGTGTTTAAGTCTGGGCTCTGACTAGGCCATGCCAGGACATTCACCTTTTTTTACTGTGTGGTCATTTTTGCGGTGTGGTCATTGTCATGTTGGAAGGTAAACCTTCTTTCCATTGACAACTTTCTGGTAGAGGGCAACAGATTTTCCTACAGAATTTAATGGTATTTTGCCGCATGCATTTTTCTTCTATCCTGAGAAGTGCCCCAGTCCCTGCTGCAGAGAAATATTCCCATAACAGGATATTACACCCCCCCAATAACAAGATATTACCACCTCCATGCTTTACTGTAGGATTTGTGTTATTTGCTGTATTGAATTTACGCCAGATAATACGGTTTGGTGTTGAGGCCAAATCATTCAATTTTAGTCTTGAAGATTCTGAGGCCACATGGAAAAAGGTCTTGTGGTCAGATGAGACTGAAATAAATTTAATATGAAAAAAAATAGACCCCTGTTGTCTCCATAAAAAGCACCTGTCAACTGCCCAATGCTATCAAATAGGGGTTTTGTTAGCCCATATGTATGCGTATGGAAACATCAATTGCGTCATACAATTGTGAGGTATTGTCACAAACATTGGAGTGAAAGCAATAATTCTAGAGCCAAAACAGGGGTCTCAAACTGGTGGCCCTCCAGCAGTTGCGAAAGTCCCATCATGCCTCTGCCTGTGGGAGTCAGGCTTGTAACTGTCATCCTTGCTATGCTTCATAGGACTTGTAGTTTCGCAACAGATGGAGGGCCGCCAGTTTGAGACCTCTACTGTAAAGGCTTTTAAAGTTACATAGTAGGTGAGGTTGAAAAAAGACACAAGTCCATCAAGTCCAACCTATGTGTGTGATTATGAAAAGCATTCCCATTAAAAATTTTGGGTACCATCTTTTTTATGATTTCATGGGTGAGCACAATTTTAAGGCTTGACATGTTTGGTATTTACTTATTCCATGCAACACAATTCATTTGCATGTACTTTTCCTGAAAATATACACTTGATAAATAGCTGTAAGAATATAATTTTATTCTCCAGGGTCTTTCATAAAATACTATATTTATCGGCATATAATGGGCACCTTTTTACCCTAAAAATAGAGGGTAGACCATGCCTGCGCGTTATACGCGATATCACTTTTTTTTTTTTTGCCCACCAACGGGGATCGGGCGGTCTGCCCCAGGTGCCACCCATTGGGAGGGTGTCAGGCTCTCCGCCCCACCTCTCTCAAAGTCGGATTTTTCCGTATGTCGGAAGCGCATTCTCAGAATGGCAGAGACGTCGTTTTCCGCTGTTTCCAACATTGTTTTCTGATGTGCCCGCCGACGCCGTCTCCCGTTCATAAGTAGGAGTCGTTCGCAAGTCGGAGGTTCGTAACTCGGGGACCTCCTGTACCGCTCCTCCTGTGTCACTCTCCAATGTAAATCTAAGCCCTCAAATCCCTCAATTAACGCCGCTCATTCTGGCCGCTCTCCTCCTCCTGCTCCGCCTCCTTCTTCTCGAGTGTAGCTTTTGATTGGAGGGGGAGAGCAGTCACATGACCGGGTCCATGAAAGAGTGACATTAATGGAGATATTTAGAAGCTTTCCTTTTAAAATGAGAGTGACACAGGAGTAGCGGTGTATGAGAAGGGGCTAGCAGGGATGTTTTCTCAACTTTAGAGTATGCGGGCAGTGCTGTCCCAGGAGACTGGGGGTCTCCTGGGAGTGGTGGTGGGGGGGGGGGGGGGGGCTTTATAATGAAAGGGGTCTGTGTACTATGCAGGGATTTTTTCCTGAAACTTCCCTCTTAAAGTTAAG
Source organism: Lithobates clamitans (assembly GCA_037952925.1). Lineage (NCBI taxonomy): Eukaryota > Metazoa > Chordata > Amphibia > Anura > Ranidae > Lithobates > Lithobates clamitans. The sequence continues at coordinate 2,606,210 of JBBGZY010001007.1, forward strand.
GTGCATGTTATATGCCGATAAATACGGTATATACCTTTTTGAGGGGGCTACAGTAATTTCTAGCACAGATTTTACCATGTTCAAGAAATTTTAAAAAGAAACTAGAGCAGTAAATTAAAAAAAAAAACATTTCAAAGAGAAGTTCAGGATTAAAAAAAAAGTAACAAAACAAAAATGTATAATCACCTCGGTGAATGTAGCATCGATCCCCCACTGCCTCTACACCAGTGATGGCAAACCTTGGCACCCCAGATGTTTTGGAACTACATTTCCCATGGTGCTCAACTACAGTGCATGAGCATCAAGAGAAATGTAGTTCCAAAACATCTAGGGTGCCACCACTGCTCTACACTGAGAACTGATGATCAAAGACTACTGATCGTTCAGTTCTCAGTAAGCAGGGAGCTGGCGGCTCAGTTACTGGCTCTTTGCTCTGCCCCATCAGCGCTCACTGGAGTTCTAGGCTATGGAGGGGGCAGAAGCGCTAACCCAGGATATGAAGACCTCACCACCTGTGGAATGCTCTCTCAAAAGTGATCCAAATGTGCCATGCTCTTCAGAGGGCACCAAACTCATAAGCAGCCTGACTCCACCTTCTAATCTAATGCATGGGCAAGGATGAGACCTATTAGGTTCTACCATAAGTAATGACGTGTGATTGCTGTTCTGTGCATCAATACTGGGAGCCTGGGCTGGTGTAATGATGCTCCCCAAAAAGGGTGAGTCCATGACAGCCTGTGCTGGATGATGCTGAGCATCGTGCAACCCAGAAGAGAAGTGGTCATTCTGCGGGGGACAGGACCAGATTGAAGGCAAGTATCACAGTGAAAGATGCCTTTTTATTTTAACAAAGTCTGGGAAGTGTGTTTTTACTATGCCCCGAGTTGGGCTCTAAGCTCTCTGCAATAGGCATACGCCCCTAAATCCTGGTACTTGGGCGCAGGACTCAAGTTTGTGGGATTCCTATTGAATCCCCTGGCAGCATTTCAGTAGAGAAGAGGCTCTGGTCAGAAGGGATCACGGTCCTGAAAAGTTCAGGTATAACATTAAACTACGGGGGGTGGGGGGGGGAGCAAAATGAGGACAAACTGTCCTGATGTGTCCTGGACTATATATTTAAAATTACATTGCCCTTAATGTACTGTCCTTGTGTGAATTCTAACCTATTTATCATCTTGTTTCCGCAGTTTGACCCGCTTGGGGGTGATATTGCTGCTATTGCAATCTGTATCAGAATTTCTCTTCCATATTGCAAGACTCTTTTACTTCACCGATGAAAATAATCAGAAGCTGTAAGTAATGGGGGAGAAATCTCATTTGCAGGGACATAGACCTCAGTGAAAACTGACATTGACCCTTCTCTACTCCAGGCAAAGTTTTAGTCCAAGGTCCAGATTAATACCATTTTTGCTTTTTAAAGAATATGTAAAAGCCAACATTTCATATTTGATATATGCCTGCTGTACCATGTACTTGTATGAAAAAGTATCCTTTGCTTCCTTTCTGTGAAATCCCTAGCATTCCTGCCAGTCCCTCTGCTTTCCTATCTAAAACTGACCACACTGGCCATGAGAGCACAACGTGGTCAGTTTACTAGCTATGCTGGGAACTCGTCCTCCTCTCCTTCCAATGATCCAACTTGTGCTGACACCCCTCCCTCCGCCCCCCCTCCCCTGCACAGCCATTCTCTGGAAAGATCAGTTTACTGTGGTTTCTCCTTCCCCAGCTCTCTGAGCTCCTTTATACAGCTGAGAACAGAGGGCATATGATTTATAATGTAATGTATTTATTTTTTTTTACGCACAAATGTTTTGCTTTTCATTTCTATTTTAAATGAAATAAGTAGTTTTACCATTTCTGTCTGCTGTAACCTTCCTCTGCTATCTACATGAGTCACTCCTGACAGGTAATGTGGACTCTAGGGGATGAGGGAGAGGAGCTGCAGCACACAGCAGGTGAGGTTTCCATGTGAGACACTGTAGAAGGGTGTGTGCCCATTCTCTACACTCAGGTCTCAGATTACACATGGCTTCCTGCTCTATGCTGTGCAGTGTGTGACATCCGATTCTGGCCCACCTACCTTCTGACCATCCGGAATTCTGTGTAAACTGTATACTTGAAGGAGCTGTAGAGAAAAGGGGGCTGCAGATGAACAGGTACAACATGCACTATATTACCAAAAATATTGGGACACCTGCCTTTACACACACACGAACTTTAATGGCATCCCAGTCTTAGTCTGTAGGGTTCAATATTGAGTTGGCCCACCCTTTGCAACTATAACAGCTTCAATCAGCTTCTTCTTGGAAGGCTGTCCACAAGGTTTAGTGTGTCTGTGGGGAAGTTTGACCATTCTTCCAGAAGTGCATTTGTGAGGTCAGGCACTGATGTGGATGAGAAGGCCTGGCTTGCAGTCTCTAATTCATCCCAAAGGTGTTCTATCGGGTTGAGGTCAGGACTTTGTGCAGGCCAGTCAAGTTCCTCCACCCCAAACTTACTCATCCATGTCTTTATGGACCTTGCTTTGTGCACTGGTCCAAATCTTTTGGTGGAGGGGGGATTATGGTGTGGGGTTGTTTTTCAGGGGTTGGGCTTGGCCCCTTAGTTCCAGTGAAGGGAACTCTTAAGATGTCCAGCATACCAAGACATTTTGGACAATTTTATGCTCCCAACTATGTGGGAACAGTTTTGGGATGGCCCCTTCCTGTTCCAACATGACTGCGCACCAGTGCACAAAGCAAGGTCCATAAAGACATGGATGAGCGGATTTGGGGTGGAGGAACTTGACTGGACTGCACAGAGTTCTGACCTCAACCCGATTAGAATACCTTTGGGATGAATTCAAGCGGAGACTACGAGCCAGGCCTTCTCATCCAACAATGAGCAAACATTCCCATAGACACACTCCTAAACCTTGTGGACGGCCTTCCCAGAAGAGTTGAACCTGTTATAGCTGCAAAGGGAGAGCCAACTCAATATTGAACCCTACAGACTAAGACTGGGATGTCATTAAAGCTCATGTGTGTGTAAAGGCGGGCGTCCCAATACTTTTGGTAATATAGTGTGTGTAGGAGGATTTGTTTCATTTGTGTATCACCTGAGGCCAGTCACTTCATTGGGTGTATGAAGGGTTTACAACCACTTCAGTAATGTCAGTAATACTGTATTCTTATAAAATCTTGAAATAGAAATGTAAAAAATACTGTTTTCATGAATGAAAAATGATGATATATGGCCAGTGTGATGAATCCTCTTGGTGTTTTATGCTTTAGATTTAATGCCTGGGCAGTGGTATTCGTGGTCTCAAGGCTGTTTACACTCACCCTTTCCGTTCTCACCATTGGATTTGGCCTCGCCAGGGCGGAGATCCACACCTTTAACCCAGACAAGGGAAATTTTAACACATTACTTTTTAGGTAAGCTGGTTCTTTTTGTCCTTTTCAATCCTATACACACTCCACCCTTTGTCTGTATGGTAAGGTAAACCTGCTGCCTGTAACGTCTCCTTATCTTATCGCAGGATGATTGTACTTCTCATGATGTGCATTTCACAGACGTGGATGATGTGGCGGTTCATTCACTTCCAGCTGCGCCGTTGGCGGGAGTCTTGTAAGGAGCAGGCTGCCAAGAAGAAGACCGCCATCGCTCCCGTCATACCCAAACAACAGCTGAAGGTGCTCAAAAGGGAGTCCGGTAAGAGAAATAAGACCGTAAGATCACTGAAGCAATCTGACCGCAAGTAGGGAGCAGGTCCTGGTCAAAACCAGGTACCAGACCCCCCCAAAATGATG